>JAFJHL010000256.1:2902500-4102500 GCA_019425775.1 Rafetus swinhoei | reverse complement strand
GCGGGCATGCCCCAGCTCCCCACCCGGCCCCATGCCCACCTGGCATGCCCCAGCTCCTACGCCCCCGGCTCCCACGCCCACAGGCATGCCCCGGCTCCCGCCCGGCTCCCACGCCCACGCGGCATGCCTATCTCCTCGCCCACGCCTGCCCCAGCTCCGCACCCGGCTCCCACGCACATCCATGCCTAGTTCCACCCTGGCTCGGCCCCAGCTCCTACGCCCCGGCTCCCACGGCCACGTGGGCATGCCCCAGCTCCCCGCCCAGGCTCCCACACCGACGCGGGCATGCCCAGCTCCCACGCCTACGTGGGCATGCCCCAGCTCCCCGCCCCAGCTCCCTCGCCCACACAGGCATGCCCAGCTCCCACGCCCCAGCTCCCACGCCCACGTGGGCATAAACCTGCTCCCACGCCCCGCTCCCACGCCCATGCGGGCATGCCTCAGCTCCCGGCCCCGGCATGCCCTAGCTCTCACGCCCCGGCTCCCACGCCCACGCGGGCATGCCCCAGCTCCCGGCCCCGGCTCACACGGCCACGCAGGCATGCCCAGCTCCCACGACCCGGCTCCCACGCCCACACGGGCATGCCCCAGCTCCCTGCCCCGGCGGGCATGCCTTAGCTCCCACTCCCTGGCTCCCACTCCCACGCGGGCATGCCCCTGCTCCTACGCCCCGGCTCCCACGACCACGCGGGCATGCCCCAGCTCCCGGCCCCGGCTCCCACGCCCACGCAGGCATGCACCGGCTCCCACGCCCACACGGGCATGCCCCGGCTCCCACGCCTCGGCTCCCACACCCACGCGGGCATGCCCCAGCCCCCAGCTCCCCGCTCCGGCTCCCACGCCCACACAGCCATGCCCCGGCTCCCTGCCACACCCTGGCTGCCCACCACATCCATGCAGGCACACTCTGGCTCCCCACCAAGCCCAAGTGGACATGCCCGGCTCCCTGCCATGACCTGGCTCCCCGCCACATCCCGGCTCCCCGCCATACCTCCATTGCACATGCTGCCACCTAGGTCATGCCAACCAGGGCACTTCCCAGGCGTGGCACAAACCTGGGCAGCTTGCCAGGGAGCAGCCTTAAGGTCGAGTGCCCAGGCTGGGGTGATGCCACCCGCCCCACACTGCCGGCAGATCCAGCCGCAGGGAAGGGAACTATGTCCACGTTAATGGAACCCCTTTAGTGGGTAGTGCAGTGAGGGGGGAGCAGGGCTCTAGGCTGGGACTGGGAGTGATAACAGGGACTGTGGGTCAAGACTGAGGGGAGTCAGCAGAGCTGGGGGACAGTCCAGGACTGGGATAGCATCGGCAGAGCTGGGGGGGCAGGCCGGGGCTGGGATAGCTTCGGCAGAGCTGGGGGGTCAGGCCGGGGCTGAGATAGCATCAACAGAACTGGAGGACAGGTGGGGGCAGGCGGGGGCTGGGATAGCATTGGCAAAGCTGGGGGGGCAGGCGGGGGCTGGGATAGCATCAGCAGAGCTGGGGGGGCAGGCAGGGGCTGGGATAGCATCGGCAGAGCCAGAGGGCAGGCGGGGGGCAGGCGGGGGCTGGGATAGCATTGGCAGAGCTGGGGGGGACCCACAGGGACTGTGACTCTCCGGCCAGGAGCCCCCTAGAGGGGAGGCCCTGACGCCACGGGGAGAAGCCCTGCCCCACGTGCGGGGCAGACACATGCAGCTCATGCCCCACGGTTTGGGTGGCGTGGGGACGCAGCTCCTGCCTTTTGGGATCCGCCCCTGGGAGACCAGGCCAGGTTCCAGGCCTGTCCCAGCAGGCAGGAGGGAGCTGAGCCCCACGGGGCCCTGCAGCCCGGGCCCTGAGCCACCAGCCCAACCAAAACCTTGGCCGGGGGCAAGGCCTGATCCACCCCTGGCAGCAGAGGGCAGCAGTGGCCGCTGGGAGACCCAGGGCCAGCCTGGCCGGGACAGGACTAACTGCTCCCACCACACCCCACCCACGGATCATCAAAGCACCGCCCATCCCCCAGGTCCTTGCAATGGGCCTCCCCCACCCCAGCACCACCCCTTGGCCCAGCACTGACTCTGCCACGAACCATGGCAACCTGGCGGCCACCCCCCATTCCCTGGCACTTACCCTGCCAGCCACAGCCGGGCACTGACCCCGCCACCCCCTGGCACTTACCCCACCATGCCACATCCAGACACTGATCCCGCCACGCCTTGGCATTGACCCCGCCACAGCCGGGCACTGAGCCCGCCACGCCCAGGCACTGACCCCGCCACGCCCAGGCACTGACCCCGCCACTAACCCCGCCACGCCCAGGCACTGACCCCGCCACCCCCTGGCACTGACCCCGCCAGCCACAGCCGGGCACTGAGCCCGCCACGCCCAGGCACTGACCCCGCCACTAACCCCGCCACGCCCAGGCACTGACCCCGCCACCCCCTGGCACTGACCCCGCCAGCCACAGCCTGGCACTGACCCCGCCACAGCCGGGCACTGAGCCCGCCACGCCCAGGCACTGACCCCGCCATGCCACATCCAGACACTGACCCCGCCACCCCCTGGCACTGACCCCGCCAGCCACAGCCGGGCACTGAGCCCGCCACGCCCAGGCACTGACCCCACTGACCCGCCAGCCACAGCTGAGCACCGACCCCGCCACTAACCCCGTCATGCCCAGGCACTGACCTCGCCAGCTACATCCAGGCACTGACCCTGCCACGTCTGGGCATTAACTCCTCCCATGCGCTGGCAGTGACCCGGCCCTGCCATCTCTAGGGGAAAATCCTACCATGTCCCAATGACAAACCCAAAATTGTCCCAACTCCGGCACTGCCATGTCCCACCTCCCCACACCCCTGCAGCAACCCCTCCCATCTGGGTCTGCACAATGGGTCTGAGCTGAGCTGGACTCCAGGTGCCACCAGAAAAGAGAATGGAGCCCACCATTAACCCCATCACAGCTGGAGCCTACTCCACTGCTCCCAAAATAAACCCCGTCACAACCAGAGCCAGACCCATGACACCCACCATTAGCCCCGTCACAGCCGGAGCCAATCCCACTGCACCCACCATTAGCCCCGTCACAGTCAGAGCCAATCCCACTGCACCCACCATTAACCCCGTCACAGTCAGAGCCAATCCCACTGCACCCACCATTAGCCCCGTCACAGTCAGAGCCAATCCCACTGCACCCACCATTAACCCCGTCACAGTCAGAGCCAATCCCACTGCACCCACCATTAGCCCCGTCACAGCCAGAGCCAATCCCACTGCACCCACCATTAACCCCATCACAGTCAGAGCCAATCCCACTGCATCCACCATTAACCCCGTCACAGTCAGAGCCAATCCCACTGCACCCACCATTAGCCCCGTCACAGTCAGAGCCAATCCCACTGCACCCACCATTAACCCCGTCACAGTCAGAGCCAATCCCACTGCACCCACCATTAACCCCATCACAGTCAGAGCCAATCCCACTGCACCCACCATTAACCCCATCACAGTCAGAGCCAATCCCACTGCATCCACCATTAACCCCATCACAGCCAGAGCCAATCCCACTGCATCCACCATTAACCCCATCACAGCCAGAGCCAATCCCACTGCACCCACCATTAACCCCATCACAGCCAGAGCCAACCCCACTGCACCCACCATTAACCCCATCACAGCCGGAGCCAATCCCACTGTATCCACCATTAACCCCGTCACAGTCAGAGCCAACCCCACTGCACCCACCATTAACCCCATCACAGCCGGAGCCAACCCCACTGTATCCACCATTAACCCCATCATAGCCAGAGCCAACCCCACTGCACTCACCATTAACCCCATCACAGCCGGAGCCAACCCCACTGCATCCACCATTAACCCCATCACAGCCGGAGCCAATCCCACTGCATCCACCATTAACCCCATCATAGCCAGAGCCAATCCCACTGCGCCTACCATTAACCCTGTCCCAGCCAGAACCAGCCCCATTCACCCCAACATGGCACCACCCAGTCCAAGCATCAGGTCCCATCTCAGCCTCAATCCTGTGACAACCCGTCCCCAGCTCACTGTGCGCTGGTGCCAGCCCCACCGTGATGCAGCTTCACAGCTTCTCGTGGCACCTCCACGCAATTAGGGCCCCCCCTCCCGCACCACAGGTCCCTCCCAGCCCCACCCGGCCCCGGGTACTCACACAGAGACGCCATCTCCTTGGGCAGGTCAGTGGGGAAGCCCGGGAAGTAGCCGGCGCTGGTGAGCACCTCGAAGGGGGGCGAGCCCCGGATACTGTTGGAGAAGGCAAAAGGGTACACGGCGGGGGGGAAGCCGTTCATGTGGCCCAGCGCGGTCCCACTGGGGCAGACCCTCTCCTTGTTGGCTGCCATGGCTGGGGCAGGCTGGCAGGAGGTCGTTCGTCTGCTATGGAGTACTGCCCGGCGGGCCCCGTGTTCAGCTCTGTCCCAGGAGCCAGGTGGCCTCAGTCGCCCTCCACGGCGAGCACGGCATGGCCCCGGGTGTGGCCCCTGAAAGAAGCAGGGGGCTGTGGCGTTGGGGGCTCTCCACCGGCACTAAGCCCCCGCTGCCGGCGTTTCTTCCTGGCACTTTCGCAGAATCCGAGCCGTCCGCTGGGCCTTCCTGGCTGCAGCAGAAGGAGAGAATGAGACAGAGCCGGGGAAACTGCCAGCCAGCCCCTCCCTGCCCGGTGGCGGAGCTCAGCACCACGCTGCCGCTGGCACAGATGCCAGGGCAGGGCAGGCGAGAGCTGGCGAGGCCGCAAGCCCCTGGCGCCTGCACTGCCTGGGCACTGCCAGCACCCGGTCTCCCAACGGCCCCAAAGGCACCCCTGCAATCAGGGAGTGAGGGCAGAGGTCAGGGCCTGGCCCACAGGGTGGCTGGCATCCTACCACAGGGCCTACCACAGGGCCTACCACGGCTCCAGCCTGCTCCCTTGGACTCTGGGTCCCAGCACTGCAGGGCTCTAGGGCCGAGTTTTCCACCTCCAGCAGCTACCTTGGGCCGGGAGTGCTAGATTTGCACCCAGGACTCTCGCCCCAGGGAGCCAAGGGCATCAGGGCAGCGCCAGCCTGGTCCGGGCACCCCGACACCAGTGGGGAAGGGGAAGAGGCCCGGCGCTCACTGCACACAGCTACACAGTGTGCTCACAAACACCCCCCAGTGTAGACAGAACACACACAGGAGAGACACAACCACAGGGAAAGCAGCCCCCCCATACAATCGCTGTGTGTCTCAGCTCCTGCACACGCCCCATGGGACACTGCCCTGGGCCCAGGCCGGCCCTGCGGGGGGACGGGGGGCAGAGTAGGGTTGCCCTGGTCTCTGCGGTGCAGTGAGGATGGGAGTGTCACTAGTACGGCAGGGATCAGGTCTGGTGCTGCCCCCCAGCATCGCCCCAGTGGGCCCGTGCCAAGCCACGCCCAGGCTGGGCTCCCCAGGGCACCAGGACAGTGCCTGAGCCAGTAGGGGCTGGGGGCTGGCTGGGGAGGGACCCAGCAAATCCCATTCCCTTGGCAAAAGCTGGGGTCCGGCCCCCTCGTCTCCATAGGCCACCTGAGAGCCCCCAGTGCATCATGGGAGAGCAGAGGGGCTCAGCCAGAGGACCCCCAATGCTTGTGCTCACACACACACACCCTACTCACAAACACACACACCCCGACTCTCTCTCTCTCTCTCACACACACACACACACAAACCCTACTCACAAATACACACATGCCCCGACTCTCTCTCTCTCTCACACACACACACACACCCTACTCACAAACACACACATGCCCCGACTCTCTCTCTCTCTCTCACACACACACACAAACCCTACTCACAAACACACATGCCCCGACTCTCTCTCTCTCTCTCTCACACACACACACAAACCCTACTCACAAACACACACCCGACTCTCTCTCTCTCTCTCACACACACACACACAAACCCTACTCACAAACACACACACTCTCTCTCTCTCTCACACACACACACAAACCCTACTCACAAACACACATGCCCGACTCTCTCTCTCACACACACACACACAAACCCTACTCACAAACACACACACGCACACCCCGACTCTCACACACACACACAAAAACCCAACTCACAAACACCCCGACTCTCACACACACACACACACACAAACCCTACTCACAAATACACACACACCCGACACTCTCTCTCTCTCTCTCACACACACACACACACACACACAAAACCCTACTCACAAACACACACACACACACAAAAACCCTACTCACAAACACACACACACCCGACTCTCACACACACACACACACAAACCCTACTCACAAACACACACACACACACAAAGCTCTCACTCACAAACACACCCACACACACACACACACACACACAAACCCTACTCACACACACACACACACACACACACACACACAAACACACACACACACACACACACACACACACAAACCCTACTCACAAACACACACACACACACACACACACAAACCCTACTCACAAACACCCCGACTCTCACACACACACACAAACAAACCCTACTCACAAACACACACACACCCCAGCTCTCTCTCTCTCTCTCACACACACACACACACACACACACACACACACACACACACCGACTCTCACGCACACACACACACACACACAAAAACCCTACTCACAAGCACACACACACCCTGACTCTCACACACACACCCCAACTCTCACACACACACCCTACTCACATCCAGCAGCTCCCACAAACAGGATACATACACCCCCACAGACTCATGTGCGCAAACACTGACTCTCTCACCACCACCCCCTCCCCCGGGGTGCATTTAAAATCCACATCCAGCTGTAAAATCCCCCTCGCTCCAGTGGAGAAACTTGGAGTCCAGCCCCAGGACACCAACTGCTTCCGTGGGTCGGCCCCCAACTCACCAGCCCCCCCTGCTGCTTCCTTCCCCCCACGTCTAGCCCAGGCCCCGAGAGCCACTGGCCCTTTAAGCAGCTCTGCACAGGGCCCTGTGCGCGTGTGCCTGGGTGTTTTGCTGTTGAACCGGGGCCAAACGCAGGCGATTTTGTGCTTTTACCATATGATTTAAATCAAGAGTCATTTCAGGTTCCCAGCTAAATGGGGCTTATGTTCTCCATGCCAGCGCGAGTTTGGGCTTGGCGCTCCCTGCTCGGCGCGGCCTGTACCACCCCGGGGCAGAATGCAAGCTCGTCACATCTTCCACATGGAACCCTACACCACAGCCTAATTCACAACAGCCGCCTCTGCGGCTCCAGCTCCCCCGCCCCGCGCCCCGGCCACTGGCTTTCTGGCCCACCCCCGGCCCCTTTGTTCGGGCTCCCGCATGCTCCCCCCGGGGGATAGGCCTTGCCCTGGTTCGCAGCCCCTGCGAGGCGTTCGGGAGGCAGGGGCAGGAAGCGGGCAGGGGTGCCAGGGGTGGGGAATGGGCGAATGCCGGGGCAAAGCAGCAGCTGAGTGAGCAGAGGCGAGCCAGGTCGGCACATGGCAGAGGGGTTGGTGTGATGGTGCCGCTGCCCTGCACGGTTATAGCCCTGGCACCAAGATGGGGAAGCAGGGAGCCGTAGCAAGTGGCACAGGAATGACTGGCAGAGGAGACATGCCCACAAGCTCGGGAAGGCCCTGGCGCCTGGGTCTCTGAGCTTGGACTGGGGCGTCGGCCCCATCCTGCTGCACAGAAGAGATGCCCTGAGGTGGCTTCTTCCTCTTCTGATGGGGGGTCCTAGTTTGCTGGGGGCTCCCCTGCTTTGAACCCCCAGGTCAGTGCAGCCAGGGGGTAAATTTGGCCCCATCACCCTGCGGCTGCCCAAGGAGCAGACGGGCTGCACCCCACATCTCTGTCCTCCAGGCCCAGGGCACTGAGATCCAATCTGTCCCCAAGGGTGACCTGCCTTGGGGGACGCTGCCGTGGTGAGTGGGGCAGGAGACTGGAGCTGGCAGGAACTGAACAGCCTCTGAGGAGGCGGCAGATGCAGGTCCCCCGGCTCAGGAGGCTGGGGACGATTGATTGTTTCACACCCGCCACGGGGCACTGCCATGAGGAAAGCACCCGCTGCCCACGAGCTCCATGCGTGAGCTTCCCCGCAGCAGTGCCCAGCTGGGACGCCAGCGCTGCGAGCTTCCCCGCAGCAGTGCCTTGACCTGACTAGCATGACCCACCACTGCAGGCCCTAGAGGCATCCCAGCCTCCCTGAACAGGCCTATGCCTGCATCCCACTGAGGCAGCAGGATGGTGTCGGGTGCCTTTAAGAATCCAAGAGCTGGCTGGCCCATGGCTCCGTTCCCCCTGCTGCGGAAGCCCCTGCCAAGCGGCCTGTGCAGCGAAAGCCATGAGATCTCAAGCGAGCCACTCACGGAAGGGCTCCGTTTCCCGTAAGCTTTTCCATATGCGAGGGCCTCTCGGCGCCCGCGTTCCAAAAATAAACGTGCTGTCAGGCCAAGGTGTCCAGCCCCTGGAAATCAGCGCGAGAAGCAGCTCGCAGAGACCCCTCTGCAGACAGGGGGCCCCCGCCCCCGCTTTCTCGCCAGGCTCTGTGGGGATCGCAGGTTACAGCCACACAGCGGCAGCCTCCAAAACGTCCCGAGTTTGCTGTTCTCAGCTGGAACGCAGCGGGGTCAGGCTCAAGGGCTCTGGCTTCGCCCACCCGCAGCATGGGAGTGATCCCAGCCCAACAGCCCAGAAAGGTTTCTCTCTGCGCATCTGAGGGGAGTCGAGGCTTGTAGCAAACCCAGGCCATGGGTGGGTGTCTTGAGATGGGCTTTGACTGGCCAAGGCTGACTGTGTCTGGGGTCACTTATTCCAGCCTCTTGGAGCGGGTAGAATCCAGGTCAGCCATGGCCCGATCGGCCTTTGGGGTCAGGTCCGCCAGAGCAGCCTGGGCTGGGATGTCCAGGGAGGCCCAGCAGCTGGAGCCGGAGCCGGAGCCCTGCTCAAACCCCGGGCAGAGCCTCCTGCTGTACTTTTTGGTAACGGAAAAAGAGCGACATGTATTTTCCGCCCTCTCGCGCTCCCAAGGGATCGGACGCAAACATCCCCAGCCAGAAGCTGCGCTCCAGCACAGAGCCCGGGCGTGGAAACCAGCCCGCACCTGAGCATAGTGCAGCCTGGGGGAACAGGGCCAGCATCCTCTGCACAAGCACTGAGCCAGAGCGAGGACCCCGGCCAGCTCCCCAGCAGCAGCTCTGGGAGAGAGGCACCTTGCAGGAGCTGGGCACAAGAGCACAGAGCCTCCGCAGGCTGTGTCACTGGCAGAGCTATGGCACTGTGGCCCCTTTCTGGCCAGCAATGTCCTCTGGGCATCTAGCCCAGCAGTGCTGGCACAGAGGATGCTGGGAGATCTGGCAGCACTTTGGGCCAGGGTCAGATGGATCCGGGCAGGCTCCGTGGTGGCCCAGGAACAGCACTGAACTCAGTGTCCCACCCAGCACATGGGGGGCAGAGGGGTCCCAGCCCTTGGAGGGCCATGTTGCTGGAGCAGACAAGCCTGCAGAAGCAGCTGGTTCTAAGCAGCGCCCAGTGTTGTGTGAACAGGTGGGGGGTAGCCCAGGGCGGCAAGGTACCAACACGGCCTGGAGCAGTGGGGCTCAGCACGCACTAGAGCCAAGGGGCCTGATGTGGCTGGGGGTCAGGTCACTCGCACCAGCTAACAGACACAGATGGGGGTCAGCTGTACATGGAGGCTGATGCATTTCCCACTGTGGGCTGGACACAGCCGCTTTCCAGCAGGGACAGGGGCAGAGCCAGTCCACTGGCCCCCAGAGCCCCTATGGCGATTGGGAAGCCATGCACAGAAACTGGCAGGGCCAGGACCAGAACCCCTGTCTCCGCAGCCTAATGTAGGGCCCCAGCCACCAGGCCATGCGGATCATCTTGGGTGTTAGTCTGTCTAGGACTCCCCACTCCATACTATGGTGTCCGAATACCTCAGTCTTCAAAGGATTTCTCCTTCCAAGCCCCGCATAAGGCAGGGCCTAGCAGAGCTGTTCTCCCCATTTTACAGAGGGGGAAACTGAGGCTCGGAGCAGCTATGACGCAGATCCTCAGTGGTGCCCAAATAATCTGAAGCCAGGCCTCGGGCTACTGCCCGTCCTTCCTGTCTGCTCTAGGTCAGCTCCTGGGCCTGTTATCCCCACAGAGTGGCTGCCAGTTATTGCGATGTGCCCATGACCCACATTTGCCCGCGCCGCACCCTCCCCATCGGGACGCTGGCAGCGCTGCTGGTGGAGGTGGAGCACGGCACATTCCAGCCTAACCCCCTTGCCACGGCATCCTCCAAAAATATTTCCCCTCTAGGGTTTTCGAGCCGTTCCAGCTTGCAGGGGGGTTTCGGGAGGCAGGGAGGGGAAGCTGGGTGGAATCCACTGAGCTGGGCCTCCTTCGGGTTTGTGGGTTGGTGGTTTTTGTTTTTTAAAAAAGCTACTTGAAGGTGGGAAAATAAACACAGATCTTCCCGACAAACCATTCCCAGCCAGGGAGACAAGACTGAGACTGTCACGGGGGCGTGGGTGGCCGGGGTGAGGGTGGGGAAGCAGGCTGGGGGGCAGAGCAGGTGTGAGCTGTGGGGAAAGGTCTCTGCAAGGGAGAGGTGGGCATTAGAGAGGAGATGTGGGACTGGCATCCTGGACTTGTGAGTTCAGGCCCTGATTCTGGAAGGACGGTTGTCTAGCGATTGGAGCAGGAGGTGGGGGGGTGTCTCTGGGTAAGTTGGTGAGGGTGTGTTGAAGTTGGCTGTGTGTGTCTGTGGGGTTGGTGTGTGCATGTGTGTTGATCTGTGTGGTTTTGCTGGGGGGTGGTGTGTTTGCTGATGAGTCTGTGTTGAGGTTGGGGTTAGTGTGTGTGATGTGTGTGTGCTGGGAAATGTGTGTGTGCATATGGTGTGGGTCTCTTGGACTTGTGTGTGTGTGTATGTGTGTTTGCTGGGGATGATGTAGTGTGTCTGTGTGGAGCTGAGCGTGTGTGCATGCGTTCACATGTTTGTTGCGGGTGTGGGAGTGTGTGGAGGGGTGTGTTTATGTGTGTATTGGAGTGTGTCTGTATGGGGGGGTGTTTGCTGGGGGTGATGTAGTGTGTTTGTGTGGAGCTGAGCGTGTGTGCATGCGTTCATGTGTTTGCTGTGGGTGTGGAAGTGTGAGTGTGTTTGTATGGGCGGGGTGCTCATGTGGATGTTGAATTCTGTCTGGGGGGCTATAACTCTTTTTTCCGTACCTGCAGCGACCATGCCAGGCCGGCTCTCTGCGGCTGGGGCTGACCACAGCGGGGGGCAGAGCCAGAACCTGCTCGCCAGTCCCAGGTAGGAACCAAACCCACAGGCTTAGGCAACAAAAACAGACCAGCCCCGTGGAGTTTCCTGGGCCAAGCACCTGGGTTCAGGCAGGTTCCTCCCCGACTGGCAGCACCGCATTCCTGAGCGCAGCCACAGCCACGCACCCCTCCCTGCCCGGGATCCCGGCTGCACCCGCCACACGCCCGGCCCCCAGATTAGGGCCAGCAGCCCAGCCCCAAACCCGGTGCAGCTCTGGGGGCTGGGCCCTGAGCGGCTGCGGGGCTTGTACCCTCAGCTGGCGGGGCTGCTGGGAAAGCCAGGCCGAGAAAGCAGCAGCCAGCGCCCGCACTCTGGGGCTCGGTCGAAGCTCCCCAGGGGATAGCCTTCTCCTGGCAGAGGGTGGCGTGGGCTGCGCCTGGCCGACATGGGTCAGTAACACCCCAGCTAGGGTTGCCAGGTGTCCGGTATTGAACCGGACAGTCCAGTATTTTTGCCTCCTGTCCACTAAAAAAATTCAGAAAATACCGGACACCTAAAATGTCCCCACGGTACTTTCTGATTTTTTCCCGGCCAGGAGGCGAAAATCCCGGGCTGTCAGTCTCAATACGGAGGCAGCCTGGCAACCCTAGTGTTTACTGGGTTCCTCAGGGAAGCTGTCTGGCCCGGCGCAGGGAGGCAAGATGGCTGGGGGCCGCCAGCTGCCTGTTAGGGCCAAAAAGCCTCACCACGTGGTTTTTTAAAGGGACCATGGTGGGTTGTTTTTTGCTCAACAAACTTTTTCCTGGCGTGTTTTTGTTGTTGTTGTTGTGTATTTTTCCGAAACCCTCTGGCAACCCTAACCCCAGGCCAGAGCTCTGGCCCTGATCCTGCTTGGGCAGGCAGCAGGGGCTGTTCTTTTCCTGTCCGTCCCCGCAGCAGGCCAATTCCCCTCCGCCAGCACTGTCCCCATGGCCCACGCCAAGCTCCAAGGCCAGAGCTGCAAGCGAGTTGTTCTGCACAGCGGACGCAGGCCCTGAGTCGGGGGCTGGCGTGGCATGGACAGCCTGGCTCAGTGGAGAGGGCCCTCATGGATCCACAACACAGTGCAAATGGCAAATGCACAAGGCCAGAGGCCTCACCCACAGCCAGGATTAACCACAAATATTCACTGATAAGTCATTTGTCCTTCTCCGCCCCCCGGAGATAAGGAGGGCCTCAGAGCTTGACCGTTTGGGGACCAGCATAGCCACACCAGGACAGCTACATGGGTGTGACCCGGCCCAGTATGGACCCAGTTAGACCAGACAAAGGGGCTTAGGCCTGCCTCCACGCAAAAGGACTGGTGCACTGTCACTACACTGATTCCTAAATGGCTGTAATTAAAAAGGTACCAAAGCCACATGTAGCCTAAATCCCACAGGATGAGAGTCATCTGTGGTCTATGGGGTGGGGAAACTGAGTCAGAGAGAGAAGAGGTGATTTAGCCAAGGCCACAAAGTGAGTCAGTAGCAAAGCTGGTACTAGATCCCAGTCCTGCTTTCTGGATGGCCCTGCTCTAACCACTAGACCACAGCACCTTCCCCAAGCACAGGACCCAGATGTCCCAGTCCCCCCACTCTCCAACCACAAGAGAACACTCCCTTTCCCAGGCCGGGCACAGAACCCCAGGAGTCGAAACGCCTACTCTTCTGCTCTCACCACTAGGCCACATTCCCATTGCCACATTGTCCCTGTCTGGGGAACAGGGAGAATTCTCCCCATGGAGCGGGTCAGAGACACCCGGGAGCCCCTCGGACGGGAGACGCTCCCCTCGGCTAAGCAGGCGGTTTGCATTTGCACAGAAGCCCCGGCCCACGCCAAGCAGCCAGAATCAGCCCAGCGCCTGGATCCAGCCGGGGACAGAGAGGGGTTCTGACTGTCAGGTGCATCTCAGAGCTCAGGGCCTGTTGTGCAGAGCGAGACCCGGTCCCTGCCCCCGTCAGCTCAGCGCCTACCTAGACAGAGGGGCAGGGAACGAGCCCAGATCTGCTGAGTCCCAACCCAGTGCTCTTGCCACTAGACAACACTGTCGTCACCTCGAGCTCCAAACAGCCCCGAGCTGGACACCACCCCAGCGCTTGCTGCTGCCCAGCTCCGTGGAGGCATAAGAACGTAACATAGGAGCAGCCAGACTGGGTCAGACCAACGGTCCATCCAGCCCAGGGCCCTGTCTGCCCACAGCGGCCAATGCCAGGTGTCCCAGAGGGAGGGAACAGAAACAGGGATCCTCACATGATCCCTCCCGTCACCCACCTCCGGAGAGACGGAGGCTGGGGACGCCATCCCTGCCCACCCTGGCTAATAGCCAAGGGGGGACCTACCAATGGGGAGGCAGAGGGCGCCTGGTGAGCATGCAGGCCCCCCGCGGATGCGGGCTTGGTGGGGAGGGGGCTGGGGTCCTTCTGACCATGGAGGGGCTTTAGGAACAGGGGCTGGGTTTGGCCTTGGAGTTTTTCTCTCTGCCCCTGTGCTGAGGGGGCCTCCCAGCCCAGCCGCCGAACAAAGCTCCCATTTACAGCCTCCGCTCGCACGGCTGGGGAAGGTATTTCCACCCAAACCTCTTTCCATGACCGAATTAGCTCCTTAAAAAAACCCAGCCCGCCTAGCAAGCCAGGGCCTGTCTCCCAGCCAGCCGGCCGGGCGGCTGCGCACGCCCCCCTCCCCCAGCTCCCCTCTCCCAGGCTGGGAGGAACTTTAGCACCGACATCTGGCTCCTTCGGCAGCCCAGGGGTGGGCAAGGGGCTGGAACAAGCTTGTTCCTGCAGGCGGGGGCAAGGGACAGGTGAGGCGAGAGCACCCTGGCGGGGGCAGGTAAAAAAATAGCACCGTGGCGGGGGCTGGGAACAACTAAGGTGATAGCACCCTGGTGGGGGCTGGTGAAACAATATAGAGGCCTGGCGGGGGTGAGAGACAGAAGATATGAGAGAGCCCTGGCAGGGACAGGGGGGGCAATAGCGCCCTGGCAGGGGCAGGGGAGGCGATAGCACCCTGGCGGGGGAAGGGGAGGCGATAGCGCCCTGGCGGGGGAAGGGGAGGCGATAGCGCCCTTGGGGGGCAGAAAAGACAATACCGCCCTGGCGGGGGCAGAGGAGGCAATACTGCCCTGGCAGGGGCAGGGGGCAGAGGAGGCGATGGTACCTTGGTGGGGGCAGGGGGAGCAATAGCGCCCTGGCAGGGGGCAGGAAAGGCGATAGTGCCCTGGCGGGGGCAGAGGAGGCAATAGCACTCTGGCAGGGGGCAGGGGGGGCGATAGCGCCCTGGCGGGGGCAGAGAGCAGGGGAGGCGATAGTGCCCTGGGAGGGGCAAGGGGCAGAGGAGGCGATAGCACCCTGGCGGGGGTAGGGGGAGCAATAGCGCCCTGGCAGGGGCAGGGGGCAGGGGTAGGGGAGCTGATAGCGCCCTGGTGGGGGCAGGGGGGGCGATAGCGCCCTGGCGGGGGCAGGGGAAACAATAACACCCTGGCAGGGGCAGGGGGCAGGGGGATGATAGCGCCCTGGCAGGCAGATCCAGGAGGGACAAGCCTGGGGTTAGCACCCAGGGTGGCCGCGGCTGCTCACTGGCTGGGGGACGGAGCTGGCACCAGGCACCAGACGAGGCCCCTGCCCGACCTCGGCAGCTCCTGGCCTGTTGCCCTCAGTGCCAGTTTCTGGTGCAGCTCAGCCGCTGCCCAGGGAGCAGGGCCAAGACCAGAGGTGGCTGAGTCGCCAGGGAGCTGCAGTGGCAGGCAGGAGACATGTCCCTTGCCCCCTGGCGCCGGTGCCAGGGCACTCCCCAAGGCGCTGGGAGCAGGACAGGGCTCTGGGCGTAGGACCCAGGCACAGTCTCCAAGCACTAGGGAACCCTGAGCTCACGGCGTCTCCCTGCCCTGGGCTCTCCAAGCACTGCCGGTCCGTTACGGGCTTCACAGCCCTCCTGGGAAGGGCTCAGCGCCAGGAAACTGAGGCACCCGCCGCAAAGGCAGCAACTCCCACTGCAAATCAGAGCAGAGTTGGGAAAAGAACCCCCCACCCCTGCCCCCTCTCTGAGCTAAAAACAGAACCAAGGGGGAGGGGGTCTGCCCCCTTGCTGGGGCCCAGCCTCTCTGTTGCCCGTCCCATGCCCCTGCAGAGCCACCATCGTGCAGGGATGGGGTGGGGGCTCGCTTGGATCCCTCCCCCACTCTCTGGCATGCCCACACCACGTCCTGCAGCAGGCCTGGGGGGCAGGGATGGAGAGGCCTGGCTGGAGCCTGCACGCTGGGCGGGGTGGGAGCTGTGAGTTGGCGTGGGAATGGGGCAGCAGCTCCCTGGGCGTGGGCAGCCGGAGCAAGGTGGGGCCAGTCGCCTTCCACAAATGAGAACACCTGGCGAAGGGAGGAACAGGCTCATCCCCTGGGGTGTCATTATCCCAGGGTGACAGGCAGAGAAACTGAGGCATGGAGCCAGGGAAAAGGGGGGCTCGCCCAGGTCAGGAATAGAACCCAGGTCTCCTGGCTGTTGGGCCAGTGCCCCTGCCTGTGGGCACCCACTGAGCGGTGACACAAGCTAGCAATGAGGGTGCCGGCCCCTCCTGGGATCTAGTTCCAGCTCTGCCGGTGGCCTGGGGTGAGCTCCTCCCCCTTGCGTGGCTCTGCGGGGTCCCCGGGGCAGGAAGCGGCTCTCGTGGGGCAGCACCTGGCGTGGCGGGTAGAGGAGACGGTCCCGGCTGGCAGGGGGGAGCGAGGGCAGCGGGTCTGCCCGGGGCAGGGAAGAGCAGCGCGGGGTCACACCCAGCTGTGGGCCTCGGTGCCCCAGGGGCTCTCTGCAGGCTGGGGGGAGGCAAACAGAAGTGGGTAGGTCTCCATTCACACCTGGGTGTCACTGAACTGAACCCTCTTCCCTGTCACGCAGTCCTACTGCAGCCCAGGGACCGAGCCCCAGCTGGCAGGGATGGTTCCATGCTGTGACCCCCTAGCCTGGCTCTTAACAGCCCTGGGTTCAAGCCCTGCTCTACCACACGCTCCTGCATGTCCTTGGTCATGTCACTTAGCCTCTCTGTGCTTTGCTGTAGAAGGGGATACGCCCTGCCAGCCGGGAGAGAGGGATTGTGGGGCATGTGGGTGCCATGGTGAGACCTGGGACAGGGCAAAAAGGAGTAGTGAAGAGGTGACTCCCCCAACTCAGAGGGTGCTCTGCATCCTTGGACACTGCTCGAAACCTGCCAGCCACTGCGAGGAGCCACAGCGCCAATTGCTCCCTGGCCCTACCTGAGAGCAGGGTCCCCTTGTGCCAGACACAGGGTCAGAGATTGTCCCTGCCCTGGGGGAGCCTCCCAACCCTGACAGATGAGAGGGCAGGGCTGGGATGGGATCCCCTGTGTGCTAGTGCAGCGTTCTACCCACTAGGCCACACTGCTGCTGAATGCTGCTGGCACCTCTGCTCAGCAGGGGGGCCATGCGCCCTTCAGGGGGCAGGCTAGTGAGATGGTGCCGTGCGTATTCAGGGCCTGAGGCAGGAGTTCAGCTGTTGGAAAACTGATGCCCATGCTGCCCTGGCACGGTCCCTAGTGCCAGCACCTCAGACTGCCCTCAGAGCCAGGCTGGATCTGCCTGCTCACATGCCAGCCACAGCGAGAGACCCTGGGCATCAGGGAAGGGGGGGGACTCAGACCACAGTCCCCCCACCCAGGAGCTGCCTTTCCCTAATGCCCTGCATCCAAACCCATCACACCCCCAGTGGGCACCGTGGAACCAATAAGACCCACAACCCTGGGCACTAGCGCGTGTGCCTAGCTGGGCTGTGATCAGTGCAGTGGGACCTCCCTTCTCTGACCCTCCTAGCGACAGGGCACAGCCTTCCCACCTGAGCAAAGGAGGAATCCCCCTCGGCCCTGAACAGCAGGCAGCCTATGACCCATGGTGGGGCCACTGTGATTTCAGCCAGTAGAGGGCAAGGGTGAGCTTGCGTGTGTACTCGCGCTCGCAGCCACAGCCTCCTTCCTGGGAACTTGCACCGCTCTGCCTGGGTCCCTGGCCCAGTTCCCCTTGAGTCCATCCTGCCTCCCGTGTCATTTCACTCACTTCATTCCCACTCGCAAATCTGCCGGCAGTGTCAAACGGCTGCCGTGTCCCACCCCAGAGGTGGCTGCATCTTCTTGCCCGGTGCAATTCTAGCCCCCAGAAGCCCTGGGACATACCACATTGGTGAGCTGGGCTCCCCACCCTCAGCGCAAAGGCAGTCGAGGGGGAGGACACCAGGGCACGGCAGAGTCTAGCGGGCCGGGGTGAGACCAAGTACTGCATCAGCTGAACGCTGCCCCAGGGGCCAGTCGGGGCTGGAGCTCACCCTGCCTGCAGGGATTTCACGTGGTGAGTCAGAGGTGGGGGGTTCAGGTAATCGGCACCACATCCCATGCTACCCCCAGTCAGAACAATGTGTCGCCCCCCCCTACAGAGAGCTCCCCCAGCACTCGCTTTGGCCTCCCAGCTGGGTACATGCAATCACCCCCATTTTACAGAGGGGAAACTGAGGCACAGAGTAATAAGGCAACTGACTCAAGGTCACCCAGCGGGTGTCCTGAGCCTGACCCTCCTGCTCTAACCACTCCCAGAGCGGGGAACAGAACCAGCAAATCCTGCCTCCCACTCCCCCATCTAACCCACTAGCACCTGCTCCCCACCCAGCGCTGGAGAGAGAAGCCAGGAGTCCCGTTGCCCCTGTTCTAACCACAATGCCGCACCCGCTTCCTAGAGCACGTTGCCTTTCATAAACACCCACAAGGTACCTTCTACGTCCAGCCCCGCAGCCGAATGCCCCCGTGACACCAGGTGTCGTCCTTGTCCAGGCCAGCTGATGAGAAGACACCGGCCGCTTGCTTCTTGAGGGCGGGGGGTGCAGAGACCCTTTCGCCCAAGGGGGCCCAGTAGAACCAGCCCCACTGGGGGGCTCTCAGTGCTCTCTGGGACACTGCTCAGCTCAGCCTTAGGGGCGGCCCCTGGGACTGGGCTCTAGGGTTTGAGAGGCGTGCTGGGTGTTTCTCGCTGGGGCACAAGCAGCAAAGAGGCTGCAGCGGGAACTTGGCTCCAGGGTCTGCTGCTGAAGCAGAAGCTGATGGGGAGGGAAGACTGCAAATGGACCCTGGCCAGCAAGGAAGCAGGTAGGGCTGGGGCAGGGGCTAGCATTCAGGAGCAGCCCGCAGCCCCTACAGGCAGCCCCTTCTGGGGCAGCGTTAGCTCCTGGGAGCCACAGCAACAGGTCAGAGCTCAGGGGTGGACTGGAATGGGGGAGCTGCTGCCTGAACTTGGCAGGAGCCACTGCTGGGGGGTGGGTGCAATTTGGAGCTAGCACTTTCTTCTTGCCCACCCCCCACCAATCCCCAGCCCTGACCATCATCCACAGGCACCAGAGTACCTTTGCAAATGCGTGGATTGAGCCTCATGCCCTCCCTTAGGGGCCACTGTCCAGGTGGGAAACTGAGGCACGCAGGGCCTTGGCCCAAGGTCATGGACTGAGCTGGAGCAGAACCTAGGTGCCCTGCCTCCCCAGCGCTGTAACCAGGTATTTTTGTACCCGAGGCAAAATATGAATGATGCGCCCCTTCCCCTCGTCACGCTCTTTACTTTTGCAGCTTATTATTTTTACTTATTGTGTCTTGGTGCCCTGATTATGATGCGCCCAGGGCAAGCTGCCCACTTGCGCCACCCTTATTACGGCCCTGTGCCTCCCAGCCTCACCTCTATGACGACACCCCCTCCCAGAGTGGGGGACAGAACCCAGACGTCCTGACACCCCCACACCTTTGCCTGCCCCCTTCCCCTCGCCGGTAAGGAACCCAGGGGGCTGGTGCTGGGTATGGATCATGCCAGCCCTGTGAGGAGCGGACTAGCTAGCAGAATCCCAGGGACCCCGGCATCTGCCCACCTCCAAGCCCCACTTGCCTCCAGCCCCCCATCAGGAAGAGAGTGCACACCCCAGACTCAGTTGCCTCTTCGCAAAAGCCACCCCCCAGCCAGGCGCTGGCTCTGAGCCAGGTGCCCTCCTTCCCCAGAGGGCACCCAATGCCCTCAGGCTGGGGGGCAGCATGGCCAGGGGCTCCCTGTGCCCTAGAGAAGCAGAGGCATCTGGGGCTGAGAGATTCCTGTGCAACAAGGGGACCGAATGCTAATGGGAACTGGGTGTCTAATTCCCCTAGTCAGCCTGGCACGCTCAGCTGGCTGCTCCCACGGCCACGCCCCTCTTGCAGCTCACCCGGGGGACCCACCTGCAGGGGCTTGGCCTGGGACCCTGGCAAGGCATCGCCTGAGGGGAAGCCAAGGACAATGAGTCTTTACATGCAGCTCACCTCTGCCGGGACCCCCAGGCCAGACCGCCAGCCGGTCTACCTCCCTGCCCCCCAGCTCTGATCCCTGGCTGGGCCCCGCCGCCGGAGACTGGCTCCGTGGTGGGCATCTCGATCCAGGCCAGGAGGCCGGCTGGGCACTGGGAGCGGAGGGACGCTGAGGCAGAGACGCACGTACAGTGCCTAGCACAGCGCAGACCCCGTCTGAACAGGGCCTTGGCCTGCTGCCGCTGCCCAGGCAATAGCAGACAGAAAGAAGTGCACAGAGAGAAGTGTGGATGGACAGACCGACCGGCTGGGGAGCACGACTGAGCTGTGAGTCCAGGGAGGATAGTCCATTCCCTGGGGGGCTGAGGGTGGGGTGAGCGCGCTGAGGGGGACAGTAAGGGGGAGGCCCATCTCCACAGCGCCCCCTCTGTGCCGCTTCTAGGCCTGCGCAGTGAGCGCCCCCCCACCTCCCTCCCTACATTCCCAGTGCCCCAGGGGGTGGCGTAGGACAGGCAGAAAGGAGGCCTTCCCCAAACCCCATCTAGCCCCAGGGCCCTGTCCCCCCCATGGGAGCCATGTGCCATCCACGCAGCCAACCTAGGGAGCCTGCGCCCGGGCCCAAACATCTCGGCTCCGGCCACCGCACCCCGTGGTGCCCACCCCGTCATGCACGCCCCCCTGAGGGCCAGCGGGAATTGGCCAGGGGGAGGGGGCGTAAGGAGGGACCCTCCTCAAAGGCACCCAGTGAATTTCCCCCTCCTTTCCAAAGCAGGATGCAGGGAAAAGCCCCTTTCCCCTCCCTGCCCCCCAGCTCCAATCTAGCAGAGAATGGTCAAAGAACACCCTTCCCCCCCACTTGGCCACAGTCCCCTGCCCCATCCCGGAAGCACAGACCTTCCCTGAGTGACCTCCCCGCCAGGGCACAAAACCTGCCCACACCCCTTCAGCCCCTGGGGGGGCTGGTACAAGGTGGGGGCTACAAGGAGCCTGCATTCCACAACCAAAAACCAGCCCCGCTGGGGAAGGGAAGATGGGGAGGGAAGGGGCAAGCGGAGGGGGGTGATGGCAGAGACCAGCTGTGAGATTCTGCGGAGAGCCTGCCTGAGCCCACCTGGGGTGAGAAGCATCTGCCCTGCCTCTCTCCCGAGACACCCCTCCACCATATGCACCCCCACTCCCAACACACACCCCTGCTCACGGACCCCCCTTCCCTGCCTCCCCTCCTGCCCACCCCACCAAAGTCCCGCCCACACCTCCCCAAGCCAGGCACAGATGCCCCAAAGAACCCGCGTGCCCCGGCACGGACAGGGACACCACAAATCACAGCCCCCAAGCTCCCCAGCCGCGAGCCCCAGCGCCTAAGCCAGCTGCACCTGGGAGCCGGGGGCGCGTGGGCACGCGGGGGAGTCTCACCTGGAGCGGAGGAAACTTTCCCACTCCCGTCTGGCTCCGTCCGTCCGTCCCCGGCGCGTGTGGGTCCGTCTCTCCCTTCGCCTCGGTTGTGCGTGTGTGTTTTTTTCTAACATTCACTAAGAAATCATTATAGTCGGCTATTCATAACCCCGGCCGGTCATGTGACGCAGCCCTGAAAATATACAGCACATTTTTTCAGAAACCACAGAATGACTTCAGGCAAAGACACGGAAAATATTTTCACTGCGCTCCCCCTCCTCCTCCTGTTGCTGCTGTGCTCCCTGCCAGCCGCCCGGCTCCCGGTGCAGCGGCTGTCAGCATGGGTCCTCCGCCCAGCCGTGCCACCGGGCCAGGGCTGGGACGTTGTCTGGGGTGCTTGTGCACAGGCGCTCACACCCAGGCACACACGCCTCATTCAGTGTGACACACACACACACACGATCCAATATCTCACACAGACATACAGCCCCAGCTCTAATCTGCCTCACACACAAACCAGACCTCACAACTGATGCACACACACATCCCTCCACAATCCAATATTAACCCTCCAACCTAATCTCACACACACACCATTTCCAGTCACACACACAGGAACCAGATCCAACATCCCCCCAGTTCTGCGCACACACCCTGAGAGCGAATGTGACTGACACACACATGAAGTCCCCTCACACTAATCACATGACACACACACCCCTCACACTTTGACACACACACTCCTAGATAACTCCCCTCACCCCCGATCCAATACCCCACGCACACCCCAATCTAATATTGTACCCCCCAATCTAACACATACACACGGATCTAACATTCCACACAATCAGACATGACTGACATACACACAACACAGAGCTAGTAGCGTACACACCCCCACCCACGCACCCCTAGTCTATGACTGAAACCCCCAGAGCTAATATCGTGCACACACAGATCTAATACGAATGACACATGCCTCCCAGAGTTAATAGTGCCCATGTGCACACACGCTCGGAGATTTTACCATCGCTATTCTGGGCCCTGGACGGACTCGACGCAGAACCTGGGGAATGATTCACGCTCCTCCTGGACTGGTCCCTGAGCCAGGCTGCCCCTCTCTCAGAGTCAGGTGCCAACATCCTCCCTGCCCCAGGCTCCTGGACAGGACAGCTGGGTTCTCGGCCCCATCCGCTGTCTGTGCGTGTGCCCGAGACACGCCAGCTGCAGAATGGCAAACGGGGGGGCAGGTCTGACACTCATTGCTAGGGGCAAGGGTCCAGCACTGGCCTCCCGCAGGCCCACAGCAGCCACTGTGTGTGCCACGCACCCCAGACTCCTGTGGGCTGCTGCAAATTGCAGGTCAGCCCACCATGGGCATGCCGGCCACCGACGGTGGTAACTACAGAGTCTGGGCCCGGATTCATGGGCCTCTTCATCCTCAGCCCTGTGGCGGCTTCCCTGGAAGAGTCACTCCACCAGGAAGCCGGGCTCACAGCCCAGGCTGCAAATTTCATGCTTCCCTGGTCAAATCTGCCTCCCCAGAGCTGGCAGCGCCCATGTCACCCTAGAACCTCAGCCCCCACAGGCTATTGGGCTGAGTCCTGCTGGTCCCTGTTGCTGGTTATTCAGGGGGCAAGGCTGAGCCCAGATCCTACGTGCACACGACCTGGGGCCGGAGCGGTTAAACCAGATTAGTTTCATGCCCTAAAGGAACCCTCTGATTCCAGCTTAAATCAGACACCTTTCCCTTTCGCCTCCCCCGATGGGCTGGAACGGAACCCACGCCAGCCTGACTGAATCAGAGCAAGTGCGTCCACATGGCCCCTTGCTCGAAACTAATGAAACCAGTTCCAGCATGTTAGCCCTGCATGCAGCTAGCCTCTGCTCTGAGCAGGGCCCCGGCCTGATCCTACTGCTCCCGCGTCAGACCCTCACTCCCAGCGTGCCCGCACAAAGCGCTTTCTGGGACAAGCCCCATTCACCCAGCGCTGAAACAGGACTGCGGCTGCTCCCCTGCATCAGCCAGGGCCCTCCCAGATCCTGACATAGAACGCAGGAGTCCTGGTTCCCACCCCTCCTCCACCCCCCCCCCCGGGCCACAATCCCAAAAGTCCCATCACCCAGACTCCTGGCTGTGATCACTAGACAGCACTCTCCCACAGCACCTTGCCCACGCATTGGGGCCAGCAGTGACCGCCAGGGTAGAGCGCCCCCTACTGACCCTTCCCCGCAGCACAGCGCCCGCTAGCGCTGCATTGGCACTACAGGGAAGAGCACCCCCTGCTGGTAAAGCCCGCAAGGTGCCTGTGGGTGGCAGTGCGGGCCAGTCCTCGCCCTTCCCACAGGCCCACTGGGAACTGGGCTGGCAGAGGGCACCAGGAGCAAACCCGAGGGCCCTGTGCAGAGGGACCCTGAGTGTGCTGGGTGCCCCCTGATCGTGGCAGAGGCCAGGGAAGAGCGCCTGTCCCCCGGCTGCAGCCTAACCTTGCAGCTGTCCCTCCTGCTGCACCAAACTGTGCCGGCTTCCCTTTGAACTCACGGCTTCAGGGCGCCTGTGTCCCGGGGAGCCACCTGGAGGTGGCTTCTTTGGCATGTGGGTGGGGCTTGGGGGTCCCCTGTTGGCCCCTTCCTGAGGACGGAGAAGGAACGGCAAAAGGCAGCCCAGGAGCAGGGGAGGCGGAAAGGGGGGAAGGAAGGAACGAGTGAGAAGGAGCCGAGGGGAACACAAGGGGAGACAAAAACCAAGCGACAAGGGAGGTGCCCTGTGCCCCCCATGGGGGAGCTGCAGAAGCTCCTTCCCTGGCTCCGCCTGCTGCTTCTCTAGGCCCTCCCGGTCCCCCGGACGGCCAGACACCCAGCTTGCTGCAGCCGCTTCCAGCCCCTGCTCCCGGGGTGAGTCAGCCGCAGGACCCAGGAGTCTGCTCCCAGAGCTCCAGCAGGCCCTGCCCCCCACGCTCTTCTGGGGCTGCACTGCAGCACGGACACCCTGTCACAATGGGCAGCAGCCCTTGGGCAGATCCTGGTGCAAGCCCTCAGCCCCACCTCGGCTGTGACTAACCTGTCCCCCCACGCAGGGGGCAGGGAGCAGGCTCTCCAGGGGGATGCACAGCCTGCAAGCAGTGCCCCCCGCTGCAGCCAACTCATCCCCACCCAGGCCCAACAGGCTGCTCTAACTACCCTCAGCGGGGTGCAAACCACAGCCCTTCCGCGCCACCTCAGCTCCTCCCCAGAGCCAGCCGCTCCAGCAGCCTCAGGGGCGTGTGCATGCCTCAGGGTGCCCACTGTGGCAGAGAGGAGACAGGGACCTGGGCTTGGCTGGGCCGTGTCCCGCGGGCCCCGGCCTCTCTCCTCACGCACAGGGCAGAAGGATGTTGAAGGGTTTGGGCCTGGGTCACTGTCCAGCTGGGCCTCTCTCCACGGAGCGAGCGGCTGGTGGTGCCCTCGTGTCCCCCCGCCCTGGGGTCACAGTCAGAGCTCAGCCCCCGGCAGGGCAGGCTGTCAGCTTCCCTGGGCCCCTTCCTGCTGCCTGGGCTCAACTGGTGCCCAGCCCTGCGTGGAGTGTCCTTGGCTGCTCCGAGGCCGACGGACGTGGGCCTGTGGACGGGCGACCAGCCGGGGGGAGAGAGCCAGCCGCAGGCAGAGGGGGTACTGTGGAGCCTGGGTGGGGCTCAAACCTTCCAGTTTCAGCACACGCAGACCTTGCACTGGGGACAACTTTCGGGGGGCTGGTTGTCCCACGGCTGCCCCCCTGCAGGCCGCCGGCAGCTGGAGCCGTGACACTGGGCAGGCTGCCCTGGCTGGCTTTGCACCCAGGGCAGGTGGCCCCTGCAGAGGCAGGGTGCCCCGGCATGGAGGGGCAGGCATGGTGGGAGGAGGCAGCGTCCCCGCCCCCAGCAAAGGGTTAAGGCTGAGCCTGCCTCCCGGAGCCCCAGTGCGTCAGGGAAGGGCCTGACAATAGGACCCCACATGACCTGCGTGGAGCTCGGCCGGGCCCCCCAGGGCAAGCTCGGCAGCAACAAAAGGGGCATTGACGCAGCCCATCAGCCGCCTGGCAGCCAGGCGCCCAGCCTGGTACTCGGCCAAGCACCCCGGAAAGCTGCGCCCCGCCAGCCAGGCGGGGTCGGGCTAGTCCTGAGGTCTCCCTAGGCCTGGCTGTGGGCTAATGGCTGGAGCAGAGCGCCAGGACTCCTGGGTTCTATTCCTGTCCCGCTCATTTCTGCGACTGTGCGTTGCCCAGTTCCCACCGGCTGCAGAAATGCCAGAATCTGAGGCCAGAAAAGGTCGCAGCCGGAGCCAGGGGTTTGGGCCCAGCTTCTGTCTGATGGACCCAGCACAGCCGCTCTGCCCGGTTCAGCCCACCCTGCCTGCGCTGCAGCTGGCTCTGGGGTGGAGGTGGAGGTGGCAGCGACGGTGAACAGCAACGCCACAGTGAGGGCCGGCAGGGCGCAGCCGTAACTCCTGGGGTGGTTTGGGGGCTACTACGCGGCTTCCGCCGAAAGGGCTGGGGCAGGAGCGCATCAGGGCCAGCACCCTGGGTTTATGTCTCATGTGGAAGGGGGGCAGGGACCAGCTCTCACCCTGTTCTCTGCAGCTGAGAGACCCCCGAGTGACAGGCAGATTAGGCTTTTGTGGGGCACAGGCCCAGAGCAGGTGAGGGTCCCACCCACCCCACCCTTTCTGCCTGCAGACCCCTTCCCCCACCTGGTGCGCCTACCGGGGCATGAGGTCAGGGCATGGAGACGTGGCACAGCACCCCCTCCCACTGGGCCAGGCGCTGATGGGGAGGGGGAAGTGACCCCTCCAGACGCCCCCCTGCTCTGTGCAGCACAGAGCCCCCAGGGTGGCGCACGCCCCCTCCCCCCACCGCAGCTCAGCACCTCTGAGCACCACCCCAGCTCCTGCGCTGGCTCGCAGGGGAGATCGCCTCCTCCTGCCCCCCGGCTCTGCAGCTTTCCCTCCGCGCGGGGCCCACGTGGGGCCGGGGCTGCTGCAGGCGCGGAGCGAGGCGGAGACACATGTTTTCAGTTAAAATCAGCAAGGCGAAGCCGCGGGCCGGGCCTCAGCCAAGAGCTGCATATTTAACCCAGCGGACGGGATTCTGGGCTGGGAACGTGCTCCCTAATTTACCCCCCACCCCACCCCCTCCCGACACGGCAGGCGGGGGCAGGGCTCTCCTGAACGACATAGTTTCCCAATGAGGAGAGATTAGTTCACTGCCCGGCCGCAAGCAGCGAGATTTCCCGCAGCCCCAGGGCTAGCCGGCGGGCAAGGGAGAGACACCAGGGCCCAGCTGCCACCCTCCCCACAGCCCACTTTGGGATGTGAGGGGGGGAAGCTAAGCTAGCTCTCCAGACCCCCCCCATCAAGGACAGGGCACATCCTGCCCCACTGCTACCCCTCCAGTGGGTCTGATCCCAGCAGTGGGGCTCTGAGGCCTGCTTAGTGACTGGGTGAGAAGAGCCACGACGGGACCCTCCCAGGTGCCCACTTGGCACTTTCCCATCCACTGCGATTCCCTCTCCCTCGTCACCTGTTTGCCACTACACGGCGGGGGGGGGCAACACCCAGGGTCATGGGCAGGCAGCCTGGGGGGGCAGCCCCGGTGCTATTAGCCTCCTCCTCCGAAGGAAGGTGTCAATAGTCCTTCCGAAAAATAATCAGCCGGGGAGACCCCCGGGAGTGGCAGCGCATCTCCCAGCATGGAGGCTGCAGGGCCAGCCCGCTCCTCCACACCCCCGGCATGACTCCAGGGCAGGCTATGGACCCAGGAGGGGCAGAGCCAAGGGGCCGGATTCTGCTCTCATGGACCCCATGGTAAGAGAGGAGTCACCCCAGGGCTGCCGGCAGCGAGATCAGAGAAGTTTTGCTCAGTTGGACACTCCCCTGAGCTCCCGAAGGCTGCGGGGTCGGCCCGTTTCTCTGCTCCCCGGCCTTTGCGCCCGGACTGGTAAGCGCTGGGAGGGGCCCTAATTGCAAACAGGTTTAACTGGCACATAGTAAGTGGGCCCAGCCCAGGGAGTGGCCGGGAGGAACAGCTCTGCAGAGAAAAACAGGCCGTGGGATGTGGGAGCAGGGAGCCCAGCGCTGGGGGTGCCAGATCTCCGGGGGTCCCCGAGATACCCGCCCCAGGAGTGTCGGCACCAGCCGGTCTTCTGGTGCAAACACCGGACGGTGCATTCCTAAGCCGGGGAGGCCGGGCGTTGGGCTGCTTGTGGCCATGGCAAAACCCGGAGCTGGGTGCCCCTGCGGAGCTGGCAAGGGCTGAGGCCTGGCTGGGAGGCTGCTGGCTCCCCTGCCCAGCTGAATCATAACTGCATGTGCTCGTTGTATCCCCACTCATTGTGAAACCGCCTCCCCGCCCGGGGACTGGCTACGCTGGCGGGGCGGGAGAGCAAGTGGGACAGGCAGAGCCAAGTGCCCTGCAGAGCACAGGGCTTGAGTGGCAAGAGAGGACTGTGGGGTGGGAGTGAGGGGCAGGGGCAGGGGCAGGGCTGGGGGAGCCCAGGGCCGGCCTGGCAGGGGCTGCGGGTCGGGAGTGAGGGGCAGGGGCAGGGGCAGGGGCAGGGCTGGGGGAGCCCAGGGCCGGCCTGGCAGGGGCTGCGGGTCAGGAGTGAGGGGCAGGGGCAGGGGCAGGGCTGGGGGAGCCCAGGGCCGGCCTGGCAGGGGCTGCGGGTCGGGAGTGAGGGGCAGGGGCAGGGGCAGGGCTGGGGGAGACCAGGGCCGGCCTGGCAGGGGCTGCGGGTCGGGAGTGAGGGGCAGGGGCAGGGGCAGGGGCAGGGCTAGGGGAGCCCAGGGCCGGCCTGGCAGGGGCTGCGGGTCGGGAGTGAGGGGCAGGGGCAGGGGCAGGGGCAGGGCTGGGGGAGCCCAGGGCCAGCCTGGCAGGGGCTGCGGGTCAGGAGTGAGGGGCAGGGGCAGGGCTGGGGGAGCCCAGGCCGGCCTGGCAGGGGCTGCGGGTCGGGAGTGAGGACAGGGGCAGGGCAGGGCTGGGGAGCCCAGGGCCGGCCTGGCAGGGGCTGCGGGTCGGGAGTGAGGGGCAGGGGCAGGGGCAGGGGCAGGGCTGGGGGAGCCCAGGGCCGGCCTGGCAGGGGCTGCGGGTCAGGAGTGAGGGGCAGGGGCAGGGCTGGGGGAGCCCAGGGCCGGCCTGGCAGGGGCTGCGGGTCGGGAGTGAGGGACAGGGGCAGGGCTGGCCTGGCAGGGGCTGCGGGTCGGGAGTGAGGGGCAGGGGCAGGGCTGGGAGAGCCCAGGGCCGGCCTGGCAGGGGCTGCGGGTCGGGAGTGAGGGGCAGGGGCAGGGCTTGGAGAGCCCAGGGCCGGCCTGGCAGGGGCTGCGGGTCAGGAGTGAGGGGCAGGGGCAGGGGCAGGGCTGGGGAGCCCAGGCCGGCCTGGCAGGGGCTGCGGGTCGGGAGTGAGGGGCAGGGGCAGGGCTGGGGAGCCCAGGGCCGGCCTGGCAGGGGCTGCGGGTCAGGAGTGAGGGGCAGGGGCAGGGGCAGGGCTGGGGGAGCCCAGGGCCGGCCTGGCAGGGGCTGCGGGTCGGGAGTGAGGGGCAGGGGCAGGGCTGGGGGAGCCCAGGGCTGGCCTGGCAGGGGCTGCGTGTCGGGAGTGAGGGGCAGGGGCAGGGGCAGGGCTGGGGGAGCCCAGGGCCGGCCTGGCCGGGGCTGCGGGTCGGGAGTGAGGGGCAGGGGCAGGGCTGGGGAGCCCAGGCCGGCCTGGCAGGGGCTGCGGTCGGGAGTGAGGGGCAGGGGCAGGGCTGGGGAGCCCAGGGCCGGCCTGGCAGGGGCTGCGGGTCGGGAGTGAGGGGCAGGGGCAGGGCTGGGGGAGCCCAGGGCCGGCCTGGCAGGGGCTGCGGGTCGGGAGTGAGGGGCAGGGGCAGGGCTGGGGGAGCCCAGGGCCGGCCTGGCAGGGGCTGCGGGTCGGGAGTGAGGGGCACCAGTCACTAAGGACCAGCCGTCCCCCTGGCTCAGCATGGCCAACACGCTGTGCCGAGGTATGGAGAGCAGCCCAGCTGGTAACAGGTACAACCCAGCCCTGCCCAGGCAGGCAGCACAGGGGGTTTCACCCAAACACCTTTTCCTATAAAAACAGAGACTTTAAACTATACACGAAATACAACCCCCCATTCCCCGCGCAGAGGCCCAAGGCAGCCCGTGATGCAGAGAGGGGCTGAGGCCGGAGTGAATGCCCCCAGAGAGAGACAGAGACAGAGAGTGTGTGTGTACTTGTTTCTGGGGATAACCCAGGGCAGCGACCCCCCTGTGTTCCCCTGCATCCCTGGGCAGGGCTGGACCGAGCCATTCCGGCACCCCGGGCAGACAGTTTAATTGCATCCCGGGTTGGGGGAGGGCGCATGTGTGGCTCCGCCCCCACGCTGGCACCTGGGGGAGGGCACGTGGAGCTGGCGGTGGCAGGACGCACGTGCCTGGCCCGGCCCCGCCCGGCCACCACCACTGGCGCGCAGCCCGGGGCCGCCCGGGACGGGCCGAGCCTGGCCATGCAGGACCCCGCAGCCGCGGGGGGAAGGGCGCTGCTGGCTGGCTCTGCAGGAGTTAACGTGGCCCCGGCCCCCAGCGGCCGCTCCAGGGTGGCTGCTGGGAGCTGCTGCAGCCCGCAATCCAGGAGCCGGGCGCGTGGTGCCCCCCCATAGGTTGGCACCCCGGGCAGCTGCCCGGCTAGCCCCCCCCTTAATCCAGCCCTGCCCCTGGGGTACAAGACCTCCAGTCTGCTCCCCCCGCCGACACCAGAAGGATCCTTCAGGTTAACTCAGCCCCCTTGTGCCGGCCCGGCCCCTCCCCACCGGCTCGCTCCCTGTCACTGGGGCCCTCGCAGCCTCACCTGCCCAGGGGCCTCGTGGAAGGGGGTGGGGCGGGGGTTAAAATGCTTTCAACAAGCCCCGACTCCCCTGGTGCGGAGAACAAACGGGTCCCCTCCCTGCCACGCCCGTGCAGCTGTTGGCCGAGTCACGGCCAGATGCAATTTCAAAAGCCGGGTTCAGACCTCCCACCGAGCAGCTGTCAGGCCCTGAACGCTGCCGACATGATTAATGGGGGGGATTTCTGCCCCCCCCCCGGAAATAGTAGCGTTCACCTGCCCATGGGCCTTGCCACGGAGCCCAGCTTGCCCATGGGGGGAGAGGGGAGCGCCAGCCACAGCCAGCGGCTTCTACAGGGCTGACACGCTGGCCACCAGCCACCGGCCGTGGGCTCCTGCGCAGGGCATTGCAGGCAACCTGGCCGGCAGGGAGCCTGGTGGCGCTAGGCAGGGCCGGGGGCACCTTGCCAGGATCCCCGTCACGCCCCAGTGCAGGCTGGGACCTGCCCTGCTATGGGAAGATTCGGCGCAATCCCAGCGGCAGCCCGGGCCCTGCGCTCCCCGGCCACAGGGACAGGAGCCCCAGGCAGGCAGCGAGGGTGGAGAGACCATGGCCCAGGGACGTTCCCTCCACTGCCCCAGGGGCATCCTGTAGCACCAAGGCCAGCCCCAGTGCACCCCGAGGAGGGGCCTTGGGCTCCCAATTCCATCAGGCGCCCGTCTGAGCTGCCCAGCATGGGAGCACTGTCCAGGAGAACCGGGCGGTACCCCCTGGCTGACTGGCGCTGCCCATGCCCAGGGCAGGGCCCGGCCCTAGCACAAAACTGCCTCCCCTGCAGTAAGTGAACCCAGGCTGCATCCCCAGAGCCCCCCCGAGAGGCCCTCCATAGGGACCCCTCACCCCTGGATCGTACCACCTGCCAGCCACCCCACTCCGCCTCACTCACACGGCAACACCGTGGGTCAGGCCCCCTCCCCACACCCAGTGCACCTCACCACCTTCCCTAGAGCCCTGCTGGGCCAGGGATTGGGGGGCAGGACTGGAGGAGACACCCCCTTTCTCCAGTCTTGCCCCCCAACCACTCATTACCATCACAGCTCATTACACAAGTGAGGGGTCACCCCCCAGCTGATGGCTCCTTGACTCAGTTTCCCTCCTGACAGCTCTGCTCTGGCCCCCCATCTCACTCTGGCCTCCTCCCACCCCCTCTGTCAGGCGTTTTTTGGGGGGGGGAACCTGGGGTGGGGGGCTGTGTCATACAGAGAAAGCCAGAGGCTCGCTCTCTCGCTATTCCCACACCCCGACTGATCTGTCTCAGCAGGCCGGGTCCCGTCATTCCAGTAGTGTGGGGCTCTGGGCGGGCGGCAGGCTGGCATGAGCGGGAGGAAGTGGTGAGGCGCCAGGCCTGGGAACTAGCCCCTGGCTGTCACGCCTGCGAGCAAGAAATGACACAGCCTGCAGGCAACCCGTTCCGGGGGCGGGTTCTCACCGGGGCGGGTTTATGCTGCAGCCCCACTTGGGCCCCCTTTCTGGGGGGTGCTCCCGAGGGCCCAGCCCAGCCTCCTCCCACAGGGCTCCCACCGCCAGGCTGAATCCAGCCCTGTTAGCTGCAGGTGGGCGGGTTGAGGGGTCTTCCCCATTGCACCCCCTTTTTGCAGGGTAGCTCTGCAGGGAAACAAGGACTGGGGGGGTCACGGAGCCCTCTCCCCCCTCAGGGGAGTCAGCATCAGGCTGCAGAGTGGGGGGCCACATGGCTGGGCTGCTAGCCTTTAGCAGCGCTTAGCCTCCCCCCAGGGCCCGCTCCTGTTCCCCCACCCGCTGCACCCTGGCTTTTCCCAACACATGGCTAAAGGTGAAGCAGAATCAGGCCCATCCAAATGGGATCAAGTTAGGGCCCTGTGCTGTGTGGCATGCCTGAACTGAAGAGGGGAATCTCCATGAGCTGAAAGCCATATAGGGCTCATGACACACAGAGGAGTGGTTCTGATTCCAACCAGGAGCAGGGAGCATGCCACAGCCCCCACAGGCTCATTAGAAACACTTGAGAAGTGTCCAGGAGGATGAGGTGTCACAAATCACAATCCCCCCTCACCGCCTCCCCACCACATTTCACAGTTAAGCAGCCACAGGGCAGGGCGGGGCAGGATTTCACACCCTGTGGCTCCTCCATCCAGTTCGGCTCAGACCTGTGGGCCCCCCAGACTGATTGCTCCCTCCAGGTCAGGCTGAAAAAACACCCGGTGGATCGGGCAGCCACGTGACCGGGTGACTCACAGCTGTGGTTTGCTCTGACGGGGAACACTGCATGAGAGTCCCCTCCCCACCTCCTTACTCTATTCTGGGCATCGGCTGCCCCTCCCCGCTGGGTGCCATGAGGCAGCTTCTCTGCGGGGCCGGCCCGGGCAGCACCCCATCCTCCCCACCCCCTCTCTGCGCCCACTCTCCATGCAACAGTCCCCAGCCACCTCGGGCACAGACTGCCAGCCTGGGGCAAGTGCCGTGCGGGGGCTGCCCCATTCAGGGCCCCGCCTTCCTCCCCGCTCTTGGGCACCCGGAGCCTCCAGCGGCCAGGACCCGTTGCCACAATCCCGCCTTCCCCCCTCGAGCCCTGATGCCGGCTCTGAACTGCAATGTTCACAGCCAGGTTTGGACACGGACACCCCCCACATCCCCTTCCCCCACGCCCCCAGACCAGGTGGGAGTCCAGTCAAACCAGGGACTGAGGCCCTGGGTGAAGCTGGGGCTGCCCAGAGACAGTCCGGCAGAGAGGCAGCAAGACACGGCAGCCAGCCAGCGAGCGCTGCACAGCCCGGGGGCTGTGCATGGCTTCCCCCCCCGACTAGAGAGGCCCAAAAGCAGAGCAGCCCTGGCGTCTCTGTGCATCTCCCCAACCACCTGCCCAGCCCACCCAAACCGCTGTCTAACAGGGTTCTCCGCTGCTGTGTAGCTGCCTGTGGCGCCCCCAGCCCAGCCAGGGCGGGCCTCACACCCCCACCGCTGCCTCCCCCCTCCCGGCCCAGAGACGTTTCCCCTTCTGCAGCCGAACACCGCCAGAGCATCCTCTCTGCATCGGCTCCACTCCGGCCCCTGCAAACAGGCAGCCCCTGCCCCAACCCGCTTCCACTCCAGCGAGACATGGGGAAACCGAGGCACGGGGCAAGCCGCTGGCTGGCTCGAGGTCTCACACGGCACCTGCACTGGGAGTCGCACCCAGGTTTCTCGGGTCCCAGGCTCATACTCCCCACACCTGGCCCCTGGGCAAAGGTGCAGTCTCAGCCACTGGTCTGCTGCTCTCCCCCCGTGGCTGACCAGACAGCTGGGACTAGAACCTGCCTGCCCCAATGTGGAGTCAGACACAGGCCCCCAAGCACTCCCGAGAGGCGCCCGGAAGCTTGGCAGCAGGGACAGGAGACCGAGTCCCTGGGGAGCCTTCGCGCTGGCCCCTGACAGGAGCGGGGAGTGTGTATGGGGGGCTCCAGCAGCCCCCTTGAGAGGCAGCATGGCCTAGTGGATGGGGCCTGGTTCTAGGCCCCGTTCCACCCCACAGCCTTTGCAGGAAGGGGGTGATCCAGAGGCACTGAACTGTTTGTAGCAGGGGTTGGGGGGGGCCATTGAACCAAACTGCAAGCCCTGGGCATGCTGGAAGCCAGGTGAAGCTGGGGGGGAGGCAGCCCCTTGGAGTGCCCGCAAAACAGGCCTGGTCATGTCCATGGATGTCAATTTCATGGTGCAATTCGGTTAATTTCCTAAAGGCGGGCGGGGGGGGGGAATCTTTGCCCCTCCTTTTCCTTCCCCCTTCGCCCCCAGTGCTGGGTCAGAAATTGAAGCTTGTTCTTAGCACATCTGGGACCCGCCCAGCCCAGTAGCTGACCCCTGCCCCCCCCCCAGCCCTCTGCAGTGGCTGACCCGCATGAGGGGTAGGGGTGGGGATCCTGGCATGTCAAGACACCCCCAGCAATGGGCAGAGCGCTTGGGTACTCCGTACCTGGCAGAGACACCGCCCCCCAGCAGCAGGAAGCAGCTGGGTGGCTGCTCAGCGCACACCTGGGGGGGCCACTGCCCCCCCCACACACTTAGACGGGCTGGGCTTTGTAGTCGAGATGCAGAGGGAGGGGGGCCCCCAGCTGCAACAAATAAAAGCAGATGGGAAACCAGCGGGTGAGATTGTGCAACACACAAACCACACACCCCCGCCCTGCCTCACGGATGTTGCGAGGGACGGGTGCGGTCCCTGCCAGCCCAAGAGCCCTGGGCTCTACCCAGACTCGCTGGGCGGCCTCAGGGCAGCAACTTTCACCTCACTGTGCCTCAGTTTCCTCCTCTGTACGGGGGGAGAGAAAACCGCAGAGGGGAGCAGGGGGTAGGCTGAGTGTTAATGCACCAGGAGGAAAAGTGGGAGCAGCAGGTACCTGGGGCTGCTGTGGTGAGAGTGTCCCTGCCCTCTGCTGGAGGGACTCAGATCAGCTCAACTGCATGCCCTAGACTCCACACTGCTAAGAGCCAAGGAGGAGTCTCCATTAGCTCACTCAGGCAGGCTGCAGTTCTAGCCCAGCTACTGTCACCACATGGCTGCAGTGAGCACCCCAAAGCCCCCAGCTGGCTGCAGGCCTGATGGGGTACTTGAGAGAGCAGCCGTACTGGGTGTTCGAGCCCCATACAACGCCCCCCGCCCCACCCCAGAGGTGGCTGCATCTCAGCTGTGGGGGTGGCAACCTCTCTGCAGCACCTGAGAGTTTGAAATGAGGTTGCTATGGAAACAAATTGCCACTGAAGGGGGGGACCCTCCCGAGAGGGGCTGGGGAGCAAGACCCTTGCCCGAAGGCCAGGCCTTTTAACCAGCCATCCGTCTCCATCAGGGCTAGGATCTCCCTGCCTTTAATGGGGCGCCATAAATCGCAGGCCTGTCACCGGCACACGGCCGCCCCCCACGCAAAGACAAACACAGCCGCCACCTTTAACCCTTGACTCTCCATCTCGCCAGCAGCTGCCGTCTCGGCTGCGCGGGGCCACGGCCAGGAGAGCCCTGATGTGCCCAGAGCCTGCAGGCAGGGGGCACAGGAAGGGGGTTAGGGTGGCACACAGGGAATAACCAGCCTGGATCAGCCAAGGGGGCCCGTCAACCCAGTATCTGGCCTGCTGCACTGGCTGGTGCCAGCAGCTTCGGAGGATCCTGCAGGAGGCAGTAACGAGACAACCCTCCCCTGATCTTTCCTCCTAACCCCACTAGTCCACACTTGTCACCCCCGTCCCGCCACTCCCCCTTCCCCCACTGACCTGGGGGGGCCCTGCTAGCCCCCAGCCTCATGGGACCCTGCTAAGTCTTGGAGGGCTCCCTGGGCTTGCCTCACTAGACTGCACTGTCTCAGACAGGGGGCCCAGCACTCCCTGGCTGCGGGCATGATTCCTGATTAGCCATAGCCCAGCAGCTGACCCCAGTCTGCTGGCCCATGGCCACGCGAGGAAGGGCAGAGGCTCAGGGCGGGGAGAACATGGGACTTGGAGCTGGCAGCTCTGGGCTCTGCTGCTAATTCTATGCCCTGCTGTGTGCCTCAGTTTCCCCCATCAGCTGCTTCCCAGCACAGCATGGGAACCGCCCCAACCCCCTGCCAAAGGGCTGGAGAGTCCTGCCCAGAGCTGCGCTATAAGGGAGGATCCTGTAGCACAACAGGACACTGCAGCTCCCACCCCCAGGCCCAATGCACCGCCCAGACCAGGGCTTGGGGCAACCCTGTGCAGTGACACTAGGCCGCCCGTAGGGGGAGCCAAGGAGTCAGAGGGAAGCCCCCGGCCTCTGGAGTCTCCCAGCAGGAACTTCCCTAGCGCGCACTGCTGCTGCGGGCGCTACTCCCCACATTGCACCAGGCGCTTGGCTGGGACGCTGGCAGCCCAGACAGCCCCACCATGGGCACAGCAGCTGCGCCCCCAGGCCTCACCCTTCCCACCTCACACCAGGGGAGAGCCCCAGCCAGCCGAGCGGAGATGCAGGAGGTTTAGATCTAATGACCCATCGCCCACTGCTCCAGCATCCAGAATTGCCTTCCCCCTCTGTCCTAGTGCTGCACTGGCTCTAGAATAGCATCATGGAGCCTTCCAACTACAAAACACAACAACCCCATCCCTCCAGCAACTGGCTCCCCTCCCGGAGAATACCCTACTACAGCTACCAGCCAGCAGAGCTGCTCCTTCAGCTGGAAGCAGGAGAGATAGGTGCTGTGTGCCCCAAGTCCACATCCTGCTGCTGGGGTGGGGGTGGGGGGTGCATTACACCAGCAAGTGCAGGCTGGTTTATGAAGGAAGAGAAAGACTGGGAGAGTCTAAAGTAGTTGCAGATCCACATGCTGAGCAGCAGGTGAAATCCAGCCCTACTATAGCTACCGGACACACCCTCCGACTCCCAGAGCAGAAGAGAAGAAAAAAACAGAATCCAGCCATGATTTCTTTTAACTCCCAGAGATCTTTGAGGGGAAATACAGACCCAGGACTTCCTGCCAGCCAGGGTGGCCAACACCATTACACCCAAACCCCCACATTTACCTCTAGGTACTTGCTACCGCTTCCAAACTCTGCACAACCCCTTTGCCTGGAGGAGCAGGGGACCAATGGTTTATATGAAGGGAGGCGGAGCTAGGGCACACCCAGGCTCCGCCCCTTCCTGAAGTGAGGGTATAAAGTGACTGCTCTGGCTCCCCTCTGGGTGTGGGTGTAGTGTGTGGGCCAAAGGCTCCCTGTGAAGCTGCTGGGAGGGAACAGCGTGAGCTGGGGCAGGCTGAGCGCGGGCTTGGGGTGCTGGGACTCAGCTCCGTGAGGGGATTTTGGGGGGCTGGAGTGTGCAGTGGCCTGAGGGGGCAGAGCATTGAGGAGGGGTGGGTGTGGGAGGCAGGTGGAAGAAAGGTGGGAAGGGCTAAGTGCGAGCGGCTGGTGCTTTGTCTGGGACTCTCACTTCCCTCCTGCTCCCCCGCTAGCCTGTTGAGTTCCTGGCAGTTACTGCTCTGGTTAGCACCCGGACACCAGCTCACTGGACAGGCCGGTTGGGACCATCCAGCCTGGCCGGTCACTGAGCCAGCGCTCCCCGGCACAGGTCCAGAGCCACCCGCCCTGCTGCCTTGGAACCCAAGCAGCCCTGTGGGGTGCCCCCCACCCCTGGGGACACTACGGGACCCCGATGCTCCTTAAAGCCCGGCTGGATTCACGTCTGGTGCAGTCCTGCCCCCCAGCCAGCTCTGCATTGGGGTACCCCTGCTGAGCAGCCCCCCCACCCTGAGCGCTGGCAGGAGGGATTGATCGCCCAGCTGCGCTGCGTGAGGCCCTGAGCCTCCCAGGTAATGGGTAATAGGATTACCTGGCAGCAACTGGGGGGGCACCTGACTCCTGAGATCCATTAGCTCCCCCATTCAGCCAGCGGTCGGGTCGTCCTGGGGTCGCGGGCCCAAACCTGACCCGATCAACGTGGTGCTGCAGAGAGGAAGGGGTCTCCAGCAGGGAGCAGGCTGGGGGAGGCAGTCAGCTGCTCTCTGAAAGCAAAAGTGGGGGGAGGAATCACAGTCTGCCTGATCTGGGCAGGAGGGAATTGTCTGGGGCCCCCCACAATGGCTGCCCCTCAAGCTGATAGAAGTGGGGTAGGTCGTGGAAGGACAAATGGGATTGAAGCAGTACTGGCAAGGGGGAGGGACTGTCCTGCTGCTGCCTGAGAATCAGAGTGACTCTGCTGTGTGTTCTATCCCCCCTACTGCTCAGCATGGAGGGGGATGCTCCTCTAGCTCTGGTGGCAGGAGCACCTGGACTGAAGTTTGGGGTGGAATCAGGGAGAGGGACTGGCCCCAGTCACGCCAGCACACTGCTCCGGATTTACCCCCCGGGGTGAGAGAGGATTTGGAGGTGCTGCTCAGCTTTGAGCCAGCAAAAGTGCCCCCCTCCCTCAGTAACTGGCTGCCCTTCCCCCTTCCCAGAAGCCAGCCCCTCCCCCGCCAGGAAGAGCTCCCTTTTGACTTCCTTCATTTCTCCCAATTGAATTTATTTCAGGCGCGTGTGAAGTCATTGGGCCGTCTCCTGATTTCATTAGCCGGCCCCGTGGCCTGCGGGGCAGCTGGGGCTGTCGGCTGGATGGAGATCTATAGGCCAATATCGGGCGCGAGAACTAGCCAGGCCGGTTCCCGGCAGACACATTATGGACGGGACAATCGCCTTGCAGCACCTGACAGATTAGCCTATAAATCCTCTGACAGGCCGCGGGGGGGGGGGAGGCTCGGGGCAACTATCTGCGGTGCCCAGGCCTGGCCATGCAGTGGGATGGCTCATTTGGTTGGAAACTGTCACCCAGGCCCTGATCCTGGCCCCAGTGTGGCAGTGCCACCAGGCCAGCTATCAGGGCATAGGAGCACCCCCCCCAGCACATCTGCATCCCCCATGTCTCCCACCTCTGGAAGCGGGGAGATGCCAAGTTAGACAGCAAGCAGGAGGGGAAACTGAGTCAGCAAAAGGGGAAGGGATTTGCCTGAGATCACCCAGCAGCCAAGGTAGAAATAGAACTAAGGTATCCTGCTGCCCAGTCCAGCGTCCTACCCATGAGTCCCCCACGTCCTGTCAGTGCCCTACCCTGCCCCAGGCTGCCACAGAGAGCCCAGCTCCACTGCCCCATGAAGCACCCGGCCGGGTGAACGGCCAGAGAGAGGGAGGGGAAGCGGAGCCGACGGAGGGGTGGCAGGAGGGGGCGATGGAGGAAATGGGAAAGTGGAGTTGATGGAGGGGTGGGAGGAGGGGGCAATGGAGGGGAAGTGGAGCCAATGGAGGGGTGGGGAAAGTGGAGCGATTTGAGGGGGTCGCAGGAGGGGGCGACAGAGGGGTGGCAGGAGGGGGCGATGGAGGGATGGGGAAAGCGGGGCCGATGGAGGGGTGGCAGGAGGGGGCGATGGAGGGATGGGGAAAGCGGGGCCGATGGAGGGGTGGCAGGAGGGGGCGATGGAGGGATGGGGAAAGCGGGGCTGATGGAGGGGTGGCAGGAGGGGGCGATGGAGGGATGGGGAAAGCGGGGCTGATGGAGTGGTGGCAGGAGGGGGCGATGGAGGGAAGGGGAAAGCGGAGCCGACAGAGGAGTGGCAGGAGGGGCGATGGAGGTGGCAGGAGGGGCGATGGAGGAAGGGAAAGCGGAGCCGACAGAGGAGTGGCAGGAGGGGCGATGGAGGGGTGGCAGGAGGCGATGGAGGGAAGGGAAAGCGGGCCGACAGAGGAGTGGCAGGAGGGGCGATGGAGGGAAGGGGAAAGCGGGGCCGATGGAGGGGTGGCAGGAGGGGGCGATGGAGGGAAGGGGAAAGCGGAGCCGACAGAGGAGTGGCAGGAGGGGCGATGGAGGGGTGGCAGGAGGGGCGATGGAGGGAAGGGGAAAGCGGGGCCGATGGAGGGGTTGCAGGAGGCGATGGAGGGAAGGGGAAAGCGGGCTGATGGAGGGTGGCAGGAGGCGATGGAGGGAAGGGAAAGCGGGGCCGACATGGAGGTGGCAGGAGGGGGCGATGGAGGGAAGGGGAAAGCAGAGCCGACAGAGGAGTGGCAGGAGGGGCGATGGAGGGAAGGGGAAAGCGGGGCCGATGGAGTGGCAGGAGGCGATGGAGGGAAGGGGAAAGCGAGCCGACAGAGGAGTGGCAGGAGGGGGCGATGGAGGGGTGGCAGGAGGGGCGATGGAGGGAAGGGGAAAGCGGAGCGACAGAGGAGGGCAGGAGGCGATGGAGGGAAGGGGAAAGCGGGGCCGATGGAGGGTGGCAGGAGGGGCGATGGAGGGATGGGGAAAGCGGGGCCGATGGAGGTGGCAGGAGGGGGCGATGGAGGGAAGGGAAAGCGGGGCCGATGGAGTGGTTGCAGGAGGGGCGATGGAGGGAAGGGGAAAGCGGGGCCGATGGAGGGGTTGCAGGAGGGGGCGATGGAGGGAAGGGGAAAGCGGGGCTGATGGAGTGGCAGGAGGGGGCGATGGAGGGAAGGGGAAAGCGGGGCCGATGGAGGGTGGCAGGAGGGGCGATGGAGGGAAGGGGAAAGCAGAGCCGACAGAGGAGTGGCAGGAGGCGATGGAGGAAGGGGAGGGGGCCGATGGACCGACAGAGGAGTGGCAGGAGGGGCGATGGAGGGGTGGCAGGAGGGGGCGATGGAGGGAAGGGGGAAAGCGGAGCCGACAGAGGAGTGGCAGGAGGCGATGGAGGGAAGGGGAAAGCGGGCCGATGGAGGGTGGCAGGAGGCGATGGAGGGATGGGGAAAGGGCCGATGGAGGGGTGGCAGGAGGGGCGATGGAGGGAAGGGGAAAGGGGCCGATGGAGGTTGCAGGAGGGGCGATGGAGGGAAGGGGAAAGCGGGCCGATGGAGGGGTTGCAGGAGGGGCGATGGAGGAAGGGGAAAGCGGGGCTGATGGAGTGGTGGCAGGAGGGGGCGATGGAGGGAAGGGGAAAGCGGGGCCGATGGAGGGGTGGCAGGAGGGGGCGATGGAGGGAAGGGGAAAGCAGAGCCGACAGAGGAGTGGCAGGAGGGGGCGATGGAGGGAAGGGGAAAGCGGAGCCGACAGAGGAGTGGCAGGAGGGGGCGATGGAGGGGTGGCAGGAGGGGGCGATGGAGGGAAGGGGAAAGCGGAGCCGACAGAGGAGTGGCAGGAGGGGGCGATGGAGGGAAGGGGAAAGCAGAGCCAATGGAGAGGTGGCAGGAGGGGGTGATGGAGGGAAGGAAAGCGGAGCCGATGGAGGGGTGGCAGGAGGGGGTGAGGGAGGGGTGGCAGGAGGGGGCGATGGAGGGAAGGGGAAAGCGGGGCCGTTCCAGTCCCTGCTTGCCCAGGAGGGGAGCCAGGGTCTCTCTAGGGTGGGGGGGGGGAACAAACAGCCCCATTAATGCCTCCCCTGTGCTTGGAGTGAGTCAATATTTTCTCTGCCCCCTTCCCCCCAGGCCTGGAGCCCAGCCCGGCTGTCTCTGGCTGAACTAACCACTTCAGAGCGGGTGTCTGGGGGCTGCCACAAAAGGAGAGCCAGGCTCTGGCTGCCAGGGGCGCTGCCCTTCCTGCTGCCTCAGCCTGGCTGCCTGGCCGCAAACCACGTGGGGGAGGGGACCCTGCATCTTTGGGCCACATGTGGTGGGTGGGGAAGGGAGCGTGAGAGCCTGGGTCCTGGTGGGGGGCAGTGTGCGGGGGGGCCGACCTGCGATGGCCAGCAGGGCGGCGCTGGAGCGAAGGGCCTGGGAGCTGAGTCAGAGCTCACACCAGTTTCAATCCAGAGTCACTCCACTGGATGGAGTCTCATGATTTACACCAGGGAGATCAGAGTCCAACCCCTGCCCGATGTGTGTGTGAGTGTGTGCGCACATGTGTGTCTGTGCATGTGTGTGTGACTGCATGTGTCTGTACATGTGTCTGTTGCGTGGCTGTGTGTGTGTGTGTTTGTATCCTTGTACACATGTATGTGTGTGTATCTGCATGCCTGCACATGTGTGTGAGAGAAAGAGGAATGTGTGTGTCTATGCATGTGCATGCCTGTGTCTGTGTCTCTCTGTGTTGGCGCACACATGGGTAGGTGAGTGAACAGGGGTGTGAGACACTTGGTGGGTGTGCCCAGGTCTGCCTGTGAGTAGGGTGGCTGGCTGTGGTGACGACCAGTGTGCAGGAGAGCAGAGGGAGTGGGGGATGAGGTGCATGTGACAGTGCGAGGCGTGTGTGCACGAGTGGCCATGCACGGCTAAGTGTGTCAGAGGGCTGTGTCCGGGCAGGAGAGCTGAGTCCTCTTCTATCACAGTCTCACTAAAGGGCTGGTACAATGCCCATCCCCCCGTATGCTGGGCCAGAGCAGGCCCTGGGCAGATGGGGGTTAATGCTCAGCACTCCCAGCCCTGGCACCCTCCCTGGGACTTTCCATTGTAATTAACTTCTCTTTCACAGAAGGGGGGGGCAAGAGCTGCTCCTCCTGCCATGGCGTGGGGACCCCTCCCCCACTGCCCACCCAGCAAGACAGCGTGCTGCCCTTGGGGGGGGTAGCTCAGGAGTCAGAGCTGTGAACTGAACTGACATTAGCAGGGGAATCTCCATTGGCAGTTAAGCCGTGTGAAGGCTAAGATACATGGATAGGCAGTTCTTATTGAGTCCAGTAGAGGGTAATGGTGCACATGCCCACATGGAAGCACAGGAGGGCATGCACCAGCACTTGTGAATGCACGTAAATACACACAAAGGCACATTCATCCACATCCACAAACCACACACATGTACCTGCATGCATATGTACACACTCCTGCAGGCACACACAAATACTTGCATGTGTGTACACATGCGCGCACACACACGCACCACACGTGGTTCGAAGCAGCTCCCCACAGCCCAGAGCTGTTGCACTATTGACATAGGACAACGCCAGCAGCCAAGGGCACAGTGGCCAGAGGGGGCGGGCCACAGCAGCCAGAGGGGCCGGGGTCAGTCCACACCTTGCAAGAAAATTGTCTGGGCTTTTTTCAGAGCAAGAACCCAGCTCGGCCCATCCAGCCCCGGCGCATGCAGGGGGGCCGTTGGGATTCTGCGCATTCTGCCCAAGGGTGTGGGGCTAAGTTCCCCAGCACAGTTCGGCTGAGGCCTCTCAGTCCCCACCCACAGGCCCCTGCTTTCCCAGCCCTGGGCTCTGCCCGCCAGCTACTGTACTGAGGTTTCATGACCTGGGCAAACATCCACCAGGTCTAGGCCTGGGGCCAAAGCTTGGGGACCCAGAGCCATCCTCTTTTGCACAGCCCCTGTTCCCCTGCTCCCTGAGACACACAGGGGAGTTTGGGATCAAGGGGGCATTTCCAAATCAGTCGAGTCTCCCCCAGATTCCCGCTCCCCCCCTCCCCCCTGTGGCTCTCCTTCATTTCTGGCAGCACGTACCCTCTGGAGACGCTGCCATGGACTCAGCTCCTGTGCCACGGCTACGCGAGATCCCCCGGCCCTTGGGAACAGCCCTTATGCAGCCAGATGCCCCAGGGGGAAGGGTGGGCATGTGCCAAGGTGAACCCCCCCTCGTGGTTCTGCGTCTCCTGCAGGCACGCGCCAACCTGACCACATGCACGTGAAGGAGGGAACCCACCAGCGGGCCCGGGCCCTGCAGGGACGGGGGCAGGGTGAGGGCACCCGGCTTCAGCCATTAAAATCTAGGGGGCACGTCCCTCTCACGTCACCTAAGGAGCCCCCACCCTCTTGCTCTGGGGACACCTGCCCCTGTGTGGATCTGGGAGCCATGGGGCACCAACACCTCCCTCTGGGGCAGTTTCCTTCCCCCGAAAGCCAGCCTGGCTCACGGGCTGTGGCTGGGGCTGTTTAGGGGAAGGTTCAGAGAGGAATGGGGAGAACCTGGCTTCTGGGGGGAATGATCCGGACTTGGCGTCCCTCCCTGTTGGGGCCCTGCAGTTCGATGCAGAGTTTGTTGCACCATGATGGTGGGCAGTGCTACTGCCACCCTGCTCTAACCACTAGTCCCCACCACCCTTCCCACAGTTGGGAACAGAACCCAGGCATCCTGACTCCTTCCCCGCCCCCTGCTCTAACCACTAGACCCCACACACCTCTCCGAGCTGGGAACAGAACCCAGGAGCTCCTGTCCCCGCTAACCCAAGCTCACTCTTTCAAGTCAGAGGGGGCCCCTCGGGAGTGGGGTTGTGTGGCTGGGGAACCCCAAGTCCAGCATGGAGGGGAGAAGTGCCTCGTGCCCCACCCTCTGGAGACCGGCGCTCCCCAAACAGCAGCGCCTGGCTCCCTGCTCCGGAGCCAACTACAATCCAGGCCTTGTGCGGCTTTCTTGGCCGCGGCTCAAGCCAAACACCAGGGCTGAGTTGTTGCCGTCCAGGGCAGGGGGGAAGGAGCACACAGGTCTGAGGGGCTGCGGCTGCCGCTCCAGGCGGTGCAGGAACAAGGGGAGCATTGAGGGGAGAGGTGGCTCCCCAGGCAGCTTCCCGGCAGTCTCCCCATGTAGCGATGGGGGAGGAGGTTCTGCCGCAGGGAGCGAGGCTGGGACCAGAATGAACCGGAGCTGTTCTCCCATGCCCAGTGGGGTGCCCTGCCCGCCTGCCAGCTCGTCCTCACGCCCGGCACCCTGGGCAGAGGGGGCAGCCCTGCATGGCCCCCCCCTCGCCTGCCTGCCTCCCTCAGGGGTGTGTCCTCGCCCCTGCTCACTACTGGCCCTCGGTGGTGAGTCGTGGCACTGTCGATGGCAAGCGCCCCCTGCGGTCACCGGCGCGCCCATCCTGAGCTAACACAGAATCCACTGGGGGTCAATTCTTAGGCCAAGGGACCACGGTGACCATTGCATCTGAGCTCCCGGAGAGCGCAGGCCAGCGCACAAGGGACCCCAGCAGGGGGGACAGCAAACTTTCCACTATCCCGCAGACTTTGCCCTTTTCCCGCAGACTTTGCCCTTATCCCGCAGACTTCCCCTTATCCCGCAGACTTTGCCCTTTTCCCGCAGACTTCCCCTTATCCCGCAGACTTCCCCTTATCCCGCAGACTTTGCCCTTTTCCCGCAGACTTCCCCTTATCCCACAGACTTTGCCCTTTTCCCGCAGACTTCCCCTTATCCCACAGACTTTGCCCTTTTCCCGCAGACTTCCCCTTATCCCGCAGACTTCCCCTTATCCTGCAGACTTCCCCTTATCCCGCAGACTTTGCCCTTTTCCCGCAGACTTCCCCTAATTCCACAGACTTTGCCCTTTTCCCGCAGACTTCCCCTTATCCTGCAGACTTCCCCTTATCCCGCAGACTTTGCCCTTTTCCCGCAGACTTCCCCTTATCCCACAGACTTTGCCCTTTTCCCGCAGACTTCCCCTTATCCCGCAGACTTCCCCTTATCCCGCAGACTTTCCACTATCCTTACACAATGACCCCCACCCAGTTCTCCTCCTCAGGGCTGGGGTGCAGAACAGCTTGCCCGCCCTGTACGGGTACATCTACCCGCCGGTTGTGCCGATGGCTCCGCAGACCCTGCCTGTGTTGAGGTGAGGAAAGGGCTTCCCGTCACTGCCAGTGATCCCCTTCCCTGAGGGGCCGCAGTGAGGTCCCCAGGGAATTCTTCAGCTGCGTCTCTGTCCCTAGGCTGCTGGAGCTCAGGGCAGGACCTTTCTCAGAGCCCTGAGCACCATGGCTGAGCCACTCTTGGCTTTCTTTGTAGCCCTGGCCTGCCAGTCTCCACCTCTAAGAGCCCTTCCTTCCCCACAGACTGTCCCCAGGCCAGCTCCCAGGGATTCACCAACGCACGCACTCCACACGTGTGCTTCTTTAGCAGGGGCGGCCCTAGACTAGCTGCCAGCAACTGGCGCCCTAGGCGAACCATGCAATCGGCGCCCCCACCTCCAAACCCCTCAATGATATTGCACCACCATTTGGCGCCCCATTTAACTTGGCACTCTAAGCAACCGCCTAGTACGCCTATATGGACGGGCCACCCCTGTTCTTTAGCAAGTAATCCCCACCCAGCCCGCTGGGTTTTCGGTCACCCCCTCTCTCCGGTTCAGGGACTCGGGCACCCCAGGCAGCTGGTCTGTGAGTGCAATCCAGTGCCACCGGCTTGGGTACCATAAAGCGAGTGAGTCTGGGGAGTGTCTCTCTCCCAACACCCCGGCCTTCGCGGGGGCTGTTTGTCGCCAGTGCCTGACTCCCTCCCCTGCCCTGCCCACTCCAGGCCCCCAGTGCAGAGGAGCTGTTATTGGCTGGGGAGTGGGGGCCAGGGCAGGGGCTGAAACACTGGAAAAGGAGGGGGCAGGACTGCTAGGGTCTCTGCCTAGCCCCAAAGGCAGTGATGCTACCGCAGGAAGCGTAGGCTTCAGGACGCGAGGGCTGTTCATGATGCCTAGTGCTATGAGCAGGGTGTGGGAGAAGGACACCTGGGTTCAAGACCTCTGTGTCCCAGCACTCTGGGCATGTCCCTTCCCCTCTTGTGCCTCAGTTTCCCACCTTGCCCAGAGTGGGGCTGTGGCTGGGGGAGCTCCATCAGGACAGCCCTTGGAGGAGAAGACTAGAGGAGACCCAAGGTTCCCCCAGCCTGGCCAAAATCCCATGGACTGCACCTCACTGCAAGGCAGCCAGCCCCAGAGAGGGGCAGAGGGACTGGAGCTGCTCCTGGCAGCCCCTGTGTACACCCCAGGTGGGTCCCAGCCCCATCTTCTCCAGCGACTGGCACGGGACCCCGCTCACTTGTGGAGATGGGGGGCAGCCTCTAGTAAACAGCAGTGCTCCCAGCGCCCATCCTGCCGGGAGCCACTGGCCTGCAAAGTCCGGCTGCTCAAGCGATGAATCGGGGCTATCTTGGAGAGGTCGCATCTGCTAGCAGGGAGGGCCCTGGGCTGCTGCCCCTGCTGGTGAGCTTGGGCCTGGCACTTCCCCTCCTCTCCCCGGTTTAGTGCAACTGGGCTCTCTCACACTGTGCCTGTGCAGCACCCGGGGCCCTGAGCGCCAGCGGGGCCCCAGTCATTCTGCTGGCAGCGGGGCTTCGTCCTGCGGGCTGAGGACTCAGAGCTGTGACTCAAACGGACACTGGCAGCCCCGTGTTCCGCACCAGAGCTGGCTGCGCCTCAGTGCTGGATGGGACCAGCTCCTCCCAGCAGCCACCTGCGGGCTTTTGGGTCCGTGGGGGTCTGGCTTCCAGCCTTGCTGAGCCCTAGCAGTTAGAGTCTCAGGACCCTGGCTACACAATCATCGGGAGTGCGACTTAGTGGTTAGCCTGGGGATGGGGGATCGGGACTCCTGGGTTCTGCTGACGCCCTGTTTGACGTTCAGCAAGTCACAGCCTCTGCCTCAGTTTCCCCGTTTGTGACGGGAGGAGAATACCAAAGGCCAGATGCTCAGAGATGCATGGACAGCAGGGGGTGTCAGTGCGGGAGGGCAGCCGGCACCCTGAAAAGCCCCTTGAGGCCTGGGTTTCCCGTGGGCAGGGCTCTGAGAGCCTGCGGCCAGACGCCTGGTGTGGTGGGGGCCAGTGTTTCTTCAGGCTGGGTGCACGGGATGCTGGGAGATCCTTGCGTGTGGGGAAGCAGAGATTTCCTGTCTCTAGGCCTTGGCGATGGCAGCCGCAGACCAGCGAGCTTCCGAGGGCTGAAAATACCCTCACCAGCAACAGCATTTCCTGCCAGCGCCCGCCTCTGGCTCACCCGCTGGGCTAGGTGAGGGGGGGCGGAGATCTAGGGGCAGCGCCCACCCCCTCACTGGGAACAGAAGTGCCCCAGGAGCTCAGTCACAGCCCTTCTAGCCAGCGCACTGACCCAGCCTCACATGGGTCCCAAGCAGGCCAGGGGGGGAGGGGGAGAGGACGACAACAAGGTGGCATCTCCCGTCAATGGGGTGGGACAGGAGAGGTGCCCAAGGTCCCGGGATGCAAAGGAACCCCCAAGCACAGGGAAGGGGGACTGTAGATACCCAGCGAGGCCTTGGCCCTCTGTCTTATCCAGCCCCTGAGCCCCCAAACCCCTCCAGCCAGCCCCACTGTCACTGGGCAGGTCTCGGAGTGTCTGTGGGTGCATCTGCGTGTGCGTGTCTATGTCTTCAGGTCTGTGTCTTTGCATCTGTGCATGTCTAGGGCATGTCTCTGTGTGTCAGTGCATGTGTAAATCTGTGTGTGTCTATGTCTGCCTGTCTCCATGTGTGTCTGTGTGTCCATGTCTGCCTGTCTCCTTGTGTGTCCATGTCTGCCTGTCTCCGCGTGTCTGTGTGTCCATGTCTGCCTGTCTCCACGTGTGTCTGTGTGTCCATGTCTGCCAGTCTCCGCGTGTGTCTGTGTGTCCATGTCTGCCTGTCTCCATGTGTGTCTGTGTGTCCATGTCTGCCAGTCTCCGCGTGTGTCTGTGTGTCCATGTCTGCCAGTCTCCACATGTGTCTGTGTGTCCATGTCTGCCTGTCTCCGCGTGTGTCTGTGTGTCCATGTCTGCCAGTCTCCGCGTGTGTCTGTGTGTCCATGTCTGCCTGTCTCCACGTGTGTCTGTGTGTCCATGTCTGCCTGTCTCCGCGTGTGTCCATGTCTGCCTGTCTCCACGTGTGTCTGTGTGTCCATGTCTGCCTGTCTTCACGTGTGTCTGTGTGTCCATGTCTGCCTGTCTCCGCGTGTGTCCATGTCTGCCTGTCTCCACGTGTGTCTGTGTGTCCATGTCTGCCTGTCTCCGCGTGTGTCCATGTCTGCCTGTCTCTGTGTGTGTCTGTGTGTGTGTCTATATTTTCCATGTGCCCCTAGTTGCCACAGCAACCCCCGGCATGTGACAAGCCCAGCACTGATGTAATTCTCCAGGGACCATGCAGCCAGCAGCTGTGGTGCCAAAAAGCTCCCTGAGACCCCCGACGCTGCCCCACGCCAGGGCAGCCTTCTCCTGAGTGGGGAAGGGGCCTCAGCGCTCCCCTACTGGGGGCTGGCCCTGGGAGCGGAGTTGGGGGAGGCACTGATCCCAGCGCAGGGTGGCCCATTCCTCTTATAAGCCAGGTCAGCTTTCCTCTCTGGGTCACCCACACTGGACACAGTCCCCAGGTTACAGGCAGGGAAACTGAGGCACAAAGCAGGGAATGGACACAGAGTCCATAACACAGCCCAGGAGTCCTGAGCCCCAGCCCTTCCCTGTGCTAACCACTAGGCCACTCTCTTGACATGACATGTCCCCAAACCATGACCCATTCCTTGCAGCCACCTCCCGTACTGCCAGATGCCCACCCCACTGCAGGCAGCTCCTGTCCTGGCCCTTTCCAAAGCCGCCCCCAGCACTGTACCCGCCATACCCCTCCGGTATCACGCCATTTCTCAGCCAGGCCTTGGCAAGCTCTTTCAGGGAGAGGTGAGGGGTTAGAGTGGTAGGTGCAAGCAAAGGCAGAGGGCAGCCCCACACACCAAAGGGCGGAGGGTGGGGCTGATTCTCAGGCCGATACGCCCTGTCTGTATCCCCAACTGTACCTCAGGCCATTGACGTGTGGGTGAATGTCATCTCGAGGCCCCTTTGCACGGCTAGAGTTGTGCTGGGTTAGCCTGTGGAACTCCGCCACAAGAGTATACCAAAGCAAACAGCTCTGCTAGACGAGAGCACAGGCCCTCTTGCCTACTGTGGCAGGGCTCCTGGGTCCTTCACTTCCTGGCAGAGTTTTTCCTGCCTCAGAGGCTCGTGGTGACCCTCCCACTGCCTCTTGCTTCTCTCAGGGGCCAGGGGCCTCGCTTAACGAGCCATTTTCATCATAGGCCAGTCACTAGCTTGGAGGGGAAAACCCTTCCGTGGTCCAAAAGGCCCCTTCCCTGGCTCGCAGGGCGTGGGGAGCCCTGTCCCACCCACTTACTCTGGGTTCCAGCCCAGGGCCCTAGGCAGTGGCCACTAGCGGGGCTCCTGCCCTGAACCCCACTGAATAGCAACCCTTCACTGGGCCACCTCCCAACACTCCCACACTCCCATCTCCTGGCACCTTGGAGAAACCTCTCCAGCTTGGCACCGACAGCCTCACTCTGCCCCCTCCTCTCCGGTCTGTCCCGCCTTACCTGAGGGGAAGCCCTCAGAGTGGGCCAGCAGGCCTAGCTGGCTGCAGGTGTCCCATTAGCCTGCTGCTGCAGGCCGGCTCTGAATGAGTCCCCAGTGCCTGCCTGTCTTCATTGCTGGGCAGCAGCCTCTGGCAGCCCACGCAGGGCACAGGAACCCGCTCCCCCACTCCCAGTGTACCTGCCCTCCACCAGCCCCTGCAGCCTGCTGCCCTGGGCCTGCCCCAGTACACCGCTGTGGGATTCCCCTGCGGCTCCCGGCCCGCAGAGCACCCAGCTCTGGGCTCGCTCGCCCTTTCCTCGGAAAGCGACTTGGCTCCTGTGCTGCCACCATGAGCCGCTAGAGCTCCCATGTCCCACTGCGCCCCTCTGGGCTTGGGCAGGGGCCGCCCGTGGGCCCTGAAGGGGCAGAGCGGACCTGGGCGCAGGCCGCCTCTTGGGTCCCGGCACAGCTGGACCAAGCACGAGCCGCGCCGGACCCGGAGGCTCAGCTGGGGGGCGGGTCAGATCTGCCCAAGGGTGGGCAGCTCACGGGCTGCGGGCTCCTACCAGGAGCAGATCCTGCCAGAGCTGCTCCCAGCTGGTTGGGAAGGTGAGGGACGCCCCCTGCTGGCAATCCCCGGCTGCTGCAGGCGTGACGCTGCTGATGCCATGATGTGGGGGCGGGGGGCAATACCTTCTTCCCACCTGGTTCCTTGTATTTAAACCACAGGGCACAAATAACCAGCTTCCTGCCCCACCTTGCCCAACCCGCGTCCCACAGAGAGCAGCCCTGGGTTAGGGTGCCCACTTTGACACCAGGGGCCTCCCGTTTCAGGGGAGCTGCAGGGCCTTGGGGCTCCTCAAGCCAGGCGGGGGGGGGATCAGCGGCTGCACCCGTGCTTAGGGCTCGCTGGCCCTGTGCTTGTCACGGTGCCCGTCCTCACATCCAGCCGCCTGGGCAGCTCGGTCCCTGTCCCTCCCAGGGGAGCAAACGCCGAAGGTTTCGGCAGGGGCGGGGCTGCCCCGAGGAAGTGGGCTGTGCCCACGAAAGCTCATGATCCCAGCTACATGTTCTGTTTGTCTCTAAGGTGCTGCAGGACTATTGGTTGTTTTCCAGTTTCTCTGGTCCGTGTTTGTGCAGCTGCGCCGGGCACAGCCTGGGCCCACCCTGCAAACACGCTGCAGGCTTGCCCTGTGCATGGCCGGCGGGACCCCAGGCAGACCCGTGGGCTGGGTTTGCAAAGGGAGCCGGGGCGGCAGCAGCGGGGTCTGGGGTCTGGCTGGCACATTGACAGTGGCAGCCGGGCGACGTTGTTTCCCTCCCAGCCCTGTCTCAGGACGAGCTCCCACTGCAGAGCTGGGAGGGCGACGCGCTGGACAAGGCCCAAGCAGGCTCCAGGGTTGGCCCAGGGCTGGAGCCTGGGCTGGAAGTTGTTGGCGTCTCACTAGCAGTCCCTGGTGCCGAAGGGGCTTTCAGCTGCCAGCTCAGTTCTCTGCACTAGATGGCAGCAGGAAGCCACCAGCTCAGCCCCTGAAACGCCTGGGCCCTGGGATGCTCTGAAGGGCAGGACTAGCTTAAACCCCATCAAAGCAGGACGGACTCCGAACCCCACCCGTCGCCTGGCGGTGCCCAGCCCCTCCCTCCCCTGCAGCTGGACTGGCCCCTCAGCCCTGGCAGCTCCTCCACAGCGTTTGGTGGAAGATCCATTCTCTGGACACGAGTCATGGACTCCCAGAGCCTGGCCCTGAGCGGTCCCCTCCCCCCCACACACACCTTGCAGGGACTGTGCAGTCTAGTGGCTACAGCACTAGCCTAGACATCTGGATGTCTGGGTTCTATGCTTGGGCTTGTCAGTCTCCCACCTCTCTGTGCCTCAGTTTCCTCTCCTCCCTACTGTCTGGTTAGACTGGGAGCCCTTCAGTGTAGGGGCTAGTTTTCCCAGTGTGCGTGGAGCGCGGCGGAGCCCTGTAGGGTGTGGCTGTAACACACAAGGGCTGTGGGGTGGGGAGCTAGGAGCTTCCTGTCCCTGGGAGGGGATCCTGCCCCACAAGAACTGGGAGGGCAGGAGGCAGTGTCCCAAGGGGAGCAGAGGGTCTGCCTGTGCAGCCTGTTTGGTGAAATGAGTGGGGGGGTCTCGGCTCAGTTGCGGGGGGCTCCCCCTGGTGCCTGCACTAGCAGCAGGGCTGCGTGCCTCTCTGCCAGCGGGGCAGGGCTGGCTGGAGGCTGGCGGGTCCCACGAGGCACTGCTCGTGCCAGACTAGGCAGGAAGGGGTTAGGTTCCCACCCCCCGCTTGCTTTGCAGCCGCCTCTGCTGCTCCTGCCTGACCCAGATTCAGGCTCTGCCCCAGATATATTTAGACTCCTCCAGTGGAGTGTGGCGTGATGCACGTGCTCCAGCTCCAGCTCCCACGGTGCCCACGCCGGGTTCCCCCCACACCTGCAGCTCTGAGCAGAGTCCCGGGGGCTTTGTGCTGATAGAGCTGGGCTGGCACACTGTCCCCAGGGGATGCACCCGGCTGGGGCCAGCCTACCTGGGGGAGGCACAAGGGCGCAAGCCCCGTTTTGCACTAGTGTGGTGTGTTTGCACACCATCTTGCTACCATCCAGCCCAGGGAACCCACCCACTCCCTTCCCATCACAAGAGTCTGATAGCTGCTCTGTCCTGCAGCCTTGATGGAGGGGGGGGAATCACCTGTCCTTGGTGCCTCCCCCCAACATGCACACGGCACTTGGCATCTCACCCAGCAGCAGAGAGCTACCGCTGAAGAGCCTCTCCTAGGTCAGGCCTGGCCTAGGGCTACTCTCAACAGATGTACTGCACGTGCTGCAGCTCCTGCAAGAGATGGAGAGTGAGCAGGTTAGAGCAGGGGGCCTGGGGAGGCAGGACTCCTGGGGTCTATTTCTAGCCCTTTTGCCCACTCACTCTGTGACCGACCTCTACTGCCGACAAGCCGCCAATGGCAGTAGAGGGGCCATGACACACTGCTGAGCTGCCATTCACAGGGGGCAGTGTTGAGACACACACACATGCACACACTCGGAGCATCTTGTCTCCTCCAGCAGGGGGGCCTACTGAGTGATGGGGGGGGAGTATTACCATGTGTCTTGCACATACCCCCAGTCCCGGGTCATTTCTGAGCTGCTGAGGGGGGAGAAAGGAGCCTGCCCAAAAACGGCCCCAAGGGGAGCTGGGCCGTGTGGAAATAAATGACGACTTCCAAAAACGACTTCCAGTTGTAGCCCGAGTCCCCCTTGACCCTGGTGCAATCTCCAGCCATGTCACAGGGCGCTGGAAAACGCTGACATGCCGGGACTGGAACGATAAGAAATCCCCGTTGTGGCCAACTATATGGTGCTGCAGAGCCGTGTGTGTGTGTCTGTCTCTGTGTGTGTCTGTGACCCTGTAGTGCCTCCTTCTGGAGGGGTGAGCCCAGTTCTGGGTGCTCCTAGGGAGGGTCTGCAGCTGGGGCGGGGGCTGTGCTGTGGTGAAGCTAGACCAGCTTGGGTCTTGGTTTGTGGGTCTGCTCTCTGTGCTCCCCTGAGCAGCACACGCTGAGGGGAGGCAGGCCCGGAGGACGCTGGGCTGGGCTGCTTGGCCCTCTCATCACGTGCCAACCTGTGCAGCTCAGCCCTACTGGGTGCCGGCCAGGCCGGGCCAGGCCTGACCTGGGAACCTTTGCCTGGGCGCAGCGCGGGGGTGTGATTATATCTGGGGCAGCCCTGTGCTTGCCAGAGCGCCGGTGTAGACGTGGCTGGTGGGGTAAAGTTGAGCTCCGGCGGGTGCCACATCTTTCCCTCAGGAATGGGGGATACGCTGCATCCGCACTAGGAGGGCGGCTGGGACAGCTGGGCCGGAGAACCCCTCCTCGCTCGGACTGGGCCTTGCAATGGAGCTATGGGCACCTGGTGTCCTCAGCTCCCCCTAGTCCACAAACCCAGCCTGCTGGGCTAAGGGAGAATCGCCATTGGCTAGTACTGGAGTAGGGGGCCATGACAGGGAAACACAGGTCTTATCAAGCCCACCCAATAGGGGGTGGTAATGGCATGTATGGAAGGGGAAACTGAGGCACAGAGTAGGGCTCTGACTTGCTCAGGGTCACCCAGCAAGTCTGTCACAGAACTGTAACAGAGCCCAGAGCCCTCTCGCCTAGTACCTATACTGTAACCACTACCCCACGCTCCTCCAGAGCTGGCAAGAGTCCTGCTCTAACCACTGGCCCAAACTCCCCTTCCAGCACCATGGCCTTTCAAAGTGTCCTGCCCCCCAGAAATCAATGCCCAAGCTCCCAGGGAGGCCGGGGTCTCTACGTGCCCTGGGGCTGAGGCCGGCGGCTCCCTGGGTGACTGAGGGTGGGCCCAGAGCAGGCTGGTGCGCACAGGCCCCGTGCAGGGCTCAGCCGGCTTTAAGAGCCCAGCGTGCTGGGCCGTCTGGAGCTATAAATACAGCCAAGGCCACTTTGCCGCAGGGCCCGTGACCTGGAACATGGAGCGAGGGGGCAGGGCCCGGAGCCAGGGGCTCGCTTGCCGGGTGCAGCAATCCGGCCACAGAGAGCGGCTGGGCAGCCAGGGAGCTTCTTCTGCAGGCTCTGCTGCCGCCCTCCTGCAATTACCCGGCCCCCGCCCCCATGTGCAGCCCTGCCTGCTGGCTCCCTCTCTGCCCCATGTATTGCCCCGCCTGTTACCCCTGCCCCTGCCACACCTGTTGCCCACCCCCTTGCTGCCCCGCCTGCTGCCACCTCTGCTGCCCCTCTCCCTGCCCCCCCTGTTGCCACGCCCCCTGCTGCATGGGCTGCTGCCGCCCTCCCCACCCACCCTGCTGCCCCCCTCGCCCCACCTGGGGGTGCCTGGGCTGTTGCCCCCCTCCCTGCCGTGGGTGCCACCCCCCTTCCTGCTCCACTTGCCGGAGGCCCGGGACCCGGCTCACCACCAAGTGACCCAGCCAGGCCATGCCACGTGGCTCTTTCCAGACGCTGGTGGATCCGCAGGCCTGGGGGGCCCACCCCATCTCTGCTGCCACCGCGGCTCTGCTGCGGTAAGTTACCGGGTTCCCCCCGCCTTACCCACCACACTCAGGGCCCAAGGGACAACGCGGGCCAGGGCACCAGCACCACAGGGACTCACTCCACGGCCTGGGGCAAGGCGTCCCCAGACATCCCCACAGCTCTGCAGTGGGGTTTGTTTGCTGCCTGTGCTGTGAGCTTCCCCTAGCAGTGCCCAGCCAGGACCCCAGTGTTGTGAGCTTCCCTGCAGCAGTGCCGCACTGGGACACCGCTGTCAGCCTGACACACCGGGGGAGTTCCAAGTAGTTCCCATGGTTTCAGCAGAGCTATGTCCCCTTGATGCCTCTTGAACGAAGAGAATGGTGAAGTCTAGTGGTTAGAGCACAGACCTGGGTGTCCGTTCTGGGCCCTTTTCCCAGCTTGCCCAGCGACTAAGCCCCGTCGCCCAGCCCTGCCCTGATTACACAGCCCGGGAAGCTGAGGGGCGGTGAGGGGACGCTGTGAGAATTCCCAGGGGCCCGTCCCCCCTCACACAGACACCCAGCGCTGCTGAGTGCTGCAGTAAGGAGGTGGGCCCTGGTGCAAGGGGCCGGGTGGGGGGAGCTTCATTTCCATGCTCTGCCTGCTGCTGCGGCCTCCCAAAGAGAGGGTGGGCTGGGGCAGCCCAGTGATGCTGCACGGCCATGAAGGGGGCTGTCTGGGCAGCAGCGCTGGGGCGCTTGGCCAGTGTTTCTGGTGCTGGGGCTGATTCCCAGGAAGCTGGGCATTGGGTGCCCTGGCTGGCTGGGGGCCGGGTGATTATCCGACTGCACTCAGAGGGCAGTGGGCTAGCCCGAGAGTCCTGCAGGAGAGTCCTGCATAATCGCAATGAGCCATGGCACTTGCGTGAGGCGTGGAAGCAGGGCTATTTCCACGAGCACCGGGGTATTTGCATGGGGGTTGTGGTAGTTGCCCAGGGACAGGGGCACATTTTTGGGCACAGAGGTGGTTGCACAGAGTGGGGTATTTGCCCACATGGAGGGGTATTTGCTTGGGGGAAGAGGCATATTCTTGAGTACAGGGGTATCTGCACAAGAACACGGGTACTTGCACAAGTGGAGGAGTATTTGAGTGACCAGGAGGGTAGCTGCACAAGGGCTGGTGTATTTGCACAAACATAGGAGTATTTGCATGGGGAGCAGAGAGGGGTAATTGCACAAAGACTATGTCAATTGCATGAACACAGGGGGGTAGTTCCATGGGGGCTGGGGTAATTGCACAAGTAGAGGGGCAACTTGCACAGGGGTTTATGTCACCCCGGCCTCTCTCCCCCTCTAGGGGTACCTAGGAGATGGGTGCCACAGCTTTGGCTAAGAGCTGCCTGGCTTTTAGCTCAGGCCCTGAGCTTCGGGGGGTTGAGTCCCAACGACTGGCACCTGTCAGCCCGAAGTAGCAATGGCTGAAGTGCTGTAGGGTACCCACCGTCGCTCGCACGCCCAGGCCATCCCGGCAGGCTCTGCTAGAGTCGGGCTGGGCCATGTGACTCAGGAACAACCTGGGGGGCTCTCCCTGCACCCCTCTTCTCAGCTGGAGCAGCCAATCCAGCAGCTCCTCCCCTTATCCCTAGTCACACGCCCGTGCCAGCCCCTCCTCCCCAGAGCCGGGCTCACATTGCCCAGGCCCGTGTGCTACCAGGAAGTCACGCTGTGCCCCTCCCCCTCCGCACATGCCTTAATCTCGTTAATCTTCGCCTCGCAGAACCGTGCCAAGGCCTCGAGGAATTAGCAGGGGCTGGGGTTGTCCCGAGGGGCTGGAACAGCTGGCGCCCAGATCCTGTCGCTGGGCTGGGCGAGCCCACGAGGAGGCCAGGCAGCTGGGGCTCCGGCGTGTTTCACGTGCCGCTCATGAGGGCACGGGAGGTCGCTTCGAGAGTTGAACAGGGGCCCCTGTGCAATGCTGAGTGCCCAAAGCTCAGGCCTGAGCTGGGGCCTCCATGGGGAGGTGGGAGAAGTGGGGGGGGGGGCAGGGCCTGATGCTGGTGAGACAGGGCCTGTGGCCCCCAAGGGGAGAGGGCTGGAATGTGGATCCGTGTGGGCCGGCGGGAGCAGCATGTCCAGGCTGATTAGGGCTGGATCTCCCAGGATGGATCGGCTCAGCCCTGGCCGGGTGACCCCACCCCACGGGGGGGTGGGGGTACCAGGCACGTGTCTGTTGCCCCAGCCATGTATACTTGGTGCTGGTCTTTGACATGGCTCCGTAGATCTGTGTCTCTCTCAGGCAGCAGCTGGGGGTGAGGGAGTTCTGCTGCGGGGTGCAGGGCTCGTGAGAAGCGGCTTGCGGGCCCTGAGCTCAGGAGGGCCCCACAATGTCTGTAGCTGAGGTGAACAAGATGCACCAGCACCTCCAATGTCTCTCGACTGGCTGGGGAGCGCTCTGGAGATGGGGAACCCCCCGTTGTCCCCTCCTGTGCTCTGGGCAGGGTTCAGGGGTTCCCCATGGAGGGGGCAGGGATCTGGATTTTGGGGACTTCCTTTGGCCTCAAATGCCAAGAAGCACCTTTCGGTGGGGTTCCTGGTGTCCTGGAGCCCAGAGAGCTCCCTTTGCTAGCCAGGGCAGGGGCTGCCCCTTAGCACAAGGGATGTGGAGCTGCACGGGGGCCTGGGTTCAAGGCAGGAGCCATGTGGGCACCCGCTCCCTAAGGCCTCCTTACAGCCGTGGCGTCAGCTCAGGAGAGGGCAGTTCCTGGAGCTTCTTGGCCATGGCTCTGAGCCACCCCCTTATGTCCTCTCTGTTGGGGTCCCTATGCTCTGCCCCTTATGCCCCAGGTTCCTTGGGGGTCTGTGGTCCCGGCCCCTCATGCCCCAGCTTTGCTCAGGTGTTTATCCCCTCGCTGAGGTCCGGGGTGACACCTCCCCCACCCCCTTCCAGCTGGTGCGCCTTCCTGGTTCCACTTAGCGTGGTCTGTCCATCACTTCCCCGTTCCCCCCACTTTAGAAATGCCCCCGTCCCGCAGCCATTCACCCCTTTCTCTTTTCTGCTTGCCCCCCCACATTCAGTAGCCCCTTACTCCCCAGTTCTATCCATCCCCTTTGCCACCCCATTCCCCAGTTCTATCTGTCCCCTTTGCCGCCCGTTCCCCGTAGTTCTATCCGTCCCCTTTGCCACCCCATTCCCCCAGTTCTATCCGTCCCCCTTTTCTGCCTTATTCCTCCCAGTTCTATCCATCCCCTTTGCCACCCCATTCCCCCAGTTCTATCCGTCCCCCTTTGCCACCCCATTCCCCAGTTCTATCCATCCCCTTTGCCACCCCATTCCCCAGTTTTATCCGTCCCTCCTTTGCCACCCCATTCCCCCAGTTCTATCCGTCCCCCTTTGCCACCCCATTCCCCAGTTTTATCCGTCCCTCCTTTGCGCCCCATTCCCCCAGTTCTATCCATCCCCCTTTGCCACCCCCATTCCCCAGTTCTATCCATCCCCTTTGCCACCCCATTCCCCAGTTCTATCTGTCCCCCTTTGCCACCCCCATTCCCCAGTTCTATCCATCCCCCTTTGCCACCCCATTCCCCCCAGTTCTGTCCCCTTTGCCACCCCATTCCCCAGTTCAATCTGTCCCCCTTTGCTACCCCATTTCCTCCAGTTCTATCCGTCCCCCTTTGCAGCCTTATTCCCCCAGTTCTATCCGTCCCCCCAGGGTCCTCCTCCTCCACCCATTCCCCCAGCCCACGTCTCCTTTTCTGCCTCTACTTCTCCTTCCTTCTTTTCAGCCTCTTTCTTCCACTGGTCGGTCCCCCCCCCAACCCGGAGCTTGGCTCAGGACACTCCTGCCCATCCGGAAAATCCGAGGAGGGGAGCATGGGGAAGGGTGTGTATCAGTGGGGGAGGGTGACTATTTCGAGGGTGAATTGGCAGGAGAGCAATCAGGTGGGGGAGGGGTCGATCAGCGGGAGCGAGGGTAAATGGATGGGAGGAAGGGGTGAATCATCAAAGGAGGGTAATTTGGCAGGGGTGAAGTGGGGAAGGGGTGAGTAGGTGGGGAGGGTGGTGACCGGGGGGGGGGTCCCGTTGCGGGCTAGCTGCCGGCTGTGGGGGGCGACGAGGTCCCCCTCGCGGAGACTGGGGAGCCTGGCGGGGGGGCGCTAATCCCCTCCCCCCGCCATCGTTGCTTCTGGTCTGGGACTCGGGCGGCTTTTCCCGGCCTGGCTACCGAGCCGACCCAGGCTCCCCTCGGGCGCACCCCGCAGCTCCGGGCCGGGCTGAGCCGGTCCCTGCCTTGGAGCGCCAGGCAGCGCGGGGACCGGGCCCGGGCCCGGGCCGGTGCCAAGCGGGCCGTGCTGCAGGGAGCGCTCGCTCGGCTCCCTGTTTACTCGCCCCCAGCTCCGCCCCCTGCCCATGTGCTCCGCGGCGCTGCGCTCCAGCCTTTCGCTCCTGAAATGTGTGTCAGTGGAGCACGGCCGGGCTGGGTCACATGCAGCCAACACACGAGCCGCGCGCTCCGGCTGCCAGCGCCCCGCTGCCCCGCTCCGCTCAGCTGCGGGCCGGCTAATCCCCCGCGCGCGGCAGCCCTCGCCCGCCGCGCCCCCGGACCGCCAGCCGCAGCGGCCCCCGCTCCGAGCACGTGCAGCGGCGCCCGGGGGGCTGGCGGCTCGGGAGTGAATCCGCCCGAAGGCGCAGCAGCGGGGAGAGCTGGGGCGCCACGGCCCCGCGCCTCGGCCCAGGGCCCAGGTGACACCAGGGGCGAGGCAGCCGGAGCGCACCATGGAGAGCAGTGCGGGTAAGAGAGCGTCGCGCTCGGGGGCTGCCGTGGGGAGCTGGGGCGGGCGCGGGGGGTTGCAGACAAATAGCGGCGGGGGGGGCATCGGTGCTGTGTTTATTTCCGGGGGTCGCTTGCAGCTCCCAGAATGGGCTAGCTGGGGAGGAAGCCGCTTTACCCCGCTGCAGCTGGGGGCGAGGACCAGGAGAGACAAATAGATCAGCCCCCCCCCTTTGCTTTATTCCCCATCTGCCGTGGGGGTTAAGAGGCAGGGGGGACTTGTGGAGGCTGGAATGTGTAAACTGGCAGATACCCCCCCACGAGGGGCACTGCTGAAAAACACAAAGGGTTAAATGGGGGGTGCAGGTGGGCCCCAGGGCGGTGCTGAGCCTAGGGCAAAGGGGAGCCCGAGGAGGGAGGCAGAGCAGGGTGTGATGTCACGCTGGTGCATTCTGTGTGATGGTGGAGAGCCTTCATTTCCCCCCCACCCCCAGCGATTTCCCCCACAGCGTGTGGCCCCATGTCCCTGCGGACGCAGCCGGTCTCAGGGTGGCGGGGGAAGCTGGCCATGGGAGGGGGCGCTGGCCTAGTGATGGGGACTTTGGGGTCGTAGAGGTTGGGATTTCACGTGGGGGTTTGAGATGGGGCAGGGGCAGTCGCCGCTTTCATCCCCCCAGTGATGTGGGTGGCGTCACTCCACACTGGCCCTGGCACTGACTGAGGGCAGGCTGTGCCCATGGAACGGGGGATACAGCAGGGCAGCTCTGCCCCCTGTGCCACTCCCTTGGCTGAAGCTGCTGCCCTGTGGCTTGTAAGCAGAGTTCACCAGACTCCCCTCTCCGTGTGCCTGGGCACAGGGACCCCCCTCGGGGGCAGGAAACCCCCCACAGGCCCCCCCACTGTGACCCCCCCTCGGGGGCAGGAAACCCCACAGCCCCCACTGTGACCCCCTCGGGGGCAGGAAACCCCACAGCCCGCCCACTGTGACCCCCTCGGGGGCAGGAAACCCCACAGGCCCCACTGCGACCCCCTCAGGGGCAGGAAACCCCACAGGCCCCCACTGTGACCCCCTCGGGGGCAGGAAACCCCACAGGCCCCCACTGTGACCCCCTCGGGGCAGGAAACCCCACAGGCCCCACTGCGACCCTCAGGGCAGGAAACCCCACAGCTCCCCCCCACTGCGACCCCCCTCAGGGGCAGGAGACCCCTCTTCCTCCATAAATTGCTTCTAAGCAGCATGCAGCACTGGGGGGGGCGGATTGAGGTCGTTCAGGTGTTAATGGATCCCTCTGAAATAGCAGATGCCGTGGGACCAGCTGGGGGCATTTCGGGCTCCTGTCTGGGATTGCGACAGTGTTTGTGGGTCCTGGCATCACTTTGGTGGGGGGAGCCAGGAGAAGGCATTCGGATACGGTGTCACTGTGGCATCTTGGGAGGGATGCTGCTGTGTCACTGGCTGTGTGGTGACATCACCGTGGGTCACATCAGTGCCTTGATGCCATGCACTGGCTTTATGGTGATGTCATGCCTGATATCACTGGGCTGTATGGCGACATCGCATTGGTGCTTTGATGATGTCACTCACTGGCTTCATGGTGATGTCATGCCCGATGTCACAGGGCTGTGGCATGTAGTGACACCACATTGGGTTGCATTTGCCTCTTGTCGTCACCTGTCAGGACACAGGGTAGCTCCCAAACGTGCCCGGTGCTGCTACTCCCCCCTTCCCCAGCAGCCAGGTGCAAGCCTGCTGGCTTCTCCAGGCTGGATTTGCTCCAGCTGCCTGCACCGCACAGGCTTCCCCAGTAAATTACGCTTAGGGGCAGACTGGCCCGTGACTCAGAGAGCCTCAAACAGGAGGGCAGGCGTTAGGGTGCACGAGCATGTGTGTGTGCGTGCACACCCACCCGGGTCATTGAATCCCGGCGAGCTGGAATGTGAGGGTGGAACTGGCCAGCCCGTCTTAGGCAGATCTCATTTACGAGGCGAAGGGTAAGCCGGCAATCTCTTCCTTCAGGTCACGTGAAGTTCAAGGTTCATTCCACTGTAGCTGGTATTCACTGTTGTCCCAGGAGGCCCTTGTCAGGGTGGAGGGGGCAAGAAGTCAGGGCTTTGGAAGTGGCACATGGGAGAACTGGGTGCTATGTCTGGCTCTGCCACTGATTTACTGGGTGACCTTGGCCACATCACTTAATCCCTCCATGCCTCGGTTTCCTCATCTGTAGAATGGGGGTGGCCCAGCCCTTCTTCATGGTGGGTGCATTAAATCCACTAAGGACAGTTCGATGATGGGGACACACAGATGGGGAGGAGATGCCACTTGCCCACTGGCAGCAGGAGCTCATGGAAGACGGGAGCTGAAATCTCCAGACGTGGCTGTCCACAAGTCTGAACAAAACAGATCATGCCCCAGATCTAAACAGACAAAGAGTGGAAGAGGAAACTGAGGCACAGGGCAAGGCAGTGACTGCTCTGTTAGAAACTTGTTTCGCCCTTCCTGCTAGTAGGGCTTGGTTACTAAGGGAATTGGTTTGTGGCAGATGAAGACAGTGGACTTGTAGTGGTACTAGATGCAGCTCTACACTGCTAAGTAACATCCCAGGGCTGTGCTCGCTACTGGGGTAATTGCATCCTGCCCCCCCCCACCCCCCCACCCCCCTCCAAGTGCCAACCAGAAGCAGACTCTGCCCCTCTCAGTGCTCTGAGCACTCCCTAGGGGCAGTCCTCATGATAGCACTGCTTAGTGCAAGCTGTGCTCATTGGACCTCACTGCCCTGTGTTCTGGATGAGGAGTGGGGCGTCGAGGTCCTACAGGCCTCGCAGGGAAGCAGCCCTGGGGGGAGCAGGGCCTCTGGCTGTTCGGAGGCGAGTGGACACACCTAGTGCCCAGACATTGTCTGTCTTCCTGCAGGCCAGAGGTGGCGGGGGGCAGGGAAGGTGCCCGCCCAGCACCTTCTTTGCCCAGAACCTGGATCTGGGATTCTGACAGGCCCAGGTTAATCTCAGGGCTCCTCTGCCCGGGGGAGTCGGCTGCGGCCCGTTGTGCCACATCACGTGGTAGCAGCAGGGGGTGCCTCTCGGTATTTCTTGGGAGTGTCCTATCTCAGGGCAGGCTTCTGGAAGAGCCAAAGCAACAGCTTTTGGGTTATGCATCCCATAGGGTCTGCTGAGTGCCTGGACTGGGATTCATGTTAGAAGGGCCTAAGGCACCTACTCCATGGGATCTGAGCACACACAAGGCATATGGTCTGAATAGGGCGGGTTGCAGGATCAGGGCCCTTATTGGTGCGTTTTCTGGTCCCCAGCAGCCTGGCGCTCATGGGGCTGGGATACACTCACTGCTCTTCTCTGCCATATTATTGCAGCCGGCTCCCCGGGCTTTGCTCTTTGTCCAGCACCTAGAGAAGGTGGGAGGTGCCCATTCGCCCGCTGGGCGGTGGAAGCTCTCAGAAGAAGGGGTCTGAAATCTACGGCCATACTTGTCCATGCCTGACTCACTCTAAGAAAGACCCTGCCCCAGAGCTAAACAGACAAAGAGTGGGAGGGGAAACCGAGGCACGGAGCAGGGCAGTGACTTGCCTAGAGCAGTGGCAAAGCTGGGACTAGAATCCCAGTCTCCTGAGGCCCTGCCTAGACCCTCTCTCCCTTCAGCGCTGATGAATTGCACACACTGCAGCCTTCTGCCCAGTCCCTTTGCCTGCTGCATACCAATCGCCCCGACTTGCAGACGCTGCAAGTCGACCCTGGCTTGTGGGGGGGGGGGCCGTCCTCCCAGACACCCATAGTAGGTTGTCAGTTCCTGCTTGAGGCACCCAGAACCTTCTCCTCCTTCACTAATCAGCTCGTTAATTAGGAGGAAGTGGGGAGGAGAGAGCCAGTGCCCGGGAGGGGGGCCCTAAATGTTGCTGGGTGGGGGGGAGAGATATTTCTTCCCTGGGCTGGGGCTGGAGGAAACCAGATGGCTTGATCGTTATCTCAGTGGGGATTTCTGTGCACGCTTTGTTTCAGGGCTCTGTCATTGTGGCTCTGGAGCGTGGGGGGCTTGTGTCCCCTCCTGGAACTAGCTAGTGGGGGAAGCAGAGGTGTGTATGTGCAAAGAGGGATAGCTCCAGGCTGCCATCTGCCCCCCCCCCTTACCCAATCCCTGACCCAGAGGCTGCGTCACCTCATTCTGTCTCTTCCACCCTCACGGTGACATTGACCTAATTTGCTCTTTGCTGTTTGTCTGCAGATGTCCGCCCAGCACCCAGGTGCCTGGGAGGCTGATGTGGGTTGAAAATGAATTGTGGTGGGCAGGGAAGTTGGCCCTAGAGGAAAATGGGAGGGGGGGGGCGTTGCGGCTGTCTCATTTGCGTGGCAACTGGAAATGCCCTCTTGTCTCCAAGGCAAAGGGAAGGGGTTGCCTCTTGCCTGCCTCCCGCTGGCCAAGACGACACACCTGGTTCTGGCCTGCAGGCATCCAAACATGTGCCCTAGCTCACCCCTAAGATAGGGGCTGGATGCAGGGATCTCTGGGGAGGGGCTCTGGTTCTGGACTTGTAGGGGAAGGTCTCTGGCTGAGGCCATGCAGGGATCCCTGGGGTGTGGGGTCTCTGGCCGGAGCCAGGTTGGGGTTGGGGGCAGAATTTCCAGCCAGAGCCAGGCTGGGTTTCTTGGGAAGGGCAGTCTCTTGCCCAGGCGATGCAGAGGTGGCTGGGGGACTGTTTCTGGTTTCGTCTATGCAGGGGATCAGATTAGCTTATCAAAGTGGTGCCTTCTGGCCTCAAAATCTGCATATCTGAGAAGAACTTTTGCTGGAGAACACACACCGGAGACTGAGGGAGTCTGGCTATCCCAGGGGAGCCGCCTGGTTCTCCATTGCTCCTTTGTCTTCCCCTATGGGCCTAGCAGGCTTCAAAACAGCCCCTCCAAACCTCTTTACCTTTTGTTGCTGTGGGTGCGCCATGAAATCTAGGGTCCAGATTGGAAACAGCAGGGCCGTTTGCACAGAGCACTGTCCTGGAATCCTGTCTGCTCTTGGCAGCTTTGCTTGTGGCTCCATGTGTGCCTCAGTTTCCCTCTCTGTGGAAGACTTCGGCCCCAGGGGCCTTTGAGGGCCCTGGATCCGGTGATGGTTGCAGGGGGTGGGAGCAGACTCTTTCACTGGGCTGTTCTGATACCTGGAGCCAGGGCCACACTTCACCACCACCTGCACGGCAGGTGGAACCAGAATGCAGAGCTGGGTCCAAAACTGGGAATTCGGATGCCCCACTTATTGTTTCCACATCCGCTCCTGGGCAGGGGGGTCACTCAGTACAGTGACTGGTCTCCCAGTCCCTCTCCCCCACGGGTCAGCCTTTCCACCCCCTTGGAAATCCAGCTAAATGAGGCACCCTGTGGCATGGGCTCCCCGGATGCTCGTAGGAAAGGGCCTTGCCTTTCGTGACAGAGGCGGCAGGAGGAGGTCAGAGCCAAGGCAGGGCTGTCAGCTCAGCTGCTGGCTTTTCCTGCTTCCCCAGTGGTACGGGCAAAGGTTTTCCACTCGCCCCTTCTGTCCTGAAGGAAAAGTCTCCCTGCCAGCAAGAAAGGGACGGGTTAAAATCCATCCGCAGCTCAGCCAGAGGTGAGGCAGGCGGATTTGGGGTTCCCCACAGTCCCCCAGATATATATGTGGGGAGGAGGAGCCAGAACTCTAGCTCCCATGGAGGCATTGATGTAAGTGGCTGGATTTTGTGTGTGTTGATGGCTGAGCCCCTGGGAGAATCTGGCCCTGCTTTTGTGCCAATGCTGGGAAAACATTGTTGCCTCTGCGCGGACAGCGCCTATGGGAATCCTGGCTCTGAGCTGCCTTGGAAACTCCAGCCTTAGATGGCTAGAGATTGAGGTGATGTGGCCCTGGAGGTAGCTAGATGAGGGAGGGTGAGTCATTGAAACACTGGGCTCCTGATTATTATTATTATTCGTTATTGGCATGCAGATGGGCACTCGAGCGGCAGGCATAGGGGAGGACCCCGTACAGAGAACAAAACGACAGCCTGAAATGCAGCCACCTCTGGGCTGGGGCATGGCAGCCATTTATACAGGGATTTTCTCACCCAGATCTAAGACAGCCCCAGCCCCTGAAAGTTGATCATTGCTGCCTGCCCTTCTCCCCCGACCTCGCCACAGCCGACGGACGCTGGAGCTCTGCAGGGCTCGCCCGCCCTGCTGACTCTGCTCCCGGACTTGCGCCTGTTCAGAAGCTCCAGCCAGCCCGCAGATGCTTAACCTACTTAAGCCAAAAAAAGCGCCAGGCAGTTTCCTCCCCCCGCCCCTCGCTCCACTGGTGAAGGAACGTGCTGGAAGATTAAATCCTGCACGAGTAGCTAGTGTCTCCTGGCAGCCCAGCAGCTAAGTCCTTTCCTAGACGCGTGCTCCCTTTCTGGGTAATCTCATTTATTTACACTGTGCCATATGCAGGGATGCGGCTTCCCGTCTTGTGGGAGTGGGGGCCTGTTTCTCCCGGGGCCCCAGCTTGTCCTCTTTCTGCAGGAGGTTGCTCAAAGTTCTGGCACCTGAGATGGCTGCAAACAGAAACTTGTGCCAGGCAAGACATGTGGAGCTGGGTGTTCAGTGCCCCTGCACTTCAGGAGTGTCTGGGCCCCATGCTCAGTGCTGCTGTCATGTGTGATGAGGCCTGCATTGGCGGAGGCTTCTGGGAACCGTTATGGGGTAAAGCTTAAACACCATCCATGAGGAGTGGCACAAGTCATCAAGGAAGTTAACACGGCTTCTGCGCCGGGGCTGCAGCCACCTGTCTGGAAAGGCAGAGGGAAGAATTCACCTGCACCCCAGCCAAGGTTCTCTTTAATTGTTGCCATCCATGTGCAGAATAAATTTTGTTGTGTGCACTGAGGCAGGTGAAGATGTGCACCACCAATAAAAACACAGGCTGCTGGTTGTGGGCGGTCTGCTAATCAGCTGGGCGGCATTTGACTCTCTCCTGGGTGGCCACCAAGTGCCCAGCTGACAGGGAGCTCTGACAGCAACCTCTTGCAGCATCCCGGTGACATGGAAAGGAGTAGGGGTGGGGGACAGATTGGACTGAAGAAAATTCAGTCTCAGGACTGTGTTTTGACTTCTGCTGGGGTCAGGAAACCCAGATCCAAACTCCTCCCCTCCCATCAAGCTGCAGGGCACTGGAGATACAGTCCCACATTTCCTGGCTTGCTCTGGTGCTCCCTTTAACCGGAGCAGCGTCCCAATCTGGGAACCTGGGATCCGGCCCTCAGCCGCCTCATGTGATAAGTTATTCTACATTGGGTGAAACTGACCCACCTGGCTTCCCCCGCATGGAAAATTCAGCCACAGAAGGGAGCGGGGGGAAGGGGGTGGGGATTTTCAGTTTGCAGAGGCCTCCACACCTCCAAAAATGTGGGCAGTTTGCAACATGGGAGGACCCAGAATCAGCAGAGCTGGGGTCAAAAGGCCCCCTTTGTTTACCCAGGAATCTAAATGAGTCTTTTTGGGGGGAGTATTTGGCTGCAGTTCTGGACAGATTGTGGGGGGTTGGGCGGGTTTCAGAGACATGTGTGGGACTGCAAGGGCCAGCTTGGCTTCAGCCTCTAAATGACTCTGAAAGCTGAGCCAACAAAATAATTTATTGTATTTGTTGCTTCCCGCGTCTGGCGAGGGGGCGGATAATGGGGTTTAAGCGCTGAGATCAGATGGCGGTGAGCTGGCCTGGTCTGGGAAATGCACACGGACTCCCCCGGCTGCTGGAGGCGCCGCAGAGTGTGACATGCCTTATAAATACGCCCGAGAGCGCCCTGGGATTTGCCTTTGTCAGGAGAATTCAGGTCACCAGGTACAGGCGGCCGCAGCTGCTTCCAGCGCAGTGCTGAGGAGAAGGTGTCTTTGATTGATTCCCCTCCCTTCCCCAGTGCAGGCGAGACACACACTGCCGCAGCTTGCCTGCTGCTGCCTTCCCAGCTCCGGCAGCTCTGCTGGAACCTGCACCCGCCGGGGCGGCACTTTTATGCTCCGTGCTGCCCCTTTTCCGAAAGCAGCGGGTCCCTGTGTTAGATTGAATTCAGCAAGGCTGGGACGGTGCCACTCGCCGCTCTGGGGTGGCCTGTGCCAACAGCGCTGCAGCGGGGGGAGCTCGGAGGGCTGGTGGCCTTTCAGCGGTGTGGTCTAGTGGTTAGCATACCAAACTAGGACTTGGGACAGCTGGGCTCTTCTTCAGTGCTGCCACTGGCCCATGGGCTGGGGCGTTTCCTCGGCCACCCTCTGGCTGGGCACTTTTGGAGCAGGAAGCAGTGCCTGGCACAACCGGACCCTAACCTGCACTGAGATCTCTCCCTGCAGTCAGGGCTGGCCTTACCATGAGGCGAACTGAGGCGGCCGCCTCAGGTGCCAGACTGTGGGGGGCGCCACTAGGACCCAGAGTGTAGAAAATTGTGCCTGCTGCTGGTGCAGCGAGGGGGCATTGTTTGAGCTCCCTGCCTCAGGTGCCAAAATGTTGTGGGCCAGCCCTGCCTGCTCGCTGCAGTCTGAAGCGGTCCTCAGAGTCAGAAGGGGAAAGGGAGCTAAATCTCAAGGGGGAATGTGGCGTGCGGGGCTGCCCCTGCATTCACGGCCCTTGAAATCAACCCAACCTGTGGGGGGCAGGACGGGAGCAGTGTCTGGTTTGGATCCCGCAGTGTGAGGTCCTGCAGGTGGATGGGGGCCCTGCTGGGGATGCAGTGTGGCAAGCTGCCATTTGGGGATCTCAGAGATCTCCCTGGCTCTGCCCAGCGTCTTAGAAAATGCCCTGGTAGCACAGGATCCTGAAGAGAGCCCTTGGGTCCAGCTCTAACTCTAGAACCCACATCTGGATCCAGGTCAGAATCCAACACCCAGCAGCTGGATCCAGAACCAGACTCAGAACCCAGCAGCTGGGTCTGGACCTGTACCCAGTGGTTGGGCTTGGGTCCCACCTTCAGCACCAGCTGCCCAATGGGTCATCCTGGCACCTCGGCCTGATGTAAGAAACCCACCGCCCAGCATGGTGCAAGTCTGCTGGCCCCAGACACTGCAGGGCCTTAGTACAGAGCGGGCGACCAGGGGAATTCAGGCTGGCTGCAGAATAACTGTGCAAAGCGCTTTCTTGTCAGGGACTGGCACAGACAGGCGCTCCCACCTGGTCCTGGCTGCCCCCACTGGCCAGGACGAGCTGCCCATGTCTCCTTCCTGGCAAGGAACGGGGAGGGGAGTGGGCACTAGTGGTTAGCGCGGGAAGGGGGCTGGCAGCCAAGTCCCTTCCCCCTCCGGGCGCAATGGGAGTGGGGCGCGATAGGGCGGGTTACAGGTTGCAGAAGCAGCCTGTCCGTCTGTCTGTCCTGCCGACCCCGGCACGCGGCGCTCTGCTGCTACCTCCCCCCCGCACGGAGGCAGAGCCATTCCCCCTTCCCCCAGCGATCGGGGTCGCCGCAGCCGCGTGAGCAGCCGGTCAGGTGTCCCCGGGGCTGGCGCGGAGCCCGCCCGCTGCGCTCCCCGGCCCCGCGCCCCCACGTGCCGGCCTGACCTGGGGCGGGGCCGCGGGCGGCCGTGTCCTCTCCTGCCCCCTTGGCCGGATCGGCTGCCGCTCCCCGGCCTGCTCCTGCCCCGCCAGCCCCTGTGCCCCCGCCGGCCCGCTCCTGCCCCCTTGTGCCTCCCCGCCCGGCCCGCTCCTGCCCCGCCAGCCCCTGTGCCCCCGCCGGCCCGCTTCTGCCCCTCCTGCCTCCCCTTGTGCCCCCGCCGGCCCGCTCCTGCCCCTTGTGCCTCCCCCGCCCGGCCGCTCCTGCCCCGCCAGCCCCTGTGCCCCCGCCGGCCCGCTTCTGCCCCTCCTGCCTCCCCTTGTGCCCCCCGCCGGCCCGCTCCTGCCCCCTTGTGCCTCCCCCCGCCCGGCCTCCTGCCCCGCCAGCCCCTGTGCCCCCGCCGGCCCGCTTCTGCCCCCTCCTGCCTCCCCCTTGTGCCCCCACCGGCCCGCTCCTGCCCCCAGCCTCCCCCCCGGCCCGCTCCTGCCCGCCAGCCCCTGTGCCCCGCCGGCCCGCTTCTGCCCCCTCCTGCCTCCCCTTGTGCCCCCACCGGCCCGCTCCTGCCCCCGCCAGCCCCTGTGCCCCCGCCGGCCCGCTTCTGCCCCCTCCTGCCTCCCCCTTGTGCCCCGCCGCCTGCCCGCTCCTGCCCCCTTGTGCCTCCCCCGCCCGCCTCCTGCCCCGCCAGCCCCTGTGCCCCCTGCCTCCCCTTGTGCCCCCCCGCCGGCCCGCTCCTGCCCCCTTGTGCCTCCCCCGCCCGGCCCTCCTGCCCCGCCAGCCTCTTCTGCCCCCGACCCCCTCCTGCCTCCCCCTTGTGCCCCCGCCGGCCCGCTCCTGCCCCCTTGTGCCTCCCCCCCCCGCCCTGCTCCCCCCTGCCCCTCCCTGCCCCCCAGCCCTTCTGGCCCCCTCCTGCCTCCCCTTGTGCCCCCTGCCGGCCCGCTTCCTGCCCCCTTGTGCCTCCCCGCCGGCCCGCTTCTGCTCCCCTTGTGCTCCCCCGCCCGGCCCCCTCCTGCCTCCCCCTTGTGCCCCCCGGCCCGCTCCTGCCCCTGCCCCCCGCCCCCCTCCTGCCTCAGCCCCTGCCCCCGCCGGCCCCCTCCTGCCTCCCCTTTGTGCCCCCCCGGCCCCCTGCCCTGCCAGCCCTGCCCCCGCCAGCCCCCTGCCTCCTGCCTCCCCTTGTGCCCCCCGCCCGGCTCTGCCCCCTTGTGCCTCCCCCCGCCAGCCCCTCCTGCTCCCCTGCCGGCCCCTCCTGCCTCCCCTGCCCCCCTGCCTGGTCTGGTACCGGACAGAAGCAATGGCTGCCTGAAGCCCTGGGCTGGAGTCTTGCTTTGCGTGGGGGGGAGGGAGGTGCCGCGCTGAGCTGGGGGAGAGAAAGAGGCTGGTGTGGGGCTATTAAGCGCATATTCCGCAGGCCCCCACAGCTCCCGGGAGCAGCCCCCTCTCTCGCTGCGCCCCAGGCCAGCTGGAACTGAGCCAGATGCGGTGGGAGCGTGCTGGGGGCAAATCCCCATCTGGCTTAGCCTAGCGCCTCCTCCCAGCCCCACGCGGCTGTAGCACTGGGCGGCTCCGAGCCCCCCCATCCCACCCTTTTCAGGGCGCAGACTGGAGAGGGGCTCGGCTCCGAGGTCTGGCTCCGCTTCAATTCGGGCTGCGGGGTTAAAACCCTGGATGGGCCTGTCGAAAATCACCGGAGCCGAGGGGCGGGGGTGGGCTGGAAGCGCGGGGCTGAGGCGGGAGGGAAAGTCCCGGCTCCCGCCGTTTGCAGTGACAATAACCAGCCAAGATCTGAGTCGGAGAAGTGCCGCGATTTGCCCGATATAGGTCACAAGGAACGTGCGCGCGTGTTGTGCGTGTGCTCGTGTGTTGTGTACGTGCGTTGTGTGCGCGCGCGCGTGTGTGCATGTATTGTGTATGTGTGCGCGCGTGTGTGTTGTGTGCGTGTGTGTACGTGCGTTGTGTGTGCGCGTGCGTGTGTGCATGTATTATGTATATGTGTATTGTGTGCGTGTGTGCATGTATTTGTGTGTGTGTTGTGTATGTGCGTGTCTGTACGCGCGTTGTGTGAGTATGTGTGCATGTACTGTGTGTGTGTTGTGAGTGCACAAGGGCATGAGGTCTCTTTCCTGCTGGGTGCCACCTCCACAAAAGCCCTCACACCCCTTGCTGCAATTGAGGGGGGAGGGTCTTTGCTACTGGCAAATGCAGGAGGGGCTGGTGGGGTGGGTGGAGATTGAGGGGCCTGGGCAGAGCCAGGAATCTTGGCGTGGCCCCTGGCCCTGCCCTCGCACCTTGGGCCGGCGCCAGGGGGCGGCTGCATTTTGTCATCTGTTGGTTTGCCCTGCTTTCCGCACCAGGGGTCCGGACACCCCACATTCCCCGCAGCCCAGCCTCAGGGCGGCCCGGCGGCTGCATGCACCCTGCTGCCACTGCATCCCCCCACCCCACTGTGCTCCTCTCCCCTGTTGCACACCTCCTCCAGCCCCCCCGCTGCACACCTCCCCTAGCCCCATGCTGTGCTCCTCCCCATGCTGCTCTCCTCCTCCCCATGCTGCGCTCCTCCTCCTGCCCCACGTTGCACTCCTCCTCCCCACCCATGCTGCACTCCTTCCCCATGCTGTGCTCCTCCTCCTGCCCCACGTTGCGCCCCTTCTCCCTCCCACACTGCGCCCCATGCTGTGCTCCTCTTCCGCCCCATGCTGTGCTCTTTCCCCCTCCACTGTACTCCCCACATGCTGCATTCCTCCCCTCACGCTGCAGCTCCCACCTGGCTGCACTCCCCCATGCTGCGCGCCTCCACCCACTGCTCTCCTCCTCCCCCCACACACACTGTGCTCCTCCCCTGCCCCATGCTGTGCTCCTCCTCCACATTGTGCTCCCCACCCCCACACTGCGCTCCTCCTCCCCCCACGCTGCGTTCCTCCCCCCACGCTGCGTTTCTCCTCCCATGCTGCAGCACCCCACCCTGGCTGCACTCCTGCCCCCCATGCTGTGCTCCCCCACACCGCACCCTGAAGCTCCACGAGAGACATGGGGCTCACCCCAGGGGCTCTGCTCTGCATCTCCCAGCCGGGGGCGCTGCAGCTGGTCCTGGCCCCGACAGCTGGTGGGGCCAGGACAAGGGAAGGCCAATGCAGGGTCCAGAGGTTGCATCTGTCCTGTGGCAAGTGATGGCATTTGCCTGTTGCCCAGATTTCTTCCTGTTCCGTGTCTCTCTTTCATCCCCCCCCTTCCTTTGCCCCCTGTTCTTTTGTTCCCTCTCCCACGATGATCCCAGACACAAGTCTGGCAGGAACACACCTCTGCCCCCCAACCCCACCCAAAGAGCCAGCTCTTCCCCACTTGGTGCTAAACCTGGGGGATGAAGGCCGCCCCGGATCCCCCCACCATGCAGCTTCCCTGTGGGGGCTGCAGCCCTGAGCACCCCCAGTCCAGCTCTTGCTTCCTGCTGTTTTCTGCCGTGGGACTCAAGCCGTGACCCCATCTGACCTCCTCCTCGGCTCTCTCCCACAGGCGGCGTGATCCTCTACGTGGGCTCCACTGCGGGGTCCAGCCCCACCCCGGGCAGCCCACCCGGCGGGTACCTGGTGCCATCCCCACAGCATTCCCTGCCCTCGTCGCTGGAGGAACTGACGCTGACCGAGATCGGGGCCATCAAGCCGCAGGGCCCCAGCTCACCGTCCTCGCCCAAGGTGGCCTTCCAGTTCCCGGAGGGGATCAGGTACCCCGGCAAGGGCCAGTCGCCCCCCACCCCGAGCAGAGTTACCACCGCCAAGCAGAATGGAGTGACCGGCACCTTCACAAGTAAGTGACCAGGGTGCTGACTGTCACCACCCCCCGCTACTGCTGGCAGTGGCGGCCCGTCAATACAGGCGAACTAGGCGGTCGCCTAGGGCGCCAAGATAAATGGCCATTGAGGGCTTTGGAGGCGGGGGCGCCAATCGCATGCCGATCGCCTAGGGCACCAGTTGCTGGCAGCTCGTCTAGGGAAACTGAGGCACAGAGAGGTGACGGGAAAGCAGCTCAGTTGTAGAGCCCAGGAGTCCTGATGTCCAATCTTGCTGCTCCAACCATTAGACACTACTTCCCCAACCCCCCCGAGCTGGAGACAGGGCCCAGGAGTTCTGACATTCAGCCCCCTCTGCTCTCACCACTAGACCATCCAAAGCAACAGGAATATCAGGGGTATGGTACTCTCATGAAGCCACAAGGAGCCAAACTGAAGCACAGTGCAGACCATGCACCCCCTCTTTGGGGGGCCCCTAGTCTTTGGGATGCTGGCAGTCTGGCTGGAAACGGGGGTGTCTCCGAGAGGAAGCAGTGGGGGGTGCTTGAGGGAGAGGGTGCCAGGTGGGACCCTGGGGCTGGGCAGCTGGTCGGTGGGAGGCGGTGCAGCGCCCACTCGCAGGCCCTTCCCTCTCTGTTGGGGGGGATGCTGGAGGGGGCAGGAGTGGGATGCTAACCCCCCCCCTTGCAGAGACGGGCGGGATGGTGCTGTTGTGCAAGGTGTGCGGAGACATCGCCTCTGGCTTCCACTACGGCGTCCACGCCTGCGAGGGCTGCAAGGTGAGGAGGCGGGGCCAGGGCGGGGGCTTGTGGGCGGGGACCCAGGCGAGACACCCAGCTTCCTTGGTAGCTAGGGCGTCACCATAGCGACCCATGACGACTCAGCTCTGAGGGGAGCCCGCTGCCAGCACCTCCCTGGCTGAGCGAACAGGGGCTGGGGGCACGAAGGGGGAGGCGGGGGCAGGGCAAGGCAGGCGGAGGGCACAGGCGGAGCAGGTGGGGGAAGGGCGAGGCAGGCAGGGGGCACAGGCGGGGCAGGTGGGGGCAGGGTGGAGCAGGTGGGGGCACAGGCAGAGCAGGCGGGTGCACAGGCGGGGCAGGTGGGGAGGCGAGGCAGGCAGGGGCACAGGCGGGGCAGGTGGGGGCAGGGTGGAGCAGGTGGGGGCAGGGCAGAGCAGGTGGGGGCACAGGCGGGGCAGGTGGGGGCAGGGTGGAGCAGGTGGGGGCAGGGTGGAGCAGGCGGGGGCACAGGCGGGGCAGGTGCGGGGCAGGGCGGAGCAGGCGGGGGGCACAGGCGGGGCAAGTGCGGGGCAGGGCGGAGCAGGCGGGGGGCACAGGCAGAGCAGGCGGGTGCACAGGCAGGGCAGGCGGGGGCACCAGTGTGGCAGCCTGGGGGGCAGGGTGGAATAGGTGGATGGCACAGCAGGGCAGGGCGGGGCGGAACAGGTCGGGGGCACAGGTGGGACAGGCAGAGGGCAGGGCAGGCTTTGCCTGGTGCTGACTCCTTGGCCCCTCGGTCCCTTCCAGGGCTTCTTCCGGCGCAGCATCCAGCAGAACATCAGCTACAAGATGTGCGTGAAGAACGAGAACTGCATGATAATGCGCATGAACCGCAACCGCTGCCAGCACTGCCGCTTCAAGAAGTGCCTGGCCGTCGGCATGTCCCGCGACGGTGAGCGCACAACTCTGGCCGCCCCCTGGCTCTCCTGGCCCCCCATCCCCCTAGCTCTCCTGCCCCCCCGCCTCTCCTGGCCCACACTGCCCCCCGCCTCTCCTGGCCACCAGCATGTTACGGGACAGTGAGCACAGGGCTCTGTCTGCCCCCCACCTCTCCTGATCCACCCCGTCCCACCCCTACCTCTCCTGGCCTCCTGTCCCACTCCCACCTCTCCTGGTCACCCACCCCTCACTAACTCTCCTGGCCCACCCCACGGCCTGGCCTGCCCTTGGGTATGGCCACTGTCACATCTGCCACTAACATGCTCCTGGCTTACCATTCTGCCCAACCCATGGCCCCACCTGCCAGCCCGGCCCTGGCTCCCTTACACCCTCTCTGCCAGTGCCCCCCAATCCCAGCCCGCAGCCCCACATGCCAGCCCGGCCCTGGCTCCCCTGCACCTCCTCTGCCAGTGCCCCCCAATCCCAGCCTGCAGCCCGGCCCTGGCTCCCCCGCACCCCACACTGCCAGTGCCCCCCAGTCCCAGCCCGCAGCCCCACCTGCCAGCCCAGCCCTGGTTCTCTCTTGTGCACCGACACCAGATCCCTTTCCCCAGGAGAGCCCCATAGGAACGTAGCTGGGGCTGGGAGAGGCGGCTTGGGGTAAAGGCTGGTGCCTTGCCCCTGCAGCAGGACCCCAGTACCCCCAGGTCCCATGCTGCCTCCCTCCTGCTCTGCCAAGGCAGCAGCTGCCCCAGCTGATGGATGGAGCTCTGTGCTGGGGGCTGATTTATGGCTCTGCACGAGGGGGCAGGTGTGCAGAGAGGCTGAGGCCAAGGCCAGACTGTGATGAATGGCTCCAGCTTCTCCCATCCACTCATGATGGATTCGTTAGGCTTTGAAATGGCTCATCAGCATTAGTGTGCTCAGAATGGCTGGGGCGGGGTGGGGGAGAGATCTGGCACTGGGCCCAGGCCAGAGCCATGGAGGTGGGCCTAGATCAGAACCAGAACCATGGCGAGGGATCAGGATTGAGGCCGGGATCAGAATCAGAACCGTGGAGCTGGGCTGGGACCGGAACCTGCACCTCCCACCTGAGCCTCTTCTACTGAGACCTTTGGCTCCCCTGGCCTCCCTCCTCGCTGCCTGACAGTTCTGGCTCTGGGCTGGTTTGGGCCAGGAACGTAGAAGAACCAGCCCCCTGGATCTCAGCACCACCGACCCCCAAATGCCTGGGTCCCATCCCTGCTCGACCACTGGTCCTGTCCCCCAGGGACAGGTGGGGGGCAGGCTCCTGGGCCCTGCCTGTGGGTGGGGTGTTGTGTGGGGGAAGCTGGCTCACAGGTCCAGAGTGCAGGGCAGAGGAAGGCAAAGTAAATGCACATGGTGAGGACGGGGATCTTGCCTGCCTTGGGCTGGATCCTCCCCCAGCAGGCGGGGTGAGTCAGCGGCCGAACCCCAGGACTGAGCAGCAGCCTCAAGGTGCCAGGGGCCGGAGGGCAGGAAAGGTCTACGGGCGCTATCCAGGCTCAGAGCTACTGTGATGGGGGCAGGAGCCTGCAAGGGGAGGGGGAGAGGGCGAGGGGTGGTGTAGAGTGGGGGAGGAAAGGGACAGAGATGGACAGACACAGGGATGGAGGGGGGGAACGGTTGGGGTGCTCTCACACCCCCCCAGCCCTGCCAGGCTGTCCTAGGCCCATCTGGGCTTTATGAGTGGCAAGGGGGGATCCTGCCTGTGGAAAAGGAGGTTTGTAGGTCAGGGCTGCCATGTGCTGCCCCCGCTCCAGCTCGTGTTATGGCAGCAGCTCCCACAGCAGGCGGCAGCCTCCAGACACGTCCCCCCCCGGCCGCCAAAGCTCCGGGTGGGCATGAGAACCGGACTCTCTCCCTGCCCAGCATGGGGCCTCCCACACCTGTCCCCTCCCATGAGGTGCAGTATGTGGGCCCGATCCTGCTTCCATTGGCCTGTTTCTGTGCAGGATCAGGCCCCTCTGTGTACGCCTGCCCCTGCTGTTGGGGACACAGTGAGGGGAGGGGGCATCGCAGGGCCTGCTCCTGCCACCCCTGTGACATACCCCCTTCCCCGCCCAGCGCAGGCAGGGCTGGAAATCCACTCCCAGGAAAGTATCAGAGGGGTAGCCGTGTTAGTCTGAATCTGCAAAAGCGGCGAGGAGTCCTGTGGCACCTTACAGACTAACCGAAGTGTTGGAGCATAAGCTTTCGTGGGCAAAGACCCACTTCGTCAGATGCATCTGTCGAAGTGGTCTTTGCCCATGAAAGCTTATGCTGCAACACTTTGGTTAGTCTATAAGGTGCCACAGGACTCCTTGCCACTCCCAGGAAAGACTCTTGCTGGAGTTGTTCTGCTGTTGGGCCAGGAGGATGGGGAGGGGGGAACTGGGGGAAGCGGGTGCCAAGACAGAGGAAGATACTTGTTGGCCATAGGTCTTCAAGCGCTTTGCAAAGGAGGAGCAGTATCACTCTCTCCGACCTAACAAAGGGGGAAACTGAGGCACAGAGCAGGCACATGTCTTGCACAGCAATTCAGAGTAGATGAAAGCCCAGGAGTCCGAGCTCTCCCCCCACTTATAGCCCCCTTCCCTAGAGCTGGGAGTAGAATTCAGGAGCCCCAGCTGGGCTTTCCCTTGCGCTAGAGCCCATTTGCCATGGGTGGGAACAGAACCCAGGAGTCCTATTTCCCTTCTCCCGACCCACTCCCCTCTGAGAGCTGGAGCTAGAACCCAGAAGTCCTGACTCCTAGCCCCCCAGCTCTCACCACCAGACCCCACTCCCCTCCTCCTGCCAGGAAGAGAACCCAGGGCTCTGACACCTGTAATGCCTCTCTCCTGATTGACACCAGCCTTTGTCTGGCCTCAGGTCAGGACTTGGGGGAACCCCTGGCTGATGAGACCAGCAGCCGGGGCAGAGGAAGCCACATGGTCTGTTGCTGTCAAGAAGCCTTGATAAAATCTCACCCTTCCCCCCTCCCTCCTGAAGAGGCTCAAGGCGAGGGGTGAACCCCAGGCCTGGGCAGAGAAGGTGCTGGACAGTTCTATAGTAAGAAGGGACCCCTGCCCCAGCCTCTCTGCGTCTCCCATGGGCCTGGCCTGGGTTCTGCTCCCGACCCACTGACCTAGTTATGGAGAGAAAAGTGGAGCAGAGACATGCCAGGCAGGGGGGTGTAGGCAAAGGTTCCCATGGGGCCACTGTGGGGAAAGAGACTTCAGCCTGTGGCAAGGGAGGGGCACATGGGGGTTATGTAGGAGGTGTGGGGTGCAAAGGCAGCTGGCAGAGCTGTGCCAGTCCAGACACACAGATCCTCCAGAAGGAAGGGAAACAGCTGCATCGTGGGAAGCAGCTTTGCAATGCAGCCTGCTCTGGAGTGCAGCATAGCAGCAGCAGTGTAGAACAGGAAATTATTGTTACTTCCTGCTGCACCAAGCACTGCATGCACCACAACAGAAACCACAGGTGGTGACTAGCCCCTGATGCCACCTCCTCCCACCCCGCCAGGTGGGAGGCTCTCCCCACAGTGCTGCTGACTTGATCCCTCCCCAATGCTGTCTACTTCCAGTAGGGGGCGCTCACATTCTCTCTCCTCCCCGCACAGCTGTGCGCTTTGGGCGCATCCCCAAGCGGGAGAAGCAGCGTCTGCTGGATGAGATGCAAAGCTACATGAACAGCCTCAGCGAGGCCCCCATGGAGGTGGGGCTGGGGCCCGAGGGGGAGGCGCCCCCGAGTCCTGATGCCCAGGAGGAGGAGGCCATCGGTGCCATCTCGCGGGCCTACCATGACATCTTCGTCAGCGGGCAGGACCGGCTCGGCAAGCGGGCCGAGCCCTGCTCCTCGCTCAGCTACACTGACCAGCAGCTCAACAACGGCTATGCCTACGGGCCGTACGAGTCAGCCAACCTGCGCCTCTCCAGCTACAGCTCCTGCCCCCATGAGGTCCCCGCCTACGTGGACAACGGGCCCCGCCCCTTTGGCAACGACATCTACCAGGCCCAGCAGAGCAGCTACCTGGCCAACTCCGGGCACTACCCCCTCTTCGACTATGGCTACTCCGAGGGCAGCCCCCAGACGGCATGTCCCTGGCGCTCGGCCACCAGCAGAGGCATTGTAAGTAGCTAGCAGGACCCCGATGGCAGGGTTTGGGGGGGAGGGCAAGCAGGATTGTCTCAGCTGGGTGTCCAGAGGAGAAATTGAAGCCTAGAGATGGGGAATTGCTAGCCCAGTCTCAGCAGAGTCAGGATGAAAACCCAGGAGTTTTGGATCCCAATCGCCTCAGCCTGTCCTAACCATTAGACCCCACTCTCTTCCCAGAGCTGGGAATAGAACCAAAGACCCCTGACGCCCAGCTCCCTCCACTCCCACTCTAACCACTAGACCCTCCCTCACCCCAAAGGGCCAGAAGTAAAACCCAGGAATCCTGACTCCCAGAGCACCCCCTCTTGCTCTAACCACTAGACCCCACTCTCTTCCCAGAGCCAGTAACAGAAGCCTCCGCCTCTTCCGGCAGTAAATTCCTCCCCTTTGGGCCCCAGTGGGAATCCAGGGTGCTCTGCACCCCTCTGGATAGGGCCCCAGACCCCCAGATCTGCAGCTGAACTGACCCCAAGAAGCAACTTAGTTCTTAAGGGTTGGCTCCCCTGTTGGATGGCAGTGTCATTGCAGTGTCCTCCTGCACCCCAGGGCTGCGTTCCAGAGCGGGTCCGTCTCTGCAGCCCCTCGCGTTCCCAGACAGTCTCTGCATCCCCAGGGCTCCCAAACGGCCTCCACAACCCCCCAGGCTCCCAGTCTCCACATCCCTTTGGGCTCCCAGACAATCTCCTTTGGGGAGACTCCCCCCTCCCTCCAGTCAGTCTGAGATGCCAGATCCTGACAGTGACAATCCAGTCTCCGAGTCCCCCCAAAAAATCTACGGCACATTCCCCCGATCCTCTGAATTTGGGTCTGGTTCTCCTGTCTCCCAAAATTAAGGTGTGAGCCTCCAAATCTGGCTCTGATTCCTCTGTCTGCAAAACTTTCAAGGTGTTCTCATTGTGGGGTCCCACGCCAGGCCCACCTGGCCTGTGTTAGGGGGCTGAGCTGCTTGGCCCGTGCTCCTCGTGTCCTCCCTGCTTTCCTGACCTCGCTCACTCTGCCCACCAGGCCTGCCCGCTGAATGCCAGCCCATACTGCAGCAGTGGCAGGAGCAGCCAGCAGGTGTGGGAGGAGTTCTCCCAGTGCTTCACGCCCGCCGTCAAGGAGGTGGTGGAGTTCGCCAAGAGCATCCCAGGCTTCCAGTCGCTCTGCCAGCAGGACCAGGTCATGCTCCTCAAGGCAGGCACCTTCCAGGTCAGTCAGATCCCTGCTAGCCTGGAGCTGGGCCCCTCCTGCCTGGAGCGCAACCTCTGGTTGGGACTGCACTGAGCTGACCCTGCCTAGGGATTTCACAGGCAGCTGGGCTGCCCTAAAGCCCCAGTCATCAGGGAGAGAAATGCAGGTCTCAGCCCAAGACGGGTGACAGCTGGGACCTGGCAGCCTTGAAGTTGGTGTCCTGGAGGCACCACGGAGGGGGATCACAAGCGCAGTTACCCAGAAACTCTGCCCTAACCTAGAGAAATTCAGACTGGAAATAAAGCACAGTTTTTATAGGAGTGTAATTAACCATCAGAACAACTTTTACAGTCAGTAAGTCCCGACATGGGGAGCCAATATTTTGTAGTGGGTGCTTTGGTCTAGCAGAGACAGACCTGACACTGGCCAATGGCTGGAAATTGTAGCTAGACAAGTTTAAGCTGGAAATTGTTAATGGTGAGAGTAATTAACCATTGGAATAATTTACCAAGGGCCATGGTGAATTCTCCATCACTGGCAATTTTATAATTAAGACTGGATGCTTTTCTAACAGATCTGCTCCAGGAGTTATTTGGGGGAAGTTCTGTGGCCTGGATTATCTAGGAGGTCACCTTAGATCATGGGTTCCCAAACTGGGGGGGCGTGTGAAGAAATTCCAGGGGGGGCGCAAAATTCCCCCCCCCATCAAGTTTTGCTGCTCCGCTCAGTTCCTTTTTTTTTTTTCCTCAACAAGTTTTGCTGCTATTTTTTGGCGGGGGGGATGAGGGTTTTCAAAAATCAAAAAGGGAGGCGTGATGCCAAAAAGTTTGGGAACCACTGTCCTAGATCAATGGTCCCCAACGCGGTGCCCGCGGGCGCCATAGCGCCCGCCAGGCCATTTCTGTGCGCCCACTGAGTGATCAGGGCCGGCCCCGCTCCCGGGCGCGTGGCGCATGGGTGGTGCCAGCCCCTGGGCACATAGCACATGGTCGGTGCCGGCCCCGGGCGTGCAGCGGTTAGGTGGCCCCACCCCCGGGTGCATGGTGCGAGGTCTGTGCTGGCCCCAGGCGTGCGGCGTATGGGCGGTGCGGGCCCAGGCGCACGGCACAGGGGTGGCGCTGGCCCCGGGCACGCGGCGCATAGCCACTGCTGGCTCCTGGGCGCGTGGCACAGGCGCCGGCTCCGGGCACGCAGCGCATGGGCGGTGGCGGTCCTGCCCCCGGGCGCACGGGACATGGGCTGTTCCAGCCCCGGGCGCGTGGCGTATGGGCAGCCCCACCCCTGGGCGTGCAACACAGTTGCAGCGCCAGCCCCAGGAGTGCGGTGCATGGGTGGCACCAGCTCCGGGCACGCAGCGTATGGGTGGCTCTGCCCACAGGCGTGTGCGCGGCCCCATCCCTGGGTGCATGTGTGGCCCTGCCCCCGAGTGCTTGGCGTGTGAGCGGCCCCGCCCCCAGGCGCCCGGCAGCCCCAAAAGGTTGGGGACCACTGCCCTAGATGATCACAACCATCCCTTCTGGCCATGAAATCTATGAATCTATGTGTGTGTGTCCCCACTGCTCTCTTCTGGAAGGAGCGAGCCCTGTTTTTCTGTGTGTGTACCCCTTGCTGTATGGAATCAGAACTAGTGTACTGTGTGTCATAGCCTCCATACTGCTAACAGCCATGGGAGATTCCCCTCTAGCTCTGGGCTTTTGCAACAGGAAGATTCAGATGAATTCTGCTCCTGCTGTTTAAGTGGACATGACATGCCGGGCACAGATTCTGTCACATGTGGGAAACCTGGTAGCCTGACAGCACCTGTAGAGAAGGTTCATCAGACCCGCGCCACTGACTTGAATTACCCTTGTTCTGGGGCTATTTAATTTTCCACCCAGGCCCCGCTTAAGCAGCACCCTCGACTCCCATAGGAACCCCAAGAGGGAGAAAGTGACTCCAGATCAGGGTCAGGAGGTTGAATGCATCTAAAGACCTAGTGGCTAGAACATTGAACTGGGGCTTAGGACAAGCTGCTTTTCCCTGCTTGGTGCCTCAGTTTCCCTATCTGTAAGATGGGGATAATGATCCTGATGTGCTCTGAGGTAAGGGCTAGGGAACTCTAGATTAGGGCTAGGTACTATTATGATTGTCATTGCCTGAGCTGAGCGATCCAGTCATAGCAACGGGACAGGAAGAGCTTCCTGGCTTATTGAATCCAGTCCCCAGGCAACCTGGCTTATAATTATGTAACACAAATGAGGACCCTTGGCACCCCCAGACTCTAAACCCTGTACTCTGCCTGGCCACTAGAGGGGGACATTACCTGGATGCCCCCTGGCGCTTGTGCTTAGAGTGCCCCCTGCAGGCTCAGCTCTGATCTTCTTCCTGCAGGTGCTGATGGTGCGGTTCTCCTCCCTCTTCAATCCCAAGGAGAAGGTGGTGACATTCCTGAGCGGCGAGACCTACTCGCTCTGCAGCCTGCGCACCATGGGCATGGGCTGCCTGCTGGACGCCATGTTCGAGTTCAGCGAGAAGCTCAGCTCCTTGGGGCTGGATGCCCAGGAAATGGCGCTCTTCATGGCCGTCGTCCTGGTCTCAGCAGGTGGGTGCAAGCCCTCGGGCCAGCAAGGGGATCTCTGAGTGGCCAGCCAGGCAGGTGAAGTCAGTGACAATCCCCCTGCAAAGCCCCTCCCTGGTGCCTCAGGCTGTGTGTCCTGCCGTTCACTAGGTTTGGCGCCTGTGGCAAAGACAGTGACGGACTGGGAGTCCCCAGTGCCCCTCTGGGGTCCCACGCCCCAGTGCATGCAGAAAGCGGATGCACATGGAGCTTACCCTGCCTGGGCCTTCCAGACTTGCCAGGGAACAGGACTGACTGAGCTTTACAGGACAGTGTCCTCCTAGTATTTCAACTGGAGGGTCATTACCCTTTCCATGTTAGAGGTGGGGAAAGACCTAACTGGACACCACCTAAACACTTTGTCCAACCTGGCTTTAAACAGCTCATCCCTTCTTTCTGGAGACTCTACCCCAGGCTGAGATCTGGGCATTAGGAAGCATCTCCTTGCTGTTTATGAGCTGCTGCGTGTGTCAGATGCCCTATACTGCTGTCACAGAGGGAGATTCCCCTGCAGTGGGGACCAGTTGATTTTTTTTGGGAGCAGGTTGGATATTAATGTCATGGCTCATCTGGTTCATAGATCGCTCCGGCATCTCAGACGTGGATGCCGTGGAAATCCTTCAGGAGACCCTCATCCGGGCCCTGCGGACTCTGGTGACAAAGAAGCATCCTGATGACTCCACTCTCTTCCCCAAACTCCTCCTGCGCCTTCCTGATTTGCGAACCCTCAACAACCAGCACTCGGAGAAGCTCCTGGCTTTCCGGATCGATCCTTAAACCCACCGGAGATGCCCACCCTCTGAGCCTAGGGGGAGAAGGATCAAGAACAATCGCCAGACCCAGCACCTCGGGCTGTGTTTAGTCCTTTTGAAGATGAGGAAGGAGGGCTCTGGTGCTGACGGGCAGCACGTGGCCTGTCGGAGCTGGGCTCTGCCAGCGCACATCCCCCAGTCTGGGGTGATCGGATTCAGGAGGAGAGAGCACACCTCCCACACGGCGCTCTGTGCAGCACAGCCAGGCCCGGAGACCGTAGCAAACATGCATCCGAACTGACCGCACTGACACAGTGTAGTTATGTGTACGCGTAGAGAACGCTCTGTGTCGTACTGAGGTTCTAGTCTGTATATAAGGAGCCTGGACATGTACATACAGTGCATAGGTAGCTCTCGGGGAATGGCTCACCCCACTTGTGTTTGAGTTGAGGACCTAGTTCCTTCTTAGGGTGCATGCTAATTTATCCTGTTCCCCTCTGTTGCCACCCTCCCTCCACGCCACCAGCCCTCTCCTATGGAGAAAACATCCCAGGTGGCTTGTGGAGCTTTGCTCTGTGAACAGTATAGGATAGACTGGACCAGGAAATAATTTGCAAGGAGCCTTTTCCTCGCAGATGGCAGAAGCACTTGTCTGGCCCATTTCCACCTGCTGGGGAGGGGCAGGGTCAGTTCTCTCCCCACCTCCGCCCTTTGCTGTGTGGTTTGTCTTGTCTGGTGTTTTTATAAAATGTCTCACGCCATCAGGGCTTCCAGGGAGCTTTTGGCAAAGGCTGACTAGTGATGGCTCAGCTGGGGGACAGTCTCTCAGAGGGGAGAGGCTGAAGGAGGCAGATCTCGAGTGCAAGCAGGAGATCTAGACTGTCATAGGAGAAAGGTTTTAATTGCCACCTCTCCCCCGTTGGGGCCCCAGGGGTGTCTCCACCTTGGCTATTTCATAAGGGATTAATTCAGCCCTGAGGAGGGGTTGATGAAACCCGCCTGCTTCTTTTCCTTGCCCACGCACATCCCCCTTGGGCAGCATTGCTTTGTACATTCCTTCCTGCCACGCCATGTGACCCATGATTTCCCTCCCAGAGCCTGGAATAGAATCCACCATGCATGCGCTAAGCACCAGCCAGTTCCATTAAAGAAAGCACTGGCTCCATTTTCCTTTGCTCCCATTCAGCTCTGCCCTGCTCTAACCAATAGAACCTGGCTTCCCTTCCCCACCCCCATGGCCTAACCACTAGACCCCATTCCCCTCCCAGAACCACATTCTGAATCTCATTACCCCAGCCATTAGACTACTCTCCCACTGCCGAACTGTGTGGGGGAGGTGGCACTTTAGACCTCTGTAAGGTGGAGACAAATCCAGCGACCGAATGTGGGACCCAAAGCTCCCCAGCTTTGCATTTCAATACATATCAGATCCTAAAGGCCCATGAGGAGGGAGAACTAGCACATCAGAAGGGAGTACTTTGTGGTTTGTATTTGGGTCTTTGCCAAGCTCAGAACATTTGCAGGGAGAGGGGGAGCCGGGCTGTGCTTCAGCTCCTGGCCATGTGGCTCTGTTTTTTGTTTGTTTTTTGTTTGTGTTTTTAAAAGAGCAGCAAAACTTTGCACTTTTCTGAAAAATATAAATGTACAGAAAATAAACTACCCCTATCCCAACTTGGAGCATATCAGCAAAGGGATGCCCTCCTGGGGCATGGCTGCTAAAAGCCCTAGTGCCTAGCAGTGGAAGAAAAGAAACGGTTTATTTTTGGTCTAATATTGAAGTGCAATAATTAAAATAAAGATTTGCTTAACATTGAGCGAAGTGTCCACATGTTGGTATTGTTGCAATTCCAGGGGCACCCCTCACCGAGACCAGATTCCCCTTGCACTGGGTGCTGTTCATCCATACTCCCCAAGCCCCACCTCCTGAAGTCACGAGAATCTATGACAATTTTCACTTTTCAATTAGGATAGGTCTATAATTCAAAATGATCTGCACCAACTGGAGAAATGGTCTAAGATAAATAAGATAAGTTCATTAAGGACAAATGGAAAGTGCTCCACTTAGGGCGCAAACAATCAGTTTCTCCCATACAAAATGTGAAGTCATTGTCTAGGAAGCAGTCCTGGCAGAAACAGATCTAGGGGTCATAGTGGAGCACAAGCTAAATATGTGTCAACAGCATGACACTGTTGCAACAAAAAAAAGCAAACACTTCTGGGAAAGAGAAGTGTTGTGAGCAGGACATGAGAAGTCATTCTTCCGCTCTACTCTGCACTGATTAGGCCTCAGTTGGAGTATTGTGTCCAGTTCTGGGCACCACATTTCAAGAAAGATGTGGAGAAATTGGAGACGATCCAGAGAGGAGCAACAAGAATGATGAAAGGTCTAGAGAACATGACCTGGGAGGGGAAGACTGAAAGAATTGGGCTTGTTTCATTTGGAAAGGAGAAGACTGAGAGGGGAGGTGATAGAGGTTTTCAGGTATTTTAAATGGTGTCATAAGGGGTCCAAGGGAATTGTTCTCCTTGGCCTCTGAGGACAGAACAAGGAGAAAGGGGCTTAAACTGCAGCAAGGGAGGTTGAGGCTGGACATTAGGGGAAAACTTCCTGCCTGTCAGGGGGTTAAACACTGGCATACGTAGCCTAGGGGGTTGTGGCATCTCCATCGCTGGGGATATTTAAGAGCGGGTTGGACACACCTGCCAGGGATGGTCTGGCCCAGGGCTACGGGGCCCGCGGTGCGCTCTGGGTGCACGCGCAGGTGGGAGCCTTCGAACATGGGCTCCCTGGGCACACGCTCCCCCGGCGGGCTGAGCGCCAACAGACCAAGCGGCCGGGCCGGCTACAGGCGGGTGCAGGGTGTCCAGCCCCAGGGACGAGGTGCCGGGAGCACTGGGTCAGTGTGTGAAAGAAGCTATTTGCATATATTTGCATATATATTTGCATGCAGATGCAACCACACTTAAGTGGCGGCCCTGCGCACGTGCTGTGAGTGTCACTGGGGCCCCGGGGTTCCCACAGTCGAGTGGCCCTGGTCTGGACCGCGAGCCCATGGCAACCGTACGCCCGCGTCACGTGCCCAACGGCCGGGTAGGAGGGGGCGGAGTCTCAGCGCCGGAGCCCGGCGGACGCAGTAGGAGCGGAGCCAAGGCAGGTCCCCCCGTCACGTGACCCCAAAACATGGCGGCGCCCTGGGCTGCCTCGGACGGAGGCCGGCGGGGTGTCCCGGAAGCGGATCGGTCGGGCCGGGGCGCGTGTGAGTAAGGCGGGCGAGCGACCCCCCCCTTGCCCCCGAGCGAGCGGAGCAGGTGAGGAGCCTTGCGGGGGTGGGGGCCGGCGGAGGCCGTGGGACGGGGGAGCTGGGGAGGCCATGGGGAGGGGAGCTGGGGAGGCCGTGGGGAGGGAGTGGGGGGAGCTGGGGAGGGAGCGGGGGAGGGAGCTGGGGAGGCCATGGGGAGGGAGCTGGGGAGGCCGTGGGGCAGGTGCAGACTGGAAGAGGGGAGGCTCTTGAATCATTTGGGGTTCTGGGAAGGAGGCTCTAGGAGGAGTGGGAGGCTGGTGGGTGTGGTGTGGGGGAGGGGAAGCTCCAGGGTCAGTGGGAAGCAGGAGGGGGCTTAGGGAGCAGTGAGGGGTTGAGGGGGGTTCAAATGGGAGTTTTCAGGGGAGAGGGAGGCTCAGGCTTTGGGGGAGTGGTGTACTTGGAGGGAGCGGAGCTAGGGGGTGCTTCTTGTGTTAGGATGCAGAATTAATTGGGGAGGGTCTGAGGCGAGCCCTTGTGGGGGGGAGCCTGTGTAGCTGTGAGTGGAGGGGTTGGAATGGGAAGGACATGCTATGAGAGGCCTGTGTGTGGTGTGTCTGAGCAAGGTGGAGCTGCCTGCCAGTGGGAGCTGAGCCCATAACTCACATGGTTCCCCAGCTCAGGTTTGCCCCTTTCCCAAGGGGGTCTGGGGAGATGTGGAGGTGATTCATCATCTCCCTTACCAAGCCCACTATGTACAGTGCTCTCTTGTGATGAAATATTTCCTGCCATTAACAGGGCTTCTCTTGCCACTTAGACCATGTTTTCAGCAGACTGTGTTTCTATTCTAGTGTGTTTCTCCAGAGGACAGGAATCAACGTGATGATGATTCCACTAGAATCTTATTGGATACACTGGCGCCCTAGCAATCTCAGGCTCTTTCACATTTGATCTGTCCTCTATTTTATCTTTGAGCTCCAGTGGGAGAGTGCTGGTCAGAGGAAAGCTTGGATCTCCTGCATGAGTTTGCAAGAGGTTCTCTCAGTAGAGCCCTGTGCAGATACACATTTTGTATCCACATCTGTATCTGCAAAAATGAGCCGCAGATACCCACATCCATATCTGCAGATATCCACAGATTTGCCAGGCTCCAGTTCTCAGACCAGAACACAGACGTCCTCATCACAAGTTGCCATTCTCAGCCCATAGGCTTAACAGAGAATGGAGTATGCAGGCTAACCTGCTCTGTCACTCTGTGAACAGAAGAATCTCTTCAGGGTAGGTTGGAGGCATGTGGGCAGGGCAACACAGGTGATGCTAGCTGTGCTCCATTCTGTGCTGCTCTTCCTCTGTGACTAAACTGAATGTTTTGCCTCAGTTTTCAGTCTAGTATTTTTCATCATTGCTTTACGAACAAGAAGACCTCTGCCTTTTAAAGAGCCACAAAGAAACTAAGTAAGAGCTTTTGAAGCATGATTTAGAATGAGGTGAAGGAAGACACAGGTGTGAGGGGAGACTTTATCAATGCTATACCCAGATTAATGGAAGAGAGCGCTCCAGGCACTTTCTGGCAATCTTGTCACTTCTAAGAGATCTAAAGGAAGCCACTCCGTGGTAATCTGTGTGTGAGGGTTGGCTTTAAAACTGGTAGTGCCTTTTTGTAGTTTTTCTGTTAAAACATGCCAAGTGGGAAGTTAAAAATCTCCGATTCAAGTGCCCCTACTGCATGGGTTTCCAAACTGGGGTGTGTGCCCCTCTGGGGGGGCTTGAGGAAATTCCGGGGGTGTGTGTGCAAGGTGACCGCCTCTCCTTCCCCCCCCCCGGTCAATCTCCCCCTAAGTTTTGCTGCTATTTTTGTTTTTCGGCCCCGGTCAGTTCCTTTTTTTCCCCCTCCCCCTTTTCCTCCCTCAACAAGTTGTGCTGCTATTTGGGGTGGGGGGTGAGGGTTTCTCAAAAATCAAAAAGGGGGCGTGATGCCAAAAAGTTTGGGAACCGCTGACCTACTGAATCATTCTTTCAGGAACTCAACCACAGAGCTACAAATATCACACAGCAGATCACATGCTTTTTTTTTTTTTTTTTTCACTAAGGCTATTATCTTCCCATATGACCTGAGGCTAGGAAAACAGGATATGATTTTTTCCTGGCATTGGTTCCATGCATTAGCTACTCTGGCCAACAGTCTGTTGGTACCCAAACCTTTAAATCCATTCACAGTGAAGAAGTATCAAAGATCATGAAACTAACTGTACCATCTGTGGCTTTGTCTGCACTTCCACATGTCCTTGTGTTGCTAATTGTGCAGAGTCCAGTTAGCTGAACTCTTATGTCCCATGACTTCATAGTCAGTGTAGATAAAGACAAGTTGGAGTCAGTGTTGTTGCTAGTTGTGGTTAAACCCTGGTGAAACAAGATGGGAAGGGGCATAGGTCTGGTGTAGTGAGGCTATTGGATTGGGATTCAGGAGACCCAGCGTCAGTTTCAGCTCAGACACAGACTTCCTGTGTGACTCTTGGGCAAGTCACTTAACTTAGATCAGAGAGATCTGGCCTGCTGTTGGGATTTGAGGTCCTTTACTGAGAGAAGGAGGGCTGCCTGCAGTGTATTCATCACATTTTATCCTGTCCAGTGCTTCCAGTATTTCCTTGGGGAGACTCTTCCACAATCTGATAGATCTGTCCCCAAAAAGTTTCCCTAATTCTTAGCCCAAGTTTCCCTTTGTTTAATTTCATCCCCTGACTCCCAGTTTCATACCTGTTCCCCTCCGCTTGGGCCACCCTGCATGAATATTCCCTGGCTGTACTTCTGATCGTCTGTCTCATCTGCCCTTGTCCCTCAAGGGCAAAGTGGGCTTACGATGCTGAAGTTTCAGAGGGAGGCCACATGCCCGGCTAGGAGCTGAAGGGCCATAGGGCTGGAGGAGGGAGAGAACATCCCGTAGGGCAGGCTTGTTCCCCCCACCACCCATGTGCAGGGGAGCCTGAGGTTAAGTCTCCAAGCAAAGCCTGGGTGACCGCAGTGCCCTACATCACACGGTTATGCTCTTGGGGCTGCTGCCTCTACTGACTCCTAGATCCAGTAAAGGTGGCTCCCTGCCCATGTCTCACCGCATGCTCTGCTCTGCTCTTCTTTCAGGTGCTTTGGAGTAGAGCCCAGTGGATGCACATGATGTTTTGAGGCACCATGTTAGTCACTGCATATGTGGCCTTTGCTGTCCTGCTGGCAGTCTGCATGGGCTTGGAGTTCTCTGCCTGCCGTGCCAAGCTCACTGGCAGTGCCTGTACCAACCCTGCCTTCCTGCGGTTCCAACTGGACTACTACCAAGTGTATTTCCTGGCTCTGGCCGCTGACTGGCTACAGGGCCCCTACCTCTATAAACTCTACCAACATTATCACTTCCTGGAGGGTCAGATTGCCATAATTTATGTCTGCGGCTTTGCCTCCAGTGTGCTCTTTGGACTGGTCTCCACCTCTTTGGTCGACTGGCTGGGCCGCAAGAAATCCTGCATCCTCTTCTCCTTGACCTACTCGGTCTGCTGTCTCACCAAGCTCTCTTGGGATTACTTTGTGCTGGTAGTGGGGAGGATATTAGGGGGGTTGTCCACAGCCCTGTTGTTCTCCGCCTTTGAGGCGTGGTACGTGCACGAGCACGTGGAACGGCATGACTTTCCAGCAGAGTGGATCCCGGCCACTTTCTCGAGGGCTGCCTTCTGGAACAATGTCATCGCAATTGGAGCAGGGGTGACAGCCAACTTCTTTGCTGAGTGGCTGGGCTTGGGCCCCGTGGCCCCATTCATGGTCTCGATCCCCTTCCTTATGCTGACTGGCATCTTCGCCATGAAGAACTGGGATGAGAACCATGGCAAGAAGCGGGCACTGTCCAAGACTTGCGTTGATGGTTTGAAGTGTCTCCTCTCCGACCGGCGTGTCCTGCTCTTGGGCACTATCCAGGCCTTGTTTGAAAGTGTCATCTACATCTTCATCTTCCTCTGGACGCCCGTCCTCGATCCCCACAACCCACCTCTGGGCATTGTCTTCTCCAGCTTCATGACTGCCAGCATGGTGGGGTCGTCACTGTACCGTATTGCCACCTCCAAGAAGTACCACCTCCAGCCCATGCACATCCTTTCTCTCTCCGTCTTGATGGTATTCTTTTCCCTTTTCATGCTGACTTTCTCCACCAACCCTGGCCAGGAGAACCCTTCTGAGTCCTTCCTGGCCTTCTTGCTCATAGAACTCTCCTGTGGGTTGTATTTCCCTGCCATGGGCTTCCTCAGGCAGAAAGTGATCCCAGAGAAGGACCAGGTAGGTGTGATGAACTGGTTCCGCATCCCCCTGAACCTACTGGCTTGCCTGGGTATGCTTATTCTTCATGACAGTGACTACAAGACGGGCACCAGGAACATGTTTACCATATGCTCTGTGATGATGGTGATGGCATTGCTGGCCGTTGTTAGCCTCTTCACTGTGGTCCGGAACAATGCAGAACTCAAGATGCCTAGCCTGCAGGGGCAGAATGAGCTGTCTTCCCCAGAGCTGTGATCATGTGCCCAGCAAGACTAACTCCCCTTGGTACGGTCTCCCAACAGCTTAACACTTAGAGCACCATGACTCTGGGCTTGAGGGGAGGACTCTAAGGGAGAGAGACTCTGGAAAAGAAAGATGCATTGAGGACTCTCCTCTCGGTAGTGGGGCTGGGCCGGTACATTCTGGCCTTTACTTGGAAAAACTTTTTCAGACAAAACTTGTACAAATCACAAGCAGCCCGGTGAGACCCCTATTAAGCATTGTTTGTTCCATACCTGCTTCCCTAAACTTCCTAACCCGGTCCTTCAAATAGTGGGAACTCCCCTCTTCGTGTCCCTTTGTCCTCTGTTCTGTAGCTACCAAGTTTGGAGGTTGCGGGAAGATCCCAGGTGGTGGGAGCACAGGTCATGGCTCTATGGCTCCTAACTTTAGTTGGGGGGAGTAAAGAGACTTTCTTCACACAGTGGAGGTACTGACCCCAGTTACTGCATGAGGCAAACCCCACACCCTCTACTCTATTATTTTTAATAAAAGAGAAACAAAACTTCCTTGGAGGAAAAAAAATCTCCCATGGTTTTATTTGTGTCCTGAAGTCTCTCACCACACACGGAAATTTAATTATTCTTAAGGTTGTTGGTGCAAGGGCTGCAGAGCCACCTTTGCTTCAGTTGGATTTGTGGCCAATAGATGACTCTGGGGAGTTGCTATTGATGAGGATTTTAATTCAGGCAGATCTTTACCCCCTTTCCCAACACCCTGTTAGACAGAAATTGAGTTTGCCAAGGTCTGTGTGTAGCTGACTGTTATGGAGCACCTGACTGAGGAAGCAGCTGGCTTTCTGCCACTGCATGAATATTTAACAGAGAATTCCTTCCAGCCTCCAGCCCAATCTGGAGTCCTGAGCCATGGGTTCCCTACAGCTTAGAGCAGAGTTTATGGCTAGTGGCTCAGGTGTCTCTACACATGGCTGTGCTGCCACAAAATGTGGCTAATGCTTAGGAACCATGGCAGCTGACAATGAGTTGCCTTTGCCAGTCATGCAGGCATAGGCTTGTCCTCCTGTATCCAGGTCAGCAGTTTCAGGTAAAACTAGTTTGACCGGTCCTCCTTCAGCCAAGTGCATTGCCCCTGCTCTTTGCCCTCCTCTGGGTACTGGGTTAGTTTGGGATAGCTGCCCAGCTATTCCTAGAATGCGCTTTGTAAATAGCCTGCTGCAGGGTGCTAGGTGTGGCCACCTCTGCTGGAGACATTGGGGGAAGAGAGCTGCCAGGCCCCCAATTAAAGCCTGTTTGTAAGTGGGCTGGGGTAGTGTCGAGAACTGATTACAGAAACATGCCTTCAGGGCATAGCATGCTGGTAGGGAAACTTGGAGTCAGAGCACTGTCTGGGTTGCTATAGTGTAAAACCAGAAGCTTTGCTCCAGCAGCTTGCATTCTTCTAGAAAGGGGGTGCTCCCCAGCCAGAGTAAGGAATGCAGCCAATGGTGCACTTTCTCCTCATTCCCTGAGGAGTGGGAACCGCAAGTAATGTCCCCACATGAATGGGGACGGAGCTTCAGCCCAGCTGTGCTGCAGCAGCCCCCCACCACAGGGTCACGGATAACTGGCTGAACATTTCATTAAACAGGTTAACTGTTTAACTGCGATTTGACATCCCTAATTTGAATCTCTCCTGGGTGGCTGCCCAAGTTTACAGGGAACACTGGGCCAGTTACTCAACCATTATGCATCAACATCGCTTCATTGTCAATGGAACTACACTGGTTTGCATCTCCTGATGATTCAGTGGTGGGGACCCCAGGCATTCAAAAATCATGAGCTGGGTTCCCCCAAAAGCATGATTGGCTTAAAACCCTTGAGATTTAACAGACACATTTCTTGTTCTTTTCATTGGCTTTCTGAGCTCTTCCGTCACACGGGGGTCACTCAGACTTTTCACTGCCAGAAACTTACTTTGAATTGGGAGTGGGCAACATGGGGATTTGACACGGTTGTAAACCAGCTAATGTACTTTATCATGTCAGCTCTGTGATACTCATCCTTTCCTATTGCAGTAGCATTGGGGTACCCAGGACTTTTGAAAATCATGGCACCTCATTTTATTCCTATTGTACACTTCAGTGTAGTACATACCTCTGCTGAATATTGTGAGACTCATGATAAAACTGAACCATAAGAACTGGGTCAGACCGTAGGTGCATCTAGCCCAGTATCCTGTCTTCCGACAGTGGCCAACGCCAGGTGACCCAGAGGGAATGAACAGAACAGGGTGATGCATCCCCTCTCACCCATTCCTAGATTCTGGCAAAGATGGTGACACAATGGAGTTCACATCAGTCCTCACATCTCTGTGGTAATTGTTGTGGTTTTGCACTCTTTTACTCTTTCTTTGAAAATGTTTTCTTTCTGCTGTGTTACCCACACACCTTGTGGGTGTGGTTCACTCCCATCTAGTGGCACTAAGACCAGGTACAGAGAGAAAACTGAGTGCTTTACAGCTTTAACTGAGAGCCAGCTGGCTGTGAGCTCATGGGTGTCAAGCTCCAGGGCTATGTCTACACTCGCAGCTTCTTGCACCAGAAATATACAAATGAGGCTAAGCATGGAATATTGCTGAGCCTCATTTGCATACCTAATGAGCCACCATTTTTGCAGAAGAAGCTCTTGCACTAGAAGGAGCTGTCTACACTGCCCTTTTTTGTGCAAGAAAAACCCTCTTGCACAATACCGTTACGCCGATTACTTTTCAGGAAGAACGGCATTGTGCAAGAGGTTTTTTCTTGCACAAGAAGGGGCAGTGTAGACATTTCCTTCTGGCGCAAGAGCCTCTTCTACAAAAATGGCGGCTCCTTAGGTATGCAAATGAGGCTCGGCGATATTCCATGCTTAGCCTCATTTGCACATTTCCGGTGCAAGAAGCCTAGGTTCAATGACCTGTGGGGGTTATAGCTGCTTTGCTGTATGAAAGATGGATCCACACCAACAACATGGTAAAGAGCTGTCAAATGCACAAGATATCTTCTCCTTCAGTCAATGTTGTTACAAGTTGGACTTCCCTGGGTCTGGCACTCTTGGGACCTGACCTGTTCCAGACAAGGGATTTTGCAGGAGCATAGGAGGTGTGGGAGATGGGGGTGCCAGCCTCCCCGCTGGGCTCCTCTCCCCAGCCACCTGGCACCACTACCCCCCAGACCCTGTAAGCTCTGCTGCCCCCCACCTGCCCTTCAAGTACTGGCAGCCCTGCTGGCTGTAAGCTCTGTGGTTCCCCCCCTACCTGTAGGCTCTGGCAGATTCCTGGCTCTGCTCCCAGCTGCTGGCAGCCCCTGCTCTGAGGTTTTCTAGTCCAGCAACATCCGTGGTCTGGATGTTACCCGACCACAGAGATTCAACCTTGTATTACGCTTGTGGTATGGGAATGCTCCAGGAAAGATGATCAAACGTGTAAGACAGTCCCTGCCCCTGAGAATTCAGTCACAATGGAAAAGCGACAAGAGCTATGGCTAACGCGTGGAAGGGTTAGTCCGTACAGCGAAAGGAACAGCTCTAATATAATAACGTCTTCCAAACACAGTGACATCTGGCGCCCGGCTTGCACAAGGCGATTGCATAAGGGCCATGCTGGGTCAGAGCAAAGGGCCAGTGGCTCTCGTGCGCTCAGCCACGGACCCCAGTGCACACGAGTTTGCACACTCAGGCATGCACAGCAGCGCGTCCAGAGTAGACACGCTCGGGCTGGCGGGGCACACGAGTGTGCGCGCTCGGGCTGGTGCATGGCCGCTTTGCACGGGCGCACACTCGAGGTTAAAGACAAAACGCCCCTCCCCCCCGCCTCGGCAGAGCGACCGTGGACTGCAATCCCCAGCATGCAGCGCGGCCGGAAGGGGCGGGGCCGGGCTGCTGCGGGCTGCTGATTGGCTGGGGCGGAGATTTGAACCGGCGGAGGCGCGGGGGAAGGACTAGTGCGTTCGGCGGCAGTTGCCCCCCCGGGGTGAGTGGCTGGGGAAGGGGGGACTAACGGGTGGGGAGGGGTATGTGGGCTGGGGAACGGACTAAGGTGGGGAGGGGGCTAACATGTGGGAGCTGGGGCGGGGACTAAGGGTGGGGCTGGGGAGGGGCTGAGGAAGGGGCTGGGGACGGAGGCGTGGGGCTGGGGAGCAGGGTGGGTGGGGAGGGGTGGGGACGGGGGAGGGGCTAAGGGTGGGGCTGGGGAGGGGCTGAGGAAGGGGGCTGGGGACGGAGGCGTGGGGCTGGGGAGCAGGGTGGGTGGGGAGGGTGTGGGGACGGGGGAGGGGGCTAAGGGTGGGGCTGGGGAGGGGCTGAGGAAAGGGGCTGGGGAGCAGGGTGGGTGGGGAGCGGAAGGGGCGGGCGGACAGGCAGGTGGTGAGGAGCAGAAAGGGGACAGGCAGCTGGTGGGTGACTGGGGAAGGGGTGGAGGAGGGGCCTTAGGGGCTGGGGAAAAGAGTTGGGGGCTGGAGAAAGGGCCGCTGGGAGCAGCTTTGGGAGAGTGACTGTGGTGCACAGATGGGAGGGGTCAGGGATGGATGAGGGGGTGGAGCATGGGAGCTAGGGGAAGGGGTGGGGGCCTTTGGAAAGGGAGCAGTGTGGGAGGGGATCTCTGGGGGAGAGTGGCTCTGAGCATATGGGGGTCTTGGGAGAAGGTGTGGGCTGAGGTAGATCCCGCTGAGAGCAGCGAGTGTAGGGCAGACCCTCCTTGGGGGGGATGGCATGTCTGCTGCTGCCAGGGGAGGCTCCCTGCTAAGGATGTTAAATTGCTAATCGTATAGTCGATAGGACCGCACTGCAGCTAGGGGTAGCTCCAGGAGCCGGATCGAGCTGGGACTGAGCAGTCCCAGGTCATGCTGGCTCTGGGAGCCTCCTGCATTGTGACTGCACTTTAAATGTAGTAAAAGCCTCCGGGCTCTTAGTACATTTAAAATGCAGAGGTGCAGTGTCCTGGACCAGGCCTGCTTGAGTCCCCGCTCGCCCCGTGCTCCCTGTGGCGCTTCTGCTTTCGAAATATAGCAAGAGCCCCGTGGGAATCAGAGTGAGTGGGGACTGCTTCCCTCCCTGCTCATGCCCTTTCCCTGCTGTGCCTCTGCCCCCCTGCAGAGATGGTGCTGGGGAGAACCTGATTTTAAGCTGGCCCCTCCCTCCAGCACCGGCTCCTGCCTTCCCCCCCAGCATTGGCTCGTGCTCTTCCCCCCTTGCTGCCTCTCTTTGATAGAGGCCTCAAGGGTGGGGGGAAGCAACTAGTCATGTCACTACTGCTTATCAGATAGCTAGTCCCTTATATCCCTACTCCCTGCAGGCAGTGATTTTGCAGGAGCTGCTTCCCCCTGCTGGCAGGCTAACAAGGGTCAGTCACAAGGGATGGGATGGCCCAGGGCTCACTTGTAAGTGGGTCCCAAGGGAGCGAGGGTGATGAGTGGTGGGAACAGGATGGTACTTGGCAGAGTTAACAAACCGAACCGCCTGTGAGGTGAGCGTTCTCTCTGGTCTGGCTTGCTGTTACTGTGACAGAGAGGACGGATGTGGGGGCAGTGGTGGACGAGAGCCTTTCAGTACAGAGACCTGGTTGGATGTGGTGTTTTGACCCACCTCATGCCAGCATAGGAGACCTGCAGGGGCTCTGTGTGATGGGCCTTTACACAGACTTGCATTGGCAGCATTAGGTATCTCAGAGTGCAAGGCCAGGAGAATCTCTAGTGAGTCCATCCTCCAGAATAACACAGGCCCAGGAATGCCATCCCATTACTCCTGCTGCTTCCCCCTTGCTACAGGCCAGAAGCAGGATGAAGCGCCTAAAAGGAACTGACTTCATGGCCCGAACCAGCAGCTGGGAGGAGGTGGCCATGCTGCGCTCGGAACTGGAGGTGAGAATGCAGGAGATCTCTGAAATCTGTTTGTGGGAAATGTGGCTGTCCAGCTGTTCTCTGGCTCCAACCCTTAGTGAGAAGTGGCTTGGGTAGGGAAAAAATTTGGCATCAATCCCCAGAAAAGGGGGAGGCTTTGGCCGTGGTTGAAGAATACCGTGTGTTCCATAGTCCCGAAGTGTTATATGGTCGCAGCAGGTCACTGGGAGTGGGACTGTGGGTGCCAACTGCAGCTCTAGCGCTGACTCAGGAAGCAGCTTTCCTTCTGTGCCCCAGTCACTCCATCAGAAGACTAGGCCCAGCACTGTGCCGGGAGGGGGTTGTGAGGCCAAATATGAAAATGCAGCTGCTGTCGGAGACGCTTGGAGCATTTCAGTAGCACTAAACTTCTTGTTTCCGTTCAGAAATGCCTTGACTGTGCCCCAGCGAGCACAAGCAACCTCTCCTGGCAGAGCACGGCATGTGACAAAATCCTCCGGGCTTGCATCCACTGGCTGGGACTAGGCAGGAGCTGTCCAGCACACTTTCAGAGCCTCTTGGACCTGGCTGAGCTGGCATGCAAGGGTTATATAGAAGCTGGGCCCCAGCGTGTTCCCCTTTACCTGGAGAAAATCCTCTACCACCTGCTGAAGAACATTGCCACCCAGGGAACCTATGAGTCCTGCTTGAAGTTTGCTGATTTGCTCTATGCCAACCTGGCAAGGTGCCAGCCTCCAGAGGTGCCTGCAGAAGACTTTGAGGCCATTGCCAAGAGCAGCTTTAGCCTGCTGTGGAAAGGTGCAGATGCCCTTGCTAAATTGGCACCAGGGAAAAGCAGGGAGGTGCTTTCAGGCCGGCTGCAGGCTGTGCGCTTTCTGGTCTTTCTGGAAGAAGACTGCTCTGCCCAGTTGCCCTTGGAGCCACCATTTTTTACTTCCCAAGCCGCTCGTCAAGCTGCAGCGGCTGCTGTGATGTTTGAGGCCCAAAGGAGCCCCCTGAGCAAAGAAGATGCTTGCTTCTTCAGCAAGCAGCTTCGATGCCACCTGATCCTGGCCCTACTGAGTGGGAGGAGTACGGCAGAGCCCTTGCCCCTACAGCGGTCCCTATGCCTCTTCGAGCTCACCTTGGAGCAGTGCCGGCGTCTCTGCAAGAGCAGCTATTTTGGGGCAGGCAAAGAAGTGCTAGACCAAGCCCAGGGCCACCTAGAAGGAGCTGATGATGTCAGGAAGGGCTTTAGTGCTGCTCTGGGTCTCCTGCGTGCTGGAGTCGAGCTGAGCCAGGTGGTAGCGCTGGGTGAGGGGCAGGCAGGGCTGCACCTCTCCCGAGCGGCTGCAGCGCTGAGCTGTGCGACTGGAGTCCCTGAGCCCCTGCCCAGGGTGCTGGGTGAGAGCTGCCAGTTCATTGTCTCCTCCCTAAATGGGTACGTGAAGAAAAGCAATCGGACGCTCTTCAGCCTGGAGGACGCACTTGGCCTATCTGCCTTTATGGAAGGTTATTCCCAGCTTCTCTGTAGGCTGCTGGATAGTGTGAGTAAAGCTTGTGACTTAGGCACGCCCCTAGGCGGGGTGGGGTCTGAGACACAATGGTTGTGCCAGGCTTTCATCTGTGCTTTGTACACCCCTCGGAGTGCAGCAAAGGGCCAGACCCGTTGGTAGCTGGGCATTAGGCTGAGGGTGGCCTATGGCGGAGGTGTCCCTTTTGTGGTATACCAGCTTCCCATGAGCACTTGTGCTCTGCAGCCAGACGGTTAACTTTGCATTCAGGTGGACGTATCCGCACTAGCATCCATCAAGCTAGTGCTCCAGAAGGGCAGGTAGCCGCTGCCTCGCACAACCCTGTCTGAGGCCCTAAGTACGTATGCGAGCCACCCATGTCTGCTGCTGCCCATGCTGCCACAAAGCAGGTAGCTTTAGTGCTCTGGCTTCATCCAAGCTGGCATGTGTCCATCTCCCCAAGAGGGAAACTAATCCCCTCCAGTTGCAATGGAGGTGTAGCCTCTGGGAACCATGTGACCCTCCAAAATCTAACCTGCCAGGCTGAACAAGGGCCTCTCCGTGTGTTAAAGGGGTTCTGCTGACAAATGTGAGCTTCCCTTCTCCCCCAGCCAGCCGAGGGTTAATAAGGAGGCATCACAGGTACATGGGGTGGGCTTGTATCTGGTTCTCCATGCTGATCTGGCTGTTGCATTTTTGCTTTCCCTCTTCAGATTCCTCCTGACAACACGAAACCACAGCAAGCCGTGAACCAGCTGCACTATCACAGCCTGCAGCTCTGCACCACAGTGGCCTATGATGCCGTCCTGGGTTCCCAGGTACTGGCAGCCCAGGGACTAGCATACGCCCTAGGGGCTGGGAGTTGGCAAGGGAGAGCTCTCAAGAAGTGTGGGTGCAAAAACCCATTAAACTTCTCACTGCTGGGCTAGGCCCTGTTGGAGGACACCGGACTCCCATGTGGGGGCTGGTTCACTGAGGTCTGGGCTCAGCAGGAGTCTGAGTGCTGTAATAACACTCCCACATCTGAGATTGCTCAGTCTCCTCTGGGCTAGGATGGATGCCAGATGCAGCCTTCCTTGGTTGGAAGGTCTCTGATTAGACAGGGCTGAATGTGCCACGGAGTGTCACTGAATGGTCGGCTGGAGATGGCCTCTAGATGCCATGGTACTTGCAGGTTGCTGTTAGCATCAACTGCACTAATTACACCAGGGTTCCCCTTGCCAGTTGTGTTCTGCTCCCACCCAGATGAAGGGAGTGTGGCCAAGTGGTTAGTATTGGGGAAATCTGGTTTCTATTCCTGAATCTGCCCTTCAGTCTCTGTTCTCTCTAACCTTCTCTGTCCATGCATGGCCTTTTTCCATCCATGTGCAGAATAAATTTTTCTATGTGCACCAATGTATGTGCAAATGTGTACTTGCCTGTGAACAGTGTGCCAAGCAGCTGGGTGGCAACTGAATCAAGCACATTGATTACAGGGAACACTGCCTGTAAGCCTAAGCCGTTGTCTTGGGGCTGTACCTCTACTGTGGCCTAGTGGCTTCATGCTCTTAATCCTGATTATTTCTTTCCCATGTAACTGCTCAAATGTTCCACTGCTCCTACTGCATCTCCTTTGCTCCCCAAACCTCTGACCTTCCACAGGTGGCAGGATCGGCTGGACTGGAGCAGCTGGTGAGCTCTTGTCGAAGTATCATTACCTGGATGCTTGATGCACTCAAGGGGCTCTCTGAACAAGACCAGGTGGAGTACCTCGAAGTCACAGGTCAGTCTCTGAGCCTCCGAGCAGGGCCATGCTCCATTGTGGGTTGCCAGGCTTGCTGACGGTCAGGGATTGGACTCCCCAATATCTAGCTGCTCTGTGCTGCTCCGCAAGAAGATCTGGTCCTCTACTCAGAATGCAGAACAAATCTCAGCATGAAAATGTTGCAACGTTTACTAATGCGCCACAAATATCCCACGCCCTACTGGGCTACCAGGGAGGGAAACTGACCCCTTCCTCTATAAAAGCATCCAGCCCTACCTTAACTCAACTCCTGGGGCCTGATCCTGTCACTTGTGCAAATCTCCAGCAATTGAGTTGAAGTCCGTGAAGTGGCACTGTTAGTGAGGCGATCTGGATGCTCTCAGTGTTTCTCAACCAGTGGTGCAGTACCCTTAGGGGTACTCTAAGTCTGGGGGTGTAACGTCAACACAACTGAAATTTGGAGAAAATGGAATTTTTGTTAAGTTTTATAGCACTTTATTATTTTTGTACGTTTTACACCCAAAAATTTCATCGCCCGCCCAGCTATGATGAAGTTGTTTAAACAAATGTGTTGCAATGGTAGAAGAAAATTGTCTGAAAACTGTAGGGACTGGGGGTACTTTTTTTTTTTTAAACGGGTCCTTCATAAAAAAGAGCAGGGTTTCTCAACCTATCTAGTGCTAACTATGGGGTCTTGTCCCACCAACATTTACCCTTCTTCTGTAGACTGATACTTTCTTCTCATGGGGCTGGTTGTGGGGAGTCTGTCAGGAGGTGCCAAGGCAAACCCTTCTTTTTGAGATCGAATATGGTGCCTGCATGATATGGTGTCCTTGCTGGAGTATCACAGTGGTTGGCACTAGGCCAGTGAGATCCTTGATGCTCCACCAGAAAATCCAGCTCTCTCCATACAAGCTCTTTGCCATTTCTCCCACAGCTCATGGAGGCTGAGCAGGTAGATTCTCTCGCAAGGGTATTGGTAACAAGGCTTGTGGAATGAGGGCGGTGGGCCCCACTGCGTAGTGCGGAGAGAGGAGTGTAATCTCCTAGTGAGGCAGCCTTTAGTAATCCTGCTTCTCTTTGCTGTCCAGCCTCATGTACATTCAAACTGGCCTATGGCTTCTACAGCCAACAGCTGTATGTGGAGGCCAGCTCGCTGACCGAGCTGTTCTGCAACTGGCTGAGGAAGGCAGGGTCCTGTAAATATCCAGAGATGCCCACAGAAAGGGTGAGTACCTGTCGAGGATTCTGGGTTGCTCTTTGGGGCTTCCAGATCTAGAGTAAGGAAGCCATGAACTTGAATGCCTGGATTATAGGGACCAGACTTCCATGAAGGCAGCATGCTTAGGCATGAGTGTCATTAGATGTAAGGTGCTTTCTCTCTCTCCTCTAGCTGACGTGGAGTCCTAACTGGCTCTCTACCCTCTGGCCCTTGACATAGGGCTTGGTCCTAGGGGCCAGGAAACAGGGAAGCTTTTGCCAGTGGCATCCCCTTGCAGGGATTGGGTGGAAGTCAATCTCGCCCATCCTGTGGCAGACTGCTGTCAAGACCTGCTCTGTCTCTCCACAGGTGCACAAGTGCTTTAAGCTGCAGGTGGAAAGCTACAGGAAGCTGGGCTGGTTTGAGAAGAGCCTTGACTGTGTGGCACTCTGGCTGGTGGTGCTGCGTAGCAAGATCCGGGAGCAGATGGCGGAGCCAGTCTTGCTCTGGGTCAGAGTCAAAATGGATGCAACAAAAAATGGGGATGAAGACCTGAAATTAAAGTAAGGAGGGGGCTGAAATCTGGGTGGGAGTATTTCTTCTGGCCTGTCACTTCATGGAGCGAGGGACTGGAACCAGGTTTCCTGGAGTCTGTCTTGGTTTGGTCCCTCACCTTGTGGCCATTCTGCTCTCTGCCTCCATTTCCCCATCTGTAAAATGGAGGGATACTTCTCCCAGTACCCCAAGACAGATCTGCTGTTGCATGCACAGCCTGGTCCCTATGGTAGCATAGACACAGCTGTGTGACAGTGATCAAAGCTCCTGAAACACCTGAAGGATAACCTGCCACTTCCCAAAAACTACTAGCTTGGTTAGAAAGCTGGCCCTGTGCCATAGCCCCACCCATAGCGCTGCACCATCAGGAGCCTTGCAGCCATCTTGTGTGGCCCACGTCGGAGCACTGCTCCGGTCCAACCCGCCTGTTTCCTGCAGGACTCTGAAGGATGCCTTGGAGGGGTATGGCCTAGACATAGGCACTCTGGTGTCTGTGCTCTCTGAAGAACTGAAGGTCTACAAGGCTACACGGGCCAGCACGGGCCGGGAGCGCTTCAATGTGATCTGTGACCTTCTGGAGCTCTGCTCGGCGGAGAGCGGCTGGGAGCACGAGCGGGCGGTGAACCTGGTGGAGCTGGCCCAGGTGCTGTGTTATCATGACTACTCGGAGCAGACAGCCTGGTGAGTGGCTGCTGGGAACGTGGGGTGGGCCCCCTTGCCCTCACATCTCCCTGTCCCTCTGCTACCTGCTTCCTCCAGAAGTTCTGACTAGCTGCCCTTCCCCAGGAGGCAGGCATGTAGGGAAAGCAGCCAGGTGTGTATTGAAAACGTGTGTTGGGAGGCTTAATGACCCAGCTGGTATCTTACAAATGTGCTTCCCAGGTCTGCAGCCCCTTGCCAACTGGCACCCTGGGGTTTGCTCCAGGCATGTGCGGGGCAGAAGTCTCCATTACGATAATGACATGAGCTCGTGAATAACAGTGGTCCTGGCTTTTCTGTTGTGCCTCCCATCTGGGAGTTTCCTGTTCACCTGCCCTGCAGGACATTCTATGGAGTTCCTAGAAGACTGTAGGCACTAAGGTTCCAGCACGGACAGACTGTCCCTGCTGTGAACTATTTGCCATGGGTTTTGGCCTCCCATAACTCCTCTTCCCTGGTCTGAATCTCATGGTGCCAGGCAGCCCTGGGGATTGAAGGTCTCTGTACAGTACATGCCTTTTGGTGAGAGAAGGGACTGGAATATGGGAGACCTGGGTTCTGTACCAGCTCTGTCATTTCTCTGCTGACCTGGTCCACTTCCCTGCTGTAAACTGGGGATGATGTTTTCCCACCTTAGACTGAGCATCTCACCCCATCTTCTAACCGTCTCCTCTCCTGTAGTTCCTCCCTGGACTCCGTACGGGAGGCCCTGCAGCTGTTGGACTCTGTACCTGTGAGTGCCAGGAACCGGGAGCAGCTCCTGGATGACAAAGCGCAGGCCCTGCTCTGGCTCTACATTTGCACCCTAGAATCCAAAATGCAGGAGGTAGGTGGCGGTGACAGCCGCAGATGCTGCAGCGCTAGCAATTCTGATCCAGTGTCACTGCCACACAGGCGGTCTAGGCTCAGGAGCCCCCTTGGCATTGTGCTGTAAGTGGCAAGAGCAGGTGAGAGGCTGTGTCACGCTGCTGTCTCTGGAGAGCTGTCAGGGGCAGCCCTGGTATCAGTTGGGCCAATGAAGAGCTCTCCTATTGCCTGATGCCCATCCCCACGTGTTCCAGCTACGCCTGGCTCTACCAGGTGTCTTTCTAGTAGAATGTCAATACTGCAAAGCCCCAGCACCTGAAGCAGGGAAATGGATGAGCAGGCAGGACAGGGAAGTGCCCATGCTGCTCTCATGCAGCCGGCTGGGAGGTTGTTCTTGGGAGCCATCCCTGTGCCTGGCCCATCAGATTGGCTGTCTTCCCCCAAGGGGTGAAAAGCCAAAGGGGATGGACCAAAGACAAACACCTCTCATCAGACATCCCATCACTACTGTGTAGTAACTGCCTTGGCATCTCCACTTGTGCAGAGCATTGAGAGGGACCAGAGAGCCAGGGACCAGGAGCAAAAGAACCTGGAGAACTTTGAACCTAATGACCTCAACTATGAAGACAAGCTCCAAGATGACAAGTTCCTGTACAGTGGCATCTCCTTCAACCTGCTGGCAGATTCTGGTGAGGCCCCTCTTGGGGGTGGAGATGGGACAGTTAAATGCCAGCAGCATCTCGGAGCAATGCCAAAGTCTTCTGGTCTGGGTTAAAGGCTCGTGGGTTCTAGGATGTGAGGGATGCTCCCATGGGAGCATGGGGAATGTCCCACTGAGCTCCGCTGCTGGGGTGGGGCTGGTGGTCGCTCCCTGTTTAGTTTTTTGCTCCAGGGAGCAGGTTTGGCCTGTCTGGACACGGTCACCTGCAAACCCACAGCACCCCTGCTGGGGGTGGGGGGTGTTGGACTCATTCCCTTTGCCACCACTGCTATAGAGGTGGGTTTTAGCCAGTGCTGGGTGTTCTGGCCCTGGAGGAGAGGATCACACACACCTGGTGCCTGAGTGACCACTGCATGCCTTGGTGTTTAGCACAGTCCAAGTGCCTGGATGAGGCCCTGGCCTTGTGGAAGACGCTCCTGGCCAAGACGGGAGTCCCAGCTGTGCGCAGTGCTGAGCAGACCGTGGCCTCCCTGCACATCATGGCAGCGTTGTACAGAATGATGGCAAAGGTACTGGAGATTGGGCCCTGGCCAGCTAGGGGAGGTGGCTGCTTTGTAGCATTAAGATGTTCATGCTGAACAGCCTCTACGTGCATGAGGGCTTCAGAGTAGGACCAGCCTAGGTCCTTTCTGCACTAGCCGTGCCAAAGTTACTGGATCTGTCTCACTGGCCTGTGGTCTTGGGTGACCCTTCATGTTTTCATCAAACACCTGTGCTGCTCTAGCCAAGAGCTAGCTTGTGGGCTCTGCGCTTGGTGCCCCCTGACATGCTCGGTGATTGGTTTCTGTTGATCCTTCTTCCTCCCTAGAGTAGGACAGTCGCCTGACCCACAGCAGCACCTCCTGTTGGGTATCTGGTCTCAGTTGCCTGTAGCATGTATTTGCGAAAAGTGTGTCCCCATTATAGACATCTCTTCAGTTCTTGGCCATGGGGGTTTCATTCCTGACCCTTTTCCTTCAGCGGTTGGCTCATGCACTGGAGCGTGAGGGATTTTACCCTTACACGTCCCTCTGCTGTAACTGAGGGGGGTAGGGGTGTTTGAATATGTTGGTCATGTTTGTGACACTCAATGGGAGCCTGCTGGCTGACCCCCTCTAGCAATCACTGTTTGTATCTAGCTCTCAGGTGCCTCTTTAAACAGTCCTTATCACTTTTGCTGTGACACCCTGTGACCCCTCTGTCTGGGTACTTAGACGCTGCTATAGCAGTGAGGGCTGTGTCTCCCCCCTCGCCCCCCCATCACCACCACCCCCTCCCGTTTCTGCCCTGAAAGGTCGTGTAACTATTACATGGCTGCAGGAGGTGGGTGAAGTGGTGACTTTAAAGTGTGCGGGGCTTGTCTAGGGTGAGCTTCTGTAAAGAGAGGGTGTGTTTCCCTGTCCACAGCCCCTGCAGTCCATGGAAAGCTATCTCCTGATCAGAACACTCTGCAGTGGCCTCGGTGACTGGCTTGGGACTGGCAGCGCCTTGTGTCAAGTGACTAAGCTACTGTTCCAGTTGGAGTGTCCCAGTGAGGCGCAGGCAAGTGTCCGCGCTAGGGCAGTGCTGTAAGGTGACTTGTAGTCGGGGCTATCAAGGTGGAGTCCACCAGGGCTTACGTGGGGGTCAGTCCTTTGAGCTCGGGCTGGGCCAGAAGAGCATCCTAGCACTATTGCATTTTGTTTTAGTGGCACCCTTTACGCAGCAGCAGCAGCTTTCACGCCCCATGCGCGAGGTCACGCTGGCAGGGTTTGTTCCACTGCTACTGGAAACAAAAGGGGTCCGACCCCAGAAGGGTCCTTGGCAGAAAGAAGTTTGGGAACAGCTGACATGCAGGATGATGGTGCCATTCTCTAGTAGGGTGGAGACACTGACGCAGCTGCTGTGCTCTGAGCTGTCGCGCCTAGAGGGCCGTACAACTGGTAGGCCAGACTCTTTTCAGCTTTCCTGTGCAGTGCTGCTGTCCAGGGCTGTGAAGGAAAGCCGAGGGCATGGAGTCCAGTGGAGGAGCTGGTTTCTAATACAATCCTAATCTTCCAGTTTTCAGGGGCTTTGTGCCTCTTAAGACTTTTATGTGACTGTAACTGAGTGGAATTCAGCTATCCCTGTCAGCCTGGCCTGCACGTGCCTCATTTGGCTTCTCCTTTCAGAGCTTCCTGGAAGAAGCAGAGTCCTGCCTGCTGCGAAATGCTGACTGCAGCAGTGACTCCTACATGCTGCTGAAGCAAACCTGCCTTGTGCTCCGCAGCCAGCTGTGCTGTGTAAACCACAAGGTAACCAGCCCTGCCACTTTCCAGTCCCTTTTTATCAAGACTGAGCTGTCCAGAAATATTAATGTGACCATAAAATGTGGGTCTTCTGGAGCTAGTTGGAAAACAGGCCTTCTCCCACCCACAGAAAACTGTATTTTTAGCTGTAATAGTTGGATTTTGAAATGTACATCATGGGACTTGTAGTCTGGGTACATTAAGCTCCCATTGTCCCATAGGTAGAGCCCTGTGACTCCACAGGTATCCGAGGTTCATTTTTGCAGATACAGACATAGTAGTGGAAGACATGGCTGTTTGAATGATCCCGTTCTTGAAATGTCCCCTCACACTTCTGTTTCTCCTCTCCAGTCTGTTCCATAGATTACACCTACTTGAATCAAACTGTAAGGCTGGACAGATAGGTCTTGTCTCCATAGGAACTCTGGCCTTCAGATCACTGTACCCTCAGTTGTCGTCCTTCTCTCCTACAGGTTGAAGAAGGCCTTGTCCTATTGCTAGAGGTCCTCCAACACCCAGCGCTGCAGAAGATAGCCAAGGTTTGGTACCTGCTCCGAGCCCATGTCCTCCAGCTGACGGCCATTTATCTCAGCCTACCTCCAACCAGCCTTTCGGCTGAACTCAGGCGACAGCTCTGGGCTCAGGGTGAGTACGGGGACCTGGGAAAAAACCCTTAGCAGTGTGGGAGGTGTACTGATGGCCGTGGGGCTTTGGGTATATACTGGGTGGCATAAGCCACCTCAGTGTCTACCATGGTAGCATAGGAATCCAGAGATCTGGCTTTCACTTGCCTGCCAGTGATGACCCCCTCCCGCTCTCCCAGGTCCACAGCATTAGTGACCTGCTAAACTTGGGCACTTTTCTTACCACAAGTGTGGCAAATGTCTCTTCTCCACCCTTCCTGTGAGGGTGGCCGCAATCTACCGATTGCTGTCATGAGGAGTAAGGGAAGTTGATGGGAGAGTATCCCCTATCAACCTCCCACTGTGGAGACTGCACCAAACTCGGTTTAAGGTACGTTGACTTATGTTTTTTGCAAGGCTGGAGTTGCTTACCTTAAGCCGACCTTACCCCCGCAGCCATAGCCGCTCATGTACCAGCGGTGGACCGAGTCCTTTGGCCATCTGCAGTGGCGATCAGCGCTCCCTTGGCATGCTTTGTCAACTTATGGTAGGGGGGATTGTTTCTGGACCCACGCTATGACTTCTATGAGCATCTCTGCAGATGCTGCTGCTCAAAACGTCCCTCATTCAAAAGATCATTGCCTGCTTGCATCTGTCTCGTCACACCGTCCTTCCAGATGAGACGGCGGGAGAGCGAGTACTGGAATTGGTGTGCTTTGTCAGTTCTGCTGGGGTTTCTGCAGATATCTGGTGTCGTGCCAAGCACGAGGGATGTGAATGGTTAAGTGGTCAGTCTCACTGTTAACCTTTCATCAGTTGACTTGTTAACCAATTCAAAGGGATTTTACATCCCTACTGAGCACTCCCCTGAATGGTGCAGAGGGAGTGGTTGGCGGCCTGCAAGGATAGCAGGTGATGCTAATGTTCGTGTACGCGCGTGCTCTCCCATCTGCAGGATGGAAAACCCCTGAGACTGCTTTGGCTGATGCCCACAAACTCTTCCGCAGCATCCTCCTCCTCCTGATGGGCAGTGACTTGCTGTCCTCGCCCAAAGCTGCCCCAGAGACTCAGTTTGTGGATCATGGTAAGCTGTGTCTATGCACAGACAGTCTAACAGCCCTGGCTAAGAGAAGGCTCCCCTGTCCTCGTCAGCTCTTACTTCTGCGTGTGGGGGGGGGGAATCAAGGAGGCTGGTTTTTTTTTCAAATCATGCTCTTCGGCATCTGCGTGGGGAAAACGTCCGCTTGATCTGTTTTAATCTAACTCTTCACCCTTAGTGGCAGCAGGCCTTGTGTCTCCTCCTAGGAGGAGGCGAGTCTTTAAGCATCTTCTTACAACAGTCTGGTGTCCAGAGGGCACGGAAGTGACTGACTGAAGGGGCAGGGGGTGAAATACCCATGAACACTGAGTTGGGGGAATCCTAGCTGTTGTCAGAGACATGGAGCCTGCCACCATGGCATCTAGCTGCCAGCTGATGCCACCAGTCCTTCAGTATCAACGGAAGTGACTCTACACTGGAGTGTAAACCTCCGTGTGACCCGCCCTCTCCAGCAGAGCTGTGGTGCAGAACGTCTTGTGGCTTGCCCTTAGTTTTGTAGGCACAGTGAAGAGAGAGGCTCCCTGTTCACCTGTCCCCTTCTCGTGCAGGGGAAAATCTCCTGCAGAAATGGCAGGTGCTGGCTGACATGCTGGTCTGCTCGGAGAAGCTCGTTGCCCTCTTCAGCCAAGTGGAGACGGTGTGTGAAGCCAAAGCTTTCTGCCTGGAAGCCCTCAAACTCACCATGAAGCTGCAGGCCATTCGATGGTAAGGGGCTTACTAGGAAAGGCTCCTTCACCAGGCACAACATGTTCATTTCAATGGGGAGGGACTGCGTGCATGGAGAGAGGGCCATGCTGGTCAGCTTCCCCTCCCCGCCTCTTATTCTCAGTGCATCTTCTCCTCCCCTCCCCCCCGACATTTGACTCGCACAAGGACTTGTGCACATCAAGGTTGGGATTCTTCTCTCTGCTATTCCTTTGGGGCACTGTCATGGCTAGTAAATGCTGATCCTGCCTGTGCAGCTGCCAGAACCAGGCTTTCAGGCTAACTGAGCAAGGCCACTTCCTTATCGGAGACCGGGAGGCCAGGTGGCGGGTTTAAGCAAGCTGCTCTCCGTGCAGGCAGCAACCTGGTGGGGGGTTGCTGATCATGCCTGGGCTCATCCCAAACAAGCAGCCGTGCACAGGAACTCAAGGGCACGTTGCTCAAGTTTTAATCTTGTAACTGAGCTCACCTCTGAGAAAGTTGGGCTCTGGAGCCCAGCCAAATGAGCGTCCTCGTTGCTTGATACCTCTAGCCTGCATTAATGGTTTGGGGGGGAGGGGAGCAAATTGGCCTTCATGAACTACTAGTCACACTGTGGCTTTACCCAATGGGAGCCAGGCCGTTGATGGGTTTCTCTTCCCAGGTGTGCTCGGTTTCTGGTCTTGAAGGCCCAGCTGGAGCTGCAGCGAAGCGAGCTGGAGCTGTGTCACTCAGACCTGCAGCAAGCCCTGTTCCTGCTAGAGTCTGGCACTGGTGAGGCACGCTCCCTTCTGGCTCAGGGAAGAAACAGGGCCTGTGAACCCAGGGCTTGGCTGGGCTGGAGCAGCCTGCGGTCACGCACCATGGGTGCTCTAGCTGGGCCAGGCCTGTCGCGCTGTCTCATGACTCAGTTAACCACGGACACAGGATTTTACATCCTTAATGTGGCTTCTGTGGCCCCTGAGCAGGGAATGTGACCAGCCCTCCCCCATGGCATTGTCCATTGGCGGCGGCAGCCATACAGCTTAGGTCAGGACTGGGCAAAATATGGCTCCCGCGGCCCATGGACACAGCAGGGAACCTCAAACAGGCTCCCACTCCCTCCCCCCCCGCCCACCACTCAGAAAAGCAGCTGAAGGGCCATTTGTCTTTGAAGAGTTGGGGGGGGGCTTCATGCACAGCCCCTGTCGCAGCACAATCCCACTGGCTGGCTTGCAGCCAATGAGCTGCCTGTTTGAAGAACAGGCCGCACACAAAGCACCCCCTCCCCTCTGGCTCGCAGCTATTCAGATGCACGTGGGCCCTGCCGCTGGTGTAGGGGTGTGGCGGGCAGGGAGCCTGCCTGAGAAACCTTCTGGGCTGCTGGCCTGAGTCGCATAGGGAAGTCTCCCGGCCACAGCCTGCCTCGGACACCCAGCACCCCCTCCTCCCCGGCACCTATACCTTCTCCCAGACTCTGCCTCCCAATCCCCTGCCCTAGGTCACAGCTGCCTCCTTCACCCAAACTCCCTTCCAGTTCCCACAGTCCCTTCTGCACCCAACCTCCATCCCAGACCCCCACATCCCCTCCATTAATATCATGGAAGAGTGCAGCCCTTCACCACTTTCCAAATTCTTGAAGTTGCCCCCAACCCTCAAATTACTGCCCACCCCTGGGTTAGGTGGACAGTGAGGGGCAGAGAAGGTTCTGCGGACAACAGGGCCCTAGTTGTCCGGCTGTGCAGCATGTCTCTTACAACAGTGCTAATGACACAACAGAGGACACCCAGAGATCCGGGAACCAGAGGGGTTGGAGCGGGGGGAGGTCGCGAGACTTGGCGCACAAGCCAGCCCAGGAGTGGCGAGTAGCTGCTTCCCGGAAAGAGTAAGGAAACGTTAATACAGGAATAAAGCTAGATGTTGGGGTCCCACAGTTACAAGTCTGGCTCGACAGTCCAAGGTCACATCCTGTCTTGAGGCTGCATAACAACGCGCTCCTGCCTAGGGTGGCAAGGTTGGGGGGGAGGGAAGGACAGTAATGGCTTGTCTTGAATCTCCTGCATGTTAAGCAGACCACAGCACAGGTTGATTGCAAGTGGTGACGTTCCAATAACTAACCCCTCTCCCTCTCCAGACTTTGACACTCAACAGAAGCAGAGGAGCGAGGTGAAGATCAATCCGGAAGAAGGTCAGATCCAAGGGCAGCAAGCACCAAGGCCCCGGTGCCGAGCCTGCCGGCGAGGAGGACAGTTTCCTGAAGGGCCGGTTGCTAGAGTTTGTGGACACTGTGAGCATGCAGGAGAAGGAGAGTGTCCTGACAACCTCCCCAGTGCTAAAACCCAAGGAGAAGAGATGTTTGAATTTCCTGAACCACTCTGCTCAGTGCCCCTGCTCCCCTCTGCTCTGACATGACCCTCTCGACCATCTGCCTCCACTGGGCAGTCTCTTTTGCCCAGGGGAAGCTGGCATCAGGGAACACAGCTGAGGGGTTAGGTCTCCTCCGGGCTAGTCTAGAGCGCTGTACCGTCGTGACCTCGCGCTTCTCCACCATGGTGTGGGAGGCATCCGGGGGCGATAGCAAGAAGGCGGCTGTTCGGGACCAGTCCATGCGTGGGCTGCTGGATGATCTGGTCGCCAGCATCTATGCCAGTCTGGCTGCTCAAAGCATGGGTGGCCACCGACCAGAGAAGAGCCTGTGGGAGCTCCTGGAGGCTGGCCTGACATTCCTGTCTTCCGGAGTGCCCCACCTGCCGGGTCTGGAGTACCACAAAGCAAGTCTGCTGCTCACCAAAGCCACAGCTGCCATCTACAGCCTGGCTTCCAAGCACCACAGCTGCATGGGTCACATCTTCTCCAGCGTCTGGGCCTGGAAACCCCTACTCCCTCCTCTGAGACCAAAGGATCAGCCATGAGCAAGACAATCCAGAGAGAGGAAAGTCTGCCCCTGAAGAGTAGAAGCAAGAAGATGCCAGTGGCAGCTTCTGGCCGAAAACCCAAAGCCAGGAGAGGTCAGGGAGTCAAGCCGTTGCCTTGGATAGACTCCAACGATGTCTTTGCCCTGGGAGACTCGGACGGAGAGGTGCCCCCCGTTGTTATTAGACCCATGATGGACCCCTGCACCCCCGTGCAGAAATCCTTCCCTCCCACCAAGAGTCATTCGCACACTAAGCCAACCGCGGGCCCCAAGGCTCCGTTCATGGTGTTCAATGAGGCCTCCCCTTTGGGGGCGAAGTCCCAGCTGCTGAAGGCTCCCAAAGCTTCCAGGAGAGTCCGATCTCGCCTGAAGGTAAGTGGGTGGGCCCAGCGCTTGTGGATGCACTGTGTGTTTGGGGCCGATGGTACATGGGGCCGGGGGGAGTCTGTGTCTGTAGCTTCCAGAGCCCCACTGCCTAGTCAGACTGAACAGCTCACCCAGGGAGATGACCACCTGGGTGGTGTCCAGTCCTGTCCCCTCTCCCAGCCCTCCGGTCAGCACAGATGCGCTCTCTCGGGCCCTGTCCTGGCTAGCTCTCCCTTCCCTGGGGAGGGCCAGGCTGCAGCCTGACCCAGCTCACTGCTGAATTCTCCAGCATCCATCCTAACATGTCCCTTTGCTCTCCCTCTCCTGCTAGCTGCATGAGTAGATACAAGCAGCTGGAGCTCTTCTGCTCCAGGGACCTGATCCCCTCCTGAGGACTTGGCTCTTACCACCTCTGTGCATGGACTGGCAGGGTTAATAGTACCCTGAAGCTGAAACTGTCCCTAGGCCAGGGGGCGCTTATCCAGAGTTGCAAGCTGTTAACCCCTTCCATGGCTCGTTCTCCCCTGCGCCTGGCCTCAGGTGCCCCTGGAAGGCCTGGTGGCTCAAGCTACATGCAGCCTGTCACCTTCAGGTCCGTTGGCCCCGTTCCATGAGGACTGGAAACCACTAGCCTCTCCGTGCCCAGCTTGTGAGCAGCGTGGGGCAGCGGAGGCCAGTTCTGACGGGGATATCTGTCCTAGGACCTCAGCAGAGACTGTCCTCAGTAGGGTACAGGACCTGGCCTCCTGCTCCTGCTCCCGGTGGGCCAGGCCCAGGGGCTTGGGAGAGGGGAGGAGAAACTGAAGTTGGTGCTGCTGGGGTTGGAGATTCCAGGGCTCCTGATTCTGTGCTTAAAGGCAGTTCCCTCCAGTCTCCTCCTGGTGCCAAAAGGGCTGGATAATCTCACCCTGGGTGTTCAGAGCACTGTCCAGAGGGGCCCACCAAGCTGGACTGGAGATCTGGGGGCCAGGAGCTACCCTGGAGAAAGCTGATTGCATCCTCCTGTTCCCAGGTGGCCTTCAGCGATGACAGCGATGTGGAGGATGCCAGTGCAGCAGCCCCACGGCCAGAAGACAAGAGGCTGGCTGCCCGCAAGGAGCGAGGGCCCGCCAAGGCCAGGCAGGCATCGGCCTGTGGCAAGAAGGTTTCAAGGCCAAAGGCCTTGGCTGCTGACACAGGGGGGGCCCGAGCCAGCTCTTTGGACAGCTGCTTCCAGAGCAGCAACGCCAAGCACCGGAGAACACGCGCAGGCAACAGGAAAGTGGCTGAGCAAGAAGCAATGGCAGCAGCAGCCCAGAGAGGCCCCTGTGGGGAGCAGGAGGAAGGGGAGCTCCTGAGAACCATCCAGGAAGAAGAGGGCATGGAAGAGGGATTGGAGATCAGCTTTGAGGTCTTGCGAGGATCTGATGAGGAAGAGCCAGCCCCAGGTAGGCCTGGCTTTCTGGCCTATCCAGAAATGGGCAGGGAGGGCGTGACTGCTTCTGTCCTGTGAAATGTCTTGGGCAAGCTGGACCCTGGAACATGTTGGCTCAAGGGGGCCCAGACACCAGGATGGGGTTTCTCTGAGAACAGAGGCAAAGGAAAAGGCTCTTGCTAGAAGTCTGCTCTGAGCCCTGATTTGGGGGCACCCAAGGTTGAGCCTTGACTTGCTCTTGGTTTGCAGCTGCAAGTCCTTCCACTGCTCTGTCGGTAACTTCGGGTGAGTCTGTGCTTGCTGCCAAGGGGGAGAGTGCAGGCAAGAGGTACCCCTGGAGAGGGAAGCCTCTGAGGGTTCGCCCACGGAGGACGGTGAGAAGCCTGACCAGAGGATGTAGACGGGACAAGGTGGATGTGCGGCAGCTGCTCTTGCCCAGTGCAGGATGAGGGAGAACAGAACCCTGCCCACTCTGGCTCCACCTCCCACAGAAGCCTGTCTTGCCAGCCCTGCCTGCCGAGCCTGGGCATGAGCAGAGCCCTGGCGAGGTCTCAGACGTGTTCGCTCTTGCCCGCAGGGAGGGAGAGGACGACTGCAGCCCCTGGGCTCAGTGGGGCTGACGGGGAGCATGAGGTTCTCCGGCGAGATGCCAGTGCTGATCTGGAGGAGAACTTCTTGGTGGCAGAGAGGAAAGGGAGCCACGACCCCTTCAGCCTGCAGGAGCTCCCCTCCTCCCTGGCTGCTGCTGTCAGTAAGTGCCCTGGGAACACACTGCACCTGGCTCTCCACACTCCAGTTAGCGGCAGGCCCTTGTGGTGGCAGCAGGGACCTGGCCTGCAGGCCGAGAGGGGAGTCCTGGGGGAAGCCGGGGCCGCGTAGCTGCCCACTGCCTTGTCTTGCCTTCACCCTGCTGCAACAGCAGCATGGGGGCTTGCGTCAGGTGCTGGCCGTGCTCCTCTTGGCTATAGCACGTCAGCATCTCCTGTTGGCAGCTGCCTCCGCTCTTGCCTGGGTCAGCCGAGATACTCCCAGTCTGCCGACTCCTCTGAACATGCTGCCACTGTAGCCCCCTTGCCACCCCCACCCAACTCCCCATGGCTGCACCCTGGCTCTGGGAGCAGTGAATCAAGCCAGTCTTCTCTCACCCGGTCTGACCCAGCATTATCTGCTCTGACTGTTCAGGTGCATCCTCTCTGGACTCTGTCGCCAACATCCTGAAAGCTGCCTTCCAGGCCATCAGCCACTGCCCTCCAAGTGCCCTCTACTGCCAGCTCTGCCGGCTCTTGGCACTCTGCATCGGCAGTCGGGACCCCGTCGCTACTGCCTACCTGGTCTCAGAATCTGTCTCGATCACTGCCCGCCATCAGCTGATGACCAGCATTCACAGGAGACTCTAGTAAGAGCTGCTCCCCTGTTCCTCCCCCTCAGCTGGCAGGTTTGTATGGGAAAAGGCAACTTCTAGATCCACTACCTCCCTTCCTGCAAAGGCTGCCTTTAAATCCTCCAGTCACATGGGGGCACACCTAGCCTATGGAACCCGCGGCCACAAGGAGACAGCACTAAACCTGCATTGGCTGCACGAAGCCTCCTAAAGCAAGAACAGGCAAAGTACCTTGGTAACACTGAAAGGAAGATGGGCTGGTGGATGGCTGACCGGGCTGGAAGCCAGCTGTGCCCCACCGCTCCTCGGGCCGCCGCCAGATCAGTGTGGCGTGTTGGGTCACAGAGATCCCCTTGAGATGGTCACTGAGCGTGCTGGTCCTACCACCGAGCCCCCCATCTGCCCTGCCCTCCCCCCCCCCACACACCCACCCCCTTGTCCTGCTGGCTCAAAAGCGCCTTCTGCAGAGGCCCAGAGTTGGGGTAATAGCCACCCAGCAGAGTAACGCAAACACGGAGAACAGCTCCGCTCTGGAAGGCTCAGCTACAGGGACCTGACAGCACTAAAGGGGCTTAAACCCCAAAGAGATCCTCTGAGAAGGAGCGTGAGTTGGCTTTCCTTATGGGGGGGTGAGGGAGAGGGGGGCAAGGTGGCTGCTTCCCCACCACCAGGAACAATTCTTTACATTGGCTTTGATAAACAAGTGTAAGTGACTGCAAGTGACCAGACACATCAGAGCAAGTTACTAGCCTAAAATAAAGAAAAACCCAGTTAAGCTGGGTACACCCAGAGATTGTTACAGATCCTATTTCTCACCCTTGCTCTGATTTCAGTAAAGCTCTTCAGGTCAGAGCTGATGGTTTTCCCGGCCTGGGTCTCATGTGGGGAGGCAGTTTTCAAAAGCCAGCTGAAGACTATCCACTTTCATCCCTACATAGGATTTCCCCAGGGTGGGACTCCTGTTTCATCCTCCTTCCCCAATGGAAAAATACCAACTTCAAGAGATTCCAGCACCAGGTGTAGGCACATCCCTTCTTGCCTGTTCCATCAGCCTGGGCTCAGAGCAGCCTTTCAGCCCCCTGCCTCTGCCCCTCCTGTTTTCTGGATCCCGTGGGGCTCTGCTGCACTGACCGCCCTGCTTTCCTCTGCAGCAAAATGAAGAAAAAGTCGGTGGCCGGGGTTGCTGCTCAGCTGCAGGAGCTCACCCTGCAGGGAGGGGGTGCCGGTTCGCAGCTCCAGCACCTGGTGCAGCTCCAGAGCTTGTTTGAATTCAGTGCGGCAGGGCTGGGCCCAGGAGAGACCGAGAGCTTCAGGGAGCAGCTGCAGCAAATCCCCGGCGGTACGTGCTGGGAGGGAGGCTGCCCTTCAGATGGGGTAGGGGTAGCTTTTGGCTTCTCTGGCAGCGAGGTGCCCGTCTGGCCCTGGCTGAACATGCAGCGCCTTTGCTAAGCGAGGAGCCTGGGCTCCGGTGGCTGTTTGCTCCAGGGACATCCCAGGTGGGGACCTTGTTTGCACCCTCAGACCCCAAGCGAGGAGTGAATGGGCCTGGGGAACCAAATCTTCCTGCTACAGGGCAGGGCTGTTGGCATGTGGGCAGCTTGCCCTGTCCCTGTGTCCATGCCACTGCACTGGGAGGGCCTGGGAACGTGCCAAATGGCTCGTAGCTGGGTGTGGCCTGTTGGGTGACCTCCCCTAATTGCTCCTGGCAGGTGTAACCGTGTGCCTGCTGACCCTGGTGTGCCTTCAGCCTGGCACTGTTGGGGATACCTTGCTGCTAACCCGCCTGGAGAAGGACAGCCCTCCAGTCACCATCCACATCCCAACGGCTCACAGCAAGGTGAGGGGCAGGGTCCATGGCACACCAGGCTGGCAGCATCTGGGGGGCTCAGGATGGGGGTCACAGTGCTGTGTCTCTTGCAGGTGCCCCTGAGCACCGTGCTTAGCGAGTTTGATGCCATCCAGAAGGAGCAGAAGGAATTCAGCAGCTGCACAGACAAGAGGGACTGGTGGCTGGGCCGGACAGAGCTGGACAGGAGGATGAAGGTGGGTGGGGATGCAGGAACTGGTTGGTGCTGACTCAGCGGAGCAGGAGCCTTGGGCTTTCTGGCTACCTCTGCCAATGTGCTTCCAATGGCCCTGTGGGGGAGCTCCCTCCTCACAGGCGCTTCCACTGATGGCAATGGGGGGGCTTCGCTGTCAGCGCTCCAGACTCCCGTTCCCTCCTGCAGGTCTTGACGGAGACTCTGGAGAAGGAGGTGCTGAGCTGCTGGAAGGGGGCCTTGCTGCCGGCCAGCCCAGACCTCGCTGTGGGCGAGGAGGCCTCCAGCCTGCAGGAACGTCTCCGGGAGTGTGGCTGGGACGGCTCTGATCTGGCCCTGCTGAAGGTGAGGGAGAGTCCTGGGAGGGCCAGCCGAGGAGCTCCGAGCACGATCCGGCTCCTGGCTTTGGCCGGGCAGGGAGATGTCTGGTCTAGCATTAGCCTGCTGAGTTGAGCCTGTGACTGGTGGGAAGGGAGCCAGGTCTCCACTAATGGGACCTGACCCCAGGAGAGCACATGGGTCCCATGGGGCGGGGTTTGCAGTGTCCTGGCCCAGTCGCTCACGCCTCAGTCTCTCTCTCCCTCAGCTCGTGTTGACCAGCGCTCACCTCCTCACCCCCCAAGACGTGCAGTGCCTGGCATCGGGGCTGTGCCCAGCACAGCCGCATGCCGCGCAGGCCCTGCTGCAGGAGGCGCTGGACAGGGGGAGATCCCGCAGCGGGCAGGCGAGTGGTCACCTGGTTCTTGTGCTGGACAAGGTTAGTGGTGGCCTCCCCAAAGCATCCCCCTGCCAGCCCAGCCTCTGGCTCATTGGGTCTCTCTCTCCTCTCCAGCACCTGCAGAAGCTGCCCTGGGAGAACATGCCCTGCTTGAGAGCCCTGCCAGTGACCCGGCTACCCTCCTTGCGCTTCCTGCTCAGCTACACCCTTGCCCAAAGAGTAAGTGGGGGTGGGGCGGGCCGGGCGGGGACAGTTGGTAGCTCCTTTGGGCCCTTCCTCAGGATGGGGAAATCCCCTTCCCCCTGTCCGACCTGCTCGACTTACTGAGCTTGAGAGATCCAGGCAAGAAGAGCAGTGGCCCCCTCCCTGCTCACTGGAGGGGCTCTGAGGTGTCTTGGGGCAAGTTCCAAGTCCTGTGAGCCAGGACGAAGTTCACATGGCTGGACGGGGCAGTGCCCTGGGTCCTGGGGTGCTGTGGCTGCCCACATGGATCCCCTCCAAGATCTCAGCCTGTGCCTGGGGCTCTGTAGGATGCTGCACCTAAAGGTGGAAGTAACACGTCTTGGGGGGGCCTCATTTCAGCATCGGCCAGGGTCCATCCTCGCCCGCGGGGTGAATCCCAGCAATGCCTTCTATGTCCTCAACCCTCACGACAACCTGCCCGGGACAGAGGAGCGCTTCCGAGCCTGGTTTGAGAGGTGGGTGCGTCCCTGCCTGTGTGCCCAGTGGGGGAGGGGGCTGCAGGGCGCGGCTGCCTGGCAGTAATCTGCCCACCTCAGTAGAGACAGACGTGTGTCCCGTGAGGCCTCAGCAGGTGCCCGTAAGGGGCATTGCTAAGCCAGGCTGTGGGAGTTTGCCTGTCACTGGCAGGGCGGCGGGTGCCCTGCTCTGTTCTCACTCAGTGTCATCTCACAGCGAACCCGGCTGGAGTGGGGTGACAGGAGCAGTCCCAAGCCAGGAGCAGATGCAGTCGGCTCTCACAGAGCACGATCTCTATATGTAAGTGTTGCCGGCGTGGGCCACCTACAAGCCAGCGGGACGTGGGTCTCCAATGGTGGGTGGAGTCAGCAAGCAGCGCTGAGTCCATCTCTCAAGATGTGCACCTCGGACTCCTGGGTACCATTCCCAGCTCTCTGCCTGAGCTTGGGCAAGCCAGCTCCCCTCCTCCCCGCTCTGAGGTCACCTGCCTTGCAAGGAGACCCCTCTGCAGGATGCTGATACGGGTGGGTTTCTGTAGAGGCAAGTGGCACTTTCCTGTGTAAAGGACAAAGCGTAATGATCCTCAGGGATGGGGTGCGCCTGGGGGAACAGTAGCAAGGCACCCGATCGGGCCATGGAAGTGCAGAGCATTTGTCCTGCGAGTCAGCCTCACTGGAGGCCAGGGAGCTGAGTGGGGGAGCAGTGACCCCAGCTTAGCTGCAGCCTCCTGCCAGCTGTCACCAGATCCCCTGAGGTGCTGGGCACTAACCACAAACTCTGCCTTAGCTACGCCGGGCACGGAGCAGGGGCTCGTTTCCTGGAAGGCCATTCGGTCCTCAAGCTGGACTGCCGTGCTGTGGCCCTGCTCTTCGGCTGCAGCAGTGCTGCCCTGGCTCTCCGTGGCAACCTGGAGGGAACTGGTATCGTCCTGAAGTACATCATGGCGGGATGGTGAGTCTACCAGCATGTGATCTGTGCTCTGGCTACATCAGCCCCCTGGCCCATGTGGCTTTAGAGCAGTGTGTAAACCAGGGAGGTGCGAGGGCTGGAGGGCTCCTTCCTGGCCCCTTAGAGGCTCAGTTTGGACCCTGAAACATGAGGTCTGGTCACCCTGGCTTAGCTCGTAAAACTCCATCTGCTAAAGGCCATAAATCAACATCTCGAATCCCATCACAGCCTCCCACTCTGCTGCCAGGGTGCCTGCGCTAGGGCTCTGGTACTAGCCTGAGGCCAGTGCAAGCTTCCTTCACTCACTCTCCCCACACACATCTAATGAATAGCAGGGAGGGGGTTAGGAACTGAACTGCCCTCCTTGTACTTAGGCCAGACGTGGCTATGCTGGGTGAAGGTACTGGCTCCAGCCCTGTGTCTGTTCCCTTTGCAGCCCCTTGGTGCTGGGAAACCTCTGGGATGTGACTGACCGAGACATCGACCGCTATATGGAGGCACTTCTCCAGAGCTGGCTGAAGTCGGGACCAGGTGCTCCTCTCCTCCAGCATGTTGCCCAGTCCCGCCAGGCCCCCAGACTCAAATACCTCATTGGTGCAGCCCCCATAGCCTATGGCTTGCCTGTGACTCTGCAGTGAGACCCTGTCCAAGGGGTCATGGGACTTGGATCGTAAAGGGGATCCAGCACCTGACCTTGACCTGAAATCTGCCGCCTCTGGACCAAAGCTCCTCTGAAAGTGCCTTTTGTTCAGATGCTGATTTTTCAGCCTAGTCTGTCTGATCTCGGCAGACAGCCCTTAGTTGGCTTCTCATAAGGACTTGTGGATGGATGATCTCTTAAGCTTCACTGTGGCACATTTAAACAGCTGCAGTGTCTTGGAGTGGCTGGTCTGGGAGAAGAATCGTATGCATGTAAATTGTCAAATCTGTATGAATAAGTTATTTTAATAAAAGTACCTGAGGTTTTTATATTGTAAATAATTGCTGTACAAGTGTTATGGTCAACTAAAATAAAGCTGGTGGAGCCATAGCCTTGAATCACGTGGCTTTCCTGGGCCCCAGGGCAGATGGACAATCCACTCCTCCACTTCTAACCTAAATCAAAATGGAACCAGATTGCTGGTACTTAACACTAAAAAGGCCGTAGAGCAGTTTTTAAACTAAGGACTGGGGGAAAGCCGACAGGTGTGGAGGAGCACATGGCTCGGACAAGACATCTATTGGGGAGGTTCTATTAATAGAGATGCTCTATGTTCTAGTCAGGAGGAGATGATGGAAGTATGGGTCAGATCAAATGAGACAATCAAATGAAAGAGTCTAACATCAGGAAATGGCAGACATAAATAGTGACAAATTATTAAAGTGCTTATATGCAAATGCTAAAAGTCTAAAGAGTAAAATGGGTGAACTGGAGTACCGTAGTTTTAAAGGAGGATATTGATATAATAGTCATCACGGAAATTTGGTGGAATGAGGACAATCAATGGGACACAATCATACCAGGGTACAAAATATATTGGAAGGATAGAGCAGGTCATACTGGTGGGGGAGTGGCACTATACGTGAAACAAAATGTAGAATCAAATGAAGCAAAAAATCTTAAATGAGCCAAAATGCTCCATAGAATCTTTATGAACAGTAATTCCATGCTCTAATAATAAGAATATAGCTGTAGGGATATATTATCAACCACCTGATCAGGCCAGTGATAGTGACTCGGAAATGCTAAAAGAGACTAGAGATGCTATCAAATTAAACTCAATAATAACTGGGGTCTTCAACTATCCCCATATTGACTGGGTACACATGACCTCAGGATGGGATGCAGAGATGAAAATTTCTTGATCCATTAAATAACTGCTTCTTGGAGCAGCTGGTTCTGGAACCCACAAGGGGAGAGGCTATTCTTGATTTAGTCCTAAGTGGAGCACAGGATCTGGTTCAAGAGGTAAATATAACTGGACCACCTGGAAATAGTGACCATAATGTAATAACATTTAACATCCCTGTGGTGGGAAAAACACCTCAGCAGCCCAACACTGTGACATTTAATTTCAGCAAGGGGAACTATACAAAAATGAGGAAGTTAAACAGAAATTAAAAGGTACAGTGACAAAAGTAAAATCTCTGCAAGATGCATGGAAACTTTTCAGACACCATAATAGAGGCCCAACTTAAATGTATACCCCAAATTAAAAAACAATAAGAGAACCAAAAAAGTGCCACTGTGGCTTACCAACCAGGTAAAAGAAGCAGTGACAGATAAAAAGATATCTTTTAAAAAAAATGGAAGTCAAATCCTAGTGAGGAAAATAGAAAGGACCATAAACTTTGTCAAATTAAATGTAAAAATATAAGAAAAGCCAAAAAGGAGTTTGAAGAACAGCTAGCCAAAAACTCAAAGTAATAGTAAAATGTGTTTTAAGTACATCAGAAGCAGGAAGCCAGCTAAACAACCAGTGGGGCACTTGGACAATCGAGATGCTAAAGGAGCCCTCAAAGATGATAGTCGTAGCAGAGAAGCTGAATAAATTATTTGCTTCAGTCTTCATGGCTGAGGCTATTGGGGAGATTCCTAAACCTGAGCCATTCTTTTTAGGTGACAAATCTGAGGAATTGTCCCAGATTGAGATGTCATTAGAAGAGGTTTTGGAACAAATTGATGAACTTAACAGTAACAAGTTGCCGGGACCAGATGGCATTCACCCAAGAGTTCTGAGAACACTCAAATGGGAAATTGCAGAACTATTAACTGGTTTGTAACCTATCCTTTAAATCAGCTTCTGTACCTAATGATTGGAAGAGAGCTAAGGTGACACCAATATTTAAAAAGGGCTCTAGAGGTGATCCTGGCAATTTCAGGCCAGTAAGTCTGTCAGTACCGGGCAAATTAGTTGAAACTATAGTAAAGAATAAAATTGTCAGACCTGTGAATGAATATAATTTGTTGGGGGAAAGTCAACATGGTTTCTGTAAAGGGAAATCATGCCTTACTAATCTGCTAGAGTTCTTTGAGAGGGGTCAAACATGTGGACAAGGGGGATCCAGTGGATGTAGTATACTTAAGATTTCCAGAAAGCCTTTGACAAGTTCCCTCACCAAAGGCTCTTAAGTAAGTTGTCAAGGGATAAGAGGGAAGGTCCTTTCGTGGACTGATAACTGGTTAAAAGACAGAAAACAAAGGGTAGGAATAAATGGTAAGTTTTCTGAGTAGACAGAGGTAACTAGTGGGTTCCCCCAAGGGTCTGTCCTGGGCCCCATCCTATTCAACTTATCTATAAATGATCTAGAGAAAGGGGTAAACAGTGAGGTGGCAAAATTTGCAGATGATACCAAACTGCTCAAGATAGTTAAGACCAAAGCAGAGTGTGAAGAGCTTCAAAAAGATTTCACCAAACTAAGTGATTGGGCAACAAAATGGCAAATGAAATTTAATGTTGATAAATGTAAAGTGATGCACGTTGGAAAACATAATCCCAACTATATATACAATACGATGGGGACTAATTTGGCTACAACTACTCTAGAGAGAGATCTTGGAGTCATTGTGGATAGTTCTCTGAAAACATCCACTCGGTGTACAGTGGCAGTGAAAAAAGCAAATAGAATGTTAGGAGTCATTAAAAAAGGGATAGCGAATAAGACAGAAAATATCCTATTGATTCTACATAAAACCATGGTATGTCCACATCTTGAATACTGTGTACAGATGTGGTCGCCTCATCTCAAAAAGATACATTGGCATTGGAAAAGGTTCAGAAAAGGGCAACAAAAGTGATTAGGGGTTTGGAACGGGTCCCATATGAAGAGAGATTAAAAAGACTTGGACTTTTCAGCTTAGAAAAGAGGAGACTAACTGGGGATATGACAGAGGTCTATAAAATCATGACTGGTATGGAAAAAGTGAATAAGGAAGTTATTTACTTATTCCCACAATAAAAGAACTGGGGTCACCAAATGAAATTAATAGGCAGCAGGTTTAAAACAAACAAAAGGAAGTTTTTCTTTACTCTGCACAGTCAACCTGTGGAACTCCTTGCCAGAGGATTCAGAGAAGGGGGAAAGAGGCTTTAGGCTACTCTCAGGGCAGCAGAGTACCATGGAGAGCCACAGCGTGAAGCCCCCATGGCTGCCTCTCTGCAAAGCTCCTTGCTGAGCTCCTGCAAGCATCCTGTGAAGCGGCTAGGATGTTAAGTGACAGGTGCTGGAGCTGTGCAAATCCAAAGAGCAGAGGCTGCCCTTTCTATGGGGGTTTATCCAACCAGGAGCCCAGGCAGGCGGCAGGCCCGCCTGGTGCTAAGGCCTGTGCCAGCCAGACGCGTCTCCGCTGCCAGCAGCTGCTGTTTTGAAATAACAGTGCGTGGTGGGAGCTCGCCCTGCTATTCCAGGAACCTCCCCCTGGAGACACGCTGCCCGCAGCCTACGGGCCCTGGCCAGGGGAGACTAGCCCCCAGCAACGGCAGCCGGAAGTAGGGGGAGACTAGCCCCCAGCAACGGCAGCCGGAAGTAGGGGGAGACTAGCCCCCAGCAACGGCAGCCGGAAGTAGGGGGAGACTAGCCCCCCCGAGCACCGGCAGCCGGAAGTAGGGGGAGACTAGCCCCCCCAGCAACGGCAGCCGGAAGTAGGGGGAGACTAGCCCCCCCCAGCAACGGCAGCCGGAAGTAGGCGGAGCCCCACGGCGCATGGGCGGGCCGAAGGAGACCATAGAGTCCGGCTTGCGGAGGCGGCGCCCGGCCCAGAGCGTCTCCCCGGCCCGCGCTCCCCAAGATGGCGCAGCAGGTGAACATCACGGAGCTGGCGCTGCCGCAGCTCGAGCTGCTGAAGAACCAGCTGGACCAGGTCAGGCTCCGCCCCCGCGACACCGCCCGGCCCACCCCCGCGACACCGCCCGGCCCCGGTCCCGGCCCCGCGAGACCCGATCGGGAGCCGCCCCGCGCGACATCCCCTGGTCCCGCCTCCGGGAGCCGCCTCGCGACACCGCCCGGCCCCGCCACCCGGGGCCTCCGGGAGCCGCCGCCCCCGCGAGACCTGTTCGGGAGCCGCCCCAGGAGCCCCCGCCTGAGCCGCGCTGTCCCCAGGAAGTGGAGTTCCTCTCCTCCTCCCTCGCCCAGCTCAAGCTGGTGCAGACCAAGTACGTGGAGGCCAAGGACTGTCTGAGCGTGCTCCGCCGCAGCAACGAAGGTGGGTGCTGGCTACTCTCCCCCCCTTCCCCAGGGGAGCCCCCCCTTGGCCCTAGGCTCCTCCCCCTTCCCCAGGGGAGCCCCCCCTTGGCCCTAGGCTCCTCCCCCTTCCCCAGGGTCCATCTGTCCCATTCCCCTGGGTCCCCTCTGCCCAGCCCATTCCCCTTAGCCCCGTGTGGGGACGGGGCAGTCACGGAGGCGGCCTGTGACCTGCAGCTCTGTGCACGTGCCTTGGCTTTGGGCCACCTGGAGTGGCCGCCTCCTTCCCACGAAGCAGGCCCTGAGGGGAGGGAGTTTACACTAGTGGTTAGAGGAAACAACTGAGAGCCAGAACTCCTGGGTCCCGATCCTGCCTCCGCCACTGACTTGCTGCAGGCTTTGGGCAGGCCACAATGCTGGTTGGTGCCTCGGTTTCCTTACAGGGTGTATGTAACTAAAGAGCTCCAGATTGAGATGAAAGATGCTATGGAGGGGCCAAACGTTGCTATTAACTTGCCCCCAACTTTGCAAAGCCTATGAATGCTGATGAGCGTCCCAGGTTTCATGGGCAGCTTTGGCACCCTCCATGCCCAGGCTGCTGTTGGGAGGGGTCCCGTACTGTGGGGCGAGGGAGGGTCTGGGTAATAACAGGCATTTCTTTGTGTCTCCAGGCAAAGAGCTGCTAGTTCCACTCACCAGCTCTGTATCCTTTACTCACCATTGCGCTCCGGCTCCCGACTCTCCAGTGTGATTCTCACTCCAATGGGACACTGAACCCTTGTGCCCCAGGACGCAGCCTGCTCTGCCTTGGGTGCAGCCACCAGCTTAGAGTTGAACATTTCCAGTCAGTGGGCAGGAGGCTGGGAACAGTCACTGGGACCCGTTTCCTTTTGTCACTCATCTAAGCCCTGCTGGACTGAAGCTGCTCCCATGAAACTGATCTGTGCTGTTCCATGTGGCCTGTCACCCACATCCCAGTCAGCTCATTGCCAGAGGGGCCTGAACCAAGCAGGCCAGTAGAGGGGAGCTCACCTCTAACTGTGTGGGGGGGCTGAGGCGTGCTGGCCAAGATGCACTGGGGCACTTGTCCAGCTGCTGGGCTTGTGCCTGCTCTGGGAGTGAACAGGGCTTCTAGTGCCACACTCAGTCCCTGCTGGGCCAATGGATTTTCCAGTGCTCTTGGCGTCTCCTGTTAACCCTGGGTTGGGCTTCTCCTTGGGCCAAGCATCACCGAGGGGTCTGGGGACTGATCGGATCTTTGGATGCCTATTGAAATTGGTTCCCCTCATCCCCAGGCGGCCTGCCCAGTTCATACTAGTGACCTGGTCCAGTGGGTAGGACACTGGCCTGTTGACTGTCTAGTGCCAGCTGTACTACTGACCTGCTTGGGTGAGTCACTTCCCATCCCTCCTTCTCTGCCTCCTTTGGTTAGACTGAGAGCTCTCCAGGACAGAGACTCTCTCTGCATGTTGGTACAACGGAGTCCTGACGTTGGCCCAGGATTCAACCTGCTGCTGCAGAGGCCTAGTGCAACGGTGCTTTACGCGGAAGCACTGGATGAATTGTACTCTGCGCTGAAGGAGCTCGGTTGATTTCTACCAGTTCAGGATCTGTCCCTTTTGCGGGTAGTGTGAAGCTAAGCTGCTATCACCATAACCTTCTTGTTCTTACGGTTCCCCTGCTGGTCCTGTCTTTTCCTTTGACCTCCCTGGCAGATGTACGTCCCCGGGAAGCTCTCTGACGTTGGCCACGTGCTGGTGGACGTGGGGACAGGCTACTACGTAGAAAAGGTAGGAGGCGCTCTCATAGTGCGTTGACCCATGAGCAGCATTAGACTGGGTGTGTTCCAGGGAGTGGCAGAAAGTGCTTTACCTGCTTATAAAATGGTTAGACTCTTCCCCCCCCCCCCCCCCCCCGGCAGCCTCTTTGCACAAATCACGCTCATAGCTGGAGCGCAGCTCCTGCTGTCCCCCTGCAAGTTCTGCCCTGGGACAGGAGGAGAGTGACTGCTAGCAGGTGAGGTCAGTGCACTGCAGTTCCCTGCTCGGGGCTTGGGTTTCATTCCCTTAGCTCTTTCCCCTTTTTGAGACAGTGCCATCAATTTCTATCTTGTGGGGTGCTGAGGGGTTGTTGGACAGCTGTTATGTTACACCCCAGAGGAGGCTGCATTTCAGGAACAGGTGATACCTAGATGCACTGACAACTGTGATGCTTCATTAGTTAGTGCAGGGGTGGGGAACCTGTGGGCCTGGCTTACCTTGATCTGGCCAGTGGCAAGGCGTGGGGCCTTCCCCCGCAGCGGGGCAAGCCAGTGCTCATGCTCCGGGCCTGTGGCAAGTCTCCGAGCCTCGGCACCCCTCTGCAGGGCTGGAGCATGAGAGTCAGCTCGCCCCGCTGCTGGGTAAGTCCCGAGCCTCAGCGTCCCCCATGGGGCTGGAGCACAAGGGGAGCCCCAGCGCCCCAAATTGTGAGTGAGGTTTTTGCTTCATGTGGAGTATTTTAGGGGTTTTTTTGCTTCTCTTGTGGGTGGTTCCGGATTTTTCTGTGGGTCGGTGGCCCCCAACCAAAAGACGGTTCCCCACCCCCAGTTTAGAGCTCTGAGTTCTCTGATGAAAGGTGCTGCCGAAAGGCCAAACACGTTATTGCCTGAGCAGCCCAGTCTTGGAGCAGTTTGCTTACTCTGTCCTGTGCGTCACTTCTTGTCCCTGCGCTCCAGGCAGGGGGTAAAGCCCCTCCCACGGTGCCTGCCTGTCCTGGGGGTGGGCATGTCATGTTCCCATCCCTCTTGCAGACTGCAGACAATGCCCGCGATTTCTTCAAGAGGAAGATTGATTTTCTGACCAAACAGATGGAGAAGATTCAGCCGGCGCTGCAGGAAAAACACACCATGAAGCAAGGTAGGGACCTTTCTCTGGGGCGGTGCCCACCATTGGCACCATCTGTCCTTAGCCACGAGAAGCCCCCAGCCATGTGCTGTCACTGGGTGTGTTCTTTCCCTTGCAGCTGTGATGGAAATGATGAGCCAGAAGATCCAGCAGCTAACGGCCACGGGGGCGTCACAGGCTGCGGCAACAAGGGCATAGCCTGTGGCATCTGTCCCCAGCCCCGTGGGCCCCACACACCGCGGTGCTGCACTTGGACTGAGGCATTTTGTTCTGTTACAAGCAGTCTTAAAATCACCGAGGAAGCAGCTGGAGCTGAAACTGCCTGGCCCCCAGCCGCCGGGAGGCACGTGCTCTCTGCTGGCGGCTGTTACGTATGCGCAGCCTGGGGGGCTCTTCCCCTTGTGTATGCGGCAGGTGATCTCCCTGGGAGAGAAATTAAACAGTTGCTGACTGGGCTTGGCCACCTCTGGTGAGAAATACGCAGGGGCTGGGCAAAGGAGCTGTCCAGCGCGGGGTGCGGCCCCTTCCCATCCAGGGGCGGCTCTTGCCGGTGATGGGGTTGGGGGGCTCTGGGCTGCTGTCTCTACCCTGGCCTCTATGCCCCTTTCACAGCACAACTTGGGCCCCGGCAGGACAGGGAGGCAGCAGGTGGGTGGCTGCACCCTTCTTGCAGGGGGATCCCCGAAGGCAGCGGGTGAGGCAAATCTCTGGTACCTACCAGTGTCCCACCTCGCCTGCAGGCCTTGGGCTGAGGGTGGCCAGCCAGATTCAAGCCCTACTAGAAGCAGGCAGCCCTGGCCAGCTGCTCAGCGCTGGTTCTCACCCTGCACCCAACTGTTCTGAGGAGGGGGGAGTCTATCCTGCTTTGCCACCCCTGCTGGAGATGGGTTCAGCTCTAGGGCCCCTGCATGCAGGTCCTACAGCTATGATGGGTAGAGCACCCAGGCACCTGGCTTCCCCCAGGAGGTGCAATTGTCTCCCTTTGTGCACTGCTGACGCTTTGGCACCACTCTTCCTTGCCGCATTCGCACCTAGGGTAATGCCCCTGCCCAGAGCACTGGTCAGGCTTCAGCTGGAGTGCTGTGTCCAGTTCTGGGCCCCACATTTCAGGAAAGATGGAGCAATTGGAGAAGGGCCAGAGAAGAGCACCAAAATGATGGAGGATCTGGCGCACGTAAGCTAGGGGGAAAGATGGAAAGAATTGGGCTGGTTTAGTTGGAAAAGGAGACAGAGAGGGGCCACGACAGCGGTTTTCAGGTCTCTAAAAGGGTGTGTCCAGGAGAAGGGAGAAAATTGTTCTTGGGCGCTGAGGACAGGACAAAAGCAACGGCCTTTAACTGCAGCAAGGGAGGTGGTGGGCTCTCCATCACTGGAGATATTTAAGAGCAGCTTGGACGGACACCTGTCAGGGCTGATGTCTGATGCTGGGTCCTGCTGTGAGGGCAGGGGCCTGGACTCAATGACTGCTCAAGGTCCTGTCCAGCTCTAGGATTCTACACTTCTCTAGCTTAAAGCCACCTGCTGCTGGGGGTGGGGTACACTGAAGGGCTGGCACCTCAATGTCCATCTGCCCAGCTGGACTACAGCAGAGACGCACCAGCAGCGGCTTCTTGCTGAGCTTCCTTCCCAGGCAAACAGGCTGAGCTGCAGCATTTACGTTCTGGCAGCTGCACCTGGGTTCTAGTCCCCTTGGCCCACACAACTCAAATGCCTGGGGCTGCTGGCCTCCAGGAAACCAAGCCCTGGGTTTGAGGAAGATGTTGCTCCTGCCAAGGTACAGGAGGGGAGGGACACTTGCCCCCTTATGCCCTGGAACTTCCTCATGGGACAGAGGCAGTTTACAGTGTAGGGCTAGGCCCCTGAGTTTTACCAGGTGCAGAGTGCCTGGGCTTGTGTTGGGCATTAGTCACTTCTGAAACCTCAGACCCATGGTGGCCCTAGAGCATCACAGGGGGCAGCCACCAGTCCTGCCTTACCCTAGAGAGGAAGGCCCTGCCTCCCCAGGGAAATGGAAACAATTCCTATCACATGTATGTACTGGGGCAGCCTCTGTTCGCACCAGCCCATGCAAGTGACTGCACTGGGCTAGGCTGCTCTGCGTGGTGGACCTGCCCCTGCCCTGGAGCAGGCCCAGGTGGCTCCCTTAGTGAGCACGACCCTTCTCCTCCCCAGCCAGGTGCCTTGCAGTAAGTAGCTTTCCCTGGCCGGAGGGAACACAGCACAGGCTGGGCTGCTTCCTTTTGTCTGTCACCACCTCCACGAGCACAAGTCCTTTCCCTTGCCAGCACCCCCAAGCAGAAAGCTGGCAGGGGAGGGGATAGGGGGCTCTAAGGCTCTTTAAGGGGACCAACAGCCCTTGAGCGCTTTTAGCCCAGGACTCCAAGCACAGACCCGTGGCGCCTTTTCCTGCCCACCAAGCCCCAGCCACACAGGATCCACACCCCTAACAGCAGAACTTTATTCTATGCAGGAGGCACCTCCTCAGCCACAACAGACAGCCCCTGGCCTCACCTCGGATGGGTGGTGCCTTGTGGAGTATTATGGCTTCTACCGTAAACGTCTCCCCCCACCCCAGTCCCTCCCCTCCGTATGTACAGCTACATGCGCTGACCCCCAGGAGTTTTCTGAGGTCTGCGCTCCAAGACTTTGACCACAACGGTGATACCGGGTGGCCCCGTGCAACTCGCACTGCCATGGTGAGTGGCCGTGTGACACGAGACAGCCACGTGACCTGCATGGTACGCTGGGTGCTTGTCAAGAACGTGGAAGGTCACGTGACCGTGGGTGGCCATGTTCAGTGATGCTGCAGATGGTCCCGTGATGGGCATGGAGCGGGTGATGCAGCCAGCCACGTGCCAACCCCCACTAAGTGCTTCTTGATCACCGTGCTCAACCCCACCCCCGCTGGCCCGGCTCAGCGCCTGCACTCAGCGCACAAAGAGGGGCTTGTGGACCCTCTTGTGCCGGTTGAGTGTGGCACTCCTGGCGAAGCTCTCCCCGCACTCCACGCAGATGTAGGGCTCGTGCCCGTGGGCATCAGCCCGGTGCCGCTCCAGCTCCGCGCTCGCGGAAGGCCTGGCCGCACTCGGGGCAGGCCTGGCTCTGGCGGGCGGCGTGCAGCCGCTGGTGCTTGAGGAGGTTGGTGCTCTGGGTGAAGCCGCGGCCGCAGTCGGGACAGCGGTGGGGCCGGGCGCCCGAGTGGGTGCGCTGGTGCTTGATGAGGTTCTTGCTCTGGGTGAAGCTCTTGCCGCACTCCCCGCACTGGTAGGGCTTCTCGCCCGTGTGGATGCGCTGGTGCTGGATGAGGTTGGAGCTCCAGCTGAAGCTCTTGCCGCAGTCGCTGCAGCGGTAGGGCTTCTCGCCGGTGTGGGTGCGCCGGTGCTGCACCAGGTGCGAGTTCTGGCTGAAGCTTTTGCCGCACTCGCTGCAGGTGCTGGGCCGCTCGCCGGTGTGAGTCCGCTGGTGCCGCAGCAGTTTGGACCAGTGGCTGAAGCTCTTGCCGCACTCGTTGCAGATGAAGGGCCGCTGCCGGCCAGCAGCACCGCGGTGCCGCACCACCATCCCCCCCTCTTCCTCCTGCCCATCAGCCAGCTCCACCAGCTCCCCACCATAGCCAGGGGGCGGCCCGGCTGGGCTCTCCGGCCCCCGGCCTCTGGGGCTGCTCCCATCTGCTCTCTGGGGAGCCTTCTTCTTGGGCTTCTTGGCCAGCGGGCTGTGGGGGACCACGGTCTGGATGATCTGGTGCTGCAGCTCCCCCTCGCTGTCGCTCACAATGCCGTCGTCAGCTGGAAGGCAAAGGAGAGCCAGGCACAGCTCGGGGTAGCACAGACACACAGCCTGGGGCTGAGCGCCGCAGAGCACCCCGTGGGATCCGGGGTCCTGTTGTCATTAAAACTCCAGCAACTGGGTACTTGGACTCCCCAGCAACGACTCCCCCCCATCCTCAGGGCACGAGACGACAGGCACTCCAGGCAGATGCCCCAAGCTTCCCCTCAGCCCCACCCCAGAAGGCGCTCGGCTGGGGTGACAGCAGTGACCCACGGACGCACGAGAACCGGATGGGAAGGTGTATTTACAGCCCAGAGCCTCCCCGAATAGGACAGACGCACACACACACCACTGACTCCAATCCTACAGCTGGCCCAGGGAGCACAGACCTCTGGGAGTCACCCAAGCTCTCCCTGGTCACCAGCCAGTACCAGGTGCTGCCCCTTGAGCCAGGCTAAGGAGCAGCAGAGCTGAGCCCCACAACACTAGGGCTGTGTCTACACTGGCATGATTTTCCAGAAATGCTTTTAACGGAAAAGTTTTCCGTTAAAAGCATTTTCCGGAAAGAGCGTCTAGATTGGCACGGACGCTTTTCCGCAAAAAAGCCCCGATCACGAAAATGGCGATCGGGGCTTTTTTGGAAAACAAATCTCAGCTGTCTACACTGGCCCTTTTGCGCAAAGTTTTGCGCAAAGGGACTTTTTACCCGAACGGGAGCAGCATAGTATTTCTGCAAAAGCACTGATTTCTTACAGTAGGAAGTCAGTGCTTTGCGAGAAATTCAAGTGGCCAGTGTAGACAGCTGGCAACTTTTTCCGCAAAAGCGGCTGATTTTTCGGAAAAACTTGCCAGTCTAGACACAGCCTAGGAGGCTGGAGAGACTGCCCAGCAGCAGGAGAGTAGCAGTCCTGCTGCCTGCAAACAACCCTCCCCTGCAAACCCAGCACAGCTGGAGAACACAGGGCCCCCAGAAGGACCCTCACCCCTTAGCAGGTGGCACAGGGCACTTGGCAGAGAGGGGTTGGCACAAAGCAGAGCCAAGCTTTGCCACTTGCCACCCAGGAGGAGAGCACCCAGGACGGCTTTTGGGGTAGAACAGAGGGATTAGAGCCACTCGCTGCATGGAGGGATCCGGCCCAGAGCTCCCTCTGCCCACACTTCACTGATTGGCGGCTCCAGGGCTGGCCTCACGTCTGGCCTCACCTATGTAGACTCGTCTAACGATATCGGGGTCATCAGAGTCATGGAGCTCCACCACACATGGCTCGTCTTGCTCCATCGGAGGGGGAAGCGGCGAGGAGTCAGGAATCCTGCTGGCGGGAGAGAGAAGAGAGAAGAGAAAGTGGCCCAGTAACTCTCCGCCCTGCGCAGCATCACCGCGGCTCACAGGCCCCGTTCCTCAGGCGGGCGGCCACCGAAGCAGGAATCTGACAGAGATAGAGCTCGGCGGTAAGGCCAGGAGGGGTCCTGCATAGCACACGCCAAAGAAACTTGGCTAGCGAATCCCACCCCAAGCCCAATGGCCTGCGGGGGCGTTCCCGGGCTTCCGGCCTTAGACATGCTACAGTCGCTCCTCAGTACGAGTCTAGCTCTTCCCAGAGCCTGTGCCGAGATCTCAGGAGCCTGCAGCGCAGAGGCAGAGCTGTGGGGTGTGTCTGGGTCCCAGTGCCACACCAGCCCTGTTCTAAGCATCGGGCATTGCTAGCCACAGCATAGAGCAATCATGCCAAGGCCATGCGCGCTCACCAGAGCTGCCATGGACACTCAGACCCCCCCCAGTCCCATTTGGGCCCGGCCTAACGTTTCCATTGGGCCCGGCCAGGCAGGCACGTGCGGTACAGGGCACTTGGGGTCATCTCTGCATCCTCACCTCCACTCCGAGATGCGCGGGTCGGGGGTTTCCCCTGCAAGCAGCACCGTGGCAATCCAGAGGCTGTTTTCCCAGCTTGCTCCTGCAGCCCCTTCTCTCTCTTGCTGTGGCTGGACACACCTGAAGGCCTGATGGAGAAAGCAAAGCAGGCAAGCACTCTATTACCTGGTCATTAGCAACCCAGCCCCTCATCTCCTTATCACACTCCTCTGGGGGTGAGACGCTTTTGTCTTCTTGCAACTGGGGCACAGCGAGATACAACACTTAGGCTGTGTCTACACTGGTGCGAGTTCTTGCGCAAGAACACTGACGTTCTAATGTATGAAATCAGGGTTTCTTGCGCAAGAACTATGATGCTCCCGCTCAGGAAGAAGCCCTCTTGCGCAACCGTTCTTGTGAAGAGGCCAGTGTAGACAGGCAACATGAATTTCTTGTGCAAGAAAGCCCTATGGTTAAAATGGCCATCAGAGCTTTCTTGCGCAAGACAGCGTCTACACTGGCAAGGATGCTCTTGCGCAAAAGCACATGCCAGTGTAGACGCTCTCTACTGGAAGAGTTTTTGCACAAGAACTCTTCCGCAAAACAGTTCTTGCGCAAGATCATGCCAATGTAGACGTAGCCTAAGGCTACATCTACACTGCAGGCTTCTTGTGCAAGAACTGTTTTGCGCAGGAGTTCTTGCACAAAAGTTCTTGCGCAAGAGTGTGTCCACACTGCCATGTGCTTTTGAGCAAAAGAGTCCAATGGCAGTGCGGATACTCTCTTGCGCAAGAAAGCTCTGATGGCCATTTTAGCCATAGGAGTTTCTTGCACTAAAAAACCCTGTTGCCCATCCACACTGCCTTCTTGCACAAGTGCCCTTGTGCAAGAGGGCTTATTCCTCGTGGGGAGAGGAATAACTCTTGCACAAGAAGTCCTCTGTTCTGATGCTTTACTATAAATTAACTTGCACAAGAATGCGCGTGCAATGTAGACGTGCCGCAAGTTTTTGCGCAAGAACGGCCATTTTTGTGCAAAAAGCTTGCAGTGTAGACATAGCCTTAGCTCTTATGGACCTTAATGAGCACAGTCCTTAGCCCCATTTTGCAGATGGAAAACTGAGGCACAGTGGCTGAGTAACTGGCCCAACGTCAGACAGGAAGTCTGTGGCAGAGCAAGGAACTGAACCCAGGTTTTGGAGACCCAGGCTAGTTTAGAAAAGGAAGGATGACCAGTAGTCACCGACCGCCCCCATTTCTCCCCACCCCCAAGAAGCCCCACTACCTACCTCCAGTGACAATGGAGGTAGTGCCAGCTTCCTGCGGGGTGGACAGAAGTCCTGCAGCTGCGCGCCACTTCCAGGGGTTCTGGAAGTGCGCTGGCTGCTCCCCTCCCCCAGGTCTGTGGCGTGCAGGGAACTTGCGGGGGGAGTCCCCGGAGGAGGCGCGAGCCGGGGCTTCCCTCCTCTGTGGGGGGAGGGGGGAGGAGTCCCAGGAGGAGGCGGGTGCGGGGGACTCCCTGTCCCCTGCCCCCACTGGCACCCTGTCCCCTGCTGCAGAACCCTGCCCCCTGACCCAGCACCTACTAGCACCCTTCCCCAGTACCATGTCCCCTGCTCCCACCAGCACAGTTGGGGCCACATTAGTGAGGCTTGCGAGGGTTTTGGAAGAGTTATTTTTTGCATCTCACTTGTGTGGCCCCCAACTGACTTTTCTGTGGGTCAGTGACCCCTGACTCAAAAGAGATTCCCTGCCCTTCTCAGAAATAAAGACAATGCAGAAACTTTTTGTGTTTGACATAGTATTTTATTTAAAAATTAAGCCTGGCCAACAAATCACCAATTGGGGCCAAGCCCCCATCTGGCCACAGCAGCACAACACTCCTGCACCCGGCCCCCCCAGACCCTAGATCTGAGCCTATCATACACGGGACCCCCCTGCCCTGAGCCCCTCACATACCCCAACCCAAATTCCTGCACCTTCACATCCACAAGCCTGTGGCTTGCTTAGTACCCCAATCCTCCATCTGACCTCAACACTCCCCAGCCTGGAGCCCCCTCCCCGAGCCAGCGTCCCCTTCTCCACCTCCTCCTGCATCCAAATTTCCTCACAGAGCTTGCACCTCTCACCCTTTCCCACACCCAAATCCCTCGTTCCCACCCCAGAGCCTACACATCCTGTCTCAACCCAGTGAGGGTATGGCTAGACTGCAGGAGTTTTTCCAGGATTCCAGAAATATACCAGAAAAACTCTTCCGCATCCAGGGACACATTTGTTCTTCCGTTTTTTTTTTAGTGGAAGAGCAAACATGCTCTTTCGGTAACCCCTGTATTCCTCGTTCCATGAGGAATAAGGGGGCTTCCAAAAGAAGGGTTTTTTCTGACATTTGGTCCAGTCTAGACAGGCCAAATGTTGGAAAAAACCTCTTCCTACAGAAGAATTGGAAAAAAAGTGGCAGTTTAGAGTGTATAAGGGCTGGGGATAGCAAATGATGGAGAGGAGGAGAATAGAGAGGGCGGGGCTTCAAGGAAGGGGTGGGGTCTTGGAGGAAGGATGGGGTAGTAGATCTTGGCTTGTTCTGACATTTAAAAAGTGATCTTGGGTGTAAAAAGGTTGGAGACCACTGCTCCAGAGATACAGCAGCAAAAGCCAGGGGTGAGGGGAGAATCCAGCCAGAGCCAACATTTTCCACAGAGCAGCCACTCATTTTGAGAGCTTCAGTTTTCGGGAGTCCAGCTTGAGTCCCCACCCCTCTCTGTTTCAGGAGGTAGATAAGATCATGACATGAGGCTTTTGGAAAAGGTTAGATCCAGTCACTTCTCTTTGGAACACAGGACCAGAAGGCACTTAGAAGGCCAATCCCTGGCTACTGCAGGCTGCCTCATCATACGATCCTGTTCAGAAATGTATCGAGCTCCAGCTTTACGCTAAGCAAGAAGTTTGCTTCTCCATGACTCCTAGTGCGAGGCTATTCCAGAACCTCCCACCTCTGATGGTTAGAAACTTATTCCTCGTCAGTTACAGGAGTAAATGGGGAGAAACAACACACTTAGTAGTCTTTTACACTGAAGATGCCACAAGAAGAAGAAAAAAAGTCCCACTAACGGGTCCAGGAGAGGAGGGGGCACAAAATAATCCACAAGAGTCAATAGGGCAGAGACCAGCCCTGTTTGTACTAGGGATGAAAATCCTGTTTAATTAGTTAACCGATTTAAACAGGTGGGGCGGGGGAAATGCTGCGGCCGGCTGGATTAACACCCCTAGTTAGTACAGCGCCTAGCACCACGGTACTGTTTTGCACCCAGGTTCTGGTGCAATACCAATGTTCAGCTCTTCAGAGGGAAGTGGGTCCTGGGGGTGGGTCCATCCCTCAGGAAGTGGGGCCTGTTTCCAGAGCTTTAAGAAGTCAAATTCTGACAAAAAACAATTTTTGTTTCTAATCAGAACAAACCCTCCTGCTGCCTCTTGTGGGCCGCCTGACCCACGGGCCCTACCCCTCGTGCCCTACCTCTCTGGCCCCAGAGAACGGCCCGGCCCGCCAAGGGGCCCAGCGCCTGACCCACGGGCCCTACCCCTCGTGCCCTACCCCTCTGGCCCCAGAGAACGGCCCGGCCCGCCAAGGGGCCCCGGGCGAGTCGGACCCGCCGGGCAGTTCATGCCCGCACTGGGGGCGGGGCGGGGCGGGGGGCACCGAGCGAGGCCCCTTGGGCCGGGCCAGCCGCGTGGGGGGCGGGAGGAGGAGCCCGGAGCCCCCGCCCCGCCGGCACCGGGAACAAGGCCCCGGGGGTCACCCGCGGGCGGCAGGTCCCGCTGACAGGAGCCTCGGACACCCCGGCCGCACCGGGGCCCCCGCCTCCCCGGCCGGCCCGGCCCCCCGCCTCCCGCCCCGGCCGGATCGGACCCCCGTCTCCCCCGGCCGCACCGGGGCCCCGCCTCCCCGGCCGGCCCGGACCCCCGTCTCCCCGGGCCGCACCGGGCCCCCCGGCCGGATCGGGCCCCCCCAGCCCCTCCCCCCGCTCACCGCGCGGCCCGGGGTCTCCAGCGCACCAGGCGCGGGGGCTGCTGGGAACAGGAAGGTCCCCGCGCGGCCACCCGCAGCCCCCCCCTTCCTGGGCAGCTCTAGCAACGGGCGGGGCCGCGCTCTATGGTCGGGCGGGGCGGGGCCGGGGCTCCGCGGCCCGGGGGGGAGGGGGCGGGGCTCCGCGGCCCGGGGCTGTGCGGGAGGCCCAGTGACACGGGTCTGTAGCAGGGGGTTTGTCAAGGCACCAAGGCGGATTAAGGGCCGCCCCATCCCAACTCCCCATTCCCCTCCCCCAGGCCCCCTTCCTTGCCCCCAGCCACCCCCATCCCAACTCCCCATTCCCCTCCCCAGCCACCCCAGCTTCCCCGCCCCCAGCCACCCCCATCCCATTCCTCTCCCCCAGCCCCTTCCTTGCCCCAGCCACCCCCAGCTTCCCCTGCCCCAGCCACCCCCATCCCAACTCCCCATTCCCCTCCCCCAGCCCCCATCCCAACTCCCCATTCCCCGCCCCAGCCACCCCATCCCAACTCCCATTCCTCCCCAGCCACCCCCAGCTTCCCCTGCCCCCAGCCACCCCCATTCCTCGCCCCACCCCATCCCAACTCCCCCATTCCCCGCCCCAGTCACCCCCATTCCCTGCCCCCAGCCACCCCACATACCAACTCCCCCAGCCACCCCCATTCCCTGCCCCCAGCCACCCCCAGCTTCCCTGCCCCAGCCACCCCCATTCCCGCCCCAAGCCACCCCCACATACCAACTCCCCAGCCACCCCCATTCCCTGCCCACAGCCACCCCCAGCTTCCCCGCCCCAGCCACACACCCTGACTCCCAACACCCCCACATCCCAACTCCCCCAGCCACCCCCATTCCTCCCAGCTTTCACCCCAGCCACCCCGGCTCCCAACACCCCAGCCACCACCCCACATCTCGCAGGCTCTCCACCCCCCGTCCCAACCAGCCCCACATCTCACTGGTTCCATCTCACCCACCTACTCCCTGTGCCTCCTGCTGCCATCCCCAAACTCCCACTGACTTCTCCCTGCCCCACCACACTTCCTCCAGCCCCCACCCACTGGCCCCAAACTCCCTGACTGCCCCCCTCCCATGACCCCGCTGCTGACTTCCCTCCTCACAACTTCCAGCTTCCTCCACGGCCTCAACTCCCTGCTCCTCATAGTGCGACCCCTGAAATCCCACTGACTTCTCACCCCGCAACTTCCTTCAGCTCCCCTCATAGCCCCAAATTCCCCCTGACTCCCCGCACATCAACCTCCTGCTGACTCCCCCCAGCTCCTCGGCTCCCACCAAGCTCTTCTCCAGCTCCTCTTGGTACCTTTGAAAATCTCTATCCTTAAGGGCCTGGACATAGTATATGAACCTTCCCCTCAACCCCACAGAGGAATCAGGCCATTCAGCGCAGTGTCCTATCTCTGACAGGGCTAGTGTCAGATGTCACAGAGGAAGATGTCTGAAGGATAATCTGCCCCCCACTTTGGGTCTCTTCCTGGGGCTCTGGATTGAACATCCTTGCCACAAATTTCTAATAGTCAACTCTTATTCACACAACTGCTCCAGCACTTTTGGCATCTTGCTAATTTCCTGCGGCAAGAAGTTCTGCAGGCTAACAACATGGCATGTGGAGAAAGTGTTTCCTCTGCTCAGTTCTGAATTCATCCAGCTTTTATTTCATTCAACATGTTCTCCTGGGCTCAGGACAAAGTTCTGGATCTGCCTCCCAGTGACACCCATGAGATGTTTGCACCAGGGCTGTGATATGGCCCAACTCAGCGGTCATAGTGAACTGCTGTCACATTCGGGACTCTCCGGTGAGGGAATCTCTCTGCTGCTCTTCCTCACTTTTGCTTCTCTTCCCCTCCCTTCCCACTCAATTCTCTTTTTTCCTTTCTCTCTTTTCCCTGGCTCACTCCTCCTTTCTTCCCTCTGGATCTTCCTCTCTGCAAAAAAAACTTCAGTCCTCCCATTGGCTTTAGCCCCATGCCCCTCTAACTCTGGCTGCTCTAGGACTCAGCAATAAAATGCTAACGTTGACCATTTAAATGGGGCATCATTAGACACCCGTGTTAACATCACACGGTTATGAATGGAGGAATGGGGGGCTCACACGCCTCAGAGCCAGTGTTCCAGGGTACTGCACATTCCAGCAGACACTGATGCACTGTTACACTTTGTGCAAGATCAGACATGGGTCTTCACACTCACAAAAGCTAGAAGCTTAATGTGTGTGGTTAACATAAAAGCTGATTCGGAATGTCTCTCGTGTACATAAGTACAGCCAGCTGGCTTGGCCTGGGGGTCAAATGCCCAACACCCTTGCCTTAAAGCACTACAAAGAAACACTTTCTCGTGTAAGTAATTGGGATGTGGGACTTTTTCAGGAGAGGGGCGCTTCTCAGCCTCCTCCCAACTTAAGACAAGGTTGTACAGAAGCTGCATTAAGCTCTGGCTACACCTACACTATGAAGCCTACACAGAGGTTGCAACTTGTGCTACAAGCACTACACTACACAGATGACAGCAGCAATGCTGCTGTAGCATGGGTGCTTGCTACAGCCGTGCAAGGGTTTCCTCTCCCATCCCTGTAGCTAACCACCCCTTCGAGAGGCAGTAGCTCCAAATGCCACCCAGCTGATTAGCAGAGCAGCCACAGCTGGGTTTGTGTTTCTACTGGTGGTGCACATTCGCACATGCCTCAGTGCAAATAAATAAATGTGCACATAGATGGAAAAGGTTAGGGGGAACACCATCATAGAACACTGGAAGGGACCTCGAGAAGTCTTCAAGTCCAGTCCCCTACCCTCACTGTAGGGCAAACCACCATCCAGATCATCCCTGACAGGTGTCTGTCTAACCTGCTCTTAAATATCTCTAGTGATGGAGATTCCACTACCTCCCTAGACAATTTATTCCAGTGTTTAACCACCCTGACAGGCAGTTTTTCCTCATGTCCAACCTAAACCTCCCTTGCTGCAGTTTAAGACCATTGCTTTTTGTCCTATCATCAGAGATGAAGGAGAACAATTTTTCTCCATCCTCCTTGTGACACCCTTTTAGATACTAGAAAACCGCTCTCATGTCCCCTCTCAGTCTTCTCTTTTCCAAACTCAACAAGCCCAATTCTTTCAGCCTTCCCTCATAGCTCATGTTTTCTGGACTTTTAACCATTTTTGTTGCTCTTCTCTGGACCCTCTCCAATTTCTCCACATCCTCCCTGAAATATGGTGCCCAGAACTGGACACAATACTCCAACTTGGCGCAGAGTAGAGCGGAAGAATGACTTCTCATGTCTTGCTCCCAACACGCCTGTTAATGCAGCCCAGAATGGAGTTTGCTTTTTTGCATTGCTCTTATGTTACCTATTTCTAGAGGCACTGGTAGTTGGAGCAGAAAGTGCCACTTTGACAATGACTGCAGTTGTTGCATTTCTCCAAAACAGAAGATTCAGGATTTGTGCACTTGATATGGAAATGACCAGGAAGGTTACAGCATTGCCAGGGTGTTACCTGCAGCTCTCGCTGTCTCAGGCTGGAATTGAACACTGACCGCTAGAGACCCGCAACCTGACCCAAGCCCAGTGGCATAAGTGTCCGGTTCAGGACAGCTCTAAGAACAACCCAGCTCAGATGGTCTTGGATCATCTCTGCTGGTGGGGTTGACACAGCAGTGACTGTATGTCTTGTTCCCACTGGCCTCTGCCACCACACAGAGCTCTGTGGGCACCGCATGCCCCCCGGGCTGGCTGCAGCCACAAACAGATGGTGGGCGGTGGGCACTGGCATGGCTCCAGAGAGAGATGGCTGCAGTGTAAATGGGTGCTTGGGGAAAGTGGCGAGTTTGGGTCAGTTCTGTTCTAAACAAGACTTCAGGTTCTCGGTTTGGGTCAGGCTTTAAAATCAGGCCCAAGCAGGCTCAGAGTTAGAGGTGATTGGAAAAAGTTTTGGCAGCCAATTCTGAATGTTTTTGGTGGATTTGTATTTTGCCAAATTTTCCCAGGGTTGGTTTTTGTTGTTGTTGTTGTTGTTGTTGTTCAAAACACTGTTGTTGTAGGGGGGTTTTTTTGAGATGGGGGGGGGGAGAAATCCAATTTTTAAAATCCAAATATTTTTACTAAAAATTGGTCCATTTCTGAGGGGATATTAGTGTTCACTCTGTCTCTCTCTCACAAGGAACAGCCCGAAATGTCTGACCCAAATTCACACTTTCAGTCATAAAAGGTTTTTAGTTTTGATGGCCAAAAGGAAAAAAATAATATTCAGCCAGGCCAACACCACACCTGCGAAATTCAAACTTACTTTCAAGACAAATCCAGGCCAATGCTCACGCTGGCTGCCATGTACCCTGTCATAAGACCTTAGCAGGGTTCATAGGTAGGTTTCCAAGCACTCTACAAAAGCATTCCCCCATTGACAGTGTGGGGAAACTGAGGCAGCATAGTGCGCTGCCAAGGTCAGGCAGCCATGCACAGAGCTGAGAATGCCACCCTGCTGTGTGTGCAGACATCACACCCCTCCCGCCACCTTTACACAGCCCCAGAGACTTCAAACTCCCTGCCACTGACCTCCTGCGTGACCTTGGGCAAGTTCCCCCCACCCTCGTGCCTCGATTTCCCCTTCCCCTGCTTAACCTGGGAGCTCTTTGGGGGGCCGCTCCCTGCGTGTCCCCGCCCCCCCCTCCGCTGGGCCCGCTAGGCGCTACCCCGAGTTTTACAAAGGCCCAGGACAGTTTCTTCCGCCCGCAGGAACCGATCGCAACGTTGTAGCCAGGCGCCGCGGAGAACAAAGCTGCGGTGACTCATCCCGGGAGGGCGCGGCTAGGCTGCGGGGAGGGGGGGCTGGCCCCAGGTGACTTCAGCCCCCACGGATGTCAAAGCCAGCGGGCCCCGATTCCCAGGCAGGTGGGGAGCAGGGCCCCCCCCCGCCCACAGACCCCCCCCCCGCGCTGCCTGGCTCGCCCCCCCGCCACGTTCCTCTTTCCCGCCCCCAGCCCTGCCTGCGCCTCCCAACTCACCGGGCTGCCGGTGCCAGGGCCCGAGAACCCCGCCAGGCCCGGGCAGCAGGATCAATGGGAGCCCGGGAACAGGAAGGTCCCGCCTTTAGCCGAGCCCCGCTGCTCTACGGCTGGCGCCCGAAGCCGCGGGGAGGGGCGGGTTTCGTGGGGTGCATTCGTGGGGCCCCCGGGGCGCTGCGCGAAATCTCAGCGCGGCTGCGGGGCTGCTCGCATCCTAGCCGGCCCGTGACGCAAGCCCCGCGTTCCAGCTCCTGCCTGCGCGCCGGACCCGCCCAGCTCGGTGCCTCCAAACCTGCCCAGGCCCTGGGCGGGTCTGGGCCCAAGGGGGGGCTCGGCAAAGGCGGGTTCGGGGGCTGTTAAGGGGGGGACACTTTTCCCACGGGGGGGGTAAATGGCCCCAAATGTGACCTCACCAATTCCATGTGCAAATAAGAGCAGGCTTGAAAGCCAGGGCCCTGGCCGGGTACTGGGGGCAGGGGAGCAATGGGCTAGCAAAGCCCTCAGCCCCAGAGAGCGATTGCATTGAGTATTTTGTAGGATTTGTATTACCAGGGCCACCGAGCAGGAAGGGGGCGAAAAAAGGGGCAGTTGCCTCCAGGACCTGGCGATTCGAAACGGCCCATGGCAGCCGGAGCTCCTGGCCCTTTAAATCTTCCCCCGAGCCCCACCTGTCCATGCACCGGGCAGCAGTGAGGGCTGTCTGGAGTCTAGCCCCAGCCCTGCCCCTTCCGCCTGACACCAGCCCCTGCCCCATGTCCATGGGCCAGGCCGGTCTGTCGGCCCTGCTGTGTGTTAGCGCAGTGTGTGGGAGTCACAGGCCAGGACCTGGCTGCCATGGGCCCGTACCAGACTGTGTACGTCTGGGCCAGGATAGGGCCTGGGAGCCCTGGGCAGGGATCAGGCCCACATCCATGTTTAGTAGGTGTGTTACCGTGACACTTAGGAACCCTGCAAAGGGCCCGAGATCCCCCTGTGCTTAGCCCCTGTACCTCATTTGTTAGGGGTCACTAGGAGATTTACCCCGCGCTGCTCATGTGCTTCATTCAAATCATGTTTGTTTTCCTTCATTGAAATCAGTGCGCTGGGGCAGGGCTGGGGAGGAGGGGCTCAGTGCACCGGCTGCCCCAGGGAGAGAGGACAACCCCAGCTCTCTCACCGCAGCAGTCTGGGGCCAGGTGAGAAGGCCTCTCCATGGCCACTGCAGCTCCAGCAGGCACATCCCAAAGCAATGGTTGAAACAAAGCTCGTTTGAGTTAAGGACTTGAGCAAGGCCAGTAAATCTTCTCTTCTAAGAGACGCCAGAATGGGGGACACAAGGAGGCAGCTGCAGTCAGCCTGGTAGGCCAGCCAGCAGCATAGCTGTGGCCAGGTTTAATTCAGCATCTCATTGCACAATGTTAAGCACACTCAAAAGTGCTTGTGAGATCAGTTACTAGCTCAGCTATTGGCATGACCCACATCAGCCTATTATCTGGCTACTGCACAATCTGCATTGATTTTCTCAGCCCCTGCGGAAGGCAGATGGGGGAAGGGCGGCAAGGAGAGGCTAAGGGACTTGGTCAAGGTCACACAAGAGATCACAGATCCAGCCAATTTTGTTATAACCAATCAGGTCACTGAAGGGCACACTTTAGGCACTCTCTGGACAATCAGCTGCTGGCAGGTTCTGTCCTTTTCTCAGACCAGTAAGCACGGGACAGACCCTTCGCTTTGTGAAATCAGTCCTGCCAGCTCCCTATGCTCAGAACGCCTGGCTCAGCCCTGAAAACAACGAGATTTTTAAAATGGTCGGTTTCTTTTGCAGGTTCTTTTATTTGCCTCCTGCGTTCAGAGCCATTGGACATCACGTTTTCAAGCTTTTCTGTGCCAACCTCTGGGCTGCAGCAAAACCCCCAAACCAGAGAGTCTCCCATAATAACAGGACTCCAGGAACTGGGTTTAAAACGCACTAAATATCATCATCCCTGCCACAAAATTGCAGGACCTGAAAATGCCATAAAAATCCCCTAAAAATGCCAATAAAGGAAAGATTATGGGTCAAAATGTAACAAGAGCCGAGTGTTTCTCTACGGGGATTCATAACAATAGTATAAACTGAAAAAACAACCAATGGTCTGGTAGCACTTTGCAGACTAACAGAACATGTATCATGAGCTCTCATGGGCACAGCCCACTTCTTCAGCTGACCAGTGTGACCAGTGATAGCAATAGTGTTACTAGGGAAATCAACATGGGAAAAGTGTGAGAGTTCCAAAGTCGCTGCTTGCGCTCGGGCAGCTTTTCCTAATATTGACCCCGAGACTCTACCTTGCTGCTCATGAAGGACTTTCCCTTCAAATCCCTGGGTCCCTGCTTTGACGGGTGACTAGGTTGGGGGGCACGAGCCCTGATCTCCTCCCCAGGGGTCCAGCTTTCCTAGCCTAAGGCCCCTGGCTAGGACCATTCCATCCCCCCAGTCTGACCTTTGCATCCCCCATGCCCCCCCCAGGTGCAGACAGGTGCCCCGGACCATGGAGCGTCTCCACTGTTAAACCCAAAGAGGTCTTGGCTCCTCCTGCTCTGCGTGGGGTGGAGAAAGGAGCATGTGGGGGGATTGAATGCTGCAAGACCTTCCTGTTGCTTGAATCTGAGCCCGCCGCCTGGATCCCCCCCCCCACTGCCCGGAGAGCCGAGAAGCTCCAGCATCACCCAGACGGCGTGGTGAGTGGCCCCGATCCGCTCCGATCCAGGGAGAGGCAGCCCGAAGGGAGACCTGCCTTGAGAGAGACACAGGATCAGGCCTGGCTGGGAGCTGGGGAAGGAGACAGGAGGGGATAGAAAGGGGGTTTGGGCTCAAGCAGTCAGCCCTGTCTGTCCCTCCAGCCGGCTTAGGCTTTCTGTGCCTCAGTTTCCCCCATCAGCCCTCACACTGCATGTTAGGGGAGCAGGGCGATGCTGGCAAACGCTTCTTTGAGGGGCTTGGGTGGAAGGTGCTGCGGAAATGCTCAGTATCATGGTGAAAAGGGAGGTGTGCGGAAAGGACTGTGTATTAGAATAGCGCCCCGAGGGCAGGATCGTGTCATGCCAGGTGCTGCCCAGCCGCAGAGCGGGAGACACCCTGGACCAAAGAGCTCACATCCTAAAGACACAAGACGGGCACAGGAGAAGGGGAAACTGAGGCACCTGCAAGCAAGTGACTTGCCTGAGGCCACACACAGCAGTTCGGTTGCAGGGTTGGGAGCAGAACTTCTGGGACCCAGCCACTAGCCCATGCTGCTTCCCAGAAAAACAGCCGTGGCAAATGTGGTGTTATAGCCACTTCTCTCCTTGCTCCTTAGCAGGATCTGAACATGTGAGCCGGGGCATCACAGGACTGAACTGCAGGCAAAAGGGCAACTCTGCCAGGTGTTACTAATAGCACGTAGTTATCCTCTAGGGGCCAGTCACAGAGCCAAACACAGAGCATGCTGTGCAGTCATTAGGGCCACTGCTCATGGACTGACTGCTCCTGATGGAAACATACTCTGCAGCTGGTATGCTCCACCCCAGAGGGGACGCATCAGTATGGCTTTGGGGGGAGAGACATGACTGCTCTTTGTGGGTTGGTGCAATACAGCGAAGGCTGAGAGCCAGTCCATAGAGCTAGATGACAAAGGGGGAAAGTGAGGTGGCTGGCTGAATTTCTACAGAATGGATTGTTTAAATGCTGGTGAGGATTTAATTTAACTGTTTTCTAATAGAATTAATTATATTAGGGCACCTAAAGCCTTTTACAGGTTGAATCTCTCGTCTGGCATGCTCCGGTCCGGCAACATCTGTGGTCTGGCATGACAGAAGCAGACTGTAAGGGACTCCAAGCAGATCTCACCAAACTGAGTGATTGGGCAACAAAATGGCAAATGAAATTTAATGTGGATAAGTGTAAAGTAATGCACATCGGGAAAAATAACCCCAACTATACGTACAGTATGATGGGGGCTAATTTGGCTACGACAAATCAGGAAAGAGATCTTGGAGTTATCGTGGACAGTTCTCTGAAAACTTCCACACAGTGTGCAGCGGTCAAAAGGCAAATAGGATGCTAGGTATTATTAAGAAAGGGATAGAAAATAAGACCCAGAATATCTTACTGCCCCTGTATAAAACTATGGTACGCCCACATCTTGAATACTGTGTACAGATGTGGTCTCCTCACCTCAAAAAGATATTTTGGCCTTGGAAAGGGTTCAGAAAAGGGCAACTAAAATTATTAGGGGTTTGGAACGGGTCCCATATGAGGAGAGGTTAAAGCGACTGGGACTTTTCAGTTTAGAAAAGAGGAGACTGAGGGGATATGATAGAGGTGTATAAAATCATGAGTGGTGTGGAGAGGCGGATAAAGAAAAGTTATTTATTAGTTCCTAAATAGAAGAACTAGAGGACACCAAATGAAATTAATGGGTAGCAGGTTTAAAACTAATAAAAGAAAGTTCTTCTTCACACAGCGTGTAGTCAGCCTGTGGAACTCCTTGCCAGAGGAGGCTGTGAAGGCTAGGACTATAATAGAGTTTAAAGAGAAGCTAGATAATTTCATGGAGGTTAGGTCCATAAAAGGTTATTAGCCAGGGGATAAAATGGTGTCCTTGGCCTCTGTTTGTCAGAGGCTGGAGAGGGATGGCAGGAGACAAATCGCTTGATCATTGTCTTCGGTCCACCCCCTCTGGGGCACCTGGTGCTGGCCACTGTCGGCAGACAGGATACTGGGCTAGATGGACCTTTGGTCTGACCCGGTACGGCCGTTCTTATGTTCTTATTTTAGTTAGCCAGATGTTCACTTATCATGGGTTTGGCCAAGTTTCCTGGGGGTCCCATAAAGTTTGTTTACAGCCACTAGTCCTGACTCTCAAGGTAATGAAAAATGGGACCGGGAGGAGTTTTTGGATTGTTTCTGGAGGTTCCCAAGTGGCGATTTAGCTTCATCTATGATATTTCCACCACCCCCCCCTTTTAATTTGCCTGGCAGCACTTTTTCACGGCAGCAGATGGCTGGATCCTGAGCCACACCAAAGAGGAGACCACTCAGTGAGAGGGTGCTGGGGAAACGGAATCACACAAGGTGTCAGCAGAGATGTTGATGAGCACAGGGGATGTCTCACAGTAGATACAGCCTGGGGCAGTGGGAAACACTGTGGGGCAAGATCCCCTCACCTCCCTCTCCCCGCTGTAGGCTGGGCACTGGAGCAGGGCTGCCTCTTAGCAGTGTGCGCATGGGCATCCCCACCGGGAAACTTGGAGGGGACATTTCTCTGCAGAGCTGGGTGGGGCTGGGGCAAACCGCCCTGAGCAGGATCTCCCCGACCCCGCCGGCGTCCCGGCGCGTGCACCGACTGCGGGAAAACCTTCAGCTTGAGCTGCAACCTGCTACGGCGCCGGCGTGCCCACCGGGGCGAGAAGCCCCACCAGTGCCTGGAGCGCGGCAAGGCCTTCACTCAGATCCAGCACCTCCTGGCCCACCAACAGGTGCACACGGACGAGCGCCCCTTCCTCTCCCCCCAGTGCGGGAAGAGCTTCTCCCAGAGCCAGCCCCTGCGCACCCACCGGCAGAGCCACGGGGGCCAGCGGCCCCACCAGTGCCCGGAGTGCGGGCAGCTTCACTCAGAGCTCCAACCTGCTCAAGCACCGCTGGGCCCACAAGCCCTTCCCCTGCCCCAGTGCGGAAAAGGCTTTGGGGAGAGCGCCACCCTGATCCTCCACCAGCGCAGCCACCCCGGCGAGCGCCCCTACTGCCGCAGGCCAGGCCTTCAGCCAGAGCTCCGCCGCCCTGATCCGCCACCATCTGCCTGGCCTGTGGCAAGGCCTTCAGCCAGAGCTCCGCCGCCCTCCTGCACCCACCCCGGCGAGCACCCCTACCGCTGCCCGCAGTGCGGCCAGGCCTTCAGCCAGCGCCCCCACCTGGCCGCCCACCGCTGCGTCCAACCCTTCGCCTGCCCCAGTGCAGCTGCATCTTCAGCCAGAGGGACACGCTGAGTCGGCCCCGCCGCAAGCACCGGCCCCAGGGGGAGCAGGAGGTGGGGGGCAGAGGAGGCGGCGCCGTGCGATAGGCAACCGGAGCGTGCGGCTGGGGAGAGCCAATACAGAGGCAGAGGGGGCGAGCAACGATACAGCAAGGGTTGAGCCTCGATCCAGGGTAAAATGTGGGGCCGGCACCAGGTGGAGGTGGGGGGACAGAAGCGCTGGCATGGGGGGAGGGTTAATGGGGGGTGCACAGAGATCCTGACCTGGGGGGGAAATGGGGCGCACAGAACCGCTGGCATGGGACGGTCAGGAATCATTGGTGCAGCTTGCCAGCCTGGGGACTTTCAGCTCACAGGGCATCAGTCCGGTGAAGGTGCTCACAGCAGGAAACGGGGTCTTACCCTGGGAAGCGTCAGGCAACCTTCACTCGCGTGGGTGCTACTGATGTGGCTTGTAGCCAAGAGGTAAAATCCTGCCACGCACATGGGAAAACGACGTATTTGCCATTACTACTAATTGTACCTGCCAGGCAGAATCTGAAGAAGCATTACTATCTATCATCAGTATCTCGGCAGGGCTGCTCCGGCCTGGGACATACCTGGGACTGCGGAAACCGCATCACAGTTGTTGAGTCCACGTGCTGGGCCAAAGCTCCAGGGAACATACCTCCAACTGGCTGGTGGTGTTATTTGCAGCCTAGCAGGCTCCAGAACACACTGGGGATTGTACAGATTTGTCCCTCTTCTCCTCATTTCTTGACTTATTTCCTGTCCTCAGGGATTATTTTCTGCTTTGGGGGAGAGGCAAGGGCGGTGGATGGCAGGGGAGTTGAACCTGCAATCTCTGGATCTGGAAGCATAGACTTGTACTACCAGAGCTAAGAGACCATCTGCACTTAGCCAAGACTGTTAGGTGCTCATGTCATCTCTGCTTGTGGCCCAGCTCCCCCTAGAAGGCAACAGCACACAGCTCTGCGTGTGGTTAGACTAGCTTCTCTTTGACCAGCTGACTTAAAGCAGCCGGACACATGGACGGAACAGAAGGACTAAGAGAATATTCCTGGGACTTTGCCAGGTTGCGCCAGCTAGTACAGGCTGAACCCTAGTCCAGCTCTGATGCTACATGGGCCACTGTCTGCGTGAAGTTGGCTACGCCCAGCAGGGTGGGGTTTTGGCCTCGAAACCAGCTGTGCGAAGGAGAGCCACTGGCCGACCCCCATGTAAGTGAATAAAACGCGTCCTGTTATCATCAGCCAGACCCAGGTTCTTGCATTGCCCCTCCCAGGCTCTGCTTTTCTGTTGCTCCCCCCTCGCCTCCCCTGGAGCAGTAGCAGCGGGTGCCTGCCGCCGCCGGGCCCAGGGTGTTGCATTAAATCTGTTAGTGGCCCTGGGCTGACCAGCCGGGCAGCGAGTGCAAGCCCCTTAGCTCCTGCACCGTGGGGATGATTCAACCCCTGGTTTAAAAATCTCGGGGCCAACGTCTGAAATTCTTTGGCACCACTGGGCGGCTGCCACCCTGGGAACCCCGTGGTTTGAGCCAGGCGCCAGTGGCGCAGCGAACGCCTGCCCAGGAGAGCGCCTGGGTTTTGTGGCCCGTCGCTCTGGCAGATTACAATAGACTTGGAGCTTCCTGCCTATCCTGACACCGCAGGCTGCGCTGTGCCCCAGAAGCAGCCCGCAGCAGCCCTGGCTCCTAGGTAGGGGGGCGAGGGGTGTCACAGGGCTCCATGCACTGCCCCAAGCACTATCTCTGCCCCACCACTGGCTGGGAACCTGCTGCTGGCTGCTTCCTAAGTCCCTGTCTGTCAGGTGGTGAAGCACTGGAATAAGTTGCCCAGGGGGGTTGTGGATTCTCCATCCCTGGGGATATTGAAGAGCAGGTTGGACAGACACCTGCCAGGGATGGTCTAGACGGTGCTGGGTCCTGCCGCGAGGGCAGGGGACTGGACTCGACCTCTCGAGGTTCCTCCCAGTTCTAGGATTCTGTGAACTTTGCCACTGAGACGTATGAATTTTTCATCATGCCAACCTGTTAGCCTAGGCCAGGCCTGAGAGTTCAGTCATATGAACAGCTCTTGAACCCTCCCGCCTCTGGGAACGAAGGGGAATTTGGCCTCCAACCCTCACAGCCTTTGTGGAACAATCTCATCCCAAGAAGAGCATCGGTGCTGCCTAGGAGACAAACGTTACCGCTTTCCTTAAGCCCCACCTCCAGGAGGCCGGGGAATCTGTTTGCCTTAAAAAGGACGATTCTAGCTGGGGAAGAGCTGGAAAGCAGGACCCCCAGCGCCCCCACATGGCAGATTAACAACACCCCCACAATTTACTCGTCGTTTTTTGCATCTCATGATTTTGAAAACCTAACCGATGCTTGTTGGGGCGGCTCGTGAGTTCTGAGCATGCGGGGTTGGCAATACTAGAACTGAGGGCAAAGAAGAAATGAAACCAGACTCCACACAATAGTTTTTTTAAATTAAAATCCCACTAGTTTATTCAACTGAAATCCTACAAGTTATTCATCACCTACCATCCGCCATTTGTCTGCACTTTTACCCCGACGTCTAGGGCAAGACGCGGGCCCCAGATGGTGCCATGGATGTCGCGATCGGCACGCCCGCTGCTCTGCTCACAAGCAGCATGCTCTCCCGGAGCGAGTTTCAAACTGAGCCCAGCTGGCGGCTGGGAGCAACGGCTGCTCCTTTCTCTCCAGCCGTAGCTAGACGATCACTCTCGAAGACACTGCGAGTAACCTACCGCTCATTTAAAAAAAAGATACCAAGACGCTGCAGAGAAGTGACTAGCACATAAACGCGACTATGCTTGTCCTAGTTTGTTCTAACGGAGGAACAGGCTGGTTTCTGCCTCTCCATCCCCTGCCTAAGAGACCTGGACTCGACAAGTCAACCCCTGGAAATTGGAGGAATGTGGCCTGGGGGCAGGGGTGGGCTGCCTACACACACTAATGGTGCAAGTTCAGGTAGACACTCTTAAGTCAGTTTTGCCTGGAGCATGGTTAGTGGGAACCGGATGAATTATGGGCCCCAGGAGGGAGGGACATGGGAGTGTGACCCCACATCCCACAAATGCATTGGCCACAGGGAGGTCTCCCGCCATCCACTACAGGGTGCAGCACATGTCTAAAAGGCCCAGTCAGCTTCAACCAAATCCGAACCAGCCGGCTTAAAACCAAAAAAGCATCCATGTCACGGCCACGCCGTTAATTAGCCAGGCACATGTCTCTGTGTGCGGACGTGCCCTAGCCAGGGGATGGGGGTACTCCTGCCTGGTGGAGCCTGAGGGGGCCAGGGATGGGGCCCTGCCTCTGGCCCCTCCTCGCTGAAGTGCAGTGGGAGGAGGGACACCTGCTCTCCATCCGCTGACAAGAACTTGCCTTATTCTAGCCTCCGCTGCAGTCACTCCTCAAATGCTGCGATTGGCAGGAGGTGCTGAAGGGAGTGAGGCGCCTGATCCTCACTGGAATCTGTGGAATTGGGCACCTCACGTAGAGTCCCAGCCTCCACCCAGGAGGCGTTTTGGATCGTTCAGATCAGGGTTTGGACGTCCAGAATCCAGTGTTTCCACTGAAGAACTTCTCATCACCGTGTTACCTTGTGTCTATCTATGAACCTACCCTACCCTAGCTATATGGTTAACCATGCTACTCTACTGAACCCTACGTACACTGACACCGCAGCTTAGAGTTCTCTACACTGAGTTTGCCTCGGACATTTAAACACAGCTTCCCTCTTACAGCATCTGTGCATGTGGGAAGACCCCGACGGAAGGTCCCGATCTTGGCCTTTCACCAAACAGGTACCAATCCGGTACAGCGTCCGTATTGCTTTCAATCCGAATTCAAGTCCATCCTCCAGAGTCCCAGCTAGATCCTTGGGCCCAGAACTTTGGTTCAGGAGGACACTGATGTGTTGTTGTTGTTTTTCAATGTTACAGGCTTGGATTCCGGTCCTTATTTTCATGAGCAAATTCCAGTTTCCTTCAGCGTGTGAGGCCATGAGAGAAATCGTGAAAAGCTGGTATTTAAGGACTGCACCTTCCTCTACTTATGGTACTTGAATTCTTATTTTAGAGGTTTTCTAGAGTTGGGTTTTCCCCAACCCCCCGCCTTCTTCTAAATCTCCAACAAACTCCTTTAACTTAAACCCTCAAGATCTTCTCAGCTTGCCTGTCAGTGTGTGCTTGGATCCTGTGGATTTCTTCTTGCTTTGATAGGTGCCATGGGGTCTGGATCTGCACCAGTTCCAACTGAGTATAGACTCATAGAGCTGGAAGAGACCTCAGGAGGTCAGCAAGTCCAGCCCCCTGCCCTAGGCAGGACCAATGCCAACTAAATCAACCCAGCCAGGGCTTTGTCAAGCTGAGACTTAAAAATCTCTAGGGATGGAGACTCCACTACTTCCCTAGGGAACCCATTCCAGTGCTTCACCACTCTCCAGTTAAATAGTTTTTCCTAATATCCAACCTGGACCTCTCCCACCGCAACTTGAGACCATTGCTCCTTGTTCTGCCATCCGTCACCACTGAGAACAGCCTTTCTCCAAGAAGTTGAAGGCTGCTATCAAATCCCCCCTCACTTTGAGCAACTCAGTGAGATCCAGGAACTTTTGAAAGTTCCTCCACTCCCTTGGATGGTCTCCAGATTTCCCAGAGAGACCATCTTACGAACACTCATGTCAGGAAAAGAGTCTTTCCTTATTTGAGAGAACGAGGGGATGCAACTGTTATTTTTACGTTAGTTCCAGCCCTTTTTCAAAGGAGTTGTCCTTGTTTCAATCTTTACAGCAGCTCTCTCGGCATTTCCAGGGATCTTTCTTGACTCGTCCCATCATGGTGGCAAGAATCACTTTGACTTTGCTGCGGCCATTTCCGTGTTCCAGCACCCAGATCCTCATTGGGCTGGAAATTCTGGGGCCTGCATGGTGCAAGTCTGACGGGAGGTTTGGGATGGTCCCTTCTGGCTTTAATATCTGAATGTGTGAATTCCCCCGCATTCTGCTCTGCAAAGTCCTTTGCTGCTGCTCTTCCTTTGCCCATCTTCCTTCTCGGTTTCCTAATGGCTCCCTTGCCTCTTGCTAATGTTTTGGCCTTTGCTCCTTGCTGCAGAGCCTTCCTCCATGGCTCTCCCTACCTCTGTCTGCAGCTGGGGAACCTGCCTCTGCCACCTTTCAGCTGCTGGATTGAGAGGATGTTCAAGAACCCCTCATCCCAGGCCTCAGCTCCTGGTCTCTCCCCTTGCAACCACTCTCCATCTGCTCATCCTCCATGTCACCTCCTTAGCCTGGGCTCAGGAAGGGCTGGACCTACTCTGCTCTAGTGATGGCAGGTCGCTAATGAGCTGAAGAGCATCAACAGACACGAGCAGAGGTGTGGCAGAGCCAGCGCCACCAGGGCTTCTGCTTCCGTCTTGGGTCAGCGCATTTCCACCCCATTCACGCGTCCGTCCACGCCTGCCTCTCCAGCCAGGGCTCTGCCTCCCTAGAGAGTCCAGCCTGTCCATGTTTCCCCATGAGCTGTATGTCCCACCCGGGGTGGGTGGAGGATTGGCTGCAGGGAAGGGGACCAGACCTTGTAGCTCGTCTTCAGATTTTCCACTTTCCCCCGGTCTCCAGCTGTTCTAGTTGTGAAGGAAACCTCGGAAGCAGATGTAGCAGCAACGCCTGAGTTTGCAGAGAGCCTGATGCAACAGCTCCAAGGGGCAAACAGCCCAGTTCCTGTCAACGGGATGAGAGGCCAATGGTGGGACTTTAAATGGCAGGGCTGGGAGGCAAGGCAGGGTCAGAATCCCCCGCTCTGTATCTTGGGTAAGGCTTTTAACCACGTGAAGTGGGGGGGAGCACAGCAGGTTTCACTTTGCTGATGTGGGGGCTCAGCTTTCAAGTGCTTTGGAAACACGGCGCTTTACAATGGGGATTGCTCTTAGCTCGTCCCGTCCACTTCTCATTCTCCTTCAATTTCCCCTCGACGTTCACGTGGACCTTCAGCCACGCTCAAGAATCTGTCCCTTCTCCAAACCACACTCCCATATCTCCTGCTCTCTCCAGGCCACAGGTACGCCGCCCGTTCTTTGGAACGGCTCCAGAAGAGGCGGGAACCTTTGAAGGTTTCTCTTCCCTAGAGGGTCTTGAGAACGTCTTTGGACGCCAGGTCAAGAGCGTTTGTCTCCTGCAAAGATGTGTCTTCCCTAAAGAAAACTAAAACCCCTTTCTGCAGATCAGACAGTAGATCTTGTTTAAAAAGGCAAAATACATTCTTCTCAATTGCCAACTCTGTCCTGCTGACCCTCCGCGGCCCTGCTCCTCAGCCTCCTGCTGTGCTGGGAAGCTTTGGGACCATCTGAGCAGGCTGGCATGGGAATGGAGTGTGGCATGTTCCTCCAGAGAGGAGATGTGACAACAGCACCTGAATCAGGGCTTCTAAACTCAGCTGGGGCTGCTGCTTCCCTCTCACTTCAGCAGGACTTAGAAGACAGTCAGGTACGTGGGCGACATGGTGCTAAAGCTAGAGCGCATCTAAACAAACACTATGCACAAATGACCCGTGTCACGCCCATGTGCTCCTGCTACAGACCAGGTTCTGACTCTGGCCTGGTGGTTGAGTCTCTCATCTTGCATTGGGAGCTAAGCACCCTCCCCGCGTCAGTTTAGTTGCTAGGACTCGCCATCCCCGTATCCAGGCGAGCTTTGTCACCTTCTTGGGGCTGGCCGTTCGGCGCTGCCGTTGGCTTCCAGTGCCCTCTTCTTGCGGCTTTGTCGGCGCAGTTTGCGCTGCCTTGTTGCGTTAATTCTCGGGATGGCCTGGCATTGTCCAGTTTCACCAATAAGGCAGTGGCAGCCCTGGCGTGGGGAGTCTCTCTGAGGAAACTGAGGCTTAGAGTTTTCAAAGGCGCCAAAGGGAGTTAAGCACCCTCCTCCTCCCCAGTGTGTTGTTTTCAAAGTCACCTGAGGGATTTAGGAGCAAAGTCGGTGGGGCTTAAAGAGACACAAGTCACACTGTGGTTCACCCAGGCGTATGCTTCTAAATCCCTTTGGCACTTTCAAAATTCTGACAGTCCACCAGGACTCCCTTAGGCCCCCAGCCTTGGTTAAAAGAGCCCAACTAAACAGGAAGCGCCTCCCATCTAATCCCACCGCCAGCTACCCCTAAACGACAGAGCGTCCCCCAAGTCAACACTCCATCCCTGCACGGAATCCACTCCCTCCCCTGCCTCGTAAGCCCCTCGTCCCACCCAGCTCCTGCTCAGGATCCGTTCTAACCCCCTTCCCCCGGCTCCTACGCCACGTGCAGCTTCTGGTGCCGCCTCAGCTGCGACTTGTGGCGGAAGCTCTCGCCGCACTCGATGCAGATGTAGGGCTTCTCGTCAGTGTGGGTCCGGCGGTGGCGGATGAGGTTGGAGCTGACGCTGAAGCGCTTCCCGCACTCCATGCACTGGTAGGGCTTCTCGCCGGTGTGCGTACGCTGGTGCTGGATGAGGGCGGAGCTCTCGCTAAAGCGCTTCTCGCAGTCCCGGCACTGGTAGGGCTTCTCGCCGGTGTGGATGCGCTGGTGGGTCACCAGGTTGGAGTTCTGGCTGAAGCCCTTGCCGCAGTCAGCGCAGGTGTAGGGCTTCTCGCCCGTGTGGGTGATCTGGTGCCGGATGAGGTCGGAGCTCCGGCTGAACCCTTTGCCACACTCGCTGCAGATGGTGGGTCTCAGCCGGGAGTGGGATCTCCGCAGCACCAGGATGTCCTTGAGTTTCCGGAAGCCTTTCTCGCACTGGGTGGTGGATTTCACCAGCCTCTTGCCCGGGGTCTTTCGCCGCTGCCTCTCCGGCCGGCCCGGACTCTCGCAAGCTTTCTCCGTGTCGGGACTCTGCGAGACAGCCGCCCTGAGGCTGCCAGAGACGGGCCCCGGCGGCTCGGTGCCTCCCTCCTGCGGCGTCTCCTCCTCGTTCTCACTTACACTTCCATCGGCGCCTGCAATGCAGAGAGAGAACCTGGTCCTGAGCTAAACACAGAGAACTCGTGGGCCGTGCTGGGCTGGCCCTTGGAGGAAAGGCTGTGTCCGGCTCTGCCGCCACCTCGGGCAGGTCACACCCCCTCTCTGTGTTTCTGTTTCCCCTCCCACCTTTGTCTAGGTAGGCCCAGCTACTCAAATGTATTTAGGTTCCTAACTCCCATTGGGTACCATTTAACTGCCACTGGGAGTTAGGTATCTGCAGAGCCCTGAGGATCTGGGCATGGATTATAAACTTGCCAGAGAAGGAGGATGGCCCAATGGTTAGTGCATTTGACTAGCACCCCGAAAACCTCAGTACAATTGCCTGCTCCGCTACCCATATGACTATGGGAAAGCTCTCAGGCTCCCTGTTCACATGTGTTCCTTCAAAGTACTTTACAAACTAGGCCTGTACTATTATCCCCATTTTACAGCTGGAGAAACTGAGACTCAGTAACTCACCCTGAGTCACCCAGCAGATCAGTAGCAGAGCCAGGAACAGAAGCCAGGTCTTCTCAATCCCAGACCAGGCTCTATCCACAAGGCCACACGGGATCTTAAAACATAAGCCCCTGGAGTCTGTTCTCTAGAATCAGGCCCATTAGCTCAGAGACAGCAATATACATTGTGGCCTGGGGGGGGCGACAAAGCCACCCTCGTATTATGCTTGCAACTGAAGTGTTGGGATTTCAGCTCTTTCCCTTGCTCCTCCGAGCTGCTTCAGCGTCTCCCTCACCTGCACAGGCACCTCCTGGGAACTCAGCTTCCCTCAAGTCCTGGGAATCCCGGACGCATGGCTCTTCCTCCTGTTCCATCCAGAACCGCGAAATCCTGAGCCAAAAGATAAAACACGAGGCAAATACGCTGGTGACATCAGGGTTTGATTGCTAGTCACCATCCTCCTCCCACCCCAGGACGGGGAACCCAGCAGATGGGACAGGGTAAAGGGAACGTCTCTGGGATCCTAGGATATTTGAAGGACAGAGGATGGAGTGCTCAGGGGAAGGTCCTCCATGAACAAGGGGCCTTGGCTAGCTCGAAACCAGCCCTGAATTAAGCCTCTTGCGCTAATAAATTGAAAGATCTATTCTAGAAAACCAGCCAAATCCATTCGTTGTGGTCTCGGGCTACAGTATCGCACTGGGAATTGCTGGGTGACTTTGGGCCAGCAACGGCCGGGCCCTGTTCCTCAGTTTCCCTTCCCAACATTGTCTTTAGCATGTGAGCACTGCAGGGGAGGGACTCTCTCTTGCTCTGTGCCTGCATCTGGCATCATGGGGCCCTGATCTTGGCTGGAGCCCCAAGGTGATAATGTCATAAAATAATCAGAATAATATGATGGGCATGAGCTAAGAATCACCAGCGAAAATCCTGACCCTGGATCCCATCCCCGCTCCCCTCTAGCACCCCCAGATCTGTCCCTCTGCTTCCCTACAGCACACCTCCTCCCGACCCAGGATCCCCACCCCCAGGAGCAACCCCCAGACTCACCGATCCCATATCCAGGGATCCCTCCCTCTGCTCCCCTGCAGCCCCCCCCTATGATTCAGGGATCCCTGCCCCTACCCCCCCACAATCCACGGCTGCTCTCCAGCCCATCTTCCCACTCGTGGAAAAGGGGCGCCCCTGGGAGCTCCCCCGGCACGGGGCACTGGAGGGTCCCCGCCGGCTCGGGCTGTGGGGAGAGGCCACAGGGGCGGGGGGAGAAGGCTCGTTACCTGCTGGCCCGTAGGCCCCGCGGCAAGCGGCTGGGAGAGGGGGGCGCAGCTGCCGTGGCCCGTTCTCCGCCCTCCGGGCGCCCAGTCCCTGGCTGCTCCCCGGGCAGCGACTCCTTGCCACGCCCGCGGGCGCCGCCCTGGCCCCGGGGCCTCTCGCGGTTCGGGAGCGGAGCGGCGCGGGTCGGGGCTGCCCGGGGGCTGCGGCTGCAGCGCGCCGGAGGAGGCTGGGCACAGGAAGGTCCCTTGCTCTATTCGCTCCCCCGAAGCGGGCGGGCGGCCCGTGGCTGCCGCTCCATGGTGGGAAGCCGCGCAGCCGGAGAGCCGCGCCGAGCCGCGCCCGCCAGCCCCCTGCGCACGGCGCTGCACCCCGGGGCGCCGCTGGACTCCCTGGCGGGTGTAAACCGGCCGCCGGCGCCTTCCAAATCCATGGGGCCAGTTTCCCTGGCGGGTGTAAAGCAGCCCTCACACCCTTCCCTACAGCGGATTGACACCCGCAGATAACCTGGCCGCTTTAAATGCCCCATCTCCCCGGCTGAGCCCCTGGGGAAAGTCTCTGCTGCCAGGCCCGTCCCGTCCCGGGAGACCACCCAAGAGCTCAGCTCCCCTGCGTGCACGGATGCCCCCAGAAGCTTTCCCGAGCCGGGCAGAGGAGTCAGTTACTGCCCCTGCCCCCCCAGGTGGGAGCAGGAGAGGCGAAGCCAGGGCCCACTCCTGGCCCCTCGCTAGCTGGCATTTCTTAAAGCCCAGGACTCCCTCGGTGCACATCTCATCGGCATGAACAACATCCAGCCTGTGTCCCGCCTTCGCCGCAGCAGAGAAAATCTGAAACCCCTAAGGGTCTAAAATAGCCCAGGATTGGTTAGCCCATCTCTGGCCTGTTTGGGGCTGAACCCACCGAAGCTCATGAGCCCAGCTACACGTTTTGTTAGTCTTTAAGGTGCTACCAGACTAGGTGGTTTTTAAGTTTTTCCAGTTACAGACTAACTCGGCTCCCCCTCCGAAGCTGTTTGTTTAGGTTCACCTTCCCCTAGCCAATATTTGGGGTTGTCTAGTGTTCCACCCTGAGGGTCCTAATTAGGATCTGGGGAATCCCGGGCTAGGCCTGTTGGTACAAGCCCCTGCCTAGCCTGCTCATGGTCTGACTGATGATAGGACCAACAGGTGTGTAGGACACAAGCTGCGTGTGTGGAGGGACAGGAAGGTCGTGGGAAAGAGACAGTGTGTTCTAGTGGGTAGTGTAGGAGTCAAGAGACTGGCCTTCCAGTCCTGGCTCTGGCTCTGCCACTGACCCGCACGACCTTGCTCAAGTCACTTTGCCCCCATTGTCCAGGTAAGTGCAGGCTTGGCAGGGCCGGGCTGCCTCGGGCTGGGGCCTGGGGCCTTGCCAGTTTCTGGCTGGACCTTTCTGGCTTGGGGCGCAAATCCCGCTGCGAGGTTCGTGCGCTAAAGCGCCAGTGTGGACGGGCCCGGCCCCACCGGCAGGGGGCACCTGCCCCGGGGCTGTCGACAGCGCTGGGACAACTGGGGCGGGGCCGGCAGGGGGCGGGAGCAGGGGATTGGAGCAGGGCAGGTGGGGCGGGGCCGGCAGGGGCGGGAGCAGGGATTGGAGCAGGGGCAGGGTGGGGGCGGGAGGAGGGATTGGAGCGGGGCAGGGGTGGGGGCAGGGCTGGCAGGGGCGGGAGGAGGGGATTGGAGCGGGGCAGGGTGGGGGCGGGGCCGGCAGGGGCGGGAGGAGGGGATTGGAGCGGGGCAGGTGGGGCGGGGCCGGCAGGGGCGGGAGGAGGATTGGAGGGCAGGGTGGGGGCGGGGCCGGCAGGGGCGGGAGCAGGGGATTGGAGCGGGCAGGGTGGGGCGGGGCCTGGCAGGGGCGGAGGAGGGGATTGGAGCGGGCAGGGTGGGGCGGGGGCCTGCAGGGGCGTGAGGAGGGATTGGAGCGGGGCAGAGTGGGGCGGGGCCTGCAGGGGGCGTGAGGAGGGGATTGGAGCGGGGCAGAGTGGGGGCGGGGCCGGCAGGGGCGGGGCAGGCGGCGTCCCTCAATGCGCACGCGCATTTTTTCGTCATTGCTCCGTGACGGTTTTCACTTCCGTCGATGCGTTTCCGTTTCCGTTTGGCGACAACGGGTTTTCCCTGGTGCTCAGGGCGGCTCGGCTGTTGCTGTCGGGCTGGTGAGTGCGCCCCGACCCCAGCCCCTCCGCCCCCGCCCCACCGCCCCTCCCTTCATCTGTTTTCACATCCCGATCCCCCTTTCCTTTGCCTCTGCTGCCCCCGCCCCTTTCTGCCCCCGGCTCCTCTCTCGAGCCCCCTCGCCCGCCCGCGGCTGAGCTACTCGCCAGTGGCTCGCTCGCGGTGCCCGTTCTCTGGCTGCACGGGGCCTGCGCCGAGAGCTCCCTGCCTTCCCAGGAGACGGGGAGGTGGCCGGGTCAGGAGCACTTCAGGGCAGGGACAGGTTCCGTTCTGCGGGGCCCCAGGGCAGCTTAGGGTAACGCACATGAACAGCCCACCCGGATTGAATGAGCCTTGATGGCACTAGCCCTCCGCTTCGTAACGCAGCGCTCCCATCTCTGCCCCTGTGTAGAAATCTCTGCCGCGCTGAAGCTTCCACTTCGTGCATCTGATAATGCGGACTGCAGTCCGTGAAAGCTGATGCCCAGATAAACTTGTTAGTCTTTAAGGTGCCACAGGACTCTGGTTTTGTTTAAATGGAAAGTGTCTGTGGCTTTAAAAACACTGCAAGCAGAGGAAGGGTATGGACATTCTATTACAGTTCAGAGATTAAAATGTATTTGTCTGAAGGGGAAACATCCATTAGTTTTGAAGCTTTTAAAAGAAGACACGAAAAAAGAGCAACTGTTGATATATATACTGCTAGGAAACAGAATGCTGTTTGGCGAATCTCATGGGCAGACTGAGTCTTCTTAGTGTGATGAATCATGCTTGGTGTCTGGCTTGCTGGGGAGTGGGGAAATAATTTTTTTAAACAACTTTTTTTTCCTTTCCAGGCAGTTTAGAGCATGAGAATTAACTGAAGGAGCTTGAGTTCCAGTATGTGGTACATTATGCAGAGCATTCAGAGTAAATACTCCTTGTCAGAGCGGTTGATCCGAACTATAACAGCCATAAGATCTTTCCCGCATGACAATGTTGAAGATCTTATCAGCAGGGTATGTAAATGCTGTGTTGCTTTAGTATTGTGTTTTGAAAGCTTCTGTTTCTGTATCTCTCTGTGTACATATGAGATGTACCAGTGGTTTTTGGATCTCACTGCTGTGTGACCTAGGGCAAGTCACTTTCCCTCTCTGTGCTGCTTTCTCCTCTCATTCTTTGTTTTGTGTATCTAGATTCAGGGCGGAGATTGTCCCACTGTGTCTTTATTGTGTCCAGTTCAACAGAGCTCTCATTTTGGTTGTGGCCTGCAAGTGTTGCTATAATACACATAATGTGCAGCTTGCTCAGTTGGCTAGGTAGTTACCAAGTCATCCCACTCTGGAAATGCTGAAGCTAAGAACTTAACTCTATTATTTCCCTGAATTGTGTGTTTGTCTCACAGGACACGTTTAACTCTGCTGCATTGTGTCTAGCACTCAGGACTAGGGATGTGAATGGGTAACCCATTACCTGGGATTGCTCCAATCCCTCAGGGCTGCTGGCTCCCACAGGCTGGGAGTTGGTGGCCTCATGTGGGGCCGTAAGCGGCAGCAGGTGGAGGTGGTGGGCTGCCGGCTCACAGCCTGTGTGGGATCAGAAGCAGCCAAGCAGGAGCAGTTCTGCTGCCCACCTGCCCATTTAATCAGTTAACCAGTTAAACTTAATGTTTAACCAGTTCACTTATTGAATGGGATTTTACATCCCTACTCAGGGCCCCATAATTTTGTAGCAGAGTTTATCCAGATCTTCCACCCTAGAAATCTTCTTCTGTTGATTTGTATCTCCCCTCTGAGTGCAACTGCTTCCCCTGGGGCACAGGTACTATGGAGATGGATGCTATAGAAAGATCTGCTTACAGGAGAATTTGTAAACAAAGGGTTCAGACAGCCTTTTACAAGTCTGACTTGGTGTGCTAGAACAAGGGATTGCAGCAGGGAACTTGCAGCCATGCCATGTTGATAAGAAGCCTGGAGTATGCCCTAACCTGTCAGAGAATGCAGCCTTTGGCAGGAGAGAGAATATGCTTTGTCTTCTGAGCTAGGAGCTACTCTTGCTGCATTTGGTTTCTTTATTGCATGTATCACTGTGCCAGCAGAGTTAGTTACTGGACACATTCTGTTCTAACCTCTGGTTTCATGCCCCAGGTTGTGCCAATATCAAGTGTTCTAAAGTTATGATTCAGGCTTCCAAAAATGGAGATTTTTTTTCTAATTATATTTGTCTTGTCTTGTATTTCTTGAGCCTGAAGGGGTAAGTTTTTTCAAGGTTTTACTCCACAATAGTGCAGACTAGCAAATAATTACAGGACTCCAGGAGGTGGGGCTTTAAGAAAAACAGCAGCTAATTTGAGAACTTGTGATTTAAAAATGAGGTGCCAGTGTTGATACTGACATTTAGGGCTGAACGTTTTCATGCAGGGTCTCTTCCTTCCGGTGGTGGAAGAAGGAGCAAAATAAAGTTTGAACATAATCTCTTCAGCTACTGGAACTGTCAACAAAGAATAACCTTGAGCATCTATTTCTTCATGGGAGGGACTCTCCGAAGAGCAGAGCTACAAAGCTTTAGACTAGATTCAAGCTTTTATTTGATAGACTGGTTTAAAATACAGAACATCCGACTTCCCATGGAATCTCCTGCTTGGTGTAGGAGTTGCACAGATCTGTCTTTCTCTAACAATCCCTTACCATCTTCATCCCAGTTGCCATAAAATGCTGAGCTCGTCCCACAACAGTCTGAGCCAACTCTTCAGCCTTTTCTCCTACCCACTAGTATTGTTGGGTTAAATACCAGCATTCTGAAGTTTCTGCCCCCTTGTAAGATAAGCAGGGAAGCATTCCAGAACCAGTGCGATTGTCGGCTCAGAATGCGCAAATAACCAATGCAGTATGGTAGGGAGTGCAATGCACTCTGTTTAAAGCAGTAAAAACCCGTGGCTCTTATCCTGTCATTTTGAGGTGCTGAAGAAGTTGGTGTGTGTTGTGGGAGGGAATATGAAGCGCTCTTGGAAAGAAATCAGGAAATGAAGGGGAGAGGAAGGAATATGAGTCAACACTATAATCCATGAGACAGAAGACTTTAGAGGGGGAGCCGAGTTAGTCTGTAACTGGAAAAACTTAAAAAAACAATGCATAGTCTTCCACCTTAGGGACCAATACAACTCTGATCCCAGCTGCGTGGTTTGTTAGTCTCTAAGGTGCTGCGAGACTATTTGTTGTTGTTTAAGTTTTTACAGAAGACTTTGTCAGGCAGCCTCCTGTGCACCACTAGCAGTAACTTCTCTCCAGCATTGACCCATGGGAACGTTGCCATTTCTGGCTGCACGGGACAAGGGGAGAGGAGAAGGAGGCTTTTATCCAGTGCAAGGTGCTTTGAACTGAGAGCCTGCATGTTCAAATGCTTCGGTGTCAAACTCTGATTCTGAAACTTAAATGTAAAATAGGCTCAGCCCTCTACAAAGGGGCAGACTGCGTGCTGGTTCAGATTACTCACGCTCTTGTAAATGGCAGAGGGTCCAGATCGGCCTTGACTGATCCCAGCAGCTGCTGAGCTATTTTAACCCGCAAGCACTTTGAGGTTAAGGGAGCCCAGCAAAAGTGCCACAAATCAGCTTAGTGATTAAGGAGGCCCTTTGAAGTGGGCAGACGCTTTGGCTTCATGCAGTGCATTCTATAGTGGAATAGTCCTTCAACTTCAGCCCCTTAACCTGAGGTTAGCAGGGAGGCATCTGCATTATATGCACCACTTTGCCAGTCCCAACCTGTGTCAGATGCCTGGATGCTGCTGGCAGATGGCTGCTGGGGATTCAGGTGCAGTACTGAAAAGTAGGAGCAGGGCCCGCCCTCCCTTTTTCCAGAGCCCCTTTTAAATGAGCAGAAGGCCAGACTCTGTATATGGAAGTAGAGCCCCCCTCTATGCAGAAGAGGGATCCAATAATAGAATTTGAGGCGGCAGCTGAACTTGTGATGGGTTAACTAACTTGCTGCCGGCTTTATCAGCCCCCAGTAAAAGGGGCACCAGCGATCCTTGAGTCCGAAGGAAACGTCAGTGTGTGTGTGTGTGTGTGTTGGGAAGGTGGCTCATATGCCAATTATGACTGAGATGGTGCAGATACGTGATGTTGTGAATGCTGCACGTGACTGGTCAGAGGGGAAATTATAGCACAGTACAGCATTAGAACTTCCTGGGGGACTGTATTGGGTGCATAACCGTCCTCAGAGAGTAGTTATTAATGGCTCATGGTCATGCTGGAAGGACATAACCAGTGGGGTTCTGCAGGGGTCTGTGTGGGACCGGTTCTGTTCAATATCTTCATCAACGATTTAGATATTGGCATAGAGAGTATGATTATTAAGTTTGCAGATGATACCATGCTGGAAGGGGTTGCAAGTGCTTTGGAGAATAGGGTCATAATTCAAAACGATCTGGACAACCCAGAGAAATGGTCTGAGGTAAACAGGATGCAAGTTTAATAAGGATAAATGCAAAGTGCTCCACTTATGAAGGAAGAATCCATTTCACACATACAGAATGGGAAGCGACTGTCTAGGAAGGAGCACTGCAGAAAGGGATCTAGGGGTTAGAGTAGACCACAAGATAAATGAGTCAACAGTGTGATGCTGTTGTAAAAAAAGCAAACATGATTCTGGGCTGCATGATCAGGAGTGTTGAGCAGATCACGAGAAGTCATTCTTCCGCTCTGCTCTGCGCTGATTAGGCCTCGGAGTATTGTGTCCAGTTCTGGGCCCCATATTTCAAGAAAGATGTGGAGAAATTGGAGAAGGTCCAGAGAAGAGCAACAAGAATGATGGAAGGTCTGGAGACCCTGAGCTGTGAGGGAAGGCTGAAAGAATTGGGTTGGTTTAGTTTAGAAAAGGGGACAGGATTGCAATTTTCAAGTTTCTAAAAGGGTGTTACAAGAAGGGAGACAAATTGTTCTCCTTGGCCTCTGAGGACAGGACAAGAAGCAATGGGCTTAAACTGCAGCAAGGGAGGTTTAGGTTGGACATTAGGAAAATCTTCCTAACTGTCAGGATGGTTAAACCCTGGAAAAAATTGCCCAGAGTGGTTGTGGAATCTCCATTGCTGGAGATATTTAAGAGCAGGTTGGACAGACACCTGTCAGGGATGGTCTTGATGGTGCTTGGTCCTGCCATGAGGGCAGGGGACTGGACTTGATGACCTCTTGAGGTCCCTTCCCGTTCTAGTGTTCTATAATTAGGGGTAGTGGGATGTGCATGATGTGCCTGCAGTGCTCAAATTGTGGTGTCTGGGCATGAGCACCACACCGATGGCTTCCTAGAAAAGAACTCTCAAGTGCACACTGGGGTGTTGAAATGTGTGGGTTTATGGAAATGTGAAACTGGTTAAAATCTCAGCACTTGCACGTTTATATGTGGGGGGAGGTGGTTCCACAGGAACGCCCCTCCCGGTTCTCTCCTCCCCCTGTTTCTCCCTCTGCACTGTTGCCTCTATATCAGAAAGCAGCAGGTGGGGCGAGGCAGCTCTGCGGGACTGAAGAGGAGCATGGGGGTACATGTGTATTCAGCACTGGGGAGGGGTCAGAGGTGCAGTGCGCCTGGTAATTGTGATACCAGTGCCTAGTGACCGGGGTTTATTAGGGCCATATATTGCTATAATGTGTTGATCTGAATTTTGTCTTGGTCGTACTGAGTTCAGGGCAGCTCTTAAGGGGGCCAAGAGAACTCCTCTCCAAAGCTACATGTAGCAAAAAAGGGAGTGAATTACAAAGACACGGATAGAAGGAACAAGATTTAGACATGGCTTGGTTGTGTGGATCTAGAGAGTGGTCCGAGTTGCAGATGACACCCAGGTTCTGATACCAAAAAAAAAAAGCGGATATTACTCACGAGTGTCATGGGCTTAGAACACCTATTTAGAAACATCTTATAAGGTTCTGTTGATATTGCAAACATCAGTATGTAGCATGCAGTTTGGGAGTCTCTTACACTTAGCGTGCACGCGCGTGTGTGTGTGTGAGATATAAAATGGGCTGGAATACAGGCATTCACTAATCCTGTTGCTTTCCCCTGTTTTTCTCAGGGAGCTGATGTTAACTGTATGCACGGCATTCTGAAGCCATTACATTGTGCTTGTATGGTTGCTGATGCGGACTGCGTTGAACTACTGCTGCAAAAAGGAGCGGAGGTAAAAGGGTTTTAAAAATGTTCCTTTAAATTGGATACAAGAGAGCCATTCAGCTGGGAGCTGATGCAGCCACAGTAAAGACCTTCTCTAGTCTGAAAGAAAATTAGCTTGCAGCCTACCTATTAAATACCTAAAAACACCTTCAAACCTTTGGTCTTGGCATGCATCTGGTTCTCAGTGAATCATAGTTACTTGAAAGGATGTACGTTAGCTGTGAAGGGTTAAAGTTGTGTGTATATACAGCATGTGGCTATATCTCAGTGACTTGCTTACTGGCATCTGCCTTCAGTCGTAGTCTGGCAAATAAGCACGTACGGAGCTGCACAGCAGATGTTAGGCAATTTGGGACGTCTTTCCTTACCTTTTTGGGAGCGTGTGTATGCAGTGGTGCTCCTCACACATACTTCCGTTTGGGGAGGAAAGGTGGCATATGCCCAGGATTGGGGGTGTGAGGACCTATGTTACGTTACTGACTTTAGCACAAGCTTTCTGTATGATCTTGGGCAAGTCGCGCACACATACACGCCCCCCAGTGCCTGTTTTCTTTTCTGTAATATGTTGTCAGAGTGTTGCAGTGCAGAGTAAATGCTGCTAACACTGATAAAACTCCCATCCCTGGGTGCAGGTCAGATTCTGCAAATTCCACCAGAGATTTTTATCTTGTTAATTTTTCTGAGATCTGTGAATGCATAATGCCCATCTCCTGCAAATCCATCCCTTTCTCTCTGCAGGTCAACGCCCTGGATGGGTACAACCGAACTGCCCTTCATTATGCTGCAGAAAAAGATGAGACCTGTGTTGAGATCCTGTTAGAATACGGTGCAAACCCCAGTGCACTGGACGGGAACAAGGACACGCCCCTCCACTGGGCTGCCTTTAAAAACAATGCGGAGTGTGTCCGAACGCTTTTGGAGAACGGCGCCTGGGTTAATGCTCGGGATTATAACGACGACACTCCCCTGAGCTGGGCCGCCATGAAGGGAAACCTGGAGAGCGTGAGCATACTCCTGGATTTCGGCGCGGAGGTCCGGGTGGTTAATTTGAAAGGCCAGACACCGATATCGAGGCTGGTTGCGTTGCTGGTCAGAGGACTTGGTACTGAGCGAGAAGATTCTTGCTTTGATCTTCTTCACAGAGCAATTGGACACTTTGATTTAAGGAAAAATGGCGATATGCCCCGGGAGGTAACGAGAGATCAGCAGCTGTGCGAGAAACTTACCCTACTCTGCTCTGCCCCGGGCACCTTGAAGATGCTGTCTCGCTATGCCCTGCGGCGTAGCCTGGGGGTCCAGTTCCTGCCAGCTGCAGTGAAGGAGCTGCCGTTGCCTGAGTCCCTGAAAGACTATCTCTTGCTCCTTAGATAAGCGAGAGGTCACTTCTAGGGGATTCTGCGCTTGGGTCACTGCCCCGTTCCTTGTGCTTTATGGGGATGCCAGTAACATAGCTAGTATTGTGGCTTGACCCGGGACATCACAGACACGGGTCCCCTCCTCCTCACGCTGATGACAAGTTGCAACCCAAGATTACTCCAGGCTCTGGGGCTCCCTCTCCTGCCACACTCAGAGCACCCTGCAGGATGGTGATGGCCATGGTGACTCAAAAGATGGGAGGAAAACACTTGTGCTGTTTCTCCCTGCACGGGCCTCTCCTTCTCCACCCTGAGGAGTCCAGCACCGAGCCTGCAGCTGTCTCCAAGACATAGCTGAACAGAATCCATCACCTGCCCTGCCACTGGGAGACAAATCATCTTCCTGCCTTCTGGAGACTAGGTGGGCTGTAGCAAGAGGGACACGCTGGGATTAGGTGTGGAGATCAGGAAAGCGGGAAGGGGTCTGTTGCTGTTGGAAGGAATTACGCTTTGGAGCATGGGAAGATCCCGGATGGTTGCCGTTGCCTGTTGGAGTGAGTGAGCTGGTGCCATTGGCATCTGCTGTCTGGAGTGGGTCTGCCAGGTGGCAACCAGGACTCCTGTTTGCAGAATTGTTCGTGTTAGCGAGCGCTCCTGCCCCCAGCGCACACAGTTCGTGTTGTTGCATAGACCTTGGAAGGAGAGCTGCTCCCCCCCAGGGTGTCTGTACTGCTCATCCGTGCTCTCCACACCGCACTTCCTGCAGCGTAGCTGTGCCACGCTGGCATAGGGCCCAGCTGTGGAAGGGTGGAGCGGAGCAGAGATGGGTAACTGTAGGGAAGGGCAGCCCTTACGCTGTCTGGCAAGACCCAGCGTTTTCCTTTACCGCACACTAGGGCGTTTTCCCCTAAGATGCATCATCTCTTAGTGGTGGGGGAAGATGTTTTCAGTGTGTTCCTAACAACGCAACTAGCGTGAGAGCTGGCTGGCGAGGGCTGTGGGAAGCCATTGGTGCCCCGTAGTAACAGCATGAGGGGCCTCCTGGCTCGCCACTGCTGCATAGTCATCAAGCGGGGGGTAGAGCGCCACGCAGCTGCTGGGATCTGCCAGCGCTTTCCAGAGTCACTGAACCGCATTGTCGCTGGCTGGCTCCAGCGGAGATAGCACTTAGCCACCATTACTACAGCCCTGGGCATTAAGCAGAGCTGTGGGGGTAATAAAGTAATGGGAGTCTTAACAATGGGGTGCCCCCTCTCAAATTCAATCAGCACCCACCCCTTGTGTAATAAACAGCCCCTCTCAAAATCCTGCACTTCGAATGGTTCGCATCCTCTACTGAAAGAACTAGATGCCAACGTGCAGTGCCAGCCTGCTCCATGGTGAGGGCTGCTCTCTGCTTGAGAGCTCGCTCTGCCGCGAACAGGCGTCTTGCATCTCCTGAGCATTGATGGTTCCCTGCGCTACTGCCCTCCAGCCATGCCTGGGGTGACGGATTCTGGAGGAATTCACAGCTTGGAGCCCTAGGCCGTGGGGTTCTGTGACAGTCGCTCACATGTTTGAGTGTTTGGTTGAAGTCTGACACCTGGTTTTGCATTATCCCACATGCCACGTCTCTGAATTTTTCAAAGGAAGTGCGTGAGAGTTCGTAGCACTTCTGCTGGGGAGAACTGATCAGCAATTCTTGTTTTTAATAAGACTGTATCAGGGAATGCCCCACTGAAACCAGCATGACACCATACAGCTAGGGAGGATGTTCCAAAACAGGAAAACAAGCTGCCGAAAAGATTTTGTCTCTCTCAAACTCTGCCCGGGACAGTGGAACACTCCCCCACAGCTGGTTTCTCTAGTGCCATGTTGTGGTCCTGTCTGTATTTTATATTTACTAAAAATAAACCACTCCAGACCAGCTGTAAGCACGGCAGCGAATAGTCCTGAGAGCTACGTTTGTGCTAATCAGCTTTTCACTCTTGCTTTCTGGGATTCTTTCCCTATTCAATGTGTCCTTCATTACTCATGTGCTGGAGTACCCGTAGTCTAAACAGTGTCTCAGTGGGTATACTTAGAACCCCGATGGGCTGCAGGCGAACCATTGGCCACAAGGTGCCCACCACTGTTACAAGCTCTTTGGGGATGGGTCTGTCTTCATGTTGCATGTTTGCACAGCCCGTAACATAGTGAGGCTTGATCCATGCTGAGGGTTCCTCGGTGCTACCATAATACAAATCTCTAACAGGATTCAGGAAGGCTGATGCAGACAGCTCCCTGGTCAAGCGATTTCTGGCCTTTCAAGTGTCTGGAGCAGCGAAGAGGGGTTCTAGTAACCGTACCCATAGCATTTATTCTTGTTTTGCTGGCACTTCCTGACACAACATGAGCCAGTTCAGAAACAAGGAGAGTTTTTTAATACTGTGACATAAATTACAATCTCAAGTTTTAAAGCGATTAACTTGGATATAAAAGAAGCCTGACCAACACATCCATTTAATCTACCCCGGGGAAGCTAAATCAGCCCCAGAAAATGCATTTCAAAGCTGTTTAACCCATAAATTAGGTAGCTCTATACACCAGGGTACTGCATTGCCATCCTGTGAGTCGTCTGTCTAATTTCATACACACACGGCGCTGACTGCAGCCCCACTACTGTATAAATGCTAGATTCCTGCATGCTGAGCTGGGGACATGAGCTAAAACAATGAGAACTTTATTTCAGAGGTCCCTGATGCCAAAACCTGTTTTTAGAGGGAGATCTGCTCATGTGCCAGCGGTGTTGCTTCTCCAGCTTTTCAGATGTTGGCTTCAACCGGTAGCCCCTTGCGTCCAACGTGTTCCAAGTGGGCTTTCTCTGAGGTATCCAAGTCGATCTTGTATTTGGCCAGGATCTTTAAGATTGGACGAAGTTTTAGCCACCATTGTTGTTTGGGGATGCGGTGCCTGTTGGGGAACAAGGACCGTAGTGTAAAACCACTCACAAAGAGGGGACATGTGAGACATTGACGAATGCATCACGGGAAGGACCTTGGATACTATGATGATGAGCATGGGAGGGGAACTAACACAGAAAAGAAAAGAATTGTGATTGGCAGCGAATTCTTATTTCACACCCCTGTATCACTCCTGCATGTGTGTGTGTGATGCTGCTTGTTAATCTTACCATATAGTTTAGAAATGTGCACCTGTCTGTCCGTCCGTTCCAGAACTACGCAAACGGTAAGTGCTAGAACCACCAAATTTGGGATGCAACTTCCTCTTATAATTTAAAGCAAGGTCAGGGTTTGGTTGTACCAGGGCAATGGGATGTGTCTGGAATTTGATTGTTAAATGGAAAGGGGAGGGAGTCTGGTAGGAGGGACAGTTATACTGCAGAATGACCACAGAGGGGCAGTAATGGGTCAGAGATGGGGTGCAAGAAAGCTATAACCCCACTGGGCCAGCAGAGGGCAGGGGTGGAGAAAGGGACAGCTATCCACTACATATTTCAGAGAGTTTATCTGTTTGTGTGTCTGTCCACCAGCCAGGGGCCATACATCCCTCCCTCAGCTGTGCCCACTGCAGCAGCCATGGATAGGCGCATCTCCCCTGGCCCCAGGCTGCTGTGGTGAGAGTGGGTTGGGGTAGTTCTCTCTCCCTGGGGCGCCTGCACGCTGAACCCCTCCTCCCCAGCCCCACCCCAGAGCTGAGTCGGGTAAATCTTCCAGGTGCAGAACCTCACCCAGCAATTCCTGGAGCCAACCTGTGGCTTCGGGTAGAGCTAGAGCATAATTTGTAGGGCGAGGATCCACTGAGTCCCTTGGGAAGCTGCTCCCATTGTTTGTTACTCTGGGTTGAGGCACATGTTTTCATTTCCAACCATGTGATTTTTATCTAGCTTCAACTTTCAGCTCTTGGGACTCATTACTCCTTTGCCTGCTGGATTCAAAAGCCCTTTTCATGCTTTCTGGTCTTTATGGCACGACTGCTCTGACCCTTTGCAGTGTTCTCCTGTCAACTTCTTAAATGAATTGAACAGGGAGACCTCCCCTGCTTCTCTTGGGGTGTCATCTCTGTGTTAAGCGAGCTCCCCAGTAGGGAGATTTACCTGATGTTCAGCCTATGATATTTCTGCGCCTTGGGAGACCAACCCTCTACGACCTCCCTCCTTGCTTCCTAGTCCTTTGAAACGTTATTTATGTATTCCCCCTTACTTGTTGGCTCATCCCCACTGTGGTAGAGGCATAGGTAAGGGGGAGACTGTTTGAAACACCTACTCAAAGTCTGTCTGGTTTTCGAGTTCGGCGAGTGGCTGGAAGACGAGACTCCGTCTGCGCATGCCCAGGAGGCAGGCTGAATCCACGGTGTTGGCAAAGATTCGCCCTGTAAGGATTTGGAGGGAAAACATATTAGTACGTCCAGCACCAAGCCCTCGCTCCTCTGCTGCAGCTTGCTGGCGGTGCGCCCCAGTGCATGGGCAAGGGAGAACAAAGCAAGGCTGCCTGCGGCCAGGCTCAGACGTGACAGCGAGGCCTCTTGCTGAACACTAAGGACTACACAGGCCCCTGGCCACTCATTCTGCGGGGAAACCAGTTCCACCTGCCCACAAACTGTATGGGGCAAGAATCCCTGAGACTTGGGGATTTTGAAGTCTACGTATTCCTGGAGATTGCTGCTAGGTGAATGCAGCATAACTGAAAAGTGCATCTGAATGCAAGGAGCCTTCCTCAAAGACATTTGGTGAACTTAGTAGGTGACCCCAAGTCTCCGGAGTCCACCCAGTGCTCTGGCCTCCAGGCCACCCTGGTTTTGGTATCCTAAGCCCCATCCCAGCCTCTGCTTGGCTGTTTTTGAATGGCCAAATTCTCTCCCAAACATATCACAGGTGTCTGTTACTCAGGCTTCTGTTGTGGTTCCTAGGGCTAGCACTGGTCCTAGCCCTTGTACCCCCCATCTGTGGTTCTCCTCCCTCCTCCCCCCCCCCAAGCAGAAAAGAGGGGCTGCCTCCCCACCTGCTGCTCTCTTAGGGTATGTCTAGTCTACATCGCTCTGTCACCAGAGGGATGTAAATTAGACATACCGACATTGCAAATGAAGCGGGGATTTAAATCTCCCGCACTTCATTTGAATAAAAATGGCCACCGCATTTTGCTGGGTCAGCAGTTTGTCAGCAAAAAGCAGCTGTCAAGACGGGGATCGGGCGCCAAAGAAAGCCTTTGTCGGCCGATCCTGTAAACCTCCTTTTACAAGGCATAGGGGATCGGCCAACAAAGGCTTTCTTTGGCGCCCGATCCCCATCTTGACAGCCGCTTTTTGCCGACAAACTGCTGACCTGGCAAAACGCGGCGGCCATTTTTATTCAAATGACACACGGGGAGATTTAAATCCCTGCTTCATTTGCAATGTCGGTATGTCTAATTTACATCCCTCTGGTGCCAGAGGGACGTACTCTAGACATACCCATAGTCTCAAACATCCTTCTTGCCTCTGAAATTCCCTAAATGCGCTGGAGCTTCAGGGGGGAGCCGAGTTAGTCTGTTACAGAAAAAAACAACAAATAGTCTGGTAGCACTTTGTAGACTAACAAAACATGTCGATGGTATCATGAGCTTTCGTGGGCACAGCCTACTTCTTCAGATGACCGGAGTTATGAGTTTGGGATATGAAAACTCAAAATAAATAGGGGGAGGGGAGGGGAGGGGAGGGAGAAAAAAAAGGGAGGGGGTGGGAGACAGAGCATCATTAAGTATCTGGAGAATGGGTACTTAAACCTAAGCAGATAAAAATCAAAGTCAATAGCTAGATTGCTAAGACAGGAAGGATACCACTCAGCGAGCTGTTAGTACCTTCAGTGGTTATTAAGTAGGTAGTGTCCTAGCCAGCCCATATCACAGTTGAGTCCATTAGCACGTGAATTGAATTTGTGGATGAACTGGGATTCCAGTCCTTCCCTATGAATCTGGCTTGTAGAGCTGGCCCGTGACAAGTCAGCCACCTGCAGGTCTGTCAGACTGTGGTTAGGCAAGCAGAAATGTTCCCCAACAGGCTTGTGTGTGTGTTCCCTGTACGTATATCCGATTTGTGTCCATTGACTCTTTCCCGCAGAAACCAGCCAGTTTGTCCAATATATATAGCAGTGGGGCACTGCTGGCATTTGATGGCATAGATCAAATTACTGCTTCCAGCTTCCATTAATGATGCTCTGTCTCACACCCACCTTCCTTTTTTCTTTTTCTCCCCTCCCCCTCTATTTATTTCGAGTTTTCATATCCCAAACTCATCACTCCGGTCATCTGAAGAAGTAGGCTGTGCCCACGAAAGCTCACGATCCCATCAACATGTTTTGTTAGTCTATAAAGTGCTACCTAAATGCGCTGCGTTTCGGTGAGCACCTCCGTGAAAATGCACTGCTGGGGGCGTGCAGTTCTCAACTGCTGCCACTAGGGGGCAGCAGCGCCTTTGCCCCCATGCTGTAAATGCAACACTTCTGCCCCCCACCTTGTCATTGCAGGCTCCCCCCTCCCTGAGCAGTTGGGGGGGAGGCAGCAGCTTGACTGGTTTTACCCATTTAAATCTACAGCAATCCAGTACGGCTCGAACACTCGAGTTAACCGAAGTGATTATTAAAGACTGTAACACACCTTACTATTAAATTGGAAATGAATGTGAAAGAAAAATGGATTTCATTTCAATACATTCCATTTAGATCCATATTTGACTTTAAAAATCAATGTTATCTGTGTAGCCATGAAAGCATGTGACGTGTGCCCCCAAACTACTGCACAGAAGGGTAGGCGGATAGCTCTGCTTGGGCCATGGGGCCTCTTCCTACCAAGAGGTGTGACCTACCGTGCCTGGAGCATTCCTTGATCTTTCCGGTGAGCCATGCCACAGATTTCGCACCCATCTTGGTTCCAAAGTTCCTGTCGAAAGGAGTTGGCGTCCCACCCTGCCATGCAGAGCAAGAGAGGCTGTCTGGGTTTGGGCAAGGCAAGTTGTGACAACAGGGAGCACTTGCTGCCTTCAATGGGACACCTGGCGCAGCACCAGCCCAGAAGGCAGGATTAATCCTACAGGGGCTATTGCATTTGGATGCTGCATCAACCCCAAATTCCAGCACCTGTGATCAACACCAAGACCCCTAGCACTGGGCCTAGCAAGGTGCTTGCCAGCTAGCAAGCCCTGCTGCCTCCCAGGCAGTGCTCCCTGTAAACTGGGCGCTTAGGCAGCCACCCAGGAAAAATTCAAATGCCGCCCAGCTGATTAGCAGCTTGTGTTTCTACTGGTGGTGCACATCCACACATGCCTCAGTGCACAGAACAACATTTATTCTGCACATGGATGGAAAAAATTAGAGGGAACATTGGTCCCAGGAGGGGGATTTTGGAGCCCAACAGAGCAGGTGGAGTTCCTGGAAGCCAAAGCAGCTGCTGCTTTGCAGAGACCTGGCTCGCTTGGCTGAAGCCATAGATAAAGATAGTACTGAAGTGGGAGGGGGATGCAGGCTTTGCTGTCTGGAGGAGTGGATCCTCTGTTAATTAGCATGTTATAATGGCACGGAATGAGTTTAGAGCTCCATTGTGCTGAGCAGCACAGGTACAAGCCCTGGTACGAAGAGCTCAGGCCGGGCCTACACTAGGGAGCAATGGCCAACTAAAGGTACGTGACTCCAGCTATGTGACTAGCATAGTTGGAGTTGATGTCCCTTAGCTCGAATTACCACGGCGTCCGCATTCGGCGGGTTGACGGGAGAAACTCCCGCCGACTCCCCTTACTCTTCTCAACCTGGTGTCGACAGGAGCGGAGTCAGCGGTCGATTTAGCGGGTCTTTACTAGACCTGCTAAATCAAGCTCTGGGAGATTGATCCTCACGGTGCCAATCTCCGAGTAAGAGAAGGCCTCAGTCTCAGCAGCCAAAGGGCAGGAGAGGAAACAAGCAGCAAGTGGAGGGACTTGCACAAAGTCACTCACCAGCTGAGAGGCAAAGCTGGGACCAGAACTCACTTCTCCTGAGTCCCTTCATGTCCCATCCGCTAGACTGTGCTACCTCCCCAGCCTCGTGTGTACCTGCTGCATGTGTCCCAGCACGTTCTTCCTGCTCTCAAAGATGCCTTTCCCCTCCTCGGAATATAGGTTGAAGATGAAGTCGGTGGTGTAGTTTTCGTTGCACTTCTCGTTCCTGGGACGTGCAAACAAGAAAGCCCAAGTAAGTGAGGGGTGGACCCCACAGCCAGGCAAGAGCTGACTGAATAAGTGGCGTGAACGTTTGGGTGAATCGGAAAAGACTGGGGCGAGAAGGAGATTTGCTAACAGAGATACAGACGGGTTAGGCAGAGCTGACTGGCAATGGCTGCCCACGGTCACCCCTTTGGAAATAGGGGGGCCCTGTAGCGCCCACGGCTCTCGTTTGTGAGTGCAGCCGGATGGCTTTGTTACTGTTCTGCCAGGCTGTCATGCAGGGCCATGAGCAGGACTGTTCTGTAGGCCGAGATCTGGAGAGCGTTTCCCCAGGGGCCAAAATGACACTGGTTCTTAAATCCCATTGAAAGTCAGTGGGACTTCGTTTCTAAGGCCCAGATCCTCAAAGGGATTTAGGTGCCTGATTCCTATTGAAATTAATGGACACAAATAACTTTTGAGAAGCTGGGCCTAAGTGACTTAGGGGCTTTTGAAAATGGCACCTGCATAGCTATTTTATTAATCCCAAGTGGATTCTGATTAATACAGGTTGTGGAATATCCATCCCACGTAAGAGGCGTTCAGCATAATATGGACCATCTAGTGCTGTTCTCAGAAAAGTGCTTTACGAGCAGGAAACTGCTAGACAGAGAAGGCAAGTGCCTTGCCCAAGGCCAGCCAGCAGGGCTGGGACAAAGCCAGGAACAGATCCTAAATCTAAGTCCTGGCCCAGTGCATCAGCCGCTGCTGCAGCCTGTGTCTGTCCCCGGACTGCCTTGTTCTGATGCTGGTTACCTCAGCACCAGGCCTCTCTTCACCGTCGTCTTCATTTTCTCAGTCAGATGCTCGACGTTAACCTGTTAACGCAGAAAACAGCCAAGAGGCTTCTGAGATTCCTGGCACTGTTTTTAGTTTACAAGCAGTTTTTAAAAGAGCCAACGCAAGTCCCCTTGGAGAGCATGAACACGTCTCCGGGCAGCAGACCAAGGAGGAGCCCTGCTAAAGGTAACGGCTGCCAGCTGAGCGCTGCAGCAAAGCAGACCTGGGCTGCTGAATGTCCTCGTGATGGATCCCTAGAATGCCGTAACAGGCTGAATGGGACACGACAGCCACCAGCAAAACGGGGACATGTGGTTGGACCCTTTGTAGGGAGACCCCCCCCGAACCCCATTCCTGATTTGAGTTTAGTTACTAGGCTCCATGCAGGAGCCGCTGGGTGAGAGCCTGCGGCCTGTGTGATGCAGGAAGTCAGAGCAGATGATCAGAAAGGCCCCCTTAGGCCTGAAAGCTGGCAGGACAGGCTCCTGTGTGCGGTTCTTGTTACCGATGCCTATTACAGCATGAACTGGGATCCTGCTGTGCTGGGCGCACTACACCCAGCCCGAGTCCCGGAGTGCTCCTGCGCTATGCTCCCTTTGCAACGCCAGAGCAGCGTAAAAGGGCCGTGGCGTGAATAAGAACCAGGCCCTACGGAAGCTGAAATAACTCCCCCTGCAGCCAAGGGCCTTGCTCTGGATTCAGGCCAGCGTCACCAAGAGCAGCATTTGTTCCCTGGCCGGACATGAGCCTTTCCAGCAGTAAGTGGGACAAGTCCGTCCACACCAGTCTCCAGGAACTCCCCTGGGACCCTGTTACACCGAGCCCCCTGGTGCGTTCACATCTCTGCTCTCCAGCACTCAGGCCAATGGCCGAAGGAAGCCGGCAGCACCCCCCTGACTTTGGTAGACTCGCGTTTGTTTCGGCCAGTGGCGAAGTTGGCCTTGAAGTCTGTGGAAGGCCAAACCTGGTGCCTCCTTGGCTGTGGGGAACAAACCTGGCATCTCTGGATCCTGAACCTCTCCGGGCTGAGCTAAAGAACCCGTGGCTATCAGCCAGGTGTGTAGCAGGCTCACCAGCCATCGCAAGGAGACCTGCCCACTTGGTTCCCACTACTACACCCACTGTGCTTTCGAGATCAGCGCTCTTCAAACGTTTTCCTCATGACCTAGTTGAAGAAAATTGTTGATGCCCGCGACCCAACACAGTTAGATCTGACTAGCATGTGGGCTCAGGGGTGGGGCCGGGAATGAGGGGTTGGCGTGCAGGAGGCGGCTCAGGCAGGGGATTTGGGAGCCAGGCTGGGCATGGGCTGACCTCCAGCAGCTTAGTCAACAGCAGCGGGGATTCTAAGGCTGCTTCCTGCCTGTCCTGGCACTGCCGCCCACACTGTGCCCAGAAGCAGCCAGTCGTAGGCGCGAGTCCTCGGCAGAGGTGCACAAGCGGCTCCGTGCGCTGCTCTCACATGCAGGTACCATCCTCCCCAGCTCCCACGGGCTGGGAACCTGTGCACAGGGAGCAGTGCATGGAGCCCCGTGGCCCCTCGCTGAGGAGCTGGACCCACTGTTGGTCACTTCTGGGGTGTAGTGCGATCCGTGGTGCCAGGACAGGCAGGAAGCAACCCTCACCGGTCACCTGGTCAGCCTGCAGCAAAGCGACCCAGTGCCTGGCATTCCAGGAGCAGTACTTGGAAAACCACTGCTCTAGACACATGCCCCTGTGCCACTGCAGGTCCAGGCCTGTCCCGCGGAGGGCGCTGGGACGCTGGGGGAAGCAGCCTAAGCACAGTGCATGAGCCCAGGGGGACAGAGGCCTTGTCTGTAACAGAAGCGAGACTCTCACCTGTAAGTCGTGGATGGTGAAGGGATCTTCATAAATATAAGCTGCGTCCGCTCCTGCGGCCAAGCCTGCCATGGTGGCCAGGTAGCCGCAGTACCCGCCCATGGTCTCGATGATGAACACCCGTCTCTTGGTGCCGGCTGCAGACTGTTTGATACGGTCACAGGTCTGGGGAGGGAACAAGAGCAAGATCTACTTAGTGGCTTACTAAAGGAGACCACGACTGGGGCGACGTGCACAGGGGTTAAACGACGATTCGGGGAGGTCTGTGAAACACCCAGTGAAATCCTGCAGGGGGAGCGAGGTAACGAGACGTTCCTGCTCGGCTCCCAGAGGGGGAAGGACTCAGCAGGAGGACTGACGTGTGGTTCTCCCCTAGCTCCAGAATGCCTCGGTGCCCCAGATTCACTGGGATCTTGTTCTGCCGTGGCCACCTTGAGAACCTGGCCAAGCAGGCAGTGGCTGCCCTCCCCCAAAGGGGACTCTAGAAACTGCAGCCCGGGTCCCCCAAGAGAACCTGGGGCTGGGAGGTGGCAAGCTGCAGGACTGGTGTTTTCCTTAGCGCAGAAGAGAGAGTTGCAGCCCTTTACCATGGTGATGGTGTTGAGGGCGGTGTCCGCCCCAATGCTGAAGTCAGAGCCGGGGGACGTTGTTCGACACAGTGGCTGGAATAACGCACAGCGGGATACAGAGCTCTTCGTACTTGCTACGACCTTCTACGAGCTCCAAGCTCCCGGTGAAAGCCTACGGGAGGCCAGGAAGAAGGAGAGCATTGAAAAGACCTGGGTTTGTCTCTGTCTGGGGACACGTTCCCCTCCAGGTGCAGGGAGAATCGGCCGAGTTGGAAGCTTTTCCTGACATGGAGCAGTTTGGTAACGTGGGGTTTAGGCTGTCGGGGGATTAGGACAGAGTCTGCTCAAGGAGATGCAGCATGGGGTGAAATCCTGGCCCCACCGAAAATGGATGTTTTGCTGAGGACTCTAGTGGAGCCAGGATTTCCCTCCGGCCTGTGCCTGGAGAGCTGGCAGCGGGAAGGTAGGAAACAGTTATGTATTTATTATTTGTATTCTCCCAGTAGAGCCAGGGATCTCCAGTCATAGACCAGGGAACAGGCAGCGTATCCTGCTGGGTCGAAGTCCTGTTGGGGTGGGACCATGATTGGTTACATTAGATTCAGGATAGGGCAGCAGTGGCCCTGGGGGATGTCTCCCCCCCACCCCTCCAGAAAAGCCTGAAGCTGGATAAGGGATCCAGCAGCTGAGCCGTTTTCTGGAGGAGGCTTGGCAGCCAGGCTGCATTGGGCTGATCTGTCCCTGAGTCACGGTGGGAGATTTCAAGGCATTGACAGGCCTGGGACACTCGAGTTCCTCCAGTAACGCCCCTCTGTTCTCGGTGAGATCTTTGCAACTGGCCTCGCGTCCCCCCGGATTCACATCTCCTCTAGGGCGTTCCCTGGCTGGAGAAAGGTGGCTGTTCCCCGTGCTCCACGCCCGGAGAAACCCACCACAGCCTGCCTGGCTCACCTCAAAGCCCCCGATGACGATCAGCCCGTGAATGTTGAAGGTGCTGATGGTGGCACTGATTTCCTCGAAGTATTTCTTGGGCAGGGTCCTGTCAGAGGCAGAAACACCAGAGAAAGCATCAATGCCCTTGGGGGGCCTGTCTAGTCCTTGGCAGTGGGCAGCGCTTGGGGGGAGGGTGGGAGACAAGGAAGAGGCTGGCGAAGGCCCAGACTAGGTAAGGGCCATGGATCTGACCACTGTAGGTCGCATCAGTCTTCTCTGTCGAACACACGTGTAGGTGACCACCTCCCTATCCCTGTGCTGGAGAGCAGGGAGGGTCTCCGCCCAGGCTCAGGACCCCCCTTCCCCAACTGCTCTCACTGAGACCATGCTGCGCCGGGCGGCTCAGAACGGCAGGGCCATCTCGGCTCCCGCTTGCTGCAGCGTCGCTATGGTGACGTAGGGGCCATGATCCTTCAGAGACAGCCGGCGGCAGCTCCCAGATCTCCGGTCCCCCGGGCCTGGCAGCAGGCAGAGCCGCTCAAGAAGCTAATTTAACTTCCTCTGCTGGCATAAGCAGCGTGGGGCAGACTATTCCGCCGGTAGAGCTCAGCTCCCTCGGGCCCCCACCTCCCCTTTTCCCTCGGGCATGGATGCAGCTGGGTGAGTTCTCTGGTCAGGGTCTCTGGCTGGTTTAGGCCTGCGCTGGACATGCTATTGATTTGTTACGGGAGCACCTAGCAGCCCCATCATAGTCCAGGCCCCCATTCTGCTCGGGCTGCACAGACACAGAACAAAGACAGTTCTGCCCCAAGGAGCTAACAGTCTAGGTGATTTCTGTGCACTCGCTGACCCAGAGAAAGAGGCCCCTAAGCCCTAACTTCCAGAGGGGCTGATTTCTCCTGGAGCTGCAGGAGGTGCTGCCTGTCTGAAAATCAAGCCGGCGATGAAACTGACCAAAGCATCTCTGATCCCATGGCATGAAGGCCGCAGGGGCACACAGGGAGTGAGCTGGAGGAAGAAGGCTTTAGCGAGTTACCTTTTTGTTCCAAGTTTCGATCCACCGAGCCCAGTCCAGCCACCTACACCTCCCCAGGCAATCTCTTCCACCTGGGAGAAGGGCAGAGCGTTAGGAAGATCTGGGCTATTTGATTTGCCTGTAATCTGATGGTAACAATATCTGGAGAATATCGAGAGAGGAGAAATTGTCTTTGTGTTTTAGGACTGATTAAGGATCTCAAATGGTTAACTCATTACAAAGGCAATTTCCCCTCTCTGGCTATTCACATCTCCAGACCAAATGCTGTGAATGATCCACTTCCACCCTGCCTTGATTAGCTTCAATCACACAAACAATTTCTCCCTTATGTATACCCCGGCTCCTGGAACTTCCACTCCCACTCGGCTTAGCCCACGCAAGCCGATGCCCTAACTTGTTAGTCTCTAAGGTACCACGGGACTCCTCGTGGTTTCTGCCTTGGCCCAGCTGGTACCTGTCCATGGGCGAGCCCTTCAAATCCATCGTGCACAGCCAGCATCTTGTGCCCATGGATCAGCCCAATCCGGACAGCCGCCCTCACGGCTGCGTTCATCCCGGCGGCGGGTGCGCCCACGTTCATCACAGCCAGGTTATACCCGCTCTGGGGAAGGGGAGGGAACAGGAGATGGCGTTGAGAAAGAAACAGAGAACATGGGAATGCGTCCTGGGCCTGCTGAGATCATGGGGCACGGCCCCGTGGCTCTGGCACAGACTTACGGCTGTGGGCTGGCCTATTGTACTGACCCCAGCCACAGCCCTACGGCCTTGGGACACCCGCGGTACCACCCCAGGACCCAGCACTGGCATAGCCCCGTGGCCCCACAGCACCCTGAGGGGCTGGACTGAGCACTGGGTGACCAGCTCCCCCTGGAAACAACTGGGCAGGCGTGGAGGCCCAGCTCCCTTGCCTGCTTTGCAAAGCCAGCCACCCAGGTGCCCCGCACCTAAAGGAAACCGGGGAGGCGCCACCTGCCCTTTGTGCCGTACCTTTGTGGAGGGCGGGCGCACATGAGCCAGCAGCTTGTAAACGTTCCAGTTATTCTGGAAGCTCCTGCAAGAAAGAAGCATTGAAGGAGGAATCAGATCTTGAGGCCAGAAGGGGCCGTCGGATCCTCTCCCAGTGAGTCCTGCACCAGCCCAGGCCTGGGGGTCGAGCTAGAGTGGTTCTTAGGAAGGGTGAATCCAGCATGTTCCTGGGGAAAGTCACTAGTTCCCCTCCTTGTAAAAGCCTGCTCCTTTCTTTTTTGCAGCAGATAAGCATGTTCACGTTGCGGAGGAGGCCGTGAGCTTGGCCTGCTCGTAATTCTCCCATTGGAGGAACGCTGGTTTCTTTTCAGTGCAGTGTGGCCTAGAAGACAGAGCGCTGGACTGGAACTCAGGAGATGGGGGCGCTGCCCCTGGCCTGCTGGGTGACCTTGGGCAAGTCACCCCTCTGTGCCTCAGTTTCCCCAACTGTGAAATGGGGATCATGATATTGACTCCCTTTGTCAAGTTCTGTAAGTTCTGCATATGAAAAGCGCTAGCTAAGAGCTGGGGATTATCAATTATTATATAATTTTAGAGCTGGACTATCTCCCTGGCTCTTTAAAGATCTCATTTTAAACAACACATCCTCTTACCTTCCCCTCAGTTTAACAGCATCTTCAAATCGTCCCTCATTCATTGCTGTTGTGACGTCTTTGGTCTGCGAGGAGGCAGCCACCGGAAAAGGAAAAGATTTAAAGATCTGTCTCTCATTTTCACTCAACTGCGATCCCCAGTGGAAAACAATGTGGCGAAGCAGGAGTCTGGAGCAAGCCGCTACGGGCCTGGACCATACGTTCAGATCAGAATCGGTTTGTATTTAAAAACAGCATTCCTGGCGCTCGCAGGAAACGTGTCCTAAGAGTCTGCAAGAACCATGAACTGCCTCATTCTTCTCAAGTTTGAATCCTGATACCTCCCAGAGGAGGCTGAGAGCTAGCCCTAGGAGTGGGGACACAGGACATGTCCCTCAGACGTTGGACTGCCTTCATTCGTACCCGGGCTCCATCAGGAACGCGGGCTAGTGAACACTGCCCCTGGTGACGTCTCGGTGGCTGGCACACTGCGATCCCTGCTTCTGATTGGCTAAGAACTGCCCATGTGTATTGTCACTGCCCACTTGCTTGTCAGTCTCATCCACCAGTCTTAACCTGCAAGCTCTTTGGGGCGGGGGCTGTTTACCATGTGTTTGTACAGCACCTAGTGCACCCGAGGGAGTTGGCGTGGAGGCAGGGAAATTCTCACCACTTGGACACACTCCATGAGAGGCAGGCGGACAGCTTGGTTGCCAGAGAGGCTGACGACGCACGCTGGGGTATCTGGAGTCCCTTCCAACAAAGCCATGACTGCTTCCACTCCCATTCTGCTTCCCTGCCACACACAAAGGGGCGTTAATCCTCGCTGACTCTACAGCTCTCTGCACAGCCACATCCCATGCTCCCGTTTCCACTCAGCACAAAGTCCCCTGAATCAGTCCTTAAACAACCCAGAGGGTAACACCATGGATAAGGAGAGCTCCTACCCCCACTCCACCACTAGAGGCTGGTCTCTACAGAGGATAAGCGCCTACTGCTGCTGTCAGATAAGGGGGCTACTCCTTTTGCTTTTTCCTTTAGAGCTGGAGGTCACAGGTTTGATCCCTGCTCATGAACGGAGGGTGGCAGTCATTTCCGGGGTGGTCAAACATAACTTAAATAACCCCCCCGCGTCAATGGCAATCAGGTTCTCAGGTACGCATCTCTCACAAGAGGCGTCTGCTTGCTAAGAAAACGTGGATTGAAAACAGAAATATTTCCATTCTGAAACGCAACCCTGCTGCCTGCTGGGAGCTGAGCCTCATTCTGCCATTCCCACGGGCTGGGCTCTCCGGCTGGCCTGTACTTCCCATGATGCACCACAGCCACGCGGCTGCCAGGGTCAGCAACGGTAAGTGGTTAGAAAAGCTGCCCGCTGCGGAAAGGCTGAACCATGGGGCCACGTCTGCCCTGCAGCAGAGCAGGCTGAAGGGGGACGCGACAACAGCATTAGAACAGAACATCAGAGCCGCCAGACGGGGTCAGACCCAAGGCCCATCCAGCCCAGCGTCCTGTCTGCCCACAGGGGCCAACGCCAGGTGCCCCAGAGGGAGAGGACAGAGCAGGGCATTGGAGAGTGAGCTAGGTCATCGGCCCGTCCCAGCTCCTGGCAGGCAGAGGGTTAGGGACACCCAGAGCATGGGGCAGGGGGAACCAGCTTAGTCTGCAGCCGGGGAGATGGTTGTAGGCTGGGTATTACGACAAGCTCTCCAATTGTAAGGACAGAAAAGCACTGGAACCTCGGGAGGTTGTTTGTAAGACAAACCCCAGTCAGGGATGATCGAGGGCAGCAGATGGACTGTGAGACCTCTCGAGGTCCCTTCCAGCCCTGTGTCACTGTGCGCGTTGCTCTGCAGTCTGAGGGAAGCCCCCATGGGGGCCACAGGGGCTGTAAAAGGGTCTCAAGGGGAGACAAGACAGCAGATGTTCCTACCAGGATGCGGTCAAAGGCGGAGGGAGTCCCGCCGCGCTGCACGTGCCCGAGGATGGTGACTCTTGTGTCATAGCCGAGGCGTTTAACCACCAGCTAAAGGGGAGTGAAAAACGGCAGAAGAGTTTCGTCTTTCGCCCTCTTGGGGTCAAGTCCACACTGACAGGAGCGACACGCCGCAGCGGAGACCGCTGGACACCGCGATCCCGGCGCCGGATCAGCGCAGCCCCCACCTTCGCGTGGCGCCGGCCGCAGGGCACCTGCTGTGGCTCTGCAGTTCACGGGGGTTTTAAAGCTGGCTGCTGGCACAGCCCTGTCTTACCCTGCCACCGCATCTGGTTCGCTGTGCGCCAGCACAGATGCCGCACAGCAACAAGGGCCAGCCCATCGTTACGGCCGCCGGCTGCTCGCTTTGGGCAGCAGCCAGCGGGGATGCGCTTTGTGGTCGGATCCTGGGGGGGGCGGGACAGTGCTGCGCTACGGGAGCTGAGGAGCAGAGCGCTCGTGTGCACTGGGAGGCAGTGGGGTGCAGGGGGAGAGCAGGCGCGCAAAGCAGGGCAATGTTTTCAGCTCCACTCACGTTCTTGATGTCCTCCGAGGTGATGGGCTTGCCCTGCTTGTTGATGGCTCCTTCGGCCACAATGATGATGTTTAGTCTCGATCCCCGGCCTCTCGTCTGGAGGAGAGGAGAAAGCCGCCCATGAAACGCCACCTGCGGGCTGGGTTCGCCCCGGGCGGGGGGAGAGCAGGCCAGCATGCGGCTCCGTCCCTGTGGGAGGGCGCACAGAAGGCGGGCCCGGCCTGCCAGGACAAAGAAGCCTCTGGGCCCAGCCAGCCCTGCCCCACTTTGCCTGCAGCCAAGGTCAGGCCTGGAGGGAGGGGAAAAGGGAGGAGCCAGGCTCAATTTGGGGCTGACCAGTGAGGAGGCAGGAGCCCGGTTCAGCAGTCTAAGGACGCGAACCAGAGCCTGTCCACCCAGCAGCCACGGGGACAAGTAAGCCCCCCACCCCTCTGGGAAAGGCGGGGAACCTACTGAGAACCCCCAACAAAGGGGAATCCAGACTCTTGGGGCCATACCCCCAACTTAAGGACTTGAACTGGGAGTGGTTTGGAGTTCCTGGGTGAGGCTAGCACCCCCTTTTCTTCCTGCTTACTCAGTGATGTAGCCACTAGGCTGCACAGCTGCCAGGGAGCCGGCCACACCATCCTACAGCCGTGGGCTGAAGCGGGACCTAAGCGGAGCACTGGGTGTGCACGAGGACTGGCTGGGACACCAGATGTCCATTTTGTGCTGTCCCTTTGGTGAACGATTGTGAGCGGTTGACACTGTTGCTCCCGCCAGAAGGATACCAAGGCTGGGCTGGTTTTTTTGTGAACAGAGTCCGATCCTGCGTTCAGCACATGAGCGCTCGCTCGCCCCAGTGGCCCACCCCGTTTTGGACTCTGCTCTGGCAGATGAGATCAGTGGATTTGTGGGGTGTCTCTCTCCAGAAAGCCCCTCTTGGACCCAGGAAATGTTTGGTCACAGAATTCCTGACCAGCGCTGATGCCGGCCTTCCGGCCCCCAGGAATCCCTTCCAACAAAAGAGCAAACCAAATGTAGAAAGCTCAAGAATCTAGCTTCTGATCACATATGCCTCCCCCACATCATGGTGTCTGAGTGCTTTAAAGTCTTAAAGTGTATTTATGCTCACAACTCCCCTGTGCGAGGTGGAGCCGTGCTGTTATTCATGTGGGGAATTTCAAGCACAGAGAGACGAAAGCCCAGAGATGTTTCGGTATCTAATGCCCAGTGATGCCAGTGGGAGTTAGGCGCTTAAATACCTCTGCAGAGCTGGGCCTAAGTGACTTGCCAAAGGACAAACAAGAAGCAGTGTCAGAGCAGACATTTGAACCCAGGGATCTGACCAGCACCCTAACCACTAGGCCGCTGTCCTTCTCAGAGCTGGACTCTTGAGCATCCTCGTTTGAAGGTCTCGTAATCCGAGATCAAGCAGGAGTCGCCCACAATAAGTTTGGCGAGGGTTACCTCAATTAGCCTCCTGCACAAGTGCTCCTCCCAGTCGTCCTCGGGCGGCGATTCTGGAATGAAAACCCAGTCGGCACCACAAGCCAGAGCCGTAATGAGAGCGAGGTAGCTAAGGCGAGAGAAGAGGGGGAAGGTTAGCGAGCTAGGGCCATGCTGCGAATTTTGAAGTTCCCCCTTTGTGCTTAGTAAGTGGAGAAGCTGCCATTGGTGGCCAGGGCAGCCGGAGATGCTCTGGAAATGCTGCTTCGCAGTTTCAAATGGGCTCCATGCAGTTCTGTTCAATGTCACGGGGCGCAGGGGAGCCAACAGTATGGCCGGGTCCCTGGGCAATGTGGGGTAGGAGGCAGCTCCACGGTTCAGAAGCGGTGGGCTCTCAGGGGGAAAGAACAGGGCTGGAGCAGTCAGTCCCCAGCCCCGCCTGGACAGTGCATTCCCCCCACCCCCTCGCTGGCCCTCAGAACCGGCTGGAGGGTGTGGCCCCAAGGGGCTCCCAGTCGCTCTGTTTCTCTTCCAAATTAACTTTCATTGATCAGATTTCAAACCTCAAGTTTTGGGGAGCATTCAGGTGGGAGAGGGGGGATGACGCTACAAACTGAGCTCAACTTCTCCTGGGGAACATCCACCCCGGTGCAGAATTTCAGTGGAGCTGCGCCATTCCATACCGACTGAGAACTGGCCAGGGTCTTCAAAGGGGGCAGGATCAAGTCTCTGATCCTCACGAGGGAGGGACTCGCTCTGCCCCCTTCCCCGAGTGAGCCTTTCTTCTCTCCAAACCGGAGGAGCTCACCCGCTGTTACGTTTATAAAACAGCGAGCTGGTCACAACTAACGTTCCTGCTAAAGTCTAATTGTTTCCATCCGTGTGCAGAATAAATTTTGTTCTGTGCACCGAGGCCTGTGCAGAGGTGCACCACCAGCAGAAACACATGCTGCCAGCTGTGCGTGCTCTGCTAAGCAGCGGGGCAGCCACCAAGTGCTCAGCTTGCAGTGGACACTGGTCACAACCTTATCTACAGCCCCAAGTGTATGGCTGAGGCAGCTTTGTGGCAGAAGCACAGCGAAGGGCAGAGAATCCCACCTGCTGCCTGGCGGGAAAGAGCAGAGGTTCTATAGCGGGTGAGTGAGCCCTACTGCAGAGGCCTGCTAGGCCTAGACACCGCTACCTGCCATTAAAGCCTCCTGCCGGCCCCTCTGCACCAGGCTCACCCAGCTCCATAACAATTAAGGGCTGGGGGATTTCACTGGCTTCATTGGCTGGAGGCAGGCAGGATTGCTTGCCCTCCGGCCCTTCCTTTCCTGTGATGCAAGGACCCTGCCTCCCCGTCCCTGGGCCAAAGGCTCCGGGGGAGCGGAGATGCAGAACTGTTACAGGCACGGCAGCGACAGATTTACTCACCCGCAGTGACGGCCCATCACCTCCAGCACAAACGTCCTCTGGTGACTGCAAGAGGGGAGAGAGCGCACCCGGAGTTACAGCCGCGCAGCCCTGCCACAGAGCTAGTCCCCGCACCGAGACCGTGCCAGCATGTCGCGGAGACGCAGCGGCTCAGAGCAACCGACGGGCACTCCCTGGGCACTGGCACTCAGTGTTATCGGTGTTAATAGCGAGAAGATGTAGCTGGTGTTCCTCGGGTCCTTGCCTCAATTCATTTCTCTTTTTCGTCATTGAAATCATTGCTCTGGGGCGGGGCTGGGGAGGAGGGTTCAGGGTGCAGGCCGCCCCGGGGACAGCGGACAACCCCAGGCCTCTCAGTGCACCAGCTTGGGGCCAGGTGAGAAGCGCCTCTCCATGGCAACTGCAGCTCCAGCGGGCACAGATGAGGGGAGGGGTCCACGTCCCCCAGCAGGGGCAGGTCCAGGTTCATCCCTCCCCCCCAGCCAGCGTGAGGAACGCAGAAAACTGGGCACTTTTCCCTCGCTCCCTGATGAAGGGGAACAGCCAATAACGTTACCGCACAAACCACGGGAGGGGAAGCTTCAGTCCCCCCGCCATCTCCAAAGGGTGCCTGGGGGGGGTGGGAGGCTCGGGGCTAGAGCAATCCTGTGGGGGGGGGGGGCCACTCCAGCCAGCCCCCTTCACCTGCCTGGTGAATCTGTCTCTTTTGTTTTATGGTTTTATGAGAAGCAAACCTATTCCAGGCACCTCCCCGTTTTCCTGGCACAACCAAACCCTGAGCTTGCTTTAAGTTCTAAGAGAAAGCTGCAAACCAAATGTGGTGGTCCTAGCTCTTACAGACGGATGGACAGACAAACTCTCTCAAACATATAGCAGGTAATCTGGATTGCATCTGGGCCCAGGAGCCCTTCATGCTAGGTGCTGCACACACTCACAGAACACAAAGCCACGTCCCTAATGCAAACACCTGCCCTAGAGTTACCCAGGGCACCGGGCAGGCTGGGTGCAGGGGATATGCCCTTCAGCCCAGGCATCCTGGCAGCCCGCGGCTGAGGCTGAAATGCAAGGGGGGAGGCGCTGGCCCCAGCCTCACCTCTGGGCAGTTGTGGTTATAGCGTCGACTATCTCCATGATCCTGTGAAGGGCGGAGTCGGTGCCTATCGTCATGTCCGTGCCGCAAAAGTCGTTGTCGATGGAGCCGACCATGCCCACAATGTTCAGGTGACTCGAGTTCTTGGTTTCCTCTGCCGTGATGCCACCTGCGGAGAGATTCCACGGGCCCCTTGGAATGCTGGTGGGGAGGTCACTACCTGAGAGCGTAGCAACGGGCCATGCTCACCGAGGAGCCAGCCAAGGCCCAGTGAACTCAAGGATCTTCGGGTACGGCCCGAAGTCACGGTGTGCTAGGCCCAAAGGGACACCCTGCCCACCTGGTCTACTTCCTGCACATCAAAGGCCACTCAGTGCCGCCCGCAGGAGACGACACTGTGGTGGGCCAGCAGCAGAGGACAGCAGGGTCCCTCCTGAACGGCTGCCTCTGCGATGGCAGGGAGGTGATTCAACGAGATGCACACAGGCCCTCCAGGAAAGTGACTCCCTCATGCCCCTGCCAGTCTGATGGGCAGAAAATTCCTTCCTGACCCTGCCAATGGCTCCTTTCGAATCTGAGCACGCGAGCCAAGCCCCCAAGAAAGAGACTTCTGCAACACATCAGACCCCTCGCTTCCTGCACGAGCTGAACGAGGAGCAACCGCTGGGACACCAGGAAGGGGAAATTCTCTTTGTGAAATTTGTTTCCACTTCCCAGCAAGCTCTGCGGGCGGGCCCGTCCCCACTGCACCATCCTATCACCACGGCGCTCTGCGAGGGGTGTGCCTGGGTGGGGCTCATGGACGCGAGCGGTAGTGACACCCGGGGGCAGACAAGCAACCTGGGACAAGAGGCCCATATCAGGAGGTGTCTCAGGAACGGTGTGCGCTGGGTGAGTGGGTGTCGGGGGCGACAGCGTAGATGGGCCGTTGTCCCTTGGGGAGTGCACAGGGCTGACACCACAGAGGGAGCAGGGCCCCGATCCTCAAAGGTATACGTGGATTTGTGTTAGTTTCCAAGGGTTCCAGGACTACTTGTTTTTTTAATGCTACAGACTAACACAGCTCCCCCTCCGAGTTTCATTGAAGTCAGTGGAGGTTAGGCCCCTATGTTGAGGATCGGGGCCCAGATGACGGGGGTGGCCAGTTATTTTGTAGCTAAGGTGGGGGGAAGGAGGAGGCTGTGGAGCAGAATTACTGGGGCTCCTGGCCGCACTGCGGCGGGCTGGGCAGCTTCATCCCCCTCACTCCACCGCAGTACCTGTTTTAACCAGCTCCATTAGCAAATTACTCCACTCGGCCCGGAAGGTGTCAGCTCCGGTCAGGCTGCCGTCCCCCCCAATGACGCACAGGTTGGTGATGCCTCTCTTCACCAGGTTGCGGGCGGCTTTCAAACGGCCCTCGCGCGTGCGGAAGTCCTGGCACCTGGCACTTCCAATAACGGTGCCGCCCTGGGAAGGAGGCAGGAGGTGGGTCAGCAGGAAACCCCCTTAAAATGATACCTGGAGCTTGCACTGATCTTTCTGCAGAGGGGTCAGTTTTGCCCTGAGATTCAGGCCTGAGAGTGAGAATCTGGGTTGGAACAACCAAATGTGCACGTTGGGAGTCGGGGCGTGGGAGAGGGAGGCCGGACTGAATGCCAGCTGAGTCCATCTGGGGGTGGCACCCTGCCTTGAGACGGGCACAGCCCTGTTCCTTCCAAGCCCTCGGGAGTCCTTGTTTGTGCAACCCGACCCGAGGGCTGGCTGCCTTCATCTCCGATTTCACGTTATTTTCGGTCTCAGACATTCGTTGTGACCCTGGCCTTGGGGCTATCATTACACGCAAGTTCCCGGGCCCTGGCTTGTGACCCTGCTGAAGAAAAGGGCAAGATGCAATCATTTTCCTCCTGGCAGGAATGCCCTCCACGAAACTGCAATGACCTTTAAAGTCATCCTAAGAGTAAATCATTCTCTCCCAACCACCGTGGGTCCAGGGACAGCAACGACCTGGGCTCAGGGGGATTGCAGTGACTGTGACTTAATGGCACCTTTCCCTGTGCCTGCTGCTACCCTGCTGTTCCTGGGGATGGAGACAATGGACTTCTCGGGGATTCAGGGCCTGCCTCCTGTTCCCCCAAAGCTGCGTGCCTCCAGGCGCTGATGTAAGACTAGGTGGGGGCAGGCCTTGCTGTGTGCCTCCAGGAGCTCCCTTGGGCTGGGTCTGCACTGGGAAGGGTTGGATCAACGTGCAAAGGTCGTCAAAAGTGAAAACCGGTCAAACTGTTTTTTCTGTCTCCCATGGTCGACATTTCATGGCCACATGGCTAACATCCTGTCGACAGATAGAGCAAAGCATTGTGGGTGAGCATCCCACAGGGCATTGTGGTGGGAAGGCAGAGTTGATCTCTGTGCATCTTTGGGATTCCCTCCAAGTTCTCCCACAGCGCCCTCAGCTGCTAGGAGCAGCATCATGAGGAGCTCTGGGAGCTCTCTTTGCTAAGGAATGTCCAAGCAGCACGGTCGTCTCTCCAGCCCTCCCCCTGCAGCAGCAGCCTGCGTGCCGCTCGGTTCCTAGCAGGGCAGAGCAGGAGCAGTCCCATGATTTGCTCTTTGTTCCCCAAACAGAGTAGCTCCCTCAGCTGTCAGACACTCCCTGAAGCTTAGAAAGGGGAGGGGCACAGGCCTGCAGGGCAGCAGAGATCACAAAACACTGAGCACAGCCATCAGGGCAGGCACGGTGGGACACTGGCAGAAGCCAGTTCTCTCAACAACACAAATAGCAGAGTCCCACTGACTTTTTGTCAACAACAAAGGGAGGAGAAAAGACAAAAGTCTCTTGCAGGGGTGGAAGTTTTTTGTCCCCTGAAATGTGTGTTTTTCCTGACAAAAGTCGCATTGCAGTGTAAACACTCACTGTTTTGTTGCCAAAAGGCTGGTTTTGGTGACAAAACGTACCAGTGTAGCCAAGGCCTAAGGCTCTTGTGCTGCTGTTCGCGTAGCAGGCAGCAGTGGGAGGTGAGACATAGTTTCTACTCCCCGTTCCCATGCATGTGCAGATTCTGTCCTGCGCCGTCCCTCCAACTCAACTGAATTGGTGTGGAAGGAGAAGCATTCCGAGCTGCCAGGTATCCTGGGCTAATCCCAGGGCAGCCCAGCAGCACATGGCCCCCTTTGCTCAGGGCGTGTCGGACACTCTAGATGCAGGTGTAATGTGTCTTAGGGTACGTCTACATTGCACACCTATTTCAAAATAAGCTATTCTGGAGGAAATACTCCGAAATAGCTTATTTCGAAATAGCACATCTACACTACAGGGAAGCCTCAAAATCAGTCCGAGGCAGGCTTCCCTAACGTGGACATGCTACCGTGATTTAGAGCCGCAGGAGGCGCTGGGGAGTAATTACTCTGAATGGCCCCGGGGAGGAGCTATTTCGAAATAGCAGCAGTGGAGCGTCCACACTGCCGCTATTTCGGAAGAGGCGTTGTTCCTCGTGGAATGAGGTTCACAGAAGTCGGAATAAGCCATCTGTTATTTTGAATGTATTTAGAAATAACGGAACTGCTGTGTAGATGTGCCCTTGTTATTTCGGAATAGCTGTGCTGTGGAGACGTACCCTTAAGTGCTGGTTCAAACCCACGTACCACAAGGCAGGAGGAAAAGCGCATTTCTACTCCCGCCTGCTCGAGGCCCTGCCTGCGCCCTGTCCTGAGGGAGCCTTCGCTGCAGCGTTAGTGCCTGCACTCTGCATGCTGTCGCAAGTGTCCATGTAAAGGCAGTCCGGAGCACGAGTCCCAGGGGCTTTCAATGGGGACCCATGGTCCAAAGCCTCGTCAGCACATTGGCGTCGAAATCCCACTAAAACCCAGTGAGAGTGAGGTGCCCAACTCCGGCAGGCCCCTTTGGAAAGCCCAGCATGAAGACTGGCCCAGGACGCCCGCTCTCTTTCACCGGCAGGAAGGGGATTCATGCCAGGGCTTACCAGCTGCAGCATCATGGAGACGCCTTCCCAGGTGGCCTCCTTAATATTGTCGCCGCCATCCACCAGGCCTTGGTAGCCCTAGAAGGGAAGGCAGGGGAAGGAGCTCGGGTGCTTTCCTACGCCACTCACTGCTACACACTCAGTCCTAGGCACTTCCTGCTAGGACAGAGACCGGCGCTTATGGTAAGGGATGGGCACAGGCTGCCCACTGGGCCTGGGGAGGAATGTTAAGCAGAGGGAGCCTCTGGCTGAATGGAACCATTAACACTGAGACAAGCACTCCCTTCCCCTGCACAGAGCTCCCCACACCATGGTGTTTCCTCGCCCATAGGCCCTACCAAATTCATGGTCCAATTTCCTCAGTTTCCCAGTCGCAGGATTTTAACAGTTGTGACTGTCATGCTTTCAGCTATTTCAGTCGGACATGTCGCAGTGTGTAATTGTAGGGTCCTGACCCATAAAGGAGTCGGGGCGGGGCGGGAGGGTTCGCAAAGTTATTGTACTGGGGGCTGCGGCATTGCTACCCTTACTTCTGGGCTGCTGCTGGCGGCGGCACTGACTTCATTGCTGGGCAGCTGGAGACTGCCAGGCAGTGCCAGCAGCAGCAGCGGCGCAGAAGGGCGGTATGGTAGGGTATTGCCACCCTTCCTTCTGCTGGCATGGCGCTATCTTCAGAGCAGGGGGCCCGGCCTACAGCCACCACTCCCTGGACATCCAGCTCTGAAGGCAGCACAGGAATAAGGGGGCCAATATGCAATCCCCTGAAATAACCATGTGACCCCCCTGCAATTCCTTTAGGGTCAGGACCCCCGGTTTGGGACACGCTGGGCTCCCTTGGGAAATCTGAACGGTATAGGGTAAAAGCACACCAAAGACCAGATTTCATGGTCTGTGATGCATTGTTCATGGCTGTGAATTTGGCAAGGCCCATCTCATATCCCACCCAATCCACTGAAGGATTTCAACCATCCAGCAGCTACTAATCTCGGAGCCTAACTCCCCCTGGCTTGCTGTAGACTCTGAGGATTGCATGGAACATTTGGGGCAGATCCGGGAGGAGGGGGTTGGGAACTGAAGATCACAGCAGATTTGAGTTTGGTTCTGAACAGAGTGCTCTCGGTGGAAAACTCGTCCTGGCAGTCTAGGCACAATATAGGATGGCAAGCAAATAACAGACAGGCAATACAATGAGACACGAGGCGGGTGAGGTGATATCTTAAGAACTAAAGGATAGAGTGTCAGGGGAGGCCTGTCCATATAGGCGAACTAGGTGGTCGCCTAGGGCGCCAAGTTAAATGGGGCGCTAACTGGTGTCGCAATATCGTTGAGGGGTTTGGAGGCGGGAGCGCCGATTGCATGGTTCGCCTAGGGCGCCAGTTGCTGACAGCTAGTCTAGGGCTGCCCCTGTAAAGAGTAAAGCGAATCCAGAACCATTAGGAGCAGTATGTCCTGGGGAAACATCACAAAACATGTTTCACAATAGCTACTCTGGCCCTGCGGCTAAGCCAGGCGAATTTTGGTCTCAGGAGAGGGCCTGTCTCTCAGTAGCTCTGTGTCTAGATGCAGACAGGATGCTGAGGTTACTCTGGGGGTGTAGTTGATGGAACTGGGTGCCTCGGGCCAGAGGGTTGGGGTCCAGGGTAGCAGGTTCGGGTTTGGGGTAACAGGGTGGGGTTCAGGGATGCGGGTTCGGGTTTGGGAGAGGGAGTTAGGCTGGAGGTCAAGGATTAACTGTAGGCTATTATGCCAAGCACCCCATGAAAATCAGGAGAGATATTTATTTCCCTTCTTCTCACCCTTTCAGTGGGGATTTTTCTAGAGCTACATTAATTGAGATTTAAGTGTTGTTCAGACATTACGCTATTACAATCCCTGCAAAAGCAAAGAGAGATGCAGTTCAGAGCAGAGGCGGGGGAAGCCCTTAGAGAAGGAAACAATCATACCAACCTCATGAACAAAGTACACCTTGGCGCCTGTGAAGATGCCCACTCGCACCACGGCCCGGACAGCTGCATTCATGCCTGTGCAGAGCGGGAGAGAGAAATCACTCTTGCATGCAACCCACCTGCCTCTCATCCCCCAGTCTCTGCGGGACTTGGCCTTCTCATTCAGTAGCCACTGCAATTCAATCCCAAACCGCTATGCACAACAGAAAAATCGTCAGGTGACATTCTCTGGCCTCACCATACAGGAGACCAGTTACGGGGAAGGAACTTCAAGAGCATCTGAGGCCAGGTCTACACATACCAGGAGAGTGATGCTCCAGAGATCAGTCTTCCGGGGTTCGATTTAGCGGGTCTAGGAAGGACCCACTAAATTGACCGCTGATGCTGCCCCCGTCGACCCTGGAACTCCATGGGGTTGCAAGGAGGTAGGGAAGTTGACAAGAGAGTTTCTCCCATCGACCTCCCACTGTGGGGACACTGCAGAAGTTCAGCCTAAGATACGTCAACTCCAGCTACGTTGTTCTCTTAGGTCAACTTTCTCCAGTAGTGTAGGCCTGGCCTGAGTGAATTAGGAGCACAGATGCCATAGAAAGCCCATGGGCCTAGTGCTTCTAACTCACTCAGACGCGTTTGGCCTCTTCAAGTCCACGCTGTTCTCTCTGCACCCTTTGCGCCCACGTCATGTGTGGGCAACGGGCACTGGGTCCACACAGCAGCTGATGGCCTAGCCTCCGCCCTGAGCCTGTCATGTTAAAACATGCCGGGAGCTGGCTGTGTATCACGTGAGGGGCTCAAGGCCAGGGCCATCCTTACCCATACACAGCTGTGTTGGGCACCAGAGAATGTGGGGCACTGCTGGGTCTTACTGTCCACTGCCCGCCTCTTCCTACCCCTGTTCTGAGGCTCTGTCTCCTCGGGAGAGGATCTAGGGAAGTGACAAAGCCTGGCACAGTGATTAGCAGACACTGAGCCTGGGAAAGAGCCAGTCCAGTGGGAACGAAGCCATTCCATGGGCATTTGCCAACCCAGGTAGATACTGTCCGGGTCTGAATTTACCATGTTTAGTCTACAGGACCTTCGTTTAAAATTTGCTTTAAAACTATTTCATGCGTGTGCTGCTGCCGATTGTACAATCACATCTCTAAAAAATCCTCCTCCCTCCATCGGGCACAGGGGCACCAGTTTAACGGTACAGCGCAGGGCCCCCAAGGACGGCCCCGCTCAAGGCTACTAGACTGTGTTCCATCCCTTCGCCTGCAGGCGCTGCCTACATTAACAACCCTCCCCAGCCCTCCTGTGTGTCTGGAGGCCCTGGCTGCTGGGGGATGCTGTCCCATGCACCTGATCCCTCAGATGATTTTCACATTTTATTTTTGGTCTGCTGACATTTAACAATAAGTGCCTGCGGCTTTCCCTGGCACCCGGCGCGCCTGTGTGGCTGGAAATACCTCAGTGGGAAAGGGGTTGTAATCCAATCCCCAAATCCTCCTCCGCCCCAAGGAGAGACCTCGACCACAGCCACCCTCCTTGTGTGGACAGCGGCTTTGTCTGAAGGCAGAGGGAGAGTCTATGGGTCCCAAGTCAATCCTGGATGAGATCCTACTGACAAACTATAATAGCAAGGGGGGGGGGGGGGATTAAGAACCATGACAAAGGAAAAAAGATACTTGTGCTCAGCAAATTCAAACCCGAAATTACAACGCAATTCAGGGGGGATGAGTCACCACTGGAGCCAGGGACGTGGTGGATTTGAATCAAGAATGAATCCCTTTCTGAAAGTTCTACTTCAGCTTGCAGGGGGCCCAGAGCGAAAGGTAATCTTTACCTTTCCACACATCCCAGGTGGTTTCTCTCCGGGGGCATCAGCAGTTATGGCGGCTGTCTCTGAGCCCAAAGGGCTTGCAAAGCATCAGCCTGAATTCAGGCATGAGACTGTTTGACCCTGGCATCGAGGGATCCCCATACAATCACCCAGCTAACGGTGCCATTAGCCATGGCTGCTGCATTGCTGAGCGTCACTGCTCCTGGAGCATCAGGCTGTTCACCTCCAGCCCTGCAGCTCCCACCTCACCCATACATCCCAGATCAAAGCCACCAGGTCTACTCCCTGCCCCTTTCTCCTCCCAGAGGGGCTCTTGGTCCACTGCCCTCAGCAAAGAGTTCAGGGAGACCCCTGTTCTACCCTCCTCACTCTGAGAATGGGCATGTCACTTTCCTACCCCATGCTGCAAGCTGCTGCATCTCCCACGTGGGAGGGGAGTTCTGGAGAGTTGCTAGATCAGTGGAGGCAGAGCGAATGGCTAGGAAATGCCAAAGCACTGCTAGCCCGGATCCTCTCCCCATAACCTTCCTGCACAATTTATAAGCCTGAGGGAGTCTCCAAAGTTTCTGAGCTATGCAGATCCTCTGTGGGATGCACAGCACAAGAGCACTTCCCAGAGCGAGACACAAACATAACCCAGCCAAGAATTTGCAAAAGTAACTAGGGATTTGGGGTGCCTTAAAGAGGCCTCACTTTCAAAGGGTGGAGACTCAGCACCTTCTGAGAATCTGGACCCTAAGCAAGCCTTAAATATCAGGCTCCTCAAATCTCTAGTCACTTTTCAAGCACTCAGCTGAAACCCACAACAGCCGCATTGTGAAACAACTTCCCTTAAAATGAGCAACTTAGGAAATTCCCAGACCCTAAAAAAGCTGGAGTTAGGTTTGTTAAGCTGGAGTGAGGTTGCAAATACGGATCAATTACTTAAGGGAATCAAACTTTATAAGACTGTTGTGATTTGGAATGAAATCAAACCTGGGAGGGGTTGCAAGTGGCTTTGAAGGATAGGGTCAAAATTAAAAATGATCTGGACAAACTAGAGAAATGGTCTGAGGTAACTGGGATGAAGTTTAATAAAGACAAATGCAAAGTACTCCACTGAGGAAGGAGCAATCCATTTCACACATACAGAATGGGACGCTACTGTCTAGGAAGGAGTACTGCAGAAAGGGATCTAGGGGTCATAGTGGACCACAAGCTAAATATGAGTCAACAGTGTGACACTGTTGCAAAAAAGGCAAACATGATTCTGGGAGGCATTAACAGGAGTGTTGTGAGCAAGACACGAGAAGTCATTCTTCCTCTCTACTCTGTGCTGATTAGGCCTCAATTGTGCCCAGTTCTGGTTGCCACATTTCAAGAAAGATGGGGAGAAACTGGAGACAGTCCGGAGAAGAGCAATAAGAATGATTGAAGGCCTAGAAAACATGAGCTATGAGGGAAGACCGAAATAATTGGGCTAATTTAGTTTAGAAAAGAGAAGACTGAGAGGGGACATGATAGTGGTTTTCTAGTATCTAAAAGGGTGTTACGAGGAGGGAGGAAAAATTGTTTTCCTTGACCTCTGGTGATAGGACAAGAAGCAATGGGCTTAAATTGCAGCAAGGGAGGTTTAGGTTGGACATTAGGAAAATCTTCCCAACTATGAGGTTGGTTAAACACTGGAATAAATTGCCTAGGGAGGTTGTGGAATCTACATCACTGGAGATATTTAAGAGCAGGTTAGATATCTATCTATCAGGGATGTTCTAGATGGTGCTTGGTCCTGCCATGAGGGCAAAGCACTGGACTTGATGACCTCTCAAGGTCCCTTCCAGTTCTAGTATTCTATGAAAAGCCAGAATATTCTCAGGGTAAACCTTGAAACAGAGCATGGAAATGCAAAGTAAATTCCCCTTAACTCTTCCCCCATTGTTCCTCCTACCTATTCCTGCGATCATGAGCTAAGCGCCTGGCTGCCCACTAACCTCCTTCAGGCTTGATAGCACACATAACGGGGTACTGAGTAGGGCGGCTGGTCCACACATTGGCAGAGCACTGGTGGGTAGCTGCTATTTCCACAGCCCCTGACTCTCCTCCACTTTACCCTCCAGGCTCCAGCCTTACACGTGCCAGAAGGCCATCCAAGAAATGGCACTGCCATTTCTACCCTTTACTCTCTGGACGTATCCCATAGCTCCTGGAGTCTAGTAGCTTCTTCTGTGGCATCTGGTGCCGATCACCACCAGAGACAGGACATGGGGCTAGCTGGACCTCGGGTCTGATCCATTCCGGTTTCCTTTAGCATGCTTGTGCTTTGCCTTGTCGTAAATCGTGGTGGATGTGCTAAATGGTATCTTCACTCTGAGAGCTTATTATACAGTTATGTGGAAGGAAGAATGACCTAGTAGATAGAGCACTTGCTTAGGTCCTGTGAGACCGGGGATTCTTAAGCAAATCAAATTCTCTGTGTTTCAGTGCCCCATCTGTAGAATGGGGTGCATAGACTCAGACCCATCTCCCATAGCTGTCTGGGTTCCCTAGGCTTAGGCGGAGTAGAATCCGAGTAACAGAAATGTATTTTACTCAGCCCACTCAGTAGGCAGGACTGCCCACTTGATGCTCCCAAATTTAAAATAAATACAGTATCTACCCCCCCAACCCCATAATCAATGGGCTTGGAATGAGGCACCTTTCACACATCAGACTGTATCTGTTATCTGATGGCTTCTGAATGCAATGGTGTGCCATGCCAGATCTCCGCACTGCTTCCAAGCAGATGTTAAAGTCACAAGGCCTCGTGGCCACCTGAGCCAGGTTGGTATCTGATCCAAGATCGCATGGTATGATTTTATTGCGAGTCTCTTGAGAGTTAATGTTCTCCAAGCCCCAGCTTCTGGAGTCACATGATGCATCTCTCAGCTCTCGATTAAAAAAAGAAGTATGTTTGTAGCCCTTGTGGTCATGGAAGGAAGCTTGAAAACAAGACTCCAAACAGCAAAGAAAGAGAGACAGAATGTATTGTTTCCTTTACATCTCCCCCTCCAAAAAAATTCCCCTCCTGATTTCTATGCCTGTCTCAGGATTTTGGGAGGTGTAACTCATGATTTTGGATGCTCAGGGAATACTGCATTTAAGCACCAAAATAAGGATTGGCCTTCCCAAAAGGGTCCTGTCAATGTATCTATGCTGCACACGTTGGTCACCATTTAAAAAAACGACTGGGTTTTTTAAAGTTCCCAACTAAGTGGGGAGAGCTTAAAGCAGTGGCTCTCAACCAGGGGTATGTGCACCCCGGGGGGTGTTAGAGGTATTCCTGGGGGTACATCAACTCATCCCAACATTTGCCTAGTTTTACAACAGGGTACATAAAAAGCACTAGAGAAACCAGTACAACCTACAATTTCTTCAGACAATGACTTCTTTACACTGCTCTATAAACTATACACTGAAATGTAGGTGCAATATTTATAGTCCAACGGATTTATTTTATAGTTAGGGCTGGGAGCAATTTTGCAGTAACAGTGTGGCTGCAACACTTCTGAATTTTTATGTCTGATTTTATAAGCAAGTCGTTTTCTAGTGAAGTGAAACTTTGGGGATACACAAGACAAATCAGACTCCTCAGAGAGCACAGTAGTCTGGAAAGGCTGAGAGCCACTGCCTTAGCGGGACCGAATTCCTCTGCATTTCCTGAAAATTTCCAGGGCAGTCAGTTTGGCTCTCCCCAAACTGAAGTCCCCAGATCCTCTAGTCTCTTTTGAAAATCATCTGCACTGATTCAAACAGACTCCAAACACACTCGGTGCTGCTCATCTCCTTACCCTGGGCGTCTCCTCCCGAAGTCAACACAGCGATGGCTTTCCCGATCCCCAGGTTTTGAGTGTGCTCATGTTTTTCTTTTGGCTGCAACATTTTCTTGGCTGGAATATAAAAATAATATATAGATTGATGAAGGAGAGTCCCTTCCCGGGTGCCTCTTGCCTGCCCGAATCCCACACAGCCTCTGGGAGCAGGACAGTTGCTTGCAGTCTCCTTTCAAAACACCACCACTCAGTAAATGACTAGCCAAAATGTCATACTGTAAATTATACTCTGTGCAGCGTCAGCCACACCTAAATCTGGATGCACATAATAAGCTGTGAGTGTGGGACCAACAGATACAGACTTTGGCAGAGCAGCTGGGAACGGCTGCTTTGGGCCCTTTGCAACAGGCTGTTTAAAGCGGTTTGTTAGTTGCACTGATTGTACGCACCACTGACCTACAGACACTGCCCTGCAAAGTAACAAAGCCATGTGGTGTGAGCTGAGATTTAGGTTTGCAACATCCCAGCACATCTAATACTGTGCATACCTCTGAGGGGTTTTTCTCAGATGTCCCTAATCACTGCGGGGCAGCATACAGCAGCTGGCCAGCTAGGAGAAGTATCTGATCAAAGTAACCTGTTTTCCAAATATGCTACTGAGTCCAAGGTCAGAAAGTCCCACACAGCTTTTGCCAACACAAACACCATGTGCCTGCTCCTCAGTTAAGGTAACGCCATTTTAGACTGTGTTGGCCTTACACTCTGCCACTGACATGCTGAGTGGACTCGGACATGTCACCTCACTGCCCAGTGCCTCAACTTTTCCATCTGCAAAACGAGAAGAATTATATGGATCCCTTTTATAAAGCTCCAGCCTCTAGGGATGAAAAACCACCCCAAGAGTTAGGTTTTATTAATAATCAAGTGTGAGTGTAAATTACATTTATGTTCATTTTAAGGCCCCTTTACATCACCAGCGGGGTATAATGTGACCACAGTGTAATTAAGAGGCAGGTTCAAAGGCACATCACATTCTCTGGTAGTGTAAGTCCAAAACTGACGTTCCAAAAGACCTGCTAGATGGCAGCCATGCGTACCTTCCAACAAAACAAGGAAGAGCGGAGACTGGAGAAATCACCAGTGAGAAAACAGAATGCAGTACCTGAGTGTTTTGGGGCGGGGTTCTCTAATGTTAGCACAATGGCCATGGTGATTGGAACCTTTGTTGTTTTCTTGACACTTTGCATGAATGTACAACTTGGTCCGGGATTGGGGGGGTGGGGCTTGCATTTGATACACTGCAGCCTTAGCGATAAAGTTACAAAAGCAATGATATTATTGCAGTACTTAGTGGGGAGGAGACATGAAGGCAAATTAGTGGCGAATGCGGAGCCACCCAATCAACCTAACCTGAATATCTTAGACAAAATACAGGACTATGTAGCACTTTAAAGACTAACAAGATGGTTTATTAGATGATGAGCTTTCATGGGCCAGGAAGTGGGTCTGGCCCACGAAAGCTCATCATCTAATAAAATACAGGACTATGTAGCACTTTAAAGACTAACAAGATGGTTTATTAGATGATGAGCTTTCATGGGCCAGGAAGTGGGTCTGGCCCACGAAAGCTCATCATCTAATAAAATACAGGACTATGTAGCACTTTAAAGACTAACAAGATGGTTTGTTTCAGCTACACCAGACTAACACGGCTACATTTCTATCGCTATTCTGAATATCTTAGGGCCGGCAATAGCTCACAGAGAAACACAGAAACCACATGCATCTACTGGGGAGACAACCCTAACCCAGATCCCATTGTGGGGTGCATCTCACCAGTTGTTCCAACAAGGGGTGCAATTTACCCCCTATCAGAATGGGCTGTCCCTCAAAATCCACTGGGCTCTGCATAAGCCACAGAAGACCAGGGCTATGGACACAGAAGACTCATGTCTCTGGGTTCCTGATGCCTCCCATCCCCTTCCCTAGCTCCACTGACCTCCTCTAGCAGTAACTCCCCTGGGCACCTCTCACTGATGGGGGAGTTCCCCAATATGGAAATGGGGGTGGGGTATCCCCCTTTCCTTGGGACTCTCCAGAGGGGCCAGCATGCTGGCACCAAATGACAGCTCTCAGTGTCAGCTCGGGACTGCCCCTGCCCCATCTGTGGGGTTCCCTCCCTCTCTGCAGACCCCAGCCCCATGGAGGGCTCTTTGTGGAGCCTCAAAAATGGGACGGGGGATGGAGAGAGTATGTCCCGCCACAGAGATGGTTTAGGGCTTACCCGATTCTCTCTCCTGCCAGATCTCCATAGTCAGAGGGCATTTGGGCCAGTCGCCAAGGAGAGTCAGCAAGTCAAGCCCCCGAACCAGCATGGGGCTAGAGTCCCTCAGGAAGCCAATGGGGAGTGCCAGACACCCTTCAATTCAGTCCCTGCTCTCAGGGCCTGCTCTCTTCCACGACAGCACGGACTGTGATGTCACTGGAAAGTCTAGGCAACGGTTCCTTTGTTCACTGGGTAGCTCGTCTCCTGGGCCCACATCTCCAAGCCAGGACTGAGGGGACCATCTCTCTGCTGCCTCAGAAGGCAGCTAACCAGGAAGACTTTTTTTTTAGCTGCCTCTCGGCTCTGTCCCACAGTCCCCCTCACAGACAGCGCTATTTGGCCGCCAGCTCCCCCAGAGCCGTCTGCTCCAGCACACTTGGCTGGCCCCAGACTCCTGATCCCCGACTCAGCAGGGCAAGGAGCTCAGATGGAGTCCAGGTCTGCCTGTCCCACGCTACGTGAAGTGATTAGTGGCTGGGGGGGTCTCAGTGGCTCTGAAGAACAGGCTTTGAGGGCCAAGAACCTGATCAATGTTTCGGCCCCGTAGGCCCATTGATTTCAATGTCCCCCTGATTTACTAAGTGATTTAGAAATACATGTTGCGTCCTTCCCACATTCTCTGCTGCTGCTATTTGAGGTATATCTGAGGCTCCTCATGAACGCGGAGTCCAGCTGCACTAGCTGCTGGACAACCACTTTGTCAGAGACGGTCCCTGCCCTACAGAGCTTGCTGTTTCCCTCCTTTGCAGATTGGGAGAGGGCAAGAACATGATTCAGGAAGGTAGCTGAGCACGTGCATCACTTCAGCACCTGGCTTCAGAGGGACGACTCACATGGGGCTGACCCAAGGTCTGTGAGACTTACCTGAGATCAGATGGGGGGCAGCGTGCGGCAGAGTCAGGTCTCCTGAGTCAATTCATAGAGTTTAAAGCCAAAAGGGACCACTGCAATCAGCTAGTCTGACCTCCTGCACACCACAGACCACACGACCCCCCCGGATTAGTTGCTGTTTGAACTAGTGCATGTTTTAAAAAAATAAATCCAGTCTTGGTTTACAAATCGCCAGTTGAGGAGAATCCAGTGCAGCCCAGAGTAAGCTGTTTCAGTGATTAACGGTCTTCACTGGTAAAAAAGCCTGAGCCTTATTTCCAGTCTGAATTCACCCAGTGCTTTAACCACAAGACTCCCTCTTTCTCACACCCAGCTTGGCCAATGAATGGGCAGGAATGCAGCAATGACACAATGAAAGTCTGTGCAGTGTTGCGGATAGGATTTGCCTGAACCAGCTAGTAGAACAATTCTGAATAACAGCCACCCTTGTTAACAAACCCACCACAATAATGATCAGTGCACTACTGGTTCACGAACAGAGGAAAGTTGCACTAATTGGCAAACACATTCCTGAGCTGCAAATTGACAGCTTGGTTTTAATCACCGCACACATTCCCCTTGTCAACGGTCTCGGTTGTGTCCCCAGGAAGAGAGGTGCAGGGAGCTCTGTAGCTTGTCAAACCTCTCTGTTAGCATTTAAAACCCGATACCATGAGCCAGATTTGCACTGCACTCCCTTAAGGCTCTGAGCTGAAGCATTGGGGCCAGTTGACAGTTTTCCATTTAAACTGGACAGCTTTCATTCCTCGGGAGCAGTGCACCTCCTGTCCCTGGGTCAGCTGTAAAACCCAGCCTTGCACTCAACCTGCCATGGCTGGGCTCATTCTCCCCCACTGGGTACTCAGTGCAGTGAGTGCTAACTCAACCCCAGCTGAACCATCCAGCCAGATTTCCAGGGATGTAAAAGACCAGATCCCTCTTTGTTATCACTACGATGGCCCATGTTTGTAAAGCACCTGCCACCCTGGGATGGTGGCATGGTGGGTCCTGGTATGCGGGAAGGGAAAAGCAACGACACTGGCTTCCTTATCTCTAGGAGCAGCACACTGCCTCTGCATCGATATGAAGAACCCACTTTGGTTTGTCAGGCACCAAGAACAGTGCCAGCAAACAATAGGTCTGTCCCACACTTGTACCTACACATTCGCTGAAATCCCCACACCCTCCTCCTGACATCCCTACTCCAGCATCTCTCCCTGCTCATCCACTAATGCACCACCATCTCCTACCCTCTGCGGTACTTCCCTCTTCTCCAAGCAGCTTCAACTGACCTCTCTGTTTCAATGAAAACCTTTTGGTGAACCACTGTAATCAACCAGACAATTACTTGAGGAATAAAGCACCACCGGGTGCAAGCAAAGACAGTTATAAATCTCATCCCAGGCCTTCAGCCACAGATGACTCATCCGCCTGCAAATATCAAACTCCACTGACCTGGTGGCTCCTTTTTGTTTTGGGAGAACGGGAAGAAGCTGAAGAAAAAGAAAACAGCGAAAGCAAGAGACACAGAAATGAAAAGCTTGGACCCAATGACAGAGAGGTCCAATGAAGCCCACATAACCGGAAAGTGCCAGCCTTCCTCCCTTGTATTTATAGACATTATATCAGCCTGCTGGAGCAGCTGCCTCTCCCATGCCTCCCTCTTACTGGCTGATGTAAAGGGCACAGCCTTACATTGAAAAGGTTTGAATCGCATTGCCCTGAAAACTAATGTTAAAAAACAAGGCCTGATTCCCACTTGAAGCAGCCTTAGCGTATGTCACTCTGGCAGCATAAAAGTGCCTTGAAGTGAGTGTGTCTTCCCACACACAGAGGGCCACTGTGGCGATGTGGAACTGCAGCTCTGCCATTAGCCCACAGCATAGGAAGTGGATGAGGGCTGTAGCTGCAGTGCACCACACTAGCCCATAGGAAGCAGATAAGTCAGGGCATCTTCACGTTGCTCCAACTTACACCAGGAGTCTGGCAAGGCACAGCCACAGAATACAGGAGATGCCAAAGTGGCTTCAATATGCCTTCAACCCCTCCACCCGAGTGCAGAAAAATAAATTTCATAGCCCTGATGTGCCATTATTTTATTTCATTTGTAAATGGTTAATTTCAACTGCTCAGCAAATTCAAGTTACAAACAGAATGGCCTCTTGGATTCTCACTGCAGAAAGCACCATCGCGATTTGAACAAACAGCAGGACCGTATAGTATTCTGCTGGAACTTGCACACAGGCTCCTCCCCGGGGAGTTGGGGCTTGCCCTTCATCACATGAAAAGAAGCTCCCAGTTAATGGCACTCCCAGTTCAGCTAAGGATTTCTGATCACCTGGAGGCAAATAATTAACCAGACTGATTCATGGGCATGACTGAGCAGCCAGAAATCATAAGGACAGTGATTATCATTTAACTGAAGTGCTTTGTAATGAAGGGCAGTGCCCTAGGGTCTGGTACCAGTCGCAAGACTGACAAGTTCAAGAGGAACACTGTAACCTTGCACATAGACAAGCAGTGGACGAGGAATCCTTTAATGGCCAGGTAACACAAATCTTTTATTTATGCCTGTGTGGTAGGTTTTAAATAAAAGACGACACATGCTGGATGACGGCTGCAATTCACTCCACATATGGAAAGACAAACAGGCCCATATTGGGCACTGAAGGAAAGACCAGTTAAGAAAAACCTAATGGAAAGACAGTAGCTCACAAGATGGAACATGGCGACTGAGGCCAAAGATTACGTATGCATCAATGTCTGGAGACAACATTGCACTTTCTGAAAGAGGAAGCAGGTCCACAACCTCTCTCCTTCTACTCACCAACATGACTGCCTTTTATTATTATTGCTTATTACTTGTACTATGGTAGACCCAAGAGGTTTACCATAGGGAGACATAGACAGTGGTAAGGGTCCTATTGTGCTACGCACCATGTGAAAATATAGTGGCAATCCCTGTCTCAAAGAGCTTGCAATTGAAATAAAAGGTAGGAAGAGAGAGGCACAAAGACAAGTGACTTGCCCCAGGTCACATGGCAGGTCCAGTGGCAGAGCTGGGAACAGACCTGAGTCCAAGTCCCATTGCAAGAAATTCATCCCTGGCTTTACCACATGCCAGGTAAGTACGCTAACCGCTGGGATAAAGGTAAACACGACCTTTTCTGCAGCTGACAGAATTCTTTCAGTTGGTTCTGATTTAAAAAGTTTGCTGGCCAAGAAGGGGTCAGGAACATACCAAGTTTTCCTCATTTTCATGACCCCTCCAGCTGAAATGTATCTTAAGGAAGTTTCAGCAGAAGTGTGTTACTGAAAAGCATCTGGGCTGGCCTATTCCCAACTGGAGAGCGCAGGATAATGTATTAGAGGGGGTTGAAAAAAAAAATTTCAATAAAAATGTAATTTTTCAACCAAATAAAATTAATTGTTGAGGATCAAGTGTTAAAATTGAACTGTTTTCACAATACATTTTGATTTTGAAGAAAGCTGAAAACTCTTAACCAGCTGTGAGATTTGTAGAGCACCCAAATGATAGGGCCTTTGAAGACAAATATGAAGACAAAAAACGTCCCTTTTCCAAAATACACAGCAGGCTAAAGGCTTTTTTACTCTCATGTTGTACTGGCATTAGGTGTAGTTTATATCAGTATCACATTTGAGAGTAGACAAGCAGACCACACAGTTATTGTGGTCTGGCCTCCGGTGTGGACACACTTACTCTGCTAGGAATGCCTTCTTTTGGTTTCGTTTGTGTCACTGGGGAACAGGCTTAAGATAAAATAACGTTTTTAAAAAGCCACACTCATACCAAACTAAAAGTAAACCAGCAGAGTCCCCAAGTGGATGACGGCAAATCTTGCCTGTGACGGTGCCTAGGCAGCAGCCGAAACGCAGAGCTCGGTAGGTGCTCAGGGTCTCCATCACGCTGAGCGCGCAAGGGGGGGCTCGGAACACAAGGCCCCAGGTGTTGGGGTTTTGTTCCTTAATTTCACTCTCTTCGTGGGCAGCGATTTTTGAGGCGACCCTGAAGGTTCCCTCCCGCCGAACCTTCTAACCCAGCTGCACCCGGGGCGCAGGGCAAGTGCCCCCCCGGGGCCCCCAGCTCCCCGGGCCCCGCCCCCGGGTCTCATCCCCCTCCGGCCCCGCCCCCTCCGGGCCTCAGCTCCCCCGCCCCGGGACGCCAACTCCCAGGCCCCCCCACCGGGGCCCCAGCTCCCCCGGGCCCCGCCCCAGGTCTCACCCCCTCCGGCCCCGCCCGACGCCAACTCCCGGGTCTCGCCCTCGCCCCCGGGGCCCCAGCTGCCTGGGTCTGCCCCCATGGAGCCCCATGGGCCCCAGCTGCCTGGGCGGGCCAGGGCCCCGCCCCCAGGCCTTTCACCCCTGGGCTCCGGGCCTCCTCCCTCCGCCGGGCCTGGCCCCGCGCCACCGCCCCCGCTCCCGCCTTTCCGGTCTCACTTGGCCGCCGGCGCCGGGCGCTTCCGGCCGCCGCCGTTGCCGGGGCCGGCGAATCACTTCCGGTCCCGCCGCCGGGCTTCCCGCCGCTTCCGGCCGCCGCGTTGCCGGGGTCTGGGCGTGAGGGGCCCGCGCGCTCCGGCTGGTTCCGCTTCCGGTAAGAGACCCCCGTGGGTCTCCCCACCGCCCCCTTCCTGTCCCGCCCCCGCACCCCCGGTTGTGTCTCCCCTCTCGGTGTCCCCCGATTGGCTCCCGCCAGACCCTCCCCACCCGCAGGCGCTCTCCTGAGACCCGGCCCCTTGGTGCCCCCTTGCCCGGTGCGCCCCTTTCCTGCTCCCCCGGCCCGCGGTGCCTCCTCGCCCCTACCCGTAACCCCCGCTGCTTTGTGCCCCCCCACTCCACCGGCGGCCAACATCTTCCTGACAGAGTCTCGCACCTTCTCCTTCAGCCCCTGCCATGGTGGCTGCCTGCTCCCTCCCTGTCCTGCCAGGGACCTGTGTCCCTGAAACGCTGGACGGTTTCTGCAGCCAGCCGCATGGATGTGGATACAAACTTGTGCGCAGGGTTTTGACATTAAGAGCTTGGCAGAGCGCAAACCCTCCGCTTGCCCTGGGTGAGGGCCTGAGCAGCATCCGGGCCCTCCTCAGGTCACCTTTCCTTCCCCCCCAGCCAGGCTAGCATGGAGCCCAGCCAGGGAGCAGTGGCGATTTTCCATCTGCCTGCTCTGGTGGGGGGCCAAAAGCAGCCTCTGGCTGTGTCTTCTTTCTTCCAGGCTTCCTGCCCTGCTGAGGGCAGGTGGTGGGTCTACAATTCTGGGAGGAGGGGCCCCCCACAGCTGCTCACTTGGCTGTCCCTGACTCGGTTCCATCAGGGGGTTCTTCAGAGCCTCAGCCTGGCCCCAGTGTAGAACCTTGCAAATCTGTGGATAGGCTCATAGAATCATAGAATACTAGGACTGGAAGGGACCTTGAGAGGTTCATCGAGTCCAGTCCCCTGCCCTCATGGCAGGATGTGGGTACGCACTCTTGTATCCGTGCAGGACTCTATCTATGTGTCTTCTTTCCGGTCCCCATTGGACACCAAAGACACGTACCCATTGTACCTTCCTCTCTTGCTCACTAGTATCGCTCATGTATCACTTTCTGCAATAGTCTTTCCTGCACCCACCACTATTCCTGCCAGGCACTCCAGTGTGTTTCTCTCCTATTTAAACTCGAATCCTGCTGTGGCTCTCCTTGCCTCCCACTGATCTCTCCCCACCCCCACATACACACAGGAACCCTAACGATTATTGATGTTTCCTTCTACCTAATCTCTAATCCCTTGTTTTGTGTGTTTCCTTCCCAGCTTGCTAGCATACCCTCTGTATCTTCCGCTGTAACGCCTCTGTAACATCTTCTCGTGTCTTTCTCCATGCTCTAGTAATATCTCCCTGTGTTAGCCCCTCCATAGTCCTTGTGACCCCTTGTCTGGTGTGCATCCTATCTGCTAACATGCTCCTTGGTATGTGTTACCCTCAGTTACCCAAATCCCTTGTTCTACTTTGTAATCCCTAATACTTCCTCAGCCTCGCTCCTGCTCACCAACGTCTTAGTATGCAAGCAGACTTTCCTTCTAGCAGTCAGAACCGCTAGGTCTTTTGCAAAGATGTTCTTGTTCAAAGCAAATAGACGGGAGATGAAATCCTCCAGCACTGGTTCTGTGGCCAGTTTTATTCCATTCTGCCATGCGAAGTAGAGGAGCTTTTGTTGTCGGGGAGAGTGCCTACCAGAGAGCCTGCTGCCCAGTGCTCCTCTAATCTTCTCCATCCTTGAGCAGATTTTTTTCCATCCATGTGTGGAATAAATTTCTTACGTGCATCAAGACGTGTGAATATGCACCACCAATAGAAACATAAAACCTAGCAGTGGGTGCTCTGCTACTCAGCTGGGCGGCATTTGAATCTCTCCTGAGTGGCAGCACAAGTGTACAGCTTACAGGGAGACCTGCTGCTGTATGGCCATGGTGATATGAGTGCACCGTGTTGCATTTCAGAAGCATTTTAGAGAAGCGTATACAGTAGACTTCCGATAATCCGGAACCTATGGGATTTAGGTGGTGCTGGATTATCAAATATGCCGGACTATCAGGAGGTACTATAAGCAGGTTATATATATATACTGTATACATTATATACTGTATATAAAGTGTTCTTAACCCTTTTTATTGTACATACTGTATACAGTATACTGTAATGTTTTAGTTTTTAATCCTTTTTACCCTTTTGCTCAGTTCAGCTGCTGCTGTTACCTTGTGATTCATTTTTGGCCGAAGCTCACTCACTAGGCTCTTGCCATTTTGATGCTGGACTATCAGGAGTGCCGGACTATTGGATGCCGGACTATTGGAGTTTTACTGTATAGTGGTGGGTAACTCACCACTCAGCCAGGTGTCCAGTAGACCAGATGAGAAATGGGAGTGCCCCAGGGATGACAGCTGTCAATGTTTGGTGCAGAAACATGAGTTCACAGCATAACAAACAGATGGAAGCTCTTAAACCTTTGGATAGCAAGTTCCATCTCTCCTGCTTGTCCCTGTGTTCTTTTTCATTCAGGGAAAGCTAGTGTTGGCCTGGACATGGCGTTCAGCATTTGTACTAGGGATGTGAACATGTAAATGTGTACACGGTTATACACAGCCTCCCCCTACCACTGTGCTGCTGCTTCTACCTTTTACAAGATGTAGAGGTAGCAGCGTGGGAGGGGTGGGCAGGCGGGACTCTGTGCTCCTGGGAAATCGCCTGCCCCCACGCTGCTGCCTCAGATACAGAGGTAGCAGCGTGGGAGTGGGGCGGGTGGCCCTGGTATGTAAACATGTAACCCTCGCCCCCGCCATGTAAATGTATAACGGCTGAAATTTTCAGTGGTTACATGTTTACCTACATAAATGCATTTTTACATCCCTAGTTCATACTTCATTTGACTCTTTGAGGCCCCTTGTGTTGTGTGAACTGTCTGTAAATGTATTCTTTCTGTTCCTTTTCAGTCCTATTGAGTTTTATCTTCTGTATCAGTGATGTGAGCAGTCTGGAAATGGGTAAGTGTGCGTGCATTTCTGTTTAACCATGTTAGAGAGCGTGTGTTTAGTGTATGTGCAGGACCAAACTTGGTGGGGAATCTAAGTGCTGCCTTGACACACCCAGACTCTAGAATGTGTGTTTTGCCTGAGCCTTTTCTCTGCATAATATCACGTAAAAGAAACTTGCAGCTAAAATGTTCTTGTGTTTTTACTGAAGAAGCAAAATGTGCAGTAAGTGTATTAGGAGCCAGGTGGGCAGGCCGCCCAGCTCAGTTTCAGCTCGCGCCAGGTCCAGGAGCTTAGACCCCTCCCCCCCCCATTTAGACAGGGGCTGCTGCCACCCCACTCTGCTGCCTCTTTATCAGAGGCAGCAGCCCTGGGCAACAGGCAGCCGGTCCAGGGGAGCTGGTTTTTAAACCAGCTCCTCTTGTGGACTAGCGCCTGCCTGGCACCCCGCACTGCTGCTGCTGATACACTGGCTGCCGCCCACCCCTGGGGACTATAGAATAGTCGACTAACCGATAAAAATTCATGAGGTTTCTCGACTATTAAATTAACTGATATTTAACATCCCTACCCACTAGGTCAGGTTGCTTCTCATATTCTGGCATGTAAATGGTTCTTGCCTATCTAACAACTTTATTATCTACCAGTGAAAATTGCATAAGAGCTGGGTGGGTGGTATTATTATTGTATTATCATTATAAAACTTTTATTGGCTTCCTTAGTGTCATTTATATGAGAGGGTTGAATGATTTCTGAGGATTAGAAGCAAAATGAGACACAAAACATTCAGGTATTTCCATGAGATGTGGGAATGTTTTCCAGCTATAGGCAAAAGGACTATGCCTTTGTTTTGGGGTTACTGTTTCTCCTTGCTCTTTGCAATATGCTCAGCTGCTTTTACTACCGGCATTAGCTGGACAGAAGCTCTTTTAAAGTGAGATTGCATGGACAATGCCTCCTTCATTAGCAGCCCCTTGTGAGAACTGGATACAGAGCTGTGTTTCCTCAGATGAGAGTGCTGATCCTATGAGGATGGAAGCTGGTGATGCAACATTGGCTAATCACAACTCCATATTCAAGGCCTTTTCTCTACAACAGACAGCTACTCCAAGGGATCAGCTTTCACTGTCTGATGACAAGGTTTGGGATCATTAATTCTTTACTCATGTTCAATTTCACATTTGCCAATTCGACTTGTTTAAATGCATCATTTTGATTTAACATTTCTGTTGGTCAAACTTCTTTTTAATCTGCTCAAGAGCCAGTTTCAAAACAAATTCCCTCCTTAAAACTCTTTCTGCTGTGATGCCATTTGACACTAGTTAGGCAACTGGTGTGCTGAGCCTGTGACAGCTGCTCTTCATGTTGACTGGTTTTGTCTCATTATGTCCTTGTGCTCTCCCTGCCTACAGATGTATCCACTTGTGGTCTTTTGTCTTACACTCAGATTGTAAGCTATCTTTTTGTTGTGTTTGTACAACACTGAGCACAGTGGACCTGATTTGTAATGGGGTCCTGAGATGCTATTACAATATAAATGACTAGAAGATTTACCCGGCATTGCCTCCTGCCCCCTCTCACCCCCAGCATCCTGCTCCCATCCAGCATTGTGGCCCTACGGCCGAGGGGTTTAGGGCGGGGGCACTTACCCAGTCCAATGGACAGCAAGATGGTGAGCCCCAGACCCAGATGGCCACTGTCTTACTGGTGAGGCTGTCCCCACTGGTCACTCTGCAGTATAGCTCTCCTCCAATCAGCCCTCTGTCTTTCCATGTTATGGAAAAACAATTGAATTCCAGGCACATCCTGTTTTCTTGGCACAACCTAAACCCTGACCTTGCTTTAAGTTAGGATAAGAGGAAGCTGTATACTGAATTTGGTGGTTCTAGCTCTTACTGTTTAGGAGGAGTTCTTGAACAAAAGGATTCGTAGATGGACAGACAGACGCACGTTTCTAAAATAGAAAAAAATCTTTGGTACTAAAGAGTGTACAGCCTGTGTTTACCAATCAATGTAGAAAGCTTCACTTCATACAGACACACAAACACACTTAACATTAATACATCCTGTAAAAGGTACATGCACAATCTGTAGAAGCTACACATGTGTTTGGATACACACAAATATATGTTTTGTGGAAGCTACACCCTTATGTGATATTGTACACATGCATCGTATGGAAGCTATGCAAAATTGCATACACTTACTTTTGAGTCAACCAGGCTTTTGCAGGATAACAAGATTTACCAGTGTAGGTCTGAAATCAGGTTGCCTTCCTCATATTGTGGTGGTGAAAAACTTAATATTTTACTGCCATCTCAAAAAAAAAAAAAATCCACCGCAGAATTTTGCAAACTTACTGGTGCTGATAGTATCATCTTGAACACTTGCCATGTTGTCAGACAAGTGTTGACGGTAGAGACATTAGAGTTGCAGGGCTTTATTGGTCATGCTCTGTCATTGTTCTTTGAGTAAGAAGCTTAACAGTTAATAATTTTGATTCTCTTTTTGTGTAGTTTTTACCAAACAAGTTTGGCAGTTTGGAGAAATCTTTTACATGCTCAACAGGAAATGCATCATGCAGTCCAAGTTACTACTCAGGTAAAACATGCATGTTTGGAGTCAGTTCAGTTACACAATCGGTTTTCCTTCCATGCTCACAAATTACAGCATTGCATTAAAATACTCTAGCTCAAGCTGCTCTCTTGCTCTTCAGTCACTATTTCAGATATCATCTTAGGGCTTGTCTACACTACCTGCCAGATTGACGGGCAGGGATTGACATTTTGCATCTAGTATAGATGTGATAAATCAGCTGCCGAATGCTTCTGTCAACTCCGGTACTCCACCAGAATGCGAAGCATAGGTGGAGTCAACAGGAGAGTCTCTTGCATCGACAAGTAGATCAGAGTACATTGACTTGAGCTACGTTATTCATGTAGCTGAAGTTGTGTAACTTAGATCAATGGCCCACAACAGTGTAGACCGGGCCTTAGGCTGGGAATTGCAAAGGGAGTTAGGGCCAGATTCCTCTGAATATGTCATTTTCTTACTTCTGGGCTGAGTTGTGGTTTTGGAAAGTGACTTGGGGGGAGGGGAGGGGGAGCGGCATGAGGAGTGTGGATATTTCTAAAGGCATCACTAAGGCCCTGATCCTGCAAGCTGTTCCATTTGGTTTGAGTCTTACACGTGCAAACAGTCCCACTGAAGTCAAGTGATGCCTGCAGGCCTTTAATTCTGTATTGCTGGAGCTGAGCATACAGGCTTTTTATTTACTGTTTCTCTTCCAGCAGAAGTTCCATCCTCTGAGAGTTACCGGGTGTCGGGAGAATTGAGAACATTTGGACAAAGTGCCAATGGACAGTGGAGGGGCTTGGTACCCACGCTGGGTTCTATATCACAGAAACCTAGAATGAATCGAAGCTTGTATCTCGACACTCGCAAAACCCCAAGGTGAGTACAGTGTTGCTCTGTGTTTAACACTCTTTCAAAGGGTCCTCATTAGAAACATTCATTTAAATCCTGTGTTGTGGAGTGTTTACTGCCCCTTCCACACCCAAACAGCATGTCTTTAAAAGCCTTTGATAAACAATTCCAAACCTATTCATATACTAACAACATTTAATGCAGCATTGAATGAGTAATGATTTGATGTCATGTGACCCTGCGTTCATGTCCTCTTGGAGGCCAAGGTTCTCCTGGGCTCCTAGCTGCTATCTTGCATGCACGGTAGATGTATCTGAAAATCTTATCAGAGCATTCTAATTTGTCCTCTTCAGAAAGTTTGCATAGAATATAGCCCTTTGGGAGCTTAAGGATCTCTGTGAAGGGTCCCTCCCCCACCCAATCAAACAATAGCTGGAGAAACAGTCTCCATGACCCTATAGTCATTTTTTGCCATTCCGTAATCACTTGGCAGCCAAGGGAAGGGGGGAGGAGGGAGCAATAAGACTCAGAAGGGAATGGGGCCGAAGCCAACTTTGCTTCTAAAAGGGGATTTTTAAACCTTATGTGAGCACACAAGTTGTGGCACTTTCCCTGTACCAATCTAATTAAAGCAGTACAACCCCCCTTTAGTATGGCGGTAGTTATGCCAACTATAAAGCTGCCTTATGCCCGTGTTTCTTCTTTCCATATAAGGCTGCTTTTTACTGGCATAATTAAGGTTTACAAATCACATCTCTAACAAAGCTACATCAGTGCAGAAACTCTGTGTAAATCAGGCTTCAGTGACTTCTGCGGAGTAGCTCTTGGAACTGTATCTTCATTGCAAAGTGAGTTCATGACTTATTCCCTGGAGCCTGAGATGAGAGAAATGGAACAAAAATATGACCAGGTGAGAACAGGACCAGTGAAGCAGCTGTTAGTTCTGCTTCGCTGACCAGGAGCAATGGGGACACCCCGCAATGGAAGTTTTCATTGACTTCTCAGTGAAAAGTTAAGTTTCAGCCTTAGGAACGCTGGGCGGGGGGGCGGCTTTAGCCTTACATTGGTCTCCTTTTTCTCCCTGGTACTTTGAGGGGGTTTCTGGGAAAATTCATACGTATCTGTGATTTAATGCTTATTTTATAACTAACATTCTGTCTTCTTTTCCCAGTGGAATGTCAAATAGTTTTGTAGGGAAGTCAAACCATCATTGCCCCATATCTGCATATGAAAAAACATTTCCAATCAAGCCAGTTACAAGTCCCTCATGCCGTCGCTGCCTGCTAAGTCCCAAGAAAACCCAGAGGAGATTCGTCAGCACTGCAGAAGAGGTAATGACAAGCAGGGGAGACTTAAATTTGAATACAAGGTCTTCTTTTGGATAAGACTGTATGCTGCTGTTTGGGATATTAAAGTACTGCTTCCTTCCTGAACCCCAACGCATACCCCTTCCAAAATCCCACTGCAGTAGGAGTAGGTAGGGTGGGGACAACTTCCCCTTGAGATCTCAGGAGGGGGGAAATGATAGGAGAACCTCATGGGACCTGCTGTAGCCCCTGCCAGCTGTGTGAAGTGTGAAGTGGTTGAGCAAGGGTTCCTATGGATTTTGAAGATTAGAGTCAACATTCCCTCAATAGATGTAGTGGTCTCTGCTCCTGTTGTACTTTGTTTCCATCAGACAGGAGTTCAGATGGCAGTCATCTTCCTGTGGAGTAGGCAAGCTCAGAAATCAGTCTAGCCCTGGTAGCTCTCTGATCCTGTGGAGCTAATGTTCTACAAGTTCCTGAGACCCCTTGTGCGGGTGTGTCTGCTCCAGCAGAGCGTCTATAACCCAGTGTCTCTCTGCTCCTGCTCACTTCCTATTGTTGGTAGTGTTTGTATTTTTTTAAGCCTGACTTGAGTCTTACAGCGGTGCTGAGGTGTCTGGTTATTTCTCTGCAGACAGTTCGAGAGGAGGAGCGAGAGATCTATAGGCAGCTGCTTCAGATGGTCACAGGAAAACAGTTCTCAACATCCAAGCCAGCCACGCTTTTCTCCCTCCACCCGTGAGTACATGAAATACCCTCCCCACTTGAGAGTCAGTCTTTTTCTCTGGGAAGAAGTCTTTTTTGGCCTTGCCAGAGTTCATGCTCTCCTGCTTTTCTCACAAGGCTTTAACTTCCACTCTTTAAAGGATGCCTTTCTGTCGCTCACTGCTTCTTTCACTTTGTTTAGCACAGTGGCACTTTTTTAGTTTCTTCCATTTTGTGTAGGTCCAGATGTTTGACTTCCAGTAAAAACGTCATGAAAGAAACGCCGTGCAAGAATGCAAAACCATTCGAAACGTATGGCCTCGGTTCAGAAAGCCAGACAGCCAGTGTTCTGGGAACTCAGGAGCAGCCATCACACAGGCCACCTCCTTCCCCTGTATCCAGTTATCCCGCAGATGTTACCTTCCAGTCCAATAATACCAGCATTCGGCATCAGCAAGATAATCTACCAGCCTCCAACGCACAGCCTGAAGGTAAAAATACATTGAGGTCAACTAAATGTATGTCAGAAATTGTCTTTTTATTCCGTGTTTTTTCCCCTAGCAACAAGCATAATAGGGCTCAGGACCATGACTGGGGTGCCTACGTGCCAATACAAGTAACAAATACTGGTTTGAATAACCTTTTAAACGGGTGCTCATTGGTCCCAAGCTTTGCTTGTGGTTTACAGACAGACTGGATCTAATTTGTTCCCATAGTGGGAGAGGAGGGCTAGGTCCTGATTTCTGTCCTTATAGTTGCTCTGCTTAATTGTAGGAGCAGCAAGAGTCTGAAGATAGGTTTCATAGCTTCCTTGTCCAAAATGCCTAAAAGGTAGATGTGTAATGTAAGCATGTCTTTGTGGTCATTGGCAGCGATTGCTATAGTGAAGGTTACAAATGATTTCTATTGTAATTCCCCTTCTGGAATTCGCCATTTGCATTGATACTTCTAGGCTTGAGTAAAATTTCCAAATCTGACTTGGGAGCATAAGTCTCATTGAAAGTCAAGTGCTTTAAAAGTATGTATCCTTGGCTTTAGCCTGAAAGAGATTATAAGAATGGCCACACTGGGTCATACCAAATGTCCATCTAGGCCAGTATCCTGTCTTCTGACAATGGCCAATGCCAGGTGCCCCAGAGGGAATGAACAGAATAGGTAATCATGAAGTAATACATCCCCTGTTGCCTGTTCCCAGCTTCCCGCAAACAGAGGCTAGGGACAGCATCCTTGCCCATCCTGGTGAGTAGCCATAGAAGGACCTAGCCTCCATGAATGTATCTATTTTTTTTTTAAATCTATCATAGCATTGACCTTCGACATCCTCTGGCAAAGAGTTTCATAGGTTGACTGAACGTTGTGTGAAGAAATGCCTTTTAATTTGTTTTGATAACCCCTATTTCTTGTGTTATGGGAGGGAATAAACAGCACTTTCTTATTTACTTTCTTTATGCCAGTTATGATTTTATAGACCTGTCCCCTTGTAGTTGTCACTTTTCTGAGCTGAAAAGTTGCTGTCTTGTTTCTGTGTCTCATATAATGAATTGGAGCAAATCCCTAGGCATTACCAGCTTAGAAATAGCTACAAGCAATTTGCTTATTGCCCACCTTCCCACATCACCTGGGAGCATAGATGAAGCATGGAAGATGCCTACCCAAAAGATGCATGTTTCCTGACAGTTGTAGCTATTAAAAAATGAGTATATAATGAAAAGTGTTTGGCAGCCAGTTTTATGTGGCATTGCCTAAACACCTAATCATATGTTTGCCCTTCTGTGGCACCCTTAATCCATGGGACTTGAAACATGTTTTCGAACAACAGTGCATGTTGCATCTATCGTGAGAGATGGAGTTTGTGTGTCTGTCTGAGTTTGTTCAAGAATTTCTCCTAATCGGTAAGAGGTAGGACCACAAAATTTGGTATGCAGCTTCTTCTTATCCTAACTGAAAGCAAGGTCAGGGTTTGGTTGTTATGCCTTTCTTTCCCTTCCCTCTGCTCATCTTATTGCCATAGTCTTGTCTGTTCTATTCTCTTCTCTCTTTCAAGCCATTCGTACTTCCTCTGCCTGTTACAGCTTTATGTATTTCAGATTATTTTATGCTTCAGGACCCTGTTAGTTTTCAATATTAATGTCTTCTAGGATAACATGAATGATTTTGTAATCTTTTATTTCTGTAATCTAAATTCTAATGTGCCTTTAAAACCGAGCTTTCAAATGAACCCAAGGGAATTAGGCACCCAAATCAGGCATCTACTTGCTTTAGATTCCTTTCAATAGCTCAGTTTGAAGTTTAACATGAAGATCAGGGTTTTGAATCCAGACTGAAAACCTGCCTGTGAGAATGTGGCATCAGGTAAAGAAACTTGCTTAGGGAGCATAGTAAAAACTAGCAAGATTTTGATTAACTTTTTTCCCCCTCTGGTTAGGATCAGACTCGGTCATTGTGCTCAAGGTGAAAGATTCCAGAACTCCAACTCCAAGGTAAGTTTGGATGCACTGATCCTTGTATCATCTTTGCACTTGTTTTAATTTTCCCTAGTCTCTCCCTTCATTTCTTAAATTGATACATATGGGACTGGGAAAACTGTTGCAGGTAGCACAATTCTAGTGATGAATATAAGAATGTCCATACTGAGTCAGACCAATGGTCCATACAGCCCAGTGTCCTGTCTGCTGACAGTGGCCAATGCCAGGTGTCCCAGAGGGAGGGATCACAACAGGTAATCCTAACGTGATCTTCCCCTGTCACCTACCTCCAGACGAACAGAGGCTAGGGACACCATTCCTACCCACCCTGGCGAATCGCCATTGATGGACCTAGCCTCCGTTAATCTATCTAGCTCTTTTTGAATCCCGTTAAAGTCCTGGCTTTCACCACATCCTCTGGCAAGGAGTTCCAGAGCAATGCTGCTATCTGCCTTGTTTTACAAGCAATTTCCCTACATATACATCTGCAGGTCTATCTTCATAATGGTGCCATACTGTGACTTTTTTATTTTGCTCTCTCACTGCCCGCTCCCCGTAGGCTTGACATTTTCCATGTAACCGACTTCCCCCCATTTCCTACAACTTGTTTTGTAGCTGATCTGTAATCAGAAAGTTAAATGTAAAAGTGTTTTTTCTGCAATGTATAAAATCTTAAGCACAGAATCTTAAATGCCAGATCTTGCAACGTGCTTGGCCATTCCCATTGGAAAGTCACAGCAGGGGTTCCCCTGAAAAGTTTTGCTGCATAACTCTACTGGCAAAACACTCTGGGTGTAGAGACAGCTGTCCTGGGGTAAGAGTGCTTTTGCTTACATAGTTTATGCCAGTTTCCTGAACTGGCAAAGGTACTCTGAGGTTGGTATAGGGTTATCTACACTAGGGCTTACACTGGCGTAGCTGTGTTGGCAGAAATTCACATCTCTAACTCACAGACCAGCATAACCAGTGCTTTTTTTGTGACGGTACTGCCCAGTACGCAGTACCGGCACCTCCAGTCAGAGCTCAACAACTTTTCCCCTGGAGTACCAGCACCCTTTTTTTTTTTTTTTAACAAAAAAAGCACTGAGCGTAACTATGAGGTGCAAGCATCTGTCTGTCTAATCTATTTATTATATGTAGCAACTACAAGGTGCACTAACCCTTCAGCTAATGTGATATTAAACTTGCATCTGAGGGTAAAGAGCTGAAGTTACCTTCTCTCCTAGTTTATTTAAAAAGTATTTGTCCACTGGGAAAGAATTCAGGTTGTGTAGGAACTTGTGCATTCCTGTTGTTACTGATACCTCTGTGGTGCAGTGCTCATGTTATATTGAACTTACCTTTCTTCTCATGACTTGGTTGATAGGCTTGTAATTGACTTGAACCTTAATGTTAAAGATTCTTACATTTTTCACTTTTCATTCAAGGGTCAGGATTTTCAGAGTGCAGTTGTTTGTGAGCAATTAAATCCTCTACTGTCCTTGTAGAGGAAATATTCACATTTTGTCTTGTTTTTTCTGTTTTTAGCCTTCCCTTCTTCCAGGCAGAATTGTGGATCAAAGAATTGTAAGTCCCTCATATTCTCAGTGTTTGATTCTTTTTGTTTGCTTTGGTGTGTTTTTATTCAAAAGGTCAACAAATGTTCTCACCTGTCTTAACATCTCGATCAGGTATACAAGGTAGGCAGGCAGCTAAAGGTGCAGATATATTCCTGGTGCAATTTGCAAAATTACCTGCCTGCATCTTAAGGTACCTAAATAACTTCGTATATCTGGCTCTTCTCTGTTCAGATGGCTACATTCTCAGCCAGGGCCTTATCTGCTGTCTTGCCTTGTGCATTCACTTCCTTTCTAGCCTCGACTGTTACAACCTTGCCTCCCCTCCAGTCCGTTCAGAATCTTGCTCCGTTCCTATCTTCAGGCATAAGAACGGCCCTACTGGGTCAGACCAAAAAGCATAAAACAGCTTTATATTACAGAGCTGGCAGTGAAGCATCCCTGGGAGCGGCTCCCGGGGAGGAGGCTTCCCTGCTGCTGGCTCCGCTCCTGGGGAGGTGGCTTCGCTGCCGCAGCAAAGCCACCTCCTTGGGAGCGGAGCAGGCAATCCTTGCCCACTGGGGTCCAGGGAGGAGGCTTTGCTGCCCTGTCGCAGCAAAGCCACCTCCCCGCTGAATGTAACTGATACCAGTAATCGCTAACATCCCTACTGGTTATTTAGATCCCCCTTGCTGTTGCCAGAATATGGGCTGTCCGTGCCACCCAAGCAAAGGTGAATGGGAGATAATACAAGGTGTATTCTGTAGTGCCAGAGCTGTGCAGTGGATTCGTTAATATAGACAAGAAGCTAATCTGGCTTTTTGTAGATCCCATAATATGAGCTGTTTTCCTTTCTGGGTCCTCGCTAACGCCTGAAACACTTAACATACAGTTTGTACCAACGTCTTTGTTTTCCAGAACTAGCGTCTATGATTCACGAGCTCGGGAGAGATGGCGCCAAATAGAAGAGCAGAAAGCTTTGGCATTGCAGCTGCAGAGCCAGGTAAAACATTTGGGCATGCAGAGCCCTGAGCATTAGGGTTTAAAGTTGCCTTCCAGTTTCTCCTGATAGTCGGTAGCTTAAAAGACATACAACTGGAAGTAGCATGATGTAGTGGATAGGCTGCTGGGCTGGGAATGGCAGTCAAATTGCTAAATTAAGGGGACTGCAATTAAAATGTAAATCAGAAGGCATTATAGGACCTATGTTGTTGGTAGGGATGTGAACAGGTAACTGGTTACCTGGTAAGCATCACTCTTACTGGGTATTGGTTAACCGGTGCCTGGGAGCAGCCCACTGCCTGCTGCAGGCAGAGGGCTGCCCCAGTGAGGCCAGGAGTTGGTGGCAACTCCAGGCCCAGAGCTTGTTGCTGGCAGCAGGCCTGGGGCTGGAGCCAGGAGTCCACTTAGTTGGTTAAACGTTAGGTTAACGGCATGATCGGGATTTTAGATCTCTAGTTGCTGTCTCACTAGTTCAGGCATAGGTGCATATCCAGGGTTATTTCATCCTAGGTCTCCACAGGCAAAGTCTTACAAGCATGACCCACGGCACTCCTCCCATTGACTGTAATGGTTTGGGGATTAGGCCCTTCCACTACCTTGCTGCTTTTGACTTTTTACCAGAAGCTGTAGCTCTGTCCAAGTTGCTGGCTGGGAGTTGGGCACCACAAAAATCCTCAGTTATCATTCTAACCTAAAGATCCCTCTGTCAGAGATTGCAGGAGCAGGAACACTTGATACAGGATCCCGTGGATTTGAATCTTCGAGTGCCTCTTGAGAAAGAGATCCCTGTCACAGTCCTCCCCGAAGAGAGAGAGGATGCTAAATCAGCTGATAACGAAGAGGAATTCCCCGAAATCACAGAGGTAGAAATGCACAGATTAGTAACCCTGGAGACAATTAGCAGGTCTTGGAGAAACACTCTGTGGTAGATGTTAATCTTGAAATTGATACAAAATACCATGGGGAGGAAGGGAAAATTGTACTGTAAAGACTGTTCATTAAATAAGCCATGACTGAGTGTCTTTCAAAAAGAGATGCTGTAGCTCACGCGGGAGTTACAGACTTGATGCACATCTTTCTGGGTGAGGTTTTTTTGGCCTGTGTGATGCAGGAAGTCCAGACTCCTTTTTGGCCCTAAAATCCCTGAATCCCAACTAAACCAAAGGCAGAGGGGCTTCAACATGGACAGTCTCTGCCCACTGTTGTTCTTCCTGCCATTGCTTCAAGCCAATTTCGTATTGTTCCAGTGGGATGAACTAACCAGAAGCCCCAATCCTCATTCTGCTTCTGCAGCATCACTGTTGCGTCGTTCCAAGATTTCCAGTGGCCTGCTCTTAACTTGGGCCTTGGCTCCACGTGGCTTTTGAGCTGGGCTGTGCCAGGTTCCTGTGCTCAGCATTCTGGATCTTTTTGCTTGTTGAAGCGTTTGTAGTACCAAACCTTTCCCCCGGGAAAGGGAAAACTCTTTGCTAGTTTTAGGTAGCTAGAAGGCTTGAGTTTAGCCTATGGGCCTGGAATATCTGAAGCATCTTTTTGTTTCCATCACATTGGTGTTCTCTGTAGGAAATGGAGAGGGAAATCAAGAGTGTTTTTCGCAATGGAAACCAGGATGAGATCCTGAGCGAAGCTTTTCGGTTAACGATAACCCGGAAAGACATTCAGACCCTGAACAACCTGAACTGGCTTAATGACGAGGTAAGTCCTTAGCCAATGCATCTGCAGATTCCTTACGTCTAAAAGTGGAAAGGTTCTGGGGGGGGAGCAATAGTGCACAGTAGCCAGTCCATGCTAATTCTCCATGGGCATGCGCTTACCACACGCTGAATGCCCTTAGCTAACCTGTCTGAGGCCACTTGTAGCACACACTAAATACATCCACATGGAGAGTTAGTGCAGAGTAGCTGGTATACTTTTAATGCACATCCTGTAGCTTACTGAATACAAAGCCCCCCTGGGGGGGGGGGGGGGGGAAAGTCCAGCAAAACTTTGAATGTCAGTTCCAGTCAAAATTTCTGATTTTTTTTCCCTTCACTTTTGTCTGAAAAAAATCCACCAAATTTGACCTGAATATGCAACTAGCATCTGTGCTCCATTTTTTAAAGGTAATTTACTATTCAAAATGGTTTTTTACCTGGCTCCAGTTCTAAGTTAAAGTGAACAGACTTGTCACCTTTCTCCCCACGCTTTTCTCAGGCTACTGAGGAAGGAGTGGGCTGATGTAGATAATCTGAATGGGCAGTGTTTGGCTTTTTGGCTACATTTAGGTTAAGGAATAGTTGTTCCTAGTGCAGAATGGGTACCTAGAGCTACACTGTAGGCGCTCTGAAGCAATAACTACCATTTAGTAGTGCTTAGGGCCAGCCTTTCCAAATCCAAGTCATTAACATTAAGTTCTGAAATCCATTTTTAGAAAATATTCAGGTATAAAGCACTTTATTTCTTTGAAAGAAACCCTTTTGCTTGGAGAACTCACTTTTTCACGTGCCTGCAAAATAATCATTGCAAAGTTATTAGCAATATAACATTGACACACATGGATGCTTTTCCCTCCTAGATAATTAATTTCTACATGAATTTGCTGATGGAGCGAAGCAAAGAAAAGGGATTGCCAACAGTTCATGCGTTTAATACCTTCTTTTTTACCAAGTTAAAAACTGCTGGGTACCAAGCAGTGAAACGGTGGACAAAAAAAGTCGATGTTTTCTCTGTGGACATTCTCTTGGTGCCTATTCATCTTGGAGTCCATTGGTGCCTAGCCGTGAGTATTAATTTGTTTTTAATGTTGCATTAAAAAGAATGAAATGCTGGAACAGATGCAGCATGAGTTCATTTATGTTCAAACCGAAAACGTTCCATCTCTTTCATGGTTCATGCACCAGGGAGAGGCACACTGAGAAATTCGCATTTGTGACTAAAGATCAGGAATTCTAGGGTTGGCTACAGAATATGTGCAACTTTTTTTTAAAGCATGGTTCTAATCTAAAAAGTGGCTCTGTAAAAATGAGAGGACATCGTTTTTGTCTTGCTGGGATTCATGTCAGGTTTACTCACTCTTTGGATAAACAGATTCCGCCTTGTTGCTCCCACAAATTCATCTGATGCCCCCATAGCCAGTCTGGGTGTTTTTCATTCTGGTTCATGGTTGCTAGCAATAAAGGGTTGTAGGGGCCAAAGTAAGCCTTTACTGTACCCGCACGACTCTGATCCCTTCGAGATGCCTGTCCAGACCTAGTTGAGGAACATGGAAAGTCAGCAGTGGTGGTAATGGGCAGCAAAACTAGGTGTCCTCTCTCTCCAGCCTTGGATATACTGCATGCAGTTCTTGGCACTCCAGCCCCAGAAAGATGGAGCCAAATTGCAGAATGTGCAGAATTAAGCAATTTCCTTGTACTTTACAATAGCCATTTGAAATGTAAGAGCAGGAGTAAGTACAATCATAACTGAGGAAAAAGGTGGTGCAGTAGGTAGAATGCTAGCCTGGAACTCAAGAGACCTTGGTTCAATTTCCTACTCCACCACAGACTTCCTGTGTGACCGTGGCCAAGTCACTTGGTCTCTCTGTGTCTCGTTTTCCCAACTGTAAAAATAGGGATAATTTCCCTTCCCTTCCCTACAGGAGTGTGTTGTGAAGATAAATGTGTTAAAGATTGCGAGGGGGCACAGATACTGTGGTAATGGGAGCCATAAAAGGACCATTGATAGAAAAATCCACAGAGAAATCCTTCAGATTTCAAGGGAAATCCCAGTGGATTGTCTAAATTCCTGTCAATTTTTTTCCTATCCGTGCTATTTAGTGAATAGATTTGCAGAACATATGTCCTAGGAAAGAGGAAGCCACTTTGTTAATAATGCAGTAAACAAGCCTTTCTATTTCTGTAGGTTATAGACTTCAGAAAGAAAACCATCACCTATTACGATTCCATGGGTGGAATAAACAATGAAGCCTGCAGGATACTGTTGTGAGTAGCAGATCTATGCATGAGTGTCACTGGTTTGTTTCAGTGTTCCACGTATTCCCATTGCTTGTGACATGGTGAAGTAACACACTGCCTCTGGTCCGGAGGAAGAAGACACACAGCTGTGACATCTGTGTACTGACGACATTGCTGCCCACGCTGCCTTGTGACCTTCTCAGAACCACCTGGGTTGAACAGCGAGGTGACGAAGTAGAACTCGAGAGGCCCGTCAGGGCATGCCCACTATTGCACAGTGCTATTCAGTATGTCCAGGGAGCAGAACCACTGGGGCACTTGGGTCCTTCCTACTCAAGGTTGCTAGACATGTCGCTGACAGTCTCAGCCTGGACACTTGATCTTCATCCATTGCCCAAGATCATCAGCCGATGACATCACAGCAGGTTCCATAAAATGCTCCTTTTAAAACCCCCAGTTGGCCCATAAATTACAGACATTTGCATGCTTCATCTATTTCCAGATTCCCAGGCCGCCATCCCCTCACTGCTCTTTGTCAGAGTGCAGGGCAGCTACACCTGGATACCCCCTCAGTGGTGGAACCGAGCACCCGCTCTCTGCTCTCCGCTCCCCAGCCGTGGCCTTTTTAGGGTGGAATCGTGCTTCTCCCTCCCTTATGACCAGGGTAATCCTAGGCTGCACAGCTCCCTTGCATTTACTTTGTAAGTCCCATCAGAGACAGGCTGTCCCGAGACACCTGCTTGCTTTCTCTCTGCAGACAGATAACTTGTATCTGTAGCTCTTATCAGCCGGCTTTCTAGGCAAGCCTGCTGCAGACTGAAGGCCAGAGCATTACAGAGAAAATCCATTAAAACACAATGGAAGAATCTACATGCATGCTAATGGGTTTGCCAGAGTTCACTGAACTCTCACATAGGCCCTGTCAAGTGCAATCTTTTAATCCCCTTCCTTAGGGGCTTCCTTGTGGTTTCAACTTCATCAGCCAGAACTCCAAACAAGCATGCTCATTCCATGGTCAGGCGCTTGTTGTACGTTTCAGCGGTGTTTGAACTCTAGTTTCCAGGAGCCGGTGTCACACGAAGGGTCGCTCTTCCCCAGGGCATCTCTTCAAAAGGTTTGGCTTTGGGGAGGCGCATTTGCATTCTCCTCATTGCAAAGTATTCCCTGCAGAAGTCCGCTTCTCGTGTCGTGTTCTAAAAAGAGTTTGACTTCCTCATACCTTCCAGAGATTAACACACTCTTTTCTTGCTGCTACAGAAAGTCTGTAAAATCTCACAATAGTACATAAGCATTGGCCTTGCAATACAATGACCACCACAAACACCAATTCAGGAAGGCTAAATTTAATTCAATAAACTTAATCTTAGTGTCATTAAGGATATTACAGGATATTGCCAGTCCATCACAATCTTCTGTAAATGAGAGAAAGGACTGATAGCTCAGGGAGATGGAGTCAGGTCAAGAATCCAGAATCAGCCTCTTTAAGATGTGGCGCCCTTCGACATCTCTTCCAGAAATGAACCTGGCGTTGGCCTTCTTGGATTTTGCAGGTGCCCATGTCCTTCCCTGGGCCTGTCCATGGCAAATAGTTTGGTGACCTAGCTCCTGCACTGCAGATTGACCTGTTCCTCCCACTTTCCCTCTACTCCCCTAAAAACCACAACACCTCTTGCTCTCCCAAGAGAATTGTTAAGAACCACGGTGGCCTGGGTGGGTGGTTTGTCTCACGCTCAGCTACTGTTGCCAACCTGGGTCAGGGCTCAGACATTTTTTTTCAGACTCAATCTGAAAGTCAGGTCCTGCCTTCTTTCCCCTGAGCACGACTTTGGGATATTTGTGGAGCTTTCTGTGTGAACATGTTTGCCTAAAGAGTCTGGGGAGTCGAAAGGAGTTATTTGAAGTATTGCAAAATCAAGAAAAGAAACGAGAGGCTGTTTTGTTAGAGGGCTACAAATGCAGTAGCATACAAAAGGGGTAAAACTTTCAAAGGTGCCCAAGCCCTATTTTCAGACGTTGTTGAGGCAGAGAACCCCAAGTCTTGTTGAAAATCAATGGGGCTTATTTTCAAAAGTCACTTGAGAGTCTAGGACTCAAGTTCCCATGTCACTTAAAATATTTAGACTAAATTATCTAGTAGCTGAAGCTCTCCTCAGAGTCACAGCACACTCAAGTGATATGCTCTGGTATTGCAGGGCATGAGTTTGGACTTTATAGAAGTCCTTCCTGGTTTCACTTTTGTACTAAGTCCTATTTGGAATTGGAATAGTCTGCAGTAATATTACATTGATGTAAATGAAATATGGGCACAAAGAAGATGAATTCAGTGTAAATGCCTGGGTAGGAATCACTTTCAATTTCATACTGTTAGCACCTTCCGTTTATTAAGATCTCCAAATGCTTTCTGAACTCCATCTACCAGAATCACTTCACTCACCACAAGAATAGCTCTGTGGCCCCTGATACATTTCTAAGCAGCTGGGCTGAGACAATCATAGATTCCAAGGCCAGAAGAGATCATCTGGTCTGACTTCCTGGATAGCACAGGCCACAAAACTTCCCCAGAATATTTCCTAGAGCAGATCTTGTAGAATAACATTCCATACTGATTTACATCTCATTGATGAGTGTTTACCCTGACCCTGGTGAATTGCTCCAATGATTGATGATTCTCACTGTTAAAAATGTACCCCTTATCTCCAGTCTGAATGAGACAAACCCGTAAGAAAGGAGAAATTATGAGAAAAACATAAAACCTCTGAAAATGGGCTTAGAAGACAATGGTCTCAGACTTAATTGCTGTTGCAGTAGAAACAAGCCACCAATATCTGGCAAAGAACGGCACAACTGAGACATAATCCAGGAACCCAGGAAGCTCTGCCTGTTAGCTAGAGCTGCGCTTAGGGTTTGGGCTGAGGGAGGCCCCAGCTCTTTAGATTGCCACTAACATCACAGTTCAGATGCAGCATAGAGGCTCTGGCTTTTGGTCCTGTTGGCCGATGGGGTAGGTGGGATTTGAGAGAGGCCTCCCAGATTTCAGCCTATTGGCTAACAGCCCAGTTGGAATTGACAGAAGTAACCTGCAGTGATAGCTCCTTGCCCGCGCCATAATTGCTTTTCCCTTTGTTTCCTTTCAGGAGGCTTTTATTGGTTGAATGCACTGGGAGGATCACACCGGGAAGAGGGGACGGAGGTCCTATTCATGGTTAGTGACCCTTTCATGCTTTCAATCTATAGAGCTTCCTGAAGGTGGTGAGTGTTAAAAGGATTTTAGCTCCATTTTACTGAGGGGGATGGTTTTCAGGCAGGGAGAGATTCTGGGGTTTGCTGAAGGTCACAAAGCCAGGAATGAACCCTGATTCCCCTACTTTCTGTGGCTGGATGAAGCTTGTGGCAAAGTGCCCTGAGGTGTGATACTAGGAGGTTCCGTGTTTTGACTCGGAGCTTGTACTTACTCCCACTCACATCAGCGTAACTTGGTATCACTCAGGGGTGTGAATAAGCCACTCCCCAAGAGGCTTGTGAATCTAGTCGCACAGTGGCCCACATTTCTGAGTAACACTGAGAGCAAGCCAAGTGTGAGTGTGGTGCCAGTGAAATAAACAGAAAATCTGTCACCCAGTTATTTCCTTTCTGGAAGCGATCTCAGCTCCATCAGACATTCGGGGTATCCCCCTCCTCCAGTGTACCACAGTGGCAACCCAGACTTTTCCTCTTGGCAGTCCCAGCTCAAAACAATCCCTCTCCAGCGATTGCTGCTGAACTGAAACCCTAACTCTCTTATTTTTAGATTAATTATAAGCCCATGATCCCTTCTGCTAGTGGTGGGCGACCTGTGGCCAACTGGGGTTCCACCTGTGGCCCGCGGACCTCCTGGCTGCCCCTCTTCCCCACGCGCCTCTTGTGCACTGAGGCATCAGAGGCCTGCACTTCCTACTCCTCCTTCCCAGCACTTTTGAAAGCCACGAATTGCCTGGTTCATGCGCTGTCTCCCGCCTCACCCTCCTTCCCAGAGCTCTGGAACACCGCGAATCAGCTGTTTGTGGCATTGTGGCTCTGGGAGTGGGGGAGGAGTGAGGATGGAGTGTGAATCAGGTGATCTGCATGCTCCGGAAGTGCTGGGAGGGAGAGGGAGGAGCAAGGTAAGTGCGGGGGTCCTATGCCCCTGTGCGTGAGAGGCACATAGGGGAGGGGAACAGATGGGGGGCCGCAGGCTGCTGCAGTCCACTGAGGTGGAGGGCCACTCATGCGGCCTACCCACCATTGCTGGTTGTCACAGAAGTTACCTGAAGAGCTAATTTTGGTGGGATGGACTGGGAATGAGGTCTCTCCTAGAAAGGAAAATCAAATTTCCAGTTCTGGACCTTGACCTTGTCCCTAGCCCCAAGCAACTGGAGCCAGCCAGCGTTATGGAAGCGCTGGCAGGCAGGGAGAGAGAAGAAAGTTCCAAGAATGCCTTTGGATCTGCTCCTCGGAGCACCGGTCTGCTGAAGGAGGCTGGATGAGCAGGTGACAGCTGGTTTCCTCTGTAAGTAGCTGAGGCACTTTCCTGGGGCCTGCTGACCGGGGTCCGCTCCATTCTGGAATTGATTTATCTGAGCTGTGTTGAGAGGGTCCCAAAGCTCCACCCAGGCCTAAGGCTGAACAGTGACGAACAAGGATATTTTCCCATCAACTGTGTGGGTCTCCTAAGGGACATTTTCACAGCTCTTCTGCCATCTTCCAAGCCAGGCTTTTCCCTTCCGCTGTCCTGGACAGACCAACCAGTTCCTGCAAGGCAGGGAATGCACTTAAACCTCTGTTACAGAGGCTCTGACCTCTTCAGAACACTCGGTCTCTTTGGAAGGCACCGTAGGGTTTGCATCTTTTCAAAGCAGAAATCAGGGATGCTTCTTGCTGTGGCAGTTCTGATCAGAAAGCACAGGAAGGAACTAGAGATTAAATACCATCGGTTTGAATGGATGGGACTTGAAAGCCAACAGAACAGGGAGAAGAAGATCCCAGCTACGGACAGCGGGCCTGGGTGTCAGTTTGGACAGACGTGGTGGCCTACGGAAACGTGATCCACGGCAGGCTTAGCTGAACCAGAGTTTGATGACACATAGCAAGAGATGAGGCTGCACGTTGTCTGGGCTTGCTGCCTTGAATGGATTGTTTTCCTATTTCCCCTTGCATTTGATATCATCAAGATGGAAGTCGTCAGGGAATTTCCCTACAGTCAGCTTGCCCAGGGCAATTACTTCTTGTTCTTTTGTGTTCTCTTGATGACTTTTGTGGTTTTATGCACCTTAACTTAGGTGTTTTCAGATTTCCCTTTTCCCCACTGTTCGACTCTGGGATTTGGTCACTAGATTTAATTCCCAAAAGATGCTTCCTGGAAATCTAATATCTGTGAGTCATTTCATTACACATGTTCTCCCATCCCACCCTCCCCCGGTCATCACTACACTGCATTCAAATAACTCATGGCTACTAATTCTAAGCTTTCCTATGACACACACACACACACACACACACCCCCACACACACACTCTTAGTCAGTCTCTGCATATTGGTAAGATAAAGATCAAATGTCACATCAATGGTAGAATGGAGCCCAGGGTGAAGAAGTCTGGAATAAAGATTGTAGAGCATTAGAGCTATGTTGGCAAGTTACATAGTGTCCTGAAAGTGCAGCTTCCAGGCTGCTGTTTAACGTCTACATACCTGCTGTTGATGCTCCAACAAATTGCTGTTGTCCACATCACTAAGAATAACAAATTAAAGTGGAAGAAGATGAGCACAGCAAAATGTGAGAGGCAACAAACTACAGGAAACTCTAGATCGGGGTGGGCAAATACCAGCCTGCAGGCCAGAACCGGTTGGCCTCTGGTGGGCCACCGCCATTATATTTCCTGCACCTCTCTCCCAGTCCATGCTGCTTCCTACAGTGCCCATTGGCTGGGAGCAGCGATCCGCAGCCAACAGGAGTAGCAATCACCTGTACCCACAGAGGTGCAGGTAAATATAGCAGCTTCAGCCTGCCAGCGGCTAATCCTGGTGAGCCGCCATTTTATTGTCCGCCTCTGCTCTAGATAAACCAGGGAACCAAATTCAGACTCTAGCCCTGAAGCTCAGTTTGCAGGAGCCTTTCTAGCAAAGACAGGTGTCTCCTCTGTGTTATTCAGGAGGTTTCTGTTGACAATTTTGTGGCTTTGACACTGAGTATTTTTGAGATGCGTTTCAGAGCCATGCTCAGTCCTCATTTGGATTTCAGGGAACTTTAAAATTCTGTGTTAAGAAGGCAAGAACAGCCACAGGTGAGAGGTAATTATTATGTTTCCTGAGCTCAGTTCTCAGAACAAATTGGAGGTGGAAGTTTTAGATAAACTGTGAATTAGAAGTTAGGGATTTTTGTTTTATTTTTCCTCTCTCAGCACATTCTCTGCCCCTTGTTCCCTGCAGGCAGTACTTAAAACAGGAGAGCCTTGACAAAAAAAGGAAAGAATTTGACACGAACGGCTGGTTGTTACTCAGCAAGAAGAGTCAGGTATGTTGTTCTCATGCAAGTAGAGTCCATAGAAAGGGACAGAGGAGCTGCACAAATTCCATCGTGGCCTAGTTGTTCCCCGTTAATCTCTTGCTTCCGGGCATGCATGGGAAAGCAGCTTTTCTCCAACAGGTGTGCACAGCAGTCACAAGGGAATTGGCTCTCATCTCTTGTATGTGGCCTGTGCCATACTGAGGCAGTGGAATGGGATTTGGGATGAGCTGGGTTCAATTCCTGACTCTGCTGCCGCCTTTTTACGGGTCTAAACAAAGTCACCTCTCTCTGCCTCCATTCTCCATCTGTAAAATGGGGGTCATGCCTCTCCAGAGAGGTGCTGTAAATGCAAGCTCACGAGTGACTGAGGGGCTCAGACCGTTGGGTGCCTAGATAGGGTGACGACCTGGAGTCCAGGACACACCACGAGTTTCCTCGTTTCAGTCGCTTCCCAGGGTGGCTCACTCCTCTCTCTTTCATCCCCATTTGACCAGGCTGCTATTGGCCCATCTGTTTCAAAGCTTCGTTTTCTGCGGAGTCTTGCTTCGGCTCCAGGTCACTATAGGGGGCCAGAAGCCCTTGATCTGGTGTGGAGCAGGCCAGTCCGAGTCCATGGGCTTGGCCTGGCTGCAGGCAGAAAACAGTCAATAAATAGTCCAGCCCAGGCCCTGGTTCAGGGCTGGGTAAGCACCAAGTCAGAGGGCTTGGCCTGGCTGCAGGCAGAGCCGGAACGAGTTCAGCTCTCGCTAGGTGCAGGGGAAGGCTGCAGAGGGATCGCAGGCCTACCTACTTCACTGCACCCCCGCCCAGGCCCCAATGGGAGCAGCCTGAGTCAGTGGGGAGGCCACACTGCAACCCGCTGACTGACTCCAGCTATCCCTGGGCCACACTGCACTCCCCCTCCAGGCATCCCTGGAGTCTCAGGGATTGGTCGGCACCAGCAGCTTCTCGGGGTCCATGTCTGTTGGGTCCAGGTAACCCGGGCCAGTCGCTGGCTTCCCCGGATCAGTGTTGGGTGGTGGTCCAGGCCACTCGTCGTCTGCCTCTGAGCTCGCCTGAGGAACCAGGAGGAACATCCATCTCCAGTGGCTAGGTCCCAGCCAAGCTCCCGGCCCCGCCGTCTGCTTCCAGGGGTGGGGTGAGGCTGATCTGGCTCTGCCCACAAGGGTACATTGAAGAGGTCTTCCCCTTCCGGGTCAGAGGGTGCCAACCCTCCTCGCTACATGCCTCAACTCCCTAAATCCCAGGGAGACCCTGGGGCTTCTCGCCCCCCTCATGGCTCTGGGCGCTTGCTAAAGTTAATGCGAGGTTAAATAGAGAGGCTCAGGGCTTCTTGTTGTTGTTAAAGGAAATCCCTCAACAGATGAATGGCAGCGACTGCGGGATGTTTGCCTGTAAATACGCCGACTGCATTACCAAAGACAGACCGATCAATTTCACTCAGGTAAGCCTGGCGCTGACATTTCGGCGGAGCTGTGGGGCTAACACAGGGTTCTCCTGCAGCGGGTTGGCTCACGTGGGAAGACAGTAGGAAGCTCAACAAGGATGTGGCACATACACAATGAATGCCTTTATTTTCCGCTTCTTCTGCTCCATTCTCAGTTGCCCATGTCCTTTAATCATTTTCCACATGTAGCGCAATCCCTCGATACCCCAGGAGCCAGAGGACTAGATGACACATTTGTATGTCATCAGATTTTGCGTGCCCCTTTGTCAGTGAATATCTTAGAGAGTCTCCTTACTCCCTGTTGGTTGCTAGCTGAGCTGTTCTCTTTGCTTGGGGGTAAAATTCACTCTTGTGCAAAGGGCAGGGTCTGTGCATCAGTGAAGCCTGACTGGGACTCCAATGCTACAGAGGTTTTATATTGGCCAAAGAAACATATGACACTGCCAGAACAGAACAATTAGGATTCAGTTTCCACTCACATGCAGTGAAAAACATTGTTGAGATTTTCACAATTGCCTAACAGAGTTAGGTGCTCAAATCCCACTGAATTTCAGTTCAGGCACTTTGCTGCGTTTCTCAGGGAACAGGCACTCGGTGGCGAGGAGGTGTAGAAACTATCTGTTAGGAAAAGGGCCATTCATGTGCGTGTCTTTCTCTCTCCCCCTTCCCCCAAGCAACACATGCCCTACTTCCGCAAGCGGATGGCCTGGGAGATCCTCCATCGCAGGCTTTTATGATGACTCTGTGCCAAAAGCAGGATCCTGGAGAGATTCTGCCAAAAGCGTCCAGACTCATCCTGCTCAGCAATCTCCACTCTAGCAGATCTGGGACTTGCATGGGTTTCCAGGCAAAGAATCTTCAGTGACTCAGTAGGAGGTTCTATGAACTCCACTCATGGACCAGTGCATGCTGGAAACCGTCGGAAGCACACTCGCCTTTTTTCTTGGTTTGTTTGGGTTTTTTAAAAATTTGAAACCTATTTTTATCAATCTGTGGGCAGCTTTGGACATTCAAGAGACGTATTTTCTGCTTCTAGAATCTCTTGCTATCAGTTTCACAGGCTGATAGCTCTACACTTACAGGTGTCTATATTTCAGGGAAGGGGAAAGCAAATGTGGGTCTCAGCATTCCCACTGTGAGCAGAAGAACTTTGCTCTCGAGCCTCGTGGTGGGTGGGTGGGGTTTATGGAACGGGGGTACTTGGAGATGGATGCTTTGTTAGGACTGCCCTAGAGGAAGACCTGTCAGATGCCAGCACACAGGAAGCAGCTGCTCTCTGGATTGCCAGCAAATGGTTATGCTAGGGGTTGATTGAAACTGAACAGAAGAAAGAAAGCCCTTTGTGCTGATGGTCAGAAACAGTGATTCTAACTAGGATTCATTGGTTTTTTTGTATCTGTCCCACTAGTGACTCCCATATGAACTCCGCTCTCTCTCAAAGCCAGCATTTTCTTTTCCTAGTGACAAGCTCAGCCTATTGTCCCCTGACAGCAGTGCACCTAAAATCAACACCTGCCTATTGTACCCATGGTGCCTGGGACAGAACAGGATGTGGTTCTGCTTCTTGTAGAGCTGACAGGAGAAAAGCAACACGGGATAGTTTCTTTTGCGAGCAAATTTTTAAGCTGCCATGAATCAGAAGATCCAGAGGGATGGGTTTGTTTGGATCTGCAGCATCATTTTTCTGACCAAGGAAAATAAGAAATCTCCTAATTTTTAGCATAAACTATGGAATTCAGGTACAAATGCAACTTGTAGATTAGTATAACTGTACTAAGGATGGTGAATTGTTTCTTGCATTTGTCTCTTACAAGTGTTTCCCAGAGCAACAAAGAACAAACAAATATGTATCTTGTTCTGCAGCTGTTTTCTTGCTTCCTCAATTTTTAAAGTCCTACCAAGAGACAATGGTTTTGATTCTCATCAGTCACCTTCATTCGTGGGCACACATTTACAACTGAGCGGCATGGGTGAGAAACACCCTGTATCTGAATTCTCCCCTCACTGCTTGGTAACGTTTTGCCCAGGTATAAATGATGACACAAGGTGTCAGGCCGCAGAGTTGGACTGAGGTTAAAACGTGCTTCCAGGGGCATCATTTTTAGGTACTTTCAGGCTGAGATTTTCAAAGGTCCCTAAGGGAATTGGGTACCAAAATCCCATTGTTGTTCAGTGGGGAATTTTTAGACACGTTTAAGCCTATTGAGAGTCAATGGGATTTAGGCATTTAAGTCATGTAGGTGTTTCTGAAAACTTTTCCTTGTGTGTCAGACTCCTTTAGTGTCATTTGAAAATCCCAGCCCTTGTTTTTACTGATGCTTTCAGCTATCTAATTTATTTTGAAGCTTGGAGCTTTGTTTTTTGAGGTCAAAGGGATGTTGGACTACAATTTCCCAAACCGCCAAGCCTAGCTTCTCTCTCCAATGTATGTACCTTTTTGATTATCAAGTAAAGAATTCAATAATGTGCTTTTGTATTTTTTTGTCTCTGAATAGGGAGTATTTTATACATTTTTTTTCTGTACCTGTATAAGCAGTAGTTTTGTACAAAATTTCCCCCAACTAGATTGTGTTCTTAATAGACTGGTTTGTAACTTTCTTTGTGTGTGTTTTTATACCAAGCTCATTTAGTACCTTTTCTATCTTTTACTGCAAGTAAGAGCTGAAAACTGAAACTGTATTTTTTGTAATGTTTCATTGTTAAATAAAACTGGCTGTAAAACTGTCTATTCTAATAACCAATGGACTCCGACATTTTTCTCTAACAAATTGTTCATATGTATGGATGGTAAATTTACTTAATACATTTTTTTATTTGAAATAAATACCACTTTCAATAAGCTGAGTCTCTTGACTGACTGGTTTGTTTTTCCTCCTAGCCCTTTCTTTACCTGGGGTCCTAAGAAAAAAGACTAATTTCAGAGGAAGGAGTCAACCACCAAAAAGCCAGCCAACCTACCCTAACCCCCCCCCCCCCCCCCTCCCCTCCCAATGCACTGAGATAGGGAATGGGAAATCCCTTTGTGACCCCTGCAGGCAGACAGCTGAAACTGAAGCATGAGCGAACAAACATGGTCTCACCCAGCTTATACTTGTGATTGTCTGCACAATACATCAATTGGGCTTAAATTGCAGCAAGGGAGGTTTAGGTTGGACATTAGGAAAAACTTCCTGTCAGGGTGGTGAAACACTGGAATAAATTGCCTAGGGGGGTTGTGGAATCTCCATCACTGGAGATATTTATAAGAGCAGGTTGGACAGACACCTGTCAGGGATGATCTAGACGGTGGTTGGCCCTGCCGTGAGGTCAGGGGACTGGACTCGATGACCTCTCGAGGTCCCTTCCAGTTCTAGTGTTCTGTGATTCTATATGCAAAATCTCCGCAGTAGCATGTCCTACTGGTGCACGGGCTTCTGACTTGCGTAGGAGATGTCTCTGACATTTATGTTCCTCCTCTTTTAAACAGACACGCGAGGAGCTGTGATCAGTTCGGCTTTGTGGTGCCTTCTGCCTCCTTGTGAGTTTTTGAGCTGGAGTCTTTAAAAAGGTAAGTGCTTTGCTAACTCCCTACACCACACAAGCACAGCGGTTGTGTGTGTTGAGGGCCAACACGTTCCCCGACAAGAGACACGGTAAGATGCAGCTGAGAGCACAGACTGGTAATTTAAGGTCAAATACATTATAGGGCGGTTGCAGTTCTCACATCAGGGACACTCTGGTTTAAGGTTGGGCCCAATGGAAATCCAGGTGTGGAAATGCGTGGTAAGAGCAGTCAGCCAGCTTTAACTCCGCCCCATCATAACCCCTGCCCTAATCGCACGCGTCATGTGCTTTTCTGGTTGTGGCCCCTACTAGCGGGCACTTGATATTTTAAAATGCTAATTGGTTCCGCTCTTGCCCCTTCGTGCCACAGGGGGGCAGAGTTAAGGTCACGTGGGTGGGCTCCATGTGCCTCTTCAGGCAGCCTTGTTCAATGGCTGTGGCACCAGAGAGGGGTTTGGTGGGTTCAGATCCTGCCTCTGCTATGTGAGCTTGGGTGAGTCCCTTCAGCCCAGATCCACGAGGGCACCGAGCAGCCAAATTTCCATGGATTTCAATGGGAATGAAACACTTAAATACCCCTGAGGAGTGGGGCCCTTCCCATGATTCTCCTCCCATGCTTTTTCTGGCTGCAAACCCGGGGTCTCAAACTCTCAGCCTGGGGCCATCTGCGGCTTGAGCAGCTCCACAATCCGGCTTGCCTGTGGGTGCTGGCACACGATCCCTGCGGCCCAGGAGTGTCCGCACCCTTCCCCCAAGTCCAGCCCCAGTTCCGCTCCCGCCCCTTGCTCCGCTCTCCCTCCCCCATTGCCCCTCCCCTGGCTTTGGGCATTACTGCAGGGCCTGGGTGGGGCCCCCCTGCACTTACTGCAGCAGCGGGAGCTGCAGGGAAGCAGGGCAACGCAGCCACCTCCGCTCCGCTCCACCGCCATCTCCCAGGCTGGCCTGGGCTCAGCAGCGGGAAGCAGAGCGCCCCAGCCCGAGCGCAGGCTGGCTCGGAAGATGGCAATGGAGCGGAGCGGGCTGCTGCGGCTCCTGCCGCCACGGTGAGCGCCGGGGGCCTGTTACTGGCTCTAGCCTGCCCAGGGCCCCAGGGATAACCTGAGAATGGGGGGGCCATCCCATCCAGGACAGTTGGGGCGGCCGCCATGGGGAACTGTCCTATGGATGGGATGGCTCTGCGCACCCCTCCCCCAGGCCACGGGTGGGACGGCAGTGGCACGGAGCTACCAGCCGGAAGCCACGCTGCCCCACCGCACTGCCGGTGGTAGTGGTAGGGCCCCTGCAGGGGGAGTAAATCACTTGGGGGCAGCAGACGGGGCCAGGGGACGCATGGGGGGAGCATGCGGAGACCCCTCCAAGACCTGCTGGGGCCTGCTGGCCCACAGGGAGGATCTGAGGACTGGCCCTGGCTCTAAGGTAAATTGAGTTTGAGAGCCCTGCTGTAAATGTTTTGGAGCAGGGACTGTCGCTCTCTTTGGAGCAGGATGATCCCCGTGAGGGTAGATTTGGCCTGCAGCCTCTTCCAGTGTGCGGCTGACAATACAAGTAAGAGTCTGTTGTTTTCCTTGGCTCACCGGCTCCTAGCGGCCAATAGCAAATTGACATGTCAAAGGCCGTTTGTGTCTGTTGGACTCCTGCAAAGATTCGCTTGTAACCTACAGAAGCAACATCCAGATACCAGTGCCGGCTCCCAGCTCCGCACAGCCCGGAAATCTGCCTTCAGCTTTTCTTCCTGCCCTCCCGCCGTCTGAACAGAATCAGTCCTGTCCCCCTACCCGTCCATCGTGGGCTGGGCCGTTTCAGGTCATGTTGACTTTCGCTCCTTCCTGCCGCCTTAGCTCTAGACATGAGTGAGATTTAGCCAATGTTTCCAGCAGGCCAGGGATTTGCATCTTTTCAGCTCTGTGCAAACAGGCACTCGCAAGCGCCATCTGTCAATACCCGCTTCGCTGCCTCCCAGCTGGAGCACAATGTTCCATTCACCTCTGGCTGCTGCGGCTCGAAATATCTTGGTCACAGAAGCGGGAGATTGTATCTTCCATGGCTCATGTATTTGAAACGAATTTAGGCACCTCCAGGGTCATTAATAAGGTGATTTATACTAGGGATGTTAACGCGTAACAGGTTAAACGGTTACCTGGTAAGCATCACCAGTTAACCTGTACCTAGCTAGCCAGCCAGCCAGCTAGGTGTAAGCTCACCCAGCACGAAGTCCCTGAGCATAACCATCACCACAGCAATAGTGCAGGGGCGGCTGGAGACCACCAATGAAAAGCCAAGGGTTCGCTCTTTGTGCTGTAGATGCACACAAAGAAATCAGCCCTAAGAGTTTGCAACCGAAGTCACATGGCTGTTCTGAAGAGGAACAGGGTCAGAGGGCTTAGTGCCACGGAACGAGTTTTTTCCAGTCTGCAGGATTAAAGCCTGGTCGAGGAGAAGTGTGGAACTCACTGCTGCAGGAATCACCATTACACAAGCGTGATGCGCCCTGAGAGAGTAAGAGCCACTCTGGAAATGCAGCCTTCTGGATCCGACAGGGAATTGAAAGGAATGCGAGGTGTGATGCCCTTGCTGGGCCCACCTACCCTGCCGCCTCTCGAAAAGCAGATCCTGGCCAAAGAGAACAGGTATCCAGCACCACTACCAACTCCCTTGCACAAGGCCCGTAAGCCAACAGTCACGTCCACAAGGCCGAATGTGCATGAACAGCAGAGTCTGAGCTGACAACTAGAGAAAGTGGAAGGAGCCTGGCACCTGGGTGCAAGTCTCTAGGCTGCCAGATTCCCTGTGTGACCCTGAGTAAGTTACTTAGCCGCTGCGTGCCTCAGTTTCCCAGCTGTTCAATGGAGTGACAGCCTTGCTTCCCAGCAGGCTCTGAGACTGGGAGGGGCTCGGCTGCTAGGGTAGTAGGGGTCAGACAAGCGCCTTAGCAAGAGCTTCTTAGAGATCTCTCGGTTAGATACCCAGGGCTGGCTTCTCACAAACACCAGTGCCGGTCAGGCATTGGCCCTCAGAGGGAACAGGGTAAGAGAAAGACGAACAAGGGCCCTGCACAGCTGTTCGCTGGTCTGTTCAGAGGCAGGAAGGTGCTGAGCTGTGCCTTGCAGTGAAGGTCATACCAAGAAGGCTTTGTCCACACTCGGTCAATTGCCTGTGCATGTGGGGCAAACATATTCCATCAACCTCTCCCCGGCCCCCCAATAAAAATGGCCTTTTCCTCTCAAAACAGACACTTCCTGGGAACATTTTCATGCAGTTGGGACTTTTTTTTGCAGGTTGCCGATGACAACTCAGCACTTTTTCAGCTGGGGCACTTCGAGAAAACATTTTGTTTTTCATTCCTCCTCCCCCAAAATGCACATACGCCACGCACATACGCCACACCCATCCCACTCCTAATTCTGACTCCTTTGCAAATTTTTCACAGACCGGACTTCCCATTTTCTGGCCTGCTTTTCAAAGGGTGGGGTTTTTGGCAGGGGGGGAGAGGTGAGTTGAATGGATGCGTTTTTGGAAAAGTCCCTTCCTCTGATGGATTCTATAGGGCCCGGAGGGTCTTGTTGCTCCTTCGGTGAGCATTTTTGCCGAAAGAATGTCTCCTTAGAGCGATGCCCTTCAAGCTGGCACCTCTGGTTTCCAGAGCAGGTTCCAGCTTTGCAACCTGTCTCCTAGACTAGCCAGAAAGAGCCAATATTTACCTTGACCAGGTATAGTCAAATACAGGGACTGCTGGTTGCCAAACCTAAACTCAGGTCTCCTTCCCAGCAAGCCCATGAACACGGCACCTTTATAATGTGCTTCGGAGCCTCTGCCCAGTGGCGGATACTGGGTTGGAGGAGAGCAGCCAACCTTTTGGTTTCCTTCTCAGTTCACTGAGTAAATACCACACCTCCAGCACTCTGTGGAGAATTCGCATTGAAACAAACCTTTATTCACCTCCCCAGGGGTCCCCTTCTGGTCCCCTGGTCCTCTTCGCCATCCCTGTTCCCAAGTTCCTGCTCCCCTTCCCCATATTTCCTCATTCTGGGCACCTCGCTATCTAGCCCGGGCCTGATTTACACGCTGTGAGGTCCAGCCTGTGGTTAGTCACACACTGAGGCCGGAAAGGCCGGACTGAACAACAGGCCTGCTGACAAGGAAGGAGGCGGGGGCAACTGCCCCAGGGCTCAGAGTTTCACAAAGGCCCGGGGCTCCAGGCAGCTGTCACTGCTACTACAGCAGCAGGGGCAGCCGGAGCGCTGGGCCGTTTCAATATCCGCCGGGCAGTACTAAGGGCTGGCTGGAGGTGCGGGCTCCCAGCGCAGTCTGGGCGGTGTTTAGGGCTGGCTGCTCCTGGCCTTACCCCTTCTGGGAGCATGGAGCCAGCCCCTCCACCTTGCTCAGGGGCCCGGCAAGTGTCAAGCCCTCTGCTGAACAGCTTTATAATACTGCTCCCCATATCTCCTTGAGGGGGAAGGGGGCGTAGAATCACAGAAGCACAGGCCTGTCAGGGCCCTCGCAAGGCAGGGCTGTGCAATAACTAGGCCACCCCAGCAAATATTTGTCTGATTTGTTCCTAAAAAATCTTCCGTGATGGAGATCCCACAACCTTCCTAGGCAGTTTGTTCCAGTCTTAACCACCCTGACAGGACGCTTTCCCTGATGCAACCAGCGCTGCTTGTCCTAGCCTCACCCTCCTCCTCCTTTCAGGTGCTTGAAAGCTGTTCTGTCCCCTCTCGGCCATCTCTTCCCCGGCCTAAGCAAACCCCATTCTGTCGCTTCCCTCACAGCTCATGTTCTCTAGACCTTTCATTATTTTGGTTACTCTTCTCCGCACCTTCCCCAATTCTGCACGTTTCCGGAAATGTGGCCCCCAGAACTGGACACAATACTCCCTGATCTTTTCAGCTCCCAGCGTGCTGCACATGCAGGGCCATCCTTATCCATATGCAGAATGCACACCTGGGCAGGGCACCGCTGGGTCTTAATGTTCACCCATCCGCCTCTTCCTATCCCTGTGCTGAGGCTCTCCTTCCTCCAGGGAGTTAAGATAAAAGCGAAAAGCCTGCCGGAGCTATGAGCAGCGCACTGGCCCTGTGAAAGAGCCACTCACAGGGTAACAGAGTCAATTAACAGGCATTCACCAACCCAGGTAGATACGGTCCGTGTCTGGCTTTACTGTGTTCATCAACAGGACCTTCATGTACATTTTGCTTTCAAACAATTTCATTAGTGCGTTGCTGAGGATTATAAACTCACAGCTACCAAATCGTTGTCCCCCCGACTACCATCAGCCAAAGGGGTACCAGTTTCATGATACGGTGCAGGGCCCCGTAAGCCCTGAGGACGGCCCTGTGCACACACCCTTCCGCTCGGAACCAGGCCTGGGCACTGAGGGAGACGGAAGGGGGCAGAGCGTGGTGCAAGGAGCCTGCCTGTCTGAGCAGGTGGCAGTGAAGGTGGACATCTGTCTGTCAGTCTGTCTGTCTCTCTCTGGCTGTGTCTACACTGTGTGTTTTTTGTGGAAGAGGAAATGCAAATGAAGCTCTCATTTGCATATCTCCCACTCTCATTTGCATATCTTCCGATCCTTTTTGCGGAAGAGGTTTTTGCGATAAAAAGCCCTGTGTAGATGGGGCCATTTGTTGGGAAAAAACCCTTTTGTGCAAGAGCCCGTAAACCTCATTTTTTGAGGAATAAGGGCTCTTGCACAAAAGGGGTTTTTTTCCGACAAATGGCTCCGTTTACACAGCGCTTTTTAGTGGCAAAACCTCTTCCTCAAAATGGATCAGCAGAAGATATGCAAATGAGAGCACGATTTGCATATCTTCTGCGACAAAAACACGGCAGTGTAGATGTAGCCTAAGGCATAGGTGGCGAGTTATATGGGCTCGTGGTGCGCATGCTCCAGGAATATTCAGAGCCGGGGGCCCTGCTCCATCAATAGTTGGAGCTGGGTCTCTTCCCCCAGCCCTGCCTGGAGCGGGTCCAGGCCCCCACCTGCCGGCTTCTTCCCCCCTCTCCCCCCCCCATGCATCCTCCCCCTCTGCCCCAGAGTGTCCCCTCCGGCCTCAGAGTGTCCCTGCTGGAATGAAAGCTGCGCACGCAGCCCCGCACTTTAAATTCCCCGGCGGGGGCACTGTGGGGTGGAGGGAGCGCATGCGCAGTGTGCTGAAATGCCGCGCAACAGCTGAGAGGGGAGACGCTCAGACGTAGCGTGACATCACGCCCCGGGACTTTAAAACCACATGACCCAGTTCCAGGCCCGGCAAGTGGTCTGGAGCCCCGGAAGCAGCTGGGGCCCGATCAGACTCCAGCACTGCAAACTGGAAGGAAGAAGGTGGGGTGGGGAGGGGGAAAAATAGGGGGAAGGGGCTTGTGCTGAGGGCAGGGGGGCAGGGCAGGAGAAGAAAGGGGAAGATACCAAGGGACAGGGTGGAGGAGAGACAAATGCCAGGTGGCCAAGTGGAGACTGAGGAAAAGGGCAGGAGGGGAGGTGTCAGTAGGAGGGGGGACAGGGTGATGCTGGGAGAGGAGAGGGTAAGGACATTGTGGGCTAGAGGGGGGAGGTGCTGGGAGAAGGCTTGAAAAAAGGGGTGGGCATGAGGAAGGCAGGGATGGAGCAAGTCATGTGTGAGGGCACAGGAGCATGAGGGGAACGGGGGGCAGAGGGTGGTGAGGGGGTGGCCATCAGGGAAAAAGAGGGCAAAGGGGGCAGGGGCAGTGAGGGAAGGGGAGGCACCAGGAGGGTGCAGGGCTAAGGGAAGGTGCAGGTGCCAGGGGATTCTGCGGGTGAAGCAGAAGGGCAGACACCTGCAGGGGAGGGACCAGCACCAGAGGAGAGAGGCAGGGCAGGTGTGTAGAGGAGGTGTTAGGAGAGGGGATGAGGAGGGTAGCTCACATGATCAGAGTGGGGCTACTGGAGGAGTGGGCACGGGGAGAGAAGGGCTGGTGGAGGGGGCAGGTCTCAGGGTGGGTGGGTGGGCGGGCGAGGGAGGGGGGACTAGACCCATTCTGGGCACCACCAAAAATTATACAAACCTGCCACCCCTGGCCTAAGGGTCCTGCTGCTGCTGCTGCTGTAGATCCTGTGGCCCGGAGGCCTGGAGAGAAGGCAACTCACTGTTGACACCTGTTGGTGAAGAGGGAGAAGAGCAACCCAGAGGGATAAGGGCACCATAGGGAGGGTGCTCCCTGCTTCCATCTGTTGGTGAGCAAGGGGAAATGACTGAAGCGGCTCGGTGTCATTGCGTTTTATTTACATGACGGTTTGGGGGACAGTTTGGTTAAAATACAGTAAAGTTGTGTGTGTGTGGGGGACAATAAAGTGCCATTGCCCATGTTGGGAAATCAGGAAACAAAGATCTAGACTAAATGGGATTGGGATGAGGGGTCACCCTGACTGGGAGTGTTGTCAAAGTTAATTGGTCAGGGGGAGCCTGGAAGAAGGTAGAGATGTTAATGTCATTTGAAAAGGTTTCTTTGGAAGCAAGTCCTTTGTTACAGGCTGTGTCTGTAATGTTCTCTCTAATCTTTTCTATCCATGTGTAGAATAAATTTTATGTGCACTGAGGCATGTTCAAATGTGCACCACCCATTGAAACAAAAAAACCTAGCTAGGTGAAATTTTTAAATCTCTAGTGAGGGGCTGTGCAAGTGCGCTGCTTGAGCACCCTGGTGCAGCCTAGTAGCAGTAGCGTTAAGGCAGTGAATGAGATAAGGCAGCCCGTGGGACTGAGCTGAAGTGGCTGTTTACTGGGGTGGGGGCTCTGGTGTGAGCATCATTGTCCAGCAATCGCTGCTGAAGTCCCTTTAGCCGGGTTGGGAGGTAGAACCCCTCGGGCAGCCCTTCGTGTAGGTGGCTGTAGACTGACTTGCCTTTTCTAATCTGGACAATATACTATGTGGGGACGAGGGAAGTGGCCAGAAAGCATCAGCTACTCGCAACTGCAAGAGGAGGACTGAGGTTAAAACAATTGTGAGGATGCCCTGGGGATGGGCGTTTGGGGCTTGGAGGGGGTGTCTATCCCTTGGATTCATAAAGTGCCATTGTACCAAATGGATTGCAAAGTTTGCTGGAGAACCCTCCTCTCATGCTGCTTGCTATCAACAGTACTGAGGTCTCGTCTAACTTATCTTGATGGGACAAGAAAGAATGGGCTCTCCAAGAAGATGGCACAATCCAAGTTGTCTCTGTGCCAATGCAGCAGGGATTTCATACGATCCACTGTCCCTGCTGAGAAGGCTGCAGAAGATACAGCAGCAGCACAGAAAAGGAGCCAGATAAAAACAGGAAGCAACACCTACCAAACATACCATTAGAAGTCCTGACTTCAGCTTATCAACCAGGTTCCAAAAGTGACTCGTCTTCCCATGCGCCAGGGTTTGTCCCTGATGAAACAAACACTGCCTCTGCCCAAGGACACACAACGTTAACCAAGGTCTGCTTGGAAAAAAAAAAATTGCCGTCAGACAAAAATTACCTTTATGCAGAGCAGGGAGCGGCTGTATGTTACGATTGGCATTCATATTGTTAGGTAAACTTTCAGAAAGACATAACCCTTTCCATATTTTCCAATGGCTAACTAATTGGTTGAGTTCCTATAAACTAAATTTCTAGATTTATTGAGTCGGGAGAGACACAGATGCTCTGTGTCTGGAAAGATGGCTCGGAAAACATAGGGAGCAGGAGAGAGAGAGAAGCGCCATTTGTATCACTTGCTACAGGGATTCTGCTCTTGGGGCTGTTGAGGGTCATAACCATGCTTCCCATGTTGCCATAGAAGCGGGCCGGGGAAGATCCAGCACGGAAAAGGGGGATCTTAGTGCGGTCAAGACTGAGCTGAGTGGCCATTAGTCATAGATTCCGAGGCCAGAGGCTAACCCTGACCCTTCCCTTGACCTCCTGCGGCCCCCTGATAATTGCTAGAGTCCATCTCAGAAAACCATCCTCTTGATTTAAAATGGCCTGAGATGGAGACTCCACCAGACCCCTCTGTGAATTGTTCGGATTGGGACAGTTCTGAGACTCCAGCACTAGCCAAGCATTCGAGAGCCAGGAGTCGATGCCCTTACCTGCCACAGACTTCCATTTCGGAAGCTGGAACAAAACGTGTTCAGCCACTTTGGATCGAGTGGGGGGAATGGCCTTTTCTAAGTCAACCTTGAGGTGCTCTGGGGGGGTTTCGTGCTCTCAAAGCTGGCTGAACAGCACTGAACTGTGCTGGGTGCTTGTCTTGTTTTAACCCAGGACTCGCTGCTTCAGTGTTTGTTCCAACGGTTAATTTCCAGTCTGAGTTGATCTGGCTCCGATTTCCAGTCGTTGGATCCTTATTTTACAATTCGCCCAGGGTCGGCATGGAGTCTCCATCGTGGACACGTTTTACATCAAGATGAAATGTTGTTCTAGAAGATCTGCTTTAGGAATTAGTCCAGGACCCTTCTCTGGCCGGTGTGAGGCAGGAGGTCCGATTTGGCCCCTGACTCTGTAAAATAACCTGTCAAGAACTAGGGGCCTGATTTAAATCCCATAGGGGTCAATGGGAGGGTTTGGCGCAGGCCTTTAAGGATCAGCTGTGGGAAGCATAGTAGTTCTGCTACGATTGGGAGGCTGCGAATATTTGGTCCTGTGGGGGTAGGCTTTAAAAAGAGCCCTGGATTGTCCGCTCAGACTCCCAGCACCTAGAGCTGAGGCTAGCTCTTTGAAAGGGCTCAGGTCCCGTTAGGAGCAAGTGTCGTTAGAACCTTCCCAAACCTGGTCGAGCCTGAGCGACTTAGGGGAGGGGTTTAGGCTTCCATCTGTTCAGACTCCCCCTTCACAGGCCCCTCCCTTTCCAAATATTGTAAGGCCCCCACCCTTGGCCCCCTCCAAGTCTCATGCCATCCCAGCTCTGAGAACTGAGCCAACTTCCTGCCCAGATTGTGGATCGGAGGAATGGGGGGGCGGGGAGAAGGGGACCGGAAAGCATTGCTTCTTTCCATTCGGAGTCAGCCGTTGGCATAGGCCCGAGGTTCCCATGGTGCCTAGGCGGGGAGGGGAGTGAACCCCGAGGAGTCGTTACTGCCAAGGCCAACTGAACTCTTCCTTCCTCACACCCTACTGTGTAAGAACCCGTCCAATCTGTCTTCATTACCGTCACGCGGCCCAGATCTGAAGGCTTTGAGGGGCCTGACGAGGTTTGGGATAGAAATTGGCCTTTGATTATAAAAGGAAAAAACCCCAACCCCCGCCCCCATACGTTACCTTCCACCCCCGGCCCTGGATGTGAGCCAAGGTCTGGGAGGAATGTGAAACGCAGACGGCACGCTTCCCATTCCTTCTGCATTACAGAACCTCTCGGGGGCCGTAACTCGCTGTGTCTTGATTTCCAGGGACTCCCGGACAGTAGCCCCTCTGTCTGGGAGCCCATGTCTCGGCATGTCACACCACAGTGCCTCTTTGAGTGATGATGAGCAAACTGCAGAAGCAGGGCCGTTTCCAGCCCCCTTGCCCCCCATCTGGAATGCCAGGAATGCAGGATCACCTGAAAGAGCCATCTTCCCCCCTCCCTTCCCCTGGGATCAAGAGGTCATTCTGCATTTTTGGACAGAACTTGATTTTTTCCAGAAGTATTTCTGCTCAGCCAGTCAGCTCTGTATGAATTCAGCACAAGTCATTTGCTCACCGATGCTCGTTCACTGCAAGCTACTAGGCAAAGCGGTCCCGTAGGAAAGGCACAAACATAGGAGACCTGGGTTCTCTTCCTGGCTTTGCTGGGTGACTGCAGGCAAGTTGCTTCTGCTCGCTGTGCCTCAGTTTCCCTGCCTCTCCTTTGTGTACAGAAGTCTTTAGGGGCAGGGAATGTCTGTGCAGAGATCCACCTTACTAGATTTCTACATGCCCCATAATGCTAATGATGCAGTACTGTACTGTAAAGACTAGGCATTTAAAAACCACGAGGTTTGCATTTTTCAATATGGTATAATGATGATTTTGGAGCGTGCCTATTTTGTTGAGCGTTTAGGAGTTGCATTTCCAAGCTTTCGCCGGCGACCGTAAGGGCTAAACACGAGTTTGAAATGAAATCTGGGAGTCTTGCGTAATCTCTGGAGCCCCCTCCTCCACAGCTCAGGAAAATCACGAGTCTTGGGAGCACTGATGATGGGGAAGGGGGAATTTCTTTAAAATGTTTCATCGATGTGTTGCTGAGGATTATAAAACTGCCTCTCGAAACAACCGCTGTTCCCGCCAGCTGCCATCGGGCGCAGGGGCACCCATAGTGCTGCGTAGGGCCCCTAAACCCTCAGGCCAGCCCTTTCCCGCAAGCTGCCATGCGTTAGTGCTGGAGGGCCACAGGGCAGTGCCCGGGGGAGGTCGGAACTCGGGGGCTGGAGAGCCCTGCAGGGCAGTTCCCTGTAGTGGGATGTTTGCTAGTGATGGGGCCTGTGGCTTCGGGCGGTGCTGCTCGAGGTGCTCTGTCTCCTTTCCTTGTGCAAAGCTGAGCCGGCCAATCGGAGCAGGGTGGGTCCAAAGGAACCTGCTGAACTGCCGGTGCTTGAAAGCCTCGAGGGCTCTGCCGTCCTGACCACTAGCCTAGCAGCCGGCTTGCCCCCCGCTCGCCGGCAGCTCAGGGCACTCACCAAGAGAAGGAAAGAACCGGCTGGTAAAACAGCCTGGGCTCCAGGGAGGCCCCTTCCGCGGCACAGTGCAGGGCCCAGAGGCGCGTGTTCCCACTGTCTGGGCCAGGCCGCTCCGCAGAGGCTGTGGGTTGTCACCACCAGGGTGCCCGGCTGGCAGAGCAGGGTCAGGTGGGCCAGTGCCCGCGCCCATCCCAGACGCACAGCTCGCGTGGGCTCCTGGAGGCGTGGCAGTGCCGTGGGGAGTGGCCCGGGCCTGATCTGTGCCACGGCCATCGCCAGCTGCGCTTGCTCGCAGCGTGGTGTGAGGGAAGCGGTTCCGTGGCTCCACCCATGGGGAGGGTGGTTGCATCAGGGCGTCCGTGGAGCTCCGTGAGGTGGCTTCTCCAAAGGGAGGCAGTGGGGCCCACTGGAGAGGCAACAGGCTCTGATGCGGGAGCGTGGGCTAGTTGCTTCCCCTCTGTGGCCATGTCTAGCTGGAGCACAAGCTCTTAGGGGCAGGGACTGTCAGGTGCCCTGTGTCTGTGCAGCCCCTGGCACAGCAAAGCCCTGATCTCGGTGCCTCTTGGTGCCTCCGTAATCATAGATAGTTTGGCCTTGGGAAATTCTCCTCATGTCACATCCTTTGTGTTACCGAGCCAGTGTTGTGCCTGGGTCTAACGTGATCCCTGTTTGTTTTCCAGGGGGGGACTGGACACACTCCGGGGAGCTTTTGATTGTAATTATTCCTAATTATTTCCCCCTTGGCTTTCTTCATGGCTTGCGCAACCTTCTAATCTCCGCAGACGCCTGGGGAGAGGGCTTGAGCTAAGTGTCACGCCTGGCCAGGGTCCCAGCCCCTGCAATCCGCAGGGCTGTTCTAGGGTCTGATTTAGAAAATGTCCAAAGCTCACGGGTTTGCCAAGGCCAGGCAATTTGCTCCTAATTGGTTCAGGTTGTAGCAGCGGGGGTTCATTAGCACTCCCAGCCCTGCTGACTTACTGGATCCCATTCCAAACGGCTGGTCTGGGGTGCAGGGCTGGGGGAGGGCCTGCCCCTGGAAGGGAGGAGCCAGGCTGAGAAATCATCCCTGGGTGGGTAAGTCAAACCAGTGATAGGGAGCAAAGCGAGTGGAGGGGGCTGGGGGGAAAGCCAGTTGGAAAACACGATTTTCCATCTTGTGAAAAAATGTTAGATGGTCTAAAATGACAGGGGGGGGCTAGGACCTACTATTTCCCTAGGCGGGTGGGGAAGCCCTGGGAGGGGTTCCCTAGGGAGGAGGTGGAAACTCCACCCCTAGGCTATGTCTACACTGGCGGCTTCTTGCGCAAGAACCCACAGAGCAGCCACACTGCCCACCCGCTCTTGCGCAAGGAAATTTACAGTACGGCGTGGTAAGAGAGGGATTCTTGCACAAGAGCTACGCTCTTTTTTAACAGGTGTAAGCCCTCTTGCGCAGGAGCTCTTGCGCAGGAGGGCAGTGCGGATGTTTGGCAGGGATTTCTTGCGCAAGAAACCCCTATGGCTAAAATGTCCATCAGAGCTTTCTTGCTCAAGAGAGCATCCGCACTGCCATGGGCGCTCTTGCGCAAAAGCACAGTGCGCACATGGCAGTGTGGATGTGTTCTTGCACAAGACTTCTGGCACAAGAACCCTTGCGCAAGATGTTCTTGCGCAAGAAGCCACGAGTGTAGACATAGCCCTAGAGGTGTTTAAGTCCCGGCTTGACACAGCCCTGGTGGGGATGACTTGGTTGGAGCTGGTCCTGCTTTGGGCAGGGGGTTGGACTCGATGCCTCCTGAGGGCTCTGCCCGCCGCAATCGTCTCTGAACGTAGGAGTTTCCAGAGTGCACATTTTTCATGAAAGGAAACTTTAAAAAATAATCACTTTGTGTCACCTGGCACCTTTTCTTCTGACCCACTCAAATGTTTACTTTTGACTGAGACCTTTCTGTATTCATTTTTAAATAGGAAATGCAGTACATTCAGCGAGAAATAATTTAGTACCTGGGATGTTGCAAGAGCTTCAAAATGCTTTTTTAAAATGAAATTTAATGGAAATCGAAGAGATGTGGAGAAAAAACGCCAGTTTAGTTTAAAAGGCATTTTCCAACAAAAAAAGTTGTTTTGACAAAAATGTCCCAGAGAGCGCTCCTCATGTTTTCTATGCTCGTTTATACGTGAGAAAACTGGGCTTGCCACCCCATCCCCCCACCCGATTGCAGGTACCTATAAGGGGCCTGGCAAGATACTGTCTTGGTGCAGGAGACAATAATGGGAAAGCGGTGACTGCAGAGCAATTGCTCTTGCCAGTAGCGTCTAGGTCAGTGGAGGTGTGATTTTTCTAGCAGCTTCCTTTGCTCTCAAGGGTGGTGGGGAAGAGCTAACTCATGCTCGCAGGAGGGGAGCGTGGAGCGTCTCGGGGGAAGGGAGAGGAGGGCTTTTCCATTATCTGAACACCAAACCCTCCCACTCCCATCTTTAAAAATACTGCGTTTGGCTTTAAAAAAGTCAAAAACCAAAACCTGATTTTTTTAAAGCAAAACCCTCAACATTTACCCTGACAAATTTCCAGCTTCTAGACAATGTTCATTTCGACTGGGGGAAAACCTCTAAAATGTTTATCCACAAAAAGTACATGAAAAATCTCCACCGCCTCTGGTTATGACACGGTATTTTTCAGATGCAGACACAACCCATTGATGAGGCTCTAAACACTGGCACCCTAGAAAGCAAGAATCCCTCTTGTCTGTAAGGCCATGCCTCCACGACATGGGCTGTGCCAGAGTCACCCGCTAGGGCAGCTAGGTCCTACGCCCTTTGCTGTAGGACCCCCCTCGCTCAGTTTGGGACCTAGGGCAAGGGAGGCATTCTGCCATCTACCCAGTTGCAGCTGCTTTAGCTCAGCATAGTTGCCACACAGGGAGATGGACTGTTCACATCCTGAGCGTCGACCTACGTCTGAAGTGTAGACTGGACCAGTTGGCTTTAGAAGGTGGAGATTGGGTAGCATCCCTTTAAATCATTGGGGAGCCCTGGAGTGGCGCTCACTATGTTCTGATTTTCCATAGAGTTATAGCAATGCAGGCCTGCAAGCGACCTGGAGCGCTCCTCAAGGCTTCTGTGCAGCGATGGGCAAGCCAGGCTGGTGAGTGGGCCACATGAGCGGCCTCTTCCATCTCCGTGGGCTGCAAGATTGTCCTAACCAAGACGGTCTCCCGGGCGAGGGAAGTGCTGCTCACGGCACTGACGCACCCAGAACGTGCAGGGGCGCCAATGGAGCCCTAGAAGCGCTGGGATTGGCTGCAGGGACATTTTGTGCAATCAACACGCACTGCACGTCGTGTCCCTGGCTTTACATGTCACTTTAGCGATACCAGCAGGAAAAAAACTAGGTGGAAACCAGCGAATCTGGCAACCCTGTGCGTGGACAACTGGAAACAAAATGTCTTGCTGGTCCCGTGTGGCCACCAGTGTCCTAGACAAGCCTGGCCAGGGTTTAATCTGTTCCTAAAAACTGCCAGTGAGGGGAATCCCACAGGCTTCCCGGAATTAGGACTTTTTTTCTCAGATCTCACCAAAATCTCCTGGCTGCAGGAGCCAGCCAAGCAGTAGCAGGCACACAGAGCTGGTCCTTGCCTGCTGTGGACGGTTGGTAGACCTTGAGCTCTGGGCTCCCTTGGGCTTGTGTGGGTCTTGTCTAAAGGGCAGAAGAGACAGCGATGGGAATTTCAGGCTTCCGGCTTCAAGGTGGGGGTCTAGTTTAAAGAGTGGCCAAGATTTTGCAAAGTGGGCGAGTCATTGGGGGCCTGAAGTTCTGGACAGCTGATTTCAGATGCCTCAAAGGGACCTCATTTTTGGACCGTGCGGTGCACCTGCTTTCTGGTCCACAGGGGTGCTGTGACGGAGAAGGGAGCAGTACAGGGCCCAGGGATAAGCATTGTATCCGTACTGAGCCCAACTCTGCAAGGAGCCAAGCGGGGTGTGTCCATCGTGCACGTAGCTGTGGAGGATTTGGGCTGTGCCAGAGCCCAGTGGCAGCCCATATCTGCTCTGATTTACATGAGGGCTTCCCCAGCCCCAGCCAAGCCCGGCTCCAGGTTGTACAAAAGGGGCTTGACATCTTTGTTGCTGCGCCCTGCCCCACAGCTCAGCACACGGCCGCACGAAGGGGCAAACGGGCTCTTGGCGGCTCAGCGGGAAGCAGGTGGGCTTTCTGCTCTGCTCCTTGCCGGGTAACGGAGCGCGTTTCCCCTGCTTTGCGACCTGCCAGGGTCTCCTGTGCAAGCAGGAACTGATTTGCCGTGGTGCAAACTCCTTCCCTGCCTCGTGCAGCAGGCGCGTTCCCATATGCCAGTAACTCCAGCCAGCGCTCCTCACCCCTACCCTGTCCGCTCCCCCGACGCGCCCGCTCCCCTTCCAGAATCTGGCTGCGTCATGCACAGGGTTTGCTGTGAATTAGCCCAGTCACCGTTAAAGCCGCGGGACCCTCCGCGAGCTGGCTCAGCCCAGGCCCTGGCTTGCTCGCAGTTCACTGCATTCTTTAGCCTGGGATGGAGCGACACAGAAGGTCTCTTTGTGTGAATTCACAGGGGGAGCGGCGCTTGCTCGGGACACCGCAGGCTAGGCCTTGGGAGCGTTCCAGCAGCCAGCTACCTGGCCCTTTTCCACCACAAATAGGTGGCCTTTGGAAATGGCATTTCAAAGGGACTGGAAGTGGAGCTCAGAGAAGGGACTGAATAGCTTAGTATCTCAAACATCCAGCCATCGGCGGGGGTTCCTTTTTTTAGCTCTTCGGCTCCCTGAAGAGCATTATTCTCTGTGCTGCAGACAGCCGACCTGCCGTGGCGAGGGCTGGCGTCCCACCGCTAGGCGGAGCCAGAGGCAGCAGGGAGTAGCTACCTCCCGTGGGAGCTGGTCTGCCGAGAGCCCCAAACCTGCTGCGTTAGCCACTAGGCCCACCAAGGAATCTGTTGTTTGGCTGGGTTCATCTACACGGGGACGCTGGGGGCAATCGATCTGAATTCACTCAAGTGTGAATTCAAGGTGGGATAGTTCAGTCACATTAAATGCCTGGGAGGGGGCTTGCCTTCTGCTGTGATTAACGGCCGTGAGGCAGTGCGCTCCATTCACTTCAGAAGTGATCTGAGATCAACGGAGTGATCTGAGATCAACGGAGCTATGTCTGCATAGCACTGCGGTGTGGACTATGGGGGGTGGGAGTCGGTATCTGCAAACATAGCGAGGAGCCAGGGCCGGATTAAGGCATGGGCTAGCCAGGCAGCTGCCCGGGGTGCCAACCTATGGGGGGGCACGTAATGGCAGCTGTAAGGGGCGCGCAGCGCCCCTTATAGCTGCCATCAGGTGCCGCGCGCCCAGATCGCAGGCTGCAGCAGCTCCCAGCGGCCACCCTGCAGCGGCCGCCTGGGGCGGGGGCCGCATTAACCCCCGCAGTGCCGGCCAGCAGCGCCCTTCCCCCTGTGGCCGCAGGGCCCTGCACGGCCAGGCTCGGCCCGCCCTGGGCTGCGCACCAGTGGCGGTAGCCGGGCTGAGCCGGGCCAGGCACGTGCGTCCTGCTACCACCAGCTCCGCGCACCCTCCCCCATGCGCCGGGCGGGGGCGGGGCCACGCATGCACCCTCCCCCAACCTGGGGTGCAATTAAACTGTCTGCCCAGGGCGCCGGAATGGCTCGGTCCGGCCCTGCGAGGAGCCCTGCCGCACTGTAGAGACTCCCTGATTTATTTGACGTGGGTCAAACCCATTTGCCACCCCCTGCCTCTGATGTCCAAGGGGATCCGCGAGTCTCTAAGGTGCCACAGGCCTCCTCGTTGTTTTGACCCAGGCCCTGAGGTTCTCTGGTCCTTTCCTGCTGCCCAGCAAGTCAATGTTCCTTGCCTCTCTGGCGAGGGGCACGGGGCCGTGTCAGGCTGATCCAGGGCCCCACTTAGCAGGGTCACATGCTCCGCTGTTCACACGCCGGAGCAGACGTGCAGTTCTGACCTCCCAGCCCCCCTTGTTCTCCAGTAACAACGTGGCATCTTCCAGTGTTATTCCAGCATGCGGCAAGTTTGGGCTCCCTGCCGTGGGCCAGGCGGACGTGTGGGACCCTCGCCCATCCTGTAGGCAGCTCCCTGGCTTTTCTTGCAATCAGCAGGGCTTGTGATGGCCCGGTTCCCTCACCCAGAGGATGCCCCAGGGCCAGGCAGGCCCAGTAACACACTCCTGCAGCCAGCAGCTGAGATTTTCAGTGGTGCCTAAGGGGTTTGGGCTCTTATTGCCATGCAAATCTGGCCTGATTCCAGTAGGCGCCGAGGGGCTTCTCCTCCCATCAGCGTTGGAGGGAACTGAAGGTGTCTGTGGTCTCTGGCAATCCAGCTGGCTATCCTCTCACCGACCAGCATCTTCCCTGAGCCAGCCTTCCCGGCCCTGAGCCAGGCCCCTCTCCCCACTCACAGGAGGCCTACCTGCAGGAAGGGCACTTGGGTGCCTTCACTGGTTCTTTTCTGCAGCCTTTGCTGCCTCAGTAGCTTTGCATGGTTCCCTCCCTGTTCCCTGGGCCTAGTTCACCAGGGTGTCCCTCCAGCTGTGTGCTGGCTACAGAGTTAGCAAGCAGGTGACAGTAGCATAGCATGCCTAGGAAGGAAGACCTAGTGGGTAGCGCGCTGGGGCTCCAGAGAGCTGGGTTTTGTTTCAATGTATCGATATTTTCCAACAAAATGACTGTTTGTCAGTAGATTCCCAATCAACTGTACTCATCTATTCTGTGTCTAAAACCATTCCCTTGTTTGCAGGGGTCTGATGCGTTTTAGCCATTATTAACTGTGAGGTGGTCAGGCCCTACAGGGAGGTGGGCCATAGAGGGAGACAGAATGAAAGCTAACACAGTGATGAATCAGGTCCTCTATTTCTAGCACAGCAGTTTATTTAACCTCCAGTGGGTTGCTTCAGCCCCAGTTTGCAGTCTGCGTATTTATAATTCCCTTCAAACACAAACTTCCTTGTCCCCTATTTTTGCCTTCACCACTAAACGCATACGGCTGCCTCCTGTTTTCTCTGAGACCGGCGTAAATCAGGATTAGCTCTGCTGAACTCAGTGAAGCGAGGCTGGAGTAAAAGCAGCACCAGGCAGACCAGAATCAGGGCTGCGATTCTAAATAAAGTCAGAGGCAGGAATGCAGGAGGCCACACGTATGTAGCCAGAAGCCCCCTTGAGCTCTGCGTCGACTTTTCATTAGATTTGTAAATGCCAAGGCCAGAAGGGATCGTTCTAGTCTGACCTCCTGGATAAAACTGACCATAGATTTTCAACCAGTTTCTCCTGTTTTGAGCCCACTAACTCGTCTTATTTAGCGGCTCTTCCAGCAAAGCTTCCCATCTTGAAGGCACGCTGAAGACTTCAAGACATGGAGAATCTACCACTTCCCTTACTGCATGGTTCTAACGGGTAATCGTCCTCATTTCTAGTTGGATTGTGTCTGGTTTTAACATCCAGCCATTGGATTCTTCTTCTGCCTAATTCTCTAATAGATGAAAGAGCCTTTTAGTACCTGCGGTTTTCTCCCTATCAAGGTGTTTATACACTGTAGTCATCACCTCTTGGTCTTTCTTCTAAGCTCCTGTCCCATTCAGCTCCAGCCCGAGGGCAGTTGCTACACCCTTTCCCTCCCCCTCACCTCCGCACACTCAGTAGGGGTTGGATGTAGAACACAAGTGCAATAGTGTAGGAAATTTCTCTCCAATCATAGTTTCAGTGAATTCCATTGGAGGAACTACTGTGGTCACAAGAAGATGCCTTGTGGTTGTTCATCAGTGTGCTGATTTGCCACTGATACCTGTTCTCTGCAGCTCCCCACCATCCTGTCCTGCTGGGCCAGATTCTCTGGTCTCCTCCAGATGAGGCACAGAGTTGGGATTACTGCCCCACCCCCAAAGGGCAATTGCAGACACTGAACCACTTCAGGTCCATGAGGATGCAGTCCTAGGGCACAGCACCCAGGAAACCAACCCCCAAAAGGGGTCAAAACCCCCGAATAAATCCATCTTTCTCTGTGTGAAAGTTTTACAAAAAGAAAGCTCATGAGGATGTTTGCTCTCTTTGTCAATGAAAGAGAGATGTGCGCACTGGTTGTTCTCCCCAGGTAACAATTATTTACACAAGTATAAACAGTAGGATTTAAGTGGCTACACATGAAAACAGACAGATCAAAGTAAGTTACTAAGTTAAAATGAAAAGAAAACTCATAGCTAGTTCTAATTCACCAAAAACATATTGCAAGCAGATTCTTACCCTAAAGAGCTGTTCTTGTTCTAGGCATAATCTTCAGGTCAAAGATGATCTTTTACTCTGACCTGGGTCACCAGTCCTCTTCTGGAATATGTCACACCTGCCAAAGACAAAGGGCTGATAACTTCTTGCTTAAATAGTCTTTTCCACAGGGCGGGAATCTTTAGTTCTACATTCCCCCTTCCATGGAAAACTACCTGGATAAAAAAATGGAATCCCAGAACCAGGTGATATGGTCACATGTCTTTCAAGCCATGCATGAATCACCACTGTGCAAAGACAAGCCATGCATGAACCATCGCTGCGCAAACACAAGCCATGTATGAACCACAGCTGAGCAAAGACAAGACATGTATGAACCACTGCTGAGCAAAGACAAGCCATGCATGAACCATCGCTGCGCAAAGACAAGCCATGCATGAACCATCACTGCGCAAAGACAAGCCATGCATGAACCATTGATGCACAAAGACAAGCCATGTATGCTCCTGGACCACACCATCAAATGTCAGATTGAAATAACAGAAACCGTGACATTTACCATTTAAAAAATCCTGTAACTGTGAAATTGACCAAAATGGACTGAGACTTTGGTAGGGCCCTACTCCTGAGGTCTGGGGAGTCTCGGGGCACACAAGGAACAACAGCATTCACGAGCTATCACTCTTCCCTATATTGAAGACCTTACTGCACAGATAAGTACTGCCACCCTTATAGATACCCCAGTGAAGATGGAGGAACACCAGACAATGCCCAGCATCAGTGTTTTCATACCCATCGCCCCAGGGCACCACAGACACAGGCAGAGATGGCCATCTGTGGAGGGTCCCCTGGAGGATTCCTCATCGTTATTCGTATGTCCTTTTATCTTACGTTACCTTCGCACCTTTACCCTCATGCATATGAATGAGGGCTCCATTCCCCTTTCCTTTATCGGGACAGCCTGTGACGACGCGTCGGGGTCCCCTGACTCCTGCACCCCCGTAATGGCACGAACAGACTCCACCAGGTAGTAGAATAGAGGGAGTTTATTGCTTCTCCAGGATACAGCACAGCACAAATGTAATCTGATTACAGGGCAGGCCTAGGATGCCTCAGCCCCCCTTGAGATGGGGGAGACTGGGCCCCTAAATCCCAGCCCCTGGCTTAGGCTGGTTCCTCCATGATCCCAGACAGAAAACTAAAAAAACTACTCACTTCCAGCCCTGCCCCCAGCCAGGGCTTCACCCCCCTTCTTCCCATTGTTCCGCTCCCTGGGAGATACTGGTCAGACAGGTTTGAAGCCCCCTTTGCATAATGACTCATCCCCTGCCCTGCTGAGCCGTGCTGCAGACAGCAGCCAGTGGAGGTCACTCACACTACATCACACAGCCACGCCCCAATCTCTTTTCAGAGCCTATTCTCTTAGTTCCCCTTGTCTTCGTTAACACTGACATCAGTCAGTCCCCATGGTAACCCTTGCACAATTTCCCATGATGTTACAATCTGACATCTTGCCGTATTGGCGGGGCATTGTGACGTATTTTCCCCAACATCACACGTTGTCATATTTGGGCTTGGGAAGGAATTTTCCTCTGGGTCAAACTGGCAGAGACCCTGGGAGGGGGGGTGTCATTCGCAAGCCGGGGTCACTTGCAGGGTTAAACCAGCGTCCATGGTGGATTTTCTGTAACTTGAAATCTTTCAGTGAGATCGTCCGTGACTCAGCCAGAGGTTCAGGGTCTGTAACAGGAGCAGGCGGGTGAGGGGATCTGTGCAGGAGGTGAGACTTGACGATCATGAGGTTCCTTCTGACCTTAAAGTCTGAGTCTAACTCATCTTTTATGGTCATCTCACAGGGTTACTGGAACAGGGTCACCCTGGGTCATCTAGCCATAGCAACTTCTTTCAGGCCTAAAGCCTGGTCTGGCTTAGCAGAAATTTGACAGGCTGGTGAGCCTTCGTTCACAGCCTTCCATTACTTACCTATCCCTCTTCCCAGGAGTCGTGGTATGTGCTCTCAATTCTCTCTCTTCACCATCTGACCCTTCCTATTCCCATGCTTGTACCTACAATTTAAATCTACTTCGCGCACACTGATTGCATGCGAATTAACCACTGCACCAGATAACCCACGTAAATGATTCTATAAGGCGTGTAGCTACAGGAAGGAGGTGGCACGTCAGACAGTTTATCCAGGATTTTGGCTCTGTGAAGATTCCAAGGGAAGATTTTTCACACTTTCTCATATTTGCAGACAAAATAATCCAGGAGTTTGAAAGACTTTATTTAGGATTGAAATCAAGCAAACAAACAAACAAAAAAACCCCAAATTGATCTTTTAGCCACGGCCTTTCTGAGCCATCCGGGGAGGAAAGAAATACTTTTGGCTGGTCTGTATGGAGCTGAGTTCCAAATCCAATAGATAGCAGGATCTTCGCCACGGAGCACCAATCAATCAGCCAGTGTTACTGCATGAAGATATTTCCTTGTTCCTATGTTCTGAATTTGCTTGTAATAAGTCGCCCATCCCATCCATAGCCTCCCAGTCCTCCACGTAGGCATCTTCTGAGTTATTGGACATCCCAGGCCAGCTCGCCAATTGCTCAGCCCCCACAACAGTGGCTGGAGTTTCCAATGTCCCATTTAGACCCCTAAGTAATGGCCAGATTTTCAAGCACCCAGCAGTGCCCACCAAGACCTCCAGGGCAGGCAGTTTTAAGAGCTCTGCACCCAGCGTGTCAAGTCCTGCTGAAAATGCTGACCAGCGTTTCCAAATCCTGTCAATAACCAGGGTAAAATTTTCAAAGGTGTCTAAGTCACTTAGGAGCCTACGTCCTATTTTGTGACCAGGCACTTAGGAGCTTGAGGCTCATTCAAAATCAATGGGACAGACTGAGATAGTTTTGAAAATGATTAGTGATTTTCAATTGGGCTGGCTGAAAAAATACAATTTCTGGTTTGCGAAAGATGTCGACCCAGGTTTCCATTCTAATATGGCCTGCAGCCCAGCCCTTCCACCAGCTCAGCATTAGAACATTCGCGAAGAAGGACCAAGTTCAAGTCCTGGGCCTTGCCCTAGCAGGGTAGAGATTTGAGTTCCTACCTGTGGGTTTTCTAGATACCAAATGCATGCTCTAGCCACTCAGAGTTTTGACTGCAGCTTCCATCCCGTCCCTGAGAAATCTTCCCTGGAGACATTTTCTCAAAACTGACGCGCGTCTGGGAGAAGTTTTGCTTAAGACATTTTGGAGGTTTCCTGGGGAAAAAACCAACCCACACTTAAGTGCGACAACAGAGCATCTGGGCTACTACAGACGAGCCCTACGGGTGAGTTCTCACAAGTGCCTTAGTGACTTGGGAGCACAAGGAGCCCTTTGTTTCTGAATCACTTGGGTGCTCTTGGGCTCACTCGCCCCTCCAGGCATTGTTTCCTCTTGGCGTGAATGAGTCGGGGAAAGCGGGCGCGCAGCCTGACAAGGCTCCCGGGGAACAAAGGGCTCAGTGTGCATCCCTGGCTGCCCAGGGCTCGCCGCGGGTGCCTGGTGCGCTTGAAGAAGCAGGCCTGGCCGAGCTGGAATGGAAGTGGCAGGATGTCGTTCTGACACAGTAGGAGGGGTGGGATTTGTCCCTTCATCCATGTCGGGACTTGTGACTCTGATACTTTGGGATCTTCTAAGGGTGGGGAGAGTGGAGAGCTGGAGTCAAATTCCCCCAATAGCGTCTCTCCCCAGCTCCCCACTGCTGCAGCCCCTCTCTTCCTCTCACCCCCATAACCTTCCACGGTCAGGACAGCACCAGCTCCCTGGTTAGAGTCTAGGGTTGCCAGATGGTTTCAACAAAAATACCAGACACACTTGACATGACATCACAATCTACATTCTATCTGATTTAGAAAATACCCCTCCCCGTGCATGCCAGCGGGAAAGGGCCAGCAGCAACCCCGTCCCCCTGCATGCCGGCGGGAAAGGGCCAGCAGCAACCCCGTCCCCGTGCAGGCCAGCGGGGAAGGGCCAGCAGCAACCCCGTCCCCGTGCAGGCCAGCGGGGAAGGGCCAGCAGCAAACCCCTCCCCGTGCAGGCCAGCGGGGAAGGGCCAGCAGCAAACCCCTCCCCGTGCAGGCCAGCGGGGAAGGGCCAGCAGCAAACCCCTCCCCGTGCAGGCCAGCGGGGAAGGGCCAGCAGCAAACCCCTCCCCGTGCATGCCAGCGGGGAAGGGCCAGCAGCAACCCCATCCCCCTGCATGCCGGCGGGAAAGGCCCAGCAGCAACCCCGTCCCTGTACATGCCGGCAGGAAAGGGCCAGCAGCAACCCTTCCCCGTGCAGGCCAGCGGGAAAGGCCCAGCAGCAACCCCTCCCCGTGCAGGCCAGCGGGAAAGGCCCAGCAGCAACCCCTCCCCATGCAGGCCAGCAGGGAAGGGCCAGCAGCAACCCCTCCCCGTGCAGGCCAGCGGGAAACGGCCAGCAGCAACCCCTCCCCGTGCAGCCAGCGGGAAAGGGCCAGCAGCAACCCCTCCCCGTGCAGGCCAGCGGGAAAGGGCCAGAAGCAACCCCTCCCCGTGCAGGCCAGCGGGAAAGGCCCAGCAGCAAACCTCTCCCCGTGCATGCCAGCGGGAAAGGGCCAGCAGCAACCCCTTCCCGTGCAGGCCAGCGGGAAAGGGCCAGCAGCAACCCTTCCCCGTGCAGGCCAGCGGGAAAGGGCCAGTAGCAACCCTTCCCCGTGCATGCCAGCGGGAAAGGGCCAGCAGCAAACCTCTCCCCGTGCATGCCAGCGGGAAAGGGCCAGCAGCAAACCTCTCCCCGTGCAGGCCAGCGGGAAAGGGCCAGCAGCAACCCCTCCCCGTGCAGGCCAGCAGCAACCCCGTCCCCGTGCAGGCCAGCGGGAAAGGGCCAGCAGCAACCCCTCCCCGTGCATGCCAGGCCGTGCTGGGTGGGGAGTGGGAACTGCCCCACGGGGCTGCCGAGGAAGGGGCCGCAGTTGTTTCTTATTCCCGTTGTGCCAGAGGGGTCTGGTGCATTGCACAACTGAGGTTTAATGCTCACCACCTGGTCCCTCGAGCTCCACGGCCCGGGGGACTGGCAGGGGCCTGGTGCTGGCAGCAGGGGGTGGCCCCCTCCCCCACCGGCGGCAGTAGAGGGAAGCGGATTGACGCGGCTCCAGCTCACTCTACTGCCCCGGCTCCCAGCCGCATCATTCTGCTTTCACCACTGGTGAGTGCACGGGGGTCCCGCCCCTTCCCCGAGCGAACGGCGCTGCGTTGTTCCGCTTCTCCCCATCGCTGCCACTGTGTGCCATGTGGCTGACTCCCCTGCTAGCCCCTGGGCCTGGGCCCCTGACTCTCCTGACCCCCTGCCCACAGGCTTTGAGGGGTCACGTGTCCCCTCGCTCCACCCCGCGCCTCGTCCCTGACTACAGAGGGTCCTTTCCCGGGGTCTGGCTGCCAGGTCTGGCCCACGTGCTCAGGGTCCCAAGGACTCCCTGTTTGGGGCAGGAAAGGAATTGTCCCCTGGATCAGGCGGGCAGAGACCCAGCCCGGGGGGTCGCCTTCTGGGCCACAGGTCACTTGCAGGCGTAAACCCAGGGAAACGATGGATTCTCTGTAACTTGAGCCCTTCCCATCAGGATTCGGGCCGTTAGTGACCCAGCCAGGGGGTCGGTCTGCACAGGAGTGGGGGAGCCCACAGGCAGAAGGTCAGATGGTTCCTTGTGGCCTCAAGTCCATCCGGAAGATCCAGCCTGGGTGGGGGAGGGAGAGAGAGGAGGGGCAGGTGCGGGGGCCAGACAAAGACATTGGTTGTTTTCTATAGGAGGTTGTCACTTAGCGGGCCCAAGCAGGGCAGGGATCCCAGTGTGTCGGGTGCTGCGCAGACACAGAGAGACGCTCCCTGCCCCACGGAGCTTGCAGACAAGCCAGGCGAAGGACGTCCCGGGTGCCCCTTTCACAGGCTGAGACACAGGGAGATGAAGGTCACACACGACAAGACTGGGAATCTCAGGCAGATCCGGAGTCCCAGGCCAGCCCCCCCGATCCTGGGGCTGCCCCAGCTGTCTCAACGTAGCGGCCCACGTCTGGGGGCTTTGCCGTCTCTGTCTTCCTCATTCGCTGTCTCGCTCGCCGAGAAGGGGAGACCTGGCCTCTGCCTCTGGCCTTCTGCTGCCGTTGGCATTTGATGAGAAACTAACCATGAAAAAACTGCCTGTGCCGGTGTTTATGTTGGTGGATCAGCCGCAGGGGCCTGATCCTGCCCTCCTGACTCAGACAAAACTCCCTTTGACTGCGCGGAGATGGCGCACAGGAGGGGCCAAGGAAAGGCGGGAGTGCTAATGCCGCTCTTTGCTGTCTGCGCCTGTTTTCTCCTTCCCGAGGTCTGTAGAAAGCGACTGGCTTTCGGCAGCGTTGCGGTGAAACCCACCCCTGTGCAGATAGCCCACGCGTGGCCTGCACACTGCTCACCGCTTCAGTTAGTCCTCTGCCCGGGGGGCGAGTGTGTTTATTTACGGTAGGGCCTACACGTCCCAGCTGAGATCCAGGCCAATGGGGTTCGACACTGTCCAGGCCCGGGGAGTTATGTCTGCACTGCAGTCGGAGGCGTGGTGACAGTGTGTGGGGACAGGCCTGCGTTAGCACGGATCTTGCCTGATTAATGACAGCAGCAAAGCTCAGCTACGCAGGGGCAGGGCTGGGAGCCACGAGATCTTTCCGTTGCTGCTATTTAAGGCCGGGACCCTGAGCCTGGCTCCTGCAGAGGCAGCACGCGCTGGGATAAATGCTGCCCCTCGGACTGGTCCATTTAAAGTGGGGCTGAGTGAGGGCCTGGCCCATCTCATCAGGATGGGGAATTGTCCACTGACCACGCTCAAACCGCTGTGTGCGCCAACCACTCCCGGCTACAGAGGGGTCTCTCCTGCCCCCTGTGCCAAAGGGCCTAAGGCAGGAAGGGCAGGGGAAGGGGGAGCCGCAGGGCGCTGGTGGGAGGGGGGAGGACCCGCCTGCTTTGCACATTGTTTATTCTTTCCGTCCCGGTGGAGTGTTCAGGTTATTTTCAGTCTGAATCCTCGGGCCGCAGCTGGGGGGAGGCAGGTTACCGCCTGGGCTTCGCAGGCTCTCCGGCAGACTCCAGCCCATGGGCTCAATGGGCCTCTTTGTTCAGCGCTACCTTTTCCAAAGACGCCTTTTCATACCCCACCTCCCGGAGGGACCGGGGGGTTGGGAACCTTGCTGACCACAGACGGAATGCAAACAATATCCCGTTTTTCCTGCGCGGCACCGCACGGAGCCCGGGCTGTCGCACGAGCCGGGCAGGCACAGCCGATCTTATTTCATTCAATCAGCCGCAGGCGTATCATCAGCAAAAGAGCAAAACTGAAAACCGGCAGCATCCCCCGTTGCAGAAAGCCAGCGCCAACGTCAGCAGGACACAGGAGGGGAGCGGCGCTTGCAAACGCAGGCAGCAAAAAGCCCAAAGCCCCTCCCGGCCCATGAGCCATTTGCAGACGGACGGTCGGGAATCTCAGGCCAGGCCCCGAGTGGCTGTGGAGGAATCTGTCTCCACTGGAGGCAAGGGGCCACGTCCCCTGCAGTGCAAACCAGCACTGTGCCATTCACGCCACGGCCTTCAGTGGAGCGAGGCTCGTTTACACCAGCTAGGGATTTGGCCCCATGCTTCCAGTGGACTTGTGTAAATGCCCAGCGTGCAGCTCCCACCCCAGCAGTGCTCTGGCCTGGGCTGCCGCTGATTCCCTGCACCAGTCCCTTGCCAAATGGTACCCTCTCTGCTGCTGTGCGGAGCCGGGACATGTCAGTCGAGCACGAAAGCCCCAACCCAAGGCCACTTTGCAAACAGCCGTGGGTGCAGGGAAGGGAGCGGCTCCACGGCAGCGTGTCTCTCTGCATGCGGCAGGCGCGGCGAATAACGGGCTAATTCAGCAGGAACAGCCCTGTCCAAACGGAGCAGCAAAGCCATCTCCAGTCCTGTGCACGGGGCCAGCAAGAGCTCCTCAGTCAGGGGTTACACCCGTCGGACTGGGTCCCGCTTTCTCCAGGAGGCACCTTCCGGCCTTGGACATATCTGGGGTCGCTGTGCTATGCTGAGCAATGCCAGTGCCTCCCTTTGCCCGGGCTGCTGGCGCATCTACCCCAGGGGGAGTGAGGAAACAGAGCGACGGAGACAGGCGGGGACCCAGAAGTCACCTACTTCAGGACAGGCGCAATGAGGAAAAGAACAACGCCCCCAGCACATCACTGACACTCTCCAGGCGACCCTGGAAAACGACCCCTCGCTCTCACAGGCCTTGGGAGACAGGCCGCTCCTTACAGACTCTCCCCATGTGAAGCAAAGACTAGTCAGCAGCCACACATCACACCCAGACACACGCACCCAGGAGCCCACCCCTGCAACACACCTCGGTGCCAACTCTGCGCACACCGCTAGCCCAGCAACACCATCCCAGGACCTACCCACATCAGCCACAGCAACGGGGGCTCATCCACCTGCACCTCCAGCGTGTGATCTTGGCCAGCAAGCTCCAGCACTGCCCCTGCACCGTGGAGACTGGCCAAACCGGACTGTCTCTGTGCCAAAGGGTAAATGGACACACATCAGACCCCTGGAATGGTCACATCTGCCCAAACAAATCTGTTCGTTGCTAAGGTGCCATGGACTCCGTGTTCTTTTTGCAGAGTCAGACTAACATGGCAACCCCTCTAAGATATTTCATATTGGTTTTGATCGACTTTTTAAAAAATCGTTTGACTTTTTTAGGTATAAATTTCTAAATGAAAAGCAATTTTGAATCAAAAACCGGAAAACTCGTCTGAAAAATGTCACTTTTTGGAAGTGTTTCTGAGTTGGGAAATTTCAGGGAAACGGATCCTTTCCCGCAAACGACATTGGCTCGGATCTATTGGCATGTTTCGGCAAAAGAGTTTTGTGAAAAATGTCCCACCCAGCTGCCCTGTCTGTACGCCTAGTCCCTCGCGCCTGGCTGACTCAAGGGAAGAGCGCAGCGCTGAGTCATTCGAGCAAATTCTGGAGGATGGACCCCGCAGAGCGGCCCAATGAGCTCAGTCAGCGCTTGTTGGCAAGCATGGTCCGCTAGAGCGCGAGGCAGTCATGAGCGCGTGGGCCCTGCTCTGGCACAGTGACAGTCACGGTGCAGTTTGCCTGGCTCCACCGGGAAGTGCAGCGCGCCACGTTGCACTCTGATTCGCACACTGGCGCGTCACCCAGCAGTTTGCCCTGACAGTTTGTCTACGTGGCCTTGCAGTTGGAAGCAGAGTGCGCCATGCAGGGCTCACCAGTGTCCTGCGCTCTCACTCGCCCATGTGAACCGTGCAGCCCCCAATTAGACAGAACCTCGTTCACATTAACGTCGCCCCCGTCTAAACGGAAATGCGAACAAAGGGCTTTTTAGTTCTGGCCAGCAGCGGCCAATGGGGCAGTGAGAGAGCAGGATGCAGTTCACCCTCCTGTCATCCGCACTGCAGGGCCATGCCGATGTGGCCTGAGACAATTCCCGGAATAAGCCATGATTCAGTGGCTGGCATTTTCAGAGGAGCAAAACAACTCTGATGCCCAGTTGCCACAGGATTTCAATAGATTTGGGTGCCCCACTCCCAGTCAGAGTGCCTCAGGGTACCCCAACCGGTCCCACAGACGTGAATTTCTTTCCGTCACAAGAGTTGTCATGTCTCACTGTACGAGCGAGCTGATCGCACGAGAACCTCTGCTCTCTTTTTTTTATTTTCAAAGAAAGTTTCTAGACCTCAAAGTTGCGGAGAAAAGCTTGAAAATTGGACCCCTTCAAGGCTTACGAGCCAGCCGGCCAATAAAAAGACCCAAAGCTTAACATGTTTAAAAATCTCACCGTTTTTAAGCCCATCCCATGACTCGGGGGCCTTTGTTGTTTGAACCTTTGAGGGTGGCAGTAACATGCGGTCAGCGATTGTATGTAGCTCCGACTGCCACTGCTGTCTCCCCATGTCTACTCATTCCAGAGCTAGCACCACCACTTAGCAATTTTTCAAGGCAAGAGTGACCAAGACTGTGTTAAATTAAGTCCTGCCTGATTCCTGGCTAGGAGGGTCCCGGCGTGGGGAGGAGGGGGGGGAAGAGCCACATCCAGTGCCACCTTTCCAGAATCTCTTGCAAGCCGAGCCCTAGTGTAAAGCCATTGGATTGAGAGCAGAGAAGTCCACGGATAGTCTGATCCCTTGACTCCAAGGCGCTGGGTTACAAAAACAAATGAGGGAGCCAATGAAATTACCCTCTGGTGACCACCTGACCCCCCCCTTGTTTTAATATTCCCCGACCCCCTTCCAGGGAAACTGACAAAACCAACATCGCCTGCGTGAAATATTCAGGAAGCTTATGGAAGGTCGGAAAGCCACCAGGGGAGCAAGCATCTGGTGGCAGCTTGTTCAGGGAGTCTTGAGGAGCAGCTGAACATCTGTATGCATCCAAGAGAGGCCAGAGCGAGCCTGGGAGGGAAACGAATGCCGCTGCCATAAGAGAGGGGCCGTGTCTGGGTCTGGATCTCAGTTTGCCTGAGTCCAAGCAAGCGTGGGCCTGTTTGCCGCCCGCAGGTTAAAATGTGCTCACTGGCGGGTCTAGGCCCACAAGCAGACAGCCCTCCGGCGGCGTCTTTCCTCCGCTTAGCAGCAGCTCTGCAATCCTGGCTTGCAGGGGGACGTCCGCCGCATGGCAGAGATATAACCCAGCCCAGCCCTGGCGCCCTGCGCTCAGTCTCTGGCAGGTCCCTAGCTAGCACAAAGGGGCTAGGTCCATTGAAGTCAGCGGGTGCAAATGGGAGAGGCTCCATGGAAGTCAGGGAGCCCGTGGCTGGGATGGATGGATGGGGCCAGCGGGTGTGAGTCAGTCTCACTCCACTGCAGCCAGCGGCGCACGGCTGATGTCCACCCTCGCAGGGCTGATCGGTGTCTCTCTTGGGGTGCGGCAGGGCGGGGGTGACAGTGGGTGGCAAGGCGTTCTCTTGGCACGTTCGCCAGCACAACACCTCCCGCCCCCTGGGCTGCGCTTTCTTGGCAGGAGAGCGGCGCCGACAGGATGGCCAGGCCCCCTGGGCATTGTGGGGGGCGGGGACCCGGCTCCATGCACCTGGAAGGGGCAGGGCTGGAACAGCCAGCCCCCAGCACTGCCCGGACAGCGCCCACCCTAGCCAGAGTGTGCGGCACAGGGCCCTGCCGTGTGCTGCTCCCACAGCGATTCTAAAGGGCCCACGGCCTCCGCTGCCTGCAATGTAACAGCAGTGGCCAGGAGCCCTGGGCCCTTTAGAATCGCCAGGCTCTGGGGCAATTGCCCCCACCCCTTCCCCCCACCCCATTGGCGGGCGGGCCTGGCTCCTGCCGACAAAGCAGCATTTGCACGTGCGATTGCCACAGCAAAACCTTGTTGTTCGGGGGGGGAGGGGGGGTGTTGCAACTGCGAACAACCAAAGTTTTGTCAAGCAAGGGCCTCAGTTTCCAGGGAGTTACCCCAGTGTAAGCGGGAGCGGTCAGGCGTGCGCCAGAGCCCTGCGTGCAAGGGAAAGCCAGTGGGGAGCCCTGCCCAAATAGCTTAGAGCTGTGGCAGGCGACCCGTCGGGGCTCTGTGTGTGGCCCGCCAGAGAGTTTATTGTCACCCACGCGCAGCGATGCCAGATCCTGCTGGGTCCCGTCTCCGCCGGCTTTTTCCTACCGCTGAGGTGCCTGCTGATTGCACTGAGCATGAGAGCCGGGCGCTGCCTCTGCAGCCAATCCCAGCAACACCACCCCGGCACGTTCTAGGTGCGCCAGCTTGTCCCGGGAGACCATCTTGGTTACCACAATCTTGCAGCCCACTCACGAGCCTGGGTTGCCCCTCGCTGGCTTAGGTAACGGGTGTGCCTGGGGCAGCTGTCTGGCCAGGTGTTCGCATAGACAGAGGAGGAGAGAAGGAAAGTGTTTTGCTCAGGTAGCGGCCCTGGGATTTGAACCTATGTCTCCCCTTGCCCAAGAGACTGCACTGCTGCAGAACAGAACGTTGAAATGTAAATCCCAGCAGCTTAGTTTCCCCGCCTGTGGCCCTGCAGCTGGTTGCATTGCTGGGCAGCTGACCAGGCTACGTCTTGCTCCACTTCCTCCGTGGGTCCTGCTTGCTCAGAAGCCTGCTCCGCTGGTGCAGGGGCACATTCCATTCTGCTGCTGGAGTAATGTTGGAACAGGATTTCTTGGAGAGCCGAGTTTTTCCAAGTGCCTGTATTTACGGAGCCAGGCCAGTCCCTCCAGGGCTGGGGCTGCGAGACACTTTCCATTAGCAGCTGGATTTTTTTTTTAACAAGGCTCCTTTCTGCCTGTCACTTCTCAGGCCGGCCCTTAGGCCAGAGGAAATATTGTTGGGGAAAGTCTGAGATTAACTGAACATGCCATGTTGGGCTAACACTGCTCTGGGGAGGAACACTGCTGGATTTTCACTTGTCCAAAAGCTTCACACACATCCAGAACCCAAACACTTCTGTGGCTCATGAGCGATCATTTGTGCAGCTCCTCACTCTTCCAGGAGAAGTGGAGCTGTTTGTATTAAGGTTCTATAGAAACCAATGGGATTTTGGGGGGATTTTGGCACTCTGGGTTCTGTGGGAGGGTCATTACAGATAAGCATCCAGAGAGCTACTATGGAAATGAGAACACAGAGAACATAAACATAAGAACATAAGAACAGCAGACTGGGTCAGACCAAAGGTCCACCTAGCCACTATCCTGTCTGCCGACAGTGGCCAATGCCAGATGCCCCAGAGGGAGAGAACACAACAGGTAATCCTCACGTGATCCCTTCCCTGTCACCCACCTCCAGACAAACAGAGGCTAGGGACACCATTCCTACCCATCCTGGCTAATAGCCATTGATGGACCTAACCTCCATTAATCTATCTAGCTCTTTTCTGAACCCTGTTAAAGTTCTAGCCCTTCACCACATCCTCTGGCAAGGAGTTCCACAGGTTGACTGTGCGCTGAGTGAAGAAAAACTTCCTTGTGTTTGTTTTAAACCTGCTGTCTATTCATTTCATTTGGTGACCCCTAGTTCTTATATTGTGGGAATATGTAAATAACTTTTCCTTATTCACTTTTTCTATACCAGTCATGATTTTATAGACCTCTATCATATTCCCCCCTTATTCTCCTCTTTTCTAAGCTGAAAAGTCCAAGTCTTTTTAATCTCTCTTCATATGGGACCTGTTCCAAACCCCTAATAATTTGTGTTGCCCTTTTCTGAACCTTTTCCAATGCCAATAGATCTTTTTTTTTTTTTTTTTTTTTTTTTGAGATGAAGCCACATCTAGTGCAGTATTCAAGATGTGGGTGTACCATGGTTTTATATAGAGGCAATAAGATATTTTCTGTCTTATTCTCTATCCTTTTTTTAATGACTCCTGACATTCTAGTTGCTTTTTTCACTGCCGCTGCGCACTGAGTGGATGTGTTCAGAGAACTCTCCACAGTGACTCCAAGACCCAGAGTGATGCTCCGAGGGAGTATTACCTTGGGGAAGGACTCACTGATAAGACAAGCAGTGTTAGGGCCAGAAGGGGTCATTAGATCACGTGGTCTGACCAGTTGCATCATGCGGGGCTTGTTCATCTGACCCAGTTACTCCCAGTCCGCTAGCCTGTGTTGGACTAAATTGCCGCCGGCAGCCAGACAGATAGTGCCCTTGATTCCCTGCGTCCGAGAGACCATGAGGACTAAAGGGTGGGAAATCTTTCCAGCACCACACCTGACAGACGGCCTCTGACCGCAATCAAGCTGGTTCCCCCGGTGTGGCTGCCACGGGGGGATTAGAGGGCGTTAACGAACAGGGGCGACAGAACACGAACGGGTCTTTTGACAGAGACCTGCTGACAACGGCACGGAGCGGCCACGCAGCAGAGCGAGAGACTCGTGAAACGCGCCGCTCCTGGCAGCTCGTTTCCAGCTCCCCCTCTGTGGGACCTTCCTGTGAGCTTTGCGGGCCCTTGGCAGGGGCCTGTTTGAACCTTATGGAAGTTGTCAGAACCCACCAAACCGTTGCTGTGCACGGGAGCTTCCAACCCGCGCCGGCTTTCCTGCTGGAGCTCCCCGAACGGAGCTGCCCCGAGAAAAGCTCCTTGGCCGGCCCCAGCCTTGGCTCTGAGTGATGCCGGGGCAAGGCTGGGGACGCTGTTGATGCCAATAGGCCTGATCCGCAGCTGGCGTAAATCGCTGTGGCTGCATCGGCGACACGATGCTGCTTTGCACCCAGCTGGGAGTCTGGCCCGCTGAACGCAGTGGCGCTATGGCCAAGTCACACCAGTGGGGGATCTGGCATAATACAGCTGCGCTGGGGTAAAACTGGTGTCAGAGAAGAATCAGGCCCATTGGGCCAAATTTTTGCCCTCCACACTGGTGTAAACCAGGAGTAGCTCTATCAAGCAAACAGTCACTTGGTGTATCTTGGCCACCGCTCTGTGGAAGTGAATGGGCCAGATACGCCGATGGAGTAAATCACCACCACTGAAATCAAGAAGGCAGGTTCCTGGCTGGTGTAAATCAGCATGACACTGCCCAAGCCCAGGGGCAGCTCCGCAGCTGGTGTAAACCAGCACAGCAGGCAGAGGGGTCAGGGTCCCTGGCTGGTGCCAATCCCCAAAGTGTCCTTGGCATCTGTGGAGCCAGATCCCCATGTAATGGAAATCGCCCTGGCTCCTCTGGAGTGAATGAGGCCGGATCTTCAGTGGGTGTAAATTAGTGAGACCCTCCCCGCTGGCCTGGTGTGGTCCATTGACTTGGCCAGCCTGTGCTGATGTACGTCAGCCAGGAAGCGGGGGAAGCAGCACTTCTGTGCCTTTGCCTGTCACCCCACTGGGGCTGGCGACCTGGCTAGATCTTCCCCTACCACCGAGGGGGAGGGGGACGGTGGCTTGGTTGGATACAAAAAACTGCTTCTCTGCCCCTGAGGCGTTGTGGGTTTTTTCAGCAGGTTATTTTTGCAGCAGACCAAGGCGCGCTCCCCACTTAAAACATAAATAAATCAACACAACGGCCTTTTAAAACCACCCTCCCCACCCTTCGCTTCCCAGAAGAGGGAGCACCAAGGTTTGAGCCAGCCAGGGACCGGGTCATTAGAAAACCCTGAAATAAGCCGATTGTTTAGCCGTACAAAGCCTGGCGCTGAAAGCTGGCTGGCGAGGAGCCAGCAACGCTGACCAATGCCCTCAGGGAGGCTGGGGAACTTGGGTCTGAAGGCAATATCACCCGTCCTCCTGCCTGCCCAGCCCCGGGGTCTCCCAAACCATGTTGCTGGGCAGATTTAAGGTTGCATGGGTGATGTGCAACATTTCCTCTAATTTTTTTCATTCGTGTGCAGAATAAATTTTGTTACATGCACCAACACGAGTGCAGGTGTGCACCACTAATGGAAACATGAGCTGCTGGCTGTGGGTGCTCTGCTACTTTGAATCTCTGCTGGGTGGCCGCCCAAGCGCTCGGCTTACAGGGAAGACTGGTGTGGTGGAACCAGAATCAGATGGTTTTGGCTCAATAAGCAAAAGCACATCGGCGTGGACTGCAAGGGTTGGGAGATGCCCGGCCACGTGCTGGGATCTGAGGCTGGATGTTGCAGGGAGGCTGGGCCAGCCCTGGTGATAGGCAGCAACATGCACAGAGAGCGTCTGTACGTCCATCCCCTCTGTTCTCTTTTCAGAGCCCCCTGGACGTGGCTGCGGGAGGGGCAGGTGCTGGCTGATGAAAGGCAGGCTGTGCGTTGTGGGAAAGGGAGCCGGTCCTAGTGATCTGGCCACAAAAGGGCCGAGTGGGGACTGCGTTTCGGAATGGAGAGGAGATTGCATTTCTGGGGGAGGGGAGTGCACGGAGCGGGAGGTGGGAGAGGCTGTTTCGGTACAGGAGAAAATGAGATTTTCTTGTCAATGGAAAAAAGAGGGGTTTGGACTTTTTGTTCATTCTGTCATCACATCCCTTCAAACTGGCTAAACTCATTCACCTCAAACTCTCCCCCCTCCCAAATGTCACCCGTGAACTTAGATCAAGCACCTCAGTTCTCAGCCTCTGGGGAAATCTTACGGCAAGCCATGAAAAACAGGCGCAGGGCAGCAGTCTCTTTGCAGCGCTGACGAGCAAGGGGGTTGTTTTGTTTGTGGCAGAACACCAGTCACGGCGCTGCTCAGCTGACCCTGCCTTTGGGGCATCATGACCCAGGAGACCTTTGGAGTGTTTCAGACGTCCAGGCGAGCCCCTGATTTCATGCAATGGACTCACATTAAGAAGGACTGAATCGCTGGTTACATGCTTTTGGACAAAAGAAATGGCATTTCAGCCAAAATATAATGGTTGAAATGTTAAAACCGGAAACGGGAAAAGCAAACGGATTTTCTTTCTCATCAAAAAACTGGAATAAAATAGTTTTGAAAAAAACAAACAAGCTGGATCTTAGGTTGCCTTTCTCGTGGTGGCAGGGACCTGGCAACCCCCGTCATTTAGATGTTCTTCATCTTGTCGTTTTTCAGCAAGCTCTACAACTATTAATAACACCCAGCTGTTCTATAGGTAGAGTTTCATCTTGGATCTCAAAGCATTTTACACAGAATGGTGGTATCATTAGTCCCATTTTACAGATGGGGAAAACTAAGCACACAGGTGCCCAGGGTTACCCGGCAGGCCAATGCAGAGTCATCAAAAGAGCTTTCCATCAGAAAAAGCCATTTTAATTAATATTACTATTGCTGCAAAATCATACCGATTCTGATGGCATGTTGCTTTGAAGGGGGAAAAGCTTTAAAATAATGAATAGTCTTGCAGCACCTTAGAGACGAACAAAACATGGAGATGGCATCATGAGCTTTCGAGGGCACAATCTGAAGAAGTGGGCTGTGCCCACAAAAGCTCATGATACTGTCCACATGTTTTGTTAGTCTCTAAGCTGCTGCGTTATTTTTAAAGTTTTTTCAGTTACAGACTAACGCGGGTGCCCCCTGAGACTTCTGAAGGGGCCAAAAAAAAGCAGAAAACCCCATTTTGAAAATGTCAAGGTGTCCCAATTTGGGGTTTTTGGACCAAAGTGCTCCTATTTTATTGCTTCAGAATTACTTTCTATTTTGAAATTGGCATTATATTTAAAAGAAAATAAGCCAGGGTTGAAGTCAAAATGGAAGGTCCATTTTGATACATTCAACATTTTTTGATTTGACCCCAAACGAATGATTGGTCGGGAATCTCGGTATGTGGACACAATTCAAGAATTGGGGTTTCCCGCTCAATGCCGGGTGAATTTTGCTTGAAATGCTGTCATGGTCAGTGGGGCAGAAAATCCATTTTTAGACCGATCTGCTGAATATGGAGCCCCCATCCCCTCCAGGGGTGACGAGGCCTCTGGAGTCAGCAGTCACAGCGGGAATCAAATCTGCATCGCCAAAGCCTGAGCTACAACATCTCGTTCGATTTACTAAGCCGCCGTCACTAGCTTTGCCGATTGTTACAGATGATTTCTGCTGGCCACCCAAATGCTCTTTCTTCATGGCTGGGATTTACCCAGCGTGGCCAGTGATGAGGTGCCAGGTCTTAGAGTGAGGGGCAAAAGTCTCCTGAATAAGCTGGTCAGAAAACACTTCCTGTGGACAATTTAAACTTTTTAAAAATAATCATAAAAAAGCAACATTTTTGGCCCAAGATGTTCTATCGCGTCGAGGCTCAGGAGCTTTCTGTGAAATGCTCATTTGTTCAAGCCCCTCCATTTCCCACTGAAAAACGGTTTGGAGGGGAAACGGTTGACCAGTCTCCTGCTGAGGCTGAGGAATGGCTGCTGTTATCAGGGCCCTTTCCACTCCCTGAAGGGTCCCTGGCAGGAGTCAGTGCTGGGAAAAGCCTGCGTAATCTCTGCTCTCTGGGTGACATGTTCCAGCCGCGCCGAACCCCCAGTGCAGATTAGCTTCTGCTGCGTTTCGTCCCAGTGGCGGAGGGGAGCTCGCTGACTTGAGCGTCGTTGCTGGAGCCTTTTCTCTAACGAGCGATAAGAGCAAGAGATTGCGAGGAGGGGGCAGCATCTGTGTGGGGCCCCCGAGCAGCCCACCGGAGCTCAACAGTGATTGGATTCTGGGCTGCTTTCAGTTAGCATCCCCCGGGCCCTTCTGTGGTGCTGGCAGTACGGCCTTATGGGACACCCCGCCCGGGCTTTAGAGGACCTGGGCTCCCAGCTCAGCCTGTGACCTTGAGTGTGTCATGTCCCTGCTTGGTGCCTCAGTTTCCCACGTTGTAAAGGGGCAGGATGATCATACTGACCCCCTTGGTAAAGCCCTGCTGGTGACAGGTTAAAACCAGCCTGGAGCAACAAGGAAAAATGGCTTCGGCTCCCCATACTCCCGCTCCTCCGACGGCCGATTGCAAACGTGGAGTTAGCATCAGCGCCGCAGGGCTGCTCCCTGCCAAAGCCCAGACCTGCTGAGGCCAAGCTCTGAATTCACCACGGCAAGGCCCACGGCCCCAAACGGCTGTGCGCCTTGGACCTTTGCCCCTTCCTAAGGAGATGAAAGGAGGATGGATGGAATGCAGTCCCCGCGCCTGCTCTTCTCCTCGCAGGCACACCGCTGTGGCCGACAGGAGCTGCCCTCTCGGCCGCAGGCAGGGGATTCATCGGCAACGAGCGGTACCACTAGGGGACGGTTTTCTTATCCTGTTCCTTTCGTGGCCTCTTTTGGGCTCCAAGTAAATCCCCTCCAGAAGGCGATGGATCAGGCATGCGCGGTCCAGGTGTGTGGCCTCTGCCCTGGAGCACCCCAGAGAAACCAGCAGGCAGGCAGAGGTGCTGAGGCTCATTGTATCTGACAAAGGGCTCCAGGTGCACAGCTGCCAAATCTTTAACCCTCCTGCGGGTTAAGGGGACAGGAGTTTGCAAGCTGGGGCCTGCCTGGTTCGCTGCAATTCGGGGTCTCTGAGTCGGGGCCGGGGGGTCCGAGAGTTTTCCTGCTCTTGGCTTCCACAAGCCTTAGAATCATGGAACCATTGAATCCTAGGGCTGGCAGAGACCCACCCCCTGCTCAAAGCAGGATCCACCCCAAATAAATCTTCCCAGCCAGGGCTTGGTCGAGCCGGGCCTTTTGCAAGGGAACAGCAGCCTTGTGGCTGGCCAGCAGACAGGCGGGCTGGAGGTTCAGTCTGTGTCCGTCACTGGTGATCAAAATGGGCTCTGATGTGCCATGGGGCCCATGTGATCGCCGGCCACGGGGCGGCATTCCTTGGCGAATGTGCCTTTAATTAGCTGGTCGTCCATGCTAATGGCCAGGCCACGAGACTGAACAGGGTTGAGGAAGGAGGCTGGTGGATTTGGCTACAAGTACCCTCTTGGCTGATCTCCTCATGGCTCCTAACGGCCCCTCGTTTCTCTGCACAGTGTGTATATTTGAGAGCGTTTCTGTGCGTCCCTCTGTTTCTTCAAGAACGGCTCCTGCACAGTCAGAGCTGGGGCCACCAAATCCGGTAGCCACTTCCTCTCAAGTTAAAGCAAGGGCAGGGCAGGTCGTGCCAGGACCCCATGCTGCTCTGGTGATCCCCAAGCGTCAGAGAGCGGCAGGCACCTCCCTCGACTGCAGAATGGCCCTGCCCTAGGGGTGTGAGTTCCAAAGTGGCCTGGGAAGCGCAGGCCCCAGGTTGCTCAGAAACCCAACCTCTTGGGGTCGGTCCACGCTGCACTTAAACACCAGGGCTGGCCAGCGTGCGCAGGGCTGTGGTGTGGCAGCGCAGCCGTCAGCCTAAGTGTGGGAACACGGCAATGAAACAGGCTCAAGGACACCCCAGGCTTTCAGCTAAGGTTTGTGGCACCCCAGGCCAGTAACCATAGGAGCACCCGTGTGACCGCCAAGCTGCCCTTCGTGTGCGCTGGCCTGGAGCCTCCCCGCCGCATTGTGTGATAAAGACCAACCCGCCTGGTCCCACAGAGGCTCTTTTCTCCTCGCCCCCTGGAAACTAAAGCAGCAGCCCCTTCCTGCAGCCTGCCACGCCAGGCTAGCTCAGCCCCTGGGGGCGAGAGATGGGGGCTGCAAATCCATTAAGAAGCCAGCCTGTCCCAGCCGCCTTCTGCTGCAAGTCCCTGTCCCAAAAGACCCACGAGGCTCTGGGAACATCCTAATGACAGGCTGGAGGGGGCTAAAAATAGCAACCAAAACCACACAGCCTGGTGCACCATCAAAGGCGGCTGCGCTGTGCTGAGCGCCACGGCTATTCTCAGCGTGGGCGGACCTGGGAGCACTGTGGGCTGGAGCACATGTGGCCCTGTGGCAGCTGATCCGCAGCTTCGCCGGTTTATGGACAGCGCCGTTTTAGCAACACTGGGCAAACATGGGCAGTGCGTGCCGGTATTAATGACAGATCCTCCCAGGTTATTTTTGGCGGAAGATCCCGGCAGCAACAATGTAGATTTTGTTTTTCTCCCGGGCTTTTAGGGGTGCAGTATCCCACCTGGGAGGCTCCCTGGAGCCGGCATAGCTGGAATGCTCTGGGCAAAGTCACAAACTTCTGCAAGGCCCGAGAAGTGATCGAAATGAAATACGTCATTTTCATTCGGATCATCAGAATAGCCAGTCTGTATTGGCACCATGGTCTGTGGAGCCCAGTGTGCTGCCTCCAATTGGGCTTTGGGGGAAAGAGCAAGAAACCCCTCGGAAAGAGGATAAGGGGTAAGCTGCCGCCGCCACATGATTCTGATCAGGAAGGCAGTGTGGCTGACTAGCTAGAGTGGGAATCAGACCTGTGTTCTATTCCTTGTGCATGTCAGTTTGCTCAGTTTTCCCATCTGCAACATGGGGATAAGAGTATTGCCTTCCTTTGTGCTTTGAGATCTACTGATGGAGAGAACTAGGCACCATTATTTCTTTCACAGAAGTGCCTCTTCATGGCCATTGTGTCGGGCCTTATTCAAACAGATCAGAAGGACCTGCCCCAAAGAACTTACATCAAGGTCTTGTCCCAACCTGGCTGAGTCTGCTTGTGTGCTATGCCAGGCCTTGTCTGTACTGGCAATAGCTCCCATCTTCGTGTCATCTGCAAATGTGCCAAGGTCACTAATGCAAATGTTAAGGAAGATGGGTCCCCCGACTGATCCCCGAGGAACTCCAGTAGTAATCACCCTCTTCTCAGACAGTTCACCTTTCAGTGTGACCTCTTGTGCTGTCCCCTTGACCAGTTCCTTATTTGGGATCCTGGAGGGCAGATTTAAAGCCCCAGATGCTGGAGGCCTGGGATTAGGTGAGGCTCTCGGGTTTCATTTTTTAACCATGAGTATGTTTCTATCCCTCGTGGATGCCCAGAATGGCGCAAATGTGAAGCGAGAGCCTCCTACAGGTTGAGAAACCAACAGATGAATTAAAATCTTATTAATATTTCTGAAAGTTTGTTTGTTTGTTTGTCCCGAAAGATCTCACAATGGTATGAACTAGAAACACCAAATTTGGCACGGATACTACTGGTTTCCTAACTTAAATAACTGGATTGATTATCTCTCAAAATTGGTCCCCCCAGTTTCCCCAGAGCCCCAATTGGGCCCACTGATAATTAGCTCTAAGTAGCGCCTGATCATAGGCATTTGCTGGACTCTTCTGTTAAGCGTGTCACATAAACTGCAACTACGAGATCCGAGAGGATAAAGCATGTGGGCACTTGCAGCACCATCAAGGGAAAGCCCATGGGGGACAGGCTGCAATGGAGCAGAGAATCAGCAACCTCCCCTATACTAGGGCACCAGCAGGTCTCCAGGACAGACCCAAATGTGGCTGATGCTGGCTGGGGTCTAGCCTTGCTGGGAGAAGCCTCCAGCTATCACAGGCTCTCAACATCTTCACACAGCCGGGCTCCGACTGAACCCCTTCTGGAAATTAAAGTTGCTTCCTTCCCCCCACACCCAAACGAGCCATCGCACCACTCGCCCTCCTTTGAGCTGCGTGCGTTCTCCTGGCAGGGCTGTGTGCGTTATCAGCAAGGGCCACGGGCATTATGCACTTTGCAGGATTCAGCTCACAGTAGAAAGAGGAGGTGGATAGGAGGACAAGGTTTTGAGCACCGTGGAGCCTGAGGAGGACACGATACTCTCAGAACAGCCTATTCTCATTAGAACAGGTACGTGCAGGTGCTGCATGTTCTCATCATCTAGATATCACCCATTGCACCTGGTCTGATGATGTTTTGCTTTGTCTGATCGATGCAACTGGTCCAGCTGCCGCTAGGAAGTCCATTCAGGTTGCCCCATGGAGCGTGCACTGAAGGCACTCGGGGAGTGGCTACTTGGGGAGCAATGATTTGCTGCTGCTGCAGAGCCCAGGAGACATCCCCTCCATTTCTCAGGGCTTCTGGCAAGGAGGCTGCAGGCATCGGTTTGCAGAGAGTCTTTAAGGGAAGACAGGCCTTCCTGATTCGTGGGGATTGAGAAAAGAGACCCTAGGGGATTTGTTGTTTTGTAAGCACATCACTAGCTATGTTAATTTCTTAAAGTATTTCCAATAAAATATGCTGTGTTAATGTCATTGACGTAGTTCATTCATCACACCTTTTACTATATTGTCCCCGGGCGATGCCGGGTATTTCTGCTAGTAATGTAATAAAGAGAAATCTCATGACGTACAAGCTAACCTCATGATTTTGGAGGGTCCAACCATGATGTTTTAATATTTTGGTTTGGCAAACTCTGCCAATAGACGGCATCTTAAGCCCTGAAGCATTTCACTAGCATGAACTATTCAAATGTTGGATTTTCTTGTTAGTGCTATAAGTGTTCAGTCCCGCTGGGGACCCTGCCAGAGTGATAGCTTGTGGCAGTGAGGTAATTATCCATTGTGTCCACACGCAGTTCACAGGAGGATGGAACAGGAAGGGATACCGAGTACAGGGAACTCCGTCATGTTCTCATTCAGAAACTTCTCTAGCTTGCCTTTGATCAGTGTTAATTGCCATCTTGCCGTGTCATTGAATGCCACCTGGGCCTTTTCATAGCCTGGGCACTGGCCAGTCATTGGTCACATAAGGTGAGTCACGCGCTAAGGAAGCAGAAGAGACGTGGGAGTGAAGGCAAGTCTCTTAGCTGAGTCTGAAAAGCTCAACTCCTGGATAGTGGGTGAGTTTGGCTTTTTCTTTTCCTTTACAGCACAGTCATTTCATTTCTTGATCTCCACTCCTTTAAAGCAAGGCCTTTAAAGTAAAGACCAGCCCTGCAGTGTGCAAGAGTGGGCACTGGGCTGGGAGCCAGGAGACATGCACTTTGTTCCTGGCTCTGCCACTGACCAGCTGTGTCACCTTGGGCAAGTCCCTTCGTTGTCATCAGTTTAGATTATAAGCTTTTCAGGACAGGGACTCTCTTACTGTGCCCAGCATGAAGGGGCCCTGCTCTCCTCTGGGACCTTTCGATAACACAGTGCTAGAAACACATCAATGTAGCGAGGTGGCCCAAACAAGGGGACTTTGGTAGGGAATTGATCAGTAGGGTAGCTTGGACGTTCAGAGCTATGTCAAGGTAACTTGACAGGGTAAACTCTATTCTGTGGCCGTTGACCTTAGAAACCCCCCTTGTCCTCATGCCTGTTTGTGAGGCTGCTCTCCCCATTCAGGGCCAATGCAGCTGCCGTCCAATGTGAAAATTTCTTCAGTGGCTTGCTGAGGGCGAGGAAGCTGAGACATTTTTAAACAGCTTAGTGGGCTTTGACATGATGCTCGCGACAGTGCAGTTTTTGCATCTGGCCAGCATTGCTTTAGCAAGGCCCCATTCTCGCAGCACCCACAGCTGAACATTCCCCTGGTCTAAATTCCTGAAATCTCCCCGTTCTTGCTGGTGTTGGAAATGCTCTCAGTGTATTCAAATAAAGGGCTTGGTTAAGAACAACTGTAGACAAGCCTCCCATTATTCCTGTGGATTCTGGAGCTACTGTAAATGTCATGCTAACAATCCACAGGCTCTGTGTTGGAAGCCAAAGACATGCACGCTGTATGCGATTGCTCTTTTCAGTTACTGGATTTTGGGGAGGGCATTGGGGTCAGGCACCAGATGAGATCAGAGAAAATGCAGCAACCTCCGTTGCGTACGGTTGCGCCTCCAATCCTTTCCCTCACTCTGTGCAAAAAAATATGGTTATTTTTGAAGGGTTAGTATCTTGGGAGTTCCCAGGTCACATGACTTAATCTCCTCCAAACTCCACTTCAGACCCTCAAAGAGCACAGCGATTTTCAAGTCCCTCTGAGGATACATGTGGATTTGAGAGCTCTTTGGACATTCAGATTCCTGGATGAACGGTTTTAACCTGAGCTGCCCATCAGAGGCGTCCCAGTAATAAAATGGTCTCTGGACCTGTCGCTTTTGCGCTTTCCCTGAAAACTGCAAACTGGCTTCGGAGATGAGTCTTGGTGATGTACGCACTGGGCGAGGTTCCCACGTGTGTGTGTCTGAGTGTGGCTTGCCTAGTCTTGGTGATGTATGCACTGGGCAGGGTTCCCACCTGTGTGTGTCTGTCTGTGTGTGGCTTGCCTAGTCTTGGTGATGTACTCACTGGGCAGGGTTCCCACCTGTGTGTGTCTGTGTCTGAGTGTGGCTTGCCTAGTCTTGGTGATGTACACGCTGGGCAGGGTTCCGAAGTCACAGTGCAGTGTGTGTGTGTGTGTCTGTGTGTGGCTTGCCTAGTCTTGGTGATGTACACGCTGGGCAGGGTTCCGAAGTCACAGTGCAGTGTGTGTGTGTGTGTGTGTCTGAGTGTGGCTTGCCAAGTCTTGGTGATGTACACACTGGGCAGGGTGTGTGTGTGTGTGTCTGTCACTTGCCTAGCTGATGCTCTGTAGCTAAACAGGGGGCCTCCTCCAACCAGGGCTGCCTTCCAGCACAGCTGAATCCACACTGGCTGTTTGCAGAAGTTTATGGACATATGCAAATGATATGCAAAGCAGAGCAACGACGACTGCGAGCCACGAGCTCACTCAGGGGCTTTGCCGCGCGCTCTAGCCCGCGCCGGGCCGGCAGCGCCTTTTAACTGCGCGCCGAGCCCCGCCCATGCCGGCGCCTTCGCCAATGGGCGCTCGAGGCCTCAACTTGCCATTGGCTGGGGCGTGGGGCTGCCCCCCCGCCCGTCCCCCAGCGCCCGGCTCTGTCCCTGCGCCCGGGACTCCCCGCGCGCACGTAGCGCGGCTCCCGGGACGCGGCGGCTGCGCACGTGGCAGGTGCCGCGCCTGGTGCCCAGCGCGTGCTGCAGGCCGTGGCGGACTCGGGGCCTGGCTGCGGCGGGGAGCTCGAGCCGGCCCCCCCAGTGGTGTAGCACGTGCAAAGCACAGGGCAGCCCCCCCCAGCTCTGCTCGGCCCACGCAGCACCTTCCCCCCAGACTGTCGCTTTGGGATCCGCGCCGTCCCAGAGAGAGAGCGGCTCAGGCAGCCACTGTGCAGCGAGGGGACAGCCCCCCCCTCCTGCCAGGCTACCCCGGAGCTGGCCCAGCCCTGGATGCTCATCCCCCAGGGGCATGCCCGAGCCCGAGGGCACGCGGGCTCCCCTCGCCCCCATGGGTGCTGGGGGTGGGTGGGGCGGTGCTGCAGCCCCCCCTCCCCCGGCTGGAAGCGGTGTCCATCGTACGCAGGGCTTGCAGTGCGGTTTGCAGGCTCTCGGCTCCCCCCAGCTCGCCCCCAATATCCCCAGGGGATGGGGCCAGAGTTTGCCAGGCTGGGCACAGGCGAAGGGGACTCCTGGCCCTGGAGGCTGGTGTCAAGGGAAGGGGGTTAACCCGAAATCGCCCCCCCCATTTGCCAATCATCACCCTGCCTGCAGGGGACCGAACGGGGGGGGGGCAGCAGAAGGGAAGGCTGGGACGCGGGAACAGAGGGGCCGGGGTCTGGGCTGGGGGATAGCGGAGCGAAAAGCCCACGGTGCGAACTCAGATGCGCGCAGGGGTGTCCTCCGGGTGACACCGGATTGTATGCCCCCCCGGGGGGGGCTGCACTACGCCCCGCTGCAGCTGCCGGAGGAGCCCGGCAGGAACCCACGAGCCCCTTCCCCGGCTCCAGCGCGCCCAGCGGCTCGCGACCCATCGCTCTGCCCCGCCCCGCACGGGCCCGGGAAACCGGGTCGGAAACTTCCCCAAACTTCTCTCCCGGCTGCGCGCCCGCCCGGAGCGCGGCCTCCCGCGCGCTGTGCCGAGAAGTGGGGCGCGGGGGGGGGGGACTTCGCCCCTCCCTGGCGCGCGTCCGCAGAGACACTGCCCGGGGGTAGGTAGGACCCTCCCCTCCCCGCTCCGTGCCCCTTTGGCTCCGGGCCTGCGCTCCAGCGCTGGCAGGAGGAGGGGGCTCAGGGCTCAGGTTACAGCGCGGCTGGGGGCAGGGGAGGACTGAGCTCTGGGCATATACACCGGCTCCTAGAGGGCAGAGGGGCCATATAACCGCGGTGCCTCGGCCCAGAGCAGGCGGTGCAGAACTCTGCTGGGGCCCTGGTACCTTGGATTCTCCTGCTGGTTCCAGTCACCGAGGGGGGATCGGCTGCATGAAGGCTCGGTAGCCACTGGGGAACACCAGCCTCCTCCTCGTCTCTCCTCCGCGCACAGAGCCCTGCATGTCTAACATTTAGACATGGGCAGCTCTGGGCACTCAAGGACTTTAGTGCTGCTCGCAGCCATCCAGCTCCTTGCATTAGCCGTGGTCAGGTGTCAGGAGGACGATATCCGTAAGTGGCACCTTTTTCTTCTCCCCCCTTTGCCATTTCCCCTGGAAGGGGGAGGTGGGCTCCACGCCACAGTTAGGGCAGAGCCCGGCAGAGGGGCGCTGCAGCTTCTGGAGGGGCTGGGAGGGACGGGGTGGTGGGAGCAAGGGTTGCAGACCTGGGAGAGGTGGCTTTGAAAAAAAGTTCCTGCAGACCTGGAAAACTGGCCTCATGTTTGAACCTGAGCTCGGAGGCCCCCCTGGGATGGGCCGTTTCTCTGCTCGGAGCCGTCCCGGGGTTCCGGACCCTGGATGAAGCTCACTTGAACGCTGGCTGCACGTGGATGGGAGAAGCGGAGTCCTGTCCCTTTGAAGGCCGGGTGGCTTTGGAAGAGCCGTGCCTTCATTAATCCCTGCCTATTATTTCGGCTCCAACCCCCCTCCCTGAGTTGCTTTCCACCCTCCAAAGGGCTCAGAACCCACCCCAGCGAGGACAAACCAGCTCCCCGCCTCCGGCAGCAGCGAAAGAGTTAATGCAGCCAAGCGGAGTGGGGTGGGGGGTTCACGGGGGAGCCAGACAAAGGGACAAACCAGAGTCTGAGGCTTACAAAGAAAGACCTTTCTGTAGCTCTTCCCTAACTCTCCCACCCGCTTCTCAGTTGGGGTGGGGTGTAAGGTGCAGAAGTTGAGGGCTAACCACCTTTTTGTTTAAGGATCAGAAAAGAAATCCCCCGCAAGATGAGGCCACCTGGAGGATGAGAGGCATTCCAGACAGACACACTAGACAGATTGTTCAACTTCTCCTCCACCCGCTCGCCATCCCCCCCCGTCTGAACCCAAAGGGGGAAACAAGGGGACAAGTGGGAGGGGCTTATTCTCATCCCCAACATTTTACCCTTTCTGCAAGTGCCAGTGTCTAGAACGATCATCTTGTGCAATAGCTGCAGGATGTGACAGTGAAGTCCAGGGCACAGCCAGCCCTTCCCCCCTACCCCAGACAAACTTCTGCTCTGGCATATTCTTCAGCCTGGAAGCTGGAAACTGTATTAGGTAGAAAGGATTTTTTTCACTTGTTTGGGCAGGTTTCCTATTGCTCGAATTCCATCCCTGTCTCCATATGCTCCAGACTGTAAATCAATTTCGGGGGGGGGGGGGGGGGGAGAAAGAGCGAGCGAGCTTGAAAATGCCTCTTTGCTCCCTTGCTTCTGGGCCTCGCCGTCTTTCCCACAACCAGCAGGAGATTCCAGCAAGGAGGAGGTGAAATTCCTGCAGGCGCAAAGGCGTTGCTAGGCCCTTCTCAGTGTGCTTGGTTCCTAACAAAAGGGTCGGATTTGTAAGATTTCCCAGTGAGACACCTTCATCTGGCTGTGCGCCAGTGAGGCTGGAGCAATGTGTGTGATGGGGGGGCTGAAGCCAGGTGGGGTGGCAGTCACCTCATTCCTAGCCCCACTGCCACATACATCCCAGGAGAGGTCAGACGTTGGGGGCTACGCCTGGGAATCTGGCTACTTGTGGCCAAGGGTGATTCTGTTTCTTTTTCCTATTCCTGGCAAAATGATGCTGATTGGTTAGTTAATTCTGTTGTAGGAAGATGCTCTCCCCATAGGGGCATCGATTGCACAGCAAAACTTAGCAGAGTGGTTCCCCTAAGCAGTTTTCTGCCGCCCTGCCTGCCTCTCTAGCCCGCAGCCATCCTTCAGCGTGTGGTTGAGCTCCTCAGGTGTGCAGCACAAGCACGGTGGGACCATGCATGCCCTTGTGCTTTGTTCTCCAAAGCAAAGACTCACACCCTGCGTTCCAGGAGGGGAACTTACTTTGTGTTCCGATGGCTCTCACCCTTTCGGGAGACTCATCTGCAAAAGTTTTCTCCAGGTCATGGAGGGAGCTCAATTCCCCATTGTGAGCAGCTTGTTTGCACAGGGGAGATTGGCAGCAATCGCTTCCAGATGGAGCCGAAATGCTGCCCTTATTTATTTAAACTGGTTCCTAACAGCGCCACCTGAATCGAGCTCTGTGTGTGCTCGAGAAAAGCCCCATTCATCAGAGGGAGGGTCCCCTGGGCTCCCCAAGGTGCCCGGGCTCCCTGCACAAAGGCCCCCCTGTCCTCTCAGCTGCTGCCATCGTGTTTCGGAGGGGGGAGGGAGAAACACATGCCAATGAGGCACTTACATTTTTTATGGGTCTCCCCTGTTAAGATCCCTCCTCTTGAAGTGTTATCATTAGGACAATAGTACAGTGAACTCTCCTCACCACTTTTGGATGCTTGTTCCTTTTGGATTTTTGTGCCCCCTCCCCCGCAAGACTGCAGCAATTTCCCCCACCTCCATCCCTGGGCTCCTTGGTCCATTTTGGGCTTTGACTTTGATTCAGTTTGTTTCTCTTTTATGGTGTTTTGATTAGAAAACCAGACTCCGCCTGGAGAGAGCGAGCCAGGGCTGTTGCTTTGTGTTCGCCACAGGTTTCTGTCTGCAGCGTGCATTCCAGAAGCGGCCGGGGGGCATTTAAAGACCTTTCTTTGCTGCTTTTCTCTTCGCCTTTTCCCTATTTTTTCTCCCCTGGTGGGGTAATGGGGGAGAAGTTGAACAAAGCAGACTGGTGTAATGCTGCCCCTTCTGGGCAGTGCTGAGAAAGGGAATCCACACCTGATTCTCCTCCCTGTCTACACTGGCGTGAATCCAGAGTCACTCCGTTGGATCCCATGGAATGACACCTGCATAGAACTAGTGTGAAACCCAGCTCAGGCCTGGTGTGCTGGAAGAGTACACCGGCCCCTGTAGAAAAGAGACACATGGGGGTTCGCTGGGCATGGTCTGTGGCTGCTCTGAACTCTACCGGACTCCTGGGCACTGCTGTGGTGTCAGTTTCGCTCAGGCAAAGTGAGGGTGATGGGGAATTAATAGGGTGGGAAGCCTACAGCAGCGTGAGTAGCAGGAGGAGCCTGGGCCTTGGAGACAATTCTTCTGAAGGAGGCTGTCTCCAGGCCTCTGAGTTGTGCTGTGTTTTTGGAGTGGCCAAGAGATCTGTGGGATGTCTAAGGACAGGTGTCTGGGAGACCCAGAACCATGCCCCCAGGGAGCTGGCTTGGACCGAGAACACGGGAGGTTATTTCGGTGCCCTGTTGCAGTTGGGCTGGGATTCCTGTAACCGATGCTGATGGTTTCTCTCTCCCTTTTGGTTTTCTCCTTTTTGCCTCCCTCTCACCCCCCACTGCGTCTCCTTCCCCCTTCCCTTCCTTTCCCTTTGGCACAGAGGAGGCAGGCAGCTGTGTGCAGGATGGGCAGAGGTATAGTGATAAGGATGTGTGGAAACCCGAGCCCTGCCGGATCTGTGTCTGTGACACAGGGAATATCCTCTGCGACGAGATAATCTGCGAAGAGATGAGAGACTGTCCCAGCCCTGAGATCCCCTTCGGAGAATGCTGCCCTGTCTGCCCAACTGACCAGCCTGCTGTCAGCGGTCGTAATTTATTTATTTCCCTTCCATAAATAAATTACTTGAGTTCATTGCCAAGCGCAATAGCCCCCCAGTGGATGAGCACCCAGCAAAAGGCTGGGGCATCCATGGGACCTAGCCAGGAAAGGCCACTTCTCCTGGACTCCATTGGGTCCACCTCTTTGCCTAGGATGCAGAAGGTCTGAAATAACAGTTTGGCCAAATCACAGATGAGACATCACCGATCAGTCTAACAGCCCCAGTTCTAAGGGCATCTCAGGCAGTACCAAGCCTCCAAGACAACCCCGAAGCTGTCTCTGCCCTGCCTGCCAATCAAGTCCCCGAGCAGCAGTGAAGCCTTATTTAAACCCATTGCCCACAAATCTCTAAGCCATGAAGGCGGAAGCGGCACAGTGCTAAGTACACAGGGCATGGGATTTCCTTTTTGGTTTGGTTTCTTAGTATTTAGCCACTCCCCAGGGGCCAGAAATTGCAGGGTGCTCTGGAAAACCAGCTGTGATCTAAAAATGTAGGTCTGGGACGGGCAAGGATCAAAACTCCTTTTCGTTTCATTCCTGTGCGCCCTCCAAAATGACCTTGACCCAGCTCGGTAAGAACCTCCTGATGGCTGATCCTGAGAGTCAAAGTTCTGTGCCTGGCTTTGTAGAAAAACCCACTCCCTGGACCACATTCAGCTCCCCCAGCTGCACTGTAGGGCTGGGTTCTCAGACTCGCCCGCTTGCCAAGCGTTGTGAGATCCTCCGCTGAGGACCCATCCCAGGTGCCAGGGCCGCTGTGAGACCTTCTCTGTTCTAGTCCCATTGAAAGCGGAAGTCGCCTTTCTTAACCCTTTGCTGACACAGGCTACCGTTCCGGCGCCCCCCTGGGAGCAGGGAAGGGCTCTCAGCCTGCCGGTGTCCGGGAAGGGTTGAGCGCAAACGGTCACATTTTCCCACGCGGATTTGGGACCCTGCCGAAAGTAGCTTTTAACGCCTGCCGGTTTGGTCTTTGGCACGTTGGCTTCAGAAGATTTTCCTGGTCTTGCGCGCGTATTTTTTAACCCCCCTCTTCGTCTGAACGCCTAATTCTCCGGCTGCTTCGTGGCCTTGCCCTGGTCCATTCTGGGAGGGCAGGGGGACCAGCCTGCCACGGAGCTGACATTTTCGCCACCCGCCATTGGCAGTTTGGAAGTCTGTTATCCCACGATGCTTTGCATGAAACTTTGCCTGTGTACATGAAATGCTGGCCAATTTCCGCCCGCCCCCTGCAGAGCGGTGACAGCAGCACTCAGGCAGCTGGGCAGAGAGGAGAAAACCGGCGTTACCCCCATCACATCCCTCCCTGGTGTCTTCTCCAACGACTTGTCGCGCGGACCTCTGTCTGCAGAGGTGCTGTAGTGATGGCTTAGCCGATGCTGACCCTTTCTCTCTCTCTCTCGTTTCAACAGGGCAGCCTGGGCCCAAGGTGAGACCCTTGTTAGACTTATTTATCTCAACCCCCGGCACCTTCTTCCCACTTCCGCCTTTACTGCAGTGTTGAGGGTATTGCGTTCCAGACTCTGTCCCGTTTACACTCCTGTCAATCAGGAGTGACTCCGCTGGCGTCAGTCCGCTGTAAGGCCCATGCAAGTGACAACGGAGTCAGACCCCCGGTGGATACACAAGTTGGACTGGTTTAGTTAGACCGGTTTAGTTAAAGCGGTACACCCTGGCCAGTGTGGACACAGTGTTCATCTGGCAGAGCTTATGGGCTTAAAGCACAGAGTGCGCCAGCGTGATCAGTCCTTTGCAGGGTTGTGCGGACGCACAGGAAGCTGATTAGGTGCATTTCCTGGGACGGGTGTACTGGTGGGCGAGGCTGGGGGGGAGGCGTTGATTCTGCTGTCTAATTCCAAGTGCTTTGCGTTGCAGGGACAAAAAGGAGAACCCGGTGATATTAAAGATGTAAGTTTTAATCCCTTTTTTCTGCATGTCCTCCATTATTTCCCAGGGAGGTGGGGAGGGCGATTTTGGAGATCTCTGTGTGTACGTCTGCACTGCAACACTATTCCGAAATAACTTAGTCCGCGTCTACACAGCCGGCGGTTATTTCGAAATAGTGTCAAAATACTGTCAAGCTGGAGGACTTCTTACTCCCACTCCTGTAACCCTCGCTGTACGAGGAGTAAGGGAAGCGGGAGGAAGAGTGCTCCAGTTCGAAAGAAGTGCTGTGTAGACGCTACCGATTTCGAAATAAGTGAAGTAGCTCCATTTGCGTAGCTCATTTTGAGTTAAGCCCTGCAGTGTAGACGCACTCTGGGTGAGCTTCCTTCTCAGCTAAGATTCCCTGCGTTTCTCTCTCCCACCCAGGTTGTAGGACCAAGAGGGCCACCTGGACCCCAGGTGAGGAGTTCACATCCTCTGTCACAATGTTTGGGGGGGGGGGGGTGGAACAAAGAAAATTCTTCGGAGACTACTGAACTCCTCTTGTCTCACCTGTTTCAGGGACCTGTGGGGGAACAAGGACCAAGAGGCGACCGTGGGGATAAAGGAGAAAAAGTGAGTTTAAGAAAAAGCCACCAACAGAGAGCAAAAGAGCTGCCCCTCCCCCCCCCAAAAAACCCCCCAGGGATTAAATACTTCCAAGAGCATCACAGTGGCCCCTGCCCATCTCAGTATTTCTGCCTCTGAACATGAGAAATATTCTTTCAGAGCAGACGGCGATCTCATTGGGCAGGACATTTGCCATCTCGATGCTGGTGATGTCTAGAGCACTCAGGCAAGGACCAGCGCCCTAGATATCCAAAGCGCTGTGGTTCCAGGACGGTGCGGTGTTTCCAAGGACCACGCCCCATAGCCGTGGCATATAGTTAATAATGAGGAATGTGTAAAATGATGGGGATACGCTGTGAGTTGTCTCCATTCTGGGTCCCCAAGCACTGCTCTGTAGGAGTAATAAGGACGCTCAGCCCTGACTGGCTGGCCGTCAGCCACTGAGAATGAGTTCCTACTACGAGTTAGTGCTGTGTAGCTCACACACGCGGGGGGCCAGGCCCATCCCAACGCCTAAGGCACCACTCTGTGTTAATAGTTATGTTTGCGATAGACCAGCCATGGAACCTACAGAATGAAGAGTTGATTATTCGGAATAAATAATCGCCCTTTGGCTTTCCAAGGACTCATGTTACATCCCCCAAAAGGATGCAGACTGTGGTTGGCTTCTCCTAATCTGGGGTGACCTTTCTTCTTGCTCCATGTAGGGTGCTCCTGGCCCTCGGGGTAGAGATGGCGAACCTGGCACCCCTGGAAACCCCGGACCCCCGGGTCCTCCAGGGCCCCCTGGGCTTGGCGGAGTGAGTACCCCCTTTCTTTTTTACCTTCACATCCAGGACCTGTGGTTGCACAGACTGATTGAAGGGGCCTTTACACTGGGTCCCGATCCTGTTTAATTCAGCAGGAGTCACCATAATAGGACTTTTATGTTGTTTTAGGGCTCCTAAGAACATGTAAATAATCTCCGTTACTCAGAAAGCAAGGCAACTGTTTTATTGTCTTCCTCCCCGTTATCTGTTACTTGCGCTGCAGCTACCGATCCTCCTCCTGTGTTAAGCACTGGGCAGGCCTACAGCGAAAGGCCTCTGTCCCTCTAGCCGCTGTCTGCCTTCTGTCCCTAGTCGGTTTCATGCAAGGGTGCCCCTTGTGCTAACCTGCAGCTGCAGCCACTGGGAGCAGACAGTGCACGGGCGTGTTTAGACTTCCGTTAATATTCCTAGTCGGTGGCTTTCCTGAGGTAGCCCAAAGCGGCAAATACCACAAGGGAACCTTTTAGTACCCCTGTTCTGTTCCTGGTCAGCTATATCTGTGACTCCTGTACACAGCGCAGTTGTGCAGTGACTGATGTCTGTGGGATGGGAGGTGGGCAGGGAGATACCCCATGGGGATAATTTTACGAAAAAATCCAAGGAAACATTTTTGTTGGTCTTACCTTGTGCGTGATCAAGCTTATTGCTTTGGTGCAAATTTAACTCAATGGCGCCTTATCAAAAGATCATTTTTAATGACCTCAAATGCAGAACACTCTCATTAGAGTCATCGTGCCTGCGTCTTCTAGCCTCCCAGGCTTTCAAGGGAATGAATCGCCCTTCAGAATGAAGAGGCCCAGTTGGCAAGTTACTTTAAAAAATAAAAACAAGGAATGATTTCTGTCTTTGGCAAGTGTCCTTCACTGTCTGTTAGAAGCGAACCTTTTACAAAACACAGAGCACACAACAGTACCGGAATGGTTTGGTCTTTTAAATTTTTTTTCTTACTCTTCACAAAAATGTCCGCCCTCTAAACAGCCCCAGAGAAAGAGGCTTCCCTTGATGTTATAACTCGGAGGAAATTTAAAACAAACTGTTGGAACTTTTTGCATATTTGCTGCCAACTGATGTCCAGCAAATCTTCAAGATTTTTCTGAATATCAGACCTAAAAAGCCTCATTTTGTTGGCGACATGGAACCGATTGCTTATCAGGTACAGGGAACATTTAGTTCCCTGGTTTATTGCGTGGCCTTGTCCGTTTTTTCTAATGGATCCAGATACGTTACCAATGTTAACACTGTACCAAATACTTAGGAGATCAGTAGTGGTGATGGCTTTGCCGCCCGTATCCCCAGTGCACTTAGGAAGTGCACTCAGAGCAGGTTGGACGGACACCTGTCAGAGATGATCTGTTCTAGACGGTGAGGGCAGGGGACTGGACTTGACGCCCTCTCAAGGTCCCTTCCAGTTCTAGGGATCTATGATTTTATGATTCTTGCCTGATCATTCAAACGCCTCCCACTCAGCCGGTCTGTGCTCTGGTCCTGTTTGCAGAACTTTGCTGCTCAGATGGCAGGAGGATTTGACGAGAAGGCCGGTGGCGCTCAGATGGGTGTGATGCAGGGACCTATGGTAAGACAGCGCTCCGATTCCTGCTGGCCTCTGGGATGCTGGGCATCCTCTTTGCGAGAGGCTTGCTCTTTAGGGTTGAGCTCGGCAGGGGCTGGGGGTGGCTAATCCAGCCATTAAAACGCCGCTCGATAGTGGTGAATAACGCGGTGATGGAATTCTGCACAGCAGAGATTCTGTCCCTGTCCCCCAGCCACAACCCCCCAAAATTAGCCCCGCGGTTGCGTAACCAAAGATTTCCTTCGCACCAAGATGACTTAATACCTCGGCCTGCGCTCTGCTTGCCAGACCCTGCCAAGTCACGCGCCAGATCGTTTAAACGCGCCCTCCCGGGTTCCAGGGCGTTTTGTTTAGGGGCTGCTCTCTGTTGCTTTTGGCCCCGGGGCTGAGGAATGCATGACAGCAGCTACTGTGCTTCAAGATCCCACAAGATTTCCAGCAGGAAATTTCTGCTCTCCAGCCGTTCTTGGCAGGCGGTGAATGAAGCGCGGGGCTTAGTGAACATGGCCAGGTTCCAGGAGAACACGTGCGGCTTCTTTTCCCTTCCCTCCAAGCCGCTGCTGAAGGAGAAATAGTTCTTGGTGCTGCCTCTGGGGAGGCTGCAAATAAAAGGGGTGATTTCAAAACCCTCCCCTGCCACCCTGGGAGAGACCCGTGTTCTTTGTGGGCCGTCGGCTCCACCCTCTCGTCTCCTTGCCCGGCCGCGTGGAGATTTTCTTACTGACTCTGCTTTTTGTTTCCCGACGTAGGGACCTATGGGACCGCGAGGACCCCCTGGGCCATCGGGATCCCCTGTAAGTACCTGCCCTTGGAGGAGCGAACGGTCTCATTGCGGGGGGATAACCCAGCCACTGGAGAGGGCGTCACTGAGGTGCCTTTGCTGTGTTGTTGCAGGGTCCTCAAGGATTTCAAGGCAACCCTGGAGAGCCTGGAGAGCCCGGAGCTTCAGTGAGTAACCAGGGACTGTGGTTTTGGCCCCAGGGGCACAATCCCCCCCCGCTACCCGCCCAAACGCGCAGCCTCCCAGCAGTCCCCGCCCACCTCCCCAAGCGTCAGACTCCCAGGCGGTCTCTCCCCACCGAGAGGCCCCGATGACGGCACCGCAGGAGCCCCCCTTCCCCTGCGCCCACGCCTCTGGATCACTGATCAGCGGAGCTGTGCCTAGATCACAGAGGTAGCCCAAGGGATTTGGACACGCAGTTCCCAGGATAACTAGCAGGGACAGGGCATCCTAGAGGGGGAGTTGGCAAGTCTCCCGTCTGGGCACGAGGCACAAGAGGCTGGGGACTAAGGTGATGAATAGAAAGGAAAGCGATTCCGTGGGACGGATCCCGACTCACAGCTCAGGCGGTGTCAGGCGCAGGGGGTGTCCGTGGGGCGCCCGGCGACGCTGTGCGCTGAGGAGGTGACAGCGTAAAGAACAGCTTTGTCCGCACCCAGTCGATGGCTTTGCGTGGCAGGGTGACCAAAGGGCAAAGGGGCACGGAGATCATGGAGAGACAGGGTGCAGATATCTAGGAAGAAGGGGGAGTCCAGTTGATAGTGGAATTAGGTATTTGAGCCTGTGCCTGTCTTATGCTGGTCTGGAGAGGCCCGCTCGGTGAAAACTGACTGCAAGGCGTGGCCCGCTGTGCTGAAAACACTGTCCTGTCTGGGAGACTGACAGACGGTATCCTAAAGCAGTGAGAGAAAGATAACTCCCCATTTTAAAGACAGGGAAACTGAGGTGGGGGGGGGGGGGTTAAGTGACTTTCCCAAGGCCACACGGGGAGTCTGTGTCAGGGAAAGGGCTAGCCCCGCCCACCAGGATGGCTGTGTCCCAGGCGGGTGCTCTACCCACAAACTTACCCTCCCTACCCATGCACCGATGGCCAATGGCAATGTACGTAGTGAGGCACCCAGGGCTCAGCGTTAGTTTGGGCCCTGTGTAACCTCAGCGTGGATGCTCTGGGGCGCAAACAGCCCACTAATGAGGCTAGGTGAGGAAATGACCTGAAAACGGCACCATAAGGCGCGGTGTGGACAGATGCTCCCCCATCGGGCGGGGGCGTGGTCCGAAGGACGGCAGTGGAGGGTCACCTTCATCCATTCCTTCCCCTGGCCTGCCTTGGGTCGTTCTTTACGCTCACGAGGCTTTTCCAGTCCTGGATGCCTCCCGTCGCCGATCTCACTCTCAGGACATCCCCTCCCCCGAATTCTTCCTCTCACTCCCTTTCGTCCCGTCCCCCCTTAGTTCTCGAACCAGTGACCTGGGGGAGGGAGGAGCCGGCCCCTTAACAGAGGCAGCGAGGCGAGAGCGGTCAGCTACTTGACCGCTCCGGTGAGGAGCCGCGGAGGAGACTAAGGAGGGAGCTGGAGTGAGTCAGTGGCAGGAGGAACTTGCGGAAGCTCAGGCAATGGACTCTCCTGCCACCGCGTACGCCCCTAGAAGTTGGTGCGAAGTGGGGTGATCTGGGGTGGTCCAGCACTGGGATCACGGCACCAGAGGAGCTGGGGTTTGGGCAGGGGGCTCTGAGTTCCCAGCCTTGCTTCGCTGTGTGTCCTGCCCAGCCCCTCTGGCCCCCCTTGGGTCAGTGCTCACGCACGGAGGAGAGCGCCCCCTGCTGGCTGACAAGTTGTAGCTCCAAGTCCCGGGAGTCGCCCAGCCAGGCCAGCGCTGGAGCCCTTGAGAGCTGCCAAGCTCGCAGCCAGAGGTCTTATAGTTCTGTTTATTGCACACACACGCATACGCGCGCACATGCACACCCCACGTGCGCACACCCACGCAATTGCGCACACGCACGCATGCGCAGACACACGCATACACATGCACACCCCACGTGCGCTCACACCCACACATGCGCACACACACACACGTGCACATGCACACCCACACTTGTGCACACATGCATACACATGCAGATACGCGCGCGCACACCCACACGTGCACACCCACACACACGCACACACAGAAGCAGAGCGTACTGGGAGGAAGTTTCCGGCTCATGGCAGGGGCCTCTGCAGCCAATCCCAGTGCTGCTACAGCTCTGTCGGCACCGCCCCAACCCCCGCACTTTCTAGGTGCCCTACCCCCAAGCCAATCCTTCCTGCCCATTGAGGCAACGTTATGTTCGAAGCCCATTAGCTGAGTTACCCTGACCTGAGAGGCCCCCAGGCCCCGTAAGCCCCGTGATGATAGATTGTTGTGACTCCAATAAAAATAATTGGACTCTCTCTCTCCTGCCTGTAGCTTGCCTGGCACGGCTTGCTCACTCTCTCTGTCTTTCTAGGGTCCAATGGGTCCCCGAGGGCCTCCCGGACCACCTGGGAAACCTGGGGATGACGTAAGTACCCTGGATCGGCTTGTTCATTGCATGGCAGCTTCTGCCAGCGGCTGACCTCGGTGCCTGCTGGTTGGCAGAGCTGTGCAGAGCCCATGGGCCTGCAGATAGCTGCAGCGAGTTGCACGTAGCCGAGCACCCAGCGCCATCGGCACCGGGGTTATTTCCGCTCGGTTCGTGCTATGCCCAGAGTAACGCCCCGAGGCTCACAAGGGGGCGGTGGCTGCCCGGAAGGCATGTGGGGTCAGCACAGGCCTCTGTCCCGGGTTCTCGCCCTGCTGCGCCGCGCTCCGGGCTCGCGCCGAGGGACGCTAAGGGGTCTCTCTCTGTCTCTCTCAGGGCGAATCAGGCAAACCCGGCAAATCTGGTGAACGTGGATCCCCTGGCCCTCAGGTAAAGAAGGCTCCTGGCCGCGAAGTCTGGGTTACGAGGCAGGAAGGCCGCCGTCGCCGGCCCAGCTCGCAGGAGAAGTCGGGGGATGAACCATTAAACCCGCCTGGGCTTTGCCAAAGAGACACCAGGTTGTTGCCACCAACGTGGGGCTCAGGGCTGCAGAATTCAGACCCACGGCCGGACCCGGGTTCAGTCCCTGCCCTCTATGGAGCAGGGGCTGTGCTGAGCTGCCCCACACTCACAGCCACTCAGATGCCAGCTTTGGCGCAAACCATCTCCAGCAATTCCTGGTGGTGTGAATTGGCCTGGCCCTCTTGGTTTACACTTGCTAAGGGAGCTGGCTCTACATATGCATTAGGGTCCTAGATGTGATGGTGACCTGGGCCTCTATGTTACCTGAATTTGGCTCTAGCTATTACCCTATACGACCCTCGATATGACGCTAATAGGGCTCTAATCTGTAGAGCCTGCAGATTCCCGGATATCTGCTTTACATCCGCGTGCTTAGACACCCCTGCTTAGACAGTAATATTGATCGCAAAAAGTCCTCATCCAGCAAGGTGCCTCTGGTACTAAAAAACAGACCTACAGATGGGTCTAATTTTTTTCCTTTCTGAGGTTCACCGTCAGACTTTATACTGCTGCTCTAAAATGACTTTTCCAAAGCACTGAATTGACCATGTAACAAACATGTTTAGATAGCATCTGCAGATATGGACACAGCTATCCGTGGCTCGCTTTGTGGATACGGGCGCATCAAATGCACATTGTGTATCTAGGACCCTGCAACTTTGTGGCTTTCTGCTTTATATCCGCCGGCGTCCGCAACGCATTGACGCCGACGTGGATCCCTGTTCCGAATCCACGCAGGGTTGTAATTATTGGAATCTGACCCTTTGTGTGACCCTGACCAACGATGCGCCGGAGGGAAGATTCCAGTCCTGTCCCTGGAGCTAGTGAATAATGTGATGTCTGAGCGCAGTTGGGGAACTCGCTCCCTTCCCCCCCCCGAACTCCCGGCCGTTCCTTTGGGCTGACCTCCCTTTCTTTCCTTTTAGGGTGCTCGAGGCTTCCCAGGAACCCCGGGGCTGCCAGGAGTCAAGGGGCACAGGGTAAGCAGGCGGGGTTGTGACTCGCAGCGGCGCCGCCCCCCCTTTGCTCAGGCTCGCTGGGAGAATAACCGCACGTGCGTCTCTCCCTAGGGCTACCCTGGCTTAGACGGGGCCAAAGGCGAAGCCGGAGCGGCAGGTTCTAAGGTGAGGCGCTAGCCCCCAGGAGCCCAGTGTCTGCTCCGCTCTCCCAGTTGTGCCCCCTCCCCGCCGGCTGGTCCCATTCATAGCTCTCCCGGTTGTGCCCCCTTCCCCCGCCAGCTTGTCCCATTCATAGCTCTCCCAGTTGTGTCCCCTTCCCCCGCCGGCTGGTCCCATTCACACTCTCCCGGTTGTGGCCCCCTCCCCCGCCGGCTTGTCCCATTCATAGCTCTCCCAGTTGTGCCCCCTCCCCGCCAGCTTGTCCCATTCATAGCTCTCCCGGTTGTGCCCCCTCCCCCGCCGGCTTGTCCCATTCATAGCTCTCCCAGTTGTGTCCTCCCCGCCGGCTGGTCCCATTCATACTCTCTCCCGGTTGTGCCCCCTCCCCGCCGGCTTGTCCCATTCATAGCTCTCCCAGTTGTGTCCCCTTCCCCCGCCGGCTTGTCCCATTCATACTCTCCCGGTTGTGCCCCCTCCCCGCCGGCTTGTCCCATTCATACTCTCCCGGTTGTGCCCTCCCCGCCGGCTTGTCCCATTCATAGCTCTCCCAGTTGTGCCCCCTCCCCCATGCCGACTTGTTCCATTCATACTCTCCCGGTTGTGCCCCCCTCCCGCCGGTTGTTCCATGTTCCATTCATACTCTCCCGGTTGTGCCCCCTCCCGCCCGGTTTGTTCCATTCATACTCTCCCGGTTGTGCCCCCTCCCGCCGGCTTGTCCCATTCATACTCTCCCGGTTGTGCCCCCCTCCCCCGCCGGCTTGTCCCACTCATAGCTCTCCCAGTTGTGCCCCCTCCTCCATGCCGGCTTGTTCCATTCATAGCTCTCCCGGTTGTGCCCCCCCACGCCGGCTTGTTCCATTCATAGCTCTCTTGGTTGTGGGCCCCCGCCCCAGCACTAGCATCTAGTCCGTCTTTTCCCCAGGAGGAGCCCTTGATCCATTTCCATCCCCTCTCCCTCCATCCCCCCTCCCCGTCAGCAGCACCCCACGAGGGTCCCGGCCCTCCTGGCCGAATCACCCGCCCCTGTTGCTGACAGCCAGGTGTGCTGTTAGTGCGCGAGGCCCCAGCGTTCAGTTTGGGGGGGTTCTGTTGCCTGCAGGACTCCCCGCCGTGGGAATCAGTGTGAGTGTTTGTAGCATGACGGCCCAGCTCTGCCTCTTTACAGGAGCAGGGGACAAGGGCAGGAGGGGACTTAACTCCCTTTGCCTCTGATGTTCTAGGGTGAAGCTGGATCCCCGGGTGAGAATGGCTCTCCTGGGCCCATGGTGAGTTCTTTATTGTTATGTATGTGATCGCAGAGCCTGGGGTTGGGGGTGGGGGTTGTGCTGGGCTCTGCACCAGCCTCAGCCGAGATCATGGCCCCGCTGTGCCAGGCGCTGCACACACACAGCAGAGCTCACGTCCCAGGCAGGCAAAGGGGGGGGGATGGGCAGGGATTTGCCCAGGGGACGACGTCCCCAAACACATGGGGAAGCGAGAGCAGTCCCCAGGCTGCTGTAATTTATACCGGGGCACAGAGAGTGGGAAGGGGGCTTGGTGCAGGAGCAGAGGAGCTGAGGGTCGGGCTTAGCTGGGTGGCTTTGGCGCACCCCTAGAGTTGGTTCGGGTATAACTACCGGCGCTCGAGGCTTGTGACCAGAGGGCTGTACTGAGACAGGCCCCATCGTCTTCATTGCTGTTTTACAGGGGCCCCGCGGTCTCCCAGGTGAAAGAGGACGTCCCGGCTCATCCGGTGCGGCTGTGAGTATTAACGTTTCCTTCCAAACCGTCTGCTCTTCCCCCGCCCTGCAGCCCCGTGCTGCGCAACAAGGGGCATAACAAACCGGGACAATAATAGGAGCCAGCGAGCATCTTGATACTTCCCTGCAACCCCCCCCCCTGCAAAATGCCCTCTGCTCCCGCCCAGCGGCGGGGCTGCGTGCGCCACCCTCTGCCATGGGGAGAGCTGGGGAAATGATTCTCGCCCTTCTGGGATATTTCGACCCCACGATCTGGTTTTCCCCTTTCATCCAAGCCGTCCCTGGCAGTGGTCGCAAGACCCTAAAACGCAGCCATTTGCTTTCAAAGGGTTTGCTCGGGGGGCAACAGAAACGTGTAAGAAATCGGACGTGTCGCGGGGAGATCGCAGGAAAATACATTTCCCATTGAAAAAATATTCCAGTGGGAAAATTGCAATGGGCACCAATCAGTGCTACCCTCCCCTCCCCCCAGCACAGCACTAATGCCAGGGCACCTCTTGTGCCCCCAGCGCGGGAGAAACTCTGACGCTTTAGACCAGAGCAGAATCCCAGCCAGGCCCAGTTCAGAAACAGTCAAATACCATCTACGTCCCCAGTGATGCCTCTCGGCTTTCCAAAGGGCAGTGAAAGGGGCCCCTGGTTTGTCTAACGCCCCGGGCAGGCCGGGCGCGTGTTGGCTGCTGAGCACGCGTCAAAATCTGGCCTGGCCCTGCCCCTCCGTTAGTGTCGCTTGCTTGCCAAGAGCCCGCCTCCCTCGGTCGGTTATTCGCCTTGAAATCCACCCGCCAGTGACGTACTCAGGACAGCCACACCTCCACGCGTGGAGGGGGCGTAGGCAGCCCGCCGCCAGGAGCAGTGTTCCGCCCAGCTCGCAGCGTCTCCGTGGGGGCTGGGCCGGCTGAGCTCTGCCGCGCCGGGCGGGAACCTTTCCAGCCAGCGCAACGAGGCTGAGCTGCGTTTTCAGCACGACGAGAGGAGTAAAGGTCTGTCCCCAGCGGGAGCTACTGCAGCGTGACCCGGAGGAGAGGGGAGCCGCAGCGCAAGGGGCAGGCGCAGCACACGGCTTTGGAGAGCCGGCCGAGTTAGGCAACGTGGAGGGACGGGGACTCGGCCGATACTGGAGCTCACTGTGCTGTGTAAAAACTGGAGGCTCAGGTGCTCTGAGTAATGCTCAGCATAATTGTAGGAGAGCTGCGTGCTTCATAAAGCTGTAGGTACAGGCGCTCAGTGCAGTGCTTCACAAAGCTGTAGGTACAGGCGCTCAGTGCAGTGCTTCACAAAGCTGTAGGTACAAGTGCTCGGTGCGGTGCTTCACAAAGCTGTAGGTACAGGTGCTCGGTGCGGTGTTTCACAAAGCTGTAGGTACAGGCGCTCAGTATGGTGCTTCACAAAGCTGTTGGTACAGGTGCTCAGTGCAGTAGGTACAGGCGCTTGGTGTAGTGCTTCACAAAGCTGTGGGTACAGGCGCTCAGTGCAGTGCTTCACAAAGCTGTAGGTACAGGTGCTCGGTGCGGTGTTTCACAAAGCTGTAGGTACAGCGCTTGGTGTGGTGCTTCACAAAGCTGTTGGTACAGGTGCTCAGTGCAGTAGGTACAGGTGCTTGGTGTAGTGCTTCACAAAGCTGTAGGTACAGGCGCTCGGTACGGTGCTTCACAAAGCTGTGGGTACAGGCGCTCGGTACGGTGCTTCACAAAGCTGTAGGTACAGGCGCTTGGTGTGGTGCTTCACAAAGCTGTGGGTACAGGCGCTCAGTGCAGTAGGTACAGGCGCTTGGTGCGGTGCTTCACAAAGCTGTGGGTACAGGCATTTTTTCCGTTGCTTAGCAAAGCTGCAGATACAGCGCTTTCCACAGTACATGGAAGAGCTGTAGTTATACACAACCGGCGCACTGCTAAGCACAGCCGTGGGCTCAGAGCCGTCCTGGTAGGCCTGTCGTGCCTGGGCACGTTTCCTACATTTTCCCCCAAGTCCCCCGGGCTTCCAGGTGTCAGCTGGTAGCACAACCCCCGCCCCACTCGCTGAGCACACGAAAGCCACTGCAGGGCTGGGAAGTTGGGCCAGATTCCAGCTCCAATGCCTGTTCCTGCAGGCGCCTGTTGGCTGGGGAGATGAGCCAGGGAAGGTGTCGTACCACTCAGGGTGAGTGGGCACAGTGGGGTCTGGGCTTAGGCCAACATCCAACCAGGGGGGCTCAGGAGGAAATCTCAGATCCTCCAAGGTAGCTAGTGGCCCAGCTCCCATCGGTTTAACCCCCCTGCTCAGATAGCCCCAACTCAGCGAGCGCTCGCTGCCTAAATACCATGGAGGATTTGGGCTGAAGTTTCCCTGAGGGCAGCTGCGTCCTGGCAGGCCCCTTGCACCTGTTGCTGGCATCTGGTAGAGCCAGGACGCCCGGCTGGACAGGCTCCTGTACCGACCCAGGCTGGCATTTCCTAAACGGCCTAGGAGGGGCCAGGCTGGTTGGATATTCGCTCTTCCCGGCCCCGGTGTCAAAGTTACGCCATAACCCATCCAAGCACGGCCGAGCCGTTTCGCAGCATCGGTCCGAACAGAGACCAGTCCAGGCAGAGCCAGTCTTCGCTGTGCCCCCAGCGCTGGCAGCCTCGTGGGTGTTTTCTGAAAGCCCAGCACCATCTCTTCACGACGCAGCCAGATTCTAGCCAGCCTGGTTGCAGAGAAAAGCTTAAAGCCAAGGATCCCGGAGCAGACTAACCCGGAGGAGGAGGAAGAGCCCAGAATTCTCCTGACAGTCCCGTGTTGGGGCAGCAAGTGGTGCCGGGTTGCTCCATCGACAGGCCCCCTAGCCAGGCCAGCGTTTCCTGGGCCCACATCTGCAGCCCAGCCCCCTCGGGAGCATTTCACAGTACAGGTCTTTGTCCGTCCCAGGGCTCCTGCTTCCCGGGAGCTCACTCCGGGGCCTAGTCCAGCAGCCCGAAGTCACAGGAAGTGTTTCCTGGTGTCGCCGGCTTTCCTCCTTCGGCCCCTCCCCGCTGGGCAACGGATTCCTCCCGGACGAGACTTTGCCAGCTGCCCGAGCCCAGCCCGGCTGCTCCGCGAAGACATCAGAGGCCTGGTCCTGCTCCCGTGCACGCTGGTGTCAAGCCAGGAGCGATGGGGATCCCCCCGGCGTCCATGGGGGCGTAAAACGCCGCACAGACTGACGCGTGGAGCCACCGCAGGGCTTCTGCCTGGGCACCGGTTTGCTCAGGCCCCGCTCATGTACCCAGCCCCTGGAGTGTGTCCAGGGCTTTCTCGGTGGCTGCCGGGTAGGGGACGGGACAGAGCTGCTCAGCTGCCTGCTCTGGGGACCAGCCATGGCGGGGGGTGCGCAGGCGAGCCTGGGGCGAGGCAGACAGGCCGGATTCTGACCACTCAGAGTCGTTCTGCAGAAGGCAGGGGAGTGATGCCAGGGTGCAAACCACGGTCCGGGAGAAGCCAGAATCGGGCCCTTTGATCCTGGTGTAAACCGGTCGTCTCCATTGCCCCCAGTGGCATTACAGCTGGGCCAAGGACTTCAGTGGAGCTGTGTTAGCTGACACCAGCCATGGCTCTGGCCCCAGTGACTCTTACACCATAGTCTCAGAGGGGCAGCCGTGTGAGGGGATATCTGCAGAAACCACCAGGAGTCCCGTGGCATCGCCAGGTACGTCTACACTGCACGGCTGTTTCGAAAGAAGCTCTTCCGGAGGAGTTACTGCGAAGTAGCACGTCTACACTGCAGGGACGTCTCGAAACCAGTCCGAGGCAGCTTCCCTAATGTGGACGCGCTACCTCGATTTAGAGCCCCAGAGGCTGAGAGTAATTAGTGTGATTGGCCCTGGGAAGGGGCTAGTTCGAAACAGCAGCAGCGGAGCGTCCACACAGGCCTTATTTCGAAATAGCTATTTTGGAAGAGGCGTTATTCCTCCTCGAATGAGGGTTACAGATTTCGGAATAAGCCGCCCATTATTTCCAAATTATTTAGAAATAACGGAATGGCCGTGTGGAATAAGCTCACGTTGTCATTTCGAAATAACGGTGCAGTGTAGGCGCACCCTCGGTGACTAACAGATTTATTAGGGCATCCGCTTCTGTGGGTCAAGCCACTTCCTCAGATGCATTGGAGTGGACGTTGCAGAAGCAGCAATGTATAACCGTGTGAACCTCTCTAGTCCGGCACTCTGCTCTGGCAACATCCAAGGTCTGGCATGATCTTAGTTAGCCAGAAGTCCGCTTATCAAGCTGGTGGCCAAGTTTCCTGTGCTCCCCTAAAGTCCCCAAGGGGCCGCAGCCTAGTGTACCAGCTCGTGTGAAGAGAGGCTGTTCAGCTTACAATCCGAGGGGACTGTACTCGCAGCTTGAATGTAACAGCGCCCAGTGGCTTGCAAAAATCCCTGTCCTTGGGTTTAATCGGAAAGGAGTCAAAACTCCTTCCTTTGAAATCGAAAGGGTCAGATCCCCGCTCCGCTTCAACGGCCGGATTTGCACGCGAGGTGAATTTGGCGAGGGGCTCACCCCAGCCCTCTCTGCACCCACATCCCCAGGTAGATTTGCCCAGGGTTGCTGCCACACAGCTGAGATCAGTGCCCCATCTGTAGGGGGCCAGAGTCAGCCTGGGCCCCCAAAGAGCTAACAAGAGAAAAAAAAGACCAAGGATCTCAGCAGAGCTGGGGGCAGAATTCAGGTTTCCTGAGTCTTAGTCCAGAGCACTACCCACTAGGCTGCACTGTCTTGCCTATTGGCCTCTCGCTTGCTGGGTCACCCACCGAGCAGGTTCTGACCCCACTGCCTTCTTTCCACAGGGTGCCCGTGGCAACGACGGTCTCCCTGGCCCAGCCGGCCCCCCTGTAAGTACTCGGCATTCAGCGCAAACGTTTATTTCCTCTTCAGCCTTCGTCCAGGAAGAAGGGTGTCCTGAGAGCTGCCCCGTGGCGGGCGTGTTAGAGGGCTGGGAATATTTGTAAAAACGGGCCCCTGCCGGGGCAGGCTGGGCTCCCGCCCCATCGCACCCCCTGCCAGGAGCACTGGGCGCTGTTTGTGTGTGTTGCGGTCGCGCCTCCCAGCCCCGGTTGTGTCCCAGGGCCCTGCTGTGCTTGGCGCTGTACAAACCCGGGGCCTGTCCCAAGAGATCACCTGCTCCCGATAAGGCTGAAAACGCCACGCGCCTTCCCTCTCCCCCCCAGCGGGGCACAGGGGTTGGCTGGTCTCCCCTTAAATAGTCTGTCAGCCCCCCAGTGGTGCGCACCATGTTCTGTGTGGTTCCCCAGCAGTGTGTGCCTGGGAGTGACACGGAGAGCCCCCCGCCCGAGAGCTCCCCCTCCCCCGCGAGCCCCCACCTGCGAGCCCCACCCGCGAGATCCCCACCGAGAGCTTCACCTCCCGCGAGCCCCACCCGAGATCCCCACCCAAGAGCTTCCCACCCGAGAGCTTCCTCCCCGTGAGCCCCCACCCGCGAGCTCCCCACCCGCGAGCCCCCCACCTGCAGAGCTTCCTCCCCGTGAGTCCCCACCCGAGAGCTCCCCACCCGCGAGCCCCCACCCACGAGCTTCCTCCCCGCGAGCCCCCACCTGAGAGCCCCTCACCCGCGAGCTCCCCACCTGAGATCCCCACCCTTGAGCCCCCACCCGGGAGCCCCCCACCTGAGAGCTCCCACCCGCGAGCCCCCCACCCAAGAGCCCCCTGCCAGGAGAGGGTCACTCATCTGCTACACTTGTGTCCCTCCGGGGCAGGGACCGATCGCTGGCGCACGCTTCTCTGGGCAGTGCCCGCTGTCTAGATCAGGGAACTCAGCTGCCCCAAGTCTGCACGTGCCCCGGCCCTTTGACTTCGATTTTAACCCTTTGAGGACCCTTCCCGCCCCACAGTGAGCCCTTTGTCTGGGCTCAGATGGGCTCCCGTCCAAGCGCCACCCCAAAGGGGTCCACCCTGCCCGACCTTTGAATCGGCACTTTGCAGCTCTTCCTTGTGGGCGGGCTCTGACTTTTCCTTCTCCCTGCCCAGGGTCCCGTCGGCCCCTCTGGAGCGCCCGGATTCCCCGGCGGCCCAGGCTCTAAGGTATGTGATGTGTCGCCAGCAGACTGAGCCAGGAGCCAGCCAGAAGGGCCCTCCCCGGCCTTTCGTAAACGCCAGTGAAAACCCACCGAGCGGGTCAGTTCCTCCGCCCGCCCCCCAGCCTGGCCTGTTGGAGTAGCGAGCAAGGGCAGGGGGAGAAGGAGCTAGTGGGAAAGGAGAGAGAGAAAGAATGGGAAGAGAGGGAGGGAAGGAAAGAAGGGGAAAAGGAAGGAAGGAAGGAAGATAAAGAGGAAGGGAGGGAGGGAGGGAGAGAAAAATGGGAGAAGGGAGGGAAAAGAGAAGACAAATGGGAGGGGAGGCTGAATGCACAGGAGCCCGCATGAGAACGTAGACCGAGGACCAGAGCAGAGGAAAGGGGAAACAAGGCGAGCAGGAGGAAGAAGAGAGCCTGGGGGAGAGAGGAGGGCGGGGGAGCGGCAGGGGGCAGCACAAGAGGAATGAGGGAGCCAGAGAAAAGCCCCGGGGCAGGTGAGTCTGGCGGGGGCAGGGGGCAGCCCCGGGACAGGTGAGTCTGGCGAGGGCAGGGGGCTGCCCCGGGCAGGTGAGTCTGGCAGGGGCAGGAGCAGGGGGCAGCCCCGGGGCAGGTGAGTCTGGTGGGGCCAGGGGGCTGCCCTGGGGCAGGTGAGTCTGGCGGGGGCAGGGAGCTGCCCCGGGGCAGGTGAGTCTGGTGGGGGCGGGGAGCTGCCCTGGGCAGGTGAGTCTGGCGAGGGCAGGGGGCAGCCCTGGGGCAGGTGAGTCTGGCGAGGGCAGGGGGCAGCCCCGGGGCAGGTGAGTCTGGCGGAGGCAGGGGGCAGCCCCGGGGCAGGTGAGTCTGGAGAGGGCAGGGGGCAGCCCCGGGGCAGGTGAGTCTGGCAAGGGCAGGGGGCAGCCCTGGGGCAGGTGAGTCTGGCGGGGGCAGGGAGCTGCCCTGGGCAGGTGAGTCTGGCGGGGGCGGGGGCAGGGGCAGCCCCGGGGCAGGTGAGTCTGGCGAGGGCAGGGGGCAGCCCCGGGGCAGGTGAGTCTGGCGGGGGCAGGGGCTGTCCCAGGGCAGATGAGTCTGGCAAGGGCAGGGGGCTGCCCCGGGCAGGTGAGTCTGGCGGGGGCAGGGGGCAGCCCGGGGCAGGTGAGTCTGGCGGGGCAGGGGGCAGCCCCGGGGCAGATGACTCTGGCGGGGGCTGCCCTCTGGCGCCGTCCTGCAGAGCACTGAGCGCTCTGGCCCCGAGCCAGCAGACCACGCTCGTCACCGAGCACGTGCACAAACCCCCTTGGCTTCAACGGGACAGTTCACAGGCTTGTAATGAACCTGGCGCCATCGGGAAAGAGGCAGCCCCCCCCGGATTTCCCGGTGCCCCCTCCAGCCAGTGCAGGGAGCCCCCAGAAGTCCTGTCTCCTGCCCGGCCTGTGGATCTCTTCAATCAGCTGCACGGGAGCCTGTGGAGCAGAGAGATCTGGAGGCTATTTCCCGGGAATCCCCTGAGTTGCCCTTCTCCCCGAGGGCTGGTTCCCCCAGTGCCCGGGGCCCCCTGGAGCGACAAGGGTCGCGGCCCAAAGACAAAGGCCCCCCCGCTGCCCATGCGGCTGGGGGCAGAGGGGGGCAGAGGCTGCTTCTGAAGCGTGTTCATTCAGCTCCGGGGCTGTAATCCCAAGAGGGGAGAGTTTGTGGACAAATCACTAACTCGCCCAGCCAAGGCCAAGCCGCCGGGGGGCTAGTGCAGGCGCTGGGGAAGGGGTCTGCGATTCTCCAGGGTCTTCACGACCTTCTCAAACCCGGCGGGGGCACCCGAGGGCGGCCTCAGCGCTCTGGAAAACGGACTCAGGCTCCTCCCGGAGACAGACTCGCATGCTGGTGCCGGGAGCAGAATCGTCCCTGCCCCTGCATCTCTCTGGGCCCTCCCTAAACAGGCTCAGCCACGCCCGCGAGCGACCAGAGAGCAGGCCGGGAAGCAAAGCGCTTGGCTGTTCTTAGTATTCGCTGGCCCACAGGCGCCCCCTGAGATCAGAGCCCCACCGGGCCAGGAGACCTGGCCTAGATGAGCCCAGTCGACGTAGACCAAGAGTGGGAGGGAAAGTGAGCTGGGCAGGGTCACACAACCCGTCAGTGGCAGAGTCGAGCATAGAGGCGAGCTCTCCTGATGCCCAGGCCGGTGCCTTACCCACTAGGCCACGCTGCCTCTCCTCGTACAGGCTGTTCCACTTGTAACTGGGCGGAGCATCTAGGCCGGTCCCCAGGGACCCTCCTGGGCCAGGGTGCTTTGAAGCAGGCATTTAGGCCTCCCACCCCCAGGGAGTCTGCCTCGTTACCCGTTTTCCTTTTCCTTTGCAGGGAGAAGCTGGCCCCACTGGCGCCCGGGGCCCCGAGGGGGCCCAAGGCCCTCGAGGTGAATCTGGCACTCCCGGCTCCCCCGGACCTGCAGGAGCCTCTGTAAGTAACTGGCCCTTTCTGCTGCCGGGGGGCTCTTGTCTTTGCTCCCCAGCCTTTCGGGGGGAGGGCAGGAATCCAAGAGCAGGGAGAGGGCCCACCCAGGTGATGCGCTACCTGAAGAATCCCTCTCCCTCCGGAGCACAGGGACCCCGCCCTGTTTAGTGCCTCCAAACACAACCCCCTTTTGGTATCACGTCCCCGCCCCCGCCCCATGCACGCCCCTACCCTGAGGGCTACGGGGAGTAGTAACCTGGTTCTGCCAGTGGGGAAACTGAGGCACGCAGGACTTGCGGGTCCAGATCCCCAAAGATCTTTTGGCCTCTAATTTCCACTGAAATCAGGGGGATTTAGGGGCCTGAATTCCCCCGGGGATCTGGGCCCAGCTGACTGCACAAGGTGACACAGGAAGGGCTGGAACTGGAACGCAGCGTTGCACTATCCACTAGGCTGTACTTCCTCCTGGGCTGGCAGACCTGGTCTCTTCGCTCTGCCTTGTGTCAGGAGCCATCCCTCCAGCTAGCGACCGTGGCTGGTCAATTGGAGCCGGCTTCCTCCCTGCGTCCCTCCAGGGCCTGGCTAGCTGGGTAGCCCTGTCTTTCCCGCTGCAGCCGCTCCGGGCCCCTGTCACGGCGGGGCCTGGCCCTCATAGCCTTCCCCAGAGGGCCCCTGGCTGCACGACTCCCCCGCTGAATTCGCTCCTCTTTCCGTGGCGGGTTGAATGACTGCTCCCCTGCAGACCCCAGGCCCCGGCCCCCGGGGCCATGTCCAGGGCCTCTCTGCTGCCCGCTGGACGTGAGAGTCACTGGCGGATCTTCTCCTTTTCTAGGGCAACCCCGGAACAGACGGCATCCCCGGCGCTAAGGGCTCGGCTGTGAGTATGAGACGCCCGGGCCGTCGCGGGCCGGGGGGACGGAGCCTGCAGCACCAAAGGGGGGTACCAGTCGCCTGGGCCCAGCCCAGCGGTTCATCCGCCCCCGCCGGGGGAACCGAGGCTGCGTGGACATGCTGAGCCGGGGCGGACGGGGCCTTCGCGAGCGGCTCCTAATGGCTCCTCTTCTCTGTCATGTTGGCAGGGGGCTCCCGGAATCGCCGGTGCCCCGGGCTTCCCCGGCCCACGCGGGCCTCCCGGGCCTCAGGGCGCGACCGGGCCTCTGGGTCCCAAAGGCCAGACGGTAAGAGCCTGGGGCAGCTGGTTCCCACAGGGGTCATGTCATGGAGCACGGAGAAATGCCATCTCCCCCTTTCCTACGCCACAGCCACCCCCCTGGGCCGGCCCCCCACGTCACAGCCAGCCCCCCGGGCCGGCCCCCCATGCCACAGCCTGCCCCTGTGCCGACCTCCCAGCCCTCCTCCCCCACACCACAACCTGCCCCCTGTGACGACCCCCACGCCTCAGCCAGCCCCGGGCCGGCCCCCGTGACGACCCCACATCACAGCCTATCCTCTGTGCCGACCTCCCAGCCCTCCTCCCCACACCAAAACCTGCCCCGTGCTGACCCCCACGTCACAGCCTATCCCCTGCACCGACCCCCGCCCTCCTCCCCCACGCCACAGCCTGTCCCCGGGCCGGCCCCCACGTCACAGCCTGCCCCCGTGACGACCCCCAACCCCTCCTCCCTCACGCCACAGCCTGCCCCTGTGCTGGCCCCCACTCCACAGCCTATCCCTCACTGACCCCCTCTCTCCTCCCCACGCCACAGCCTGCCCCTGGTGCTGAGCCGACACCACTGCCCCCCTCAGGCCCCTTCCCCCTCTGACTGATCCCACGTTACAGCTGGTGTCGCTGCCTCTCCCCCATGCCAGGCATTGCACGTGGCACCTCTCCCCCGCCCTGTGCCACGGATCCCGCCCTGTGCCGCTCTTCCATGCCACGAGCCCCAACCTCCCTTCCCGGCCCGGGGCCGGGTCAGCCTTCGCCCTCAGACATCCCAGGGTGCGCAAAGCCCGGTGCCGGGGAGCGCGCGCCTGAGCGGCATTCGTGGCCGCGGGGACGCTGGTAACGGCCCTGGGCGCTGGCGAGTGAGAGCTCTCTTCTCCTCTGCAGGGAGACCCTGGCATCGCCGGCTTCAAAGGGGAACAAGGCCCCAAAGGAGAAACCGTGAGTATCCAGCACAGCCACGTGCATGGGCCCTGCGGGCTGACGCACCCACGGTGCCCAGTCCTGGGCCGCCCGCGCAAACCCGGCAGGAGCGGTCGACGCCCGGGGATGGACCCTCCAGCCCAGGCCCCGGGGGCTCTCGGGGCAGGACTGGCAGGCGCTGGGCGCAGAATTACAGCCGTCCCTTCCCAAGCCCCCAGGCTACGCCCCGGCCTAGTCTGTCCATAGGGGCAGCGGGCAGGTTTAAATAGCTCAGCCAGCAGAGCCTGGCGGTAGCACGGCTAATACAGCGAGTGGCAGATACCGCCCCCGAGACCCGCCGGCCTAATGCGGGAGGAAACAGAGAGGAAATGGATGAACGGAATCCCAGCCCCGCGCCCTCGCCACTAGGCTGCACTGCCTCCCCGTTTGGCCGCGCCGGGGTAGCCCTCATTGGCTTGAGCACTTGTTCCCAGAGTCCCGGCTCGCGTCGCGGCAGAGAGAGGTTCTCCGGCAGTTATTCAGCCTTTCCCCTTGACTGGCCCCTTGGCTAGCGGTCCCTGCAGGGCCCTCTTGCTAAGCTCAGGGAAGGGGAACAGCAGCCGCCCGGCTACGTACCTCTCCCTCCTTCGCTGGGCCGAGAACGTTCTCCCACCGCGCCATTGGCCAGCCGCGGGACACCGGGCCAGATCCTCCGCCAGTGCAAAGCCGCTCAGCCCCGACTTCCGAGGTGCACCAGCGGATTTACACCGGCACGGGGTCTGGCCCGCCCCGCGGGACCCTGTCCCACACCCTGCTGGGCCGCGTACACCCTGCACCCTCGTGGGAGAGACGGGGCAAGCCAGGGTAGCAGGCGAGAGGGCAGCCGGAGAGGTGGATCTGGCTGTCGCCTGGGCTGGATCCTTTCCTCTTCCACGCCGCTACAATTAACGGACGCTGAGAGGCTCCGTCCCAGGTCAGGGCGCCAGGGGCTGTCCAGGCCTCTCTGCCTTGGGTCGGGAGCTTGCAAGAACCACAGACGGGGTGGGAGGGGAAATGGATGCAACTTGCCCAGTCACCCAACAGAGCTGGGACCAGAATCCTGACTTTAAGGGCCAGGCCTTACCCACTAGACCACGCTGCCTTCCTGCAATGCATGCCCCTGAGTGGAGCCCATGTAGTCCTACCCTGCAGGCGCGAGGACGGGGAATCCTAATGCAGTCTCCTTGTGTCCCCCCCAGGGCCCCGCAGGGCCACAGGGAGCACCCGGCCCCGCTGGCGAAGAAGGCAAGAGAGGTGGCCGTGGGGAGCCCGGTGCGGCTGGGCCTGTTGGGCCCCCTGGAGAGAGAGTAAGTGACGTCAGCATCGTGCCCCCGCTCGGCAGCCTGGAGCAGGACCGAGAGAAAGCCGGGCACGGCCACCACGGCACGAGCCCTGGGCTGCCAGGATCCCCCAGGGCTGGCGGCCCGTCCTGGTGCAAGCCCCTGGAGTTCCCGGCTTGTCCGCCACGAGGGACTCGCCGTGCCATGCCCCCTCCCTGGGGACTCCTGATTCGGGGGGAGCTCCCCAGCGGGGCTGGGCAGGTCGTCCGACACGGGGCCAGGGAACCGGCAGAGGGGACCTCACCTCACAAGGCGCCTCCCTGACTCTGCTTGTCGTCTCCTTCCTAGGGCTCCCCTGGAAACCGCGGCTTCCCGGGGCAGGACGGTCTGGCCGGGCCCAAGGTGAGTCAGCCCCTACGCCTGTGCAGTCGTGCCCCAGGGGCGCCTGCCCTAGACTCGGTCTGGCTGGTTTCCTGGCCTGGGACAGGCTGGACAAGAAAGGGCCGGTGGGTGGAATTTATAGGCAGGGGGTGGCCCTGGGCCTGGGGCAATCCACCCGGCAGGGCCCCTCGCCCTCTGCATGGCCCCTTGGGAATCTGCCCCAGAAAAAACCCGGGGGCACGACCGTAAGGCTTGGGGCTGCGCCTGGAGAGAGTCGCAGAGCCAGCGCCCTGCCCGCCCTTGGCCCCCCGCGATGGGATCTGCACGGCCCCTTTCCCAGCATGCCCTGCCCTCGCGGGATTGCTGCAGGGCTGCCCCAGGTGGACTCCGTTTCCCAGCATGCCCTGCCCCCGCGGGATTGCCGCAGGGCTGCCCCGGGGCTCCGTTTCCCAGCATGCCCTGCCCTCGCGGGATTGCCACAGGGTGCCCCGGGGCTCCGTTTCCCAGCATGCCCTGCCCTCGCGGGATTGCCGCAGGGCTGCCCCGGGGCTCCGTTTCCCAGCATGCCCTGCCCCCGTGGGATTGCCGCAGGGCTGCCCCAGGTGGACTCCATTTCCCAGCATGCCTTGCCCCCGCGGGATTGCCGCAGGGCTGCCCCAGGTGGACTCCGTTTCCCAGCATGCCCTGCCCCCGCGGGATTGCCGCAGGGCTGCCCCGGGGCTCCGTTTCCCAGCATGCCCTGCCCTCGCGGGATTGCCGCAGGGCTGCCCCGGGGCTCTGTTTCCCAGCATGCCCTGCCCTCGCGGGATTGCCGCAGGGTGCCCCGGGGCTCCGCTTTCCCAGCATGCCCTGCCCTCGCGGGATTGCCGCAGGGCTGCCCCGGGGCTCCGTTTCCCAGCATGCCCTGCCCTCGCGAGATTGCCGCAGGGCTGCCCCGGGGCTCCGTTTCCCAGCATGCCCTGCCCTCGCGGGATTGCCGCAGGGCTGCCCGGGCCCGCTTCCCAGCATGCCCTGCCCTCGCGAGATTGCCGCAGGGCTGCCCCGGGGCTCCGTTTCCCAGCATGCCCTGCCCTCGCGGGATTGCCGCAGGGCTGCCCGGGGCCCTTACAGTCACACGCGGAGGCCCCGTGAGCCCTGCCTGCCCCTGGCCAGACTGCTCCGGCTGGGCTAACGTGCGCGTCTCCTTATCCCCGGACAGGGTGCCCCTGGCGAGCGCGGCCCCGCCGGCCTTGGGGGGCCAAAAGGAGCCACTGGAGACCCTGGACGTCCCGGAGAGCCCGGCCTGCCCGGCGCCAGGGTGAGAGCAAAGGGGACACGCATCGGTCCTGCCCTGTTTGGCCTCAACAGCTGGGACTGAACGGGTTCAGGCCTTTGGGGAAAGCTAAGTTATTGGGGGGGGCAGAGACGGAGCCCCAGTTTCCATGCATCGCGCATGCCCCGAGCACCCAGGATCGCTCTGCAATTCCTGCAGCGGCCGGGCGCTGTGAGACCTGCCTGGGCCTCTTACTGCCCCGCGGCTCAGCCCTGCTTTGAGATCCAGAGCTCCTGGGTCCCAACGCTGCTGGGCCCACCCCTGGGCTGTCCAGCTGGCCGCCCGTCACCGCACCTCTGGGCGGGACACAGCTGGGAAGGGAGGGTGTCGAGGGCTGGGTCCTGGGTCCCTAGGAGACGCCTTGCAGATACTCAGCCCCGCTGCCCAGCATTGGCGTCCGTTCCCAGAGCTTTGCCAGCGAGCTCCCCTCTCCGGCTCCCCCCCCCAGGGCACACGCCCCCCAAGCCCTGGCCTGGGGCAATAAGGGGCCCTGCAGCCCAGGCATTGGGGCGCTCAGTGCCGAGCCCTCCCGGCCAGACTCCAGTGCACCTGCCTGCTGCCGGAGTCCCCGGCCGGAGACGGAGCCATGTCGGGACGAATCCCCAGGACACGACTCTTCCAAAGCGTCCACGGATCCCCCCCGGCCCCTGCCACGAGGACAAGCCTGGTGCGGGGGCTCCTCAAGGCCCCAAAAGGCTCCGCTCTGTCTGTTGGGCTCCGGTGGTGCTCAGAGGCCCTCGCGGACACAGCCGGAGAGGGTCCCTCCACGGCGACCAGGCCCTGCAGCGTTGGGTGCAGCCGAGAGCTCCACGTCCAAAGCTGGAAACCCACCTGCGGGGGGGGAAATCGGAGCCACCTGCAGAGCTAGAGCCGCAGCAGGGCCCCGGGGGAGCATCCTAACCTCGGCCTCCTTCTTTCTGCCGCATGCAGGGACTGACGGGGCGCCCGGGTGACGCTGGCCCTCAAGGCAAAGTCGGCCCTTCGGTAAGTGACAGCCCGGCGGGGCTCCGGGGCACGGTGCGCGGGGGAGGGGATAGGAGGTGGGGGCTGAGTTTGGGAAGGTGCTAGAGGGGCTCCGAGTTTTGGGTTATTGGACCTTGGGGGGTTTTGGGTGATGCCGGTGGGAACGAAGCCTCCGCCCTTGGTGCTGTGGGCGCCTGAGTCTGGTGCGCAGCGCACAACCACCGAGGAGACATCCCGCGCTCGCCGGGCCTAAGCCAGTTCCTAGAGGCAGCATGCCGGGCCGCCGGCAGCGCTAGAGAGATCGTCCACTAACGGGCCACCCTCTGTGCCTCCCTGCAGGGTACCCCTGGCGAGGACGGTCGCCCCGGCCCGCCTGGCCCCCAAGGCGCTCGTGGGCAGCCTGGCGTCATGGGTTTCCCTGGGCCGAAAGGCGCTAACGTAAGTACACGTTCCTCGTGGGCCACGGGGCTGCGCCAGTGTGGCCGTAGCGGGGGGAGGGGAGAATCCTGCACTGGCAGCACCTCCCGGGCTCCCCTCGAATGTTTACCCCCGTTTCCTCTCTGTGCCCCCCAAGGCCCATGCGCAGGCCCTGGGCCCCGCAGTCCCTCTCGCCGGTCTGTAGACTCATGTGCGGCCCTGGGCCCCGCAGTCCCTCTCGCCGGTCCAGAGACTGCAGCGGCCCTGGGCCCCGCAGTCCTCTCGCCGGTCCGTAGACTCGTGCGGCCCTGGGCCACGCAGTCCCTCTCGCCGGTCCGTAGACTCGTGTGCGGCCCTGGGCCCCGCAGTCCCTCTCGCCGGTCCGTAGACTCGTGTGCGGCCCTGGGCCCCGCAGTCCCTCTCGCCGGTCCGTAGACTCGTATGCGGCCCTGGGCCCCGCAGTCCCTCTCGCCGGTCCGTAGACTTGTGTGCGGCCCTGGGCCCCGCAGTCCCTCTCGCCGGTCCGTAGACTCGTGTGCGGCCCCTGAGCCGCGCAGTCCCTCTCGCCGGTCCGTAGACTCGTGTGTGGCCCTGGGCCCCGCAGTCCTTCTTGCCAGTCCGTAGTCTCGGGGCCGCGGGCTGCTTGTCGTGAGCTGCGCCACTGAGCCGAGCTTTGTGCCCTGAAGGCACAGGAGCAACGAGAGCCGAAAGGACCGTGGGAAATGCCCCCGTTGGTGCCGGCATGTCCTGGTGCCCCTTGGAGCTGCCGTTTCTTCCCCTCGGTCTCAGCTGTGCCAGGCCAGAGCCAGTGCTGGGCTAGCCCGGCTCCCCGGCCCCAGTTGCTGGCTGACGGCGGCAGGGAAGCAGGGCCTGGCTAGCCGAGGGGACCTGCCGCGGCCCCGAGCCGGGCCCAGTGTCAGCAGAGCCTCGTTCATTGTGCGCGTCTCCTCTCTCCTCCTAGGGCGAGGCTGGCAAAGCTGGAGAGAAGGGACTGCCCGGCGCCCCTGGTCTGCGAGTAAGTGGGTTCGTCCTCCCCTCCCCCACCAGTACAACGCACTGTCCCCCTGCAGACCCTCCCTGCGGGCTGCGCGCCCAGACTCTGAGACGCGGGGGGCAGGGCTGACCCCGGCCCCGTTGCTCCTGGAGCCGGGGCCTCTCCAGTCTGGTTTCAAGCAGCCCCATCCCAGGGCGCCCCGCAGGACGGACAGACAGCTGGAGAGACGGTAGCGAGACGGACAGATGGACTGCCGCCTCGGCGGTGGCAGCAGGAGCAGAGGGCCGGGGTGCGGGTTTAAAAGCACAGCGGCCTGGTCGCTAAAGGGGCTCTGTTCTCTCTAGGGTCTGCCAGGCAAAGACGGTGAGACCGGAGCGTCCGGCCCCCCAGGACCTGCCGTGAGTACTTGCTGCTTCCTTGTCATTTAGAAATCGGGAGCTAGAAGGGTATCGGCCAGGCTGGTCTCTAGCCACGGTTCAGAGAGGGACCCGGGCGTGGCTGACCCATAGGCCTGCTGGTCCCCGAGACTGGGGCTTGTATCCTGTAGAGCCACCCACACGGGGAGACCCCATCACACTCGAGTGGGATCTGCCGCTCCCCCAGACCCCCCCAAGATGGGAGACCCGGCCCCTTGCCCAGTTCCTCCCGACTGGGGAACCCTGCTGCTTTGCCAGACTGTAGGGTCCTTTCCCGGCTCCCCCAGGCTGGGGGCTTGCCCGTGTCCCGGTTCCTGTACTGGGACCCTCTCGCCCCGGCCAGCCAGGCCACACTGCTCCCCATCGCAGGGAGGGCGGACGCCGACCCACTGGCCCTGAGCGCGCCAGCCCCTGCCTGTGCGAATACGGGAGCCTGGTCTGGGAAGCAAATCAACACAAGCCAGGTGGCCGAGCCGCGGCTCCCAGGACTCTCACATGGGGGCAGGGGAAGTAGGGGGCTGGACGATGGGCCCCGTCCCACCAGGGGCACCGTGGGCCTGTCCTACCCCTGGCCCAGCCCTGGGCGTGTTCTCTACTCACCGGCCTCCCTTCCTTCTGCAGGGGCCTGCCGGCGAGAGGGGTGAGCAGGGCTCTCCAGGCCCGTCCGGCTTCCAGGTGAGGAGGAGGCGGGGCACCCCCTCGAATACCCAGAACAACCAGGAGCTGCAGCAGCTCGAGTCTCCGACGGCGGCCTAGGCCCTGGAGCTGAGGCTTCACGTGCCAGCCGGGCCCTGCGTCCCCCAGCGAGTGCGCTGAGCGGGGCCCACGCAGCCTGGAGACGGGGGCTCTGGCCACCCCACACACCTGGCCTGGGTTTGAGCCCAGCGCCCCCTTGTGTCCACACACCGCTCAGGGCAGCCAGCGCCTGGGTCTAGGCCCTATCCTGCTGCCGCGAGGACACAGCTGGGCTGGGCGTGCCGTGTGGACACAGCTGGGCTGGGCGTGCCGTGTGGACACAGCTGGCCTGGGCGTGCCATGTGGACACAGCTGGCCTGGGCATGCCGTGTGGATGTGCTGGCCTGGGCGTGCCGCGTGGACACAGCTGGGCTGGGCGTGCCGCGTGGACACAGCTGGGCTGGGCGTGCCGCGTGGACACAGCTGGGCTGGGCGAGCCGCGTGGACACAGCTGGCCTGGGCGTGCCCCGTGGACACAGCTGGCCTGGGCGAGCCGCGTGGACACAGCTGGCCTGGGCGTGCCCCGTGGACACAGCTGGCCTGGGCGTGCCGCGTGGACACAGCTGGCGCAGCTGAGCCCCCAAGGCAGCGTGGGCTGGCTCGGAAACACGGGGACCAGGTCTGCCATGCAGGACGGGCAGGAGAGACCTCTGCCCATTGCTCATCTTGGCGCTGCTTCCTTTCAGGGTCTCCCCGGTCCCCCAGGTCCCCCGGGCGAAGGTGGCAAGCCAGGAGACCAGGTGAGTTCACACCCCGGCCCACGTCCCCCTTAGCGCCTCGCTGCAGGCCACGCCGGCGGGAGGTAGAGCCCCCCGTCCCTGGCCTGCTCCCCTCTGCCCCCCGAGCCCTGCACTCCCAGGGGGGCCGCTCCGCACGTGACCCGCCTCTGCAAAGAGGGGGCCCCCGGGGCTTAGCCCAGCGTCCCCCGTGTCAGAATCAGCTCAAGCCACCACGTGGGGAAAAACCCGAGTCAGTGAAGGAGCCTGATGGTCACTGAAATCGGGGCTCTGTCAGACTCGGCCGGGGGGAGTGGGTCCCGACGTGCTCCCCCCCAGCCATCCCAGGCTAGGGGCCCCCTTGGGAGCTTTCGCCATGCACCAGACCCAGACGGGCCCCTCGCTCCGTCCGACAGCTCCTACCGGTTGGACCCCACTAGTCTGGCCCGGCAACATCCACCCTCCGGCAGGATTCGGGGTATGTCTACACTAGGCCCCTAGTTCGAACTAGGGTGGCTAATGTCGGCATTCCAACTTGCAAATGAAGCCCAGGATTTAAATATCCCGGCTTCGTTTGCATGTTCCTGGCCGGGCGCCATTTTTAAATCCCCTTAGTCCGAACTGACTGCCCGCAGCTACACGCGGCCGTCAAACGTTAACTCCAACTAAGTCCTTAGTTCACATTAACTGTTACATCTCCTGCAATGAGGAGTAACAGTTAATGTGAACTAAGGACTTACTTAGGGTTAACTTCCGACTGCCGCGTGTAGTCAGTTCGGACTAAGGGGATTTAAAAATGGAGGCGCTCGGGAACATGCAAATGAAGCCCGGGATATTTAAATCCTGGGCTTCATTTGCAAGTTCGAATGCCTACATTAGCCACCCTAGTTCGAACTAGGGGCCTAGTGTAGACATACCCTGTGTGAGCCGGTGTCCCCTCGGCCTGGGGGGGCACATTTCCCGCGGTCCCAGAGAGTTTGTTTGCAGCCCCCAGTCCTGGCTCTCCGTGTTCTGGGCTGTTCTTTAGCGCTGATTTGCCCCAAGTGTCCGCTCAGAGCCCAGCGAGCAGGGGCAGGGCCGGCAATATCGACCTCCTGTGGGCCGGCAAATTCTCTGGTCCACCGGTCAGGTCCCGAGGGTGCCGGACTAGAAAGGTTACGCCTGTAGCGGGAAGCAAGGCACGTTGCCACAGATTTGCATGGTCCTCCCAGGCAGAGTGAAATGACAGCCAGCGCCCCCTTCCCTCCAGGGCACACAGAGCAGGCTCCCCCTCCCTCCAGGGCACACAGAGCGGGCCCCCCCCCCTCCAGGGCACACAGAGCGGAACCCCCCCTCCCTTCCAGGGCACACAGAGCAGGCCCCCCCACTCCAGGGCACACAGAGCAGGACCCCCTCCTCCTTCCAGGGCACACAGAGCGGGACCCCCTCCTCCAGGGCACACAGAGCGGGCCCCACTCCAGGGCACACAGAGCAGGACCCCCTTCCAGGGCACACAGAGCGGGACCCCCTCTCCCTCCAGGGCACACAGAGCAAGCCCCTCTCCCTCCAGGGCACAAAGAGTGGGCCCTCCCCCACTCCAGGGCACACAGAGTGGGGCTCCCCCTCCCTCCAGAGCAGGCCCTTCCGCAGTCATCTCTGGCTTGTGGTGGGGGGGAGCTCTCTTGCCCACGAGTTTCCCTGTTGGAGTCTAACCGCCTTGTCCCCCTTCTTGCCTCTGTAGGGCGTCCCCGGTGAAGCTGGCACCCCAGGCCTCGTGGGTCCCAGGGTAAGTACCCATCATGCTCCGGGGCGCTGAGCCGGCAGCTGGGTTATTGTTGTTTGTTAGGCAGCACCAAGGCACCTGTCATGGGCCTGGAGCCCCCGCGCTAGGTGCTGTGTGGTATTTATTAGATATATTACGGTAATGCCCGAGAGCCCCGGGACACTGTTGTGCTAGGTGCTGTGCATTATTATTGCTACTTCTTATGTGTATTACGGTATCACCTGGGAACCCCAGTCGTGGAACAAGGCGCTATTAGTTACTAGGTGTATTACGGTAGTGGCCAGGCACACTAGTGATGGCCCTGCACTGCGCTAGACGCTGCACGTCTGTTACTAGGTGTATTACGGTAGTGGCCAGGCGCACTGGTGACAGCCATGCACTGCGCTAGATGCTGCACGTCTGTTACTAGGTGTATTACAGTAGCGTCCAGATGCACTAGTGACGGCCCTGCACTGTGCTAGATGCTGCACGTCTGTTACTAGGTGTATTACAGTAGCGTGCAGATGCACTAGTGACGGCCCTGCACTGTGCTAGACGCTGCACGTCTGTTACTAGGTGTATTACAGTAGCGTGCAGATGCACTAGTGACGGCCCTGCACTGCGCTAGATGCTGCACGTCTGTTACTAGGTGTATTACGGTAGTGTCCAGATGCACTAGTGATGGCCCTGCACTGCGCTAGATGCTGCACGTCTGTTACTAGGTGTATTACAGTAGCGTCCAGATGCACTAGTGACGGCCCTGCACTGCGCTAGATGCTGCACGTCTGTTACTAGGTGTATTACCTGTGGGCGCCCTGTTGAACCCCCATTATTTCTACAGCACCTTCCAGGTGATCCCAGAGCGTCTAATGGGCAGCTGCTAGAGAACATGCACCCGGCGCTGATATGCAGCCACCTCTGGGGTGGGACGCGGCAGCCTCCCGCTACAGCGCGGCAGCCCCGAGCCACCCTGTCGCAATGGGGCATGATGCCAGGATGCACCACGTGATCAAACTGCCCCGGCCAGGCCCCAGCTGTGACCTCTCCCTCACGGTGTCTCTTTCCCCACCAGGGCGAACGTGGCTTCCCAGGTGAACGTGGCTCTCCAGGGTCGCTAGGTCTGCAGGGCCCTCGAGGGCTGCCCGGGACTCCTGGTACCGACGGACCCAAGGTAGGTCCCCGTGTGGCACCCGGTGGCTCTTTGTCTCCTTCTCACGGCTGGGTCATGGTGAAGCTTTCGGCACCTGCTGCTGCCTCCTGCTGGGAGAGCTGGTGCTTGGCTCCGGCTTCCCACTGTCCCCCCGGCTGGCATCCTACGTGTTGCCAGGATGAGTCTGACCCTGAGAGGGGCCAGGAAAAGTGACCCAGCAGCTGCAGACCTTGTGGGCATCGTGTGTAAGGGCCCCAAAGGGACGGACCCTGAAGCAGCCGACCTGCCCTTTGGGGGAACGTGCCCCCGGGGTTTGCCTGGGACTCACCCAGCCTCGCTCGCTTGCTGGGCCAGTGCAGGGCAGCGCGCCAAGGGAGTCCTGCCTCCGCCCCCAGGTGGCTCTCCCCGCCCAGCCCTTCCCTCCAGCTGCGCTTACAGCCGCAGGTGGGTCTGGCTCTTCCCCAGCCCAGCCGGAGGGAAAGGACCTGGCTCGGCCGCTGGAATTCCACGCAGGGTGTCGGCGTTGTGACCCCCGGCCTTTCCCGCATCACTGGCGGGGAGGGCATCTCGCGGGAGCCAGAGGGTCCCGACGTGAGACGTGGAGAATCACCGCGATCGCCTCCAGCCGAGCGATGGGGGACAGCAGCTCCCTCCAGGTCTGGACGCACTCGGCCGCGCGGTGACAGAGTTGTGCTTCTCCGCTCTAGGGTGCGACTGGTCCAGCCGGCCCCACCGGTGCCCAAGGTCCCCCCGGTCTGCAGGGGATGCCGGGCGAGAGGGGAGCAGCTGGCATCGGCGGACCCAAGGGAGACCGGGTGAGTGGCGCCTTCCGCGGGGTCAGGCGTTGCACAGGGCACTGTGACGGGGCTGGGCCCGGCGGGCGAGAACCAGGGAGGCCATCGCGGGCTCCGTGCAGCGCTGCTCCGTAGACACTGGGAGCTGGCCCATGGCTCCAGTGAGCGGCAGGGGGGATTCGCAAGGGGGGACCCGCACAGCACAGACTGGATCTGCCTCCGGGACGTCGACCATGCAGAGAGCTCAGCCCGCAGGCCAGAGGACACGAGATCGGCTGCGGGACACCTCCGCCATCCCCGGCCGGGCAGGGACTTCGGTCTCCGGGGGGCTGTGACCCCCGGCTCTGCTTCGGGGGCCGGGCAAGGCGGGTGGCCTGTGACACATGGGAAGAGGAGGATCTGAGGTCCCCGCAGCAGCTGAAAGACCATCTGCCAATCAAGCCGTGCAAGCTGCCGCTGGGTCTTGCCCTGTCTCGGGGTCCCTTGGATTCTGGGATCTCTTTGCTGCCTGCTCCGGGGCGCGGTGGAGGGGGGCTCACGGGCCACCATTGCCCTGCGATGGGTCAGCCGCCCGGCTGGCTGGGGGCTAACGTCTCTGACCTCCTCCCCCAGGGCGACATCGGTGAGAAAGGCCCGGAGGGAGCTCCCGGCAAGGACGGTGGAAGAGTGAGTAGAGCGGAAAGCGGCACTTGCTTAGACGGTCGCGGGGACTGAGTTAACATGCAACAGCCCGGCCGCCTGCCTGGCCTGCTACACGAGCAGGGGGGCCTGGGGAGAGACGCCGCAGGCTGGAAACTACAACTAGGTGGAGACCAGCAGAGCACTACGACTGTCAGGGAACAAGCTGTCCTGGTCAGGCATCGGATCAGTGCAGTGCAACAACTGTCAAAGAGCTGTAGTCTTCAGGCAGGGCTGTTGCAGGGAGCTTACAGGCCAAGCGCTGATTAGCAATGAGAAAGCCGTAGCAGTCTGGCTGTAGCAGTCTGGCTGTAGCAGCGTAGCCGGCAGAGGGTGGTAGCAGTCTGACTGTACCAGTGGTTGTAGCAGCATAGCAGGCAGAGGGCTGTAGCAATCTGGCTGTAGCGGCATAGCTGGCAGAGGGCTGTAGCAATCTGGCTGTAGCGGCATAGCCGGCAGAAGGTTGCAGCAGTCTGACTGTACCAGTGGTTGCAGCAGCATAGCAGGCAGAGAGCTGTTGCAGTGGAAAAGTCAGGCTGTAGCTGGGTAGCAGTCCGGCTGTAGCAGTTTGTTGGGCTGAAGCAGGTGGAGGGTTGTTACTCCCTGGCTAGTTTCAGACCGATCCCTAGGGCTTTGGGACACGGCGCCCTGTGCCCCGGGAGCTCTGAGTTCCGTCTCGGATCCTAACCCAGCCCCAGGCTCCCGCTCACACAAGCTGCAGCTGCTTCTCATGGCCAGCGGCTCACCCTCCTCTCCCTCTTCCCAGGGTCTGACCGGTCCCATTGGCCCCCCCGGCCCTGCTGGCCCCAACGGCGAGAAGGTAAGAACCGAGGAGCCCTGCGTGACGCCTGGCTGGGAGTGGGGGGGCTCGGTGCTGCTCACACTCCAGGGGTTTCCATTGGAGGCAGCGGGGCTGCAAGAGACATGCCCCAGCTGGGAAGGTCAGCTGGGTTGTGGGAGGGGCCTTGGCATGTGGGCGGGGCATCAGGGCACAAGCCGAGCCAATGCAAGGGGGAGCTGTGTGCTGGGGTTGGGGGAGGAGTCCATACACTCGAATGTGGGAGGGATATGGGGCGAGTCACCTGGGAAAGCTGGAGCGGGCTCGGGGAGGTGGGTCTTGGAGCTGGAGGAGGGGCTTGAGACTGTGGGCGGAGCTTGAAACCTGGGCGTGGCTTCGAGGGCTGGACGGCGGACAGAGGGGGGTGGGCTCAGGCCATGGCCGGCAGACTGAGGTGCTGGAAGGGGGACGGGCTCAGTGCTGGGAGAGGAAGGAGCTGGGGGGTTCGGGTGCAGAGGCTCCGGGTGCACGCTGGGGTCTAGTGGGAGGAGGCGGCACCAAGTGCTGCAGATTCCGGGTGGCGGAGCAGAGGGTGCAGGTGGAGGTGCCCTGTCCGTTTGCAGGAAGGGGGATTTTCCCCCGGAGCAGCTGTCCCCCTTGTGGGGGGATGATGGTGGGTAGGGGCGTTGTCCTCCCCTCCCTGGGGAAGGGGCAGGACAGTCACACCCTCCCTGTCCGCTAGGGGCAGGAGCAGCCAGGCCTCGTCGGCTTGGATCTCACCCGGCCCTGCCCCACGTGCGGGGGCCACGCAGGACGCTGGCGAGGGCTGCACTCGGCACCGAGATCCTGCCTTCCCTCAGAGCCGGGGCTTTCTGCCCCACGGGAGCTGGGAGGAGCCGCTGTCCCCCCGGTTCCTCCCACAAACCTCTGTGCTGGTGCCTAGCGGCTGGCAACGGCCACTGCTCAGAAGTCCCCCCGGTCGCACCGTGGCCAGACGCAGGCTCGGAGCACCCCAGGGCGGCTGGACAAGGCTGGCGTGAGTCCTGGGCGCTCCGCAGCCTGGCCAGCCCCAGCCTCCAACTCTTCCCTCTTTCTTCCTGTCTAGGGCGAGTTGGGTCCCCCCGGCCCAGCTGGTGCTGCCGGCACCCGCGGCGCCCCGGTAAGTGTGATGCCCAAAGGTGAGCGGGTCCTGGAGGGTCCAGCCTGTGCCCAGTGATCTCGCTGCCAGGCTGGATCGCAGCGACCGAGGGCTCCGGCCTTGGCTCGTTAAGACCCAGCCCTGTGCCCCCCTCAAGCTGGACACCCCCCCCGGGGAGTTGGCCAGCTGCCCCGCTGGCCCCCGCTGTGGAGAGGTGGGGATCACAGCCAGCGGCCCCGCTCCTGGAGCGAGGCTGGGGGGGCGACCTTCAGAGTCAGGCGCACCCCAAGTGGGGGAGGGGTCCCAGTGAGCTGGGGGAGGTGCCGGGGGATCCTGAAATGGACGAGCCTGCGCACCGAGGCGCAGGCGCGGAAGCCCATGGAGCGTGCGGCCCAGGCGGGGTGGTTCCTGCGTGCGCCCCCGTCTAACCCCAGCTGCGTGTTCCAGGGCGATCGTGGTGAGCCGGGAGCCCCGGGCCCTGCTGGATTTGCTGGACCTCCCGTGAGTAGCCGCGGTTGCGGAGCTTCGTGCTCCGGGTTCCCAGCCGCCCCCCCCTGACGTGCACGTTCCTGAAGAGAGGAGGGGGCCACGTGCCCCGCCCTGGGCACCTGGCTTCCGGGGGGTCACCGCTCACCCGGCTGCTTTCTCTCTCCTCCGACGCAGGGCGCTGACGGCCAGCCCGGCGCGAAAGGCGAACAGGGAGAATCCGGCCAGAAGGGAGACGCTGGGGCCCCAGGTCCCCAGGGATCTTCCGGCGCGCCTGGCCCACAGGTGGGTAAAGCAACGTCCGGATCCTCCCCTCCCGCTGGGAAAACAGCCTGGAGGGGGGACTGGCCAGAGAGGAACGGGGGAGGGGACGGTGCTGGCCAGGGAGGAACAAGGGGGCTGGCCAGAGAGGAAGGGGGTTGGCCAGAGAGGAAGGGGGAGGGCTGGCCAGAGAGGAAGAGGGGAGGGGAGCTGGCCAGAGAGGAAGGGGTTGGCCAGAGAGGAAGGGGAGGGGAGCTGGCCAGAAAGGAAGAGGGGAGGGGAGCTGGCCAGGGGAACAGGGGAGGGGAGCTGGCCAGAGAGGAAGAGGGGAGGAGCTGGCCAGGGGAACAAGGGAGGAGCTGGCCAGGGGAACAGGGGAGGGGGAGCTGGCCAGGGGAACAGGGGAGGGGGAGCTGGCCAGGGGAACAGGGGAGGGGGAGCTGGCCAGAGAGGAAGAGGGGGGAGCTGGCCAGGGGAACAAGAGGAGGGGGAGCTGGCCAGGGGAACAGGGGAGGGGAGCTGGCCAGAGAGGAAGAGGGGAGGGGAGCTGGCCAGGGGGGAACGGGAAGTGGGGAGCTGGCCAGGGGGGAACAGGCCTGGGGAAAAGGAGCCCAAGAAAGGCCCCGGGTTTTTCTGGGCAAATTCACTGGCCATTTGCAGTGGGGCAGAGCCGGGCTCTGGGCCAGAAGCACGAGTGTCGGTCCGGCCCTTCCCTCTGGGCGCAGGATTCGACAGGCCCTCGCCCCTGCCCAGCCCCCCTGGCCCCGCCATGCAGGAGGAATTTCCGGGACCCCGGGCCGGCGGTGACACCGGGGCAGGCCCTGGGCGCCTCGGGGGCTGTGCTGACTTACCCCAGCGGGCGGGTGCCCAGCGACCCCACGCCCCGATTGGCCCTTTCGTGGGGAGGGGTTTGGACCAAACCCCCAGAGCCAGCCCAGGAGCGGGGCAGATTCCTGCCAATGGCCCCTCGGCAGCGCCCTTCCGGGGTGGCCCAACCTGCACTGCCCTGCGGGGTGGCACAGGGAGACCGAGTCGGCTCCGCGGCCTGAGCTGGGAGCCAGCTGCTTTCAGCTCCAGGGCGAGCGCCTCCTGAGGTCCCGGCCACAGACGTTCACCCGGGGACAGGGCGGCTGCTCCCTTGCCGCCACCAACCCCCCTGGGAGCTTGGCAGGCGGGAAAAGCCCCCCTCCCCCCAAGCCAGGGCCAGGGTCCTTCCCTGCCGCCCCAGGGCATGTCCAGCATGAACTGCCCCCGCGGGGAAGGGCGCCCTCTAGGGGGCACGGGCCGTAGAGCCGCCGCAGGAGGGGCTAAGGGGTCTCACTAGAGAACGTCGGGCTCAGAGGGAGGGGCTGGCCGCCGTAAGACAAGCACCCGCCCATTGGAATCAAGGGCCAGTCCCGCTGCCGAGCCCAGGGGCCGAGTTCCTGGGGTCCCTGTGGGGTGTAACCGGCTTCTCTCTCCTTCTCAGGGGCCCACAGGTGTGACTGGCCCTAAGGGAGCCCGAGGGGCACAGGGACCGCCGGTAAGTTCCGCCAGGCCATGCAACACCTGCAGACGGGCACCCAGGCTGGGCAGGGGGCTCCATGGGGCTGAGCAAGGCGGGGCGGGGAGCGGTGATCCAGGCCCAGGCGAGGGCCAGGGCCGCTTGTGGTGCGTCAGCGCCTTGCTGGCCGGAGGGCGGGACACCCCCTTCTAGGAAGGGGCCCAGGGGAGGGCTGTGTTGGTGCCAGCGGGGCCCCGGGCTCGGTGCGGTGTCAGCCGGGGCTCGGGGGCACCAACCCCGTCACTCAAGGCCCGCTCTGCTCACCCTCGATCTCTCCTCCTCACGCAGGGAGCCACCGGATTCCCCGGCGCTGCAGGACGTGTCGGCCCTCCCGGCTCTAACGTACGTTCGGCGGCGTCCGCGGCAGGGCCGCTCTTCAGGCTCTGGCAGGGAGACGGGCCTAGGCCAGCCCCTGCCTGTGGCCCAGTCCCGGTGGGCTTGTCCCTCACACCCTCCGCAGCGTTTCCTGCCCTGTCCTCGGAGCAGCCGGCACTGGCCACGGCGGGGGAGCTGGCCCTAGGCCGGCTGTCCCCGCGCTCCTGGCGTGTCCTCGCTGCCCAGGGCGCCGAGGGACCAGAGAACGGAGCCTCCAGCCAGAAGCGCTGCCCACGTTCCTTACGGATGAGCCAGGGAGCTCCTGCCCTGGCCCCGTTTTCCGTAGCTCGGATTCCCCCCAAACAAATTTCTGCTGGGACCAGGAGGCAGCAAAGAGGGCAGCTACTCCAGGGCCCAGCGATCCAGGGGCCGGGACTCCGCAGAGCCCCACGTGGTTCGCTGCAGCGCCCCGGGCAGCATGGTCTGGACGGTGGTGAGGGGCGGGGCATAGTCTGGGCGGCCCGGCCCCGTCTCTTCCACCCAGGGCTCCCCCCCCCCAACCTTTCCCAGGGGCCTGGCGTGTCTGTCCCCTCCCCTGGGGCGACCCACTGAGCTTTTGTCTAAGGGAACCAGTTGCCAAGTCTGAAGTAGCCGTGGGCCCTTTGGGCTGGGGGCGGGTTGAGACGGGCGGGGAGGGGCTAGTGAGTGCCTTGCGGTGACACAGACGGATTCTCGGGGGCCCGGATGGCCCATGGAACCGAATTGCTCGGCCTTGACGCATTAGGAGAGAATTGCTTCCTGGCCTTGGCCCCGTTCTCACCCAGTCCTCGTGCTTCTCTTCTAGGGTAACCCCGGCCCACCTGGCCCGCCAGGTGCTTCTGGTAAAGATGGTCCCAAGGGAGCTCGTGGTGATGGGGGCCCACCAGGCCGTGCTGGTGACCCTGGTCTCCAAGGCCCTGCCGGGGCCCCTGGTGAGAAGGGAGAGTCCGGGGAAGATGGCCCACCGGTGAGTTTTCACCTGCCCGTTGCCTGTCTTTGACTGCACGTTAGTCGTGAAGCCTCTGCTGGGTTTTACCCCCGTGTCTGTTTTCCAGGGGCCCGACGGGCCGCCCGGTCCTCAGGGCTTGGCAGGCCAGCGAGGGATCGTCGGTCTTCCCGGCCAGCGCGGTGAGAGAGGCTTCCCGGGACTGCCCGGTCCATCCGTAAGTAGCTTTCCCCTGTGACGCCAAACCCAGCCCCCGGTGCCCCGTCGCTGAAGGGGCTTTGCACGGCCGAGGCGGCTGCGCGGCGAGCTGGGGCAGATCCGTGGTTCTGGGCTCTTATCTCGCTGGCGGCCTGGGAAGGTCTGTCCCAGGCAGGTGCCGCCTGCTGCCGCCCTGGGGCACCCTGCCTTGAAAAGGTGTCATGTTGGAAGGGAAGAGCATCGAGTCCAGTCCTCCAGGGGTTGCCTAGAGAGGCCTCTCATGAGCAGCTGCTGGCAGGACCAATCAGGGCCCAGGAGGCCATAATAAAAGAGGGGGAGCTGGGTCTGCTGTGGGCCAGTTCTGGTGAAGCCAGGACAGTGAAACTGTCACTGCCTTAACCCTACGTAACCCCACCCACTCCGGAGTCTAGCCTGGGTGATAGTCGCCTGGTCTCTGTGACGGGACTTTGCCGCCTGGGGGGGGGGGAGCGGGAGTTCAGCATCAATTTGTTTCCTGTAAACCTACAGCAAGACTGTTCTGCAGGGCCCCCGGGCTCAGGCCGAGCCCTTGTGAGAACAGAGGATGCTGTGAGACATCTCTGTCTAGCCAGAGAGAAAGGGAGGTTGAACATGAAATGCCTGGAGCCGTTCCTGGCGCCCAAGTCAAGAGCCCATGGATGAGAGGGATAAGAAAAACAAGTGGAGATCAGAGGGAATTTGACCCAAATGAACCGTTTTGGGCCAGTGTCGTTTAAAACAGTTCACCATTGATAAAGCAGGAAATTCAGCGTTAAGGTCCCACAAACACCCTTAACTCTGCCCTGCTTCGCCACCCCCTTGCAAAGCATGGAGAGTCAAGTCTGGGCTATGCCCTGGGGACAACAGCTGCTGAAAACGCACGTACTGTGCGACGGGAGGAAATTCACCCCGTGCAAGGGGACAACACGACATTTTTTGCACCACTCTAATCCCATTGCGGGGCTTGCGAGTACCTGGAAGGGTCCCTAAACCCTCTAGTGCGCTCAGTTTCACTCTATATGCATTAGTCAGCTCCTCTGCATTGTCACGGCGCTTAGCAGTGCCTAGGACTGGCTCTACAGCACAGGTATCTGTGGCGTCACGGAGGACAGGTCCATCAGTGGTATGAGCCGGGATGGGCAGGGCTTGTGTCCCCAGCCTCGGTTTGCCAGAAGCTGGGCATGGGCGACAGGGATGCCAAAGGGCATGTGATGATTCCCTGGTCTGTTCTCTCCCTCTGGGGCTCCTGGCGTTGGCCGCTGCTGGCAGACAGGGCCCTGGGCTAGATGGACCTTTGGCATGACCCAGAGGGCTATGTTAAGACCTGGAATCACTTCTGTTCACAGTGCTTCCAAACCTGCCCGGCTTTTAGCTGCCCGGGGCTCACCATTACTGTCCTAGGCCCCCGTTCTCCAGCACCTGGCGCCTCGTGCTGTCACTAACGCCCGTGCGACATGGAGCAGCCGCACTGTGCACCCAGCTTGCCTGCCCAGTGCCGCTGACACAAGTTGCCCATCAATGGAGACTCTGCCCTGAGACCTCACAGCACCGCCCGGTACTTTTGCCCCCGGGGGCTGATGAGGGAGGTGCTGAGAAGCCCCTGGAGGGGTTAGCACAGCCCAGGCAATGCTGAGCACCTCTCCCGGGCTGGCCGGTATGAAAGTCCGTCGCCCACCCAGCCGGGTGCTTCCCCACTGAAAATGCACTTTCAAGACCGGAGCTGGCCCTGATCCGTCCCAGCTGGCGGGGTTGGGGCGCTGGGCTCTCGGAGGGAAAAGTCAAACATTGGCGGGCGAAAGCAGATGACGTTCATGAACAAATCTGTGGCCAAAGCCCCCGTGCGGTGTCCAGAAACCCGCCTTGGTGGGCTGGTTCCGAGCAGCCCCCCCGCAGAGCCCTTCGCGGGCGGCTCCCCGGGGCCGCGAGCCAGGCAGTGGCCAAACCGAGTCAGACTCTCCCCGGGAAGGAGCCATTATCCCAGGGGCCGGCCAGAGGCAACGCCCGTCTGCTCCCCCCCCGGAGACCCTGCTGCAGCATCCAGGCAGGAAGGAGGCGCAGGCCTGCCCCCAGCCCTGTGGGCAGTGGAACCGTTCTCTCGCTGAGTCGGGCCAGAGGCGGGTGGGCTCGGCCAGGACCCTGCGGGGGCGCGAGCGCTCAGGACGGCGGCTGAGCAGAGGCAGCCCGTGTACCGCGAGGAAATCAGCCCCCCGGGATTTTCCGTTTCAGGGTGAGCCTGGCAAACAAGGAGCCCCCGGAGGTGCCGGCGACAGAGGCCCCCCTGGGCCCGTGGGCCCGCCCGGTCTGACTGGGCCGTCTGGTGAACCTGGGCGCGAGGTGAGCACCAACCGCGACGCGGCAGGCTAGCAGCCTGGACACGAAGGGAGACGGATCGGCCATGGGCGCCTCCTCTCAGCCTTCAGCCTCAGCCCGTGCCCATGGCGCTGGCTGGAGATCGGCTCATGCGGACTCGCTTTCCTGGTGTAACCCAGATCCGCCTCCGCCGGGGACATGGCCTCTCTGGTTCTCGCCCGGGATGCTTTGTTCCTCCAGCTCCTTTGCCGGGTCTGCACCTCCAGGCCTAACTCCCCTCCTCTCCTCTCCTCCCTCCCAGGGCACCCCCGGCTCGGACGGCCCCCCCGGCAGAGATGGGTCCGCTGGCGTGAAGGTGAGCTGGGCACGAGGGGTTTCCAGCCCAGGTCTGGGGCCCCCGCACTCATCTCCGTTCTCCAGAAGCAGGGTCCCGGGTTTGGGGGTCTCAGAGGCTGCTGCTCTCGGTGGCTCGTTCCCTTCCGGCCTGGCCGTGCCATGTCCTGGGCCGCTGTGGCTGCTGGGAGCAGCGTCAGATGGAGGCCATGCCTAGCACCCTGGCTTGCTCCTGGCTGAATGACCCCCCCCAGGCCGCATCGTGCAGCGCTGGGGGCTTCGTGCTCCTGTCCAAACCTGGCCCGGGTGCTTGGCCACTCCCGTCCCAGCAGAACGCAGGCCAGAGATGCCCTCTGGGCCCCGGGGGAGGGAGTGGTGACGTCCGTTGGTGGCACAGCAGGGAGCGTGCACCGACCCTAACCGCCGTGTCTGTCTCCTGGCAGGGCGATCGTGGCGAGACTGGTGCTGTCGGCTCCCCTGGTGCTCCTGGCCCTCCTGGCTCCCCGGGCCCTGTCGGTCCAACGGGCAAACAGGGAGACAGAGGAGATTCTGTAAGTGCCCCTCCGGGGGCGAGTCGTCTCCCAAGGGGAGGGCAGGCGTCGCAGAGTCCAGAGGGGCGCTGGCTGTTTGAGAGCTCGACCCAGGGTCCCGGCAGAGCCGAGGTTTCGGGATTCAGGGTGTTGGAGGGCTCCACCACAGTGCGGGCAGACAGCCGAGTGCTCGGAGGAGACGCTGGCCGTGTGTTCGGAGAGCCATTACAGGGCAGTGTGGTCATTCGGCGCCAGTGCCCTGGTCTGAGTATTTCGAGGTATCGATCTGGCTTGTACGAGGGCAGCGGTGGGCCGGCGTTGCTGTCAGGAGGAAGCATGGAGGTCAGGGGGATGGGCGGGGGCTGGTTTCAGCCCCAGAGACCCGGCCGGCCTGTCCGACTTCCCCGGCCCACTCGCTAAAAGCTGCCTGGTGCAGCTAGTCGGCTCGGCTCAGGCGGGACTCGGTCAGGCCAGACGTACCTTCAGGGGAGCGAATACTGGACTGCGGCTCTCGGGCCCATCAAGCGAGCTGCCGCGAGGCCACGGCTGGGAGCTGGCGCTGGACACATGCAGGCGTCTAACCGGGAGAGGACTCAACCCGACACTAGCCCGGGCTGGGAGTCAGAAGCCCGACAGGGCGTTTTACTCAGGGCCTCTGTGGGGGGAGTCCCGGGGCCCATTGTGGGCCGGACTCAGCCTAGCTGCTCTGGTCTGGGAGGCTGGGAATGGGCACAGCCCTTTGGATGGTGCCGCGGCAGCCCCTCGGCGCGGGAGACTCGTCCGCAGGGGCCTCGCAGCGTCTAACCAGCCTGTGTCTTGTTCCAGGGCGCTCAAGGCCCCATGGGTCCCTCCGGCCCTGCAGGCGCACGCGGCATGCCGGTAAGTATCCTCGGCCCGGTCCCGAGCGTGTATCCGGGGGCAGGGATTTCCCTTCTGTTCCTTGGGCGCTTCTGTTGCTGCATGGTGCTGGGGAACCGGAGGCCGGAGATTTCCAGCTGGAGCTCCTGTGGGGTGCGCAGACAGGCACTGCACCCGCTGCATGGGACGCCCTGCGGAGTTGTGTGCAGTGTGTTTGTTGTGTGCCCTCGCCGTGTGCCAGGCCTGCTGGGCTGGGTCACACCCTGCAGTGTGGTGTGTGTCCTCACCATGTGCCGGGCTGCCGTGTGTTGTGTGCCCTCGCCGTGTGCCAGGCCGGGTCACACCCTACCGTGTGTTGTGTACCCTCACCGAGTGCCGGGCCCACCGGGCTGGGCCACGTCCTGCCCTCTGACATTTCCTGCGCCAGGCTAAACGCTTTTCTCTCATCGCCCAGGGTCCGCAGGGGCCTCGCGGGGACAAGGGCGAGGCCGGAGAGGCTGGCGAGCGAGGGCTGAAGGGTCACCGCGGCTTCACTGGGCTACAGGGTCTTCCTGGGCCTCCCGTAAGTTTCTGCCTCAGCGCCTCCTCGGCAGGGGACTCGGCACAGGACGTGCCGTGTAGGGGTCGACCGGACCGGGGGGTGCTGAGGGAGAGAGGAGCAGGGGGGCTCTGGGCTCAGCAGGATGGCCTGAAATGGGACTTACCAGCCCCCCCATGGTGGCCGTGCCGCAGCCCCTGGCCTCGGGCCAGGTGAGAAGCTGGCGGCCTCTCTTGGCCAGGCCTTGCGTGGAACTGGGCTGCTCATGCCTCAGACCCCCAGCCTTGGGTACCCCCTGTTTGGCCAGGGACCCCCTCCCCGCTGGAAGCTGCCCAGATGCTGAGAGACGACCCTGTGGTTCTGTTTCCACCCCCTTAGGGTCCATCTGGAGATCAAGGAGCTACTGGTCCTTCTGGCCCTTCTGGTCCCAGGGTAAGTCCAGTTTCCGGCGCGCGGGAGGGTAGCGCAGGGGCGGCGCGAGGAGAAGTTCGAGTCACTCACTTAGCCGAGCCGAGCAAGGTGCAAAAGATCCATCCACAGGACCCTGGGTTTTAGTCCCATCCAGCTTCAAGGAGAGGAAATTCAAGGGAGACTTTTGTAAGCTGGACAAAGGAATTTGTACTTCCAGTGTAAGCGGTTTGCACACACATGTGCCCTCTGCTGTTCTGTGTGTCATGGTCCCTGTAGCGCTGGCAGCTGGAGGTGATTCGCCTTAGCATGTGCACTGAGGTCAGTCTCTGCCAGCCATTCGCAGCACAGGCAGCTGCAGTCGGGTTCTCCGTGGCCATGGCAGAGGGAGCGGGGGAAGTCGCCTGGGTGCCCTGTCCATTATGTTAGGACTTAGCCTGGCTGCCTCATTCCTGCATAGAGCCCTTTGAGCGTGCACTTGTCTTTTTACACCATGATCCTTGACCGGCCTGGCTCTCAACGCGGCCTTGTGACTCTTTCCTAGGGTCCCCCAGGCCCCGTGGGTCCCTCTGGCAAAGACGGTTCTAACGGCATGCCTGGTCCGATTGGTCCTCCTGGGCCTCGCGGCCGTAGTGGCGAAACTGGACCTGCTGTAAGTACCGGCCCCCTCAAGAGCCGCCGGCCCCGTGCGCCACCACCAGCGTGGCCTGTCCTGCGGAGCAGCGGCAGGGCCTTACAGGCCTGGGTGCCTTTTGCACTGTGTCTCCATCACCCCGGCCTGCTCCATCGTCTGTATCTCCCCAATCCACCCTGAGCAGGTCGATCAGCCTGTTCTGCCCCAAGTGGCTCCAGCACCCCACTGCACCCCAGGTGGCTCTATTTCCGCCTTGTCCCCGCAGTCACTCCCGCCTGCACCCCGCGACGCTCTTCCCCCGCTGTCTCTCCCCTCAGCAGCTCCGTTACCCTCCCCCGCTCCAAGTGGCTCTATCACCCAAGTCCGCCCCGCTGCGACTCCCTCGCCGCTGGCTGTCCCGGTTAAATCTCCTGGCTGAGGAGCAGCAGGAGACCATCAAGCCGTTTGTCAGCTTGGGGGGGGGGGGCGGGATCTGGTGAGTGGGGGTGCAAATGGGAATCGCAGCAGCAAGGAGCTTGGCTCCGAGTTCGAAACAAGGCTCTTGTCTTTCCCCTCCCACTGCAGGGCCCTCCTGGAAACCCTGGCCCCCCTGGACCACCCGGCCCCCCAGGCCCTGGCATCGACATGTCGGCCTTCGCCGGGCTGGGCCAGGTGGAGAAAGGCCCTGACCCCATGCGCTACATGCGAGCGGACGAGGCCTCCAGCGACCTGCGCCAGCACGACGCCGAGGTCGATGCCACGCTGAAATCCCTCAACAACCAGATCGAAAGCATCCGCAGCCCCGAGGGCTCCAAGAAGAACCCAGCCCGGACCTGCCGGGACCTTCAGCTCTGCCACCCCGAGTGGAAGAGCGGTGAGTGCTGGGCCCGGCTCTCTCAGGCCTTGGCTTCTCATGGGCACGGCTCTGCTGCCGACCCCGGCACCCGCCCGCACGCCCCCCTGCTCCTCCGCCGGTGCTCTGCCCCACTCCTCTCCAGCGCCCGCCCGCGCGCCCCCCTGCTCCTCCGCCGGCGCTCTGCCCCACGGCTCCTCTCCAGTGCCCGCCCGCCGCCCCTGCTCCTCCGCCGGCACTCTGCCCCACGGCTCCTCTCCAGCGCCCGCCCGCCCGCCTCCCTGCTCCTCCGCCGGCGCTCTGCCCCACGGCTCCTCTCCAGCACCCGCCCGCACGCCCCCCTGCTCCTCCGCCGGCACTCCGCCTCACGGCTCCTCTCCAGCACCCACCCGCGCGCCCCCCCTGCTCCTCCGCTGGCGCGCCACCTCACAGCTCCTCTCCAGCGCTCTCCCGCGTGCCTCCCTGCTCCTCTGCCGGCGCTCTGCCTCACGGCTCCTCTCCAGCGCCCGCCCGCGTGCCCCCCTGCACCTCCGCCGGTGCTCTGCCCCAAGTCTCTTCTCCAGCTCCCACCCACTGCTCCCGCTCTGGGATCCCCCCGGCCAGTGCTAGTGCACCTCACTCTGACCTGCCACCTGCCTGCTGTCCTATTCCTGGGCTCCCCTCCGACACGCAGCTCTGTGCATGCACCGTATTCCTGACCTAGCCCATCCTCCACTGCCGCCGGCATTTCAAAGCAGAACCACCCCGCCTGACACACCACCCGTCGGTCCTGCGCCCACCAGCGCGCCATGCCACTAACCTCTGCGCGTTCCACCGCTGCAGGCGACTACTGGATCGACCCCAACCAGGGCTGCACCCTGGACGCCATGAAGGTTTTCTGTAACATGGAGACGGGCGAAACGTGCGTCTATCCCAACCCATCCAGCGTGCCCAGAAAGAACTGGTGGACCAGCAAGACCAAGGAGAAGAAGCACGTTTGGTTTGGAGAGACCATCAATGGCGGCTTCCACGTACGTGGCTGGGGTTGCTGTTTCAAATGAACAGGGAGGTGGCGTCCCTGGGGCGTTTAGGGGAGGGCTGGGCGCTCTAGCTCCTATTCAGAGGGAGAGCCCTTTTCTTTACCGCGAGAGCCAGCTCACAGTGTGTTTAGCAGCACCGACATTTTCCAGCACGAGTGGCGATTGTAGAGGGGTCACTGAGTGCTGAGCAACTGCCCTCTGAACAGCACGCTTCTGTGCCATGTCGCCATTTGGGTGCTCCATAAACATGTAAGCCCTCCCCTCCGTGTTACTCGGTGTCTTTGAAAATACAGGCCCACGACTCAAGGTGCTGTTACATTGCATTCGAACCTGAATGGAATGGAACCACACACACACACACACATTAAAACATGCAGCAAATATGTCTGAAAGTCTGTGTATCGCGCACATGCTGATGTAAAGAGCCGTACGGCCCCAGGGAGGGGGGAGACGTGTCGGCAGCAGCGCGAAATTGGCAAAGGAAATCATTTTTCTTCCATGCTGCTCCCACTCTGCAGCAGGCCAGTTAGCAGCAGAACAGGAAAAGGCAGGTTACTAAAGGCATGTCAGTAGGAGCGAGGCACCTAAAGCCCTTGGCCCGTCTGGTGCTTTATGCCCAAAGGCGGTAACAGGGCTCTGAGCTATTAGGGAGGGAGACCATGCGCGAGGGGAATTTTTTATGGCAACATGCTGCGTGTGCTGCTTTCCCATGGCGACGGCTGAGAACTAGCACGTGTCCTAGCTTAGTAGGACCTGTCCCTACTCAAGCACTTTCCTGTCTCATTCAGAACCGCAGCACCGTGGCTTTTCCGTGCTTTGCTTTCAGGCGCGTTTGGCCTTTAGCTCTCGGGGGCCTTCACAATTTAGAACGTGTTAACAATGGGGGAGGGGCGGGTGCTGCCAGTTCATGCCAATGGTCTGAATCTCCGCGTAACCAGGCTGGGGTTTTCGCAGGTGCCCAGGAAAGGGGGTATCCAGAACAGTGGTGACGGACGTTGTCTTAGACACGCCTTAGAGGACATAGCTGAGGGTGCCTTTACCTGCCAAGCTGACACGCGAGGCCCATGGCTACCCTGCCTTGCTCACCATCTTGGTCTCCCCTTCCAGTTTAGCTATGGCGATGACAACCTCGCCCCTAATACTGCCAACATCCAGATGACCTTCCTGCGCCTCCTGTCCACCGAAGGCTCTCAGAACATAACCTACCACTGCAAGAACAGCATCGCCTACATGGACGAGGCGTCTGGCAACCTGAAGAAAGCCATCCTGATCCAGGGATCCAACGATGTTGAGATCAGAGCCGAGGGCAACAGCCGATTCACATACAGCGCCCTGGCGGATGGCTGCACGGTAAGCTGGCGGACAGCCCCGACGCTTAGGATTTCTCTTGCAGGGCATCTGCAACAGGCTCTCATGCCATCAGCTAACGAACCCTCGTGCGCTCAGCTGCTGGGCCAGTGGGTGTCATTACGCCGTTTTGTGGGGAAATTGGGGCCCTGGGTTTTTTTAGGAGCAAAATTTTCAAGAGCAGCGATTTGGTGCACCTGTTTGGAGAGGACTGAGATGGGGGCCCCGTGGTGCTGGGCATTGCCCAGACACAGCAAGGGAAATGCAGGGTAGCTCTTCTGGTGGGGTGTGAAACAAACCCTCCCTAGCGCCATAGCTGCGCCAAGCGAGGGGGCTAACGGTGTTTGGAGAGAGGGTGCCCCCTACACCAGCACAACTCCGCCTCCTCGCAGCAGAAATCCACCTACACGGGGGTGTGTGTGTGTGTGTGTGTGTCTGCTTCTCCCCCTCCTCTCAGCGTAAATCCACCTACACTGGGTGTGTGTGTGTCTGCTCCTCCTCCTCCTCCCAGTGTAAATCCACCTACACGGGGGGCGGTGTCTGCTCCTCCTCCTCCTCCCAGCGTAAATCCACCTACACGGGGGGGGGGGGTGCGTCTGCTCCTCCCCCTCCTCTCAGCGTATGCACCTCCTGGCCCCCCCCAAAGCTGGAGCCCCCTCCTGCACCCCCAAGCTCCATCCTCAGCCCACACTCCAGTCACATGATGGTGGGTCGCAGCATCGCCAATTTTCTTCACCTGGGTCACGAGGAACCCGAGTTTGAAAATCGCTGCTCTGTGGTCCCTTCTGGCCATGGGGCTGTCTACACAAATGGGCTAATGCCAGCGTAGTGACCCCGAGAACGTGGGTGTGACATTCCAACCAGCCCAGACTGAGAATCTGCTCCTGAGGCCAGTGTTGATGGCAGTCGCAGTGTCTAGTAATCCCTGGTGTCATTTTCTCTCCCCAGAAACACACTGGCAAATGGGGCAAGACCGTCATTGAATACCGATCGCAGAAGACCTCACGCCTGCCCATCATTGATATTGCACCTATGGACATTGGTGGAGCCGAGCAGGAGTTTGGTGTTGACATTGGGCCAGTCTGCTTCTTGTAAAAACGACTTCTTTTAAACCCAATCCAATTCCATTAAAAAAACCAAACCAAACCAACCCCCCCAAGGACCTGCGTACTTTCCAATCACGTGTATGACTTCTGCACTGAATGGGTGACTCAGTCCCCACATTGCCAAACATCCACACGCTTACATTTTGGACTATTGTCTAGTTCTAAAGCCATCACTGGGCAGACTGCGAAATAAAAATCAGTGTTATTTATTTATTGTCTTCCTGTAAGACCTCTTGTTGGGTCAGGTGGAGGTGGGAATCTAACTGGCAGGTGTGACGGCCCCTCCTTACAAAACGGAGTCCCAAGTACAGGTATAACCAATCTTTCTCCCCCCGGGTTTATCATCAGCAGGAGTACTGTGTAAAATACAACAAAAATGGTGCTATTATTGTAAAACAAGTCTGTATTTTTTAACATCAATTGATATAAAAAAATTTGTTGGAAAGTACACATTGATCTGAGCTTTGTTTATTTTTTTATCTCTATGTATAGGAATTTCTAGCATTCTAACACTTCCCCTTCACTTCATCCCTTTCTCGGTTTGTTATAACCGTATTTTTTTTCCAAACCAAGACAAAGGAAGTTTTAGGGTCCAATCTCAAACTTCCCTAGTTTTAAGCTACCTCACACAAAAAAAATTAAAAAATAAAAAAAAAGGAAAAAAGGAAAAAAAAATCTTGAAACTGACCACGAAAGCAGACAACAGAGCAGCCGTGCGATTTCTGTAAAGGAAATCACTAATTCTACAAGGTAATGGTGCCAAGCAAGGGACTTCTGGGCACACGGTCTCGCTTGTCTGTGGCAGGTTTAGTGGGAATATTTAAAGAGAGGTGGGGGAACCTAGTAACGGCCCAAGGAGGCCGAGCATAACACAACCTGCTCTGCCAAGTTGTGTTACATCTTCCCTAAATCTTACATCATTGGTATTGCAGTAGCTGTCGAGTGAATGGGGTATACATGAAAACATTTGCCACAAGGACTTGGCCACTACCTACTTAAAGTTTCTTTAACATTTAATTTCCAAAACTAAGCATGTGGATTTTCAGCTCACTCCACCCGCTTGCCAATGCTACCCCACCCCATCTACAAAAGTGTCCCTTTGGGGTCATGAAGACTAGGACACACACCTGTAGGAATATGTACTACTTTATAGATGTAAAATAGACTTTAAAATATTTTGCAATACACAAGAGTTCACACACTCACTGCTTGTGAAACTACTCTGTTCCCCTGTCTTTCTAAGCCCATTTCCCCCCCCCACTCCCTTATTTCCACATTACAGATAGAATGCTTTTCCTAGTTTAAAAAAAAAAAAAAAAAAAAGACACCTTTGTTGAAATTTGTTATTTGTATTAATTGCCCTACGATGTAATCTTTGTTAAATGATGTTTTATCTTATCTGGGAACTTTCATGACAAACCAAACCAACACAAATAAAAAAATTTAAGTAAAAATATTAAACTGAAATGGCTCTCATTTCATGGTTTAATTAAAACAAGTTTCCTTCCAAGCAATGTGATTGCTAATTGGAAGAAAAAGCCCTATAGCTGAAATATCCCCTCACCTCTCCTCCCCCAACCAAGTCTACTCATACTGCATGGCTTTACAAAGGTGCCGAACCTTCTTGCATAATTGTGTTGCCACTGCACATGATTTTAATCACAAGTCTCATAAGTTTTGGGGTTTCTCTTAAAGACCCATCTCCTAGACTCCGGTGATTACACGAGACACACTTTATATTTTAAAGCTGTAAAGAACTCACAGTTATAAAGAATATGAAACCCAAAGGCTCAAAAATCAGAAAGCAAACACAAAACCCAAATGTATTTAAGTCCTATAATTTCTTGAGCCCAGACTCATGATTGTTGAACATTTGGAATTAGTGGGAATGGGCTGATCTTAATACAGCTGTTTGAGTTATAAACATGAATACATCCATGCAGGACAGGGCCTTAATCTGTTGCCACAAGAAATTAAAGGCCAGCTTGCAAGATTTAATTTTTTTTAAAAGACTTTAAAATGCAAAATGCATCTAATGCAGACTCCTACCTCCAACTTTAGCACTGGGAAAAGTTCAGAAAAGGGCAACAAAGTTGATTAGGGGTTTGGAACGGCTGCCCTATGAAGGGAGATTAAAAAAAGACTGGGACTTTTCAGATTAGAAAAGAGGAGACTAAGGGGGGGGATACAATAGAGGTCTATAAAATCATGACTGGTATGGAAAAAGTGAATAGGAAAGAAATACTTCCTTTTGTTCCCATCACATAAGAACTAGGGGTCACCAAATTAAATTAATAGGTTGCAGGTTTAAAACAAAAAGGAAGTTTTTCTTCACTTAGTCAGCCTGTGGAACTCCTTGCCAGAGGATGTTGTCAAAACCAGGACTTTAAACAGTTAAAAACAACAACCTAGAAAAATTCATGGAGGACAGGTCCATCAATGGCTATTAGCCAGGATGGGCAGAGATGGCATCCCTAGCCTCTGTTTGCGAGGCTGGGAATGGGGAGGGGATCATTTGATGATGCCCTGTTTTGTTCATTCCCTCTGGGTTACCTGGCATTGGCCACTGTCAGAAGACAGGATACTGGGCCAGATGGACCATTGGTCTGACCCAGTATGGCCGTTCTTATGTTAGGCGTAGGCCTCATGTGGAAAAAGCATCAAGTGAGGCTGTGCATATGCACAGCCAGAGCAAAAACAAAGCAGCAGCTCCTAACGAAACAAGTGCAGTAAAATGTCCTTACAGGGCTTGTTAGCAAGGACGGAGGCCAGGAGCCTTAGCTTTAAGTTCAACACTGCTAGGGTTCTTTACCCTCTATAGATGGACGAGGCCCTCGATGGGGACAGAGCTGTACTCGATTAGCATGGGGTTATATAGGGGTTGTTGTGATCCTCCTATGTTGACATTATGTGCAATTCTGCAGGTAGATTCCAGCTAACCCTACACCAATCTGTCTTGAGCAACGTATCACATGTAGCTCTTACTCACTCCTCCACAGTTCTCAAAAGCACTTTACAAAGATGAGCCGTATCTTTCCGTATCCATACAAATGATAAAGAGGCACAGAGGGGCTTTGAGCAAGGTCGCCAAGCATGCATCGGGCACAGCCAGGGGAAGAATCCTGGTGGATCAAGGAGGCCCCATGTGGAGCTACAGGCCGAACGTGACACACTTGGAAACCAAAGAACCCAAATTAGTAAGACTGAGGCTTGAAGAAAAAAACCAAACCACAACGCTTATGAGTTCCTCATATAAAAAACAGTCACAAGAGTTAGAAACACGAAGTGAGAGAAGAATGTGGTCCAGTCTGTAGGCATTTATCAGCCTAAATTACTTTACGTGGTGGCAAGTTGATGGCGCTAAAGTCATCCCTAATTTTGGAATCTCCTGATGACTCAAATGTGCAAGTTCCCTGGGTTGTGTTGAATTCAGGATTAGCGATTTTTTCATTCAGTTTACATATTCTTTTGATCTTGAGATACACACGCTGAATAAAAAGATACAGGTTCTAACCTTGCACCAGTGCTATGCATAGCCACTGACTCAGCTGGAAGAAATGTCTCCCAAAGATTCAGGACTGCCATTCCTGGAAGAACTGGCACTCCAGTCCCACAAGGATCAAGTAAATACACAACTGAGAGTGGGTGAAAATTAAGGCCCCGAGGAAAGAGAACAGTAGCTGTTGCTGGAAGGTGGACCGTGTGTTTGAGAGGCTGGGAAAAGGGAACTGCCATCACATCACAACCTGATCATTTTATTATTTTTAGACTAATTAGACTGGAGCCAGGGTCGAGCCCCGGCACTTCTGGACTTGCCACGTCAGGAAAGTTTAAAAAAAAAATCATCACTGGAGACCCAGCACTTCTGTCATTACAAATTAGTGCTGCTTTCAGAGCTGAGTCACCAGAATGCAAATAAAGGGGAATGTTGTCCAGCAGCAAAACGTTTGATGCTAGAGTTCAGTACTTCTCTTGCCATGGACAGGGCACTCCCGCACTGGATCCCAGCCAAGGTCCATCTAGCCCCGTATCCTGCTCTCGATGCTTCAGAGAAAGGGGCAAGAACACCAGAGTAGGCAGAAGTGGGATCACTGCCTTCCCCCTTCGCCCCCCCGCATCACTCAGCGCCTCACCTCAAGTGGTTACAGGTTGTCGTAAGCCCTGTGTGTGTCTGTACAGGTCCTGGCATGCTGGGCCCTGATCCATGAGTTGGGACACCCATCAATACGTTTTGCAAACAGCTAACATGTAGATCAGCCAGCTAAGAAGTTGAGAGCGAGTGCACACAGAGCGGCTGCCGTACAAAGCATTCAGGTCCAGGGCAGGAAGGCTGGAGATGAGAAGAGCCAGGCGCTACTCCATTCAAGTGACACTTCAATGGTAAATAATCTCAGGTTTTATTAGCAAATGCAAGATTCAGTCCTAGAAATTCTGCCAGCAAAGTGCAATGCTGCACAACAGTAGTGACGCTGCCTTGAGTCACACCAGCCACCTTTCATCAAGGAACATTTGAGGTATCTGTTTCCCTTTCAGATTTAGACTGACTGACTTGTTTCTCCCCACTAGCATAGCTACTTCCTCTAAACTACGAGAAAGATGCCGGCTGACTTAGCCCAAAAGAAATGGGGAAGCCGAGTTGAATTAGCGAATTTCAGAGCCCTGAATTCATGAAGTGCAAGAGTCTGGCTCAGAAGGAATCTATGGAGTTAGTGACCTTCATATGAAGTGAGGAATTGAAAATACCTTGTGTTCAACCTTCAGTGCCAGGGTTAACTGGCGACTACACATACTAAGCTATAAACTACACCTCTCAAGAATAGAAGTGCAATCAGCTCAAGTCTGCACTCCAGCCAAATCCCCATGCAAAAATGAGCCAATGCCTGGAGAAGCTACACACGGATACTTTAAATCCCTTCTTTTACTGAGAATATACAGAAGTACAAAAATGCTATTCTAAAATACTGGCCCTTACCAACTGGTACAAAGTCTTCCTGTTGAGAGAAAGCAGCAGGTATGCAGACTGAACTGCTCAATTACAGGTTCCCTGTCTTCAGTGACACACTAGAACTCACAACCTTTAAATACAACATACTCCGAGAGTAGACGCTTCATAACAATGCATAAAGGTAAGAGGTCCAAGAGCTAGCTGGTCCACACAGGGAAATCCGTTCCACTGAGCGGGGCAGCTATGGAAACAGCCATCGCAATGAGATACGGTTTTGTTACACGATGGATGGATGCCCTTGGTCAGTAAGCAAACCAGAGCCTCAAACATATGCTGATTAGCACCAAGTATTTCCTCTTTAGCATCTGTCATAAGCTCCAGCTCCAGAGAATAAATACGAGTGCCACTCTCTCCTAGGGGGACACCATGGAGAAATCCTACTAATGAAAAGAGATCATTTTACTGGTGTGCTGCCACTGAGCAGAATGAGGGGCAAAGAGTTTCACCGAAACAGGACCAAAAAAGCGCCCAACCAAGCATCAGCAAAATTCAATTCCCAGCATTATCCCAAGGCAATGCCAGAGTCTGAGGCCTCTTTGTATTTCAGTAAGTCCTTCCACGGAGAGATCCATTTAAAACAGTCACTTGATTTCTTCTGGAATGAATTCTAAGCACTTCAGTGCAACAGCTAAATATCTGATCCACACCACATTAAGTGGGTGGGCAGCCTGCACGTTGTGGAGAGGGTCTCAAATGGCTGCCCAGAGGTAAGCAGTGCAGCCGGGTTGCCTGTGTGTTAATGTGAAGTGCCACCTGCTCTCAGACACCTCCGGCTCACTCCAAGTTTTGCCACAGACAGCACCGATCCCTCTAATCCCATTTAAAAGTTACTTCGCGATCCTGCTGACAGGTACAGAATTCACCATGGAAGTCAGCCTGCATGATCACTTCCCCCAAAGCAGTACTAGTTGACTTAGGTGTCTTCAGAGCATCGTCTTCTCTTTGGATAGGCTGTTTAGGGAAGGTGGGGAGGACACAGGTCGTGAGTCCTGGACAGTTGTGGAATTAGCACCACAATCTACATAGTGATATGTTTCCAAGGAGCTCTGAGTCACATGGCCGATGTAGGAGATTTTCACTGATGTTCTGGAAGAGAAAAAGTTTCGATTTAGCTCAGGTAGGACACATTCATTTAAATCCGCAATTAGATGCAAAGACAGCCTGAGAAGAGATTATTGTAATATCAGACCACAATGGGCAAGGCAGGGCTTTGTAGTTATCCCCTTCCCCTCCAAAACTACCTTGGGGATTAAGGTATGAAATCAGGGATGTTGGTTAGTTTGTAGGGCTGTTTTCCCCCCTTTATCAGATTTTCACTTTTATGCAACTAAACGGTTCTGCATTCTTGGCTGGTGGGACCAGCTGCCTGCTGTAGTTACACTTCCCACAGTCTTACAGAGAGGCAGCGATCCACACCAGACTACGCCCTAGTTCAGAGCGGGAGCAAGCTTCAAGCACCGAAGCAACAGGCTTGACCCGATTTCACTGCTGCTAATGGAAGGGAGGAGAAAACATGCCCCTTTGATTATCGAAGGCCCACCCCCAACTTCCATCGACTCAGCTTCTCTTTGCCTGCAGCCTAGGCTTGTCACTGCAGCCCCCTTAACGCACCTGAGCAGCCTACTGCAGCCAAAACACTCAAACACAGAAGGAGGAATTATTTTCTAAAGATAATGGGGCAAACAATTAAGGGACCCATTTGCAAACATCTAGAAGATAATGAGGTGGTAAAAAAACAGCCTGGATTGGCCAAGAACCAATCATGTCAAACTAACCTGATCTCTTGTTTCCATGTCAAAGAAAAGCTAAGAGCAACCAAAATGTTTAAAGGTCTAGAACAGGGCTACTCAATATGCGGCTCGTGGCCCATTTGTTTGCGGCCCGCGGTGCAGTTCGGGTTTACACGGGTCTTCTGCTGATATGCATTTTAGTAGTTAAATTCCTGAACTGTCATTGCTCATTAAAAGTGCTGTCATATAGGTAGAAATCAGGTAAATATTGCATTAATATCAGCAGAACTGACTTAAATGGGGCCTGTGTGTTGTGTAGTCCAGCCTTAATCTTTGTATTCATGCCTGTCAGTGTGAAAGAAGCTATTTTCATATATATTTGCACATATATGCAACCACACTTAAGCTGCTGCCCTTGGCATGTGCTGTGAGTATCAATGTGGCCCCTGGAGCTTCCAAAGTGGAGTAGCCGTGGTCTAGAACATTACCTATGAGGGAAGACTGAAAAAAGTTGATTTAGTCTAGAAAAGAGAAGACAAGGCGGGACATAACCGCTGGAATAAACTAACCCCCCTGACAGGAAGTTTTTCCTAATATCCAACCTAAACCTTCCTTGTTGCAATTTAAGCCCATTGCTTCTTGTCCTGCCAATAGATGTTGAGGAGAATAATTTACTCCCTCCTCCTTGTAACAACCTTTTAGGTACTGGAAAATGGCTATCATTGGAGATTTTTGTAAGAGCATGTTAGACAAGGAAAAAAAAAAGAAAAAGGATCATGGTGTGTAGATGATGTTTGGTCCTGCTGTGAGGACAGGGGACTGGATTGGATGACCTCTCAAGGTCCCTTCCAGTCCAAGGATTCTGTGGTTCTATGATTAGGTCCCTAGATCACAGTGATGGGAATCTGTATGCTAAAGTCAAAGTAAATGATGATGATACTGAAAGTTGCCTTTGATACAACCATGATCTGCTTTGTCATCACCCCTGCCCCAGAAGCCATCCTCTCCTATAGACAGAGACCCACACTTTACACAACCGTATCTCCTAGCAGTTGGCTCACCCCTGATACACGGAACTAGTTTGGGATGCTTGCCACAAAGAGTCTGTCTGTGAGCCACAGTGCTTGTCCCAAGCCTGGACAAAAGAGCTGCTGTTCTGCTGAAAGGTTTTACTTGAGCGGGTCACAAACCTCATGCAACAGAAATAGTCCAGTTAAACAACTTAGAGACAGTAGGTGCAAACCAAGCCCACACCACAAGCGACAAATCTCAGTGAAAGCCAAAAGGAAACTGGCATCTCATGACATCCAACCCTGATGATGAAATCTGCACAACGGGGAAGATGTACTACAACTAGCTAGCGCCCACAATAGTGAAGGAACTGGACTGCCTGCTGGGTCAGCAGTGGAGGAGGTGCTCAAGTCTAAGATAAGGTCACTGCAATTCCATTTCCAGTCCGAGTGCAGTAGCACATATAAGAAATTACATACCTCATGAAGATCACTATGTTATGCACCTTGACCTTGGATAATGTACAAAAGAAACTGTAAGAGACAGACAAACACAGAAAAATATATTAGAAGACTAACAGAGTTTGATCCATAACTAACTTGGAGAAATGCATTTTTAAAAGTTTATTGGATATCTTGGAACTCCCTTTTTTGGTGTGGGTCTGCTCTGGCTGAACTGTCCAGAACCCTTAACTATTTTTTTAACATTTGAAAAGTGACCTGCAAATGACCTGTCAGGTCTTATATTTTTGGCCACCAGGAACAATTTAAATAAAGCTGCAGAAGTCAGATCATTTTTCTCACTGATTTCCAGCTTAAACAGATTCTTTGCATGTACTGCAGAGATAAACAATAAAAAAAATTCTTACTACACATAGGAGAAAGGTCCACCCATCTCTGATTTCACGGTGAAATTCACCTGGAAAGACAGCAAACAGAATAATGAATCCAGAGTTACTGTAGGTTATTTCCATCCTTATAAGTGAAGCCCACCACCCCCATTCATTATGTTCTCCAGTACTTTAACCAGCCCAACTATAAGAGATTCTAGAAAAGGAGACCATTTCCCCATTCACACTAATCCACACAACTATCACTGAATTAGGAAACAGAACACCACCACAGTTAACATTTATCTTGGGACAGGACCCAGCAATGGTCAGAGCGATGCTGTAGTGCAGATGATTAGTCAGTACATCTCAATGTCAGGAAGGTTCACCTCTGAGCCTGGATTCTCCATTGTTTAGTTTTAGCCTAATATTTCTGGTTAAACTCTCATTTGATCCCTGTAGACAAATTCTCCCTCCTCTAGCCATTCACAGCATTCACATATTTGTCAGCCAACCTACCAAAAGTGACTCAAACCAGGTTCTTTTAGTCTTTCTTCCCAAATCAGCCCCTTGCCTCCCCTGCAGAATTTCTGTTGTCTGGATTTCCTCCAGTTTCTCAGCATCTTTTCCCTGGAACCCACCAATAAATCCCAGGCATAGCTTTACCAGAGCTGAACAGACGATTATCTTGGCATGACACTTGTTTGTGTTGGCCACAAAAAGCACATCCGATTCGGGCAGAGGAGGGACTGGCCATTGACAGATCACTTGACAAGCACTAAGACTTGTAGATCCCAATATCACTGCTTTCCAATTACTTCTGGACTAACCTGCCATGTTAACTTTTGGAAGACCAGTTCAAGTTCAATCATTTTTAAACCACCATCAACTTTTCCAGTGCCTAACCCACATTTTCTCCCCCCCACCCCCATATGTATTGTAGGGATGTAAAATCTCATTTAATTGGTTAACTCCGTGGGGCGGGAGCAGCCCCCTGCTCCCAGCAGGTGGGGAGCTGCTCCAGCCCCCATCAATTAACCTTTCACATCCTTAAAGCATTGCAGGCCCTTAGTTTTTATTAACTCATTGTGCTTTATGGCAGGAGGAGCAGAAAGGGGTGGGGGGAGGGAAGAGGGTGCTAGACTTATTCTTCTCCTGTCAGCCCATACGTCTTTATCCTTATCCCATCCCAATTCTCCATTTCCAGCACAGATGGTTTTTAGCCTCCCAAGAGACTGGTCAGAAGTGTGAATACCTGGTGATATCTCATCTGCATTTTAACGCAGCTATTGCCCCTCCGGTTACTGCACGAGCTGGGAGGAGGGAAGCAGGGGGAGAAGGGAGGGTGGCTCTGTGCAGAATGTCCAGCTCACAGGTGCCTCAGCCTTAAGTCATCCAACTTTTTCAGCTAGAGGCACATGGCTTTGGGTCACTTCTAGCGGCCAGGAGCACCAGCAGGACAGGACGGTTTCATACTCTCTACAGCTTAAAGCCCAGCTCATACTCCAGAAAGGCTGTAAATACCAGTTTGTCGCTCAGCGGCTGGATGCGAGACACATTGGTCATCTGATGGGTTCCAACCACAGTGTTCATGTACTGCACCTGACTGGCTATGCTGGCTACTGCGACTGAATAGAAGTTGGAGTTCCTAATCCTCAGGGTGGTCTGTATCAAGAGAGAGAGAGAAGACATGTAAGAATCTGAGTCCTCCAGAGTCCAGCAGCAAATTCGCTCCAAGAACTAGACAGAACTTTACCGTGATGGCAAGAATGACAATGGAGTTTTTCTGGTCAAACCACACTTGAACCACTTTGATGCCCTCATCCTCCACAAGGACTGAGTGTGGAAACAGGAAGAAAACCACCAGCCCTGAGACCAGGAGGCAGAGCAGCACAGACAGCAATACGTAGAGCTTCCTGCAGGGGACATGAAAGTTTTACACACTTTGCCCTAACACAGCACCTGTGATTGGCGACTCTCAATTTGCAAACAGGAACTTACTTTAAAGGCACCATGGGAGGTACAAAGCGTATTATCCCCATTTCAGATATGAATGAACCAAAACCAGGCCCACCAGTTTGGGAGAGGACCCCACCCCGAGGGAGTAACTGTCCCGTGGCCCCACGATTCTAAAAAGCCTGGACCTCTTGGCCACTGATGTTACTGCTCTTTAGAATAGCCACTGGAGTGCCAGGCAGAGCACTCCAGAGCCTTGTGACACATGCTCTGAATGGCTCTGAGGACTGGCTGCCCCAGCCCTGCCCCTTCTATCTGAGGCCAAGCCTCTCCCAAGAGCAGAGAACGGAGCCCTCCCCACCCACATTGCCCCAGGGCCTGGCAATCCTGTCCACTCCCCTGACCAAGACACAAAGGGACTAATGACCCAGTCACACAGCAAGTCTCTGCAGCAGCCACGAAGAAGCCACTGAGCTATGGGGAACATCCAGGTAGCTTAACTGTAGTATTGGAGCACTTCACAATCTTTAATGTATTTATCCTCACAATACCTCATAAGGTAGGGCACAGCTATCATTCCCATTCTATATGTGGCGAACCAAGGCTCAGAGATGCTAAGTGACATGCCCACAGTCAAAGAGACAGTAGGTGGCAGAGCAGGGGAATTAACTCAGACCTCCCAAACCTTAGATTAGTACCATCCTTCCTCTCTCTCACCAAGTCCTGGCTTGTTTGTTTAAAGTCAATAGGCAGCGTTTCCTCCCATACAAAGAGAGACTAGATCACCAGCTGTTACTAACGAAGTTCCAGATATATGAAAACACTCTAAAAACCAGGAGAAGAAAAAAGGATTCAAAGAATAGGGCGGTGGGGGGGAGGGAGGTGCAAGCAGCTTAAAAGTAAACTCCCAGCATGCACCAGCTCCTGGAGAAGTGGCTGCCATCCCACATGTAATCCCTGCAATTTTCTTGTGGTTACACAGGTAATCAATTACACACATTTTAACATCCCTAATTAAGACTATTTTAGTCTGTACTTACGTTCTCTGAGGACGTAGCCTCTGGTCACTGTATGGTATTAGAGCCACCAACTCATTTACCTGGTCTAGAAGACAAAAGGAAAAAGCTTTCAGTTCCATCCATTTGTAAAGTCACCGTGCTCCCTAAAACTGAGGCCATTGGAAACAACGGAAACTTGCCAAGGGTTTAATATCATGTTCCCTCAACAAGAGCAGGAAGGTGCTTTTCTAGTCTATAATGCATAATAAAGACACCATGGCTATCAGTTGGCAGGGGTTGGATAAGCAGTCTCACTGCCTCATTGCCTTAAGAGATAAAGAACACCATGGGACAGAAGTCTCATTGTTGGGCCAATCTAACCTAAGAAACCTCTTTGTTGTTAGTCCAGTGTCTAACACACAATTTAGGAGCTTAGGTTTTGGGAAGTGAATCAGGCTTTTCAGAGGGAACTTCCTAGGGATAAATGGAAACCAAATTCAACAGAAACTATTTTCTACACTAAGGTCCCTTCAGTAACTTTTTCTGTTCAATAGGAGAAACTCTGTCATACATTTAAGGTTTAATCCAAAACATCCATAGCCTGCTTTTAAAATTATCTTACCCCTACATTACTGATGAGTGTTCGATATATTCAAACAGTAGCAGAAAGAGAGAAACAAACAATGGCACCCAAATACACTTCACAAGAGATTTGGAAATGAAAGCGACATTTTGAACCAGATCCTGACATGAACAGGAGATTTACTAAATAAGCAAGGTTTCTCACCCATGTGTAAAATACTTTTGGGATTCAAGTTTCAATACATATAGGTTCACCTGTGGGAATACAGCCAGTGCCTTGACAAGTTGGACAGGTGATGCTGTCTCGACCTGTGAACTCAACATATGGAAACTTGGCGATGTCTTCCTCACGGTCTCTGCTGTCTAGTAAATCCTCATCATTCTCTCTTCCGTGCCTGGAAGAGGCACTGTCACCAAGAGAGAATGAACAGCCCATGTCAACAGATGAAGAGTAGCTGCATGTCCTAGAACAAAAAGTGGTGACAAGATAAATGCTCATCAGACAGGACCCCCAGACCTACCTGTCTGGCCCTCCCCGCACTGTGTTACCCTTCCCCCCCTCAGGCCCCAACCACGTTACCCCTCCCCTCAGGCCCTGCCCCATTACCCCTCCCTCCTCAGGCCCCAACCTCCCCCACTGCGTTACCCCTCCCCTCAGGCCCTGCCCCGTTACCCCTCCCCCTCAGGCCCCAACCTCCCCACTGCATTACCCTCCCCTCAGGCCCTGCCCCATTACCCTCCCCTCAGGCCCCAACCTCCCCACTGCATTACCCCTCCCCCTCAGGCCCTGCCCCGTTACCCCTCCCCTTCAGGCCCCAACCTCCCCCACTGCATTACCCTCCCCTCAGGCCCTGCCCCGTTACCCCTCCCCTCAGGCCCCAACCTCCCCACTGCATTACCCTCCCCCTCAGGCCCGCCCGTTACCCCTCCCCTCAGGCCCCAACCTCCCCACTGCGCCCCCCCCCTCAGGCCCCAACCTCCCCCACTGCTACCCCTCCCCTCAGGCCCCAACCTCCCCCCACTGCGTTACTCTCCTCCCCCTCAGGCTCTCGTTGCCCCTCTCCCCTGCTGGCCCCTTTCTCAGGCCCCACCAGCTATCTAGGCCCCAACCTCGCCTGCACTGGCGCTTCACACAGGCCATCATCACCGGAGGCGTATTGAACCTTCAGCTGGACCGATCAGGGACGCTGCGGTAGGGATGCTGTTTGCGCAGGCGTGTGTCACTGTAGGCACGCTAGTGCCCGAGCACGCACGCTGCAGTAAAGGGGCCAAGGTAATATAACGCCTCTCTTCTCGCGGTTCTCCCTCGGCCCTGGTGAGCCTGGCAGTAAGCAGCCCGCCTGACGCGCCGGCCCAGGTTCCGCACCGGCTGGCTGAAATCCCTTTGCGGGCCACTAACCACGCGGTTCAACCAGGCGGTAGGGCACGCACCAGCATGCGCCATAGAGGGACGCCGCCCGTCGGGCGTTCATGACATTGCTCATGCGCCAAAGCCGCAGGCGCAGCGAGTGCCCGTTCTTTACCGCTCCGCCCGACGCACGCACGACGCTAAAGGGCGGGGCCAAGGTAAATAAAACGCGGGGGCGAGGCTTAGCGAAGGTTCCTCCCCTCGGGGGCGGTAAGCCGCACCCGGGCGGAGCCCTCACAGTGCGCATGCGCAAGAGGCGGGGAGACACACCTATCGGAGACTCCGCCCTTAAAAAAACGCACCTTGCGGGCCACTAACCAATACGCATGCGCTTCAGCTCCGCCCGTCCTCATTGCGCATGCGCCACAGAGGGACGCCGCACGTCGGGTTCATGACATTGCTCATGCGCTAAAGCCTATCGGGGACTGTGGGTCTTTCCGCGCATGCGCTCAGGGGGTACCACTGCTGCCGTGGGTGGTAGAGGTGCCCGGGTGTGGGGGGGAGGCTGGAGGCGGGGCTCCCCACTTGTGGGGCTGGACGCTGCCTGCTGCTCACTCGCCCCCGCTGGCTGCACGTGCGTCTAGTCACGGTGACGTCAGTAGGCTCCAGAGTGAACGCGCTGCGGGCTCAAGGCGGCAGCCTGCTCCTCTTTCTTGGCCAGGTCCCTGCTGCCGCCCCCCGGGGCAGCCGCTCCCCCAGCCACGTTCCCCTCCGGGCGCGCTCTGCCGCTGCGCAGGCTGCCACTGACTGGGCCAGGTGCAGGGCAGCGGGGAAACGAGCTGTCTGGTGGGGCTGTTGAGCAGCACCTGTGCAGCAGGCGCCCTTCGGATGTGGGCAGAGCTGACTGGCCTAGGCTTGTCACCTGGCCAGGTTTCCCCAGCAGTCTCTCTCTCTCTCCAGCTAGTGGGCCTGGGGAATCCGCACAGGCCTGCACTGCTAGCTGCCCAGTTGTATGGGCTCAGGAGCACCTCAGGGGGCTCCGAACCGTGTATCTCCAATGTAGCAACTCTGCTTGGTTCTATGTCATAATTTGTTCCTGTGCGAAATGTAAAATGCTGCCAAATCAGAACACTGATGAGAATACCTTACATGGCACACTCCTGACCAACAGGGCTATGCCAGCTGTTACACTGGAGGAAGAGGGCTGCTGTCGAGTGGCATATGGTGAGGGGGCGTTAGCTTGTGTCTACACCATGAGGCTGTGCTGTCACAGGCTCACAGTGTAGACATGCACTTACTTTTCACAAGTAGAGAAAACTGCACATGGTGAGCAGCTGGGGAGAATCAGGCCTGATGGGGTGTTTTGTTTTCATGCAAGCTTTAACTTTCCTGCACAATTCTGTGGCAGGGGCTGAAGGCTCGGACAACCGCTGTGGTTGTAAAATTGCGAAACACAGTCCTTTCCCTTCACTCCCTTGGTTCTGCCCACCCTCCCAGTAACACACGCTGTAGCTGCAATGGTGGCCATAATCTGGGTTGAAAACATGCTTTTGTGGTGGCTCTGGAGGTTACCGTCAGTCCCTTCAATAAACCAGGGACAGGAAACAGGCCATTTCCAGTTCTAGTTGTACACACAAAGCTCTTGAGTGGGGAAATCAGTTTATAGGAAGTTGACAGGAAACCAGAGGAAAATGGTGAAGATGTGGGCAGACTAAGAAATGGGGAACTGAAGATTGCTCTATGCACGCTTTTCGTACCAATACAACTGTTTGGTAAGGGTTATGACTTTTTACCCTAATCCCAGTATACTGCCTAGCGAGGCAGTTTTGCCAGTCTAAAGGTGCTTGATACTTGTACGGCTCATTCCCCTTCGTGCGCCTTTGTAACTGCAAAAGCGACAAGGAGTCCTGTGGCACCTTATAGACTAACAGATTTATTGGAGCATAAGCTTCTGTGGGCAAAGACCCACTTCGTCAGATGCATGTAGTGGAAATTCCAGAGGCAGGTATAAATGTACAGGCACATTTGTAACTGTGTTTTCCTGAGGCAGATTGTATTGCTGAACTACTCCAGTATGGAGCCTTGGAGCCATTGAGTCTGTATCTGCACAAACAACGTGGATCTCTGTGGCACCTTAGAGACTAAAGGAAGGCAAAACCCCCTTCGTCAGATGAATTGGGACAGAAAGGGCACGAGGGCTCTGACTGGGGGTGCAGGCTCTGGGCTGGGATGTGGGCTTTGGGGTACAGGAGGGTGCTCAGGACTAAGGGGGGCTCAAGGTGGGACAGGAGTTTGGGGCTACCTGGGCCACTCCCTGCTGGGGACGCTGAGGAGAGGCCCTTTTCCCCCAACCGTGGCATTTCAGTGCAGGGACTGGCGAGAAAGAGCTCCCCTCCGCTGGCTGCTGCAGCTCCGCACTGGGGCTGGCCGGGAGGGGGTCAAGCACCCACAGCTGGGTTGTTTGTTTCTGTTGGTGGTGCACATGCCTCAGTGCACATAACACATTTATTCCGCACATGGATGGAACAGATTAGAGGGAACATTGGGGATAGGCCTGGCAGCGGAGGGATAGCTCCTAACCTGCCCTGGGGGTGGAGCCTAGAGGGCAAAGACCTGCAGGGAGCTGCAGATCCTCCATCCGCCCTGGGTGAGGGTGCCTCAAGGTGGAGACTTGGGCCGGGGGCTGCTCTCAGGCCCACCCACTCCAGGCAGGCAGAGAGTCTGCAGCTCCCTGGACCATTCGTACCTGAGCTGGGCTCCAGCTTCCAGCCTGGTTGGAGGGTGGGCCCTCGGGGGGAAGAGGAGGGAAGGAGGAGGCGAGTGTCTGATGAGACGCTGACGATATGTACCCGGAACCCCCTGCTGCTCTGTTTTGGTCCCATCCGACACTGGGAGCCAAAGCCAAAACGCCAAGGGGCGACAGGAACGGAGGGACAACTACCCACCATGCATCACTGGCAAAGTGGAGGGCAGCCACCCCATTGGAGACGCACCACAGTGAACTCTTGTGCACAGGGGGGAAGCACACCTCCGACTTTACAAAAACGGGTGCTAAAAATCGGACTTCATAAATGGGACCCGACCTCGTCGTGTAGACAAGGCCTCGGCAGAGATGCAGCGTAGACCAGAAAAGTGCAAACGGTGCCGTTTGTATTAGTTAGAATCGTAGAATCCCAGGGCTGGAAGAGACCTCAGGAGGTCAAGTCCAGCCCCCTGCCCAGGGCAGGACCAATCCCAACTAAACCAACCCAGCCAGGGCTTAGTTCCCCGAAGGAAAGTAGCACTGGGGCAGACACACGGCTTTGCCCGTATTAACGCCATGTCGCAGGGCCTGGCTCTCGCAACGTGTTTGTACAGAGCTTAGCACAACAGGGCCCCCATATTAACCAATTGGTGCTACTGCCACCCCAATACGCTTCCTGCTGTGTTCACGTCTGTCACGTCGGTTGCAGTTGCCCAGAAATTCACTAGATGGCACATGAGTTTGAGCAAAATGCTGCTCATCAGGCAATGTGGATCCAACTACTAAGCAAGTGGCGGGTACCTGGGAGCAAAGTGTAAAGCTGTCCCGTTCGTAGTCGTCCCAGGTCACACACTGTCTGTGGCGCTACGTAATGGGAGGCAGATCCGTGTCTAGGGCCTCACAGTCTTTATCATCATGACGATTCTGGGAGCCCAAAGGAAAGCCCATTGCTTGAGTGATTTAAGCTGAGACAAAACAGCATTCCTAGACAGCCTGTGCAGAACTACGCTGCCCTGCTCCCAAGGGCTGTACTAGCAGAGCGAATAGCCAGCCGTGCTGGAACAATTTTTATAGTGGGAGAGCTGAAGGCAGAAACCATGTACAGGTTGAACCGCTCTAGTCCGGCACTCTCTGGTCCGGCAACTCCCGTGGATAGCAGAATGTCTGCTTAGCATGGGGGGGCCAAGTTTTCCCACAGTCCCGTAAAGTTTGTTTACAGCCACCAGTCCTGGCTGTCCGTGTTCTGTGCTGTTAGTTAGTGCTAAGTTACCCCGCAGTGTCTCCCAGGGTACATCTACACTGCAGAGGGGTTTTGGAAAACCAGCCTTTTTTCCAAAAAAACTTCACTTACGTCCACACTGCAATCGTATTATTTCGAAAAAAAATCGAAAGAACGGAGGGGTTTTTCCGGCATTGGTAAACCTCTTTCTACGAGGAAGAAGCTCTTTCGGAAAAAGGCGCGTGTGGACAGGGAAGAGGGAGTTCTTTCGCAAGGAGAGAAAAGAGGAAAAAGCACAGGTGCCCTGGTGGCCACTCTGCCCATAGTAATCACAGCTGACATGCGAGAGAGCGTCCATTCAGTGTGGACGCTATCTTTAGAAAAAGCAGGTCGCTTTTTCAATGCGCTTTGGCAGTGTGGACACTCTCTCTCAGAAGAAGTTTTTCTGGAAGATCTTGTCTGGAAAAGCTTCTTCCGAAAGAAGCCTGCAGTCTAGATGTAGCCTAAGGGCCCAGTAAGCGGGGGCAGTGTTAGTAATGCTGCAAGGCAGTACTGCCCTCCGGTGGTTCAATAAATTCTCTGGTTCGGCACCGGTCAGGTCCCGGGGGTGCTGGACAAGAGAGGTTCAGCGTGTATTTGGCCTGTTACTGCTACTGCGAAATGGAGCTAGGCTACTGAACATAGCAGGTGTTAAATAGCGTTCCTGGGCCAGAGTCAGACAGGGGCATGTGTGGGGTGCACGGTGTACGGAAACTAGAGGTACCCGTGGCGAGAGGGATCCGTGCAACCTGATGCCTGTGAGTCTGGGTACAGCATTTCAAGTATGCGCGCGTGTCCTCTGGCAGGTTCTGGCCCACAGGCACACGGAGGACATGTACCAGCAGGACCTTTGTTTAGATGATGAGGTCACTCTGGAAAGCTAGTCAAGGAGACTTGGATAGGCTGCCTATTGCCAGCGCCAAGCACTCGCAACTCACGAATCAGCCCCCCAAACTCGCCAGATGTAAAGAAAATCCAGTGCGGAACGGCAGGTTCTTTTCCTTGCTGCTCCGTCTGCCTCTCGCCAGGGGCTGTGGGATGCTCCCTGTGCCCAGAAACAGAATGGCGATGCCCAATGGAAGCGGAGACTCTCCGGCGTGTGCAACTGCAGGAGCAGGGGCTTTAATGGAAACACCGGGGGTGCTGCCACGACTGCTTGGAGACCAGCGGCGGGGGGAGGGCGGGAAGCCCCCTGCCGCTGATGTTGTACTTAAAAGAAGTACTCGGGATCTTTTTCAGGGGGATAAGGCAACACGCCACATTTATTGAACACACGTAGAATAATCAATACTTATCGTATGCATATGACACATTACACTCATGCACTCACACACACACACAAGCACACTCCGTCTTGTTGTTACCAAAAGTTGCTCCCCCTAACTGCACTGGCCAGGTGAGTTAGATGGGGGAGGGGTGGAGCCGGGCTTCTGCGGATCCGGATCGATGCTCTCATGTTGACAAGACGAAAACCCGGGGTCCCTCTGCAAGATGCCTCCTATTTATCCCTCTCATGCAGCCAATTAGCCATCACCTCGCCTTTCTTAATGCTGCTTCAAAGAGAGTTCTTCCAAGGGCAGGCACTTGCTGCTGGACTCCCAAGGCGTCTGTATGTCCAGTCTTCTTAATGAGCTCACTTTACAGGGATTGTCTTGGATCTGGCTCCCAGACCTTCTCCACCCTTGCAGCTGCTGGCGGTGCTCCCCTTTCAGTCTCCATTCACACCTCATTCATTTCAACAGGACAACCAAGGAAAGGGGAGAGCTCAAAAGACATTTTTTTCTTACAAGATCTGTATATCTTAATACAAAGTTATAGGAGAAATGTTCCAGAGATTCTATAAGAACACTTAACAAAGATCTATCTAAAAGGACAAGATCTTAATACAAAGTATAATATCACAGGGATGTCTCCACACTGCGGCCCTGTGGCCCGGTGCTGGCGACACAGGTGCTCAGAGCCTGCTGGCTAGGGAGAGGCTCAAATCACAAGAGTGCGCAGCCGGGGAGCGAGTGCTGGAACATGGCCCGCAGGGTCCGGTTGCACGGGGGCTATGAACCAGGATGGGGCTCCCAGCCGGCGTCAGTCAGTCACCGAGTGAACAGAGCTACGCTCCCCTGCGCCAGCGGAGACGCCCCATCGGTCGGTCTCCCGAGGCAGATCATTTCTGTACCTTCTTCCTGGCCCTCTCCCTGGGCGGTTCTCTCTCTCGCTGCCCCGCTGAGAGTGCCACCGCTCTGGGGACCAAGAGAGAACAGGCTCTTAGATTCAGAGGCCTATGTCAGTCCCGGTATCTGGGGACACAAAATGTGGGCTCCCTCGGCCAGCTGGGCAAAGAACTGTAGGATATACAATGGCATGACAGCCCTGCCTTCTATCCCGGGCCCGCCACAGGAAGGGAGCTAAGGGGGCAGTTGTCCTGGGGCCTGGTGATTCAAAGGGGTCCGGGATTCCCTGCCACCAACGCTGCCGCCTTTGAAGTTACTGCCGGAGGGCCACGCCGAACGCTGCAGGTGGCTCTCAGAGCCAGGCGGGCTGGCAGCCACGATCCAGGTGGCGCTGAGGGCTGGCTGCCCCCAGACCCTGCCCCTTCCTGGAGAGTGGAGCTGGGCCCCCCTCACCTGTCGGTTCCCTGTTCTATCCGCAGCAGATTGATGTATATTATTAGATTCACTTACCCCCGCTGGCTGCCCCCGCCGTGGAAATACTAAAGGACATGCCCTGCGAGACGCAAGGCAAAGTTCCCACAGATGCACTTGGGTTACAGCGATCAGCAAATCTTCGCGCTAAGGAGCAGGTGGGATCAGCAACTCAAGGCGACGCTGTGTTTGTTGCGAAAGGGTCGGGGTGGGGAGCTATTTCTGAATGGGCAGCTCTCCTGCCAGCCGGGAACAGCCCTGCTAGCGTGACCTCACACACGAGCTGTAGGGCGGATACTGTTTCGGGAACAACATGGTGTCCTCCAGCTGGCAAAAGTGCCAGGAGCCTGTTCTGGCCCGATCTGTCCCTGCTGCAGCAGTCGCTCGTCCAGTGATCAGGGGAGGGGCTGGGTTTTAAATCGCACAAACCCATAACATTTTGGCACCTGAGCTCAAATGACACCCCCATCCCCCTTTTCTCCTGCCTGCCTGTTATGTCTCTTGTGCCCTCCTTCCTCCAGCACCGCACTCCACCATCTCTGGGCATCTAGAGCAGAGAGAATACATCTGCACCAGCAGCAGACACAATTTTCTACACTCTGGGTCCTAGTGGCGCCCCCCCGCAGTCTGGCACCTGAGGCGGCCGCCTCAGTTTGCCTTATGGTAAGGCCAGCCCTGCCCACAAACCCACAGCAGTAAAATGGAAGGCTAATGACTTGATAGGCTGATCTCAGGTCGCTGCCTAGAACTCTTTTACAGCGTTACCTTTGGCCTAATTATACTTGACAGCTCTTACGGTTACCCCAGGAACTCGAAGGACTTGCAGACAGCCACTGGAAAGCTTGGCATGGTGGCAGCTGCATATAAAACATAGGGGATCCCTCGACTGGTGGACTTCAGCAAGGGTCATTGGAAGGGGGAAAAGCGACGAGGAGTCCTAGAGGAGCATTGAGGCAGTTTTGCCAGGCTAAAGGTGCTCGATACTTGTACGGCTCATTCCCCTTCGTGCGCCTTTGTAACTGCAAAAGCGACAAGGAGTCCTGTGGCACCTTATAGACTTACAGATTTATTGGAGCATAAGCTTAAGCTTTTGTGGGCAAAGACCCACTTGGTCAGATGCATGGACGAAGCATCTGATGAAGCGGGTCTTTGCCCATGAAAGCTTACGCTCCAATACATTTGTTAGTCTATAAGGTGCCACAAGACTCCTCGTCGCTTTTGCAGGTCCAGACTAACACGGCTACCCCTCTGATAATTGGAAAGGGTAGATTCTGCAACCAGGCCCCTATCAGGTGTACCATGTGTAGGACCAGCCACCATCCAATGGCCTGGAGATCATATTGCGGTGGTCAGTGCCTCTTAATTTTTTCCATCCACGTGCAGAATAAATTTTGTTCTGCACACCGTGGCAGGTGTGGATGTGCACCACCAGTAGAAACACATGGTCCTGGCTGTGGGCACTGTGCTAATCCTCTCCTGCATGGCTGCCCAAGCGCTCAGCTTACTGGTCATACTGACCTGTGGGACTGAATTGTGATTTTTATCTTAATCCTGCTCCCTGGAGTTTATCAGACTTCAGAGAGGCAAATTTGGGTTTATTTAACACCCCAGCAGCTTCCCAGGTACCAGCAGGGAGTGGCTTCATGAAAGGTGCTTTTCATGTTAGCCCTGCTGACCTTTTGCCGCAGAAAATGGTTTGCTGGAAATACAACACATTATACACCAAACCGTTTTCAGTGAGCCAAAGCACCCTTTGAATCTACTGACTACGCCAACCTCTCTTTCGAGGTATGTAAAAGAGGCAGCAACAAAATCAGTCGCAGCAGGTTGTGCGACATAGCAATTAACACACCCCACTTTGCTTTGATACGCAAACTCGTTCTCAGACCTATGCACATGTAATTATATTATGAGCTCGATCGACAGACACACAGACCCCACTGCCAGGCACTGTATCCAGTTCTAATGACTGCACAAGACTCAGCAAATATGCGTTATAGTCAGAACCAATAGGAGCTTGATCTCTTTACTTCCTCCAAGACACAGGTAAGGATGGGCAATCATTTCTGAAGTGGGGCTACTTTCTGAATTTCAGGAGTGGTTGCGGCCTGCCCCGCAAAGGGCGGGGCCTTGGCAGCAGGGGTGGGGCCGGGATATTTCGTGTGCTCCCCCGCCCACACACCCTGATTGGCCTGGGAGCAGGGAGCACACGAAGTCCTTGTTCAGAATGGATAAAGGCTCCAAGTGATAAAATTGCTTCTGTTTGAACCTGACATGCCACAACAGAGGCCACTGGGTTTCTGTGCTGCTCATACAGAAAGAAGCCACGACTGGCCCTGTGCCGTAGGAGGCATAGTGTTTACTTGGTGCATGACAGCGCAAAAGCCACCTCCAAACAATAAGCTGGCACCCTGTAATTTATGATGCACAGAAACAGGTTGTCCACACTCATTTCCCCGGCATCCCTTCCCCCTAGGATATAAGTATTTTGAACAAGAAATTCAACCACGGCTGGAAGCCCAAATTACAGTTAGTAAATGAGACAGGGGGCTGCCAACAGGAAATAGTTGGATCTCGAAATAGAAGTCATATTTCAGAGGCGGAACAAGCCCAGCCAAGTCCCTCAGAGGGCACCTTTGCCACTCTCTTTGCTCCGCGACCTCAAGCCACAATGAGTACAACAGCTCAGATGCAGCCCAGGATCTGGACTACCAACCAGTTACCAATCCCACCGCTGACACCAGGTTGACTGTTTTGCTTAGATGGAGAAGATATGGTGAAAACTGTTTCCTTCAGCATCTGCTAGCACCAGCCTCCTGGACCTTTCAAGGGAAGGTCTGGAGTAATTCACCCTGGTTTATCAGTTCAAAGCATCCAGCCTCTATTCCTGAAGCATCCCAAAGCCAGTGCAGAAATCACATGCCCAAGCTCAAAAAAAGGGGCTAGACAATGGAAATGAAGCAAGACATGGAGCAGGAAATTTCTCAGCCACCCACACGCCTCCTGTCACTGGTATGGGGGGAATGCAAATGGGCAGCCACACCAGACAACACTCCCTAGCGACAGACCTCAGCACCCACCCCTAGCCAGACAGCAGAGCAGAGGGTAATGTCTAGTGTTTACCGCTCAGGGTTTGTGGCACAGAATCAGCTCCTTCCCCCCAGCAGCGAAGGCTCTGCCAACCCCCACCAAGAGACAGAGGTTTCAGCCACAGACGGACCCAGTAGTACCAGAGAAACTGCAAGATTGGCTTGGAAGTTAGAGCAAGGAGGGATCAGCTCGCGAACCCTGCTGTGTCAAGAGGCCCCGCACAAAGCAAATGCTGCACTTCCGCACAGAGCTGCAAGAGGAGCCGAGAGACAGAAACCGAGCAGAGAACATCGTGGGCCGCCAGCCAGGGCCTGTCTGCAAAAGGGCACGAAAGGCAAGAACAATAAACAAGTGGCATCCAGATGTACCATGATCCAGGGCTTACAGGGAAAATAAGGGTCAGGGGCCAGGGCCTGATTCTCGTTTACACGCACTGGCCCCTTCCTGCCACTCTGGCTAGGCTGTGGAGCCTTAAAGTGAATTGAACACCCAGAGGGGCAGGATGGGGCCTTACATTCAGTGGGGATGGATTTCAGGTGCTTGTGGCACCCGCTACCAGGCAATGTGCACGTCACAGCCTCTAGTGCACTGCCCTCTCGTGCTCTTTGCGAGGCAAGGCCACACTCTTATCCAAACAGCCCTGACGTCTGTCGCTGGACCCCGACCGGAATGCTCAGAACCCGGCAGGCCTGAGCTCACAGAAGGCCAATTAATTTAATCATGCTCGTGCCAACCAACAACCTGTGCAAAAAAGTCTGTGCTGCACCAGTGACCAAGTCCAGAAGGGACTTCGCTATCCTGTGGCCAGTAGAGTGTATGGAGAAGACACTCAGACTATGGTTTTGTTATGGGTGATAGGATAGGGTAGGATGGGTGTATGGGAATAGATAGATAGCTAGAGGGAGTGTATGGGTATAGATAGACAGACAGATAGATAGTATCATAGAACACTAGAGCTGGCAGGGACCTCGAGAGGCCATCGAGTCCAGTCCCCTACCCGCACGGCAGGTCCAAGAACCGTCTAGACCATCCCTGACAGGTGTCTACCTAACCTGCTCTTAAATATCTCTAGAGATGGAGATTCCACAACCTCCCTAGGCAACTTATTCCAGTGTTTAACCCCCCTGACAGGAAGGAAGTTTTTCCTAATGTCCAACCTAAACCTCCCTTGCTGAAGTTTAAGCCCATTGCTTCTTGTCCTAACATCAGAGGCCAAGGAGAACAATTTGTCTCCCTCCTCCTTGTCCCCTCTCAGTCTTCTCTTTTCCAAACTAAACAAGCCCAATTCTTTCAGTCTTCCCTCATAGCTCATGTTCTTTAGACCTTTCCTCATTCTTGTTGCTCTTCTCTGGACCTTCTCCAAATCTTTCTTGAAATGTGATGCCCAGAACTGGACACAATTCTCCAGCGGAGGCCTAATCAGCACAGAGTAGAGCGGAAGAATGACTCCTTGTGTCAATAGATAGATAGATGGGGTGCGTGGGGAGGGATAGATAGATAGATAGATAGATAGATAGATTGATTCATGGAGGTTAGGTCCATCACTGGCTATTAGCCAGACTGGGCAGGGATGGTGTCCCTAGCCTCTGTCTGCCAGAAGCTGGGAATGGGCAACAGGGAAGCGGAACTAGGCCTGGCCCTCGGAGAGCTTTGGGTTGGTTCCAAGAAGAGCAGCCCAAGGTGCAGCTGTGACGGTGAGGCCTACACAGTGGCCTTCCATTGGCGCTGCCGGAGGCCCGTGGTTATCACTGGGCTGTCATTGTGGAGTCCAGCAGCAATTCCAGGAGAACGTTCCACCATCTACATGTTGCTCCGGCTTAGCCCCCAAAGCTGTAATTACAACTGTGATGTGATTCTGAGCCAGTGCGAAGCCGTAGGGTAGGGCAACCCGGCTGGCCCGGGCACCTGGATGCCTCCCCCCACCAGGGAAACCCCCAACGAGCTGGCTGCATGCTCAGAGAGCTGGAAGAATGCCCCGGAAGGGAGGTGCTTGTTCCAGCACTTCGGAAATCTCGCCATTTCAGAACTCCATGGACTGGATCCAACCCGGGCGACACCCTGTTGAGTGGAAACACCTGCGTGTGGCAGAAGAACTAGAATAGGTGGATGCGGATGCTGCTCCTTCCTGGGCTCGACCCATATTCTCTGCCTTCAATTTCATTCCAAGGGTTGAGCAACTAAGGAAATAGTCTGGCATCTCCTCTGACTTTAAAATAACCAAACACTCCGCATCTCCCATTGTTCTCAGTGTGGGGAAGATGGATTCTTCCATTGTTCTTATTGGGGGCAGAGGGTTCTTTATTGTTCTCAATGGGGAGGAGATAGATTCTCCCATTGTTCTCCATGGAAGTGTTGGGTGCTGAGCCCTTGGAGTTCGGTGTCCCCGGGGTGAAAGAACGCATTCTCCGCAGGCTTGTCCTCTTGTGGCTGGGCATGGGGCAGCTGGCTCCTTCCCCTGTCTGGCGCCCTGGCTGACAGTCTCTCCCGCCCAGAGGGGTGTCTTTTCCCAACCCAGCCTTCCAGCCCAAGCACAATTCGGCCCCACCCCTTTCGGGGCACCGAAGTCCAGCAAATAAATGTTTGGTGTCCTTACTAAGAGGTTTCCCACCCCGACTCCAAGCCCTTCCGCCCTTCCCGCAGGGCTCCCCATTGTCCCTGCCCACTTCTGTCCGTGGGGCTTCACACCCCCTTCTCCAGAGGCAGACCCAACCCAGGCCCCTGTAGCACGCAGCCAAGGTGTGAGTACTCTGGCTCCCTCCCTGGGCTGGTTTCTCCCATAGCCTTGTGCCAGGCCTTTTCAGCAGAACCTCTCTAGGGTCTGGGGCAGCGCTCCCCGGGCTCCCTCCAGAAACCCCCCAATCGCAGAGCCAAGGGGCACAATGGACAATGCACACGGTGGGAACATGGTCACGCAGTCGGCAAGCTCGTTGCCTGTTGGAAACAGGCTTAGGTGGAAAAGTGTGAACCAGCCCCAGTGACCGTGCCAGCCCTCCCCATCGGCTGCATGGCAGCAGCCCCTCTACAGGCAGCAGTGGACATGCCCTCCACCCCCCGGGGGCCCGTCAACATCCCACAGCGCTTCCTGGAAACGCCTGGGCTGGGAAACGAGCGCTTGATCTCGGCCCATCCCTTTTATTGCCCCTGTGCTCCCACCTTGGGCTGCCATGGCTGGAAAGTCCTTGCTATTGGTTATTCTGATGGGGGCAGGGTTCAGCTCTGCACCTTCCAAAGCCATAAAGGTGAATTCCTGCTTCCTCCATGGCTGCTCTGAGCACTCCCTCGATAATGTCACCTAACCCTCCCCCCACGTCTCCCAGGGACGGGATCCCCCAGAGGTCACTGGCATCATTTTCCCAAAGGCAAATAAAACTGGTGATAAACTTAGAGGGCAATAAAAAGCGGATAAGGACCTAACACATGGGAGGAGCTCTTGTAAAAATCTCCAAGGCCACATGTTCCTCCTTCAGATCTCCCCACACAAAATATTTGGCAATCGTTAGCGTTCTGATTGGCTGTAGCGACTGCATATTATAACGTCTCCGGGGGGAGCCGTGCTCGTCTGTAACTAAAAACGACACGTCGTCCTGCAGCAACTTAGAGGCTAACAAATATATCGATGGTATCATGAGCTGTCATGGGCTCAGCCCACTTCCTCAGAGAACCCAGACCTTGGTCCGTTCTTTGGAAAGAAAGGCCACAGCAAAGAAGCACCTGCCTGCCCCCATTCCTCCGCCACTGATGAAACAGTCGACAAGGCCCCGCACGATCGTCCAGCCACTCAAGGTCGGCTCAGTTGACTCAGGCACACAGGGCTTGGCCTGTGGGGGTAACAACAGCAGGGCAGACATTCGGGCTGGGGCAGGAGCCCAGTTCTGAGACTCTTCCTCCAGTCCGAGCCCAAATGGCTGCCCTCTCGTTATCCCCGTGGCCCAAGCCCCGTGAGCCTGCGCCAGCTGACATGGGCCAGCTGCAGCCGTGCTGTGGGGCTTTTATTGGCACCTCAGAACATGCTTCACAAACGCCAGAACGCTGGGCGGGCGCTGCCTGCACTACCCAATGGGAGAGCCCCTGGGGAGCAGTGAGTGCTAAGCTCCATCCCTCTGAGGTGCCTACATAGGGTTGCCTGGTGTCTGGTATTGAACCGGACAGCTCGGTATTTGTGCCTTCCGTCCCGTAAAAAAATTCAGAAAAAACCGAACATCTAAAATGTCCGGTATTTTTTGTTTTTCCCGAGGACCAGCTCGGGCAGGCTGCTTGGGACGTGCAGGGGGAGCAGCCCGTGAATTAAAGAGGCCGAGACTGCATTTCGGCCCTGGTCAACAACTGTTCCTGTGCTTTTTTTTTCTTCTTCGCTCAACAGAATTTTTTCCCGGAGTTTTTTTTGGGGGGTGGGGGAGGTGGTTCGGTATTTTTTGTGAAACCATCTGGCAGCCCTACACCTAAATCCAAGCTGCAGGACACGAGCCACAACCGGGAGCCCCTCGCTTGGAGTCAGGTGACTCAGGGCCCACAGGTGTTTCCTGCAAGAATGACTGAGGTGGGCGCCTAAGTCCACTCCCCAACATGGCTAAAGGAGATGGGATCCCCTTTCTGTTAGCCTGGTGCTCAGCCCATGCAGCTGGGACCTGCCAGTTCCTGGAAGGGGAGAGAGGATTCGAAGAGGGGCCATGAACATCTCAGAGACTATTGCGCTAGCCCCTTAGCCGTGGGGCATCTGGTACAGCAGCGTCTCTCAAACTGGGGTCCACGGGCCCCCAGTCTGCAGGCCCCTCTGACCAGCTCCCTCCCGGTGTCCTGGAAGGCGCCCTTGGCACCGCGCTGCAGATGCCTTCTCATGCGTTTTCTCTCTCTCTCCTCCCCTTAACGAGGCACCAAACCAAACCACTGATCAGAAGGGGGCGAAATGTTTGGTTTGACTCAGACTGAATCGTTCTTGTTTACTTCTTGATTTGCCGAAAAGTTTGAAAAGTTCCGTTTTCCATTTGACTGGAAAAGAATCTGGACCTCCCTCCCTCCCCTCTTTTTTTGGAATTGACAGGGGACTGAATAAATCCACTTTTCACACCGTTCCACTTAAAACACAAGGGGGCAACCTAGAGTTTACCTCAACCAGCCAACATGGGTGAACCCAAAAAACGGCCTTGCCTTCACTAGGACTGACGGAGGTGTTCGTTTCCCTGCTTTAGCTGAAGAGATTAAACTCCCTTTTTCTGGGTGAAGACAGGGCTGTGGGGGGAAGGGGGTGCAGGACTTCTCAGAGACCTGCCCACAAGCAGGGGGCAAATGCTCAGGACTATGTTCCCCATGGTGATGGAAATCCAGCTGAGGATCTGAAATTCAAGCTGGGTTTTTTGGTTTCTGCATGATCATCAATAGTGAAGATGCTGCCGGCCAAGAGCTGGTTGCTGGAGCAGCCCCAAAACTACCAGCAGCTGTCCTGGTTAAACAGGAACCGGTACCATCTACATGTTTCGTTAGTTTATAACGTGCTACCAGACCGTTTGTTGTTTTTTTCTGTAACAGACTAACTCGGCTACCCCCTGAAGCTCCAGTTTTCTGTTTGCACAGCACCTGGCACAGTGGGATTTTAATCCAGGAGTGGGTCTGTAAGTGTTACTCTCGTACACAGAACAAGCAGCAATAATAATACAGACTAACACCTCTCACTATTCTTACCATGAGCCTTGCAGTACTGGAAGCTTTTTCTTAGAGTCCCTGCTCCTGAAGTCATAGGATCACCTGGGATTCTCAGCATTCACTAAAAAAAAAGGACATTCCTAGCCCTCTTGTTTGTGGAGACATGCTTGAAAAAAAGTGACGCCGTAGAGGTTATAAAACCAGAAGACAACGACAAAGGACCAAACAGAGCCCTGTGGGTAGGGCACCGGGCAGAGACTCAGGGAATGTGAGCATTACTCCTGGCTCTGCCATTGACTTACTGGGCGACCGCAGGCAAGTCATTTCACCGCTCTGTGCCTCAGTTTCCCCATTTCTGTAAAATAAGGGTAATAGACTGACCTCCTTTCCAAAGCACTTTGGCTATGTCTACACTCGCGGCTTCTTGCGCGCGAGTAATATGCAAATGAGGCTAAGCATGGAATATCGCCGAGCCTCATTTGCATACCTAATGAGCCACCATTTTTTTCAGAAGAGGCTCTTGCGCAAGAAGGAGCGTCTACACTGCCCCTTCTTGTGCAAGAAAAAAAACCATTGCACGGTGTGCAATGCCGTTACACCTATTACTTTTCAGGAAGAATGGCATTGCGCAAGAGGGTTTTCCTTGCGCAAGAAGGGGCAGTGTAGACGCTCCTTCTTGCGCAAGAGCCTCTTCTGAAAAAAATGGTGGCTCATTAGGTATGCCAATGAGGCTTGGCAATATTCCACGCTTAGCCTATTTGCATATTACTCACGCAAGAAGCCGCGAGTGTAGACATAGCCTTTGAGATTTAAAGAAGAAGAGTATGGGAGGTAGGTATTCATCTTCTAAATGTCATCCATTCAAAGGAAGGCTCGTAACTGTTGGTGTCTGACTTGTGTAGGGATAGGTATCTGAAACACACATGCCTTCGGAAAATCCGCCAGACCGTCACAAAATAACGATAAACCACCCTGGAAAAGAGCAGGTCGAGATTTATAACGTGAATACGCTGGGGAATTGAGAAAAAAAGTTGACAATATTCCCATTCTGCAGCAGCCAAGGTGAGCTGAGCGAAGAGCCGGACCCCTCCCAGTGGAATTGGCAGCCTCCTTGCTTCTTGGCTGCCTTTGCTTCTTTCAACGTGATATTTTTTGTATGAAAATATCCCAGTAAACTTCCCACCTGCACCCCATAAGCTGACGCCTTAAGAGGCCACGGCACCTTCTTTGTGTCTTTTTTTCTTGCTGCCAATTGAAGTTGCTGATGGAAACTTTATGGATCATTTACTCTCTCCTTCCCAGCAGCAAAACGCCAGCATGATTTCCTGGGTCACCTCTCACAGAGAAGACACTGGTAACACTGGTGCTGGCTCTGTGGGTGTGCAGGGGCTCAGAAAAATAGAGGTACGCACCACCTGCAGGGTTGGATTAATCTCTGGCGGGCCCCAGCAGCCAGAGAGTGGCCCTGGACCCAAAAGCCCTGCGCCCGCTCAGCCTCTTCCCCGCAAGACCCTGGCCTCTGCTCGCATGCAGGGGCAGAGGGCGGAGAGGAGCACCCACTGGCAGAAACAAATGTCAGCATCTGGGGCTAGTGGCCTGCTTCTGCTCAGGGACGGAGGGTCTTGGGTCGCGGATCAATGCAGAGACATGCCAGGAAACCAGCAGGGATGCAAGATGGGAGGTAGGAGAGCCACGGAGTTCCTGGAGTAGGGCAGCCCCGCACAGAGGAACAGAAGCCACAGCAGGGAGCCGAGCCACTTCCACCAAGCCCCATCTCGGCGTTGGACACAGCAAGCGCCTGCCTGCAGCTTTATGGGACCATGACATTTGCACGTGCGGCCGTGGCCGTGACTGGCCGTTGGCCACTAGATGGCGAGCTCTCCGTGGCCCTAAGACGAAGGCACAGCTTGCTCCGGGTGGGGACTCTCATAACTGGGCTGCCCCAACATTTCCCAGTAGGAGCCCCTGGTTTTGATTTGCTGAAACTGAGGCTGAACTTCTGCATGCCAGCTGTGGGCCTCTGGCTGACTCAGCTCCCATGAGCCTCTGCTGCCTTTAAGCCCTACATTGGCTTTCAGCTCCCATGGGGCCCTGCTTGGTCTGATGGCTGAGCTCAGATTGGCTCCTGTGAGGCCCTGCTTCCTCTGCCCCCAGGGCTGAGAATCACCTCCCGTGAGCCTCTGCATCGTGTGCTAGGACTCAGCACCCACAGGCCTCTGGGGCGTGTTGTGTGGGGCCTCGCCCCCGGGGTTGGCCTGCATCCACCAAGCCCCATGTGAGGTTTGGCTCACGCTCTGAGCATCTGATCTCCAGCCCCTCCAAGCATCAAGCCAGGACTCCCGTCTTAGTCATTCCCGCTCCCCCGCAGCCGCCAGTTCCTGGGAATCCCTCTCCTCCCAGCGCTCACTCCCGGATCTCTTCCGCTGCCTCTGAGCCATGTGGGGCCAGGACGCTGCTCCGGGGAGCTCCGGCTCCCTTGCAGCAAGGTCGCCAGGCCAGGGCCCCGCCGCTGGGATCCGCTGGCTAGGGTGTCACATCCCGGCACGAGAATATGCAACGATCACACCTGGAGCACTGCCTGTCCAAAGTGTCCGGCCGATTCTGCTCTAGGAAACTGCCGCTCCAGGGAGGGTGTTGGGCAGCAGGGCTCGCACTGCCCTCATCCTCAATATCTGCCTGCTGACGGACTCGGGCAAAGCTCCTTCAGACGATGGCGACCTCCCGCAAGGGTGGAGGCAGCTCGGACACCCCAGATTTCTGCAGTATTAGACCCTGATCCTGCTCCGTTTCTGTCAGTGGAAATGTTGCCGTTCAGTGAGCCCTAACCCTAGCATGAACGGATGCAGCGATGGCTGGAGGGAGAAACAGATCGATTCGATCCTGCCTCCACTGGCAAACGTCTCACTCGGAGCAGGGCCCAACCCTGCGTTTCCAGACAGTGAAGATTCTTTCCAGCTTCCACTCGAGTGGGGATCAGACTCTCTGGTACCGGAGACGCTCCCCTCCAACCTCGCTTCCCCATCCAGCTCTGGACCCTCTTGGGACAACTCGTGTGTGTTTTGGCGGGGGGGTAAATTTCTGATCGCCATGAGATCAAGGAGCCAGAGCCTTTGTCCACCTTCTAACCCTGCTCCCACCATTTTTGGTTATGCCCAATTTCTCATGCATTGAAGACACAAAAAGATCAGAGTCCATTCAGTTCTAGTGGGGATTTTAGCTCCCTTACATAGCCTGTGTAGATTTTTTTCTTATCATTTCAACAGATACCACCCATGTTTATTCTGAATAATTTTTTTCAGATTTGTCTAGGGTTCAATTTTCACAGCTGTGGATAGTTATAGAAAGGGTTTGACATTTATTTAATGACGGCAGATGTCGAGAGGCAAGAAGCTAAAAGTTTCATAAACCATTAAAACCCAAATTGTCAACCTCTCATGTCAAATTACACAAAGTAAATTGCCTTAAATCAACAAATGGTACCTGTTTTTCCTATTCATTTGCTAGTCCGTTTGTAACAAGCCTAATTCAAACATCTAAATCACTGGAGATTGACACTAATATGTGCTCAAGCAGCATGTTTTAAAAATCTTGCCTATAGGTACATTTCGATTGTGACAAATGGAAACCCTGCTCTTCTCCTGCCTGCGTGTGCACAGGGAAATCAGCGTCTAATCTTTCCGAGCTGATTTGCATAGCGCATTTCTCTCCAGAGATCCCAGTGCCCTTCGTGTGGCTGCTGGAAACAGTCTCCGAAAGGGAAATGGAAGTGAAGAGGCAAAATGACTTTCCCACAGTCCCTCAGCAGCAGAGCTGCAGGTGGCCCAGGCCAGAGGAGGCTAGACCTCCCCAAACAGCCTGGCATGCCCTCCCCACCATGAAGTCCCCTCCGTGCTTCCTCTCTGCCCTTGCTCACAGAGGTGCTTTCCTAGAAAGCCAACGCCCTGCTCTGTTTCTATGGTGTTCCCGGATTAAAATACCCTCCTTCTCTTTGCCAGCCTTCCAGTGCCCATACCCGCAAGACCACATGCCTGGCCCTGAGCCACAGCAAGTGCCTGGCTTCCACCCAAAGCCCCTTGCTTATGTGCTGGCTGGGAGACGTAAACAGCACAACACCGTAGGAAAGCCCCCAGCCTCCTCTGCCCACCCCCCTTCTTTGCCCCAAACATCCCTCTGTACCCGTCTCTGCCTCGCATTCCTTCCCCTGCATCCGCGCCTGTCCACACTCCCTCCCTCCTGGGGAAAGCAGGCCAGGCAGGGAAGGAAGAAGGAGAGGGACTGCTGGGTGAAATTTGAAATAGTCAGGAGGGGCTCAGGTAATCCAGAGATGGGGCCAGAAGAGAATCTAGAGACCACCCAGCTCAGGAGTCATTCCCAGTGTTTCATGCTAGATCTCAATGTGCTTCACCATGAAAAGCAGAATCATTAGCCCCCATTCGCTTGCTAGGTAAACTGAGGCACAGAACATTACTTGCCCAAAGCCCAGGGTAGTCCCTGCACATATGCAGAGTATGTGGCTGCATAGGGCACCCAAAAATGTGGAGCATCACCAGGACAGCAGGTAAGAGCGAGTCAACTCCCACTGACTTGCTCTTAGCTGCGGTCCCTCTGGAGATGCAGCCCTGAATTATGGTGATGTGAGCATGCAAACGCGGGGTTACCGCTGCTGCCAGTTCCTCCTGGCCAGAGACAGGTAAGTGCCATGGGGAGGGGATGGGGAGATCCCGGGGTGCCCCAGGCCAGAGGGGGGAACAAGTCACATTCAATGTTCCCTCTCATTTTTCCATCCATGTGCAGAATAAGTTTTGCTCTGTGCACCAAGACGTGCAGATGTGCACCCCCAGCAGAAACACATGCTGCTGGCTGGGGGTGCGCTGCTAATCAGCTGGGCGGCATTTGACTCTCTCCTGGGTGGCCGCCTAAGCGCACAGCTTGCTGGGAACTCTGGCCACGCTAGGGGGCTGTGTGGAGCCCCATCAGTTCTAAGGATGGCCCTGCCGAAGTCCCCCAGAAGCTCACGTGGCAGAGCTGGGAACAGGATCCAAAGCCCAACTCCCATCCCTTGGAGGACCGACTCCGAGTCCCTGGCTCAGTGGCCTACTGGCCCGGGTAGTCCCCCTGCCATTGCGTGGGTGACTGCCAGGCGAGGTCTGTTCTGTTCCAGTCTCTCCGGTTACACAGGCAGCTCGATATGTTACTGGCTAAGCTGTAAGACGAATGCCGCGCAGGGCGCTCAGAAGGACAGCGCCAGCTCCAGTGCTGGGTTCCCCTGCAGTCAGAGCCTGCGCCGTGGGACAGAGCAGGTGTTCCGGCAGACAGAGGGGAGGCCTCTCGAGAGGCAGCTGTGCAGAGCTCTCCGGCTGTGAGGCTGTGGGGCCTCCAGGCCAGACAAGGTAGCTAGAGAGAGGGGGCTTTGCCCACAATCCTGCGGCAGCGAGACCTGGGGAAGGGGCAGGGCCTAGGGGGAGCTCTGGGGGCGAGGGGCAGGACAGACTCATAATTCTGAAACACCTGAGGCCTGAAGAAGTCCTAGGCAAAGGATGGCTAAGCCCTGCCAGGGAGCAGGAGGGGAGGAGAGACCCCGCAGAGGGATGTTGTTTGACTTGCAAACAGGGCTGCCCGGGAAACAGGAATCCCAGTGCAGGGGAAACACTGAGGTTTCATGCTGTGTCGGAAAATGTCCATGAAAAATGAGAGCTCTCCCCCTGCCATTTAGCCAGCTCAGCGGGGACGAGAAAGTCCCAGGTTCAGCTCCCTGGTCTCTCTGATTCAGCCTAGGTCTCCTCCCCCCTACTAAATCAGAGGTGGGCAATAATTTTTGCAGGGGGGCCACTTAATTAATTTTGGTAGGCGGTCACGGGCCAGCTGCCCCCCCCACCCCCGAAGGGGCGGGGCTTGGAGTGGAAGGGGCAAAGCGTGGGGCTAGCCTGGGGCCGAAGGCTTTGAATTCAAGAGCTGGCTGCCCTGTGCAGGGTTGCTGTGGTGATTTAAAGGGCTCACAGCTCTGGCCCCTACTGGGGTAGCACCGCAACTGGCAGCCAGGGACCATTTAAATACATTCCTGCTGCCTGAGCCACCGCCTGGAAATTCAGTGGCCCGGGCAGCAGGATAGGAATGGAATCCGGCCAGATGCCGTCTGCGGGCCGGATCCAAGTGTTAGGCGGCCGGATCCAGCCCCTGGGCCGCATCGTGCCTAGCCCTGTGCTAAATGGAACGCTGAGGGCGCCCCCATCCATGCCGGGACCCCTCTGGGTGGCAAGGAGTAGGGGAAGCCCCATGGGGGCGTTTCTCTCGTCAGCTTCCCACTGTGGAGACGGCGCCAAGCTTGGCCTAAGGTAGGTCGACTCCAGCTACGGTTTTTACCTTACGCCTGACCTCCCCCGTAGTGTGGGCCTGGCCCAAACCGGGGGGACAGAGCTCTGCGCCCGGCTTGGCGACTCCACTGCCGTGGGAGGCAGGGGGAGTTCCACCCCGACGCAGCGTTGTCTGCACCAGCGCTTAGGTCAGTGCCACGGCCATCAGAGGTGGGCGCCATTCACACCCCGAGCGACGTGGTTCTGCCAAAGTGAGTTTGTGGCGGAGGGGGCTCTAAGTACCTTTCCCAGCCCTGACGAAGAACTCTGGGTCCGTCTCACCGGCCGCAGCTGGTCCAATAGAGACGCCTTCTCACTCATCTTGCTCTGAAAAAGTTTGGCTAGATAAAGGGTGTGCAGTGTGTGCACAGTGAACAATCAGCTGTTCAAACTGCTCTTCACAGACTCCCATGGCAAAGCTCAGAGGACAGACATGAAAAATGCCTCCCGCGTCAGCGTTGCCAGTGCTCGTGGCGCCGTTTCTTTCATCCTCGCTGCCAGTGGCTGATGCCCTGGGCTCAGGCGCAGCTCGTCAGAGAACCGGCTGCTCCGACGTGCGCACTGATCCCGCGCACTGTCAATGACCCAGCTCCCTGACCAGTACAATCGAAGGGGGCAGATGCCTGTGTCGTCCACACAGGTGTCAGTGCCTCTGGATATCAGGCTGCAAGATGATCTCACCCCACTGACAGATTGCAAAAGAAGTCACGTGTCCTCATCCTCGTGGTACGGATGGAGAAACTGAGGCACGCAGCACTAGACTCCCGCTCTATCCTAGAGCAGCACACATGAGGCAATAGTGACCTTTCCGAAAAAGGGCCTTTAGTGATTTTATTTCACCAGCTGGGTGTGGGTGTGGTGAGCAGACTAGCTAACGTAGCCACCACTGACTCACCATGCAGCTGCAAGCAGGGCTGCTTTCTCCCCGGCTGTTTTCAGCCAGAAGGCTCTCAAACGGGCACCCTCATGAAATCGTTTTCCCTAGCGCTGCGTGAGGCTCACGGGGCCGGCTAGTTTGAGTTGACATTCACTGAACTGCTGATCCGAAGGTGCAATGGAAGGTCACTGGGGCGTTTCACATAAACAGCTTCTCAGCCACAGCAGGGTTTTATGTTGTTTTATTCCTGGAGCCAAATTTACCCAGAAACTGATTAAAATCAGCATTGGGCAATGAATTTTCCCTCTCAATGAGATGCTATTTATAGAGACCCCCATAGATACGCACATACCCAAGCATAACTGAGACAGCACCTGGGGACTGTGTGGGACACAGTGCAAAGCTCCCTGCAAAGGGATTTGTAATTAGAAGGTAATTAGGGTGTTTAAATCCATTTGGTAAAACCAATGAAACCCCGCGTGTGGCCACCCTCATTGGTCTAAGCCTGGCATGTATTGTGTGTGTCAATTTCCCCACTGAGCCAAATCGAAAGGATTCCGATTGAAGAGTGAGTTAATTCAGGTGGTGCACACACAGTCTTAAAACACGCTGCCCGCAGGCTGCCCGAACCACCCAATGGCCAGGACAGCTCTGGGTGGACGGGAGGATTGTTCCATTTCCTGTGCAGCTGGATGCCCTGTGCCACTGGAACGGAGGAAGCCCCCCCGCTGGTGTGGGTACCATCTTTGCTGGAGTGCTACCACTGTGCCAGGGCAGTGTGCTAAGTGCAGACTGGCCCGGAGGTTTGGCCGTGCTGCCGGCCTTCCCGGTGTCATATCAGACGTCACCGATAGCGCTGGGGAGTCGCACCCTCTCCACCGTTTCCACCCTAGCCAGGCTGTGCAGGAGATTACGCAGACAACAAATCAGCACCTGTGTCTATAAATAGCACCTCATTGTGAGGGCAAATTGCCCAGCGCTGATTTTAATCAGTTCCTGGGTAAATTTTGCACCAGGAATTAAACAACATAAAAGCCGGCCGGGGGTGAGAGGCTGTTTATGTGAAACGCTCCAATGACCTCCCGTTGCCTCCTCTTATCAGCTAATGGAAACAGCCACCGGCCTGCACGCCTAGGAACACGAAAGCATGGGAGAGCGCCCGCTCGATACACGAGAACTGAAACGAGCCCCTCTCTCCGCTGCATCCGTCGCCCCAGCATTTCCGATGCTGCCTCGCTTGGAGCGATGCTTTCGTGCATCCGCCCACTATCCCCAAACCCAGCTGGGGATGAAATCAGGAAAAGGTCTGCATGGCCCAGTGGCGAAGGCCTCAAGGGCTAGCCCATTCTCTGCTACTGACCTCCTGTGAGACCTTGCCCAAGTCACTTCGCCTCCTGTCCTGCTGTACTTAGTCAGTATGTGATTTCCTCAGGGCAGAATGTGCCTCTCAGCGTGACTCAGACCCTATCAGATTTAGGCACCGAACTCCCATTGATTTCTATGAGAGTTAGGTACCTAAATACCAATGTGCCTCTGCAGGACTAAGGCCTCGCCTGCACTTAAACCAGCACAGCTGCACGAGTGTAGTGCTTCAGTGAACGCACTGGGAGTGGCTCTCCTGCTGGCACAGGGAACCCTCCCCAGCGGGGCACACCTCTGGGAGATGTAGTTACCCTGCTCTCACCGGGCCTAGCACACCTGGGCCTGGGCGGCTCAGTGGTACAGTCTGGCCGTGGCTCGGAATGCTCTTTTCCGTCTTGCTATGGGGTGGGATTTTCAAAACGGCCCAGGTGACTTAGGAGCCCGTGCAAGTCAATGACACTAGTGCTCCCGAGTCACTTCTGAACCCCCGCTCTATAGAGAGAGGGAACGATTCCTGGGAGGGGTCACGCTCTCTAGGACTTGCCACCTAATTAGCATTTCCCTCCGGTGGCATCCACAACGTTGGGAAGGGATATCAACGCTCATGCTGCGGGGCTTAAGTCAGTCTCTATCAGAGGTCAAGATGAGACCCCGGGGGGAGTCGAATCCGCACCCACTTTCCTACCGGGGGGCTTCTGACACCTTCCTCTGGCGCATCTGTCCGGGACAAGACGCCCAGCTACATGGCCCGTCGGTCTGATCCTGTCTGCCAAGGCCTGCATTTTGATCAGAAATCAAGCCTTTCCTGGCCCCTTGTGGGAATGTTCTTAATGTCTGTAGGAAGATGGTCTGTACCTCAGTTCCCCTGTGTGTTGCGCAAGGATGTGCTGCCTGGCTCCACCGGGCACAGAAAATGGCCCGCACTCTGTGTCCTGGTAACCGATGGCCAGGGCCCGTCCTCTCCAGGAGCTGGCCAAAGGGGTTGGGGAACTAAGAGCGAGGTGGAGGCCAGGGGAGGGATAAAGGATGATGCAGGAGCAGCTGAGGGGGGCCAGCTGGAATCGGGTCAGTCTCCTGGTTTGGGATTCGGGGGAAGAGCCCAGGGACTTTGCTGACTCTTCCTACTTCTGTACTAACTCTACACTGGTCTCCAGACGACTAATGAGCCCTTCTGTTTTACACGGCTGGCTGCAGAAGTGTGGGGGTATGGCCCTTTGGGGGGCGGGGAAGGCTTCCCCGAGTGTCCCATCCCGCTGGACTCATTGTGGGCAGCTGCAAGGTCAGACCCAGGAGGCACTGAAGCCAAAGGGGGCTAGCATCCACCTGGGAGGGCTGTCACACTACAGGAGGGTCCTTTTGGAATCTGATTCAGAGCGGTTCCAGAGCCTGCGCCCATGGCACCCTGGTACCTGTGTAGGTGACTTTCTCCCTCGCCAGTAATTACCCAGACAGCAGTGTGTTCTGTGGCTTAGACTCCCATACATCCCCTACATGGTGTGGGAATTATTTCATCCCTAGCAGATTTCCAAGTGCGACTTTTCTGCTGGGTGCTTGGTAAATTGCTGGCTCTGTGCTCCAGGTCACCGCACTTTTCAGGGTTCTGAACTTTTTGCTAAAAGTTTTGTGGAGGGGTTAAAAACCCCTCTTCCTGCCGTACTTTTAAGCGAGTATAGGGGTGTCTCAGGAAGAGCTGCAGGTGCAGTAAAGAAAGACTCTTGCAGCTCTGACTTCTAAGCAATTGACTCTCCCAGCTGGGAACTGCAGGCGTGTGAGGAAGAACAGGGCAGGCTTTCTGTCTCAGGCTTCATGTAAGCCTCTCCAGGACTCCCTTGCTTTGGTGCTGCGTGGTGTGCAGCAGATCAACTGGGGGGAGAGAGCAGGGTGGCCCAAGGTGCGGAAGTCTTACAGCTGTCACCCAAATTGGTGCATGGGGAAGGATGGTTTTGAGGTTCGATCCCTCAGTCTTGGGAAAGGGGAGTTCCGTGTTTAGCTCTGCCACAAGCAAATTGTGTGTGAGGCATTTCCTCCACGCCGGGCCTTCGTTCTCCCCCATTAAGGGGGGTAACACCTGCCTGCCGCTCCGGCCATCGGGAGGCTGAAATCCATAATGTTTATTAGCGGCACCTTGGATGTCCCTTTGCCTTCATCTGCCTGGAGGTGGGCTCTACTCGCGGATGGAGCCCACAGCGATTGGCTGGCTCAAGGTGTGCTACAAGGCTTCCCTCGGGCGCTGCTGACACAGTGACCTAACACTGCCCTTTCAAAACAAGGGAGAGTTTAGCAGGTGGAAAGGAGTCGACTGTCCTCGGGAATGCTGCTTTCCCGGCACACACAGACCCCGGCAACAGGGCCTCCCCGCGCTCACAGTGCACGCTCACGGGGCAAAGGAAGAGCCTCGCTGCTTGCCAACTGCAGACCAATTACGGTATTTAGCGTGTTGTGACATGTGATGTCACCAGCTGGTGTTTTCAGGGTTGTAAAGCTTGAACTTTCTGCACCTCAGACACCTCTGACATGAGAAGGTTATTGTCTGGCTTCCTGACGGTCTGATCCACCCACACATAATTACCCACCGCCGAAAATGTGCCTGGATAACAACTGGGAACGGGGCCGGGGTGCTTACAAATAAACATTGCTATTATCTGTCAGAATTGTAAAACAATACACATTGAATTCGGCCCAGCTACATTTGATCACAACAGCAGGCTCCTGGCTTGCAACAGAAAAGTCTGTAACCCAATGAAGGCCCATACACCTGGCGGTCTAACATAAAGTGTAACATTTTCCCTCCACGCCCTGCTCCCCACCCCCTTTTAGGATAGCCCACTTGCTTGAGGCCTTTCTCTGTGGGTATGTCTAAATGGCAGCTGTAAGGGATATTTCCCAGCATGGGCAGACATACACATGCTAACTCTGTTTTGCCCAAAAAAATGCAGATTCAGATCAAAGGAAGCATTTTGCAAATTGTTGCTGGGAAAAATATCCCACAAAGTCAAAACTTTTTGAACCGGAAATGACTGTTCATTGCACAACTTCCCCCAGATCTAGAGAGAAACGTTTTCAAATCACAACAAACTTTTCCTCTTGATTTTTCCAAACGGCCAGCGACTCAAAATATAAACTGCTGGATAAAGTTGTAGGTGGGGCAGACTCCCTCCAGCCATTGTGTTACCTTCCCAGCAGAAGGGACAGGATGCAGGGCGCCCGGGTGCACAGCTCCGGAAAGAGCTGGCCGAGCTCTGGAAAGAGCCGGCAAGGACCCGGGTGGCAGTAGGACAGCACCGGTAAGACATGTTCAGTTCCTGTCGCCCCTGCTTCCCGGTAACTCTGTTCTGCCGACCCCATGGGAAAACATGTCAGTGTGGTCCCACGAGTAACCATTTCCCATTATCTCGTTGACACAGATCGACCTCGTGTCCCACACAGAGACCAAGTGACAAGGCCACTGGAGTATTTAGACAGAGGGGTTTGGGGCCCTCTGACCACTGGACCATACAAAGGAGTGAGGAGTCTGCCACTGAGGCTCTGCTACCGTGGGTGTGGGAACGTGGGTTGTGGGGCGCATCACCCCCCAGATGTTGTACTCCACACCAGGGTTCCAGCCACCATCCTGTAACAGGGGGCCCTGTTGCCACCCAGGGTCCTGGCCGTCAGGCCAGTGGGCTCTGTTGCAGGCCTCAGGGCCCTGACTGCCACCCCGCCCCTGGGGCAGTGAGGGGTGTGAATAGGGCAAGGGGGGAGGAACAGCCAGCAGGGCCAACAGCCTCGCTGGACCCCTAGGCAAGGTGCAGGAGGTGCCATCCAGAGACCACTTCCCCCACCCTCCGCAGCCCTCAGTGCTGCCTGGAGCGCACCGCACGGGCTCTGGCAGCAATTTAAAGGGCCCAGGGTGCCGGCCGCCACTGCTGTGGTGGCTGGACGCTCCGGCCCTTTTGTATCGCCAGGTCCCGGAGCAGCTGTCCCCTTTGCCCTATTGGTGGGCCCCACGCCCGCTAGGAGAGGTGCAGTCTGAGGCCGCCTCTCTTCAGAGCCAGCGTCCTGGGTTCCCATCCCAGGGGTGGCTCCCGCAAGAGGCTGGTCCGGGCCGGGGGAGTCGGAGGAGGACTGTCTGACACACTGGGTTTCCCACGAGAAAAGGCCAGTCCAGCCGAACGGAAACGTTCCGTGGCAATGGTCCTCGTTTCGATCACAGATTTCCCAGCTCCAGGGCGCAACATTTTGTCAAACTCAAAGAAAAAGTCCCACCTTGGCCTAGCCCCCGTGGCTCCGGTGCTCACCTGACACAAGAGAGATGCAGATTCAAGTCCTCTGCTGCCAGCTCCTGGCTGAAAGGGCCGTAGTCCCCAGGCTAGTCCTGGTTCAGGAGTGGGCCTCTCCCCCCCTTGAGATGTTCCACGTTGTACAACTAACCACCAGAGCAGCAATTTGCACCTGGATCTCCCAGCTGATGGGCGAGTGCCGTGGTCACTGGGCTACTGGCAGCTCTGCAGTGGTCCCTGCGAGCCGCGCTTGGGCGGCCACCCAGGAGAGAGGCAGGTGCTACCCAGCTGGTTAGCAGAGCGACCCCAGCCGCCAGCCCATTGCTATTGGTGAGCACATGCCTTGGTGCGCATGTATCACCGACAGGTGGAACCAAACCTGGGCCCTCTGGAACTCAGTACAGGAGCCTCTCCTGCACTGGCTAAAAGCCAGCTGGCTCCTAGCGAAGGCTGTAGAGCAGACTCCTCTTTTCTCGCTGTAAGTGGTCTCAGTGCCCCGGAGGGGACAGTGCACCACCCACAGCAGGCGCGTGTGTTACACACACAACAGTTTATTCCGCACATGGACAGAAAAGGATCATTGCTCTGGGGTCGGGCTTTCTCTCTCTGCCTTTCCCCACCAAACACAGCAGAAGGCAGCTGGCATTCATGGCAGGGATGCAATAATCACTCATGGTAGTGCAGTTGATTAACCAATTAACAGAGAAGCAAAAGCTTATAGGTTAATGCTATACTACACGCATTTCCTCCCCCCCGCCACGCCCCTAGTGCCAGTACATTTTTAGCAGGCTGGCCAGGAACCCAGCTCAGTCCCGGCTTGCGACGGGTCCGGGACCTACCCCTGCTGTGGCTCTGCATTTCAAGTGTATTAGAGCTGGGCAGGCAGCCAGCCAGGCTCAGTTTTGGCTTGCACTGGTTCTGGAAGCTCAGACCCCCCTAGACAGTGGCTGCTGCCACCCTGCGCTTCTGCCTCTTTATCAGGGGCAGCAACACGGGACAACAGGCAGTCGGTCCTTGAGGGGAGCTGGTTTTTAAACTGACTCCCCTTGCGGACCAGCTCCCACCTGGCAGGGCCAGCCTTAGGCCGATTCGGTCGAATCGGGCCCCGCGCCTAAGGGGGCCCCGCGCCCCTGAACCCGGAAGTGTCGGCCCACCGGGGCCAGCGTTACAGTTCAGAGCCGGGGGCCCTGCTCCACCACTATGTGGAGCTGGGTCTCTCCCAGCTCTGCCCGGAGCGGGCCCCGGGCCCCTCTTCTGGCCCCCCCTGCGCGTCCTCCCGGCCCCAGACCCGTCCCGTGCGCGGCTCTGGGTGGCTTCACCTCGCCGCCTGCTGCTGCCCATGCACGGCGTTGTAGGTGGGCGGGGCCCGGGCGTGACGTCAGGTCACGTCACGCCCGGGATTTTCAAAGTGCCCGGAGGCAGGCCGCGTGGCTGCTTCCGGGTTCGGACTGCGGGGCCTGAGTGCAGACTCCGGCCCCGCAACGCGGAACGTAGGGAAGGGGCTTGTGCAGTGGCAGAGGGGCTGGGGAAGAGGCTTGGGGGGAGGGGTAGCGGAAGGAGGTTTGGGGGCTTGTGCAGCGGGGAAGGGGGAGAGGAAGGAGAAGGGGCTTGTGCGGAGGGGAAGGGGAAGGCGCCAAGAGACAAATGGCAGGGGGCCAAGTGCACTGCAGACAATGAGGGAAAGGGCAGGAGGGGAGGTGTCAGTGGAAGGGGGGACAGGGTGATGCTAGGAGAAGGGAAGGGTATTGGGGGCTAGAGGGAGAGGTGCTGGGAGAAGGCTTGAAACAAGGGGTGGGCATGAGAAAGGTGGGGATGGAGCAAGTCATGTGTGAGGGCACAGAAGGGCAGGAGGGAAACGGGGCAGAGAGTGGTGAGGGCGTGGGCCTCAGGGAAAAAGAGGGCAAAGGGGGCAGGGGCAGTAAGGAAGGGGAGGCACCAGGAGGGTGCAGGGCTAAGGGAAGGTGCAGGTGCCAGGGGATTCTGGGGGTGAAGCAGAAGGGCAGACACCTGCAGGGGAGGGACCAGCACCAGAGGAGAGAGGCAGAGCAGGTGTGTAGACGGAGGTGTTGGAAGAGGGGATGAGGAGGCATAGCTCACTTGATCAGAGTGGGGCTACTGGGGGAGTGGGCACAGGGGGGAGTGAAGGGCTGGTGGAGGGGGGCAGGTTGCAGGAGGGCTGAGGGCAGTGAGAAGGGCAGGAGTCAGGACAGTAAAAGAGGGTGAGGAGTTGGGGGGCAGCAGGCACCAGGGGAGATGACGGAGCAAGGAGAGGAGACATGGTAGCAGAGAGAAAAGGTAAAGGTTTAAAAATATTTATTATTAACATGGTATGCTGCCCACGTTTTTTTGGTTTGGCAATACTGCTCTTTGATTGGTGAATTTAGAGAGGTCTCTCCCTTCAGTTTCCCTTTCCACCCTCCTTTTTTGTCACAGGTCATCAGAGAATCATAGAGACAATGGAGAGTAGGGTGAGTCCATGACTATGGTTAATGACTGGTCAGGGTGACTAACTATTATCAGCCAGTGGTCTGAATGAGCTATCTACTGCCATCTGTTAATCAACTGTAGGAAAAGGCTTCAGGAGCAGACCTTATTTATATAGACAACCTACTTTGCCACAGAGATCAGTAGACACACTTGCTGTGTCAAGGTGATCAATTATGGCTCTTTTGGGTTGAAATTCACTTAAGACTTGGAGCTGGGAGAATGAAATGTTGTTATCCATATTGTATGATTAAAAGAACTGAACTTAATATGACCTGGCTTAGGGTCTACCATAACTTGAACACTAAGCAGAGGATAGTGAGTCACATCTAAGTGAAAGTCACAGAAGATGGAAACAGGTTTTATTTCTGGTGGTGTAGAGTCTATTTGGGAGTCCTCAATTATATCTGACACTTTACATCCAGTGTTTAAAGGCAGAGCTGACTATAATCAATTGAGAGTTCTTGTCTTGTCTCAGTGATCGCTTGAGCAAAAATCATTGATAAAATCTTGTCTAGACTGACCTTGGACTCAACATGCAGGCAATGTGTTGAAGGGCAGTGCAAGGAGGCAATGGTGGTGAGGTACCATATTACCTAGTGAAATCATTGGTGCTGAAATCACTAAGGACTGGAATTTGACCACAGAACTGACACTTTCTTAACAAAGACTCAATTTTTGCTTTTTAAAAAGTAAATCAATGTAACAGAAAACTGCAACGCTCTCTGGTAACTTTTTAAAAATCAAACTTTAAACTTTATTGAAAAAATTGGATAGTTTGCAATTGAAAATATTTGACCTGCACTTAAGGCAACTGATTTAATTTTGTGTAAAATTTTGCATAATAAAGGAGGGCATTTTTTTTTGAAAATGTTCAACTACATTTTGATCAGATCTACTTCTGATGTGATATTTGTGTGTGGTTGTGGTTTGTTGTGTGGGTGCATTTTTTTTTTTTCTCAACAAAAAATCCTGGGGGAGAGGAGCCCGCCAAAGTGATTTGAATTGGGCCCCGCACTCCCTAAAGCCGGCCCTGCCTCCTGGCACCCTGTGCTGCTGCCTCGGATACAGAGGCAGCAGCATGGAGTGGCAGGGGGCTCCTCGGGAGTGGGGCCGGAGTGCACTGGCTGCAGGTCCCCAGGGATTATAGACTAGTCGAGTAACCAATAAGAATTCACAAGGTTAATCGACTATTCAATTAACCGATACTTAACATCCCTAATTCATGGGAAAATATTTTGAACTCTCAATAGTTTTACAGGATGGGAAAACCATCTGCCCCCAGCTCCAGTGGGGGAACATTGTGTGCTAATGGGCTGTACCATTGGGATCAGAGAAGAAATGTACGCAAAAGGGCAGCTGCGTCTGCAGTTCAGTCCCAAAGGCAGCTGCGCTGGGAGAAGCCTGGGTCAATTCAGTAACCAGCTCCGCTGAGACTGCTCACCACAGCAGCTCTCTGCTACACTGGCCGAATTCTCAGCGTGATGCAGAAGGGCCATGGTGGTGTCTGTCTGTCCACCCACGCATGCTGCGCACAGCCATCACCTCTCACCCCACAGCCCCCCGAGGGCAGAGTGATTCCTGCCTACAGTTTGTACAGCTAGTAAATTTCACAAACGCAAGATCATTACCAGCCTTCTCCTGGTGACACTCCCCCGCCCCCATAACAAGCACTATTAAAGCAATCGCGCAGGAGTGGGAGCAGCCGTTAGAATTAGATTGTTAAGGTGGCAAAGCCATTTCCCCTCTCACGTGCCTGTCACTTCCACCATCTGGGACAAACTTTTCCAGCTTCAGCTGCTGACAGCAAGCGATGTTTCCAGAAAAGGTTGCGCAGCGCCAGTCCGTATTACTTAATATTGACATTACGCTGGGTCTATACAGCACCTTGCACAATGGGCTCCGTTCGCTAGGTGCTACAGCTGCACAGACTCAGAGCGGGGCCCTGTGATTGTAAAGGTGGCGTGTTTGGGGCTCTGAGTCTGTGCAGCACTATGGGGGCTCTGAGCTCTGCTATGGAAAACAGATGATAGCAACTCTGATTTGACATCTGCTCGGCAGTGTTAGTATTGATACTGCTTTTTCCGGCTTTGTTCACCCGCCTTGAGATCCCCGCATGCTTGTCAACTCATCTTGCCGTAGAGGAGAGATGATGCCTGGCGATCTTTGGCGCTCAGTCCTGACAATTCTTGTGAAGTCTGGAGCTTCCCTTCAAGCCCCCAGACCCTGATTCGTGGGACTACCTGGGGGGATTTTGGCTTTTGTTTCTGAAAAGATTTTTTCTGGCTCTCATGGAGGAAAACTGGAAAGCATGAAGCACGGGCGTCCTGAAGGCACAGAAACCAGAATGCCACAAAAAAGTGCCCAACGTGGATTATTTCTTTTGAAAGCCAGTCCTAGGATGGCTGGAGGCATGGCTCGCGGAGTTGGGAAGTGCGAGGCTGACAATGCTGGACTAGCGCGTCGTGAGCAGCAAATTCCTGAAGTGACAGTCGCTTCAAATTGCTTCCAATCCCTTCGGCAGCGCAAGCACCGTGGTGGGAACCACCCAGGCAATGAAGAACAAAGTGCTGCAAACAGGCCTGTTCACGGCAATGCTCTGAGTTCGCTTTCTCTGTGGGGACAAATGGGTGCCAGAGCCAGGCCCACCCATGGGCAGGAGGGGGAAGTGGACAACTTCCCCTGGGCCCGGTGATTCAAAAAGGCGGCGGTGGCAGGAGCCCATGGCCCTTTAAATTGCTGCCAGCGCCTCGGAAGGACGCTCTGGGCTGTGCAGAGGTCTGACTGCCCTTGGCCCCACCTGTTCCACCCACGGCTCCACCATTCTGGGAGCATGGAGCTGTCCCCCCTCCCGACATGCTCATGTCTAAAGCCTCTAGACCTGGTTTTACAGATTACAAGGAGCTCCCTGCAGATACCGTTGTGGTTACCTAGTCTGGCTGATCTTAACCAGGGTACATGGGGCTCTTCCAGGGGCTGCATCAACTCATCTAGAGACCGGCCTAGTTTTACCACAAGTGGCACAAAAAGCACTGGCAGAGTCAGTACAGGCTACAATTTCACGCAGACCATGGCTTGTTTCTACTGCTCTTCTAACCATACACCGAAATGGAAGGGCTGTATTTATATCCCCACTGATTTCTTTTATAATTAGATGATGAACATGAGAAAGGAAACCATGTTTCAGTAACAGTGTGGCCGGGACACTTCTGTCTCTCTAAGTATGATTCTGTGAGTGAGTCGGGGTTCAGTGAGGTGAAACTCAGGGGGTCTGAAAGATGGAAGCAGCTCCTGAAAGCGTGCTGTAGCTTGGAAAGGCTGAGAGCCCTGTCAGACCTGCATAACACAGCCCATGGGACTTCTCGGAGTGAAAGTCTGTGTGACCTGGAGCAGATCTTTTAGAAAAACACCCCATCTTGACATAAACATTGCCAATAAGGGAGGCGCCCCCACGACTCTTGGCAAGTTGTTCCAACAGTGAGTTACCCCCCCTGACAAAAAGGTGCGCCTTGTTTCTAGCCTGTCTCCAGCTTTACTTTCCAGCCGGCCTCTTGCTTGGTTGGGGCCCACACTCCTCCCTGGATCTTAATCATAGAATCTTAGAATACTAGGACTGGAAGGGACCTCGAGAGGTCATCGAGTCCAGTCCCCTGCCCCCATGGTAGGATCTTATCAGCCTGTCCCTTTGGTTTGTCTGGTTCCCCGAACCTCGCCCCAAGGCGGGACGTTTACTGTCCACTCTCCCCGCCAAGCTCCCTGCCCGAGGCAGCAAGCCGAGTTCAGACAGTCACAGCCAGCCAGACGGTGCTCGTCGGCAAACCGGTCCTGCTGTCTCCTGTGCGTCTCGCTCACGGACGCAGAAAGGTCTCTGTGCTGACCCGCAGCTCATGTGCATGGCCGGCATTGCGTACGGGCCAGAAACCTGACCCTCCTACAGGCAGACGAGGAGCACCTCGAGGCACCCCATATGCACCGTCAGCACCAAACCTGGAGCATGAAGGGGTCTGACTTTGTGCAAAGCGCCCCGGCCAAGCAGAGATCCGGTCTTCCTTCCGTCGCCGGTGAGATTCAAAAGCGGCGTTGCGCGGTCTGCGGCCGTGTCGTCGGCATGGAGGGAAAATATCCCAGCGCCCCATGCGCTGCAATCTGCATTGACCTGTGAGGGGCTGTGTGCTCTGACCCTACTTGGCGTTGCCTTGGGGGGCCCCAGAGATTCCTGGCTTTGCCGGAGTGAGCCGGACCTGGCAACTTGGCTACATCGCGGCCATCAGCTGCACTCACTCTGCGGGGCACAGTGGTCCCTCCACAGTCAATGCATTGCTAACGAGGATTTCATTCACCCCTAAACCAAAGCCAGAGGCAGCTAGGCTGTGCTTCGCCAGGCGTACAAAGCCCAATCCCAGACCTGCACTGCACCAGGAAGATTTGCTATGTCAGGTGGGAGTGTAAAAAATTCACCCCCGCCCTCGCTGATATACCAGTGCAGCCAAACCCTCGGCATAGACACAACTATGCCAGCGGAAGAGCTCTGACATCACCTTGCCTCACATTATCCTTGGGATACGTTAGCAGATGCTGCATCTACACCAGAGGGCTAGGCCTGCAGAGGCTCTGGAGTGTAGACACGGCCCCCAGGAAAGTCAAGGGAATCTGGGCAATAAATTCCCTTTTTTCTGTAGTTCGCCTCTCGTGTAGTCATTCTGCTGTTATCCTCTTGTGGTATTTGGTGTTTTCCATTAAGCCCCTGCTCCTGGAGTCATGGGATTATGTGAGTATCTCGCCTCTCACTGAAAATGGGGAAGTACATTCCTAGCTCGTATGTCCGGAGAGAAAGGCCAACATAGGCGATCTCTAAAACCTCCAAGCATAGAAAGCAAATAAAAGAATCTCCAATTTCTTAATTTACTTAGAAGTTTCCTGAGTTGTGCGCCAATTGTGCCATGTTTGGGAGAGGCTTGACGTGCTATTTCTGAATGTTTGGAGTCAGAGACACTAGTGCAGGGTGGCTGCAGATCGACACCACTTGGAGTTAGTAGCATTTTGCACAGCTCTCTGGGCAAGAGAGCATCTGCCTGGCTGTATTTCCCCACACTGAGGCTGCGCAAAGTTGCTTGTCCCCCTAAAAGTCTGTCTTGCACAATGATAACCAGTTCACCCCAGCTGACTGCACAGTTCTGCACATTTTGATTGTCTTTATGATTTATTTTTCTGATCGGCACCATTAAACCAATTTAGAAACGTTTAGCAAAACATTTTTCCAAGGCAAATTAAAGCTGTTGAACTTACTGTTTATGGTTCATAGGTTCATAGCAGTGATTTTTTTCTTGTTGTGCTGATGTGTCAGACGCCTCCACTTTCTCTCCTGATGTAGGTTTATTTTCCCAACAGGCAGTCAGGGCCATAAGACCAATTTCTCCTGGGGATCAGGGGCCGAAAGACGGGTGAGACATTCAGCCAGCCCAAATTTTTCAACCACATTTTTTTTCAGTAAAAAATTCAGATTTGGCAGTACCAAAACATTTTGCAAATTTGTACCAGTTTCACATCATTGTTTGTTTTGAAAAAATCCCCAACCCTCATCCCCAAAATTCCAAATGTTGTTTTCACATTTTGAAAACAAAAAGTTTTGAACTTTACAGTTGAAAAGACTTTTCATTTAGAAATTTCCTTTAATTTAAAAAAAAATGTAAAAAAAAATCTAAATTAAAAACCTTTTTTCTGACTTTTCGATTGGCTGAAATTTTTTTTAAAAAAGGTTTTTGATTCAATCTGAACTCCCTCCCCCCAAACTGAATTCCCAGCAAACTGAAAATCCATTATTTGGCCAGCTTAAATTCTGGCAACATTTAAATGGAGTTTCCTGCAAATCCCCTCCCAATTTTATACAAGGAGCTCCAAGTCATAAATGCATAGATTCCAAAGCCAGATGGGACCACTGTGATCATCCAGTCTGCCCTCTTTCACCATCCACACCACAGATCTTCTCCAAACTAATTCCCTGACCAAATCATTCAGAACAAGGTCAAACCTTGGTTGAAAACTTGCCAATCACAGGTGCTTTTGCAGAGACATGTCTGAAGAATGAAAACGAGGAAACACCTTAAGGAATTTGAAATCTACGAATCCATACATAACCCTTTACAGATGTGTGTGATAGTCCCTATTGTTTCCACGTCTCATGATATTACATGTTTCCTGAAGTCCCGGCTCATGGAATCAGGTGATTACATGAGACTTTCATTAGCGGGAGGGGCGGGGGGAGGAGTAAGTCTCTATCCCTCGTGGTTGCAGAGAAAATATCGAGATCATATATCATAAAGGCGCCAAATTCAAAAGGCCAATAAAAAGGACAGAAAATCTGCCTGCAGATGCAACACTGGGGCCAAAGTCTCAGGTGGCGTAAACCAGGATGTTTTGGGGACTTAAATTGGTACTTAAGTATTGCATAAACTTTGTGCTGGAGTGAGAGGAGGTCATTTTCCTAAGGCCCTGGACGATGCCAGAAAAGTCCTGAGATAAGAAGGAAGGACTGTCATCTCTCTGCCACATGGTAGCAGATCTTGGGCCCTTCATCACTGTTTCCCAGTGGAGGAGAAATCAGCGAAGCAGAGCCTGGGTATTTTCTCATGGTAGCTTGTTGATTCACACTATGTACCCCAGTCCTGGAACAGAGGGGGTCACAAACAGCAGGCAGTCCCATCCTCTCTGTTGGAGATCTCAGCCCAGCAATCAATACCTCCCTTCCAGGGAGGGTGCTCCAAGAACTGACTCTAGTTCAAGAGAATGAGGCTGAGACAAAATTCTCCTGCTGCACCCAAGAGCTCCTCCAAGAAGAACGTGCATCACAAAATCAGTGGCAACTCTGCCTTTCTTCAAAGACTGCGGCTGCTTGAATGCTAAGGACTGGTGAGACTCTGGTTGTCTCTGGATGTGCAGCCTGGGCAAGGAGGCTGTTTTTAAACAGAAAAATATCACCCCTATTTGGAGCTGGAGCAGGGACGGCACAGCGGTGGCAGGACGGTGCATGCACAAGCCGACCGCAGCCTCCATTTCACTCGCCGCGGCAGTTTGAAAGCGGCTGGAAGCTCCAAGGCCCCTCAGGTACGTCTACACTGCAACACTATTTCAGGATACCGGAGTATCCCGAAATCGCTATCCCGCGTCTTCACAGCAAGGCCGTTATTTCAGGCTCACTATTCCGATGTCCCTGTAAACCTCGTTCTACGAGGAGCAAGGGTGTTTCAGAATAGCGCTTTATTTCGAAATTTGGTGCTGTGTAGACAGCGCCAAATGATGAAATAAGCTACTTCGAAATAGCCTCAAGAGAAGATACACAATTTGCGTAACTCAAATCGCGTCACTTATTTCGAGTTATGGTGCAGCGCAGACTCACCCCTCCTGCCCTGTGCAGGATTCCCTGCAGCCGCTGCTGGTACTTAAAAGGACTGGGGCAGCCCTGGGCCCCCTTAAGTCCACTGGGCCCCAGGGACAATTGCCCCCTTTTGTCCCCGTCGACAGGCCGGACAGAGCTACTGCAAATCCAGATCCATCAAAACGAGTCATCCCTGCAGGCAGCAAGCCGCGGAGGTAATTAAACGCTGGAACCACCTTACTGTATTTAAACAGATACACGCAGGATTTTGAGACTGCTACAACCCCCAAAGGCCCTGCCTTTGAAGGAAGCTTCATGAGAGCAAACAGCAAAGGACATGAATTTGCTGTGGGCTAGGTGGTGCACCTGGAAACTCATTGCAGCACCCCCCCCCCCGCCCCGACGCCCGCACTGTGCTCCCAGGCCAGGTCTTTTGGCTGCTCCGGGAAGTGGATGGATAAGTCTATGGCTCTGACTTCTGCTGGGCTGGCCAGGGAGGGCAAGGGTTACCAATGGACAGGGTGCAGGTTTCCTTAAACCCTCCCCGGCCCTCTGTGGCAGCTGCCACTGGAGGGTATGTCTGCACTGTAAGGACAGGCTGTGACTGCCACTCATGCGCCAATCACACTGTCCAGTGCAGGTGCCAAAGCCGTGACGTCCCAGAAGGATGCACGGGCTCCATGGGAAATCACCCAGCTTCCTGGGCAATCTTGTACCACAGCAGCGTCACTGCTCCGGGACCCAAGCGAACTAATTAAGGCAGCTTTGATAACACGCCCAGCGATTGCCATTGGGTATGGCTACACTACGTGCTTATTGGGAAATAAGCTATTTCGGAATAATAGCTCCCGGGATAGCTATTTTGAACTAACGCGGCAGTGTAGACAGGCCCATAGAGAGCTACCCGCAGTAAACACTGCTGACTGAACACCAGGCACTCCAGAGCCGACTGCCTGCACCAGCTTGAGCTAAAGAGCCGGGCTTGTAGCTAGGGCCTATGGTGCACATGCTTTGTGCGTCAAGCACAGTGAGGGACCCGCAGTCCACACTGACCCAGGGGGTTAACATGCCCAGGGGCTGGACACAACCAACGGAGGAAATTCTCCAAGGCTGGGTGCATTGTTCCAGCCACACGTGCAGACCCTGTGCATTTGGGGTGGAATACGCCCTCGCGCAGAGTAGCTGGCCAATTGTCAGTCATGGGCCAGCGGCAGCTCTTCCGATAATCTAGTCCAGCCTGCAGCATCACGCAGACCAGAGACAGAGCAGTAAGTCACTGCTTCTCATTGCTGGGAAATGTTCCACGAGGCCCTGCACGCAGCTTGGCCGCTACTCGTGGGACAGTGCTTGGGGGAGGCATGGAGGGCAGGAGGTGACGGACCTGCCAGGGTGTGCCCACCTGCGACCCCACCTTCCACTGCAATGTAGACCATCAACGTGGGGACAGACATTCCCAGGGGCTGGATCTAGGGGGCGGCCGCACCCCCTGGCTTAAAGGGATTTCCGTCAGATGCAGCGTTTACAGTTTGGTCCCACAGCTCTCAGCAGCTCCACTGTACGCACTGTTCCAGCCCCTGTCTACATTAGTTTAACTGCGCTGACCTAAAACTGGGTTAAGCTGAACCAGTGCAAAGTGGGAGAGCAGACAAGCTCTGTGTTAAAGCAGTGTAAACCCCTGGGTGGACTGGTTATTTTTAACAAAAATTTCCGGCAGTTGGTTAGCGCAGAGCCATTCCTGTGTGTGATGGACGTTGGGGCTGGAACATTAGCCCCCGCTGGTCAGCCAGCATGAGGACCTTTCAGGCTTGTGGGCAATACGGCTGCAGGCTGACCCCCTCCAGTCCAGCACCCTCAGGGCCCGAGGACGTGGCATTGCTGTGTCCTCTACTGACTCCACATCGACACGCTGTCTGGGACGAACTTCTCCTCACATGGCCCCTGTGTGCTATTTTTCCACTGCTACTCATACATAGGCCACAGGTCCTGCCAAAAAGCGCAGCCTCTTCCCACCGACTGCTTGTTAAGACACCCGTGGGCCATCACAGCCTCAGGGCTGGGAGACCCCTCTGGCCAGCAAGGGGACCTGACTCCCCGACCCGAGGGAAAACCTCTGTGTTGATGGCCTATGCGGCTCTAGCTTGGCCAGCCCTGGGGGAGGGTAGAATGAATGCTGCCAATTCGCAGTAGCCTGGGGGCACACGCTGGGAGCAGAAAAGCGCCACCAAAAGAAAAGCCGTAGTGGCCAGAGTAAAGCAATACCTCCGAATTTCCCCGATTGCTTATAATTCTGTATTAGAGCAGGCTGGCCAGACAGCCCCTTGAAGAGCAGGTATTTCGGTTTGGGGTAGAGGGGATGGGAATGAGTCTGAGGACCACCTGGAACCTATAAAAGGCTGGGCCCCAAAGGGGCCATGTGATTGGCAGCCAGGACCTGTTGGCCCCCGGGAGGGGTGGGAAAGAGCTGGCCAGGAACAGCGTGGGGTTCGTAATGAGGCCTCTAGCTCAGAGCACAAAGAGAGTTGGATGCTGGGGTCTCCCGAAGGTGGTGGGTGCCACCGGTAAATGGTGCCTGGAAGGAAGCCAGAGCCAGACCACTTGCTTTGGTGTTGAAATAGCCTAGGGAAGGGGAGGACAAAGTCTAAAAGTCTTGGTCAAAGCACAGGCAAGGTCCAGCCTCCAGGGAAAATAATAATAAAGATTTGGGGCTCCATTCAAAAGGGCCTGGGGGTCTGGCCCCTATTGCCTACCCTGGTGCTGTACAAGCTAATGGGTGAATGACCTCTGCTTGCAAAGGGCTGAGAATTTAGAATGAGGGTCCTCCCTCTCTGCCAGAGCCCGGCCTGCCTCCCCTGGAGCTGGGCCTCCTGTTTAGAAAAAGGGGACCAGCAGGAGGGCAGCGATGCCCTGATCTTGCAGCCACGGGGCTCAGAACGCCTGATCGAAAAGGCAAGAGGAGGGCACAGGAAGGCTAGGACCAGTATGGTTTAGTACGGAGCACCGAGTGCATAGATGTGGCAAGCAAGGTGCCAGCAGGGGTTCCTGCGGCTGACTGGCTGTTGGTAGCCGGCAGTAGATGGTGAGCCAATTCAGACACTGAAAACGCAGCTTTAAATGCTGGGGTAAGAGCTTTGTGCCCATTAGCACAGGAGGCATGTTGGGGTTCTGCAGAGTCTCAGCAAGGAAATTCATTTAGTTGCTGGGCCAGTTTTTCTGCTGCCCTGCGTGGTGCCCAGGGCACTCGGAATGGCCGGATTGCACCTGGTGTAAAATGGGTGTGCAGGTCTGGAGTCTGGAGATGTGGGGAGGGGGTTGCAGAACAGCGATGCCTCTAGTAGGAGTCTAGCTGGTGATTGCTGAGCTGCCCAGGGCAGGAATTTTTTTTATTGTTTCCTTTTTCATTCCCATTCTTGGGCACTGGTGCCAACAGATGCAGGGCTGAGCCAACCGAGGCAGCCAGCGGGGCGGGGCGGAAAAGCACTGCCGTTAGTCAGGACACTGGACTGAGACAGAACAACCCTGATCTAGAGTGTAATCAAGTGCAAAAATTGTCAGTATTGACATCTGTGCTGGGAGGTCCCCAACGCGGACCTTGTGACCAAAAGCTGATGCCATTTACACGGAGGCTATTCATAAAACCAATCAGAATTCACAAACTTCCTCTACTGTCTCCACGGCTCACTTTTAAAAGTTCATTATTTGAAACAGCTTACTTGAAAGCTGCCTTTCGTTCATGTCCGTCCCCAAGGCACATGCTACGCTGGGCCAAGCCGTGACAAGCAGCTGATGGCTGTGAATGTAGCAGAGAACGGCCAGGCTTTCTGAACTGTGCAGGGCAGGGGGAGGCTGGGGGTGGCAGGGCAGGGGAGGCTAGGGGTGGCAGGGTTGGCAGAGGCTGGGGGTGGCAGGACAGGGGAGGCTAAGGGGGGCAGGCTTGGCAGAGGCTGCGGGGGGAGAGCTGACGGAGGGAAGGGGGGCTGCGGGCGCCAGTGGTGGCAGAGAGACTGAGGGCTGCAAGCAATGGTCCCGCTAACCTTTTCCAGCCATGTGTGGAATATTTGTCATGTGCACTGAGGCATGTGCGGATATGCACCACCAGTAGAAATGGGGTGGGTGGCATTTGAACTTGTCCTGAGCGGCCACACAAGTGCCCAGCTTACAGGGGTCAATGGCGGCTGGGCTGGAAAAGAGGAGGGGGCGGGTGCAGCAGGGCAGGGCTGAGGGGAGGAGGACAGGCTGGGGGCTGAGGAGAGGCTGTGGGGTTTGAGGGGAGGGGACAGGCTGGGGCTGAGGGGAGGGACTGTGGGGTTTGAGGGAGGGGACAGGCTGGGGCTGAGGGGAGGGACTGTGGGGGGCAGAGGGAGTGTGACAGGCTGGGGGCTAGAGGGGAGGGAATGAGGAGCTCGGGGTGGGGACAGGCTGGGGGCTGAAGGGAGGGGCTGTGGGGGCTGTGGGAGAGGACAGGCTGGGGGCTGAAGGGAGGGGCTGGGGAGGAGGGGACAGGCTGGGGGCTGAGGGAGGGGCTGGGGGGTTGGGGAGGGGACAGGCTGGGGGCTGAAGGAGGGGCTGGGGGAGGGGACAGGCTGGGGGCTGAGAGGAGGGGCTGGGGGAGGGGACAGGCTGGGGGCTGAGGGGAGGGGCTGTGGGGTTGGGTCTATTTGAAACCATGAGAATGTGGGTGGCGAAGCCCGCCACGTTCTAAAAGCCCCTCCCAGCCTTACGGGAGGGACGACTGGACCCATGGCCAACTGATCTCGGGGACAAATAATGACAAACGGATCAGGAGTGCGGGTCACAGGTTTAAAATAAGGGAACCAAGCGGGGACACCGAGCAGAGAACTCGGACAGCGCCACTGCCCCTCAAAGCTATCGATGGAGCCAGTGGAGCGCCCAGAGGAACTCTGCCCGGATACGTGACACGAGGAGGAACGGAAGTAGGCCCCACAGTCGCAGAGAACCCCTCATCCAGCATCCTCCTCCTGGTGTCATAGATGGCAGCTTTCGCTAAGGCCAGGAGGAGGTTGACGAGGTCTCGCGACTTTGTGGGGCCACGGATTGGGTGTGCGTAGATGAAAAGGTGAGGGGAAGTGCAGCCAGAACCTCAATAAGAGGTTCTGGAGGAGCCAGAATAGGGCTGCAACCTGGCGCACTCGAGGTATGCGTCGCCAGGTTTTCCCTCACGCCGCAAAGGGACAGGCTTCGGGATGGGGTGAACGCGCCAGGTACACGCCCGTGCTCACGGCTCCGTGAAGGAGCCGCCAACTAATATCCCCGATGGGCCGTGGGACTAAGGTGGAATACACACTGGCCCATCGGGGTCTCCCACCCTCGACGGATCTTAAATAGTCCCGCCACTTAGTATCGGGGCGGGACACGAGGGTGGGGAAATGCAAGGTATGGAGCACGAGCGTGTACAGATGTTCCCTAGGCGCGGTTCGGAAACAAACCGGCTGCAGGTTCTGCAGCTGGCTGGGAGTCCAGGGATGGGGAGGCCGGAGGGCCCGCGGAACAGGGCCCAATAAAAGGGACGGAGGCTTCGCAGGAAGGGAGGCGGGCGTACCCTCTCGCAGGGCTCTCTGTAGGAAGGCTGGGGGCTGAGGGGAGGGGCTGTGGGTAGGGGACAGGCTGGGGGCTGAGGGGAGGGGCTGTGGGGGCTGGGGGAGGGGACAGGCTGGGGGCTGAGGGAGGGGCTGTGGGGAGGGGACAGGCTGGGGGCTGAGGGGAGGGGCTGGGGGCTGGGGGAGGGGACAGGCTGGGGCTGAGGAGGGGCTGGGGAGGAGGACAGGCTGGGGGCTGAGGGAGGGGCTGTGGGGCTGGGGAGGGGACAGGCTGGGGGCTGAGGGAGGGGCTGTGGGTAGGGGACAGGCTGGGGGCTGAGGGGAGGGGCTGTGGGGGGCTGGGGAGGGGGACAGGCTGGGGGCTGAGGGGAGGGGCTGTGGGGGCTGGGGGGAGGGGACAGGCTGGGGCTGAGGAGGGGCTGTGGGAGGGGACAGGCTGGGGGCTGAGGGGAGGGGCTGGGGGCTGGGGAGGGGACAGGCTGGGGGGCTGAGGAGGGGCTGGGGAGGAGGACAGGCTGGGGGCTGAGGAGGCTGTGGGGCTGGGGGAGGGGACAGGCTGGGGGCTGAGGGAGGGGCTGTGGGGGCTGGGGGAGGGGACAGGCTGGGGGCGGCAGCTGAAGAGGGACCCGGCGAAGTGAGGCAGCAGAGGAGGGAGCAGGGGCGGGGCAGGGGCGGGGCTGTTCCCGGCTCGGATGGGGCGGGGCAGGGGCGGGGCTGTTCCCGGCTCCGGGTGGGGGCGGGGCGCCGGTCGCTTCCCGTCAAAAGGCGGGCGCGGGGCCGGGGGGCGGCGGCCGGCGGGAGCAGGGGGCGCTCGCAGCACGTGCAGGTACCGGGCTGGGCTCCGGGGGCGCTCAGCTTTCCCCCGGGGGCTCTGAGGCGGGCCCCCCCCCGGGGGGAATGGGGGCGCTCGGGGCAGAGTGAGGGGTTGTCGGGGGGGGCCCAGAGCGGGTGCGGGCTGAGAATGGGCTGAGGCGAGGTGAGTCCCCCCCCCATGTCCAACTCCCTTCCCCCCCCCCAGTTCCCGTGCGGGCCCGGAGCGGTCTCGTAGCTGGCCGGGGACTGGCTGCAGTGACTGGAGCCCTCCTGGCCCTGCCTGCACGTGTAGGCTGGGGCCCTTCATCAGCCCCGCTCACTAACCAGGCTCCACTGCTTAGTCATCTTTCTTTCATGGCTTATCCGTGCACTCCTGTTGTTTTGTCCCCTTCTTCCTGGGGCCCGGGTGCCCCGAATTAAATGCCGGATTCCTGGAGTGGCTGTATAGAGGGACTCGCACGCTTCCTGGTGCCTAAAAGTGCATTAAACTTTTATCTTGCAGCCATATAGCAATGCAAACTGCCTTGCTGTCAACACCTGGGCTGTGTATTTCTGTGGAGGATCTGATTTAGAGCCCCACCACCCCGATACACTAGCTGTGTTGGGGGTTTTTAAGTTGAATCTCTGTAAAATTTCTGCCCATTTATCTGCTGTCTCTGGACACCCCTTCTGTGTTTTTTCATTCCCAGTGGCGGTATCTGCGGCCCATTCCCACTTAATCCAAGAATGTCAGATCAGTTTAATGAGGTGTTTTGGGGATTGCAAGTTGTACAAGTGTTGTGAAAAACCAGACCCCTCAGCTACCTGGCAGCAAGATAGATACCTGCTGTGTTTGGTGTTTGATTATTATGTGGCTGTCCATAATATTTTGGTCACTAAGTCATCTGGATAATGAATGAGCATGTTAAAACAAGTCTTAAGGCTGCTTTCTCAGTATCTCCTTGTGTGTGACTTGGCTACTTGTCATAGCCATTTTGTTTATAGTTTTCCAGTCAGCTCACAATCAACAAGCGTTATTTCGTCTGAGCCAATTGAATGAATGTCCTGGTTAAGACTTCGTGAGGCACAGTATAGAATGCCTTCAGTTCTAATATACTCTACACTTGTAGTGACTTGTTCCAATATATTCCTAATAAAACATTTCCCTTACTGCAATATAATTGCCAGGGTTTTTTCCTCTTTTGTGAGGGATATGCTCCCCTGTGCATAACCTTCTCCTCAACTGTGCCCCCCAGGTTGGGTCTAGGACATGGGTGAAAGGTTAAGGCATCTCTGGACCCCACTTTGACAGGATAGAGTAACTGGAGGGAGAACTTTCTTTTTTGGGAAGGGGGAATGAGCATGCTGGGTTAGGAGGAGAAGCTTCTGCTGGGGGCAAAGATGCGGGGCATAAAAGGAAGATTGATGACTTCTGCAGTGTGGCTTTCTAGCCTTTGGGGGGCTGATGTAGTAACAGCATAATGCTGGCGTCTGGCACTTCTGAAAGTCAAGTAAGGTTCCGTAGAAGCCAGTTTCCATGAAACCCTCTAAGGCTTGTTTCCTTTCATGACTTGCTCTCCTCCCACATTAGATGAGGCCAGTGACTCATGTTCCTTTCTGGGCTCAGTATAAGAGGCTGTAGCATGTTCAAGCATATGCCTTTCCTTCTGAGGGGAACCTGGTTCTGCGTTCAGCTTTAGTATGGAGTCTGCGAACACACGCACTCTTCTCTTGCATCTGCAGTACAGTAGGTCAGAGCTGGGTCAGTAGGCTGTCTGGCAAGACCACTTAGTATCTGGCAGGATGGGAGAGGCTTTAATAACTGCTTTTAAACCAGTCCAGTCACTAAAGAACCTTTAACCCATCAGACATAGAGTAATTATGTAAAGCTTAGTCATTTTACTCCCCTCTCCCCCCCTCTTTTTAAAAAGCCTCTTTCCTCCATCACAATACTGGCGTTTATAAACTAACTTTGAGTTGAAGTTTTTGCTGTGAGTCTAAAGTGCTCATGCTGTGAGGCAGACTTTCTCATTCAGATAGGAATTTTCTGCATTAAGTAGGGAGGTTTTTCTGAAATCTGTGAGCAAACTTGAAATGCACCAAAGTTCAGGCTAATCTTATGAGAGAGTTAAGAGTTCTGATTGCTCAGATCCGAATGACTTTAACCAAATGCACTAGAGACTTGAGCTGTATGTTTTAATCATGACTAGAGAGCGTACAATTTTGGCTGGCTAGGGCACTACACCCAAATCTTGTATACAGGGAGCTACAGTAGTCTGTACAATCTGTGCTTTCATCATTTTCAATTTAAGTTGCCTCACCACCATATGGAATCTGCAACTGTTTCACCAATAAAAGCCAATGAAAACTCTCACCCTGGTGCTCCGCAAAAGCTACTTCCCCTGTTAATTTCCAGAACACATTCTGTCTTGTTCCTGATCTCTGAAAGCTTTCCCATGTTGGGACTTGGCAGTTTTGAGACTCCAACTTGTTGCCTACCACTTGCCCAAGTGATTGTGCGCCACTGAGATTATGCAATTGGTGAACCCCAAGAAAAGACTACTTGGGGCACTTGAAGGTCTGACTAAAATCCAGTCTTGAATGTAATCACATCAACAGAAGTCCAGATTGACTCTTCAAAAACACAAAACAAAAATGTTAAAATCCTCGAATCATGAGGAAAACTGCTTGCTGTACTACTTGCTTTTATTTTTTTTGTGCCTAGATACTAAGGTGCTTAGGACAGATGGCTATATAACATAACCCTATGCAAAGTGCAAATATAACTTTGCTACTTGTGGAAAGGTGGCTATTTCTGTCCTTGGCTAAAATGCTGACTATGTGTTTAAAAGCATTTTATACCTCCTGTAACTTTGCCAAAACTAAAACAAGTCAGCTGAAACTTCCCGTGACCTTCTCTAGAGAAGTACTGGAATCTTGGGCAGCTGGACAAAGAATGAATGATCAGGTAAAACAACAAAAAAAATTTGCAGAAGTTCTCACTCTGCTGGAAAATCCTAAGCTTAAGAAAAAGATGGAGAATCATGGGATTTAACAGAGCCCCTGGACAAACAAATTTCCCTTATAGTTGATCAAGACTTAGGATCTGGGACCTTCTACCAGCTGTACCTGTAAAGAGCACAATAACACTGCAAAGCAGTGGAGGCTGCTATACTCCAGGTTAATTAAAGGTGGGGGGATGTATTTGGCTTGCCCTGTGAGCTAGACCTACTGAGTTTGGCATATACCTACTGGCGGTGATCCAAGGGAGATTTCAGATCTGTTTTAAAATGAGCCTTCCTCCAACTCTTGGAGGAAGAATGACTCCAACATTACTTGGAGGGAATATTTCCTCTGGTATAGAAATAAGTTTTGCCTTTGGACATCTAGAGACTCCTTCACCTTCCTGGGTATATTGCAGAGTAGGAGCAACACAGGACCTGTAAGACTGTTCATGCTGGGTGTCCTGGATTTTAAGCTGTATGCTTCCAGTAGGACTTGGTGGTTTAAAGTTATGCCATTCTAGCTCTTACATAATTCATAAGATCGATGACTAAATCTTGTAAAACCAGCAAGATCTGTACAATCCATTCAACTATACTGATTTCAGGAAACTTCCCAAATGCTTGCTTTTTTTTTACGATGTTCCAACAATGGCCATTTCTCACTCTACTGCTTTGGCAGAGCTCTGAGCGTCGGCAGAGGCACAAGAGTGTCTATTGCCAGTGGAAGATCAAACGCTGTTGGCTACGTGCAGTTTTGCAGCACAAGTGCTAGAGACTGACTCTTTTGTGTTGGTTTTTGAAAAGCTTAAATTTGGCAAGAGTTGATGGAACTTGCCTAAAACAGTTTTGCCCACCACAGGCAAGTGTGAATGTCTTCCATACTGTGCTATGGCTTGAACTGGTTTGAGCTGCTTAAGAATCTTACTCGAATACTGGCTTGGGGGGGAAGCATTTGAACTCCTCTCCAAACACTTTAATTTGGTTTAAGAATCCTGTAACTTCAAGTCCTTGTCAGGTTTTGCTCTCTCTAAAAGACCCACAGGTAGCTGACAGAAGAAACCTATTTCATTGATGTCAAACTAATCTGAATTTCAGAGGTTTGCTCTGCTCCAGATTAAATTGTGGCAATCTTGGCAGGAAGTAGCTGGATTCAGGGACAGTAGGTGGAAAGAATACACAATATATCTAATGCTACCTTGCCTTAAAAGAGTTCCTGCCAACATACAGGATGAGGCATTATTCCTGGGCACTCAATGTGAGTATGTGGAAATGCTACTGAGAGCCGAGAATTCCCTCTTGGTCAATAGTGATAGAGATGCAGCTGTGTTAGTCTGGTCTAGCTAAAGCAAAAGACAGGACGATGTAGCACTTTAAAGACTAACAAGATGGTTTATTAGGTGATGAGCTTTTGTGGGCCAGACCCACTTCCTCAGATCAATTTTCTTCCACAAATTGATCTGAGGAAGTGGGTCTGGCCCACAAAAGCTCATCACCTAATAAACCATCTTGTTAGTCTTTAAAGTGCTACATAGTCCTGTCTCTGCCTGGGAGTGTGGGATTTCCTGCAGACTTTCCTGCTACAACTGAACTCTGGTCCAAGAATGCCCTCACCTGGAATCTCAACCAATTTTCATAGCTTCCTCGACAGGTGCTGAGCAACCCTGTGTGTGACCCAAAATCAAGTACCTGGTGACTTCAGCAAAGGAAGGTCCTTCCAAGTACTTCTCCCCTCCCTCAGTACATGTTCTGGAGCCGTAATAAGCAGCCCAAAGGCAATTTGCTGTAGTTAGTCCCTGGCAGGCTGCCAGATGCCTCCTTTACGTGAGCATCCATGTTGCCTGGTGGCTGCGGTCTGCTGTTCCCAGCCACGGCGAGCTATGGAAAGCAGTGACCTAGCCTGCACTGCTTCCTGCAATTTCTGTGGGCTTGGAATGGCGCACTGCAGCTACTGGGAGCTGCAAGCAGCAGAAGCTTGTAGACACTCGGGTAAACAAGGCGTCTGGCGGCCTGCTGGGGCTAATCCTGGTGAACAGCATCTGTCCCACACGCTGCTTATTGTCCAGCCTGTTCCTAGAGCCTCACGCACCTTGAGGCTTTACTCCTTGGAGTGAAGTGTCCTTGGCTCTTGCCAGAGAGCTGCTCTGATTCTGTGTGCGCTGAGTGACCCTACATGGAGAGGTGGAGGGGTGGCAGCTGCTTGCATTTCCTTTGCTCCTGGGGCAGGAGAAGGGCCAGACAGCGGACCTGAAGGAAACTGAGGGCACCTTTTCTCTCAAGCTGTCCTGAAACCAGCTTCTGCTTTCCATTGGATGACAGATGGAAACTTCCTCCTTAGGAAACAGGAACATGCTCAAGGAAAGGTGACCATCTTGCCAAAGTGTGTTCTGCAAAGGGATGGGATTGCAGAGACCCTGTGGGGGTGGGGTAGGGGAATACACCTGGCCTTTCCACATTCAGACAGGAGGTGGGGATGGGTGAGGAAACTATCCAAACCTGCTTCCTAGCACATCACAAACTCTGTCTTCATCGATTGGCTTGAACGCAATTATGAAACCCAGCAAGTACCTCGGGGGAGAGCACCAGGCTTCTGCCCTGTTTCTCTCTTCGGTAAACTCTTAAAGGCACAACACCCCGCCCACCCCCACCCCCACCCCCGGGCTTTGTTAGGAAACAGTTTTAGCAAACTGAACCAAAACATCATGATGTTAAATAACTGTTAATCTCTCGCTACTGCTGAAAAACTGGGGGGAAAGGGCTTTGCCTATGGGCGGGCCCAAGGAGATCACTTAACTTCTACCTTTCCTGCCTGCCCCAAATCACCTGAAGTTGGGTGGCCAAATTTAAGTCTAAAAGCTTTGCCCTCACAGAGACTGAGGGGATGCAGGGAGACGGTACTGGGCTCACCTACTTAAGTACTAGTTCCTGAAAGAGAGGGACTTGATTCGGCTCCCCTCAGCCTTAGAAATAGACTTCTTGCTTCTTCCCCCAGCAACAGCACCCCACAATTCAATGGGGGTGGAGGGAGTTTATGGCTGCCGAACACTTCAATAGCCCGTTGGAAGAAGGTAGCTTTGAGAATACAGATGGCTGATCTAATGTCAGTGAGAAGGTTATTAACAGCAACTCTGGCATGTAGAAACACTCTGTGCTTGTGGGAGGCGGGAGGGACCGGTAAACCAGCTCATGAGGAATATAAACTGCAAGATAGAAAGGGAACAAAAGTCCAGCCAGATAAGCCAGGTCAAAGACTCGTGTTGGTTTTAAAGTTGTTGTGTGTGTGGTTTTTTTTTAAATTCTGCAGCAAATGAGATTACTAAAGGAAAGAGAATTAGAATGCAAGTATCTTCTGTGAGTTATTAAGCTTATCAGGGCATTCTGGGCCAGTTCAGGACATGTTCTGGAATATGCAATGGGCTTGTGTGGCTGAGGATGGCGCAGCTGCTATGGAGAAGACTTAGTGAGATTTTAGCGGCATAATTTTAGAAATCACATGGCCTCCCAGGATGAATCCACTGAGGGATGTACCTAGATTCCTGATGTGGGCGCCTGTATCCCTCCTCTTCTGGCTTTTGGATGCCTCAGGTTCTTGGTGACCAATTTGAGCCTGATCTTCCTTTTCTCAGGAGCGCTGAGCTTCCAACTTTGCTTGGACTAGTGGGTGAAAACAGGGCCCAAAGCTGTCTCCAATCAAGCACCCAGAACTAGACATAACTGCTCAAAACATGGACCTAAAACAGTCCATTGCAGAAGGGTAAAGGGCTGAGGAGAAGTTAAGAGTCGTGCCTGGAAGTCCCAAATCCTGTTACCTGTGCTTGATTTGTGTGTGCTTAAGGCCCATTTACACTGCAGATGTTATCCAGCAAAAGGTAAATAAGCAAGCCACTGATTAGTGGAAAAAATGACACCTACCAGTTAATGTTCTTCGGTGTTTGGTTATATCCAAAGAGAAGAGAGCTAAAATATTAGGTATGTTTAGTGCTTCAAATCTTCCTTGTCTGATATTAGTAGTTACATGGGAGTTTTGTTTCTTTGGCCTTCACCATTTTGTATTTGAAATATCAACTGACATCTGAATATACTGTCTCTTGTATAGGAGCAGAAAGAGGAGCGAAGGGTTCAAGGCAATCCATTGAATTAGATGGCAGGTTTTCCTTCTTGATTGGGCTAAGGGATACTTTTATTACCCTTGGTGTTAAAGTTGGTAATGCCTGTTACGGGCCAGAGACCTTCAACATTTTGCCTCTTTTCCTCTGACTACAGACTGAGATCCAACCTTCTGTTGTCACCACTTTTCACTGTGATCAAGAGATCACTACAAGTAGCGTCTTACTCTCAGTATTTAGGGCACAAATTCAGCACAATATTTAAACAGGCCATTGAATGTAATGGAGCTTACTTAAGCACGTGCCTATCTTATGCATGCGAGTAACTCGCTGAATCGGCTGTAATTCAGAAACACTACTTTGCACCTCCACACCTATGAGATGTTATCCATTTAAACCTCACTTAGGCTGGGGTCACTTCCTATAGCTTGTTGAAAATGTGGCTTAAAAAGCTCAAAATGTGGCTTAAAAAGCTCATGGAATGACTCTGCAATATTAATACATGCATCTTGATTCTAGAGACTACCCACCTTGCTGCCAGGACAATATACCTCTTTCTTGGAGCGTCAGTAGGTGCCAACAAGTCCTCTGGATCTTGATTCTGGAATATTTGTGTTGACAGAACATCAGTAAGTAGCTCTTTAAAATACTCTTGTATAAAGCTAGTTAGTTGTGCAGAATTGCAAGTTATCCAGGGGTTACTTTGTTCTTCTACTTGGTCCTCTTGGCATTAAAAGCCAACTCGAATGTTATCTTACAGAAAAATGTGTCTTCTGCTCAAACCTGAATTCTCACTTATCCCATAAGGTTCTTGCAGACCACTCTGGCAGTGTGACGAGGCATGAGTCCCAATTCAAGTCCCTTTCATGCTGCCAGAGCAGGTAGAGGGTGCTTTCATGTAACAACATCAGGCACTGGATTGTTAGCAGCCTTTGTGCTAATGACACTGGGAGTGAGGTAGTAGTTAATCCTGTTTAGGTGGCATCAGAAGGTCTTCTGTTGATAGGTACATAAAGGTCTGTAGAGCAGTGGTGTCCAACATGCTAGCCACGTATGGCTATTTGGCCAGTTGAGTGTGGCTAGTTCGCTATAGCAGTAGCCACTACAGAGCCTTAGGCCCTGTGTATATGTAAGCTGGAGTCTTTGTAAATCACGTAAAATCAAAACAAAATACAGTGTCTCCTTCCCCCCCCTTCACTGCGTCTGCTTGAATTGCATTCGGGCATAGTTTGTCCCATTGGCATGAGCGAGGCCAAGCCCTATTGCGACACGTAGATTGGCCTCCCAGACCATGTGGGAAAACAGTCCACTGTTGCACTGGGCAGTTCTTCTTAAAACCACATGGGTTTGAAACATTAACCCAGCATTTCCCTGTTCTGTGGTATATGGGCGAGACAGTTGCTGTGTGCTGCATTCCTGTCTCTGTGCCCTGTATGGCCAAAAATGAGGCTTAAACACGGATCCCTTCTGGATCTGACTTCTAGCTTATGGCTGGTGTAGCCTGGTAAGCAAGCTGAGAATTCTGACAGAGCTCTGTCAGATCGGAGAGCACAGTGGGTAAAGGCATTGCTGACTCCTTTACTATGGAGTGGGGGGAAACTTGCTGCACTGGGGAGACCTTAGCACTGCCTAGTCAAGATGGCTAAGTATACACCTAACTTTAAGTCAATTATGGTGTCAGTTGCCTGTCTCGTCGTTCCCCCCCGGGTGCACGTGTGTACCTTGGCAACAAGTGTTCCTCATGTGGGAAGTTCAGAATGCTGTAGGCATCCTTCTCCTGGAGCACATCACACTTTTTTTGCCAGAAACTCCACTGCTTGGTTCTGTAGTTCTGAAGTAAATAACATTGAAAGTGAGGGAGGCACCACATTGATGTAGATTGTAGAGAACTTTAGGACTAAACTGGAGTGTGCCCATTGAAACAAGGGACACTTGAGTAACAGGATGCTTACTCGTTAAGTGAAATTGCTTTCCTTTAAATCTTTCTTCCTGGGAAAAGCTGTGCATTCTTGTCGTCATTGGCAGCAAATCTTCCTCTGTCCTCCATGTTTCAGGAACTTGTCTGTCTCCTTGCAAACATCAGATTTAGTTTAGGCATAGCCAACCTTCAGGCCTGGTCTGCCTACACTTCACATTTCACTTAATATAGCTACTTCCCTTGGGGGTGGAAAATCCACCCTCCTGAGTGATGTAACTATGCTAACCTAACCCATCAAGGTAGGTGTAGCTGGGCTGATGGAAAAATGATTCCATTGACTTCACCTCGATGAGTGACACGAGTTGTCCTACATGGATGGAACAATTCTTCTGTAGGTGCTGGCTGCATGTGCTCAGGTTATGCTGACACAGCAATGCTGGTCTAGTCCCTGACATGAAGATGTGGCCTCTGTGTCTCTTCTGGAAAGGAGCTGGAGATCCATGAATATGCTGTCACAGTGGTTGTTTATAAATATTTATAGCACCATCAATGTAAGCGCTTTGCAGAACATAGGTAAGATGCATCAGCTTGCAGTCTAAATCTCTTCTGGCTTGGTTGGAAAGCTAAATCCACTTTAGAACCTCAGAACTGGGGTTGTTCAAGTTTTCTTTGCCCATTGGGTAGAAGTGTGGCTCTGGGTAGAGCACCAGACTGGGACTTGAAGACCTGATCTTCTGGGTGACATAGATCAAGTCACTTAACGCATTTGAGTCCGATCTTTCCTGTGTAAGATGGAAATGACTGACTACTTTTGAGTCTTACATGGCACTGGCCCATCCCTAGAGAAGTTTCTGTTAATACTGCTGGCCAGAAGGCTGGGGGTTTTTAAATGGGGAAGACATTGATAGAGCACTTGAAATATTTAAGTCCTACTATAGTTGAGTCTTGGCTTCCACTAAGTGTGGTGATCATGCTGGCTAGTTCAGGTTTTTTCCAATCTAGCATCGCAGTCTTTGCTAGTCAGTATGCAGCATATTGCTTTACTGGCCATCTTCTGTCCTGTGATGTCAGTGTGGAGCTCTTATCTGTATTTATGCTAAAAATAGTGTTGTACTTAAGAAGTACTCGGGATCTTTTTCAGGGGGCTAAGGCAACATGCCACATTTATTGAACATACATAGATCAATCAATACTTATCATATGCATATGACACATCACACTCATGCACTCACACACAAGAGCACACTCTGTCTTGTTGTTACCAAAAGTTGCTCCCCCTAACTGCACTGGCCAGGTGAGTTAGATGGGGAGGGGTGGAGCCGGGCTTCTGCCGATCCGGATCCATGCTCCCATGTTGACAAGACGAAAACCCGGGGTCCCTCTGCAAGATGCCTCCTATTTATCCCTCTCATGCAGCCAATTAGCCATCACCTCGCCTTTCTTAATGCTGCTTCAAAGAGAGTTCTTCCAAGGGCAGGCACTTGCTGCTTGACTCCCAAGGCGTCTGTATGTCCAGTCTTCTTAATGAGCTCACTGCACAGGGATTGTCTTGGATCTGGCTCCCAGACCTTCTCCACCCTTGCAACTGCTGCTGGAGGTGCTCCCCTTTCATTCTCCATTCACACCTCATTCATTTCAACAGGGCCATCAAGGAAAGGGGAGAGCTCAAAAGATATTTTTTTTCTTACAAGATCTGTATATCTTAATACAAAGTTATAGGAGAAATGTTCCAGAGATTCTATAAGAACACTTAACAAAGATATATCTAAAAGGACAAGATCTTAATACAAAGTATAATATTACAGGGATTTATCCACATTGTCCCCCTTTTGACCCCTCAAGAACAATTTTTGAGTGGGTCACACTTTATACAACTAATTAATGGCAATATACTGAGAAGCAATTTGAGCTTGTGGTTGTAATTCAACAAATATTCTCTTTATCCAACACTTTTAATAAACAATATTTTGCAATAAGATGGAAGTCCGAGTGACCAACCCTTATGTGTAAAATGTAGTTACATCATATACATTGCTGCACAGGGAGTTTAAAGAAATGCCTCCTATATTGATCCCATAAACTCCCTGCTAACAATAGCATAATTGTCAGAGGGGGAAATACTGGCAGTGTACTGCCCCCTTACAGTCAGGGATGGGGTTACAATGGCCTTAAACTTCCAATTGTATGCAACATCCAGGTGCATTCAGCTGGCCTTACAGGCTGAAAGTTGATTTAAACATTCCAATTAACACTGATTTTTTTGACCCAATGTTTTCACATATCTATCCTTTTTATTTAGTAATTTAACCTTGTGCTTTGTTTGTTCCTTCAAGTTTTTTTATCAATAGATAAACCTTGTGCTTCATGCATAGTTTTTCTTTTAAATGAACCTTTACCACTTTTTCCAATTAGCAAGATTCAAATTCCTTGGCCTCTAATCTTTTGAGATACTGGTGTCTGTAAATACACTCATAATGCTTATTAAACCTTTCCTGCTTAATGCAGTATCATTTTTAACACCGTATACTAGCTAGTAAGACAGACAGACATTAGACAAACACAAAACATAAAACAATCTTTGTTGCAACAATACGTCCGTGGTGTTGTAGGGTGTTCAGCTGGTACCAGCTTGTCCTGATTTTCTGAAAGACAAAAAAGAACATACTTCTACCCCTTTGGGGTGGCACATTATTATTTACATACTTTTTCTTTTACAATAAATATGCTTTCATTCCTCTCTTTGCTTACAATTACTCCTATAGTTACATATTTTTGTTTTGTAGGCAAAACAGGTTTCAATGGTTTCTACCCCTTCTTTTGGGTGACTTACCCCATTGTATAATCATCAAATTCAGGAGGTGTACTTCAGTTTTCTTCTTGTACAGCAGACTAGGTTAGCAAGTTTCTGCTGTTAAGTTTATGCATAGAGAATAGCCAAGAAGCATTATTACTGTAATTCTGGAGGATTTTCAGTGTGAGTTGTTTCCAATGACCATTTTTCTAAAAGCATTCCTTTAGACTACTTATCTTTGAGATCAGTTTAATAGCATCTTTAAATCTTTGCTTATACAGACCCCCTTTTGTATCTGTTTTCACATTTAGCATTGTGCAAACATAAATCCTTTTTCTTGCTTGTTTTTAGATCTTGAGATTTTTAGATTCTCATTTTTAGGTTTGACTCCTTTTTCCCATCTTTCTTTCTGGAGGGCTACAATTTGAACTTTCTGATCTCAGGTAGTTTGCTGATCAAACTTAGCTATTACCTGCAAAGCTTTTGTGCTGCCAGCTAGGGCATTTGCACCACAGAACACTTTCTGGCTTGCTTTTAGATTCAAAGCTGTCTGTAGCTTTGTCTTAAAAAGGGACACAATAACTTTCGCCAGAGATTTACAGTTTTGAGTTTTTACTTTTAAGTCTGCTCTCACACAGCAACCTGAAAAGGAAAGTACAACCTGTTGTGGCTCCTGGAGCCTTCACAGGATTTTGATTTGTTTGCAGTTTTAACCCCTTCTACCATATATACATGGCATGTCACAGGAAAATGTGCAGTCTGTTTATAACATTACTTAGCCATATTACACTTTGCATAGGGTGTAACTCTTTCTTTTATGCTCAGTTTTCCTGTACTTTCATTAAACAACTTGGACTGAAATGGTCTTACTGAAAATAAACCGAACCAATTTGTTTTAAGCCTATAAAACAGTTCACTAACCTACAAAACAAGATTACTGGACCTTGAAACCCTCACTTATTTACACAATATATATATTTACACACAGTTACACATACATTCTCTGAATCTTTACACTATTTCAACATAGGTGTACAACGATTACATTCCCTTTTATTCCTTGGGGTAGTTAAGTTCCAATAGAAATCCCTTTAAAGTTCTTTTAGCAGTATCTATAATCAAATGTATGGATTTGAGTCAAATTTGCCTGGATTATTTACAGACATTCTTTTAGAAAAGGGCCCATTTTTCCTTCAGAATGGCTGTAAAGAAACCACAATTTTTTTCCCTATACCATTTTAGCATTTTCACAACTGCTCAATTCCCTCCATTCTCTGTAGAGTTAACTTCTCTGTGGTTTTTTTCTTAAAACACTTTCTTATCTCTTAATGAAAACTGGCCTTGTTTCAGTTATTACTCTTGTAAGTATTGTTTTAAGGATTTAGATTTCCAGTACCTGTACTTACTGCTTTTTCTGAGTTCTACCACAAGGCCTTCAATCTATCTTTTACCTGCCTGCTTGTCTGGGCCTGATCCTGTATTTCTTATGAAATGGAAAGTGGCTCCTTTCCACACTCGGGCTTTGTCCCGTTACCAGTTTAGCAAGGAGGGTGGCCTTGTTCACTAAGCCCCACACCTCCTGGTCCTTTTTCTTAAGCATATTCCTGAAAAATCTGAGTTGCTTTAACTCTCAGTACCCATCCTTAAGGGAATCTAGCTGTGTCTGGGTACTGAGGGACATGCATTTCTACCTCTCCACTTCTGCAGCAGAGGCTTTTAAATTTTGCAGTTTCATATTTGCATTCTTATATTCAGTCAATTTGAGGAACATCTCATTACAGGTTTTCCATAGAAGCCAAACTGCAGCTGCTTCCTTTTTCATTGGAGTTGAGGGTTTATATATCCATAAGTAGTTAGCCAATTTGTCTTCTAGGTCTGAAATTGTATGGACATCAGCTAACACTTGATCAGACCAAGGGCTATGTCCGAATTTCTGCAAGATTTGTTCAAAAGAGGTAACATCTTTTACAAATGCCAATTTCTCAGTTTCCTCTCTGGGAGCCTTCTTAAAAGACTGCTTACATTTAAACATTTTCTAGTATACCCAACCTCCTATTGGGTCTAGAATAGCAATGCTTATACTTTTTACTCTTATCTACCAATACCTCTTAGTATACCCAATGTCCTATTGGGACTAAAATACCAATACCTCTTTTTCCTGGAGCGAGAAATTTAATTCTCCTCCCTTCTTTCTAATGCTGGCACTCTACGACCGGGGGAGCAAGAGAGCTACTTCTCCTCCTCTCTTTACCCGGCCTACTACCACCGGGTGTGTGCACACCTTAATGATCGATCACTTTTTAATACTTTTCAAGGTTATGATCACTTTTCCATACTTCTCAACACCTTTCCATTACTCAATAAATGCTCATGGTACCTTCCCCCTTTCGCAATTCTCCACCAAAATGTTGTACTTAAAAGAAGTACTCGGGATCTTTTTCAGGGGGCTAAGGCAACACGCCACATTTATTGAACATGCATAGATCAATCAATACTTATCATATGCATATGACACATTACACTCATGCACTCACACACAAGAGCACACTCCGTCTTGTTACCAAAAGTTGCTCCCCCTAACTGCACTGGCCAGGTGAGTTAGATGGGGAAGGGGGTGGAGCCGGGCTTCTGCCGATCCGGATCCATGCTCCCATGTTGACAAGACGAAAACCCGGGGTCCCTCTGCAAGATGCCTCCTATTTATCCCTCTCATGCAGCCAATTAGTCATCACCTTGCCTTTCTTAATGCTGCTTCAAAGAGAGTTCTTCCAAGGGCAGGCACTTGCTGCTTGACTCCCAAGGCGTCTGTATGTCCAGTCGTCTTAATGAGCTCACTGCACAGGGATTGTCTTGAATCTGGCTCCCAGACCTTCTCCACCCTTGCAACTGCTGCTGGAGGTGCTCCCCTTTCATTCTCCATTCACACCTCATTCATTTCAACAGGGCCATCAAGGAAAGGGGAGAGCTCAAAAGACATTTTTTTTCTTACAAGATCTGTATATCTTAATACAAAGTTATAGGAGAAATGTTCCAGAGATTCTATAAGAACACTTAACAAAGATATATCTAAAAGGACAAGATCTTAATACAAAGTATAATATTACAGGGATTTATCCACAATAGTATACTTAACTACAATTCAAAATGATATCTCAGACTTGTGTGCTCAGGTGATTTTTTTTTGATTATTTCTGGCGTTGTCTCCAAGTTCAGATATGGCAGAAACTTCTTAATATCCTAGTGGATGGAGCAATGAACTGGGGGTTCATAGAACTCCATTTGTTTCTGTCTGACACTTATCTGCTAGGTGACCTTGATCAAGTCGCTTTGTATCTGTTCTCCCTCCTGCTCTTTGTCTGCCTTGTCTACTTAGGAAATGCCTTGAAAAAGCAGGCAGTCCATGTGCTCAGTGCCTAGCATAATGAGGCCCCGATCTTGATCCTCTGGGTGCTACTGTTGTATGGCTAATAATAATTCATGCCAATGATCATGGAGATCATGCCAATGATCAGGAGACACATTGTGAATTACTTATTTGTGAGTGTCATTAACGAACATGCAAAAGATACTTGCTTCATTTAAGTAACCTTAGTTTAGTTTGTAATTCCACAGCCTAGCAAAATGTGTAAAAGTTTTGAAACTAATGAAGCTTTGGTAATACAAACCTTGCCACTGCTCTTCATTGTAAAGCTTTCAGGTTGGGGAGAGACTCCAAAGGACTCGACACTCCCTTTAAACATGGCGATTGCATTCAAGGCAACAGGACTATGCCTGCCATGCGGAAGGGATGTTCTGTGCAGGGTTTGAGATGGAATATGTGGGCTCCAGCCCAGATGAATAAAGCTCTCCTCCAGTTGGTGAATGGAAGGGAGGAGGCGCTTTTGTCTCCAGTTGTGACTGTTTTCTCTGGCCTCTTGTAAAAACCCGTGGCCTCTCTACCCCTGCCCCAGAAGCCTCTTCTCAGGCTGCCCTGAGCATAGTGGTGTTCTAGTTCCATGTGGACTGAACTGCAAACGCTTCAGATTTGGGAAGTTTGTCTTTTGAGCTCTTGCTCTAGGAATGGGGCTTAAACTCCTCCCTGGGAAGGGAAAAAAATTACCGGTACCTGTAATTCTTCTCGCCACAAGTACACGATCGTAATAGAGCCACTCACCCACTGCTTCCTGTGAGTCGTCAGCAGCGCTGCTAGAAAAGGAACTGCCTTGGGGTCACATGACTGCAGCTTTGCTGGGAGTTTTATATGCTCTGGTCCGCTCCGCCAGTCTGTCACTGGAGGCTCAGACGGGTCTGCCAGGACTGCTTACAGCTGCCGGAGATCAGTGCTGCAGGTAAACAACCCTTTAAAAAAAAAAAAATCTAGCTTAGCGATTTTACTTGGTTCTTGTGTTCCTTTCTCTCCCCCTTCCCCAAAAAAAGTCTTGGAGCTCCAACTTTGCTGAACTCAGGTAATATTTGCTGCATTGTGTGATCTTTCTCAGTACTGTACTTAATGCAGGCAAGACAACCTTTCTAAAATGCTCTTAAATAGTGAGACTTTAGAACAGTTTCCTTAACAGTAATTAGTAGGTTTAACAATTATTTACTTTATTTCCCTGCATTTTTGCTTTACTAAATGTCCTAAATTGACATCCTTTCCCTCTCAAATTAGGAACAAGGTTGGGTTTTTCTACCCCGCCCCTCAGTTCTGAAGGTCTTAACTTGTCCGTGAGCTAACAATTTCAGCAATATTTTCTTGCATAATATCACCAACTTCTGATTTCTTCCCCACCCTTGCAAGGGGTAAGACCAGTAATGTGAATGTGGTATAGTTTGGCATGTAGTATCCACAAACTGGCACTGATGTAGATATTAAATAGGTATTGTGGTTTCCCTTATATTTGAAGGCTCTCTGGGTTCTTTAATCTTTTGGTTTTTTGTGGGATGGAACATCAAGCCACAATTGACATTTGAAACAGGTTTAAGAAAACGAGTGAGGTGTGTAAAACATGATCTGTTTCTCTCGTTCTTTAATACACAACTTTTAGCTTACATGTACAGCTTCTCTTTCCATTCCAGTAATCTTTTTTGTTGCAGACTTTATTTTGTATTAAATAGTGTCACCATAGTTATCTGGTAACTTTCAGATTGAATCACGATCTTTACATTTTTAAGAGAGCCTAAACAATTTTCTGTTGTCTCATCTTTTCATCTTAGCCTGTGACCAGGACTCTGATACAAGAGGTGCACAACCCTGCACTTGTCTTTTTGGACCAGATCCTGCAAAAGCTTTAAGTGCCTGTTTAATTTTACACACAACGGACACGTCTACACAGCAGGGCAAAAATCAAGTTAAGCTATGCAACTTCAGCTATGCAATTGACGCAGCTCAAGTTGAAATAGACTTCCTGCTGCGTAGACAGCACCAAAAGCCGAATTAGGCTAAGGAAGAACTCTCTTCCTTCCATGTCCCTTACTCATAAAAGGAGGGTTTACAGGAGTTGGAGTAAGAAGTTCTCCAGCTTGCCATTATTTTGAAATAAAGGCTTGCAGTATAGACACGCTCTTTATTTCGGTGTAACATCAGTTATTCCAAAACCACACTGTTGTGTAGACATAACCTATGGGAAATCCTACCGAAGTCAATAGGATTTTTCAATGTGTAAAGTTAAATGTAACAATTATTTTTTGGTATTAGTGTCTTGCGTGATAAGTGGAAGCAGAGCATCCTTTTAGATGGTCATGGTTCCCCTACAAAGCGATGGGTAATAGTTGTCTTTGTGATGACTAAACGCCTCCTGATGGAGTCTGCAACCTTCACATCCAGGAAGCATCTCTAGGTCTAGACAGATTGATGTGCAGTGTTGGAGAGGAGCCAGTGTCTGTGGCACATGTAGGTACCAATGACATGGGGAAGGGGAGGACAGATCCTGGAGGCCAATTTTTACAGTGCTAGGGGTGCGCAGACCAGTTAGGCAGAACTGCAAGGTCTTATTCCTGGTGTGGGTGATGGGGTTTTTTGGTGGATTTAGGTTTTTTTAGGAGCCAAGGAACTTTCTTAGGCAAGCAGGAACTTGCACGGGAAGAATAGGCTCCACCTAAACCAAAACAGAACCAGATTCCTAGTATGTAAAACTAAGTCTTGGGGGTTTCTAAACTGAGGGCTGGGGGAAAACTGACAGCTACAGAGGAGCAAACAGCTCGGAGGGAGCCCTTAGGGGAGGACTTAGTAAAGGGAATACTGTATATCCTAGTGAAGAGGCAAAGATAGACGTTGATCAAGTACAGGTAGGAACTAAAGAGAAACAGTTCAGTGAATCCCATTCAGTTGCATCACATGAGGACAGACCACTGCATGTTGACTCATGTAAGTGCTTGACTAAAAATGCTAGAAATATTCTAAGGGGGTGAACTTCAGTTAATAGCTTTAAATGAGGCTATTAATACAGAAGGCACCATGGATTCTTGGTGAAACAATAAGCAGTAATGCTAGGCTACAAAATAGGCGTGAGAATAGGTTGTACCAATGAAGAATGGCACTGGGAGTGAGCAAGTGTAGAGTCAACTACAGTGAACATCGTAACTGATCAAATGTAGAATCTTCCTGGATAGAAATTCCCTGCTTGACTATTGAGACGATAGGCGTGGGACTACTGACCGCCTGACGGGCCTGGTGAAAGTGACTGAAATGGCCAGGGAGAACCAAACCCCGTATCAGCGAGGGATTCCCGCTATCCCCATATGGATTCCGGGCATGTCCCCTCAGGGCGGGAGGGATGCAGAGCATTTCTAGACTCCTTAACATGGCTGCTGCGTGGAGCAGACGGCCCTGGAGCCGGCCAGGGAGGGGTAACTTGCTATAGTGTAAGTAGCACATGGGATCTGAGCGAGGCGAGGACTAGAGCTGAGCTGTTGGGTGACGTTACAGTCTGGTCACTTGAAGCACCTTGTGGGGGTGAAAACCCTAAAGAAACCCGCCATGGGAGCATTAACCCCAAAAGGGGAACTGCTCTTAAAAAAGAGGATGCTGGTTTTAAATGGAAATTAAAAGGAACCGTCACAAGGGTGAACTCAACAGGGTCCTGTGGCACCTTGGAGATGAGCAGATTCATCAGGCATCAGCTTTCATGGCTGGAGAGCAGCTCCGAGAGCTGGGCAGGTGCTGTGGTCTGGGCAGCACTAAGTGCTGACTGCCCCATGTCCCACCCCTTCTGGGGGTGCAGAGCTCCCCCACATGCCTTGCACTGGGGTCTGAGGTAGCAGTTAACTCCGCTGGTCTCAGCCAGGCAGTGCCTCAGGCTCTTTGTACCACAACAAGGTCCTGCTCCAGAAGATCTTAAGCAAACTCCGCAGCCCTGGGACGAGAGGGAAGGGCCTCTCTGGATTAAGACTGGAAACAAGGCAGGAATAAATGGCCAGCGTTCACCATGGGAAGAGGGGAATTGAATGGTCCCCCAGGATCCCTACTGGGCCCTGTGCTAATCAGCATGACCACAGATGGTCTGGAGAAGGGGGTAAAACCTGCAGCCTATACAGAGCAGAACTACTCAATGGTGAAGTCTGAAGCTCCCTGTGAAATCTCACAGAACTAGGTGGTAAAATAGCAGAGTGGCAACATGCACAGTAGTGCCTGTGGGGGGGATGGGAGAAATGGGATCTAAATAGCGGGTACCACTCCAGACAGACCTTGGAGCTGTCATGGACGGGTCTCTGAAAACATCTGCTTGATGTGCATCTGCAGTCAGCGAAGCTGACCGTGTTGGGGACCAGCAGGAAAGGGACACCAGGAAATAGAAAATGTCATAATGCCATTCTATAAATCTATGGTACTTTGAATACTGTACTCTGGTCTTGTGTGCTCCAGCTCAAAGCTGCATTGGAATTAGACAAGGTACAGAGAAGGGCAGTAAAAATGTTTAGGGGGTGGAACAGCTTTCTCTTAGTCCCCGGCATTTCAATCTCTCCTGCTTAGTTTAGAAGAGAGCTAAGGGGGCAGGGGAGAGAATCGTGGATGGTGTGAGAAAGCAAATAAGGAAGTGTTAGTTATCCGTTCACTGCTAGTTCACATGTTACGTGACCTTAACGGGCAGAAGGGTTCAACAAGCCAAAGGAAACACTTGTTCACCCAGCAAACAGGCGGCTTGGGAGACTGTTGCTAGGGAGTGTTGTGAAGGCCGAAAGTATAACTGAGTTCAAAGACTTGGTGCCTGGAGGATAGATCCATTAATGGCTTTTGGCTGCGATGCTCAGGGCCACCACTCTGAGTGTCCCAGAAGCTGGGGCTTGGTGATGGGCTGGGTCACTAAATTGCCTACTTCCCTTAATTACCTTGTTTCCAACACAGGCCAGTGCTGTAAGACAGGATCCTGGGCCAGATGGGCCCTTGTTCTGAACCAGTATGGCCATTCTGATAGTTGTCAATTACTTTGTTCAAATTGAACAGTTTAGATTTTAGTATAAAATGTAAGATTTGAACCCATACAAATGAATTGCAGCGCTTGTGTCTGACATCAAGAATAGACTTGACAGATTGTTGACAAACATGCACAACTGTGTGTGCTACTTCCCTAGTATAGAGACACTTGAAAATATTCCTTCTATAAACAATTTGCTCTCTGGATCCAGATGTCTTCTGTCCTGTCTGATGTAACCCTTTGTAACTGGGTGGCCTTATCTCCCTGTCAAGGGTATGCGTTGGAGACGTGGGTGGGTGGTGATGTCAGGTGTAAATTTGTGACCACAGTTAATCCTTGACAAGGGTGACCGTATTTCCCTGTGCTAAATATGGGACACCTGGTAAAATTGCTCCTATTCAAGTGAGTTCACAGCAATCAATTATATAAATACTCAAATTAACACCAAGTTGACTGAATCCCTGTTTGAAAAGAAATACTGCGTAGTCACATTCTTTATTTGCTGCCTTATCTTTAAGGCTTTAAGATAGATAAGGAGGGCTGAGACAAACACTCCCAAATGCCCATCTCAACGGGGTGGGGAGGAGAGGAGGTGACTGACCCAACCCCTTCTGCCTGGCACGCTGCCCTCCATGCCTGGCTGGGCTCCCAGGATGGGTCTGCCTCTTCTGCTCCCTGGCATGTGGGTGGGGGGGAATGCAGGGTCACATGTGCGCGCCCCTGGCCATGTCTGCAAGGGCTCACTAGAGCAGCAGCCTTTCTACACTGCAGAAGGGAAAGGATAGGAACTGCTTCCAGGCCTGGGGAAGAGCAGAGGAGAAATGCAATCTCAGACCTCACACACACCCGCTACCACTCCCCTATGGCTGGAAGCAGCTTGTCCCCTGACGTGGTGTGCGGGCAGGAGGGTAGCTAACTTCTCCAGGCTGCTTGCAACCCAGCTGCCTCCTGTCCCCTGGCAGCAGCATATGCTGGAGGGGTTAAGCCTTAAGGGTGCATTGTGGAACCTGCCTGCAGGGGCTTCAGCGAGCCCAGCCAAGAGGTGGCTCGAGGGCAGCACCCTTGGGACAGACCCAGGGTGCAGGTGTGGGAAGTGAGGGTGAAACCTCTGCCCTGGGAGTAGGGTTGCCAGGTGCCCGGTATTGCCCTGGACAGTCCGGTATCTTTGCCTCCTGTCTGGTTTAAAAAAAAAAATTCAGAAAATACCAGACCCCTAAAATGTCCAGTGTATTAATTTTTTCCCCTGCCAGGAGGTGAAAATACCGGACCCCTGGCAACCCTACAATACACTCAGCAACTGGGCTCAGCCCCAGGACTTCCCACCAGGCCTCCCCCCGCCCGCTTGCCTGGTTCCACAGGGGAGCTGTCTTGTGGCTGGAGCAGAAAAACAAGATGGCTGCTGGCAAAAAGGGGCCATGCTGGTGTGGGGTTTTTTCCCCTCAACTTTGGTTTCTCCTTTTTTTTTTTTTTTTTTTTTTTTTTAACTCGACAAATTTTTTTCCTGGTGGCTGCTTTTTTTGGGCGGGGGGGTTCATATTTTTGGTTAAACCATCTGGCAGCCCTACCTGGGAGATCAGGTTGCGAACGGGCCAGAAATGGCTGCCCCTTTGCTGCAGCTCCAGCCCTTAGCCAAGGGGCTTCCTTGTGCCAGCACTGTGAGGGGCTTGGCTCTTCCTGGGCCTTGGGCTTTCCAGGGCACTGGGGCAAGGAAAGAGCCTGCTGGCCAGGCTTAGTGAGCTCGGTGCTCTGGTCAGGAGCTGGTTCTCTGTGCAGTGCTGGGAACCGGGTGTGCCTGGTGCGAGGGGCGACCTGGAGGAGCAGCGGGGCTGGAGGGTGAAGCATGGAAAGTACGGGCTTCTCCTCTCGCCTGTCAGGGGCTGATGGGTGCTGGATGCCACGTGGCATCTCCCTGCACTCCCCAACCACTGCAGCCAGTGCTAGCTAGAAACCAGCCAGGGAAGGGCCGTGCAGGGTGAGAGCTGGTGCACACGTGGCTGGGGCTATGCTGACAGACCAGCAAGGGAAGTGGCTAGCCCCATGCACCCACCACCAGCCTTGCATCTCCACCTCCTCACTGGCCATGGTACACTTCCCCCCCCTCCCCCCCGGAGGCCTTAAATACAAGACTGTCCCTTTAAAAGCAGGACGCTGGGGTCACCCCATCACTGATACCAGTTTTAAAAAAATCTGACTTGTTTTGAGTACAGGGAGGGTGGGGCAAGCCCTCTCAAAGTACTGGATGTTCATAATAACAAGTCCAAACAGTTGTCTGGCTTTCTGGATAGTCTGGTTTACTTGAGGCTTTGACTTAAAACAGATTAATTGTACTCCTCTGGGAGCAGGAGGTGGAGACCAAAGCTGAGCTGCATAACAAAGGAAAATCTGTTTCTAGAGACTTTTGGGGCGGATACTTTGAAACTTCTGTTTTCCAGCTCCCATAAGAAGACAACAGGAGCATTCCTAGAGGTGGAGATCAGTTATCTGAATAGATGTGCTGCTGGGCATGGCCAGTTTAGGAATGGAGGCTGCACAAAGGTAGCAGGGAAGGCTACTGTCAGGGTTAGACCGTGTAAATGGCGTTTTTAATTTGCATGCGAAAGGTTCCATATGGCTGCAGAATCTCAGGCCTCCATGAGCAACCTGCTGAACACTTCACTTGATTGTTCTCTGAATCCAGGGACAAGACACATCACTCAGCTCAGTGAGACTCTCGGCTGTAAGAGGTGCCAAAGGACCATAGATCTTAGAGGCAGGTATGGTTTAACTGTCAAGTTCTGACCCTGTAGCAAGCTGCTGTGTGTTGCAACCCAGCAGTGCTAACGTATCCTATGAAATCTCTGCGACTCCACCATACTTGTGGATAAAATCTAAAATTCCAGCTGGGTCATAATCTTCCACTCCCAAATCTGGGCAGCATGAATATCACTCAGCCATATCCGCGTGTTATCTTTTCTGCAGACTTGCTTGCAGTAGCATTACATTCATCCAGTGTCGAACTATCACAGTTGCAGATAAATTTAGGCAACTCCAGATATTTGTTCTCTAGGTGTAACTTGTTTTAATACCTCCATGAAGCTTTCATTTCTTTTCTCTTGGTTTTCACTGTCTAGAAAATAATTTTATTTTAAAACTACATTTCTCTAGTTAAGTCTTTGAGCTAGGCGGGGAGACTGAAAGAACTGGGCTTGTTTAGTTTGGAAAGGAGAAGACTGACAGGGGACATGAGAGCAGTTTTCAAGTACCTAAAAGGGTGTCACAAGGAGGAGGGAGACATTGGTTTTCCTTGGTCTCTGAGAACATCGCAAGAAGCAATGGGCTTAAATTGCAGCAAGGGAGGCTTAAGTTGGACATTAGGAAAAGCTTCCTGCCTGTCAGAGTGGTTAAACACTGGAATAAATTGCCCAGGGGAGTTGTGGAATCTTAAATATCTCCAGAGATAGAGAGCAGGTTGGACAGACACCTGTCGGGGGTGGTCTAGATCTCTACTCAACTTTGTAAGCCATAGGGGCCAGAATGATACTCACAGCACATGCTGAGAGCTGCAACTTAAGTGTGGTTGTATGTACGTGCAAATATATATGCAGATAGCTTTTTCCACTGACAGTCATGCATACAAAGATTAAGGCAAAACTACACAATACACAGGCCCCATTTAAGTCAGTTCCGCTGGTATTAATACAATGCAATATTGACTTGATTTCCACCCATGTGACAGCACTCTGAATGCAATGGCAGCTCAGGAATTAACTATTAAAATGCATATCAACAGAAGGCCATTATATTGACTTTTTTTGTTTTGACTCCCACCCGTGGGCTGCATGTTGAGTAGCCCTGGTCTAGACAGTGCTGGGTCCTGCCGTGCGGGCAGGGGACTGGACTCGATGACTCCAAGTCCCTTCCCGTTCTAGGATTCTTTCACTCTTTATCCAGTGAATAGCCAGTCAGCCTTAGGTCCCCCACAGGCTCTACTGCATAAATAAAACCTGGATGATCTTTGACAGAAACCCTCATTCTGCAGTAGAACACGCCTGCTTCTAAGGAGCTGGGTGGTGACTCCTAGCTTCAGGCAGTTACAGGGTTTTCAAACCCTTCGGCTAAGTAAAGCGCACGCACTGGGGTGGCTAACAGTCTGAGAATAACTGTAGGCTGGGAGCAGTGCAGTCTGGAAAAACCCTCCCAGGAGAAGGGGAGAGGTGCGTGTCCACCCAAGAAAGGTGGGGACTGAGCAGCCTGTGGGGGGACCACAGAGGGGAAATACAGGCACAGTTGCCCTGACCTATGAGGTATAGGGTGACTCTGTGTGTGGGATGTAGCAGTGGCAGCAAGTACCACAGAAATGGAAAGTACAGAGAAGTCTTGTAGCCTCTTGGGACAGTCCCCTTCTTCCCCCCCCCTCCCCCCAAAAAAAGCAGGGAATAGTCAATTATGAATAGCTAAAGAGAGAGGCAACTCAACACTGAGGACTGTACAAAGTAGGGATGTTAAATATCAGTTAATTGAATAGTCAAGTAACCTCATGAATTCTTATCAGTTACTCGACTATTCTAGAGTCTCTGGGGGGTGGAGCCACAGCCAGTGTATCAGTGCAGGGTCCAGGTGGGAGCAGGTCCATGAGGGGAGCCAGTTTACAAACCAGTTCCCCTATGGACTGGCTGCCTGTTGCCCAGTGCTGCTGTCTCTGATAGAGAGGACGCAGTGTGGGGTGGCAGTAGCCCCTGTCTAAGGTGTGTCTGAGCTAGGATTGCCAGATGGTTTAACCAAAAATACCAAACCCCCCCCCAAAAAAAATCAGTGGAAAAAAATTAGGGGGAAGGGGGAGACCAAAGTTGTTGAGCAAAAAAAGACCATGACAGCAGTTAAGCAATAAAAAAATCAGCATGGCCCCTCTAAGTGGCTTTTTTACCAGTGGCCATCTTGTTTTTCTGCTCTAGCCACAAGACAAGCCCCTACAGAACCAGGTAAGCAGGGGACTGAGGGGGCGTCCAGGGGTGCCCGGCAGGGCTGGTTGGGGGGGGAGCCGAGGGCTGGGCCCAGTTGCTGAGTGTGTTGTAGGGTTGCCAGGTGTCTGATATTTTCACCTCCTGGTGGGGGGGGAAATCAGAAAATACCAGGCATTTTAGGTGTCTGGTATCTTCTGAATTTTTTTTACCGGACAGGAGGCAAAAATACCAGACTGTCCTGGTCAGTCCTGGGCACCTGGCAACCCTAATCTGAGTTCACAGACCCGGTGTGAGTCAGAACTGAGCCGGGCTGCCTGCCCACCTGGCTCCTAATACACTTTAAATGCAGAGACTCAGCAGGGGTAGGTTCTGGAACTGGCATGAGCCAGAACTGAGCCAGGCTGCTGGCCAGCCTGCTAAAAAATGTACTGGCAAGAGTGGGGTAGAAATGCGTGTGGTCTGTTGCATTTAACCTATAAGCTTTTGCTTTTCAGTTAATCTACTGCACTGTTCCATCCCTAGTACAAAGACACAGCAAGTCAACCAGTTGCGTGCCCGAAAGAGGCGAGATTGTCCAGGTTTGAAGAGAGCATCTATCCCACTTGCAGAGCCCGGGGAAGGGGAGGGCATTTTGGATCCAGCTCTTTGAGGGGAGGCCAAAGAAGAGCTGCCTGCATGCATGCCGACTGGGCAGCTGCGCCAGGGCCCAGGGCTTCCAGCCACCACTGCTGCAGAAGTGACAGTGGCCAGAGCTGCAGGCCCTTTAAATCGCTGCTGGAGTGTAGCACGCTCCGGGCAGCTCTCGGGTGGCTGGGAGGAGCTGGCTGCCCCAGCTCTGCCCCTTCCAAGAGCAAAGCCCCTCCCCCACTGGTCCCAGGGGCCCAGCAAGTCTGCTGGTCCCCCAGATGACTGACAGCAACTGTAAAAAGTCTCAGGGGCAGCCATGTTTTTAAAGTCAGACTATGAGCAGTCCTGTGGCACCTTAGACTAACAAATATTTGACAGTGTGAGCTTTTGTGGGGAAGACCATGGATACAACAGCAAAAGCAGTAACCTGTCAATTCTAGGACCAGTGTTAATGGTTTTGTGCTATAGCCTATGATGTCCAAAGTGCCTAAAATCCCAACCATACTCGGCTTTCATTGCTGTGAAAAGGCAGCTCTTCTGTTCCTGCCTAATTAGAAGCAGCACTGCACTTTTTCTTATCTCTCAAAATCTTCCTTAATTAGTTTATAATTTCAAAGGCCGTTGAACCAGTTAGCAATTGGGCGTATTCTGCCTGGGTTGCCACTTCATAAATCCAGTCCTTGATCTATAGACCTTGAATTCTGAACTGGTCCTGCTTTCCTACAGGAGCTCTAAATATAGTGCCTTGAGCCAGAGGAATCTGACAGCCCACCGTTAGTCACAATCACGCCAATGATTTGTTGGCAAACCATGGTTAACATGCCTTAAGTACCTCTCAGTTCTTCAGTGATGTAGGCACACTGGTAAGACCCCACGCAGCTGACCTGTGGGTTGAGTTCAGTTGCTTGGATGCTCCATTCTTCAGCTCTACCTGGTCCTCCTTCTCCACTTGACAGTGAGGAGGCACAGCCTGAGCTAGTCTTGCCTCATGTCTGCTTTTGCAGACATTTTTGCACTTGTTCTAGCATAATGGGGTGAAAGGCCTTTGACCCCCTCCTTCACTCTTAGAAATTACTGAAACGGAAGCTTGGAAGGCTTCCAAACTGTGGGCCAGAAAATCAAACCTAGGTGTGCTGGCATCAGCGGACTGCTGTTAGTTTACACCTGCCAATAGTCCTCCCCTCAGGAGTACTTTTGGGGCTTGGCATAGCATGTAACGTTGTTGGTTTTTTTGTTTTGTTTGTTTGTTTGTTTGTTTGTTTAAAAAGCTGCATGACACTTCCTGTGCATCCTTCTGTTTCTCCTTCACTCGCTTGCTTGAGTTTGGGAATAATGCAACACTTGCTTCCTCAGTGTGGGCATTTAGTTTAAGTTTCTATGAAACTGCGTATCCTCTCAAGATACTTAACATTCTGAAGAGCGTAGGATTTACTTATTTACCTCTTACCTTTTGCTGATCTTCCCCAAATAACTTTCGAATACGAGATGTGGGAAAGCGCTACATAGCCCAAGAAGCCAAGAATTAAAGTTGCTAAAAGAAAAAGGACTGTTATGAATGTGGCAGCTGAGTTGGCTAGGAGTGAGATGCTAACTGCATCTGCACAAGTACCTGAAGAAGTGAGAATTGGAGGATAGAATTCATGTGTTCACCCGAGATTCGAAAGGAGACGGGAGGAATGGATTTTCAGCTTGACGGTTGCCCTAGCAAGTGCGGTAGGTGTGAACTATAGTTTTGTAACTGCAAGATGACCATCTACTCTCCATCTCTCTGCAAATGTCAGGAAAGCAAATTTTGTCACCTTCCCCAACGTGCTTTTGCAACTGCAGTATTTTGCTCCAAAGTATTCTGGGATAGTTAGCATGAAGCATGTGGTTAATTTCCACTATGGCGCTTGGCTTCCCCACACTAGTTGTTCTTGTTTGGGAGTTGTAAAAGGGTGGGTGGAATGTCTTTGTGTTTTTGTTGTTTGTGTTAAAAAACAACAAAACAAACCCAACTTTCCCTTCTGTGCTGTCCTTGCCATCCCCTGTAGCTAACTGGATGTGAATGCGGTACAGCTTTTCAAGGTGCAGTGGCATAAACAGATCGGCAGCACAGCTACAGGAATAGTGATATCGATATGGAAATCCTGTTGACTAGGCTGAAGGCAGAGTTCCCAGTGGAAAAAGTAGCTTGGAAAAATAATTGTTCTAGATAAATGGAAATTAAAAACAAAACAGAATCCCTGCTTGCTGCTTTTGTCCAGCTGCATGCTATTAAATCTCCTTCCCGGCTACCTTTCGTTGTGTTTGGTCTCTAAAGACATCTGCCATTGCCTATATGTGGAGGGGGTTGCGTTAGATTATTCTAATGACACACATTGTGCAGAACAGATGGTGTTTTACAGAGGCTAGTGGTGCACAGAGTCAACTTGTAAGAACATTTCCACTCTTGAATGCTCTCCCTCTTGACCAGCTCTGGGAGGCCTCTGAAGACTTGTATCCTAGAGCTGGAGGTGGGGAAGTGCACAGCTGTTTGGCCTCTTAGCCCTGGGGATTCAGATTTGCATCCAGGGGCATCGTGAGACCAAAGTGCTACCCCGCCATGTTCCTGTGCCTCGGGTCGCCAGGAGAGCCACTCTGGTGCGCTGACCTACCTGTTTGAAGAGCCACTTGGGCTGCTCCATTGGGGTTGTAAAGGGCCTTTGGTTTGTCTGCTCCCTGCTTTCGCTAGTGCAGGGGTGGCCAACCCATTAAACAAAGAGCCGAAACAGCGGTGGGGAAAAATGCGAAGAGCCGCACCAAAACTGTTGAGGAAAGGGTGGGGGGGGAGAAAAGCTCCCCACCAGCCAGAGTTGTTAAGCTGCCCCTTTTTTTAAAAAAAAAAAAAAAAAAAAAAAAACCAAACCCAGGTAGGCTTTTTGGCCACATCAGGCTCCCGCCGGCCGCCACCATCTTGCCGCGCTGGACAGCTCCCCTGCACCCGGTGAGCACAGGAAGCTGGGGGATGTTTGTAGGGGCGCATGGGGCAGCTTCACGAGCTGCACTTTCTGGGGTGAAGAGCCGCATGCAGTTCACAAGCCACAGGTTGGCCACCTCTGCACTAGTGTCTCTGAGTACGGGGTCCCATCATTGACTTCGGGGGGTGGAGTGGATTCCGTGGGGACGGGGAGGGAAGAGAAGGAATGAGGAGAGAGGAGCAGGGACAAGGTGGGAAGTGAAGTTGCAGATTGCTGCTGCTGAATCTGGATCTCTTCCCCTTCCACTCTGTCCACTGGCCCCACATTACCCTTCACGCAGGCAGTGACAAGTGACGTTGTGAAATCCTGCCCTGGTGTGGACTCTACTCTCTGCCCAAGTCCCACAGACCAGCAGTTAGCGCTGATACAGCACGGATGGTCTTCTCGCCCCAAGCAGGCACCTGTGTCGCTGCTGTGTGATGGACCATGTCCAGAGCACCAGACTATTGACTCAAGTAAATGACTGGGAAGAATCCTAGGGCTGGAAGAGACCTCAGGAGGTCTAAGAAGAAACGAATGTAGCATCACTCGTACGTTTTGAGCACGAGCTGCTGCTACTCCCCTCCAACTCCTACGCGTGGCTCCTCTATTTGTGTGTGAGAGCGCTCCAAAGGAGATCACTGGACTCCAGTGCCAGCTACGTGACACTACTTCAGCGCTCTCCTTTGCCTCCAGTGCAGAGAGTGCTGCCACTTCAGGCTAGGGGTGGGAAGGGCCAGTCGACTATCTCATTAGCAAATGCTTATCAGATAGTCAACTAGTTGCTTCCCCTGCCCTTGCTTTTATCAGGCAGCTGGGGGGGGGAGGGGAAGAGGAGGGGCCACCCCTACCCCCCCATGGCCTGTGCTCCCCTGCAGTGCTTTTGCCTTTGAAGTGTAGCAACAGCCCTGGGCAGGTGCCCTATCAACTAAATGAATAGTAGATGAAAATAGCCAAATTGAAATGTTACATCCCTACTTCAGGCTTCTTGTGACTAAGGCAGATTTAGCCCCTGAATAAAGAGCAGTTAGCAAGACTGAGTTGGTTGTGGGAAGCAAGAAATAAGTTGACGTTCCCTGAAGTGATGGAGGGAGGCTGATGTCTTCCAGTTAGGAAGGTGGTGCCATGTTAATCATGGGTCTTCAGGGATGCGTTGCTTTTCCTGGATGCTCAAATGCTGCAGCTAGAAGCTTTTTCCATGGCCAGAAATCTGCACCCCTTCCTGTTGGAGACCGACTTGCCCTTAGTGACCCAAGGTGAGTGTTTGCAGTGACATCCAGCCTTGCATACTAAAAGTAGTTCAGTGTTTGTGGCCTGTATGTATCTTACAGATGGGGAGATTCAAAGGGGTGGGTGAATCACTTTGAGAGGAACATGTCAATAGCTCACCAGCACTACTGAATTCCTGTGTACTTGAAAGCATTTTATCTATTTTTATCAATTTACACTTTCAAACTTGCAGGAAATTGAGGGCGGAATCAAATAATTAATGACAGTAGATGGATTCAGAAAGTTAAAGCTACACAACTGTTGAAACATGAATTCATTTCATATGTCAAAATATGCAAAGTAAATGGTCTTCAGTTCTTAAGCTTCAGTTTTCTTTTACCTGTACATTTCAGTTATCAATGGGAAGATTGTCAGTTTGTGTATGCTTGTGTGGTGAAATTGACATTTACTGATAACCATATAATTTAGACTTGGAAGGATTAGATTACTATTGAACTATGCTCCCTCTAGGTATGTGTGTGCTAACTGCACATGTTCAGTAAATAGCTATTTTAGTATATTACAGTCAGGGATGACTGCCCTACCCAGAGCTTTGTGAGTTTACAAAAATTTAGGTGGAGGGAACAAAACTAGCTATATACCTATCAAGCTTAATGTGACTAGTTTTACATTGCTTCTGCTTTCTCTGATGTCTCTGGTAGGACACCCACATGTTGTATGACTGTACTATTCTTCTGCTAGCTTGGCTCTTTTTACATGACTCCTCTGCTCCCAGATATTTCCTATCTGCTAACTAGCAGGTAGAGACATAAGCCACTTGTTCAGATTATTCCAACGTGTGCACCTCCTAGCAGAGCTGCAAGCCTCAACTAGCTGCTTGATCTTTGCCTTTCTTCCAAAGAGTTTGGCAGTGGGGATGTTAAATTTTGATGGGGAACGTCTCCAATTTCTCTTTCAAGTGTCCATGCAAAGGCAAGACACTGACTCTTTAGGACAAAGTGGAAAGAGGCAATCAGATTTGTTGCAGATCCCCAGAGACTCTGGAACAAATGATGCTTCAGCTTGTGTCCAAAGTGGTTTTGCCAAGATTCGCAGTATAGGGTCATTGACGGTATGTGAAGGAACAGGCTGTCAGGGCTCTTAAGAATTGAGAGTGCTTGGATTATTTTGGTGAGTCAAAGACACAATTTGTTGTATTTCTTCCATTTGCTGGCAGTTTTAGATCTTCAGGTAGCATCAAAATTGAATTGACCCATGTATGACTTCCTCAGATCATCCTCATAACTGCCAAGTACCTTTACTCACCAAAAATAAATGCAATTGGACATCCATGCAGACCTTTAATCTAATGCCACATTGCGATTGAGGATTTAGGTTTCCAGGCAGGATAGCCACTTTCCAACAGTGCATGGTAAGGCTGATACACAAGTGGTAACAAGCTCAGATACTGCATGTTGAGCTCTGTTTTACAAGAGATGAGACCGTAACAAAATCCAGATTGAAACCCTCCCAGTGTATTTGTAAGTACCTATAATCTTCCTTTGGCATTTCTTGGAAGTGCTGTGTGGGGTGGACATCAGTAGTAGTGTGTGGGGTGTAACTCCGTTTTTAGGAATGGTTTTTGTTACTGTCTCGCATGACTTCCTATATAAACTGGGGAAGCATAGTCCTGGTGAGCCTACTGTGAGGCTTGATGCACAGCCGACTGGAAAATCCTACTCTGAGTAGTATCCAGCACAGGCCAGCTGGACAGCCAGACTGCAGTGGTGGGCAGCCTGCAGCCTGGGGGGCTCTGGGTGTGGCCCACAAGACACTGTTTACCATTGTGCTTGTGCCGGCTTGTCCCGTTGCGCTGACTTCCATCTGCATAGCTCTTTTCCTCCTGGTATTGCTAAAGCAACAGGCCCCTACAGCCAGGGCCCGTGCAGTGAGGCGCCTGCTGATTGCACATGACACTGGCTGTGAGAGCCGGGTGCTGCCCCTCCAGCCAATCCCAGCGCTGCTACAGCTCATTCGGCACCCCTGCACGTTCTGGATGCGCCAGCGCCGTGAGCAGCACTCCCCTTGCCGGGGAGACAGTCTCGTGGCCCCCTGAAATGAAGGAGGGTCACTCGGGCAGGCCACTCATTAGCTTAGGTTGCCCGGCACTGCCATGTTGAGTGGGATCCTGCAGACACCTGTCCTGGGACCAGTCCTAGTCTGTATTTTCATAAATGACTTGGCTAATGGAGGGAGCTGTGGTGAAGGGAGCAGCCGGCCCTTAGAAGGAGCAGACTAGTCAAGGTGATCCTGACAAGTGGGAGACATGGGTTGCAATAAACAGGATGAAATTTAAGAGGCATAAATGCAGGACGCGACACTTGAAGGAATAATCCTTTGCCCAACTACAAAATGGGAAATGACTGCCTGGGCAGGAGTAGGGATGTGAAAGGTTAACCAGGTTAACTGGTTAACCAGTCACATGGGTGATGCTTACCGGTTCTGGTTAACCAGTAGTTGGTGGGGGCTGGAGCAGCTCCCTGCCTGCTGCAGGCAGGCTGCTGCTCCAGCCCTGCAGGGTGCCTGCTGCCAACTGGGGCTGTTCTGGCATCCGGATCAGTCTTGGTCCACGGGGAGCCTGGGTGCCCCACAAGCAGGGGTTGCTCCAGCAGATGCTGGGAGCCAGCTGCCGCCCCAATGCAGAGAGTGGGAGCCAGCAGCCATGCAGGCTGGGAGCTGCTTCAACCCGGATCCTGCCTAGTTGGCTAAACGTTAGTCAACCTAACTTTTAACCGGTTAATTAACCAGGTTTTTACATCCCTAGGCAGGAGTACCATAGATAAGGATCTGGGGGTGATGGTGGATCACAAACTAAATAAGAGTCAGCAATATAATACTGCTGCAAAGAAGCAAACATTTGTTCTTGGAAGTACTAGCAGGAGTGTTGCAAGCAAGACGGGAGAAGTAATTCATCCACTCAGCACTGATAAGGCCTCCACTGGTGTGTGTTGTCCCATTCTGGACACCACGTTTTCACAAGATGTGGACATAATGATTAAAGGTCTAGAAAACTTGACTTACAAGGAAGGACTGTGGGGAAGGTTGGATTTGTTTAGTCTGGGGAAAAGAAGCATGAGGGTGGGGGTTAGGATAAACTGAAAGACTTGTTATCCTAAGACTGTGGTGGCATAAAGAGGAAGGTGATGTTATCTACTGAGACAAGACATACTGGGCTTGCATTGCAATAAGGAGATTCAGTTTGGACATTAGGAAAAACTTCCTTAGGCCAGGTCTACCCTAGGTCCAGCAGCTCAAGTTAAGGTACGCAGACGCTGGAGTTGGGTTCCTGTAAGTCGGCTTACTTAACACTCTAGTCAGCTTCCCTCCCTCCTCACAAGAGCCGGAGTACTGGTGCCGGGGAGGTGCCCTCTGAGTTCGAGTTAGTGAATCTAGTTAAGATTTGCTAAATTGAACCCTGGAAGCTCAACAGCGGCAGCGTCGATCTTCCATGGAGTGAAGATGTGGCCTGCCTGTCAGGGTGGTTAAGCACGGGAACAAATAGCCTAGGGAGGCTGTGGAATCTCCATCTCTGGCGGTTTAAGAACCGGTCAAACAACGCTTGTCAGGGATGGTCTAGAGCAGTGTTTCTCAACCTTTATTTTTAAAAAAAGGACCCCTTTTTCAAAAAAAAAGTAAGTACTTCCAGTACTTACAGTCTTCAGACACACATTTTTTTCTACCATTGCAACACATTTGTTTAAACAACTTAATCATAGCCAGGTGGGCAATGAAATTTTTGGGTGTAAAAAGTACAAAAATAATAAAAGCACTGTGAAACTTAAAACACAAATTCAGTTTTCTCAATTTCAGTTGTGTTGACGTACCGCCTCTCCCCGACTTTCAAGTACCCCTCAGGGTACTTGTACCACTGGTTGAGAAACACTGGTCTAGAGAATACCTACTCCTGCTGAGTGCCTGTTGATGTCCTTTCCAATGCTACGTTTCCATGGCTTTAGGAAAGTGGGGGACAGCAAGATCTAAACTCTGGGGCCTGTCTCTAGTTCCTGTAACAACTAGAACACTGCCCACTTCTTGCATGATTGCAGCTGTGTTAAAGCACAAGTGCAGTGTTGCGAAGTTGGGCAGGAAAACTTACTTCTGATCTTCCTGACTGGTGGGTCAGATGGGGAGGGGGAGAGAAGGTTCTGATGTAGCTGGGCGAAGGCCTTTGAGTGCCATGTGACTTGGCTTCAGCAGAAGGTACGGCTCCTGAGGCATGGGAGGGAGACTGGCATGTCCTCACTCGAGTGCCTAAATTAAAGTTGGATGTGCAACAGCAAGTGTGCTCTCTGCAAATGCAGCTTTACCATGTAGCCTCTGGTTGCACCATAACCTGCTCTTCTCCAGAGACCAGTGTAACGTCGTGCAGAGAGACACCGAGCATCTTACCACGTTTTCATTCCCGTGTCTACTTGTGGTGGTGCAGTGGTCCTGTTGATCTTTGTTGCCTGACTCTTTTGTATGAAAGATCTCTTCCCTGCCAGGGGTGTGTGGTTGTTTTAATAACTTAAATCCCATTTTCTTGTTAACCAGTAACTCATCCTCCCTTAAGTACTGCTGAGGCGATGGGGCAGTTAGCTTTGGTTAACTCATCAATTGCAGACTCAGTGGCCTATGTACACTAGTCAATGTTCAGCTATTTTCTGTGTTCTTAAGCTGTAATTTCTTGTGAAAGAAGGACTTATGTACTTGAAATGACTCTTGTGGACTCTGGCCTACATGGGACAGTGTGCACTGTACAGCAAGATGCTGCATGTGTTTTCTGCAAGTCTCTAACCCTGTATGTTATGCTGGTAAGTGACTGTAATGCATCAGCACAAGTGGTTAGTCATGCAGATCTGTACAGTGACTCTTTACTTCTAAAATGTGCAAGTTTGATGTGGAATAACAGCCATAACATCCCACAATGCTATTTAGAGTGAAGCTTTAAATTTACAGTGTAGGGAAGGCTGTAGTAAAACCACACTGCAGGAAGCTAGCTGTATTTTTGAAAAGGTAGCAACTTCTTGGAAGTTGCTGTACAATGAGCAAATGCTTATTTATCTGATGCTTTGGGGTGCTGTTCAACAGGCTTCTGTAAATTATTTAGGCAGTTTTAACAAGCTTACAGATCTTTCCCATATACACATCAAACAAAACAATCCATTAGAACAGCTAGCTTTTGTTCAGAGAATATATAGGAATAGTCATCAAATCTTTCTATTTAACTGCTGTTACTATTGTACAGAGCTAACATCATTACAAGACCCCTGTAATGTCATTTCTAAGTGACTTTTATTAATCAGTGAAATCCCTATATGCATATTTAACCCATCAGGCATGTCTCTCAAATCCCACAGATTAAGCTTTTACTGCACTCTGCACACATACCTAGTTGAACATTGGATGTGCATCAGGCCCCATCTCGCAAGCAAAGCTGGAATTTGAGGGCCAAAAATTCAAAACAAAACTGTCTCAATTTTTGTGTCTTTGCTCTCTGAATGTAGGTGGACAATTTCTGGGAGTTGAGAAACTTTCACCTCTAAGGAAGCTTCAGAGGGGTAGCCGAGTTTTTCTCTTATGTTCCTCTTGGGTCCTGAAGCTGGCTGACCTAGTAGACTAGATCACATACCAGTTCTGACTCCTCTCTCTCAATATGCAATTTTTAAGGTTGGCCACCTGTCTGCCCCCCTTCCACTTTTCACAGCTGTGGGTTGCTAGACTGAATCCTAGTAACTCCCAATCCCAAGCCAGACAACTGTCTCCCCACCCTTTTTTTTAAAAAGCTATGTTCCATAGGCCAGTGGGAAATCTAATGCAATCTGTTGGGCTAACGGATAAGAGGCTGAGGCCTTCCCGTTTTTCAGAGAGTATGTCTAGTCTACAAGCCTCTTTCGGAAAGATTGTCTAGACAGCCACGGGACTTCTGAAAAAGTGATCCGCTTCTTCGAAAGAGCACCCAGGCAGTCGGGATGCTCTTTCGAAAAAGCCCTGTTTGTGTTCAAGAACGCCTTTTTTCAAAAGAGCTCTTTTGAAAAAAGGCGTTTTCCTGGTAAAAGTAGGTTTACCGATTTTGAAAAAAAGCCGCATTCTTTCGATTTAATTTCGAGAACACGATGGCAGTCTAGATGCAGGTGAAGCTTTTTTCAAAGACCACCACTTTTTTCGAAAACTCCGTAGTCTAGACGCACCCAGAGTGTGTGCGCACTGCAGCAGAGGTCTCGTCAGGAGCCCACAACAAGGCCAACTAGAAGAGTTCCTGTTCCTCTGGCTTGGCAAGGAGCCTCTTACAGATCGACCAGGTCAGCATGGTCTGACCCAGCTGCAGCAAAAGCATCCCTGCTGCATGGTCGTGCTAGGAGAGACTTTTCAAGTGCCCCAGCAAGCTGCCCGTGTCTTGCTTTGCTCTACACTCTGACTGTGAAATGCACATCTCCAGCCACCAGCACTTGCTCATCACAGGGCGTCTGCTCGTTACCCGTGCAGAAATAAAATGAGCAGACTCTCCTTTGGGGGATAAGGCAGTACACCACACTCGCTGTGAAGGCAGAATTCATTTACTGTCCCTAGCCACTAAACTGTCCACCAGACACTTGTACACCCAGTTGTGCAGCCTCCTGCTGCTACTCTGGCCCGGTGGCCTACACAGGAGGAGGGGAGCCAGGTCATGTCCCTGTACACTGATGCTCCTGCAGAATGATTGAAGGACCCAATTCTGTAGTTTGGACCCATCTAGATTTTTGTCCTCCCTCTCCTGTCACCCATTCCCAGCCTCTGAAAGGCTAAGGACACCATTCCTACCCATCCTGGCTATACCCATGACCTAACCGCCATGAATTTATCTAGCTCTTTCTTGAACCCTGTTAATGTCCTGGTCTTCACAACTTCCTCTGGCAAGGAGTTCCACAGGCTGATTGTGTGCTGTGTAAAGAGAAACTTCCTTTTGTTTGTTTTTAAACCTGCTACCTGTTTGTTTCACTTGGTGACTCCTACTTATGTTATGGGAACAAGTAAATAACTTTTTTCCTTATTCACTTTCCACACCAGTCATGATTTTATAGACCTCTATCATATCCCCCACTTAGGATACGTCTACACTGCGGTGCTATTTTGGGATACTTCCGGTATCCCGAAATACCTTTTTTGTCTCTCTTAAATAAGCCCATTATTTTGAAATAACGGGCTCGCTGTTCCAACGTCCTGTAAACCTCATTCCACAAGGTTTAAAGGACGTTTCGGAATAGTTGCATAGCTTATTTCGAGCTACGGGTGCAGTGTAGACACACCCTTCATCTCCTCTTTTCTAAACTAAAAAGTCCCAGTCTTTTTAATCTCTCATCATATGGGATCCATTCCAAATAACAGATTCTTCAAAGGCAATTCTCAACAGGTTACGAACAAATTAATCCAAATCCCATTCATAAAAATTGGGCCACAATTCATGAGGTTTGCATAATGTCACATTGGTAGATATAATTAATTAAAAGGGCATCTTTATTCTGCAGCCCTACATGCTAACTTTATTGCAGGAAGGAGATTAGGTCCATCAATGGCTATTATCCAGGATAAGTAGGAATGGTGTCTGGAAATGGATGACAGGAGAGAGATCGTGTGATGATTACCTGTTGTGATCCCTCCCTCTGGGGCATCTGGCATTGGCCACTGTCAGCAGACAGAATACTTGGCTAGATGAACCTTTGGTCTGGCCCAGTGTGGCCGTTCTTTTTCCTAAGAACATAAGGTTATAGCTGTTTCTCTACAAAGATGACTGTCTGTGGCCAGGTCTGCACTGGTGGAGAAAATTGATGCAGGATACACAATGCCAGCTAGGTGAATTATGTAGCTGGAGTCAACATACCTTGCATGATTTTTTTTTTTTTTTTAAGATTTTCCCTGGGGAGGTTGGTGAGAGAAACTCTCCCATCAACTTCCCTTACTCCTCACAACTGCAAGGAATTCTGGGCCAATGGCAGAGCCCTCAGTTTTGATTTAGCAGGTCTAGTAAAGACCTGCTAAATCAAAACTAACACCAGAAGGTCTACCTCTGCAGGGTCAGCCTTCCTTGGAATAGAGATGTGTCCTGGACTATATAGTTAAACCTGCTCAGGAACTTGAATTTGTTTCATAGGTAACTTCAGCTTTTCAGAATGAAAAGCCAAAATTTCCCATGAAACACATGAGGAGCAGCTGGCCAGGGAGCACAGCCATGGTCTGATCTGCTTTTAAAAATCTCCAATGATGGAGATTCCACAACCTCCCTAGGAAACTTTATTCCAGTGCTTACCCACCCCGACAGGAAGTTTTTCCTAATGTCCGGCTTATACCTTCCATGTTTCATTTAAGCCCATTGCTTCTTGTCCTATCATCCGTTTAAGGAGAATAATTTTTCTCCCTCCTCCTTGTAACACCCTTTTAAGTACTTGAAAGCTATTATGTTACCTCTCGGTCGTCTCTTCTAAACTAAACAAGACCAATTCTTTCAGTCTTTCCTCATTGGTCATGTTCTCTAGGCCTTTCATCATTCTTGTTGCTCTTCTCTGGACCTTCTCCACATCTTTCCTGAAATGTGGTATCCAGAACTGGACACAATAGGCCTCAATTGGAGTAATCATCACAGAGTAGAGCAGAAGAATGACTTCTCGTGTCCAGCTCACAACACTCCTGTTCATGCAGCCCAGAATTACAATTTGTTATATATAAATAATATTTGTGGTCTACTATTATCCCTAGAATTTGCATAAGGATGCAGATTATTGTGCTGGCAATACTGGGACAATTACCAAGCATTCAGAAATCAGGTCAGACACCCCCCCCCCCACCCCCAGAAAATTGCATTAAAACTTTGTTGGGTCAAATTTGTGTCTGAGCCTTGAAGATTCATGTTTTCCAGCTCTTCTCCATAACCATGAAACCTAGAAAGTCTCCTCTCCCTCCCCTCCCCTGCCGGCCATATAATCACATAATGTTAGGGGCTGGGGCTTTAAATAAAAAAATGAAAATATCAAATAACACGTGACAGAGAAAATCACTGGAGCTGGCAGTATGTTCTGAAAACATTCTTGAGCTACTAGTGTAAATGTTTACCGGTTTGTGCCTGATGCAGTCATTTTTCACTTCTGTGACTACACCAGTGGCTCCTTCATCCATTCAGGCTGCTCACGCCTCTTTATAGCTTTCCTGTGCTGTAATGTCTACAAAACACTCCTGATTGCTGCTTATTACACTAAATCACAGCTGCCTCACTCGCGGTGTGTTTACCCGGTCTGTCTTGTCACACTAGTATCCTAAGCTCTTGGCAGGAAGGGAATCTGTCCCCCAATACAAATCATTCATTAAAAATAATAATGGAGTTGAACTCTTATGGGCAGCCGGCTTCCTATGCTTGAGGGAGAGGCATGTTAAACTGCTGGGCAGGGCTGCCTATGTTGGCTTTACAATGCTGAGTAAGTCCTGTGGTGAGTGGCTGCTGTTTTTTGTCTGAGTCCTGGCTTTATTTGCAAACTCTTGGAATCCGAAATGAGAACTCTGTTGGAATCCAACTTCGGTTCTGGCTGTTCACATGTCAGGATCTGAAAGCCGCTACAAAGACTAACATGATTACGGAGGATGAAGCTTTGGAGTAGATTTGATTCTTAAAAAGGAAACCTTGAGTTAAGCTGTTCTTTAGCTATCCTGAAAGAAACGTTAATTCTCATTAGTTGGTAGATAATTAAAATGTTGGTTTGCAACTAAAGTCTTTTGCACTAAACTCTGGCTAATCAGGAGTCTGTTGGATGGATCTATAGACACTTATTTAACTTGTTTGGGAATGTGTGAGGATTGCCTGTTGCGATCCCTCCCTCTGGGGCATCTGGTGTTGGCTGCTGTTGGCAGACAGGACACTGGGCTGGATGGACTGTTGGTCTGACCCAGTATGGCCGCTCTTAAGTTGTGTATCTTAACATAATTGTATTAGAAAATGGTGAATAATGCCTCTTTTATTTCTTAGATTTGTTCTTGATTGAGACCAATTCTATGTGAATAGAAATTAGAATTTTAAATTGTGGGGGTTTTATTAGTTACCTATCCAGCTCATTAGGTCAGTTTAATTGGAAAAACTACATATCCAGGGCAAGAGGGAATATTTAACAGATGCATTAGACAAAGGAAGTCTCTGTAGTTAGTAACCTGAACTAATTTGTTTCTGGTCACCATGTGATTCCGGATTTTAGAGCTAGTAAATCTCATACTCTCTTTATTCATGGACTGGAAAAAGATAAACAAGCTTTCCTGCTCTTTCAAATGGTTTCTCCCACTTTGAATGAATTATTCATTGAACTGAAACAGTTGAACAAACTGAAATAAAGACAATATTTAGTGGGCTTAGAGCAGTGGTTCTCAACTCGTTTCAGTCCATGGACCACCAGGCCAATCAAAATTTTCATGGACCACCTCCAGCACATGTAGCACAGGACGAACGACACAGCAACCGCTCAGCACGACGACGGCAGCTGCACTGACACTCAGCCTCAGACGGACTTTACTGGCAACACAACGAGGTTGCGCCCTAGGTGACGCTGTGGATGACGCATTGCGTGCTTGTGAACACAGTGTAGAACAGCCAAACAGCCTCACGGCGGTGCCTGCTTATCCTGTGTGACTTTGGACAGTGGTCCTGTGAACCATCGAAAAAGTCACCATGGACCACCAGCTGAGAACCACGGGCTTAGAGAAAAGAGGCTACTGTTGTCAAAAGCGGGTTTAGCACTTCAGCCAACTCTGGTTCCAAGTGCTTAGGCAGTGACTGCCCTTAGTTCCATGCTTCAGCTTTCTTTGAAACTCAGCAGCAGGCGTGCTGCTTAATACTGTTTATTTAATTTTAATTGATTTTTAGTAGATATTTATAGTAAGTTTAGGCCAACCTGTGTTAAAGGCTAATTTCCAACTTAAAATTAAATAGGTTTGTTTTTAAAAAGAAATGTATTGAACTTGAACTTTAAAAATCCAATTTTTATTTTAACTTAAGTCATAGATGTTTAGCCATCCTGTGCTCTTAAGAGGGTTCTCTTGAATCAGCCTGTGTAGAGCCAGACTTATAGTTCTTTACAATGTCAAGAACGTGATCAAAACCTTCCTGCCTTTGACAAATAGGGTCCTTCGGGGGAGTGTTGAATCTAGTCTCTGTCTGCCTGCATACCACAGTCCACTGAACTCAGCAATTCTAGCATCAAAGGCTTTTTCAACTGGCCAGCATGCTGAAGTGGCTAAGTTAACCTGTCTCGGGGAGATGCACTCCCTGATCTTCCCAGCGGTGGTGTGATGTGGGACGTGTACAATGTATTACAGTTGCTTTCAGAGCTTGCTGATCATGTAAGTACACTGATTCTCCGAAAACCCGGCTTGGCAGTGAATGGGGAGCTGAAAAGGTGATTCAGTGCCCCATTCTTCCCCCACTGGGTCAGACTAAAGGTCCATCTGTCCCAGGAGTGGGCAACCATTTTTGATTGGGTGTCCACTCCAAGAATTTGGAAAGTGGTCAAGGGCCGCACTCTTCCATGATACCAAGGGAGGAGATGTGGGGTGGAGACTGGGCGCGGAAAGGAGAGTGAGGAAAGTGATTGAGGTACAGGTGGTGTGTGGTACAGGGGGTCTAGGAAGGGGTTTGGGTGTAGGAGAGGGTTGTAACCTGAGATGGGGGGGCTGGGGTACAGGGTCAAGAAGGGGGTACAGGTGCAGGAAGGGATCCTGACCTGGAGGAGTGCCGGAGGGGTAAAGCATCTGGGAAGGGGTATGGGTGCAGGAGTGGGGGTGTGGGTTACATAGGGTAGGAGTGCGGGGGTCCCCAGAGGCAGGCTCTGACTGGGAGGCGCTTACATGGGTGGCTCCCGGCCAACAGCCCAGCAGGTTCCTTAGCCTGGGTCCCTGCCTTCATGCCCCTGCACGTGCTCAGGGTGGCTGCAGGGGCCACGTATGCTGCTCTGAACACACACGTGGCCCTGCAGCTGGCTTTTCTGAGCGCTGAGTGGGTGTGGGGCAGACAGGGAGAGCCTGACTGAGGCTCCTGCAGGTGGATCCAGTGGCTTGGGTGGGCCTGATTTTGCCTGGCCCTAGTCTAGCCCAGTGTCCTTTCTTTTAACAGTGGTCAGTGCCAGGTGCTTCAGAGGGAATCAACAGAACTGGGGATCGGGGATCTGTCACCCATTCCCAGCTTCTGGCCAGAGCCTTTGTACTCCTCCTCCTAGCTTTCTAACGTATTTTTCCTCATCAAAACCATCTGGGCTCTCTCCGTTCCCAAAGGCTTGGGACTATTTTGGGTGCGACACTCAAAAGTTCATGTGCTTATGGCTAGAAAAGCCACTGAGTTCCATGAAAGATCTCATGTCACTTGGCCAAGCTTCCCTTTTTAAACTTTAATAGCAGGGCCTGGCTTTTCCATGGCCTGGGTCTAACTCAATTAGCTCACAGGTTTCCGTCTTTGGAGAAGTCCATAATCCAACTGAGTGTATTGATGGGCTTGTTCCACTGTACAACCTTTGTCTAGCATTCAGAGAGGCCCTTCCTCAGGGGTAACGAGGTAATCGTTCCCTTTGGAAACGAAGATGTTACATCCTTCGGCTGCTAAAGCAAACGGCTTGTTTCTTTCTTTTTTCAACTGTCGAATGCAAAGAAAATGACTCCCCGCCCGAGTCAAGCACAACTGAATCTTCCTGTGAATGTGGCAGCCCAGGGACTCTGTCCTCTGCCTTCCAAAACCTGACTGGAAGTTCTTCAGGATCAGTGTCCTTCTGGGATCAGAGCTGTGCCTTTGGAGCATCTGGTCCTGAGGAGTCTCTGGAAGTCTCCAATACAATTAATAGAGGGGATAGCACTGCGTTGGCTGAGGCAACTTGTAAAGGGAGCAAATAGCTGCAAACCGGCATTCCCGAATCACCGTGCTACAATATGGCATCCGCACCCAGCTGCCATGGTGTGGCCTGTGTAGAAGCAAGAGCTACTGAACAGTGCAGAGAATGACCACTCTCCAGTTAGCACTGCCTGGGGGTTATGGGACATTCTGTTCAGGGAATCATAGAACTGGAAGAGAGCATGGAACTAGAACTGGAAGCAGATGCTTACGGAAGTGGCTGCGTCCACTACAGGGCTTGAATCCATGCATGGGGTGAGATTCCCAAATACCCTTTTGTTGGGGAAGACAGTGGATCTGATTGTCTGCACAGCACCCTAAACTCAAAATAAGAGATGCAAATTGCATCTCATCTCAAATCTTTCAAAATAGCTATTTTGAGCCAAACCTTATCCCTCGTGCAACGAGGTTTACCGGGATGGCGAAATAGCATGCCCAATATTTTGAAATAATGAATGGCTTGTATAGACGCAGGGTAGCTATTTCAGGATACCTCCGGTATAGCAGTGCTGTGTGGACATACCCATATAGTCCCCTACACCAGTTTTTAATCCTTGGTTCATAGTGTTTTGTGCTCACATTGCACATGCTTTCCCTGGTATACATGACTGCCCCGATACTGGACAATGTCAGGTCAGACTCTTTTGATCTTCTAAATGGTTCTTTTAATTGATTCCAAACTTTCAGCAAAATGAGAATTCATCAGCTACCAAACCCTGTGGCTCTTGAGCTGAAGAGGTTTGTGCGCGATCTGCTTCAACAGGTTGGGGTCAGCACTGAATGTCTGGATGCTCTCCAAATCCTGGTGTGCTCTCGGTGGCTGTCTAGACTACATGAAAGATTCAAAGAAAGATCTTCTTCCGATCTCCCTTTCGAGAGTGAGAGTAGTTGGGACGCGCTCTTTTGGCAACACCCCTTCCCCGCCGCCCCTTTTCCGAAAAACCACTTTCTCAAAATGAGGTTACACGGCTTTTCAAAAAAAAAAAGGGGGGGAGTTGCCACATTAACCTGAGCAACCACATTAACCTTGTTCCTTTGAAAGCTGTGTTCTGATGCCTCCGCGGTGCCCCAAGACTTACTGAAAACCAGCATGAATGGTCCAGCGAGCTCTTCAGCCAACTCTTATACGCTTGGATGCCAGTTATCCAGGCCTCCAGATACAAAAATTGCTTTGCTTTACTAGCTTCTATTGAACAGACTCCTGAGGTACTAATGGATAACATTGGTCGTCATGGTAGTTGGGCTTCTCTTCACCCTGGCAGCCCTAGCCATGGTCAGGTTTTGGTAGGCATCATGGCAAAGGAAACATTTGTAGGGTTTTTGCCTTTGAGGCAGGATCTGAAAGTGGATAATGTGCTGGCTTTGCAGAGATGCCTGATCTCCAAGGTAAGCTAGTTCCCTAACCTCTCTCCCCAAATTTTGCAGGCCCCTCCCTGGGGTTTATTGAGCCCTGTCTTGGCGCTCTCTCTGATGTGAATAGTAGTGTGTGGCTTTAACCCATCCTGCAGAGCCAGGGTCTCCAACTCCAGGCCCACAGGCCATCTGCGACCTGAGCAGTCCCACGCTCTGGTCCACACATGGCTGTTGGCAAGGGGAGGGTGTCGCTAAATTGTCCTGGGGTGGCAGGTGGGACCAGGGGATGCGCGCAGGAGAGTGCACGGAGACCCCTTCCAGAGGGCGGTGCCCACCAGCTCACTAGGAAGATCTGAGGACTGACACTGGCCCTAAAGTAAGTGGCGTTTGAGAACTCGATGTAGAAGGATCAACTGTAAAGCTGTTCTGGCAAACCTGACCCTGTTAATCATTCGGGGCAGTGCGGGGCCATGTCCTACATGCATTCTGTGTGCGGGAACAGACAGCCACAAATGGTCACTGACTCTAGTATTTTGGTATTTAAAAGAACATGCAGTATCAGCCATCTGATGCAGATGACTCTTCCCCCAGTTATTTAGTGCTTAACCATATTGGCTTCCTTGCTAGAACGGCTTCCTCTGTGTACCCTGTCGAGTGGTGTCCCAGTGCGGTGGTCTAATGGATAATTCTACTGTGTTCTCAACCAGCTCCGTGTGACTATGGTAGTTCTTCGTGTTTTCATTCTTAGTCAGGCAGTGGCAGTTCGTCATCCTAACACTGAAACGTCCTAACTTTTCAAAGATTTGACTTTGTTGGAATAGGAGTTATGGAACTTCTATGCTTGAGACAGCATAGATTTTTAGACCCTCAATCTAGACTCTCCCAGGAGAGGAAAAAGGTCGTCTCCTACATATAGATGTGAAACTGGTTTGACGTTCTTCCCACCCCCAAAGCAGTGGTATGTGCTCAGGGACAACTGTTTAAGACAAACAACTGAGGTTCTTTCAAAAGCTGCAATAGAAATGTCAGCTTGACAAACTAGCCGTCTTGAATGGCTGTGGGTGGAAAGTTCTGCAGCCTGGCTATCAGAAGTCACTATCGTTCTAGTATTGAGTAACATATTCCAGGAATTCCAGCCTGGGAATAGTTGCCGTCATCATGGAATTAGTAGGCAGTTGAGCACTATTTATTAGGAGAGCAGAATAATTGTGTAATTTTAATGACGAGCCACCTTAGCTCACTTGGATTTTAATGAAAAGCAAATTGCAGGAAGTACAAACTGCAGGGCTAACACATAGGCAGTACAATGGCAAGACTCACTAGTGCCACCCGCCAGTAGTCAGTGGGGAAACGTAGCCCTGACCAACAGGTACTGCTTTCTGCCTCCCCTGCTCAGGCCCAGTAGGAACTAGAGCGCATAGCCGGCGTGCACGTCCCGGCTTGCTGCAGTGTTCTGGCCAGAGACAACTCCGAGCAGGGAGCACAGGGTCGGGGCGAGTCAGGGCTTGCGTGGACTGGAGCATCTGGGCCCTGCACAAGAGGAAGGAGTTTGCTGGGCTCCGTGTGAGGAAGAAACACTGAACCTTGAATCTTCTAGCCTCAGCCGTTTCTCCCAGCAGGAGAGGAGAGAACAGCACTGTGCTGCTACCCATTTCTTTGACGGGATCTGCCAGCCAGACCGTGGGGCCCGGGCACTCTGCTTAGGCGCGCCGGGAGGTTACAAACGTGTATCTGGCTTCATGCGGAGAGCAACAGACCATGCTTTCCAGCTCTTATCCCATCGCGTTTAAGGCGGAGCCGCAGACACAGAAAAATCAGTCGGGTGCCATGCACAAATGAGAAGCAGAACAAAGAAAAACAGCCCCTCACTGGCATGGCCCCTGCCTGAGAAGGAGACACACTCCCCACATTCCCCTCGCACCCAGAGCCTGGGGGGGGGGGTTCAGGCTACTAGGCCTTGTGTGCTCCAGCCCTGCAGGGGGGTGGCAGGGGCTGCAGCACCAGTGCGGGCTTCCCAATACTGGGGGAGCCCTGAGCCCCAAAGGCCCAAGCCGGGGGCCACATCCCTGGGGCAAGGGGTGCAGGACGCTTGTAAGGAACAATGTCCCACTCAGCTGGGGAAGCCACCTTCATTTTGGCAAAATGCTGGGTGCATTGCAACGTCCTGTCGCTTTCAGAACGTGGAGGCTGGGGCGCCCTCCTCCCACCCGCGTAGTGTCTAGGGCTCAAGTGCGTGGCAGTGACGTCTCAAGGCTGTGCCGAGGGCTGGGCCGAAGAGGAGCGGGTAGGCAGGATGGCAGAGATTGAGATTGGGAGGGCGCATCTTCCGGAGTCTGAGTAAACTGGTTAATGAAACCTGTGGGTTACAGTTTGTGTAACGGCCCTGCTGATCAAGCAGACAAGAGCACGAAGGGTGAACAATCTGCATCTTTGAACCTTGGCAGCTGAGAGAAATCCACAGCCTAGATTATGGGCAAAAATTAAAAACCGAGTAAACTCTAGTTGTGATTCCAGCTGGGTCGTTCCCCAGCTCGGTTTGAGATTCTAACCCTAAAACTAGTAATTCGGGGACCCTTCTTTGTACTTCAAGAGCCGGGGGCAGGGAGCCCAAGCAAGCGACGAGGAATCTGCCCATGTTCCCCAGCAGCCGTACGGCCTGATATGCTGGATTTATGGAGAGCTCAGGTCGAGTCTCACCTGCCCACTCTTGCCTCATCCTTCTGACTGGGCTTTTAAGGCTGCACAGCGCCCTGACTGTGCTGTCATGTCCCTAGCAAGCACGTCCACTTCAGGGCTGGGCAGAACACAGCTGGCGGGCCACACTCGGCCTGGGGGAGCTTCTGCCAGACTCCCAGCATTCAGAGAGCTGCTCTGAACTGCATGCAGGGGCAGGGCACACAGGGAGCCTGGCAGGAAGCCTGGCAGAAGCGAGAGGGGCTTCATGCGCTGTCCCCGCTCCCAGAAAAATCGTGCAGTTCCTGTTGGCCGGTTTGCAGGACAGGCAGTGCGCGAAGTACCCTTCCCCCTCTGGGCTTCTGCGTTCAGAGCCGCACGTGGCCCCTGCAGCCAGTGCAGAGGCATGGGAGGCAGGGACCCTGACTGAGCTGCTACCTGGGTGTGCCCAGGTAAGTGCCTCCCAGGCAGAGCCTGGCTCTGCCATGCCAGCTCCTCCTTTTCCCCCCAACCCTCTGCTCCCCTCCTACATCCTTACCCCATGTAATCCAAGCCCTCTGCACCCCTGCTCCTGCACCCATGTTCCCTCCCAGACCCTGCATGTCCTCCTACACCTCTCCTGGCCCAAATCCCAGCCCCCTCCTGTACCCCAGTCCCTTACCCCAAACTCTTTTGTGCATGCACCTCCATCCCAGACCTCACATCTCCTCCCTCCATTCTTTTCCTGGAAGAGTGTGGCCCGTTATTTTCCAGATCTTTGGCGTGCCCCCCAATCACAAATTATTATTCAAGCTTAAAGGCTTGAAGCGGGGCCATACCTCCTCTCCAAGGAGACCGCGACAGTTTTTAGCCAGTGACCACAGAGCTCTTTCTCAGCGGAGTACATTTATTTTTAGGGCGAAAAGCATACCAAAAAGCCGATAAAACCAACGAAAGTTCTACATGCCAGAAATCCCTCCTCTTCCCTATGCTGGGTCCGACCAGCCAACAGTCCTTCTGCAAGGCTTGGGGCTTTTCCAGGGACAAAGTCCTGCCCACTTGCTGTATCAAAAGGAAGTCCAAAGTCAGTTGAATCTCCTCTTCCTTTCTATCAAAAGCCCTGTCTGTTTGCTGGTCTCTGGAGAGGCGGGCTCTCGGATCTGTGCCAGCTCACCCAGGGAAGTTCCACCCCACGGAATTGTTTACGGTCTCTGGGGAATTCTCGTTCCTGTCAAACGGGTGAGGGGTGGGTCTGATTCTCCATCGCCCTGCACCTTGTGCACCACTTGCATGAAGACAAAGCGGGTATAAAAGCTGCTCTGTTGGAATGGCAGCATCTCGCACTGGTCTGAACTGCCCCCGGTGCAGGGCCGTGGACGCTCCCTGGCCGGTGACACTCTGCTGCAGTGCTCTTCATGCTCTGGGGTCTCTGAGCACTTTGCCACACACAGAACACTTATTCCGACGTCCCCGAGTGGAGCGGTCGGTTTGTAAGGCCATGGGGCGCTGCACAACAGATAGCCCAGGAAGGGAAGAGACGTCGTTAGAAAATCCAGCACAGTGGGCATGGAGTGAATCGAAGAGACCTGAAGAGTTGCCATGATACCAAGGCTCAGATCCAGAACTTGCTCCCCAAGTCAGGAGACTGTAACCATGGGAAGTAGCCAGGCTCTCCAGTTGTCCATCAGGGAGGCCGCTGCGTTTGAAACAAGATAAAGTGTTCCTGTCTGAGGGGGAGTGAGTGCCGCCTATGGAATGAACAGCATTGTCTGCAAAATCTGTGGGCTGGGGCATTCTTCCATCCACCATCTGGCTCAGTGTGAGATCTGACAGCACTGCTTTGCGGTATAGCAGAGCTGCAGTCAGATAGGGAGACTGGAAAAGTGTCACATTTTAACACTGCTTACGGACTATAGACCCCGTTTCTGCAGGCACTGTCATGCACCGTTCAGACCATTGAAAACCCAAAGGAGTGCCTAGAACCATATCATCCCAAATGTAATCCGTACTGAAATCTTTGGGGTACAAAGTTGTCTTGTAACCCACAGCCTGAGTGTGCTGACCTCTGCCCAGGCTGGCCCCGGGCCCCAGGCTTCTATGAAAGCCTCAGGGCTATGGCAGGCTTCACAGCAGAGCAGCAGCAGCTGCTGCACGCAGACAGAGGGACACAATCTGGAGGGGAAACGGCCACTCAGAACCCTGGCTTTGTAGCAGAGGCGCAGTTCAGCCTTCCCTTGGGCTGGGTAGGTGCAACAAACGTGAGACGGACCAGAGGGAGTGGAGGAAGGGGAGTGCCACAGTCCTAGGAACGTCCCTTTCTAGAGGCTGGCTGTGTGCACAGTTACGTTGGGATGTGTGGATATACTTGCATGACTCTTACGGTCATAATGGTCCGGTACATTTGACATCACGTGGTACGGTATTTCCTATGGAGTTAGGTGCCCAAACTCCTTGTGCTGCTTTCAAAAATGACAGTTTTGGGGGAGTGCTAAATGAGAGGTGCAGTAACTGCTACTAAATATGAAGATGATTGATTGGTAGAGGGAGACCTCAAGCTGAATGTCAGACTTCCCAGAATATTTTGGGTTGTTATCCCCAACTCTCTAGTATGTTTCCCATGTGCCAACAGATCTTTATAGATGCAAAATTTTAACAAATATTGTCTGGAGTATCCTCAGCTAAGTCTTATATTTGAGAGCCCACAGAGCAGGTAACTGGGTACCCACGGGGGATTTTCAGCAGTTACATGGTTACCCTATTACAGGATTTTGAGCATCCCGAGAAGTATCGAGATCTTCAGGCCTGGAGAAGTAGGCAGAGCAGCAGCAGGGATTAGTTCGGCAGTTCTCAGACTACATTGCTGCACTCCCTTTTTCTCTCCCCCCCCCTCCCCCCAAGTACATTTCTACATGACCCAAAGGGGGTGAAGCCTAAGTCCCACCGTTGGGATGAGGGTAGAGCTTGGGCTTCAGCTTTGGGTCCCAAAAAATCTAATGCTGGCCCTGGTGATCCCATTAAAATGGGGTCCCACCCCCCACAGTTTAAGAACTAGTGGATTAATCAGCACAGTTCTAATGAAGTGACCTGTTGGATTATTTCTGGGATCCAAGACTGCACACATTACTATCTGCCATTGTCCTGTAACCAGGACAGCCAGGTAAAGAAATAAGCCTCCCCTCCTTCTACCAGGTTTAGACGTGTCTTACTTTCTACATGTAAATGGTCCCACTGACTTCATGCTCTCTCCTCTTGTTGAATCGAGGCCAGTGCTGCTCGGTTCCCCACAAGCCTGCCAGTGCCTCACTGGTGAGCACTTGGCGAGCGGCATTGTGAAACGTGTGTTTATAGAAAAATGTTATCAAGATGAAAGAAACTAGCTGTGTCAGTCTCATCCTTGATTCGTCTTCCTGTGTCTTTGGGCACTGGAGGGATTCCCCCCTCGTATTGCTGTAACTCTCCGAGCAACATGCGTGGCCTGGGCATCTGGAGGGTAGTTTACCCTGCTAGCAATAGCTGTTAGCCTATCTGCAGGAGGCATGGCTGAGCCTCTGCCGTGGAAGGCTGACCATAGCACGTGGTGCTGCAAGAATCTTTTGTGGCAGGGAGGGCGGGGTGGGTTATTTTTGAGAACACCACACCCAGGTAATGTATGTTGTCGACGTCAGTAGATCATATTTAAAGGCAGGAATAAATTCCCAGACTGAAAGCAGAAGCTGAGATTATTCTTTTGACTTGCCTGACGATTGTGGTGGATTTGAGTAACACTGTCAATCACTTTTAACCACAGGTTGTTCCATGTCACAGCTTCAGGACTGTTGGGAGTTATACCAGGACGGTGCGGCTCATATTCTGGATGCCGGTAAGGAATTGCTTGTTTCTGCAGTACGTCCAGAAAGAGGGAGATCTTTGTGGGTTTCTGAAATAGCTTGGACTCAATCCTGTAATTCTTGGCTGGGGGTTCTGTAGGGCCCTAAGGGAGCAGAGCTCACCGATCGCAATGAATTTCAAGGGATTGAGGTTGCACAAATCAATTAACTCCATGACGTTCCAAGATGCCCTTAAATGCGCTTTCTTTATGTATGTTACTGTGGAAAACATCCACTGTTCAGGGGTAAAGCTTTGAAGAGAGCCTGACACGCCTGGTGCATCCCAGTCCAGCTTCCAAAGGTGACATTGGACATGCCTGCGCTTAAAATACTGACATGGAAGGGCTAAAGCACTTCAACGTAGATGCTCACTGCAGCAACAGGAGGGTTTGTCCCAGCAGTGTGGCTAATCCGTCAGCAGTGGCTAGGTCCACAGGATTCCTCTGACTCAGTGGTATGTGCAATAGGGTTGAGATTGATCTAGTAACACAGGTAGGGGTGGGCAGGCGAGTTCTGTGGCCTGTGGTGTGCAGGTCAGACTAGGTCTGGCCTTAAAGGCTGAGTCCGTGAGCCGGAATAGCTCCACTGACCAGAGAACCCCTCCTAGCACACAGGGAATGGCGTCACTGCAGTACTACAGCAGTGCAGCCGCAGGGTTTTCCTCCCTTAGTGTAAGACGCCCAGAATTTCAATGGGGCTGTAGGTTCTTGAGTGCCTAAGTCACTTGGGCTAGATTTTTACCTAGGAGTGTTGAGCACACGTCTGAAAATCCCACTAGCTGCCTGAACTCCCCTTTAGGAATCTGGTCATCCAGGACTCTTGAAAATCTTACCCAAGAGCTTGCTTTTCTGTGCCCCATTTTCAAGCTGCAATTTCCCAGTCACTTTGTGGAGTAGCTCTCTATTAGCAGGAAACATTGCTTTTAAAATGGGTTTAAATCAAAACTTACAAATGGCCGAGTTTATAAAAAAAAGCAAAGGCCAGTAACGCTGTACGGCGTGCCTTTTTGTTCAGGTGATTATTGAATCTGGGGTCTTGGTGGCTGAATGATCACTGCCTGAAGAGAGCGTTGTACAGGACAATTGCCGTCTTTCGAAAGGCGACGTAGATATTTTGATCACTTGAGAGGAATTATGTTATTCCTCACGGTAGCGGTAGGCAGCTAATGAGCCTGGTGAGGCCAGTGCAAGAAGGTAGGTCGATTAGACATCTTGTGTTCTGTTGAATATAGACTCTCTCTATTCAAGTAGTCAGTTTATAAAAAGACGACTTTGGCTCTGGTTCTCATGTACGTCAGGGCAGATCTACACTGTTCTTGGAGCCCCATGACGCTGCCATAGCCTCATAAAGCTGCCTTGCTGCAGCGGAGAATCAGACGTGCCGAGTCCCTCCTGGCTGCTAAGGTAACATGAGTTACTGTACTGCAGTAAGTAGCGTTCAGTGCTACTTACAGGGAAAGTCCATATTTGCTGGAGCACAAGTATATTACTGCTGCATGTTGCTTTTGTCTGGGGCGTTCTTTGACTGAGTTTGCCTAGTACGTTTAAAGACTCAATGTACTTCATCCGATGTTAGGAATGATACCTTCATCGTGTGCGGGTTAGAGGGCCTAGTGCCATGCCCATATTGCACAGGTCATCTGGTAGGCCACATGCTGCAGTAGCACAGGTAACAAACACTTTCTGCTTCTGCTTGGGGATTTTAAACTAAGCTGCTCAATCCCTCTGTGATAGTTAATAGCAGCATTTTACAGATGGGGAAACTGGCATAGAGGGGCTGAGACTTGCGATATTGGGGAGTGGGGAATGAGATCCAATACCCCCTATCAGCAGTGCCTCTGGGGATGTAACCTCAAAACATGAGCTAGCTTTGCTCCCTTGCTAGGTACTTGAATACATACCCGGATTCTCCCCTTCCAGCCAAATGCTGTCTGCTCCCCTGGAAAACAGTGGAGGCTTCTGGGTGCTGAACATGTCTGAAAATCTGGTGCAAGGTGGGAATTAGCATTTGCAAAGCAAGCCTCAGTTGAGTACCTTGCTGATGTGCACTTTCTGGGTGAAGCTGGGGCAGAGAGAGCAAAAGACTACAATGTGGGTCTTTCTCCCAAGTCCACGGACTGGTGCCACGGCTCGGGAGTGCACAAAGATTAATTTCACAATCAAGAAGCAGCTCGAAACATCTGGGCCACTGACAAGCAGTGACCTTGGGTAACAGGCGCTCTCTGGTAAAATGTCAGACCCTAGCAGAGCAGTTCTGCTGTGTGCATGCGAGTTCAGTTGCATTGAGTGTTTGTCTCTCCCCTCCCGATTAGCCTGGGGACGGTTACTCAGCAAGGCCTGGCCCCCATGCCAACTTCAGACTTTTAGCCATTTTCGAGTGACTGAATTTCATAAAAAGGCTCTTCTGTTGCTGAAGTGGAAACTTGAGATGCAGCTCTGAGCCAGCTGTGGTGCTGTAATAACAGACCCACCAGTGAGGGGGAAGAGGCAACTGTCCCGAGGCCTGGAGATTCAGAAAGGCCCCGATCTCCTGGCCTGTTTCTGCTACTGCAGCAGTAGCAGGGCCAGAGCCCTGGGCCCTTTCAATGGCTGGAGCACTGTGCTGCGCTCTCTGGGCAGTGCTGAGGGCCGGCTGCTGCCTTCCCCCTTCCCCCTCCCCTCTCCACTTTCTGTCCGTTCTGGGAACGCAGGGCTGCCCCCAACCCCCCCTGCATTGCCCAGGGGCCCAGCAATTCTGTGTACTAGAGAGGTTAGCCTAGACACTTAATTCTGGTGTCCGCTGCCACAGAGCACATCATGTAGGACTTGCAAGCTCTGAATTTCTTTTAGTGAAGTTGCAGCCCTTCCACACATGCCAACAAACCCCCTTTTAAGAGCTAACCATGAAAAAATCTGCTCCCTGAGTGGCAGTGTTCATTTTGATTCACGTTGGTGCTGTTGCTCGTCTCCTCGTGTGGTGGGCCGGCATACTTGGATCACTTCCTTTTGTGCAGAATGGAAATTTGACTTTTCAGGCAAGCTGCACGCTCTCCAGTTGGCCGAAGCGATGAGCTCTGACTGTACAACCCCAATTGGCAGGGGGAGCGGTGTGGAGATTAGCAATGCCATTGCTGGGTAGCGGAGCCAAAGCCGCCTTTGTGCATTTGTGATCCCATCACATTCCTCCGTGTGCTGCACAGCGCAGCCCAGACGTACTTTTGGCAGGGAGTCAGCAGACGCCCAATGCCAACTTGCTGAACAAGTCTCTGTACTGGGAGACGTCTCTCTAACCACCTTGCTCTTTCTCAGTCTCCGAGATGGAGCCGCTGGCAGCGAGCACACCTATGCCGGACCCGGCCAGTGAGTTTGATAGGAACGTTCCCCGGATCTGCGGCGTCTGTGGAGACAAAGCCACTGGCTTTCACTTCAATGCCATGACGTGTGAAGGCTGCAAAGGCTTTTTTAGGTAAGTGATGGTTTGGGGGGGAGTGAAAACGAACTAGAAACCGGCCTTGCCAAGCCCTGACTAACGAGGGAGGCAGCTCGGCTTGTTGGCTCCTCGTGAGAACTCTCAGATCATTGCTCAAACGTACGTGACCTTCCGCTTTACAAACTGGTCGGACCTGTGCCCTGCTCTAACCCTGGGAGCTGATGCAGGAGGCCATGACACATACAGCTGCTGGAAAGTCCAGCTCTGCTGCCATCCCCACACAGTAGGTTTCGATGCAGTAAGATGCCCCGGTGGCTAACGTAAAACGGCCTGTGTGTGACGGGACCTTGTGGTATGAGCCCAGGGAGGTGTCTGAGGGGGAGACTACACCACGGCTTGGGACAACTTTCCTGCCCCATGTTACACCTGCACAACAGCCGCAGTTTGAAAGCCAACCATGTGGCGCCCTTGAGACACTGCTGGTGGAAATATCCCTGTGGCTCTGTCGCATGGATCCCGAATTCCTCTCTGAGCACCTCACAGCCTTACTGCCTCGGTTCTCGCTTGCACAGCTCTGGCCCTGTCGAGGGGCTTTGCCGCAGGCACAACCTCTATTGACCCCCCACTCTGAGGCCTGTTACAGAATGGTGTAAATGAGAATCGGGCCCACTGTGTTCCCCCTTGCATTGGTGCGTTTCCTCTCGCTCACCGTGTCCCCCTCCCGTTCTTACTGGCTCCTTCCCTCTCCTTTCAGGGCCTTTTCCTGCCTCTGCACATAGGCGCGCGCACACACAGAAAGGGCGGCTTATAACAAGAACACCTGGTAGAAGGTTGCACCAGGTAGCAAACTCTTTTGCTGGGCAGCCAAGGAAGGCAAAGGATTTAAGTGATGCATAAGCTTTGTACTGCCCCCTTGTTAAGGGCGAATTTCCCTCGGGTGCTGCCACAGCAGCTTTAAGTGAACTTGGAGAAATCCCTGTTGCCCAGAATCCTCCATGCCAATTACCCCTCACCCAGTAATTACTGCATGGAAGCAGTTGGCTCTAAGTTACAGAATATTTCTGTACTGACAACACTGGAGGATTTGCATGGGAACTTCTCTTGTTTAATTACACTAGCTCTTAGTCATTATCTGATTTGCACCAAACCAGTTAATAGTTACGATGACTAAGTTAGAGCACAGCTCACTTCAGCATTTAGCATTGCAATGAGCTAGTAGTAGCAGGTGGCTGTGGGATTTGTAGAATTAAACAAGGTGGGGAGTAGAGGGTCAGTTTCATGCATAAAACGTGAGCAGGGGCTTTAAAACCTTCACTCCTATTGCTAAAGGAGCCCAGTCGTGGCAGGATTACTGGACTGGATGTTTTGCATACCCCAGCCTTGTAGCTTGTGTTCCACTTGGGTTAACTGTAGCCCAGCTAACTAGAAAACAAAGTTTCCCTCAATTACTGCGGCTAAATGAGTAACTCTCCATTCAGGTGCTCCTGTCCACGCACATGTTGAGTGTCATCAGCTAGCTGGGCACATCCTGGCTGCATGGTGACACAGAAGGGAATAAAAGGCCATTTTTCTTTCTCCCTTAGTTTTTCCCCCATGAGTGCTTCTTTGTTTGGCGTCTGTACTCCTTCTGAGACTCTGCTCTTGGGGCTTGGCCTGCTTAGACCTTGTTTTGTACAGACTGCACTGGCTTGGCGGAAGGATAACTTTTGTACCCCAATCTAAAGCTGCACAACTTCTCAGTCTAACTGAGGCCACACTAGACTTGGAAGACTTGCCTGGCATTACTTGGATCCTTTCAGGTAGGGGCTGGGAATGCAGGAGTCAGCGTTGGGAACAGTCCAGGGCACAAGACCGGGTGTAAAGCACAAGTGGAAGCAAGACTATGATTGGGCAGAGCCTTGAGGAGAGGCTATAGAGCAGGACTGATGAAGGGGAGAGGAATTTGGCATGTGGGCATCAGTCAAAGAGTGATGGGTGGAAGGAAAGTGATCTCAGCAACGACCTGTTGGGCAGATGGGAGCAGGGAAGGGAGATTAAAAGCAACTGGGGTAAGTGATAAGGTCAGTAGGGACCAGAATAGGGCCCGGGGCGGAGGATTCTGGAGAGAAGGGTCAGAACTCAAAAGAGGACAAGCCATGGAGAAAAGCTGACAGACTTGGGTGTTCGGTGATCGTGCCACCAGTCAAAGGGATGAAGCGATTGGAGACAGATTCTTAATTTGGCTACACTGGTGTCAATCCAGAATAACTCCACTGACATCAGAGCAGTGACTCCAGAGCTATTCTGGTTACGACCAATTTAACATGGTTAAAGAGATTGTGAGCAAACAGCCAGGGCCCAACAGAAAGGCCAACACGTGCCTATAAATGTCACTAGTGCACCATGCAACTGACTTGAGACGCCAGTTGGCCAAAGGTTATCTAGCATCTGTCAGCGCTAGAGGCTAAGTACACATGTCAGCACCTCTGTACATGTAGGGATTAAAAGGCACGCCTAGGCCCTGCTAGGCTCAGGCACTAACTACCACGTCTCAGGCCTAAAGCACAAGGCCCATGTGAGCAAAGCAACCAGGTGTCATGTCAGAAAGACAGGCTAGAACACCCCATGCCCACCACTGTGCTCGAGGGGACAGGGCCCCTCAAGCTGCTCACAAAACAGGCTGGCCTGGGGGTCTGTGCGGCACGAGCTTCTAGAACAGACTGGATCAATGCAGAGACCAGCCGCCTTCAGGAAAACCCGCGCCCTGCCGCTGTGGTAGAGCCCTGCTCCTGCAGCCAGGCCACGCCAAGGGAATGCCCCAGCCCTCAAATCTCTCTAACCCAGGGTGGGCAATAATTTTTGGTGGGGAGCCACTCCAAGATTCTGGAAAGGGGTCAAGGGCCACACTTCTGTGGAGGGAGTGCAGGGTCTAGATTGGAGGCTGGGTGCAGAAGGGCACACGGGGTAAGGGAGTGGGGGTGCAGGAGACTGAGGTCTGAGAGGGAGTTGGGGTGTTGGAGGGGCAGGGGTGCCAGGCAGGCTTTGGGTGGGAGGTGCTTGCCTAAGTGTCTCCTGGCCAGCAGCCCTGCAGCACCCCAAGGCAGGCTGGGCTCCCTGCCTGCTGCAGCGCCAGATCACTTTAAACTGCAGGCTGTTCCCTCCATGTGGCTCAACTTTGGGGTGGGGGCGCTGGGGGGGAAGAGGTTTGCACTGTCCCCCCGGCCAATCTCTCAACTCCTAGTGGCTGGTTGTTTCCAGCCAAAAGGAGCAGAGAGATTGGTTGGGATCAGTTCCTTTTGGCGGATTGTTTTTAGCCAATAGGGGCTGAGGATTGGGCTGGGGGTGGGGAGATCACATGAAGCCACCTCCTCCCTGCAGAGCAGATTGCTTCATGGACTGCGCTTTAAACTGCGGCAGCTGCGTGCCTGAGGGTCCCGGAGGGTGGTCCGCAGGCCGGATCCGGCTCCCGGGCCGTATTTTGCCCAGCCCCGCTCTAAGCTCAGGATGGGAAGAGAGCAAGAAAGGCCATGGAAGCCACTAGCAATCCCACTTCTGCCATTTGCTTTACGTGGCAGGCACTTCGCCTGCTACCACGAAGGGCAGCAGCACAAGCTACTCTGACATGCTGTCCCTGGGCTCCCTCGCACTCTGCACTCCTGTCCAGTGAGCACTGAGGGGCAGGGAGCCGGGCTGGACTCCCCCTGGGAAGTTCCTTGCCCCTCGTCATTGCTGCACCATTTAGCAGCAGCTTGCCAGGAGAGGCAGGTCAGGACCCAGGAGGAGGGGAGGGTAAACAAGGGGGAGGCAGCTGCAGATCGGGGTGGAACTGGCTCTGCCCCAATTGCTTCCCTCCTGCCAGAGTGCATTGTAACTGCTTCCTTCACACCCCGCATAGCCGGTCCTGATGTGAGATGCCTCCCGGGCAGGGGCTGGAGAGGACATTAGACCACGAAGATCAGCAGGGCCACAACGCAGAGAAGCTAGTCAACAGGCAGAGTCGCTCTCCAACGAGAGCAACAAGTGAGCTGCTCCTGTCTGCAGTGTCTGCCAAACTGCTGTGCTGGAAGTCAACATGCTGCCATTGGAAACAGGACCCCCGTGGCTGGGGGGTAGCCAGGGTCAGGAAGCAAGAGACCGTCACCAGTGGTAGCTATTTTATAGCGAGGAGATCTGACTGCCGGTGCAATGGCCCTGGGGAGCCTGAATTATAAACACTAAACACTTAGTTCCAAAAGTCAATAAATTGTAACAAAAATAAGACTGAAACCAGAATGGACGGGGGGGGGGGGAGAAGGAGGGAGAGGTACCAAAAACTCCTCTTTCCAAACCAGTGTTACCATGGGGCTTTAAAAAGAAGAAAGCAGCAGCAAATCAAGAAAGCACGACCTTAAGTTAAAAATACCAATATTCGAGTTGGTGTGGGTCCATGGAGACCACTTAAGAATAACTGAGCAGGTCTATGCACCGCCTGTGTGCTGGTTCAGCTATGTTAGCTTAGAAACAGATAACGCTAATAGAACCATTCCCCAAGGGGATGCAATTAGGCTAGATAAACACTGTTTATACGGATATATGCACAATATTTTATATCTTTCTCTACTATATATTGAGAAAGTCTGTCCGTCCGTCCATTTGTTCAAGAACTCCTGAACGGTAAAGAGCTAGGTCCACCAAATTCAGGATGCAACGGATCATAACAAAGCCAGGTCAGGGTTTGGTTGTGCCAGGACAATGGGATGTGCCTGGAATGCGATTCCATTTGGTGAGAAACAAAGGGAGGGGTGTAATGGCAGGGACCAGCTAAGTTGGGGGTGGGGGAGACAGGGGAAGTGGAGAATTTTGGGAACAGTCAGGGCAGGGGGTTGGGAGGTTTGGGGGATCTGCTTGCCAGGGCTGGCCTGGGGTGGTGGGGGCTGCATGGCTCACCTGCAGGCTGTTCCCTGGGGATGGTGCACTTGCTGCCCCTTGGTTGGAAGCTTTTACAGGCTTTTTTTTTTAATTCCCCATAACTTTGAAAGGTTGGCTTTTAAATCTCCAAAAAATATTGGCTAGCTCAGGTTTAACTCTGCTGGGCGCTCCTCCCCTTCTAAAACGTCTAATGCCCCATGTGATCTTAAAGGATTCCACCCACAGACTACCCTTCCCTGCCCCCTGCTTCCCCCACACACTCTTCTAGCTCCTGCCTTTGTACTGTAACTTCTGTGTAGAAGGGCATCTGTTGACTCTGGCATGTTTTACCTAGGCAGTGTTGCCAGCCCTCCCTATTGACAAATCATGAGATGGGCTTAAATTCATGAGGATTTGTATTGAAAATTGGATTCTCTTCTGGTTTGAGCCTTTAAAATGTTCCTGGGTCCCATATCTACTGACATCAGGCCAAGGGGCCCCTCCTCGTGGAGGCCCTCGAAGGAGGGGCTCCTGCTGTCAGCCGTAGGCTACCGGTGCTAACCCTGGGGCTGGCTGACCATGATCTTTAAAAGGATTGAGCCTGATTCGTGATCGCGGGATAGCACGTTCAGATGTCAGGGTTGGTTTTTGTCCATTGCTGGGAGGAAGAGAAGTCCTGACACTTGAGCGTTGCAGCTGGCGATCCCGAGTCCGGCTTAGAAAGCACATTCTCTCGTGACTGATTCGCACATTGGCATGTCTGCCATTATGAAGGGGCTTGTGTCGCTGTGGCATTATGGGAACATTTCCGCAGAGCAAATGGTGCTCTGCTCGAGGCATGCTGAAAACATGACAGAGCAGTGACGTAGGCTCATGGATTTCTAGGCCAGAAAGGACCATAAAGACCTTCTGCAAAAGTCAGGCCAGAGAATTCCACCCGGCAAGGTATGTCTGCAGGGGAAACATCTGCACAAGCAGTTTGGCTGGTTGTTTTAAGGGATATAATGAGACTGCTGCAGACAAAACCGAGAGAGAGAAACAAGAAACCAGGCGCAAACTGCCCCTCCGGACTTTTTCCCTCCTGTCTCGGTTCAAAGGTTGGGCTGAACAAGCTGGTGCTAAATCTTCCTGCAGGAATGCAGTTTGGGTCCCTGATAAATGCATTTCTGGGCAGGGTGCAGTTGAGTCGGTTGCATTTGTAACCCAGTCCCTGGAATCTGTAGCAAAACCGCAGGATGGCGTTTGCAGAAATTCTTCTTCTGCAAACGGATCTATGGGCACAGACCAAAGGCTTGCCAAGGAACGCCAGCTCTGCCAACACCAGTCTTTCAGTGGGTGCCACCAAAGGCAAATCCCTGGGGCCCCTTGTAACCTTGCCGTATGTCTGCTGCTCATGTGTGCCTGGGACAAACATGCATGTCCTTAGCGGTGCAATCACCATGCCCACCCCTCGAACAGCCGTGCTGTTGCTCTGCGCTAGAACAGATCCCTGCTCTGCGGGGGGCTTTTCTGTGTCCCAGGACCAGCTCTCCCCGAGGACCAACCCAGTGGGTGGGGTTAAGAGCATCTTTAGTTGCCTGGGATGGTTGGTTCACTTTCCCCAGTATCCATACACAATTCCTTTTTAAAACCCATACTCCTTCCCTAGGAAGGGAAAAGAAACAGGGCCTGATTTCAGGCTTCCGGCTGCCTCGGCTGAGACAGTGAAGGGCTGGGCTGAGACTTACTTACGATTGACGCAGTAACCGTGGAGCTGACCCAAGCACTTTCCCTTTCTCGTGTTCGTTCTCTTGGCTCTCTTGCCAAGCTGCCACTGGGATTTCCTGCCTGCTCGTCGGGCCTGCCCTTCCCACCTATTAATTTCAGCAGTCCTCAGCATCTAGGTGTGACTTCCCTTTGTGTGTGCGGTGAGATGTGGTGGCGGTTCATTTAGCAATACTGAAGCATGCAAGGATAACTATAATTGCTAGTTACAACACCCTTTGAATTACAATTTCTGGTCCCCGCGCCACGGAGCAGTTCTTTGTTTGCATGCAGGAAGGTCTCCTGTGCAGTGAGCTGCAGAACCTCCCAGCTGACTTCCAGGTGGAGGGGCTTGATTTTAAGCCTTTCAAGTGCACGCCCTTGCTAGTGTCCAGTCTAGTGTCCAGTCAGAGGCCATGCTGACATTGCTACTGTTGTGGTCAGCAGGGACATGCGAGCTGACACCACACATGGTCTAAAGAGCAGGCTGTCAGCAGGACTTTCCCTGCCTGGGGTCCCTGGAAAACTTGGTGCAGAAGTTTGGCGACCTTCATTGCACACTAGAAGAGTCTTTAGTCCTCCCAGGCTTCCCTGTGTAAATGAAGTTGAGGGCAGGGGTGTTTGTAATTAGGGTTGCCAGGTGTCAGGTATTGACCTTCACCCTGGGCCCTGACACCCTCAGCCCCCCTGCCTCTGGACCCCATGCTTACCTGGTTCCTCAGGGAAGCTAAGTTCTGGCTTGAACAAGAACAAGAACATGAAATGGCTGCTGGCAAAAAGCCTAAAGACCAAGGGGAAGCAATGCCTTCCCTGGGTCTTAGTGCTCAACCACTCCGCTGTTCCTATCCCTAGGGGTGTGTTTTGTTTTTTTTTTCTCAACTTTGGTCTCCTTTCTCCCCCTTTTTTTCCCCTCAATAGAATTTTTCCCTGGTTTTTTGGGGTGTGACGAGTGGGGTATCTGGCTAGTTCCTATGCTGGCTCTGTGGTAACCCCACTGGCTGCCATCGGTACCACAGCCCAGAAGGATGAGTCATTATGCTAAGAGGGTCTCTCAACCTGTCTGACCAGCTACCCCAGGGAGAGACAAAGGAAGGGGAATGCTGCCCTGGCTGGGGGCAGGGCTGGAAGAGTAGTTAGTTTCTGTCTGGGATCATGGAGGAACCAGCCTAAGCCAGGGGCTGGGATTTAGGGGCCCAGTCTCCCCCATCTCAAGGGGGGCTGAGGCATCCTAGACCTGCCCTGTAACCAGATTACATCGGTGCTGTGCTGTGCTGTATCCTGGAGAAGGAATAAACTCCTCCATTCTACGGGCTGGTGGAGTCTGTGTTCGTGCCATTACGGGGTGCAGGAGTCAGCGTGGGGTAAGGGGTGTTCGCTTTTTTTGGTTCAACCATCTGGCATCCCTATTTGTAACGAGTCCCTTTGAGGAGGATTCTGTTTAGTCACTTACTAGAAGACTCCCAGCCTTGCCCAGGTCTTTCACCGCAGGACAGTGGCGAGGGGGGGAGTGCAGGATTCAGGGCAGGGCCTTGGGGATGATGGGGAGGAGAGGAGGAGCAGGGCAGGAGGCTAGGGGGGTGTAAGAGCGAGGGTTGATAGTGAGGAGGGGCTTAGGGCAGGGGGTCCCACCAAGCAGGGCTTTCTCTCTCTCTCTGTCCCTCTCCAGAAGTGGCCTTTTCTCTGCCCTCCCCGTTTCCCCCAGTGCTGCAACCAAGGGCTGGGGGCGGTGGTTTGAGGCAGGGGTAGTACTTCCCCAGCCTGGTGGCAGGCAAGAGAGTGAGCCCTGGCCCCTAGCTCACCACTTTCTTGGTGCTGCGGCTGACCCCCAGTGGTCACGCTGTGGTATCGCGCCCCTCTAAACAGCAGCTCCCTCCTTTCCATGTTACGGAAAACAGTCCCACTTCAGGGACTTCCTGTTTTCCTGGCAGCCCAAATCTGCCCTTGCTTCAAGTTAGGGTGAGAGGAAGCTTCATGCCAAATTTGGTGGCCCTCGCTCTTACCATTCAGGAGGTGTACTTGACCAAACGGACTCGCAGATGGACGCGCACACTCTATAGCAACTCTATATGCTCTAGAATCTAAACTGTGCACTTACTCTGGCTGCTCGCCAAGCGTGGGCAGCCATACGTGAGAAACATCGGGCCTAACTTTTTCTCAGGAGGATCTGGTTCCCATGGAAATCAGGCCCCCTGCAGCTCAGATGGAGCCCCCAAAAATGGAAGGCAACCAGAATGAGTGAACTGACAATCTAGACTTACACTTGAATTTTATAGCACCTGCAGAACTTGGGGCTAGGGTGACGTTAGCATACGGGAACATGTTTCAAATTACAGAGGTGCCTGTGGAGTAGGGATGCAAGCGCCTAGCAGAGAAGGAGCAAGGGGGAGCAGGAGCTAGTGCTAGGGGAAGCCAGTCTTCCCCTCCGTCCCCCCAGCACCATCTCCGTGGGGGTGTTGAGGAGGCAGAGGCATAGTGGGGGATCAGGTGCGACCCAGGAATTGGCTCATTCTTAGCTCGTGCCCCGTCCCCCTGCTGCGCTTCAGCCTTTAAATGTATTAAGAGCCTGGTAGCTCTTAATATGTTGAAAGGGCAGAGCTGCAGTGGGGTTAGCTCCCAGGGCTGGGCACTAACTCTGCTGTGGCTCTGCAGGCCCCCCCCCCATCAACAAGTCAAGAGGGCTTTCTCTCTCCCCCTCCACAAGTGGCCTTTTCTCCACCTCCCCCGGCGCTGCACCCAAGGGCTGGCGGGGTTGAGGCAGGGGTACTGTTTACCCCAATTGGTGGCAGGCAAGATGGTGAGCCCCATCCCCTAGCTCACCGCTTTCTTGGTCAATTAGCTGATTAAACGCCTTTTAACGTCTCTACTTTGGAGCACCCTCCATAGGCCAGGATTCCATTCTAGGCAGTCGGCACAGTGGAAACACCTAGCTAGGAGGCATGGGGCGGATCTCTGCGGCGAGCACAAGAGGAGTGGGGAAATTCCATAGGGTGAGGACTGAAACGACTTGCTGGAATTGGGTAGAGAGCCCCTAACATTGGGGGCTAGATCGTGACTAATAAATAGGCCGGTGGCTCTGCTGTTATGACGCAGGTCGCTTTCAGGAAGTGGAACACTTCGCAGTTTGACAAATGTGCTAGACGTGGGGTACGGCTGAGCAGTCTCAAGATCTCCTTGAGGAAGTGGGTTTTGCCCATGAAAGCTCATGATCCTAGACATGTATTTGTGTTGGTCTCTAAGGTGTGACAGGACTACTCATTTTTTAAAGGTTGTTTTTAAAGTTACAGACTAATACAGCCCGTTTCCCCCACGACTTCTCATAAAGGTCACTGTACTAATTGAGAGAGAACGTGAACGTTTTTTGGAGAGTCAGACTTTTCCCCTTTCGGTGAAAGACTGAGCCAGATCAAAATATAAATAAATAGCAACTCTTAGCTGGTGACGTCCTTGTACCCCCCGCCTCCTCCCCTAGCAGGCCATCACGTGGTACAAGCCAACACATGTTCATTTTGTTTAATTAAAAATTTGGTTTCTAATAAACTGTGCTGCCAAAAAGCTCCTTGGCGGGGAGTCTGAACCCCATTAACATCTCGTCTTTTGTGTTCTGCCCAGAGCACGGGGGGGTATAAATAGCCATGGAGGAGTTGCGAACTCTAGTCCCTTTCAGCATACTCTACACCCACTGAGTGTTGTCCGGCCCCTTGGCGCCCTGGCTGGGCCGGGATCCCGTTGGGCCGTGTGCTGGCTCAAGCGCTGAACACAACTTGGCCTTCTAATGCCCTCGGCCGGGAGCCTGGTACGCGGGCAGCCTCCGTATTAACTCCTGAGGGGGTTCCGCACCCGACACCTGCCCGCGCCGCTTTAAAGCGCTGTAACTGTGTGGCCGTAAGCGTGGTGGCTCTGCCGTGGCTGCACAGAGGTAGGAAGTCGCTATGCAGCACGACCACCGGCTTCTCAAGCCCTGCGAGATGCTCAGTCCCTTCTCCCAAGCCCCCGCCCCACCCTGCCTTTTCCCCCTCCGGCCCGGCCCTGGTCTTGTGTCTCCCCCTCCCCAGAGCTTCCTGCATGCTGTAAAACAAGCCACTGGCCGGGAGCGCTGGGTGTGGGAGGCTGTGGCATGCTAGGTGAGTGGAGGTCCAGGTGCAGCTGGTTGGGGCTCTGGGATGGGAGTGTGGGGACAGAGGGGTTCAGGTGCAGGGATGGGGGGTTGGTGTGGGAGAGCTCTGCAGGGGCAGGGCTTGGGTGGAGGGAGGCAGCTCCCTGCACAGTGCCCCTCCCCTATGGCTGAGTAAGGGTGCAGGAACTGGGGGAGTGGGAGGGATTGCAGCAATTCCTGCAGCCAGAGGAGGTTGCTGCGGGTGTGTCTGACCTTCACCTGCAAGGAGCAGCTAGTCCGGAAGTCCTGTCTTCCCCCAGCTAGGACGTGCATCTGTGCCTGGCACAGAGTAGGAGCCTGCACCTGGAGTCCTCACACTGACCCTGTGGTGGTTTACTTCTTCCCCCAGGTGCCCTGCACTGCCTGGCCATTTCTGCAACTTCCCTTGGCTTCCCCTAGTCACTTTTCTGCAGGGAAACAAAGGAAACTGGGGGGCTGACTTCTTCACAGGGGCAATGGTGCAGAGTCCCCTAGGGCAGTGTTTCTCAACCAGCGGTACGAGTCCCCTGAGGGGTACTCAGAAGTCTGGGGGGGTACGTCAACACAACTGACATTTGGAGAAAACGGAATTTTTGTGTTAAGTTTCACAGCGCTTTATTATTTTTGTACTTTTTACACCCAAAAATTTCATCGCCCGCCCGGCTACGATTAAGTCTTTTCAAACGTCTCTTAAATGGTGGGCCTAATTTTCAGTGCGTCAGGCACTCAGTCGGGTTTCCAACCCAGCGTATTGAGAACTGCCGCACAGATTCATTTTCACGGTTAGTGGAATGCAGATTGAATTTCTTCTTCCTGCAGCCACGTGCGTCTGCACGCTCTTCGTTCCAGCCTCCCGCAGGTCGCTGATTAGAGCGCATGGGAAGGAATTTCCCCTTTCTTGCTGGTAGCCAAGCAGGTGAATTCTGGGCTTTGAGGGGACGATCCTTCCTGCCCTGGAAACCTGCACTCCGTTATGGCCTGGTGGCCTCTCGGGCCAGCTTGGCCAGACCGGAGTCGTGCAGCAAGCCCGGGTGACTGGTTGTAACGCCCGCAGTGGGGAGCTGGTACAAGCACTTTTGAAGGGTTTCAGATTATGCCTAGGCCCCCCAAACCTCTGTGTGGCATGTACTGACATGCACTTGGCTTTTAGTTGAATGCAGAGCCTGTTCAGGCTTGCACACCGGGAAGATTAGCGCAGGAAGGGATTTGGTTCTTTTTAATTTTCAGCGGTATGCCTGGGCCGCAGTTCTGAGTGACCCTTGAAGTGGCTGGTTCTGTAAGTTTCATAAAAATACCCTGTGGCAGGATGGAGCCGGACAGCCTGTGCGTCTGTGGGTCGGACGTCTTCCCTCACTGTGCTGTCTCTGTAAGTGTTTCCTTTGTAATAAAGATGCAGGCCCCCATGAGCTCTGAGCAGTAAGGCTTGCTTTTAAAAAGCCTCTTGAAACCCTGCCATTTGCCACTGCTGCTCTGCATGCAGCTGTTACAAGAGACCCAAGCGCAAAAACCCAAGTACTGTATTCCATTGACTTGTAGCCTGGAGGCCCCCGGCAGGATAAACGCCCATTTTGCTGAGCTCCCTGCCTCCTAAAATACTTACAATGAACAAGAGCGAGTGTGGGAGGGGAAAACAGGCCGGGGGGACAGGAAGCAGATGTGCTGCCCCAACGCGTTAAAACCGTGAGGTGGGTCCACGAAAATGGCACGGTCTGAAACAGAGGGATTTTAAAACGTCGCATCTTCTCTTTGCCTTCGGCGTTTGTCCGGGGGCCTGTGGGGCGCACTCGGGTCACGTCTTCGGAATCTCTCTCCATACTCCCAAGGATGAGAAACTCATTTTAAAAATAAAAGCCGGGGGCTCTCGCCTCCTAGTGACCCATGGTAGCAGTAGGGGATTTGGCAGGAAGGAAAGCGACTTGCCCAAAGTCATGCAGCAGCCTTGGGAATAGAGCCCAGAAGGGTGATTCCCGAGCCATCTCTCCAGGCTGGTGCTGCCCAGCTGTGGAGAGGAAGTACAGTATCACAGAGCCAGATAGGAGAGTTGATTGGAGATTTTGGGCCCATCTCATCTTATTCAGGCAACAAACTTTGGCTTGTAGTGTATCCGATAGGTACCGTTGTGTTCCCTGTTTGATTAAATGACCCCAAACCTGTTCCGTGTAATTCGCTCTTGCAGGGCCTCTTTCCGCCTTCCCTGGAGTAGCCCGGTTGGCACAAGTGGATCAGGGCTGCAAGGTCAAACAGGAAACCCCACTGCCGGCCTTGTGCCGCGCCAGTATTTGCTTTGAGACGCTCTCTCCTCTGTCTCCTGCTGAGCCGTGGCCCAAGCCACCGAGAGCGGCGCTGAAATGGCCAGTGGGAGGAAAGGCGACTCATTCAGAATTTGAAGGGAAGCAGCGCTTGGGCCACTCGTATTACTGTCCTGTCTGGTGTTGCCATGGGGTGCCCCATTGCACTAGGCATTGCACATAAGTACAGGGAGAGCCCACTTTGCAGGGCTTACAATCCAAGGAGACAAGACAAAGGCCGGGAAGGGAAATGGTCACAGAGTAGTGAGGTAAGATGCCCATGGAAACCCACCAGGGTCAGTGGCAGAACCAGGAACAGCATCCAGGTCTGACTCCTAGTGGCCTATTAGACCCTTTTAACTTGCAGCCTGATGGGTAACCTGAGCTCTTTCTCTAGCTGGATGGGTCCATCTGAACCAGGGCTGGGGGGATCTTTTGGGTCAGGGGCTGCTGGCCCACAGAAAAATCAGTCAGGGGCTGCACAGAAGTGAGAAGAAAACCCAGACCCTCGCTGGCGTGGCCCCCAGCTGAGCAGGAGAGAGCCCCTCCCCATGTTCCCCTCGCACACCAGAGCCGGGGGGGGGGGGGGGGCAGGCTAGTAGACTTTGTGTGCTCCAGCCCCAGGATGGGATGGCAGGGGGGCTGGAGCACCGACACGGGTTCCCCAATGCTGGGGGAGAGCCTTGGGGGGCTGGGGGGCTGTATCCACCCTGATATAAATTGTAACCGCGCCTGTCACTGGCCCACTTCATCTGGCTGGGGCTCCCAGGGCTTGGCTGCTGGGCTGTAAAATTCCATGGTAGGCGTCCAGGCCTGGGCTGCCACCCCTCCCGGTGCCCTCCTGGCTTAGCGCTCTGCTTGGAGACGCTCTTGCCCCAATCTCTGCGGCACCATCACACTTCCCCTCCTTTCTCTAGGATGCATTTGGTATTCGTGTCCATCGCCAACTACGGTGCTTCCCCAGAGAACTTTGTCTCTGCTCGCTGCATTGCACTCTTCAGCCACAGCAAAGCGGGTGGGTTCCCGTGTCACACCATACGGAAACCAAGCGCAATAGAGAAGCATGCCAATGCTGCTGCTTGTCTTTAAAACCGCACGCGCTGTGCAATGTTGTAGTGGCAGTGCTTCGGAGCCCCAGGGCCATTCTGGGCTAGAAAATCGGTCCCTGCCCCCCGAGAAATCCAATACTGGTCAGAGGACGCGTTACACTCTTGTTGGGATCTAGGACTCTGAGTGTCCTGCATTACAAATCTTAATGCCATGCACCCGCACAACACAGTGCATGGGCATTTGAGAGGGGACACGTGCAATGATTTCACCCATGCCCGGCGTGGGATTTGTGTCTTGCACTCCAGCCAAGCCTCCAGCCAGTAGGCTAGAAAGCCTGGTAAATGTTTAATAGTCTACACTGCTTTTGCAAGTCCCTTGCTAGGTACAGGCTGACCTACGCTCTAAGTTGGTTTGGTTTCCTTTGCTTTTGCTGCCTGTGGCTCAGTTCTGTACTTTTCTGTAAATCCTTCCCACTCTTTTCTGTCCAATTTCACAATATCCAAAACTGACATTTAAACTGTGGCTATTTTCCTGTTTATAGTACATGATGTACTTGTTGACAAGAAGCCCTTTTTTTTTCCTTCTGAGCAGCTTAGTCGTTTTTCAACCTTTAAAAGAACCCATAGATACATGCTAATTGTGACTGTCCTTCAGACTTTTTTTAAAAAGGTATTTAAACTTGCAAAGCTCACAAACTGAACAGTGGCACCATAGAGGACTTTTCCGGCACATCCTGGCAGTCCTCACCCCACAGCCCATTCCCTGGAGAGCTGGGTTTGAGTGCAGATGTCTAGGGCCCTACCAAATTCACAGTCATGCAAAATGTGTCATGGTCCGTGAAATTGGGTGTTCTCCCACAAAGTCTGGGGTTTTGTATTCTTTTACCCCATATTATACAGATTTCACAGGGGAGCCCAGCACTTCTCAAAGTGGGAGTTCTCACCCAAAAGGGAGTTGCAGAGGGATCACAAGGTTATTTTCGGAGAGTCACAATATTGCCACCCTTATTTCTGAGTTGGGCAGCTGGAGAGTGGTGGTTGTATTGTTGGCCAGGTACCCAGCCTTGAAGGCAGCACAGAAGGAAGGGTGGAAATACCATTTTCATGTCGCCCTTCCTTCTGTACTGCTGCTTTCGGCGCTGGGCATCCGGAGAGTGGCAGCTGCTGCCTGGGCCCAGCTCTACAGGCAGCAGTGCAGAAGGAAGGGTGGCAATACCATACTGAGCCATCCTTCCTTCTGCACGGCTGATGGTGGTAGCTCCGCCCTCAGATCTGGGCCCTGGCTAGCAGCCGCTGCTCTCCAGCTGCCCAACTCCAACGGCAGTGCTGTTGCCAGCAGCGGGGCAGAAGGAAGGTAGCAGTGCCCAACCCCCCTACAGTCACTTACAAATAAACACCAGGAAATTTCAGATTGAAATCATGAAATTTACCATTTTTAAAATCCCATTACCATGTGATTGACCAAAATGGCTGTGAATTTGGGAGAGCCCTACAGCTGCCCCACGCAGTGCTCTGCAACAGTCTCCCCACACGGCGTCCGTGCTTCCTTAGCAGCAAACAAGCCTGTTGTTGGTGTTTTACTTGCAGGAGGAGCATGAAAAGAAAAGCAATGTTCACGTGCCCGTTCAACAGCGACTGCAAGATCACCAAAGATAACCGGCGGCATTGCCAGGCCTGCCGGCTGAAGCGTTGTGTGGACATCGGCATGATGAAAGAATGTGAGTAAGCGGCGGTGCCCTGCTTCAGTACTGACCAGCGCTGCGCAGTAGTTCAGGGCGGGCTCTCGTTGCCTCGAATCCCTCAGGTCGCTCTGAAAACTCTCCAGCCTAAAACATTCGGCCTAAACCATGGGTTCCCAAACTGGGGGGCGTGCCAGTCCCCCATCAACCCTCTTCTCTCCCCCCTTCTCCCCAATTTTGCTGCTATTTTTGTTTTTCAGCCCTGGTCAGTTCCTTTTTTTTTTTTTTCCTTTCCTTTTTCCTTTCCTTTCCTTTCTTTCTTTCTCAGCAAGTTTTGCTGCTATTTGGGGGGGCGTGAGGGTTTCTCAAAAATAAAAAAGGGGGCGTGATGCAGAAAAGTTTGGGAACCACTGGCCTAAACCTTCCGAAGTGACTAGCAGGTCTGCGGGGGCTTCTTGTTTCTTGGGGCACCCTGGAAAGGGGCCTTGTTTTGAAGCAGGGCTGAGTGCCAACCAGCAATGGGGGTTTATAGTAGATCCAGTCCCCGGGCACCCTAGCAAGCCAAGCGTGGGTGGCCTGATTGGTTGGAAGAGTCCTTAGGCCAGCAGCAGATCAACAGCTGCTCAAACCACTCGCCCAGGACTGTGCTAGGGCCTGAGTCTGCTTGTTCCCAGCCTTCCCCACTCCAGTAACCCAGTCCTGACCCTAGGCTCCAGTTCCTGGCTTCTGACCCTTGGCTCTGATCTCGAACTGCCAACTCCTGCTCTGGCTACTGGGCATGGATGACGCGCACAATGATCTCGGGCAGCTCTTGCCCTCTGACAGTCAGGCTCCTTTTAAGATGCATCTCCAGGTAAGCACCCAACCATGGAGGTGCTCAGAATCCTTCATCACTGCCGTGGAATGGCCAAAGAAGGCAGCAGTCTGCAGTCATGTGTGGGCCATTTCATACGTCACTTGCTCACTTAATTCCTAATTTGGGGTGTCACTAGGCCGTGGTACTTCATGGGGAAGAAGGTTCACAGCCCTGAGCTGAGCTTTTCGCATTCACTGGGATTGAAAGGAGAATGTGTGCAGTAGGCCACATTTGAGACCCCACGCATTGCTCCCAAATCAAGTCGAACTCGGGAATCGTACCCCATGCATGTAGGGACACGCGTAATGCAGACACACTGCGCTAGATCAGGGGCTTTCAAAGCTGGGTCGTGGGCCCACCCTCCCCACGCCGCTTCCTGCAGCTCCTCTTGGCTGGAAACGGCAAACCGCAGCCAGTGGGAGCTTCCAGGCTCCATGCCTATGGACGCTTAGATAAACCAAGCGTCTCGGGGCCCGCCAGTGACTTACCCAGGCGGGCCCACGACCCAGCTTTGAAAACCCTGCACTAGATCAACTTACCCCAGTAATCTCATCATTGAAATACCTTGTGTGCCATCTCCCTGAGCTAGACGAGTTCCAAGTGTCTCGTATTCATCTAATCTCCGGCGATTTCCTTTTGAAATCCGAGCTTTCCACTTCCTAGCCGAGCATCTCTCGGACCTGGCCTGTCTTTGAAACCCTGTTTGTGTGTTCTCCGGGCAGCAGAAACAGGCGGGCTGCTTGGTTTAAAAATCCAGTGCCCATAGACAGTAGGGCGGTCCAAAAGCCATTTGGGTCAGGTAGTTAATCTCAGCCTTGCCCTCGCCATGCTAAAGCATGAACAGGACTGCTCTTGGAAGTAGCTGCTCTCAGTCTTGTTTACAAAGCCGTTTGCCACCGTTTGATGCCAGGGAAGTGAAGGAAATGTCTTTGAGATTGGGGATATGAACGGTTAACTGCTACCCCGAGAGCTGCTCTGGCCCTGTGCGAGGCTGCCGAGCCCAGACTGCATGGACTGGGAGCCAGCAGCCCAGCATGGGACCGGAAGGAGCCAGGTGGCGAGGCAGCACCCCGTTTAATCAGTTAAACTTAACATTTAACTGGTTAACGAATTAGATGGGATTCCCTATTTGAAGCACATTCCTTCCTAGGGGGCCTTGTGACATGGGAAATGGCCACCCGCTCGAGCTGTGCGCTGGTCGTGGCTGCTCCGCCCTGTGTCCTGGATTGAAAGGGGGCCGCATGTCCTCGCGCTCGGGTTTCCCCGGTGTGTCTCCGTGTTTTCCAGGGCCTGGCTTAGCCTACAGCGGGATGCCGGGGGCGTGTGGGTTCGGCGTGACGCTGATCAGGGGTTGAGATTCATTGCACTCTGGTTTCCATAGTGGCTTGTGGAGGTGGCGCTGGCTCCGTGTCTGAGCTGCATGGCCGTGGCTGTATCCGTCCCACTTGGCCCTGAGGTGGTCTCCTCAGTAGGTCTGAAGAAAGGGCCTGACAACCCGCCCACTCCTTGCCGAGGAGGCTTTTCTTTGGTGGCACGGGCGCTGATCCAGCCACTGAATATTGGTGCTCTGCGTGTGCTTAAAAGCCTCCCGCAGAACTCTGGCTTCAGGCATCCCTGACTGCCGTGGCCTTTCCGTGTGGTGTTCCTTTATAGCCTGTCTCATTGGTAGGAACTGAGTGGAGTTCTGGTCTGTGACCTGAGTCTCTCTGGTAGCACCCAACTGTGTGTGGGGGAGAGACCTGGGGAGTAGCTCGTCTGCGTTCAAACACATGCGTGTTGTCAAAACAGTCACTTGTCTGAATTCGCCCATTCCGTGATAGAAGCCTAACACACACGTGTCCTCGGAGTCTGCTCGTTCACCTCCCTCCTTTCACTCCCCCACAGACGCCGTCAACCCAAAACGATCCCCTTGTTAGGAAGCGTCCCAGGCTTCTTGCAGGAGCCCTGTTCTCCTGATTCCGGTTTCCTCCCGAGCGTGGGTGTTGTGTAGGGCGAACCTGCGCAAGTAGCCACAAGACCCTGCACCTGGCTCGCCGCTGCCTTGCACCCTCTGTCTGTTCTGCCCCGGGAAATGGGCGTAAGGCGCTATCGGCATATTGCGCCCAGCTGGCACAGGTATAAATGATACGTAGTGTGGTGTGGGGGGAGCAGGCTCGACTTCTCCCCATGGCTTTTTGGAGTGGGGCAAATCTTGCTGAGAGCTGCTGCCCCCCCTTCTCCTCTGTAGAGGTGTTTCCCCTCTCCTAAGGGGGAGTGGGGTGTGCACCTCAGAGGTGCTTGCCTCTTAGCCACATCCCTGCTGAGACAGGACAAGTGGTGGGATGTCCCCTGTGGCTTTTGTCCGAGTCCGTGTTCTCTTCCAGCCAGCTCAACCATTCCCTCTGCAGGCGAGGGCCCGTCCCTGTGGGGGAGTGACTGAAGGATTTAAAACTGTGCAGCCCCGGCCTTTAGGGAGCCTCTTTCCTAGAAACGCTCTCCATGTAGGAGAGGGGAATCCCAGCTTCGTTATGTAACTGGGCGCAGCTCAGGAACCTCACCTCTGGCCTGTAAGAAAACCAGCGCTGGCCGGAATGCTCCTGACGATACTTGTGTCTCAGCACATGTGGAAAAATCGACGCGTTTCTAACAAATAGGCAGATTCCAGTAAAACTAGTTTTAAAGTTAGTGGGCGAGTCCGATGGAAAGAGAAACAAGGGCCTTGTGAACCCTGGCTAGCAATGAGGCTGCAGATTGTTTTTGTTTGCAGCTACTTTACAGTTTCCAAAGCTTATGCCTTGACTGCAAAGCTCGTACTCCAAGGCCGAGTCCACACCAGCACTTCATGGTGCTGCAGCTCTCTGCCTCAGGAGTGTGAGAGAAACCCCCGCCCGCGCACAGCAAGTTACAGTGCCGGTAGGAACCAGGCTCGTCCTGAGAGCGGCACCCCGCCCGGAGGTGGTTTGCATAGCGCGCTGGGAGAGCTCTCTCCCCACGCGTGTCGTGGCCATGCTGTCGCTGCTGCAGTGGCCACTGCTGTTAAACATCGACACAGTCCTGCCCATGCAACCCTTCACTTCAGCCTGGTGCGCCATGGTGGGAAGGGAAGGCATCAGTTAAAGCCCGTTGTTCTGCTGCTGCTAAGGGTTCATTTGGGGTCCGGGGGTAATGCGAGATCCCCCCACAATCATTGGGTCCAGCACACTGGTGAAACGCGTGTGTTCCCTGGCTGGAGTAACGAACCCGTCCAGCTACGCAGCAAAGAACACGGCCACACAGTCCACAGCGCTTTAGCAATTCTGGAAACGTTTCTTGGTATCATCGTTTGTCGGGATATTCCAGAAGCAGTGACCTAAACTAGAGAACGTTCACAGGTCTGCTTTAACGGGGGATGGCCCGGCTTCCCCAGGAATTTCCTCAGTGGCAGCCGACCGCTCTGAGAACAAACCTGTTTTCAACTTGTCCTCATTGTGCAAACGGCATTTGAGAGAGCAAATGCTGTTGTGCCTATTAGAATGGAGAAAATGCTTTGATATGTGAGTCTGAAAAGCAGCCGGGAGACAAGCGAATCCTAGAACTGGCAGGGACCCAAGAGGTCATCGTGTCCTGTCACCTGCTCTTGCGGCAGGACCAACCACTGTCTAGACCATCCCTGACAGGTGTCTGTCTAACCTGCTCTTCAATATCTCCAGGGATGGACATTCCACAACCCCCCTAGGCAATTTATTCCAGTGTTTCACCGCCCTGGATGTTAAGTTTTTCCTAATGTCCAACCTAAACCTCCCTTGCTGCAGTTTAAGCCCATTGCTTCTTGTCCTGTCCTCAGAGGCCAAGGAGAACCATTTGATTCCCTCCTCCTTATGATACCCTTTTAGATACCTGAAAACTGCTCGCATGTCCCCTCTCAGTCTTCTCCTTTCCAAACTAAACAAGCCCAATTCTTTCAGCCTTCCCTCATAGCTCATGTTCTCTAGACCTTTAAACATTCTTGTTGCTCTTCTCTGGATGTTCTCCAATTTTTCCACATCTTTCCTGAAATGTGGTGCCCAGAACTGGACACAGTACTGCAATTGAGGCCTAATCAGCGCAGAGTAGAGCAGAAGAATCACTTCTCGTGTGTTGCTCACAACGCTTCTCATGTTTGCTTTTTTTGCCACAGTGTCACACTGTTGATCTGTGTTTAACTTGTGGTCCACTGTGACCTCTAGATCCCTTTTCAGCAGTACGACTTCCCATTCTGAGTGAGACATGGATTGTTCCTAAGTGGAGTACTTTGCTTTTGTCCTTATTAAACTTCATCCTGTTTACCTCAGACCATTTCTCCAGTTTGTCCAGATCATTTTGAATTATGACCCTCTCCTCGAAAGCGCTTGCAACCCCTCCCAGCTTGGTATCATCTGCAAACTTAATAATCATACTCTCTATGCCATCATCTAAATCATTGATGAAGATATTGAACAGAACCGGTTGCAAAACAGACCCCTGCGGAACCCCACTTATGTCCTTCCAGCAGGATTGTGAACCATTAATAACTATTCTCTGAGAACCCCATCAAGGTTGTATTTCCCTAGTTTATGGATCAGAAGGTCATACAAGACTGTGTCAAATGCCTTACTAAAGTCTAGGTATACCACGTCCACCACTTGTCCCTTATCCACAAGCCTTGCTATCCTATCAAAGAAAACTATAAGATTGGTTTGACACGATTTGTCTGTATGAATCCATGCTGGCTGTTCCCTCTCACCTTATTATCTTCCAGGTGTTTGCAGATGATTCCTAAATTACTTACTCCATTATCTTCCCTGGCACAGAAGTTAAACTGACTGGCCTGTAGTTCATTGGGTTGTTCTTATTTCCCTTGTATAGATGGGCACTAGATTTGCCCTGTTCCATGATTTTTTCAAAGATGATAGTGAATGGCTCCGATCCCTCCTCTCTCAGCTCCAAGTATTCTAGGTGCATTCCATTGGGCCCAGGTACTTGCAGACCTCTCACTTTTCTAAGTAATTTCTAACTTGTTCTTTTATTTTAACTTCTAGCCCTCCCCCCTCCCCACTGGCTTGACTTTGGTGACTGGAATCCAACTGAGGGCTGGCACAAGCAGGTGCTACTCCACTGACATCAAGGGGGCTATGCCCCCTTGCACTGGTTTGAGTGTGGCGGGGCTGACCAGAAACCTCAGAGCAGCAAGTGGGGGTCGGTTTCCGGCCTCAGGAAGTGGTGCAGTAGTTAACCTGTACATGAGCCATTCCGTGAAATCTGTACTTATTAATAGCAGCCTAACGCCGAGTAGCTCAAAACAGACCCGCCAAGTGGACTTCACGGCTAGCGACATGAATGGAACAACACGTGCTCCGGTTATTTTTAGGTCACCTGCTAGAGTGCAGGGAGTTGTCTTTCCACAGCCAGCTCCTCTCCCTGGGGCCGCCGCACGCAACCGAGTGAAACTGGTCTCAGTCCAACGCTGCAGCCGCACCATCTCCGGAAGGGAGAGGAGGGAACGCGCTGGCCAATGAGACGAGTGCCAGGAAATGGAGCAAGTCAAAGAGGGGGGAGAAGGGAGGCAGAACTTTAGCGACAGCTCACCGCAGGATTTAGCAGAGTTAGTCCTTGCCTCGCCTCCCCAGCCAAGGAGAGTGCTGGTTGATTATCTCCAGGGCGGTAATTGCCCTGTTTATTTTTCAACCAATGTGCATTGCCCGGACCCGCTTCTCGCCTGAGTATGGCAACGCGGGGCGCACGGAGGGGACTTGGCTGGCATCTGAAGTAGCCGTGGGCAGGAGATTCTGCGCAAAGCAATGGCGCATTTCCGCTGAGAACTGTAGAACATACACGTGGCGTCAGAGGAGTGAGGGAAGAGCAGGAGCTTCCGCACGGGTTAGGAAGGTACAAGAGGGGAAGCCATGGGAGAGTTCACAGGCTGACCCGAGCGTAGAAGGCCGTTTTGCTGGCCCCCAAGGCAGCGTTCAGGTGGCTCTAGGCATGGGGGATGAGGTAGGAGGCTGTAGCAGCTCAGGTAAGAGACCTCCTTCCTGGTGGAGGTACGTTACGGCCTTTGTATTGCAGTTGCACGGAGGAGGCTGAGGCACGGACCCGGTCCCCTTTGCGCTATGGGCGGCGCAACCCACTGGCAAAGCCAGTCGCTGCCGTGAGAGGCGACAGTCCAATGCGACTGAAGGCGTAGCTACAGACGGGGTGGGGTAAGCAAAGGAGGAGCAACGGGAGTTAACATGGCAACGGGTAGGCAGCGCCTTAGTGCAGGCGTCATTGCCAAGGGCCGTTTGAAGGAGGAAAGTGGTGGCCTTCTTGGCGCTGAAGCTGCGTAACGGGCCAGCAGCCCGCGAGGCGCATGTCTGTGAGCACTGTGGGCAGGCTCACCCTAATCGCCTGTGACGGGGGCTTGGTCAGTAGCAGAACCCTCCGTAGATGTAACCACTGCTGCCAAGGGAGGGTGCTTACCTGGCAAATCTCCCTGTGCCCCTAGGCTCAGCGCCTCGCGGTGCCGCGGTACAGACAGCCATAGACTGGGGGGGCGCACAGTGATGGAGGTGGGCGAATGAGCAGAGGCGCTCGGACCGGGAAGGGCGGGCGTAGGGCAGTTCAGTATAGTCCCTTCCCGGTTGCAGGCAACCCTGAGAGACAGGAAACCGAACTCCTGCGGCAAGGTGGGATCCCGGGGGAGCGTTAATGGCAGATGTTGCTCAGTAACACAACTTGGACACAGTCGAGAAGCAGTCGGAGTCCGGCTCAAACTCTGTTGAGTGAAAACAGAGACTTACGAAAGAAACTGCCTCTTGCATCATTCCAGTGGCCGGTGCCATGGCCAGAGCTATACATTCTCCTCCAGGCCCCACTGAATCCTGTGGGTTTCTTTTGGGGCCTGGCTTACGCCCCAGGTGTTTTCAGTTAGCTGGTTTAGTCCTGTCACACGTCACATGTCACACGCTAGTTTCCAAGCACCATTCTGAGAGAATGAACCAAGTGAAACCAAAAAGTGCAAATACCCTTCTGCTCAGCAAAGTCATTGTTCCCCAGGTGACCCGGTGACGCTAGGTGCCTCTGTTTCCTGGAGGTGCCGTGTGTACACGCAATGCTGATTTTCCAATAACAGGGTTAGATAAGAGCAGGAAAACCACAGCTCCATTTGGTACATCCTGTGAAGCAGGGTGCTGACTGATCGCTGAACGAGCCACATCATTCTGAAATGCTCTTTTGTACGGTCTGGGCTCGGCGGTGGCGTGCTCAGCGGGTGTATCGAACGGCCACCCAGCAGCGAGGGCAGGGACACCTGCTCGGGACAGGCAGGACCCCTTCGGGGAATGGGAGCTGTGCCAACGCGGCTGCGCTAATGTGCTAAGTGTGGCTGTGGGAGGGCAGCCGGCACGGCACCCCGGTGTGTGCTCGGGGTCTCGGACAGGGTCATACTCGGCGTGGCTGGCAAGTGCGCCCCCGGTGCATGCTCAGGGTCTCAGACAGGGTCGTACTCGGGGTGGCTGGTTAGTGCACCCCCGGTGCATGCTCAGGGTCTCAGACAGGGTCGTACTTGGGGTGGCTGGCTAGCCTGGAGCTTCGCTTTTAGCAGGCAAGTTTAGTCTGCGCTGGAGCAGGGATGTTGGCTCGAGCTGGAAATGGCGCCTTGTCAAAGGGGAGAGTTTCTTTTGTAACCAAGAGTTCTGCCCTAAGCTGGAGGTAGTTCTCTCCTGGCAGGAGGGCCAGAGTTACCTGGGGGACTGGACTTGATGACCTTTGAGCTCCCGCCCAGCCCAGTATTTCCAGGAAGATGCTGTTTACAGATCTAGCTGATTTTTCCCTCTGTGGGAGAAGGCACCTTGGCTGCAGTATAATGGCATCCACAGCAGGGGTGGGAGTTGATCTGACCGAGAGACACGGTGTAACTGAAGCGGTGCAGCGTCAGCAGCGGACAAGCCCAGGAGCCAGTCTGCATGCCCGCTTGGCTGACTCTTTTCCCACCGTCCCCGGGGGTGTTTGCACCCCTTAAATGGATTTTGAAAACCCCGCTCCCCGAAGTGGTGTAGTTACCAAAGTCCAGCTCCCCACGCGGCCCAATGCCGCCCTTTCTTTCCCTGTGCGGGCCCTTAAAACGCTTCAGTGGAGGTGAGGACCCCCTAGTCTGCAGGCCCCAGGGCTCTGCGGCCACAGGCTGAAAACCACGGAGCTAGCCCAAGCCCGCGTGCCGGCCCTGCCTGCCTGCCCCTCATTGGCTCCCTCGCTCTCCTGAGGAAGGGGAGCGGCTGTGAGCCACCGTCAGGCACGTGCTCTTTGTGGGTGTTTTCCGTGGGGGTGTGAAGGAAGGAAGACTCCGGGGTTGAGCAGGGGCCGAAGGAGTTTGAGAGCTGCACGCGCCCGGGAGGGGAAATACATGAAGAAACTGGTAAGAAATCGTCCTGTGCTCTTGGCAAAAACACCTTCCTTGTTTGTGTCTCACTCCACTTCCAGACTGTGAGCTGTCTGAGGCAGGGGCTCTCCAGGTTCACTGGGGCCACGTTCTGCCTAGGGGTACTTTGAGCCCTACGGCGCGCACAGAAACCCTGGGAGGGGAGAGACAAGCTCATGTTTTGCATCCCACACAAAGCAATTTAGCGACACAGCACTTTTAATTCAAAATGTTTCCAGCCTAGCTCACTCGTTTATGGAATTGGCACTGATGCCTACGCCCATTTTTTCCACTAGTACAGCTGCGTGACAGGAGATCACCGCACCTCCCTAGGCGATTGTGAGTAAACACGCTGATCTACGCCTCCCGCAGGATACGTCCGTGTGACAGCAGCCGGAGTTATTGTCCCACAACTGTTCTTCACTTGCTCGTAAAATATCTGACTCAAACCAGCCAGAGCAGCCCCGACACTTTGTCTGCAATTCTTGACAATTTTGAGCGTACTCTGTGTGTTCAGCTCTGCTTTGCCGCTGATTTTAATAGGCAGCAGCAAAACAGTTTGAACAAAATTGTGCCCTAGGTACCAGGTGTGTAAATGCTGACATTCCATTTAAACCTCAGAACATGGGTGTGGTCTAACGGCAGCTGTCCTGCAGACTGGAGCTGCAACTAATCTGTGAGGCAGGGGCAAGTCGTGTCCCCTGTGTGCGCCTCTGTTCTATCCCTCCTCCTTTTTCTGTTTTGCTTTGCTTTGAGGTAGGGGCTCTTAGCTATGTGGGGCTCCGGGCACTACTGCATGAGAAGTCACTGTTCCACCTTTGCGTGGAAGATCCAGCACAATCGAGCAGCGACAGGGTTAAGTGACAGCAAGACCTCCTCTTCTGACTTCCTGTTTCCTGTTCTCTTTCATGTTGTCATCAACCGAGGACTTCTTGGGAACCAAGCCTGCTGGGAAACGGCTAGAGCCTTGGTTAGATTTCAGTTGTCAGCTCAGTGCACTCGAACGCTCTGGCTAGACCTGGTTAGGGATGTCACAGTGCAGTCGATGTACCAATTAACAGACCACATGCATTTCCCTGCCTCCCCCTTGCCAGTAAATGTGTGAGCAGGCTGGCCAGCAGCCCAGCTCAGTCCCGGCTCGCGCTGGGTCCAGGACCTCCCCCTACTGCAGCTCTGCATTTCAAGTGCAGTGGGAGCTGGGTGAGCAGGCAGCTCTGCTCAGTTCTAACTAGTGCCTGGTCCAGGAGCTCAGACCCTGCCCTAGACAGGGGTTGCTGCCACCCCGCGCTACTGCCTCTTTCTCAGGGGCAGCAGTGCGGGGCGACAGGCAGCTAGTCCGCGAGGGGAGCTGGGTTTTAAACTGGCTCCCCTCCCAGACCAGCTCCCGCCTGGCTGCTAGCCAGCCTGCTACAACATTTAGTGGCAAGGGGGAGGCAGTCCTGCAGAACGGCTCACCTGTGAATAATTAGATAACCTCCTATATTCTTATCGGTTTGTCGACTAGTCTATAGTGCCCTAGGGCCAGCGGCCAGAGCGCCCCACTCCCACAGAGCCCCCTGCCGCTCCGTGTTGCTGCCTCTGTATCTGAGTGGGAATCCAACCCCGGCCTTGCAGCGAGCGCTCGATCGGCCCGCGTGCTGGTCTTCTGGCCTTCGTTCTGCACCAAATGCCGGAGTGGGGTTCCCATAGCCAGTCGCTGCCCAACGCTCACAGTGAGAAACGCAGCCCAGGGCGGGTATCTAAGGCCCTCAGCCTGCCGAGTACCCAGCAACGCACCCTTAAAATCATTGTCATCTTGCCTTACAAACCAAGCAAAGGCCAGTGTTGAGCCAGGCTTTCCTGAGAGTGATCGTCCTTGTTGTATTTCTGGGTAGCCAGAGAGAGCTGTGACACGGGGAAAGACGCTCTAGTGCAGGGGCTCAAGCTCCCGGCCTGAGCAGGCCCCCAGCCCGCCCTGCGTGTGGATGCTGGCGCACGAGTCAGGTCTTGTCTTCTTTTTGTACTTCCTTGTGGTCGGCGTTACCGCGGCATTGCGTGGACTTTTGCATCCCTTCTACAGCTCCCCTTGACAGTTAGAGTACCTGCATGCGCCCAGTTGTCCCAACACGGCTGCTTCCCGCTCCTTTGCTGGCCTGCAGGCTGAGGCTACAGCTCCACCGCCAAGTTATGTCAACGCCCAACAGTCGACAAAACAAAAATTGCCAGAGCGTGTTCACACTTGCTTCCTCCACAGACGGATCGTGCCCAGGGTGGGGCACCATCGTGGACAGTGAGAGCAATGTCTTATGGAGATGAATCCCACAGTGCAGTGCACATCTGGGGCTCCCTGCGCATCTTGGCATTTCCACCGGAGTTGCCCCAACAGCCACCTTGGCTCTGAGGAATGTCAAAGCAGCACAGCAGTTGCCTCCCACCCTCAGCAGCTGCAGTCTGCCCTAGTGACTTGTTCTTTGTTTGTTCTCCAAATGGAGCCGCTCACTCAGCTGCCAGACACTTCCCAAAGCTTTGAAAGGGGAGAGGCGCAGGCCTGCAGGGCAGCAGAGATCACAACACACCGAGCAGAGCCATCGAGGCAGACATTGTGGGATACTGACGGAAGCCAGTTGTCAACTGAACAAACGGCACTGGTTCTCTGACACATGAAGGGGGAAAGAAAAAAAAATCTCTCTCGTAAGGGTGGAAGTTTTTTGTTGAAACGGGGCGTTTTTCCCAACAAAAGTCACATCGCAGTGTGTACACGCTCACTGCTTTGTCACCAAAAGGTGGGTTTGGTGACACAGCTTGGTAGCGTAGATGTAGTCACAGACTGCTGTTGGGCAGAAAACTATGGCCAACTTTTTTGCTGCACCTTGTATACACGCTGTGTCTAACTTGGCATGGCTGGAGGATTGTGCATCCTGGGGTGAACCTCGCCTATCTGATGTGGCAGACAGCTCTCTAGCGGTGTGAGCCCCTCTTGCTGACACTTGGCTCTGCTGGAGACGTATCTCTAACATTAAGGGTTTCATGGCTCTCCCTTTGCCTGCCACACACGGCCTGTGTGTGAGATCATGCTGTCCTTCTCCAGTAGCTGAAATTGTTTCTATGGAAAAACAACATTGCTCAATCCGTGGAAAGCTCCGCTGTAGTTGGTCATTTCCTAGGTCCTGCCTTGCACACGCTGCCAACTAAGCAGTAATCTCCCTTGCTCTCCCCCTGAATTCAACATGCTCTATTACAGCCAAGCATTGCCAGGGCTCTCGGGATCCACCTGCCTCTGTATTGTAAGTAATCGGATTCCAGCGCAATATGTTCAAAGCTCCAGTAGTATGTGGGCTCTTGCTGTAGCTCCAGCAAAGCTGGTCTCGGCTTTCAGTGACTTGTGGTGAAATATGCAATTGTGGGATGCTCCCCGAGGCCCCAGCTGGTTCCTGCTGACATCACTGAGGTCTGACATCGACTGGTCTGGAAGCAGGATGCAGCCCTGCAGTGTCTTGTCTTCCAAAATGCACAACGCAGCCGGCGGTTCAGTGCCAAGTTCACTGCTTTGCTGGTTAGCCTCTTCCCAGGGAAAGAAGATCAGAGTAGGGGTGTAAATTTACCAGCATGCTGTCTTCTGCAGAAGCAAGGAGCTGGAGCCGGTTGAAATCGCCATCCTTTGGTTAGAATGACCATTAATCCATTGTCAGCCTCTTTTTCAAGTTCAGGTTGCACGTTGTAAGCATGTAACCGGGGCTGATTGGTGATAAGTGTATTTATTATTCCCTTAAATTGTCCTGTCTCCGGAAGTGACAAGTGTGATTGTGTTAACGATGCTTGGTGTGTCAGTCTGTCTGGGGGAGGATACTAGCGTATCAGTCGGCCCTCCATAGTATTCAGCCACGTCTTCCCTCTGGCGAAGTGTCTGGAAGCTGGTAAACAAGTGTATTGCAGCTGAATACGCAGAATTGTTGCTGAACCCGGTTAATTGGTGGCACTTTTAAAAGATGGGACGGAACGAAGGGCGTGTCCACCTCACCTTGGTGCTTCTGTGAAAACACTACTTACCAGGATGGGTTCTCCCGATGGCACAGGTCGGGGTAGGGAAGCTTTTTTGGGTTGGAGGGGCTGCTGACCCCCAGAAAAATCAGTGGGGGGCCGCACACACAAACCCCGCACTGATGTGGCGCCCGTCTGAGAAGGAGATAGACACTCCCCCTGTTCCCCTTGCACCCCAGAGCCTAGGGGGGCCCAGCCTAGTAAATGTGCTCTAGCCGCAAGGTGGAGCAGCTGGGGGGCGGGAGCGCCAGCACGGGCTCCCCAATGCAGGGAGGGTCCTGCGCCTTGGGGGCCGGATCCAGACAAGCCAGGGGCCACATCTGGCCCCTGGGCCTGAGGTTCCCCACCCCTGGCCTAGGTGCTCCTTGTCCACGAAAGGCGTCGCTAGGATAGGCGAGTTCTCCATGGACCTATGCCTGTCTACCCAGCCGCTTAGGTTGGGCTCAGGTGTGGCTCTTTCACACCTCTGAGTGCCGTAGCTCCGCTGCCCTGATCTCCTAGTGCAGACCAGGCCGGGGGACTTACACAGCTGTGGGAGGAATAGATTGCTTCTCGGCCCCACCTCACTGGCCTCTTGACAGTTATGGCACTTATTTTATATATAAATGCCATAATATAGATCAGCTCTATATGTGAGAGTCTGTCTGTGTGTCCGTCTGTCTGTTCAACACATTCGGGTTCCAGCTTCCTCTTACCCTGATGTAAAGCGAGGGAAGGGGCTGGTTGTGCCAGGAGAACGGGATGTGCCTGGGAGGGGTTTGCTTCTCGTAAAACCAGACCGAAGAGACACAAAATCTCCAGGCAGGTGAAAGGGGCTGGTTGGGAGCGCCCCCATCCAGGACTGCCCGAGCTTCCCACCCCCCATGCACCCTTTGGGAGGGGCAAAGCTTCCCCCTTTCCCCTCCTCCCCCTCCCATTCATATGGGAACATTGCTGGCTGTTGCCGTTTGTCAGGGAAATGCCCAGTTTGCTGGGGGCGCAGGCGGCCGATGAACCTGGACCTGCCCCAGCCAGGGGATGTGGACCCTTCCCACGGCTGCCTGCTGGCGCTGCAGCCGCCTTGGAGAGGCATGTCTCACCTGGCCCAAGTTACTGCGATGAGAGAGGCTGGCGTAGCTCTCCCCTAGTAGAATTCAACTCTTACTTGTAACAGTGTTGAGTGGATCAGTGTTTACTTTTAAGCAGTTTTTATTTTTATTTAAATTTTCACGGTTGAGGAAAATTTAACGTTATTGGGGAGGTTCAGACTTTGAGGCAGCCAGACAATTATTTAACGATGGTCGAGTTTGTGTAATATACCAGGTAGGTCTGGGCACTGCTGTGAGTGTCCAATCAGGGCGAATAGCTCAGAACCAGGACTACTTACAGCCTGACTGGGGTCCTCCGCTGTAAGGCACCAAACCAGCCACACACAGCATGTCAGCTGCTGCTCTGGCCAGCAAACAAAACCCCGCAGGCACCCCAGCGCTCCCTGTGCCCCACCATACACAGGTGAGAGGTTATAACCTGCCTCCCGCAGACACCCCAGCATTCCCTGTACCCCCCCAACCCCCCCTACACAGGGGAGAGGATATAACTCATCCCCCCCACCTCCCTCAGACACCCCAGCATTCCCTGTGCCCTCACCAACCACGCTGCTTTACACACAGATGGTACAAGTACCCCTAGACAGAGTCAGCACCGCGTCTGCTTTCATCTGACCCCGCCCATGGCCCGCTCTGCACCGAATTTGGGGCAGACACACGCTAGCGGGTGCAACAGCTATCTACCTATGCACACTAAACCCAATAATGTGACTGTTTGATGTAAGGGTATTTACTTTGTCAAAATCACATGTCAAAAGATACAGTATGTTTTAATGGTTATAAAGCTTTGAGCAAGAGTGTAAACATCTATTAAGTTCTCAGACAGCATTTTTCCTCCTTTGCCTGTGTGTTTTGTGTATGGTTTTATGTCTGTGTGGTTAATGTCCATTGCACTGCACCCAAAGGTGGATTGCAGCAGGCTAGTGAGCTTATGTGGCCAAAACTCCCTGGCTTAGCACATTCTAGCATTCTTGTAATCCTCGTCTTCATGGTCACTGCAGAGAAGCTGTGAGCTCTCAGAGCAGTCTGCCTCATCTGGGGCTGCCATGGGAAAGCTACATGGAAATAAAACCCTCGTGGGCTTTGTCTTTGCTATTATATTGCAAACGGAATCTCCTTTTTCTGTCTTCACTGCACAGCTGTAGCCACAACAGGGCTTTGGTTCGGCTTCGCTCAATGCTTTTCCGCCCGCTAAGCAAACGGGGCAACTGTAACTTCCTCTTGAAGAGTAAAGATTCCATCCCCAAAAAGCACTTCTGCCCCAGGAGATCCGAGCCTTGTCCATTACCTTTATCTTTGCCGGTATCCGATTCTAGCAATGCATCCTCTGAATTCTTTACACGATTCCCATTGGCAAGTAGCAGGCTGCCCTTTGCCAGCGAAGGCTGGGTATTAAATTGTTATCTCTTATCCTTGTTAACTTGTAATGTAAACAAACCTAAAAACGATTTCACAAAACCATGTCCCCGAAGAACTAATTGTAGTATTGCAATTGCTGCACCCTTCTGAAACATTGCTAGCCTGAGCCCGTGTTCGCTGTCGCCTAGATCTCAACTCCTTTTGAGGTATGTAGAGTATTATGCAACTTCAAAACGTATTGGAAAAATCCCTGCGGCTCAGCCCTGCGGCTGTAACTGAAGGCTACCGAGCACAGCCGTCGTACCTTGTGTTACCTCTGAGTGCAGCTACATCTAGTGGATTGCTGCCTTTTCTTCTTGCCAAACCCTCATTCCAAACTCCACCTTAACCAAAATAGCATATTCCTGCTGCAGCCTAATGTCGGCAAAAAGCCTCCAGCCAGAAGATAAATCTCTTCTATTAGTTAATGGTAGGTTAAAAAACGATTCATGTCTTACCGTATGTGGAAGACGAATGCTATATTTAGGCTTTATTACCAACCCTTCGAGGTGTATTTGCTCTGGTGAGTTATGTCCATGTATTAAAACAGAACCTTTCTATGACCGTCTTTAAGTATAGATGGAAAAAAATACCCGTGGTTGCAATCCTAAACTCTGATCAAAAGATGAAATATGCTGATAAATTCTCTATGCTGCCTATGTCACAGGGTTCATTACAATCTTGAGAGAACAGCAGTGTAGTTACGGTTTCAAAGTTCAACTGGCTACAGGGTGCCCCGCTATAAGTCGCCCCGGTATCCATCCGTTCTGCACTGAAGTTGTAGACGCTTGTAGGAGCTGATGCGTTCTTAGTCCTCCCAATCACCGCTCTCAAGTTGCATGGAAAAAAAGCCCCACCCAGTTTGCGCAAATGGAAGTCAGCTGCAGGGGAAAAATTCCCCACTTTGAAGTTGTCTCACTGTAAGTCCACGTTTTTTGGAATGTCTCTTGGCCTTACAGTGAGGATGGCCTGTATATACTTCAGGTGCCTGGAGCCCTTGAACAAAGGTATCTTCTGAGCTGACGTAGCTTGTGCTTGTTCTCAGCCCAATTGCAAGTTGTTTGTGGAATTCTGTGGGGCCTCTCTCCAGCTGGCCTGTAAGATTTTTGTGGCGGGGCCCAGGTGTTTCCACAAACCCTAGGACGTTGATGTCTGTCCTGATTGGGGCGTCTACATGCTCCCACAAAGCAAACCGCAGATCTCCAAACATGGAGGGGGCGTGCGGTCCGGGCTTTCCCAGAACGACTGCTCCTAGAGGGAGGTTTTCCAAAGGAACTCAGCACCCACAATTGGAGCCAGATTTTCAAACTGCTCATTCCCGGTTTAGGCACCTAAATAAGGGGCCGGGCTTTCAAATGTACTCCCCACCCAGCAGCTCCTCTTGCCCTCCCTAGGAGCGGCGAGCAGTACGCCGAACCCTCGCCTTGTTCTCTGTGGGAAACCTGGGGTTTGAGTCTGAGGCTGCTAGGTGTTGGGTGCCTTCAGCTCCCACTTTATCGCAGCTGTTACAGCCATTTCTGACCCATCTCCCCGGTCTCCATGTTGTTCACTTACCTGTGGGCTTTGGTCACCTGCCCCCGTTGAACGTAGCGTACAGCTTCCTCACGGGCTTAGCCAGCATGTTTCCAAGTACTCTCTTCCCCTTCCTCGAAAGGTGAACCCTACCCCTGCTCAGCGGCCCTTCTTCCTGGAGCAGCATCCTGGGGTCACGGAAACAAAAGCCCGCCTGGCGCCACCCTCTTTGCAGCCAGGCATTCCCCTCCAGACACACCCGTCTCTCGTGGGAAGGAATTCAGCCCTGTAGCCTGCAACGTATCATTTAAATCTGCTTCTGCACCCAGTGACTGGAAGGTGGCAAATGTGAGGCCATTTTTAAGAAACTGGCTCCCGAGGCGATCCCAGCAATTAGACTGCTTAGCTTGACTTCAGTGCCAGGCAAGCTTTGTTGAAACTACAGTAAAAAACAATATTGTCGGACACACAGCTGAACATACCTTGTTGGGGACGAGCCAACGTGGTTTTTGTAAAGGGAAATCCTGCCTCACCGACCTACTGAATTTCTTAGAGGGGGTCAAGAAGCATGCAGAGAAGGGGGATCCAGTGGATATCGTGTACTTAGATTTTCAGAAGCCCTTAGCGAGGGACCTTGTCAAAGGCCCTTAAGCACGGGACGCTACCACGGGATAAGGGGGAAGGTCCTCTCGTGGGTTGGCTAAACAAAGGGTTAGGTATAAATGGCAGGGTCCAGAATGCAGAGCAGTAACTAGTCGTGTCCCCAAGGGGTCGGGTCTGCCTCTGGTCCCTTTCAACATCTGCGTAAATGGTCTGGAAAGGGGGTAAACAGGGAGGTGGCAAAACTTGTAGATGATCCTGAAGTACTCCAGAAAGTTAAGTCCCAGGCAGAAGGATCCCTCAAAACTAGGTGACTGGGCAATAAAATGGCAGATGACGTTTCCTGTTGAGCAATGCAAATCAATGCACATTGGAAACTGAATCCCAGCTATTTACTCCTTCTCCTAACACAAGAATTAGGGGACGTTCCTGCTAAGCTTCACAGCTTCCCATTAAGCCCTGCATGGGCTCAGGGCTGCAGAGGGGGGAGCTACCTCATGCCAGACCCCGAAGCAGCTCCATGCCGTGGCTGGCGGGGAAGCAGGTGGGGGTCCCCAAGGCTCCGGGTGCAATCCAGGGTTGCCCAGTCACCAGGACAGGCAGGCACCAGTGCCGTCGGTACCACGCTGCACGGTTCTTTTGCAAATACTTTGTAAAGGACTGTTGTGTGTACCATGGGATAGAACGTGCCAGCATGTGGTCACACTGGAACTCCTTTCCGTGGGATGAGGTGATGGCCAGAAGCACCACTTGGTTCCCCAAAGTTGAGTTAACGAAGGCTAGAGCCTTCGATGGCCGTTAGCCAGGATGGTCAAGGATGCATCCCCTGCTCCAGTGTCCCTAAACTTCCGGCTGCTGGGAGCTGGGACGGGATGACTGGGTGGGATCACTGGAACTTGGCCTGTTCTGTGCTGTTCTTTCCCTCTGGGGCACCTGGCGTTGGCTGCTCTGGGAAGACAGGCTAGTGGGCTGGGCTAGACGAGGGATGTTAAATGTCGGTTAATTGAATGGTTGGGTAACCTTATGAATTCTTACTGGTTGTCGACTAGTCTGTAGTCCCTGGGGGTGGGGCCGGCAGCCAGTGCGCTCCGACCTCTCTCCCGGGGAGCCCCCGGCCACTCCTCTGTATCAGAGGCAGCAGTGCGGGGAGCCAGGCGGGACCTGGTCCACGAGGGGAGCCTGTTTAAAATCTAATAAAGAGGCAGCACCACGGGGTAGTAACAGCCCCTGTCGGGGGGGGGGTCTGAGTTCCTGGACCTGGCGTGAGCCAGAACTGAACCAGGCTGCCTGCCTGCCTGCCCAGCTCCTAATATGTTTTAAATGCAGAGCCGCAGCAGGGGTAGGTCCCAGACCCGTTGCTGGCCAGCCTGCTAAAACATTTACTGGCAAAACGGGGGGGAGGGGGGATGTGGTCCATAGCGTTAACCTACAAGCTTCTGCGTCTCGGTTAATCGGTCAGGCGACTGCACTGTTCCATCCCTACGCTAGATGGGCCCTGGTTCTGACCCAGTGTGGCTTCTGCATTCAGGCCTAGCTCCTTCAGTCACTAGCGTGTGAGCAGAGAGACCGGGTGGGTGGGGCCATATCTGGGTGGGACCAGCCTTTGCTGGCGAGAGACTGGCTTTCCAGCGCAGGCTGAGCTCTGCGTCCGGCCTGAGCCAGGCAGTCTGTCCATGTGCTGGGCGCCACGGGCTCTCCATGGAAGTTCGCCCACGTGCTACAAGCGACGAGGCTGAGGCCTAGAATGCATCTGGTGATCCCAACGTTCCTCACCCCTCTCTCTGTCTCAGTCCACTAGGCCCTGGGTCAGGAGCTTCCCTAGGGTTATGGAAGTTGTGACATTGCTGATCCGGCTTTCAATAGCAACAGGAAGCAGGGACCTGCGACTGCAGGAGCTCGAAAGCCCGAGGGAGGAAGTGCAGGTGGAATGAGGTGGCCATACAGAAGGGACAGGTTATGGTCTCAGGCGTCTGCTGCAGGAACGTTGGTTTGACCCGGGTCTAGGGAGCCTTAGCTCGTTCCTGGATGATGATTTTTGACTCTTGCTCGTTCTCTGCCCCCGCCACGTGCCTGTGAGCAGTTATTCTGACTGACGAGGAGGTCCAGAGGAAGAGACAGCTGATAATGAGGCGGAAGGAGGAGGAGGCTCTTAAAGAAAGCATGAAGCCCAAGTTGTCAGAGGAGCAGCAGAGAGTCATCGACGTGCTTCTCGAGGCCCATCGCAAAACGTACGACCCCACCTACTCTGACTTCACTCAGTTCCGGGTAGGTTCCAGGGCCGGTTTCTCTCCCTTCGCTCTCTGGCGCACGCGACTGCCCGTTTGCTTGATGGGGCGGCCCTCCAGTGGTGGTAGAAGGCTTTGCCGTAATTCTGATCGGTGATTTGTCCCCCTTGCCTGCTCTGACCCAGTGCTGCAGCATGATGTGCTGAGAGCTTCCTCTGGGGGAGAGCGATGGTCTCGAGTCCCCCAAAACCTTGTTTATGCCCCCGGGCTCAGAATGCAGGAGCTTGGGACACTCGCTGCCTTCCCCTGCGAGTGCCAGCGAGCTGTTCTCCCAGAACATCGTTCCGGCGGCGCTCGGCGTCCTGCCACGAACACCCGTGCCGCTGCCCGTCCCCGAAAGGGAGTAAATCCAGCTGGATGTCTGTCCAGGGCCCTGCTGTAATGCTAGCAGACACTGTGGGCTTCAACCAGACGTTCCTGAGGGAGATTCCTTAGGTCACATTGGAGCCGATATGGCTACGCACTTAGTGACACTTCTCTGTGATCTGCAAGGGCTTTGGAACAGAGACAAAGGTGCAGTGATCGTATAGACCCTTTCAGCCTGTGTTTTCAATTGTCTGCTCCTCATGACACTCCAGTTTATTTTCTTATTTCAGTAGCGATCTGAATATTCAGCCTTTCAGGTTGTGCTGGACGCTCTGGATGAGCCTGGCAGGTCCCATCCCCAGCAGGCGTAAATCAACTTGGCTTCATTGATTCACACAGCCAAGGAACTGAGCCGGAAAGTGGAACTGTAGTAGCTTAAAATTCGGAGAAAAACCGAAACAACGTTACTACTGCTCCTGCTCTGTTGACCCGCCTCGTTTGAGACGGCTGACACAATCACTCGTTAATTTTAAGTTTAGAATTGTATTAAAATGGTGTCTTAAACCAAATCAAAGTGGAATTAGGACGGAATGTCCCAGTGCAAAAGGGGACACGCGGATGAAGCTCCTGGTAGCCAAATTTACAATACTTCTAAATTGGCCTGCAACGTTGCCATGACAACCTGCCATCCATCCCAGGACCAAGTGACTAACCCGCCCGTTCCCCCGCGTGGGGTTGGGGGACGTTGATACTGCGCCTGTTGGGCAGAGCCCCAGCCAGGAGTGACGTGAGCCGCCTGCTGTAGAGAGGAAAAGCTCAAGGGTCCAGCTCTGCTCCCCTTGAAAGAACGGGGCGCAGAGGTAGCACAGAGCATTGCTCCAAATCTCTTCCCCAGCCGGGGCCAGGACTGAGCTTGCGACTGGCCCTCTCCCGCGCTGGGAGGACGCATGGAAGAATGTGGCGGCACCTTCTCCGAGGTATCGTAATTCTCCTGTTCTGTTCCAGCCTCCAGTGAGAGCCAGCTCGAGCAATAGAATGGTAACGAGGTCGTCGTCCGTCCTAACGCATGGCTCCTCCTCCGAAGACTCGTCCGACACGTTCAGCAGTTCTCCAGGTACGCGATGCCCCTCTCCCGCATGGTCACGCAGCTCCGTCAGACGAGGCCTTTAAGCCATTGAGGTTGTGTTTTAAAGAGCCGCTTTGTTCTGATTCCTCAGCTCCTTCCTTTGGGAAGCGACACGCCTTCCCCTCCCCGCCACACCCTCCCATGCATACCTAATGGGCGGGACGGGCCCAGTCCCACTGCCGTCCATGGGGAGTGCTCATGTGTTTCGAGGCCTGGGTGGATCGTGGCCTAAGTCCACGTTCGGCTTCTAGCGCGAGATCACTTTAAGGTCTCCTTGAGCGAGGAGAGAGCCCATCCTCTGCTGCCTGCTGGTGCGGCGCTCGGGGTGGAAGGAGGGGACAGGAATCAAAGGGGCAAGGAGTTGAGTGGAAGAGGAGGCCCCCCGTGTCTGGAGGGCTGTGTGGCCGGGAGGGAATGGGCAGTGGCGGAGGACAGTGGCTTTAGCAAATAGCGGTGTTAGCACGGAGCTGGACTGCCCGGGACCAGCGGTGCCGCAGCTGTTGGGGAGCAGGAAGGAACTTGGCTCGGAGGAGGGGCAGCTGGTTAGGATGCTACAGAGAGCGAAGCCAGCTGGGGGAGGCGGTAGGCGGAGGGGATTCCGGGGACAGAGAGGGAGCCATAGTCCCCCTGGGAGGGGTTGTTCAGAAAAGGGCAACAAAAATGCTGAGGGGTTTGGAACGGATCCCATGTGAAGAGAGATTAAAAAGACTTGGACTATTCAGCCTGGAAAAGAGGAGACATGGCGGGATATGGGAGAGGTCTATACAATCATGAGTGGTGTGGAGAAAGTGAATAAGGAAAAGGCATTTACTTACTCCCACAATATAAGAACTAGGGGTCACGCAATGAAATGAAGAGGCAGCAGGTCTAAAACAAAAGGAAGCTTTCCTCCTTGCCAGAGGATGCAGTGAAGGCGAGGACTTTAACAGATTCATGGAGGTTAGGTCCCTCAGTGGCCATTAGCCAGGCTGGGTAGGAATGGTGTCCCTCGCCTCTGCTTGTCTGGAGATGGCTCACTTGAGGATTCCCTGTTTCTGTTCCTTCCCTCTGGGGCACCTGGCATTGTCCACTGTGGGCAGCCAGGACACTGGGCTAGTTGGACCTTCGGTCTGCCCGGCCTGGCCACTCTGATGTGGTGTTGCAGGCATGTGTCTGCACAGCAGGGAGGAGTGGGGGAGTGGGGACAAGAGAGCAGCAGCGGGAGTGAGGTGGGGGAAGAGTGGGCAGCCCAGACCTGCTGGGGCTGGCAGTTGCAGGGGCAGTGGGGGTAGCACAGCGGAGGTGACTGCAGGCCCGGGGGTGAGCACCGAGGCATGGGGAGGGGGGTGCAGGCGGCTGGGGGCTGATGGGGATGGTTGCCCGTGTGCGATGCAGCTGGTGAATGTGAGGCTGGTTTTGAAAACAAACCGTTCGTGTTGCCTTGGTGCCCCGGCTCTCCTCGCTGCCCCTGGGGCTTTGGGAGGCTCCTTTTCCCTGTCGCGCCAGTCGGCTCCTTGGACACTGGCTGCGGCCGCTCTTCTCCCTGCCGTGTGCGTGCCAGCTGCCACCGGAGGGCAGGGTGCAGGTGGTGCCCGGCGCCGCGATACAAATGCTGTGCCCGGGCAGCGATGTGTTTTGACTCTCTCTGCTTGGCTGAGAGCAAACTTCCTGTCCTGGGAATCCGGGCAGCCAAGATCAGTCTCCACCCTCTCCCCTCCAGAGTCCATCGAGCACCGGATGTTCTCCAGCATGGCGCTGAGCGAGGACTCTGACGAAAGCCCGTCGGTGGACGTGAGCCTCTCGCACCTCTCCATGCTGCCGCACCTGGCGGACCTCGTCAGCTACAGCATCCAGAAAGTGATTGGCTTTGCCAAAATGATCCCAGGCTTCCGGTAAGGATGGGCTCGTGGCCTGGAGCCTGGCCGGCGGCGCGTGGCGCGGTGGTCGAAATCGCTCGTGTCTCTCCTGCTTGGTCCTTTTCCTCTGCTTGACTCGTCTCCGCTGCTGCCTCCGCCAAGCGCTGGGCTGGTGTTAGGGCTAAGGGAGGTGTCACTGATCGCCCCCCCCTCCCCCTCTCGGTGTGCAGGGACCTGATGGCAGAGGACCAGATCGCCTTACTGAAGTCCAGCGCCATCGAAATCATCATGCTCCGCTCCAACCAGTCGTTTTCCCTGGAAGACATGGCGTGGTCCTGCGGGGGCAACGAATTCAAGTACCAAGTCACGGACGTCACCCAAGGTAAATGAGCTCCGGCTACCACTGGGTCTGGGGCCACTTGGTGAAGGTGGGTTACGATTTCCCCGAACCCGACCCTTCACGCAGATTCTTCCAATGTAACGCCGCTTTGGGGGTGCAAACTGAGATCCAGGCTGAGGTAAGTGGTGGTAGCTGGGACAGGGTGCTGGCACGCAGCTCATCCTGCACAGCGCCCCAGTGCCAGGCCCTCGCCCCCATGGACGTTCCAGTGGCGCCCCACAGCGCATGCACGCGGAACAGCCTAGCTGGCCATCTGCGAATAACACCCCTTGGGGTATTGACGGCAGGCACAGACGGAGCAGGAGCCTCTCCAGCTGGTGGAACGATTCTCTGCCAAAGTCACCCAGCTGTTCTTCCGCCCTGCATGGGACAGGGCATCTTATCTGGCCCATTTTCACTGTCTCCCACCCCCAAAGGAACCAGAAATCAGTGATTTTTAAGCATTCCTGCGGACGGACTAAAGTAGAGTCTGATTTGATGTTGCTACATCCCAGAAGAGCTCCAAGTCCGAATGGAGCTCTGGAACACACACCTGCCAGGAGTCCTCAGGAACTCAATCTGCTTAATGTATCTAAGGCTATGTCTAGACTGCAGCGCTTTCCCGGGATACAGGATGGTACCCTGGAAAACAATGTCGCGTCCTAAGAACACCTCCACTTTTTCGGAAAAACTTTCAAAAAAGTGGACGCGCTCTTTCGCCGTCCCTGTAAACCTCATTTTACAAGGGAGAAGATGTGTCGAAAGAGGACTTACTTCCGAAATGTGGCGCTGTGTAGACGCGCCAAATTTCGGAAAAGCCTCTTTCGACAGTAAAGTGGAAAAAGATACACAAATTGTGCACTGCAAACTGTGTTTCTTTTTCCAACTTACCCTTGCAGTCTAGACGTAGCCTGTGAGGCAACGGTCAGTCTAGACGTACCTGTGCCCAGAGAATGGATCTGATCGAGGGATCCTTAATCTGTCCGGTGAAGGCTTTCTCACGCCTTAGGGCAGGCCCTCCAGAGCAGTGGTGTGTTCTATAATTAGCTTCCCCCAGGCCAGTAATGAATGGGACTCCTGGGTCACTAGACACGGTCCCCTCAGACTCACCAGTCTATCTTGCACCCAGACAGACAACTGTACCATAAAAGGCCATTTCTGAAACCAAACCCCCCACCCCCAGCCCCAGGAGACCAGTCACTGACCCCAGGTCAGCCTGGCAGTGAGATCTGAGCTTCCACCAATGCCGGTCTTGCCGCTGCCGTTGGGTGAGGCACCTGGGAATCCTGCGTCCAGAGCTCACGGGCTGCGTGTTGAGTAGCCCTGCCTTAGAGGCTACACAGACAAGGTCCTGGCTCCAGAGCCTTACCATTTAGCCAGAGTCTGCTCAGGAGAGAGGCCCAGGAACAAGCCCCAGGGAGACTGTGGGTCTGGAGGAGGCGCATTGGCCGAGCGAGGGGCAGGGCCCCATAATTAGAGCAGCAGCACTGGGATGTATTCGCCGGGCGACACCGGCTCAGTTGCTTGTGACAACTCTGGTTCGGAGCAGGCCAGTTTTCAGCCCCTCGTTTGCTCTTCTCCCGCTGCCCCGGCTGGGAGGCGTTGAGGGGCCGGGGGGGGGCGGTCGCCTGGCCGCTGACCGCCAGGAGCGCTGGCTTGCGGGAGGCCCTCGAGCAGCGCGGGAGGATGTTCTGTGGCTTTTCTCTTCCAGCCGGCCACAGCCTGGAGCTGCTGGAGCCGCTGGTGAAATTCCAGATTGCCTTGAAGAAGCTGAAACTTCACGAAGAGGAGCACGTGCTCCTGATGGGCATCTGCATCCTCTCCCCGGGTAAGGGCCACGGGGGTCTGGCTGCCTGCACCGCGCTCGGAGCCGCTAAGCGCTGCGCTGCCGTGGGAGGAATTGGGGCTGCCGCCACCAGCCAGGGCCTAGTCCACTAACCGCCAGCCCCGCCAGGAACCGGGGCATGGCCCCGCAGCCCTCCCAGCCGCCACCGCGCCAGGGAGCAGCCGGCTTAGGCTCACGCGTGGCGTGCCAAGGTGCTGGGGGGCTGCCCCAGGTCCCTTTGGCGACTGATGCCAGTGCACAGCAGTGACTCATGGGGGGCCCTCGCTTGGTAGGGTGCCCCCGGGGCTCTGCTTTGCCTGTTGGTTTTCCTGTGGACTTCGAGCCGGCTGTGTCCGGTGAAGCCTTCTCCGACCTGGGACTGGCCAGCCTGAGGGCTTGCATCTCCCCTGGGCCATGCTGCCATCAGCAGTGGTGCCCGAGCTGGCTCCCCCTCTCACAGAAGGGGGGCTGAGCAGGCGTGCCATGGAGGGCTCTGTGGCCCTGGAATTAGCACCGGAGTCAGGGTACGTCTACACAGCTGCACTTGTCCACGTCCACACCGCTGGCCGCTAGGGCGAAACAATGTCGAAATCCGGTCGAGCGGGAGGACTTACTCCGACGCCCGCACCCCGCTGTACGGGAGGCCGGGGGAAGGGCTGTGTAGATGCTTCCAGTTTCGAAATAAGCTGTGGGCGTGAGGGAGCTCAACATGCGCAGCTTACGTGGCGTTAGCCCTGCTGTGTAGACGCACCCTGAGCAGGCCCAGGGCTTGCCTGCGAACAGTGGGAGGGGGCCAGAGTTTTCAGGGAGGGCCGGGCCGTGCTGAAATGTGGGTGGAAGGGCAGGCTGGAGGGTGGTTCTGCTGAGACCAGCCCTCCCGGTGAACCCCGACCCCACATGACTGGTGCGCTCTGCTCTCTAGACCGGCCAGGCGTGCAGGACACGGCGCTGGTCGAGTCCCTCCAAGACCGCCTCTCCGAGGTCCTGCAGACCTACATCCTGTGCAAGCACCCGCCCCCTGGCAACCGCCTGCTCTATGCCAAGATGATCCAGAAGCTGGCCGACCTGCGGAGCCTGAACGAGGAGCACTCCAAGCAGTACCGCTGCCTGTCCTTCAAGCCCGAGCACAGCATGCAGCTCACCCCGCTGGTGCTGGAGGTGTTTGGCAATGAAATCTCCTGACTCGGCAGCCAGGCCGGCGCCCCCCGGAATTAAGGGATGGCTCAGCCTGGTGAGCGGAGGGCGCGGCCCTGCCCCAGCCTCTGTCCACAGACCGTTGAGTTTCACACTACTGGAGGGGACAGCGTTTTCTGCAGATCTTCAGGCCCCTGGGCCGGCTTGCTGCAGTGTGGCAGCCAGCCCAGCTAAGCTGCTTTATTTTCCCCAGTGAGTGGCTTTCCTGCTTGCCTGCCTTCTGCACCCGGCTCGCACGTCCCGGGGCTGCCCTGAGACCAGGGCCTCTGCTCTTTCTGCCTTCTGCGCCCGGATCGCATGTCCCGGGGCTGCCCTGAGACCAGGGCCCCTCTGCTCTTTCTGCCTTCTGCACCCGGATCGCACGTCCCAGGGGCTGCTCTCGAGACCAGGGCCTCTGCTCTTTCTGCCTTCTGCACCTGGCTCGCACGTCCCGGGGGCTGCCCTGAGACCAGGGCCTCTGCTCTTTCTGGCTTGTTTTACAGAGAAGAACCAGAAGTGCCAGGCTGTGGTCGGGGGAGAGGGTTGAGATGTGATGTGAGTGGAATTCAGGGGTTTGCTGAAGCCCTCATGCCGTGTGGAGAGAGCCGTTCCGTCCCTTCTGAAGGCCTGAGGTGCTGCCTCGTTCCACCCAGAGCCAGCTGAATGATCCCAGCCTGTGCCCCCACGCCCTCCCCAGTTACCTTCCTCTCAAACAGGAGGGGAAAATCGCTGCCCTGCTGTCTGAGCCCTCCGGTTGGCCCAGGCCTCAGAGGCAGCGGCACGCTCTGGTCTGAGTCCGTTGCCGTGACCGGAAGGAGGGGGCTGTGGGGAAGGACAGTCGTCTCCCAGCTTGCTGAGCGACGCAGCCGGACTGGAAGTGGCCTCTGTCCGTTTCCCCACTGATCCGTGAGACTCTCCTGGGCGCATGGATAGCGAAAAGCAGGAATCTCCACGCTAGTCCCCACGCGGTGCCGTTCCTGTGCCAGCGTCCCTGCTGCCAGCTGTCGAGATGAGACCTCACATAATTCATCGGGAACCAGAGCTGCCTGTCAGCCGGGGGTGGCTCCAGGCCTGGCTCTCGGCTGGACAGTTCACCAGTAGCTTTGAGCAGATCACTTGCCAAGCCTGCGGCATGCAGCGCCTCGAGAGAGCGCAGTGGGAACGAAGGGAGACCCTCCCAGCTCCCTGCCCTGCGGTGTCCTGTGGGCAGCACCGTTTCAGCCTCTACCTGCAGGACTCGCTCCCCGGGGGCCTTAGCGAGCGGGGGCAGGGCTCAGCCAGCAGGACTCGCTCCCTGGGGACTTTGGCGGGGGCCCTCAGGCACCAGGACACGCTCCCTGGGGACCTTAGCGAGCAGGGGGGCTCAGTCACCAGGACTTGCTCCCCGGGGACCTTAGCGAGCGGGGATCCCACAGCTCTGCTTGTGGGTTCTGTGAAACGGGGTGTTTCTTCTTCAAAGGATGCTTTTGCTCTGGGTCCTGTGCAGAGGGTTCTGCCAGCTCTCGGCTGTGCTCGCGCCCGCGGGCCGATGGTCAGTAGAAGAATTGGATCTGAATATAAAAGGGGACCCCCTCCTCCCTGAGGAACGTTTCCAGCAAGCTGAGGTTCCAACGGGAACCAAGACCCCCTGTGCCGTGCTGGGGTGTTGCTGCGCTGGGCGGCAGCGTTCGCTGCACACTGTTCCCGTGCGTGTCCGCACAGCTCGGCTGTGGGCGCAGGCAGAGGAGCGGGTTGGGAGCCAGCTGTATAAAATGCAGCTGTTAAGTCTGTCGAATCTCCAGAGAGCCCAAAGTGATCCCCTGCCGGGTAGGGGAGGCTGCAGGAAGGGTCAGCCAGTCCCTGGTGGAAGTGTGTGACTAAGAAATGGCTGCTCTGCTGTTTCTCTTGGGTCCGGCGAGAGCTCCCCCGAATGGAAGCGGGTCCTTTGCGAGCGTCAGGCGCCTGGAGCTTCCTGACCGCGCAGGTAACCTGGTTCCTGGCCGAGCCAGTTTGAGCGCTCGCTCGGAGCCCAGGGACCCACCTGTTCCTGGGCCTCGACGCGTGTCTGAGAAGCGGTGGGAAGGCAGCTCCCTGTCCTCCATCCGGCTACCCCCGGGCGTGAAACCAGTGCCTTGAACGGAATGCCTTGCTGCTGCACCGCGGCTGCCCGCGCGCGCTTGTGCGGTGCCTCTTCGCACCTTTGCCTGCTTCCATGTCTGTGCCCCCACCTGTTCTGCTTCTCCGTCCTACCCCTCCCACCTCAGCACTGCCCCCGGCAGCCTCAAATGCAGTGCTGTTCCTCCATGTGTCTAGCCTCAGCTAGCTGGCTTCTGAGGCACAATCTGCGCTGCCCACCCCGCCCCTGCTAGGCCTCGTTTCCCCGCTTTCCGGCGTCTCCTTCAGCCTGTCGCCGACTGAGCTGGTTGGAACATTGATGGCGGGGGAGGGCGTTTTTTATTTTAAAATACAGTTTAAATCGCCCCTGGAAAATGTTGACTTTTGGTCAGAACCCCAGGCAGTGCTGGGCTGGCCCCAGAAGAGCTGAGATTTCCCCCAGGAGGCAAACGGGAGACTGTCATCAAAGCCCCGATATCTTTGGAAAAGCTGCTTCCGAAAACTCTCAAGCAGCCCTGCCCTGACTCCAAACCCCTCCTCCTTGCTTTGCTGTGCTGCTCCCGTGCCTGCCCTTTTGGCAACCGGCCGGAGGGGGCTAAAACCACCTCCGCACACTAAAGTGGGAGCCATGCACAGCACCACTTACGCACCTCCCCACCTGGGCCCCAGATCTGCTGCTGGGTGCTCCCAGGGCACAGCGGGGCCTGCTGCGCCAGAACAGGCGGGAAGCAGCCCTAGCACTCCCGCTGAGCCATTCCCCCAGAGGTAAGCCACCCCCAAGAACCAATCCCCTGCCCCAGCCCTGAGCACCCCCAAACACTTCGTTCCCCCCACACACACCCTCCTGCACCCCAACCCCAGAGCCCACACACTAAGTCCAAAGACACAACTATGCTGGCTCACTGGATGCAAGGAGACAGTTTGAAAACCACTGTTCCAGGCCGTTTGCTTGAGCTTGCGCTTTCTCTCTCCTGAAACCATTGTGCACAACAGCGAAGAGCCACCACTGGGAAGAGTTAGCACTAAAGTCAGGGCTCAACTGGAGAAGCTGAACGTATCGACAACCAGGTGAAATAGGGAGATCTGCTTTTAATTTCCTATAATCATGGCTTAGTGAAAAGCAAACATTTCTTTAAGGTGGTGGGGAAAGAGGCTAGGGGGGTTTTAAATATTGATCCTGTTATAACAATTTAAGTTATAAATATGCAGAATGATTGCACCAAATTTTTGTTGAGTAATTTAGTGTCAAAATGTAAATAACTATTTAATATAGTGGAAATTGTTTTATTGTCAAATGTAAATCAGATTTTAAGGAAAGTATTTAAATCAGTCAAAGCTGCTCTTTTGAATTGCTACAAGCGTGATTTTATTTTTCCATTTTGTGCAAGTAAAAGAAGTGTGCACAATATCTAAGTGAAACTTCTGAATGTGAAACAACTGTTTTGTTGCCTTGTGTAATATAAATTGTAAGGCAATGCACTTTATAAATAAAGATGTAAAAAATGACTTTAATTAGTGATGAAAAACAGAGATGGCTGCTCTCTCTCCAAACTCTCCTCCCCTCCCCCCCTCTTTGTTGTCCATCAGAAAAAGCTCTAGGCAGGGCCCAGGACGGGGGTATCGAAGTAGGAAGAAATGTGACTGCGACGCCCACTTCAGGGCCTTGCTGCTCTGGCAAAGGGTGTTGGATGCTGTTTCATATTTGTAATATGCTGTTGCCTTCTCAATAAAACGTTGGGTGTTGTGCAAAGCTCAGTTCAGCGGGGCTGGTTTGCGTGTGGGACTTGTCAAGCAGACAGTGCTTCCCCCGCTGGGCGTCCTGGCTCTGCTCCCATTACCATTTACCGTGGGCTTGTCTACAGGAGGGGGAGAAGATTGACTGGCCGGCCGTCGATCTTTCAGGGTTCGATTTAGCGGGACTAGTGTAGACCTAGGCCTAGGGTCCTGCCACTTCTGCTCCCGATGCAGCAGGGGAAAACGGAGCCTGAGATTAGGGAGGTTAAATTTCGAAGAATTGGCTAATCGAGTCGTTGATAGAATTCCCATTGACCCTGCTGGCCGCCTGCGGCTCCTGTGCCTTTCAAGGGGAGAGGTGCAGCCGCCAGCCTGTGCGGGTGGGGTCCCTGCTCACCGTTTCCCCTACTGCACCTCTGCCACTCCTAGCGCACCTCCCCCCCACCTCCATGAAGCCGCTGCTGGGGGAAACTAGCTTTTAGGTGGCTCCCGCAGCACTGGCTCCTCTCCCCAAGTACAGAAGCAGCAAGAGGGGAAGGGAGAGGCCCAGGACCCCAGGTCCTCGTGCTCCCCTGGAGCTAGCGCTTCCAGTTGCTGGGTGAATCTTAGCGCAGCCTGGCATGTGGCCCAGTGGGGGGATCCTGGGGTTGCGCTGGGATGGGGGGGGTCGGAGTCACTGGGGCCCTGCGGCTGCACAAAGTGGCGCATTCCCAGCCTGCCCAGGGCTGTGGAAACTTCAGGGCCCCCCCTGCCCTGGCCTCGCCCCCTGAGCCCCCCAGACTGGCCCTGCCCTGCCCGGCCCACCGAGCTCCCCCAGACTTAGGGTTGCCAGGTGTCTGGTATTTTTGGCTCTTGTCCAGTAAAAAGTTCAGAAAATACCGGACACGTAAAATGTCCTAAAATGTCCGGTATTGTCTGAGTTTTTTCCCCAGCCAGGGGGTGAAAATACCAGCTTGTCCGGGTCCATACGGGACCCCTGGCCCCCCTGGACACAGTGGGCAATTGGGCCCAGCCCCCCCCTCCCCGCGGTTAGCCTGGTTCTGCAGGGGCGCTGTCTGCCGGAGCGGGGGCGGGGCGAGCTGGCCTGTGGGGGAGCAGGGCCCCCCCCGTTCGCAAAGGGGCCAGGCCGGGTTAACTGTAACTTGGGGGGGGTTGGGGGGGTATTTTTGTGCTCAACTTTGGTCCCCCCCCCCCTTTCAACACATTTTTTCCCCGGTGGGTTTTGGGGGGGGGGGGGTATTTTGGTTAAACCATCCGGCAACCCTACCCGGACTGGCCCCGCCCACCGAGCTCCCCCGGGCCCGGCTCGGCCCCGCCCCCTGTGGGCGGGACTCCCGCGCCGGCCGCACGTGGCAAGGGAGGGCAGAGGCCGGGCAGGAAGTGGCGCTCGTTGGCCTGGGCGCGCATGCGCGGGGCGCGGCGGGGCATGCGCAGTGGCGGCGGATGGGGCCCGGGCTGCGCGCCGCCCGCCTGCTGCTCCGCCCCCAGCCCATGGCGGGTCCCGGCCCCGCGCGGCCCCGCAGCGCCCCCCCCCCGCGGCCCCCCCCGCGCATCGGCACCCACGGGGCACCTTCCACTGCGACGAGGCGCTGGCCTGCTACCTGCTGCGGCTGCTGCCCCAGTACCGCGGGCCCCTGGACCCCTGCCCCTCTGGCTGCCCCCCCCCTGCCCCCATCGGACCCCAGCGGGGGACCCCCCGCCCCCATCGGGCCCCCGCCCCTCGGGCCCCGCCTGCCCCCCCCCAGCGGCCCCCGCCCCTCTGGCTGCCCCCGACCCCCCTGCCCCCCATCGGACCCCTGACCCCTGCCCCTCGGGCCCCTGACCCCGCCCCTCTGGCTGCCCCCGGGCCCCGCCCCCATCGGGCCCCGACCCCCGCCCCTCTGGCTGCCCCCGGACCCCGCCCCATCGGGCCCGCGCCTGCCCCCTCAGGCCCCCATCGGGCCCCCGGCTGCCCCCGACCCTCCTGCGACCCCCTTCGGACCCCCTGATCGGCCCCTGCCCCCGGATCCCCCCATCCGGCCCCTCGCCCCCGACCCTCCCACTCTTCTTCCAAATCAGGGCCTCCAGAGCTGCCCCCGGGACCCTCCCTCTCCTGAGCGCCCCGCACCTGAATATCCCCCGAGACCTTCTCCATGTGCCCCAGCACCAGGGCCACCACCGAGCTAACGTCCCTGGCGCCCCGAAACTGCCTCCCCGCGAGCCCCGGCTTTGCAGCAGCTTCATCTGCCCGCGCCCCAGAACCTGGACTCGCTCCCGCCGCCTGCTCCCCTCCCTTGGCGAACTCCCAGCCTCCTGCTGCCCCCTGGCCAGCCCCCCCGCTCTGGCCCGGAGCACCCCTCCTCGGGGACCCCAGACCTGCACTCGCCTCCTCTGGCCCATCCCTCACCTTCTCCCTGAACCCCAGCTCGCCTCCAGGCCCCCCCACTGCAGGCCTGGGCCAGGACCGGATCCCTTCATCCTCTATCCCAGAAGGCCCCAGTCCCTTCCCCCTTGGCGCCTCCAACCCCTGCTGCCCCCCCCCGAACCCAGGGGGAGCTGAATTCGCGGCCGGGGAGCTGATGTCAGAGGGCCGGGGGGAGGGATTGGGGCTCGTTCCGACGGGGCAGACGCTGGAATCGTCTTTCATGGGCTGCGCCTCCCTGCTGCCCTCAGGATGCAGAGATCGTCCGGACGCGGGAGCCCCAGCTGCTGTCCCAGTGCGACGTGGTGGTGGACGTGGGGGGCGAGTACGACCCTCGGAAACACCGATATGACCATCACCAGAGGTGAGGGCACCGACAGGGCCGGATCATCACAGAGATGGGGAAACTGAGGCACGGAGCGGGGGAGGGGGGAATCAGAGTGAACTAGCCATTGGGCACTGGGTTGGGACTCAGGACACCTGGGTTCTGTGCCGTTCCCCTGCGGCTCGTCCCTTCCGTTCTCTAGGCCTCTCTTCCCCCCTGCTCTGTCCCTTCTGGCCAGGGACCATGCGCAGCACCTCTCGGCCCTCCCGGGATACAGCCCAAGGGCCCCGGCCCCGTCAAATACGCTGCGTAGAGCCCAGGCAGCCCGACACTCGGGCGTGGGCTGTTCTCTGGCTCATGGGGCCCGGGGCCTGGGCCCGTCCCTCTCAGACCACGTGTGGCTATGTGGCCGGGTGAGTGTGGCTAGTTCGCTATAGCCACAGTCTGGCTGGTCACCACGGCCCTAAGGGCGTGTCTGCACTGCACTGGAAACCTCTAAGGGCCCGAACCCCCTGCATCCACACACTGATCCGCCTGCCTCGGGCCTCCGGATCCGGGTTCTGGGCCCCAGCCAGGCCCAGAGGAAATCCTGGTTTGCCTCTGGGGAAATCGCAGTGAACGAGGATCTCAACGCACAGCTTGATCCTGGCCAGCCTCCTCTGGGGGAGGTGGGGGGGGCATCCTCAGCCCTGCCTGTAGCTGGGGAAACCGAGGCACAGAGGGCTCCCTGTAAACTTGAAGTCCCAGTTCAAGTCCGACTGAAATGGGATCCAAGCCCTGTGGTTTTGCAGTGTGGGCATGGAGTCCGCAGGGCTGCGCAGGGCCCGGGGCGCACGGCTCGGACACCGGGGTCCAGCGCCTGAGCCCAGCGCCGGGGGGATCGGAAGCACGGCTCGGACGCACCGAGGGCACAGATCTGGCTTTGCCATGCAGTGTGGACCCCCCTCCTCCCCCGGGCTCAGGCAGTGGGTGTCAGGAGGGGGGCGATGCACTGGCTAACTCTTCCCTGCCTTTTGCAGGTCCTTTGCCCAGTCCATGCACTGCCTGAGGCCCGACAAGCCCTGGACCACCAAGCTGAGCAGTGCGGGGCTGGTGTATCTCCATTTTGGCTCCCAGATCCTGGCCGGCCTGTTGGAGCTGCAGGAGGACGACCCGGTGGTGCAGGTGCTGTATGACAAGGTAGGGAGGCAGGATGGGGCGGCACTAACCCAGGGGCCCCACGCGCCAGGGCTGAAAAGGCCGGTTTGCCTCTGGGGAAATCGCAGTGAACAAGGATCTCGAAGCATGACTTGATCCTGGCCAGCCTCCTCTGGGAGAGGTGGGGGGGGGCATCCTCAGCCCTGTCTGTAGCTGGGGATACCGAGGCACAGAGGGCTCCCTGTAAACTGGGTGCTTGGGTGGCCGCCCAGGAGAGATTCTGGTGCCACCCAGCTGATTGGCACAGCACCCACGGCTGGCAGCCTGTGTTTCTACTGGTGGTGCACATCCGCACCTGCCTCGGTGCATGGAATAAAATTCATTCTGCACATGGATGGAAAAAATTAGAGGGACCACTGCCTGGCAGGGGTGCTTGTGGGCAGGACGCCCCGGCTGTGCCTCTGCCAAGGCACAGGGTGTGCCTGTGTCACTGGGATCCCCAGGAGGGGCTCCGTGGCCAGGAGGGGAACGTGGTTTAACTATGGTGCATGCCCAGAGTTGCGGTTCCGCCAGGCGCACTTCCCCTCCAGGCCTTTGTCCCACACTCCAGCCGTGGGAGCAGTGCTGAGGCCAGCTGCAAAAAGGCTCCCGGTGCCAGCCCTGGTGGCAGGTGATTTTCCCAGCAGCCCTTGCGGTTCCTTCCACCAGAGTCTGTGGGCTCCGAGGGCCAAGGTGGGTCCTTTCCGTCCTCTTGGCGGCTGAGCGGCTCGGTGCGGGGGGAGCTGAGCTGGCGATTCTGCCGCCCAGCCAGAGCAGACTGCGGCTTGCTCTGGGGATGGGCAGGGCTGGTGGGACTAACCCCCTTGGTGGCGCTGGAGCCGGTTGCTCGTTGCGGGCACTGACTCAGACAGGCCCGGCTGGGGCCCGGCCACGAGGTTCCACGGGGAGGGGGCCGGATGAGGCGGCCCCGTCAGGCCCTGTGTCTCCCGGCCCCGCCCAGCTCTACGAGAACTTTGTGGAGGAGGTGGACGCCATCGACAACGGGATCGCCCAGTGGGAGGGGGAGCCTCGCTACGCCATGACCACCAACCTGAGCGCCCGCGTGGCCTACCTCAACCCCCGCTGGAACGATGCCGACCAGGACACCGAGGTAGGCGAGGGGGGGTGGAGCACAGGTACCAGCTGGCCCGTCGTAAGGGGGGGAGCGTGGTCTGCGGGGGGCCGTGGCTCCGGCTCCAGCAGAAACATGGAAACTTCCCTCAATGTTTTCAGCACAAGTTGCTTTGGGATTTCAGTGGCTCCTCTCCCTGAGAAACCAGCCACCAGCCTGGCTCCCCCAGTCCTGGCCCTTTCCCGCGGGGAATAAAGAGCGACGGCTTTCCAGAGCGACCCCTGGGAACACCGCGTGCTTGTCACGCGCGTACGGCCGGATGGGCCGTTAGATCGTCTGAGCCGAGGCCTGCAGGGTGGAGAGGTTACGCCTCCACGCAGCCCCCTTCCAGAAGGGCAGCTGCAGTGGCGAGAAACCTCCAGCCGGCACGGGCGGGGCCCCAGGGGCTGTCTGGGCCCTGCTGCCCGTAAAGCCATCCCTGGGCCGGGCGTGCAGGCATCGCTCCGCCCCGGTGCAGAGGTCTGCGCCCAGAGAATCGCCCGGGGGCGGCCTGCACCCTCCGTGGCCCAGAGAAGGGGCGGGGCGGAGAAGCCGAACTGAGTGCCATTGGCCGCCCCAGCCCGGCGTTTGCTGGCGGGCGCTGCGCCCCGAGCCTGGCTCTCCCTGGTGCGGGAGCCGGGCCGGCGGCTCAGCATGGCAAAGAAGCAGCCGACCTCCCCGGCTCATCTCCCCCCAGGCTGGGTTCCAGAAGGCAATGGAGCTGGTGGGCCGGGAGTTCCTGGACCGTCTTGATTACTATCACCGCTCGTGGCTGCCCGCCCGCGCCCTGGTGGAGGACACCCTGGAGAAGCGCTTCGAGGTAGAGCGCAGGGCCGGCCGCGGGGGAGGGGATTCTCGAGGGGGGGGGATCCCAGGGTGGGCGGGGCTGGTCACTGCCCTCTGGGCTGAATGGTGGGAGGAGGGGGGGTTGGCTTAGGGCCCCAGCTTGGGTTTCCAGGGATAATCCGTATCCCTTCCCTGTGGGGCTTTCCAAGCCCATGGGGTCCAGAGACCCGGTTGGAGTGAATAAGTCTCCACCCTGCAGACGAGGGGCAGCAGCCGCCCCGAGGCCAGGCAGCCAGTTGGGGATGGGCACCTGGCTCCCAGCATCCCCCTGCCTGTGGTCCTGCAATGTGCCTGGTGGTTGTTCCCACCTGCCACTCCAGAGTCTGCTCCCGCAGGCAGCTGGGTTTCTTTCTCCCCCAGTCCCTCCCTGGGGCAGCAGCACCCGATCCCTGGTGTTACAGTAGCACGTGGGATCAGGGCTCTGTTGGGCCAGGCACCGCAGGGACACGGAGTCAGGGACAGTCCTTGCCCAAAAGGCTCATGCTGGAGATATGGGAGGGGAAACTGAGGCACAGAGCAGCGAGGTGACTTACCCAAGGTCACCCAGCAGGTCAGTGGCAGAGCTGGGAATAATCAGGTTCTCTGTGGTCATCATAGCCCAGCCCCGCGGGAGCTCTTCTCCGCCCCCTCCCTTCCTGAGTCTCGTGTCTCCCTCCCCTGGCAGGTGGACCCCAGCGGCGAGATCCTGGTGTTCTCCCAGGGCGGCTGCCCCTGGAAGGAGCATCTCTTCAGCCTGGAGGCAGAGCTGGGGGTGGAGAAACCCATCAAGTTCGTGCTGTATGCGGATCAGGGCGGCCAGTGGCGGGTGCAGTGTGTCCCCACTGGGCCCCACACCTTCCAGAACCGGTGAGCGCTCGGCCCCCAGAGCCCTGCCCCAGATTGCCCACGCGCCCCCCACATCCGGGGGGGGCCCTAATGACGTCATGGTACCAGAACAGAGCCCGTGTGACCTGGCCCACAAGGGGCTCGCATGGGTTCCTCTTGACCCTGCCCCTGTGAGCGGAACCCAGAGCCGGCCGGCTGGGGGCAGACGAGCCCCCGGTCGAGCTGTGCAGCGCACGGGCTCCGGGGAGGTTGGGGTGTCGTGCTCTCAGCTCCGGCTCGGTGTCCCCACCAGGCTGCCCCTGCCGGAGGAGTGGCGCGGAGTCCGGGACGAGATGCTTTCCCAGCTCAGCGGCATCCCTGGCTGCGTTTTCGTGCACGCCAACGGCTTCATCGGTGGCAACCGGACGCAGGAGGGTGCACTGCGCATGGCACGGCGTGCACTGGCTCGGCGGACTGGACCAGGCGCCCCCGGCAGCTGCCTGTCCCCGGACTGAGCCAGCCTGCGGGTGCGGCTGAGTCTGGGGAGCCGCGCCAGCGGTGCACTGCCAAAGTGGACACGCCCAGAGTCAGCGAGGCGGAAGAGTGCTGGGAGAGTGTAATAAAGGGCCGTGGGCAGGCCAGTCCATGCTGAGTCTGTCTGTATCCGTGCCGGGTGCGAATCAGCTCCCATGTTACATGTGTGCTGGGCTACATCCGTGGCCAAAGCCACGCCAGCTGTGCTGCTCTCCATGGGCGCAGTGTCACTGGGAGAGCAACTCCCGGTCTGCTCCCTGCAGCGTCCGGCCCGCGCATCGCTCTGAATCGCTCGGCAGGGCAGCCTCCGCCCAGCCCTGACAACATGCGCCAGGTCCTGCCCAGCGTCTCCGGGCTGCTAGAGCCGCCTCTACGCTCCGTCGTGGTCGGAAACAAGGGGGCCTCAACCGGCTCTCTCACTGTGTCACCCAGACACCCTGGCGTAGCTCGGCCAACCGGCAGGGGAGGGCTGAGCGATTACAAGTCAGGGTGCAAACTCAGCATTGGACACAGCGAAACCACAAAACGCAGCCCCCTGGCTTAAGCAGCTACGTGAATTGGAGGCCCCCGTCTCACCAGGCTGGCTGAGCACTCAGACGCCCTGGGGCCGGAGCTGGTTTCTTTGCACCTCGTGGTGGTGCCCTGGGCAGAGGGAAAAACCAGGAGTAAGTTGGAGCATCTTGCCTTTTCCTGGCGGGGTGGGGAGACAATCTGGGGGGTGGGAACGTCCAGTTGCTGCTTTGCCACCACAGACATTTTGTGCTCACACTTTTGTTTTCTGCCAGAGACTGGCCACTCGTGCGGGTGACAGGCCGTTGCTGTTCTCTGGCTGAGGGGTCTGTTTGCCCCTTGTGGCTGCTTCCCCAGACTCAGAATATGTCTCAGCAACAGCGTACAGTGTAATAACCTTACACGCACTGTGGCTACATATAGTTTACCAGGACGATAATGATCAGCAAATTATGAGTTTTCAGGTGATACCTCACCAGGCATAGTTTGTACAAAATGTGTCATAGTCTGGAAAAAGGGGTGACCATAGAGTACAGACAGCCCCAGGCCCTGTCAGATCAGCCCTGCTCTGCCACTCCATCCAGACAACAGGTACAGCCTCTGCTCTCTGACATCTCCTGGCATGGGCGGGAGGGGGAGCCCAGCACTGACAGCTGCCAGCTAGGGAAGCATAGGGGTTGACCGCAAGGGCCTGTCAGTTGCTGCCTTAGGGTTCGGAATGTGTCTGGCAGGGGCTCAGACCCAGCTTTCCCCAGAGCTTAAGGGGCCCAGGCTGGGGCCAGCTCTGAACTTCCTCAGATGAAATCTCCAGAGCCAGCCGCATCGTCCCTTGTGAAGCCCCCTGCCTGCCACTTTGCCAAGGGGCAGGGTAATGGCTCCAGCATGGGCAACGCGCCGGCTGCATGCGCCCCAGCGGGGTTGTGGGGGCGGCCCCCAGACCGTTTGTTACAGGTGCCCTGTGCAGGGCTGCCAGATGCCCCAGTTTCTGGCCGGGCCGGGGGGAGTCCTGGCGGTGTTACTAACAGGACGGGTAGGTAGAAATTGGCTGAGGGCTGGGCGCTCCTGCTGCGGCCACTCCCAGCGCTGGTACAGGTCCGGCCGCACCCCCTGCTCCGCACATCCGAGGTGCACCACTGCCATGAGCAACACGCCCCTCGCCCGGGAGCTGTCTTGCCTGGGACAAGCGTGCAGCCCGTGGCGACTGCCCAGCGCTGTCCCAGCCCCCCGCTGCAAACTCCCAGCGGGGGAGCCTTGTTTCTGCCTGTTGCGCTGGGTGCCTGCCCCGTGGCAAATGAGTCGATCGCTGCCCTGCCACAGAAAGCGCCCAGGCGGGAGGGGAAACTGAGGCACAGAGCGGGCAAGTCACTGGCACATGGTCACAGGAGAGACGCTGGGGGTAGAACGCAGGCCTCTGCTCTAGCCACTAGGCAAGCATGCCTTCCCCGCAATGGAGGGGAGAGCCCCATAGGCTGCCCTGCCCCCGCTGGGCACCGCCCTCTGCAGTGTGAGCAATGGGGGCGGGGGGTAGCGGCGAGCTCCCCGCTCCAGGCCCCAGCCCTGCTGGCTAAACCTGCACCAAGCAGAGGGCAGATTGGAGTGGGGCGGGACCCGGGGTTGCTACTCTCCCACCCAGCCTGTGCCGCCTCCGCCCCGCGGTGTGGCTTGGGACTGGTGCTGCCTGCTGCAGAGTTTGGGGCGGGCTTAAGGAAAGCTGAAATCTGGCCCCAGGAAATGCTTCTGCCCCCCCAGACTGCCCGGCACCACCACGACTCCTTTGCCCCCCCCCCCCCCAAACCTCCATGAGTAACTAACCTGCCCCCGCGTGCTCTACCTGGACTCCTAGCAGCCCTTGGGGGGGGAAGCCATGGACATGGGGATTCAAGCCAAGGCTATGGGGAGGGGCTGTTCATGCAGTGGCCTTTGGCCCACACCGGAGCAGTGCCAGCCTGGGCCCAGACGGATTTCGCGCGGGGGGGACGCGCTGCATGTGGGCAGGGCGGGGCGCTGACGCAGAGCCGGGGGCGGCTCTGCCCGCAGCTGCGGCCGGTCCCGCCGGGGACGTTGCAGGCGGATGCCGGCGGGGCCCTGCGAGGTGGGTGCATTTCCCGGGGGGGCGGCTCCTGGCTCCCCGGCCAGCAAGGGGCGGGAGCTGTCGCGTGGTGGGGGGGGATGGGGGGGTGCGGCGAGGTTTGGTTCTGCAGTCCCCCAGGATGTTGGTCGCTGCTCTAACCATTGGGCCCCACTCCCTTCCCAAAGCGGGGGCTAGAATTCAGGTGGCCTGACTCCCAGCCCCCTGCGCTCTCCCCCCACCTCCCCCCCGCCCCACTTCTCCGCCAGCTGTGCAGAGAGACAGACCAGATCTAACCACTAGACCATGCGCCCTTCCTCTGCCTGACCCAGAAGGCGGGGCTCCTAACTCAGCTGTCTACCTACCCCCATTTGCCCCTCAGCTCTGGGGGCAGGTGCCTGCACAGCCTAGCACCCTGCTCTACCCCCTAGTCCTACAGCCCCCCGTGCTCTTGCAGCCAGGCCTGACAGGGGGCTACCCCCCCGACCCTGCCCCCAAGGCGCTTCACATGTGGGGTTTGTCGCTTGCTTTCCAGCCAAGGCAGGCAGGTCGCGCCCCTGCAGCGCGCGTCGGGCGAGCCACGACGAGGTGGGGCAGCGATGCGGCCATGCCAGCGCTGCCCTGGCTCCTGCTGGCTGTGCTCTGCCAGCGTGGCAGTCTGGCGTGTCCCGAGGGCTGCCGCTGTGCGCAGGAGAGCGGGGTCGTGCGCTGCACCCACGGGCAGCTGAGGCAAATCCCCCCCGGCCTCCCCCGCGACACCCGCGTGCTCTACCTGGACTCCAACGAGATCACCGACCTCCTAGCCGGCGCCTTGCGGGAGCTGCGCCAGCTGCGGGAACTGTACCTCTCGGACAACCTGCTGGAGACCGTCTCCCCGGCCGCCCTGGGGGAGCTGGGCAGCCGGCTGCAGCTGCTGGACCTCTCCCACAACCGCCTGCGGCAGCTGGGCCCCGCCGAGGCCACCCCCGTCCTGCGGGCCAAGCTGCGCCTGCAGGGCAACCCATGGGCCTGCGGCTGCGCCCTGCAGGAGCTGCTGGAGACCCTGCCCCTGGAGGCTGAGACGCTGGAGGCCGTGGTCTGCGCCAGCGCGGCCCGGGAGGAGTACGTGGGCCAGCCCTTCGCCCGCCTGCTCAATGCCGGCGTCGACTTCTGCGGCGTCCAGCAGCGGACCACGGACGTGGCCATGCTGGTCACCGTGTTCTGCTGGTTTGCGGTGGTCATCGCCTATGTGGTCTACTACGTGGCGCGGAACCAGGCCGAAACCCGCCGGCACCTGGAGTATCTCAAGGCCCTGCCCGTCAAGCAGCCGAGTCCGGAGGAGGAGGAGGAGGAGGCGGAGATGGAGGAAGACACTCTCAGCACCATCCTCTGAGCTGGCCTCTGTGCCCAGGCACGAGTGGGATTGACACGGGGAAGGCTGGGCCTGTGGGCCGTGGCGGCTGAGAAAGCGGCACAGCACCACCCCGCAGCGTGCTGGAAGGGGGAGAGACATTTGACCTGGGGGGGGGCCTGTGTCTTACTCCGCCACAGACTTCCTGTGCTACTCTGGGCAAGTCACTTAGCACCTGTGCCCCACTGTTGCCCCATCTGTACCTTAGGGCTCAGCTCCACGGGCACGTTATTCCAGAGTAAGATTGGGCGTGACTCTGAAGCACTACTGCTGGCCCAAGCGTTTACATGGGGCGTTCTCTGGAACTGCTTATTCTGCGGTAGCTATTCGGCTCAGTCCCCCCCGTCGCCAAGGCCTAAGGCCGGTAGCGGGGAAGGCTCGTTAAGCCTGAAGCTCAAAGTGAAGCACTAAGTGGGGAGGGGGGGTCAGTGCAGGGGGGTGTTGCCAGCCAACAGCGATTCTTGGCTCCATGCCAGCCCCTCTGTCTGCCAGCCACTCACTGGGAAGAAAATGTGGAATCTCCGATAAAGTTTGCAGGTGACATGAAGGTCATTAAGTGACGTGGACGGCAGGGCAGTGGCACGCTGGGCTCCATCCACAGCTGGCTGAATACAGGGTCCTGGATGTAGCATCCTCCAATGGGAAGGGCGCTGGAGAGGTGATCAGGTGGCAGCAGGACAAGCCCCACCTGACAGGAGGCAGGAAAAGGCCTTGGGGGCGCGCAGGTGGAAACCAGCGGCAGATGAAGTCCCTGTGCGGGGTGGGAGACGCAGTCCTAGGCTGTACAAAGCAGGGGACTCTGGAGCCGGGTAGGGAGGGGGGTTCCACGGGGGACGGCGTTGGCAAGGGCCCTGCTAGGTGCCATCTCCGGCGCTGGCGTCCGTGTTTCAAAGCTGAGGCTGGAAGTTCTGCAAGAAAGACTCAAGTTCTGGGAAACCTGCCTGAGAGCAAGCGGCAGGTAGAGCTCAGTCCAAGGGGAGAAGCAGCGACCTTGGTCTCCAAGGCCCTGCTTGGGGTGGAGCTGTCAGCACTCGGGGGTTACCTGGAGACGGCCAAACCCTTTATTTAGGCACCAAAGTAAACGTGCTGGGTTTCCAAAGCGCTGACAGCTGCGTGGTGTGATCTGTGTGGTGTGCCTTTCTGGAGCTCAGCCCCCGGTCACGTCCAGAACCCGGGAGTTAGCAGCACAGCGAGCCGGTGGAATGGGCCGTGAGCAACTAGCAATGGCAGACGGCCGCGAGCGAAGAGCTTGGCGCCACGGCTCTGCTGCCTGGTCGGGTTAGGCGCAAGGTTTCCTGTGTGCACTGGGGCCAGGCTGGCCGATAATCCCCCCGCTCTCCCCCAGGACGGGTATAGGGTGGGGTGAGGTTTGGGTCATACCTACAGGACCCGTTTTCATTGCAAGAACAGGCGTGGCCGTTGGACCCACTCCAACCGGGGAGCCGGTGTAAACGTTGACCCATAGGGGTGCTTAACCCAGGCAACAGCGTGCCCGGGGCGTAGCGGGGTCTCCTGAGGGGTGTTTTCTCAGGCCACTGCGCGGTGGGGCTGGCTGAGCCCAGGGGCTTTGGCTTCTACAGCTAAACCCGGGTTAAACCAGCAAGGACATGGCCAGGCTGCGAGAGGCAGGGGCCAGAGGCCTGGCTGGGAGGGAGCAAGAGGCAGGGGCCAGAGGCTGCCAGTGGGGATGAGGTGGGGGGGGTCCAGGGCTATTTTTTTGGGGAGGGGGGGCCCACGGGTGAGCAGTGGGGGTTGGGGCAGTTTCCCCAGCATGCGCAGAGATCTCATCTCCCCCAGCAGGGCGGGGGTTGGCGGAGACAACACAGAGCGTAATCCGGGGGATTAACCGTGAAGCTCCTATAAATCCCTCTCCTCTAATCCTGCTTCTCAGGCGGGCAGCTGGGCCAGCTGCTCTTCCACCACCACTTCCCAGCCCGCCCCCTGCCTCTCTCCTGGGGGGGGCCGGTCGCTCCTGCCCCTAGAGCGCTAACATGCTCTGCAGTACCCCTGCCCTGGCCCGCCGGCAGCCCTGGGGAGGAACAGCCCCAGCTGCACTGGGACAGGCCGGGCAGGAGACACACAGGCCTCCCCGCAGGACCCCGGCTGCCACTCCCGCCCCACTGCTCATTTCAGGGCAGAAACGCTCGGCCAAGGCCCCGCGCAGGCTCCCCCAGCCCGGCCGAAGGGCTGGGACCATAGGGCCAGAGGGGCTGCGAGGAAGCCTGCAGCGGCCCCTGGGATACCGCACCCAGACCCCTTCACTCCCAGCGGGACAGGCCCAGGCACCGGCCCGCGCTAGCTCTGCTAGTTCCCTCCTGCGGGGCACAGGCCAGCGCCAGCTTCTCCACAGGGCTCCCAGCCGCTGCCAGCTGCTCCCCAGCCGCTCCAGCTGGCGGGCTGGGCCAGAACTCACGCAGGCAGGCCAGGGCGAGGGAGGCACAGAGGGCAGCTGTGTGGAGTGCAGGGAGGCCCAGGGCACCAAGTCGGGGAGAGAAGCAGTACACATACGGGGGGGGGGGGGCGCGTTGCTGCTGCTCTTCTTCCTCTGCCTCTCGCAGCGAGGGGAACGGTCACAGGCAGCTGTGTCCTCTGCCCTCCCTGAGCCAGCCACCAGCAAAGCGCTGCCCCTTCCCTCCCTGAGCCGGGGAGACGAGTCAGTACACGTGACTGAAGCCCCCTCCCCCAACACCACCGGGGGGGGGGCCAGCCCTAGGGGCTGGGGCAGCTCCAGATGGGGGGACACTGCCCCCAGCCAGCCCCTTTCACCTGCCCGGCTAGCGGCTCAGCCAGGCAGCCTGTGGGAAAGCCCCGGGAGCCCAGCTCGGCCAGGGGCAGCTGCAGCCGAGTGCCCGAGCCAGCGGCTTGCCAGAGCATCGCAGCAGGGCCCAACGGCTCCCGGCACCTCAGGCCTCAAGAGGAAAAAGGGGCCTGCTGCGGGTAACAGAGGAGCAAAACCAGGCCTGGCCCTGCTAAGGGGGACCAATGGCCACCCTAGGGATGAGCCGGGTGGAAGGCTGATTGAGGCCAGCCCTAGCCCCCCCCATCACTACCCCAGCGCCCCCTGTCACGGCCCTGCTCCAGGCCCCCCCTAACCGCCCCGCGCTGTAACATGGCACCGTGAGAGCTGTCAGCAAGAGGCTCTCAGACCCCAACCCAGGCGCCGTCCCTGGCTGCGCAGGAAGAGCCCGGCATGCCCAGGCCCTGACAGTAATCCAGACACCGGAGGGGCCAGGGTTCCACACCCCATCCCGGGACCAGGGGCTCTCTCAGACTCAGGCTTTGGGCCCAGCAATCCTCACAGCAGCCCTGGTGACCCGCCCGGGGCCTGATGTTTGAGAACGGGTGCAGACCAGGGGGGACAGAACTGAGCTAGTGCACAGGGGACCCGTTGATGAAGCCCTCCCGTGCCAAGCGGCCCTGCCCCCATCCCCGTCCGGCGCCGCCCATCTGCGCCCGCAGCAGGGCAGCAAGCGGGAACCGCCGGCCCCACTCGGGCCCCGGCGCAGCACTGACGCGGGGGAGCCGAGGAAAGGCGCCTGCAAGTGCTGCTCGGGGCACGGAGCCCCTAGTGCAAACCCCACGCCGTGGTGCAAAGGCAGCGGCTCAGGGCTGAAGACGCTGCCGTGAGCCCTGCGGCCGCTGAGCGAGTGGCACGCGGGTGAGGCGGGGAGGCGCAGGGACTGGATCTTTAATCCCACCAGCACCGAGCGCTTCACAAGCAGGGCCGCGCGCCGGGCTGCCTCCTCCAGGCAGGTGCTGAGAGCAAACAGAACGGGTCCTTCCAGGCCCCCCGCCAAGACAAGTCTGGCTCCCCAGCTGATGGGCCGGCCAGGCGTGACGTCCCGGGGCCGAGCACCGTGGCTGCCCGGCAGCAGGGCAAGGGACTGGCCCCGCTCCTCTTCACAGCTCCGAGAACAAGGGCTGCTCCCGCACGCTGGCGCTGCTGCTCAGGGCGGCCACAGGGCTGTGCCGGGGGCTGAGGCCGGGGAACTGGGCGCTCACAAAGAAAAAGGGGACGTGGCTGATCCTCCCTGTAGACCAGCACTGAGGGGGAAGGGGGAGAAGAGAGAGAGAAACATGAGGAGCGGCCCGGCTCAATACACCCCACGCCCCAGCCAACGGGACCCCGCCCTGCAGCAGCCCCCAGGCTAAGAGCAGACGCCCGGCCAGGCCCCAAGGCCCATCGAGCCTGCTGCCCGTGGGGGGTGAACAGGGCATTTGGGGACCCAGAGGCTTAGGGACTCCCGTGTGGGGTGGGGTCAGGATAGCTGCCGCCCCATTCCCAATGCCAGCAGCTGCCAAGGCCCACGGCCTCCTGGGGTCTGTGCCACCGGCCCCGTGGGGCAATGGCGGCCCCATCCCTGCGGCTGCAGAGCCTGCTGGAGCTGGGCGCTTTGGGAGCCCCGTCCTGCGGCCCCAGCCTCCGAACAGCCCCGCGCCCCACAAGGCCCAGCTGCACTCACCACAGTCAGGAGGGCCCCCTTCCTGAAGCAGGGATGGAAAGCGAGCAGCTGTGGCTGAGCCCCCGGCTCGCCCTGCAGGAAGCCGCTAGAGGGGACAGAGGAGACACAGTGACTAGGGGCCGCGCACCCGCCCAGCGATTCCCCGCCCTCACGCCGACGGAGGGCTCACGAACGCCACGTGCCCCCCCGCTAGGGCAGCCCCCTGCGGGAAGGGGGAAGGGACACTCGGGCCTGGCCAAATCCGGCCCCCCCAGTCTCTTTAGCACCCAGCCCAGCGGCACTGCGGGTGCTCCGGAGCACTCACCACGGCAGCAGCTCAAACACGGGGCTGTTGCGGGTGCGAAACACGGCGACGATCGTCCTGCTCTCAGCGGCCTCGGGGCTCCCTGCAAAGGGGAGAAAGCGCGTCAGTGGGGCGCGGGCCGGCGTTCAGGCACCAGAGCGCAGCCCGGCAGCTGGTCTGACGGGGGGTCTGTCAGCAGCTGCAGCAGGACTCTGCAGGGACTCTTCACTGAGCGTCACTTCCCCTGCAGGGAGGCTGCACCCGGACACTGAGCCTGCCCCTCTCGGGGGAGGGAGGGGGGGAACGGGTGCGAAGGGCATGGGGACGTGCCCGCGTGGGAGCTAACTCCAATGGACGTTGGGCTTCCGGCCTGTGGCCCATTCCCGCGCCAGCCTCTGCGCGGGGACTTCGGCCCGGGGACAGTCCTACGAAGGGGCTGGGGTCCTGCCAGAGGCATGAAGGAACCAGAGACGAGACTCGAGCCGGCCACTACGACAAGCCTGGACCCGGAGCCGGGCGCCTGCCGGACGTGAGACTCCTTTAGCAACTGCAGCCCTCGCCATTGTGCCTGTCGATCAATAACCCTTCCAGGGGTGGGCGGGTTAAGATCGGAGGCAGAAAGCGGCCGGGACCGTGGCTGGGAAGAGCCTGCTGGGAGCTGGTTTCGTGACCAGCGGGGTGGGCGGCGGCGCTCGCGAGACTCCGAGCTGGCCGGGAGGCAAATGGAAGCGCTCGGTGTGACCGGCCACAGCTGGTCTCTAGGCAGTCAGGCCTCTCAGCTGCGTCCCGGAGCACGCGCGTGTACAAGGCCCACAACTGAAGGATTGGGGGGAGGCGCTGGGTCAGCAGCAGCTTTCCGGGGGCCTTGCTCAGCACGCTGGGGGCAGCGCCCCTCAGACACGCTCCCCTGTAGCTCATGGGGCTCTCAGTGCGAGAGGAAACAAGCCTCGCACGGGGGCTGCTTTGGAAAAGCCCCTTGGGGGGCGGCTCAAGGCTTTACCTTTGATGACAGCCGCAAGCCGCTCGCCGCTGGGGTCCCACGCCATGGAGTGCACTTCCCCTCCGATCCTGAAAGCAACACCGGGAGCTAGCTCAGGGACCCTGCGCCCTGCGGGCTCCTTAGCAGGGGGGCTCCGTTCCAAGCTGCCCTCTGCGTCACAGAAGGTCTACCCTAGGGGCCAGGGCAGTGTAACTGGGAAACCCCCAGCAACGCGCCCTCTAACCTTCGCCACCCACGTGTGCAATAAGTGGTTTCGTGCGCACCGAGGCGCGTGTGGTGCGCAGACACGAGCTGAGCTGCAGGCGCTCTGCTAATCAGCTGGGCAGCACTGGACTCTCCTGAGCGGCCGCCCAAGCGCCCGGCTTACAGGGAGCCCTGCTCCCCTGGCTTCCACCCTGGTCCCAGCGAGGGGAGCAGCACGGCGGGGTTACATGCCAGCCTCCCCCTCCAGCCCTCGCCTGGGCCCCTGGGGCTGAAATCAAATAGCTACTGAGCCAGCTGCGTTCAGCTTCGTGTGTCCGCTCGGTGCGATCCCGTCCTCCCCCCTCGGGGTTACCCCGACTTGCAGCCACCCGGGATCACCGTGACTGGGCGCAGGGGGGCGGAGAGAACTTAGCAAGGAACTCGCTGTTTGGCACCAGGCTCCGGGCAACGATTTTCCATCTCCCACGAGAACCGCCCGCAACAGCAAGCGGGAGAGAGACAGGCTTGCACGAAGCCCCGCACCTTGCCGCGGCGCCCCCCGGACACACAGATCGCGAGCAACACGCACAGAGGCTATTTCATCTTCCAGGCAAGGTCGGTGTCTGCGCCCTGCCCCCGGGTGCTGCAGCCCTGCTCTCACCTCTCCTCCCCGTACAGCGTCTCGAAGCCGGTCTCCGACAGGTCGGCCACAATAGAAGCCGTTTTCGACCCACCAACTTGCCCCTGCAGCTCGCCTGGAAGAGAGGAGCCCGAGACGGGTGAATTCTGCCGCTCAGCTACCCTGAAGCTGCGGAATCGCACACGTGCTCAGAGGAGCTGGCTCCTGGCTGCTGTGCTGGCCCCCACGCGACCCGAGGCCTCGCTGGGCCGCCCCATTCTGCCTGCGTTTAGGGGTGGGTGCACGATGCTTGTGTTTGCTGGGCGAAGTCACTGTACTGTGCACGGCTGGGAAACGTGCGAGCCCCATCCCAGAGCAGCTGCATTGCCATGGAGACTACAGGGGGGGTTTTCCTGGCTTCAAAGAGAAATCAGATGCCCAATTCCCAATGCAAGTCCCCAGCAGCTGCACACTTGACTCCTCTGTACCTCCGACAATCTCCCCGCACTGGGCTCTCTCTGAGCTACAAGCATCGGGAAATTAACGAGTTCTCCCCGGCCCCACGCCTGCCTCGGATACCCAGCCCTACAGGGCGTGTTCTGGAGGGAGCGGAGGCTGCGCCCCAGCGCTGGCTTTGGCTGGTCTGCGTTTGGCGCGTTTCACAGCCAGCTCCCAGGCCAGGAGGAAACGAACAGGAGTGCCCGGGAGGAAGGCCGAGATGTGGCTGGAGAGTGCCTGAGCGGCCGGCATGGCCGTGGGAATCTCACAGCCCGGGGGAGCCGGCGAGCTCCTCTCGGAAAGTTTAACCCAACTCACCACTGTACTCGGAGAAGGACAAGGAGTAAATGACCGATTCCCCCTGGACCGTAAAGAGCAACCGGCTGCCATCGGGGCTCCAGCACCCTGTCTGCAGGGAGGAAAGGCTCACCGTTACATCCAGCATCAGCCACTTGCAGAACACGGCACCCTTCGTCCTCAGAGCTGGCTGGGGACTGAGCCACGCGGCTTCCCCCGGCAGTTCCTGGAAACCACGCGGCTCACGCCCCATCTCCGCTCCGGTCCCCGCGCTCGGAAACGCCGCCACGCCGCCGGGAGAGACGGCGAGTCCAGCAGCCAGCGGCTGGAGAGGAATTGAGCCAGGACCTGGGGCCGATGCCCCAATTTGATCAAAAGCAGCCTGAGACTCGTAAGGAGCACAGCTCAAGGGCTTGGCTTGAGGTCCCTCACGAGATCCGGCTCATGGCTCCCTGTGGAAACGCTTTTAGCCACGCCTCCCACTGGCTCCCCACAGACCTCCGTGGCTGCCTGTGACAGCGCGGGACTGGAGGCTGATGGGTCTTTTCACTTCTTCCCCTAGAGGAAGGGAGCAGCACAAAGAGCCACTGCCCTGACGTGGATCCGCCAATCCAGAGAGCAAAGCAGAGCGCTCCTCACCCCAGGCGGGGGCAGCCGAGGCAGGGCAACTCTGCATCTGCTCCTGCTACATGGCAGGGCCGTGGGGGGACCTCGCCGGTCTGTGTTTGACCTTTAACCCGCACCAGAGCAGGCTGTTTGGGGCTGCCCCATTACTGGCTGGGCGCGAGCGAGGACCAACGCCTACCTGGCAGCGCCCCTTGATCGTGGGCCACCGCTCGCACGTCCACATCTGAGCTTCCCACACCCTGCGAGAGAGAGAGGCCGGGGTGAGAGAGCGCCCCCCCCCCGCCAGTGTATCTCCAGCAGCCCCATTTCACACGTGTCAGACCCAACATCATGAGACATGGGCCCAGGGACCACACAGCCGCCACCGACAGGCGGGCCACACGGTCTGCACGGACAGCTGGGGGCGTGTCAAATCCGGGGCCCTGCCTCTGCCCGAGCGACTAAGCCGCAGAATGTTTGGAGCTAGGCCAGGGCAGGCGTCTGGGCGAAGGGAAGGGACAGACGCAGCCAGGCCAGGACACCTGCATGGACGGCGGCGCCCAGCTTCCACCTGCCGGCAGCAGAAGAGGCAGACTGTGGAGAACCCCCACGTCTCACAGCACTTCAGCCCCCCCGGTGGGTCCGTAGCAGCCTCTAGTTCACAGACAAGGCGCAGATGTGCCGAGAAAGGCAGCGACTTGCCCAGATCCAAAGGTGAGACTAGACCTAAGGACCTCGACTCCCAGGCCCGTGCTCTAACCACCAGACCACGCTCCCCTGGGTCTGAGGATCCCTCCTCCTCACCTGAACACGGCGGAGGGCGTGGCTGCCAGCACCTTGCTGCCGTCCGGGGACCACGCAAGGTAGGTGACTCCGCCCCCTCCGAACCACTGCAGCGGGACACAGTTTTCCGTGGACACGTCCCACACCTAGAGAGGGCGGGAGGAGGGTAACACACGGGACAGACAAGACTCTCCCCCCAGCCGGCGGCGGGGAAGGATCGGAGAGTCCCTGCTTGTCGGGCCAGCTGCCTTCCGGGCTCTTGCCACGCCAGGAAGAGCGCGACAGACACTCAGCCATGGCCGTGGCAGCAGGGGCCTCGCCATATGGCAGAGCGAGGGGGGAGGTCTCCCTGGTCAGAGCAGCATTCAGCCCCTAATCAGCCACATCAGACCAGCTCCCAGGCCTGCGGCTCCTGCAGCCTCTACGGCACTGTGGACCCCACACGGTAGCCCTCAGCCGCCAAACCTGGGGGCCTCCAGTCTCAACATGCCCCGCCCCAAAGACCCAGCCTGCTGCCCCCAAAGCACCGGGCCCTGCTGGCTCTGGAAGCTAGAAGCCTCGTCTGGAAACGGAAGCTGGGTTTTCTATGCAGCCAGGAGACTCTGACCTGCCCTTCGATCAGGGAGCGCAGACGTTGCACCCAGACAGAGCCGGGCACCCACTCTTTGCCAACGCCCCTCACTCCTGACCCACGGCCCCTTGCTATTCCAGTCCTAAGCACCGCCCACAAAGTGCAGCCAGCACCCCTCGGCCCCGACACACGGGCCCGCTGTGCCCCCCGTCCCCCGCAACGGCACTGCCACTGCCCCGCATTCCTGACCTCCAGCACCCCTCGGCCCCGACACACGGGCCTGCTGCTCTTCCTGGCCCCCGCAACGGCACTGCCCCGCATTCCTGACCTCCAGCACCCTCGGCCCCGACACACGGGCCTGCTGCTCCCCGTCCCCTGCAACGGCATTGCCCCGCATTCCTGACCTCCAGCACCCTCGGCCCCGACACACGGGCCCGCTGCTCCCCCCGTCCCGCAACGGCACTGCCACTGCCCCGCATTCCTGACCTCCAGCACCCTCGGCCCCGACACACGGGCCCACTGCTCCCCCCGTCCCCCGCAACGGCACTGCCACTGCCCCGCATTCCTGACCTCCAGCACCCTCGGCCCCGACACACTGTCCCGCTGCGCCCCCCGTCCCCTGCAACGGCACTGCCACTGCATTCCTGACCTCCAGCACCCTCGGCCCCGACACACGGGCCGCTGCTCCCCGTCCCCCCGCATTCCTGACCTCCAGCACCCTCGGCCCCGACACACGGGCCTGCTGCTCCCCGTCCCCGCAACGGCATTGCCCCGCATTCCTGACCTCCAGCACCCTCGGCCCCGACACACGGGCCCGCTGCTCCCCGTCCCCCGCAACGGCACTGCCACTGCCCGCATTCCTGACCTCCAGCACCCTCGGCCCCGACACACTGGCCCGCTGCGCCCCCCGTCCCCTGCAACGGCACTGCCACTGCATTCCTGACCTCCAGCACCCTCGGCCCCAACACACAGGCCCACTGCTCCCTAGGACCGGCTCTCAGGGCCTTCACCAAGAGGCCAGGCCAGGCCGGGGGGCTCCGTCTGGCAAAGCCCCTCCGCGAGGCAGTAAGAGCAGGACCCCAGTGAGCGTGAGGCTGGGCACTAGGAGAGGCAGCCGTGCGACAGCTCTGGGCAAGGGGTTGGCGGCGACGGGCGGGGACTGGACCGCGGGCGCAGGGGTTCCTTCCAGTCCTCGCCGGCTCAGCAGCCAGGCTGCCCTGAGCGCCACTAATCCAGCGAACAGCCCCCAGCCGAGCCCCATTAGCACCCAGCCGTACAGGCCTCGGGCTGGGAGCCCGCTCCGGCCTCAGGTAACAGGGCAGGACTGGCAGGGATCCAGGGGCCAACCCAACAGGACACAGCTACGCGGGGAAGCCCTTTGAACTCCGCTGCTAGGGCACGTGGCCTACGTGGGACAAGCCACTGGAGGGCGCCACGCGTGAGACTGCTGCAGGTCTGGCTGTTCCAGCCACTCCCCCCGCCACAGGCCACCCTGCACCCTCCCTACTCACAAGCATGGCGGTGTCCTCAGGCGAGGCTGAGAGCAGCATCTCCCCGCTGGGGGCCCACGCCAGGCTGGTGACGGGGCTGTGACCGGGATGAGCAAGCACCTGGGCGCAGCCAGAGGACGGCCTGGAGGAGGAGAGGAGAGGAGAGAGCGCGCTTGCGAGCAGGCTCCATCCGGCTGATGCTGCAGGGAGGGTGGCAGCACGCAGGGGCAGGTGACTGGTTCGCTGCCAGGTGGCTTTGATCCAAACCCCGCTGCACGGGGCTCGGAACAGGGGCCTGCTGCTTTGCTCCCCTGCCCAGGTGACGGGCGAGCCGCCGTCGCACCAGACACACGGGTCCTGGCTCTGGCCGGCAGAGCCATCGGGGAGGAGACCGCTGGTGCCCACCCGGGTCTGGAGGCGGCGGATTACCTGGTGGAAAGGGACGTGGGGTCCAGGTGCCAAACCAAGACACAGCTCTGGCATGCCACGGCGAGGATGGAGGCGCACAGCGGCTTCCAGGCCATGGCGGCCACGCTGCGCTGCAAGCGGTGTTTCAGGATGGGGACCGTCGCGCTGCAGGAGAGGAGAGAAGGGGGCGACGTGGGAGACAACGGCAGCAGCAGCAGGTGCCGCCGAGAGAGCCCCCCACACCCTGCCGACCGAGCGGGGTTCATGCCTGGGATGTGCACACAGCTACTACACAGCCCTTGTGTCTACATGGAGAGAAGGGCTGCCTAGCGGTTAGGGAACTCGCCTGAACTCCACAGACATAGGCTCAGTTCCCTGTTCTGACACAAGCTTCCTGTGTGATCTTGCGCAAGACCCTTGATCTCGGAGCCAACAGGGATAACAGCCCTGCGCTGCCTCACAGGAGGGCTCTGAAGGTAAACGAGCTACAGACTACGGGGCACTCGGGCATCACCAAAGAGAAAGACATGATCCCAGAGCCCGTACGCACGCCACCGACACGTGGTCCCCGGGGGCGGAGCAGCAGCTGTGTCTAGCCCCGCATAGCAGGAGGAGAACCCGGGGAGGTTAAAGCACACCCAGATGTGAGCAGAACACACCGATTCGGGAGAAACGTTCCAACCGTCTGCAGCAATCACAGAGCCGACAGGAGCTCGGTCTGTACCTCACCCCAGAGCCACACCAGGGCACGACCGAACGCCGATCCCCTTCCAGCAGGACGCTGGGTTTGCTTTGGGGGAGTCCCCGGACGCAAGGACCAGGCCCTGACAGTGCCAGGCCCGGGGGAAGCTGGCAGGATCCCCACCCAGGGACAGTGCAGCTGCAACGCTCAGAGGTGCGCGAGGACAGAGACGGCGGCGCACCTAGTCTGCGTAAGGGCCGTGCCCGGTGCTCCCTGCGGCCCAGTCCCAGCAGTGACTGGGTGGGATCTGGCTGGTGCTGGCACGGAAGTGCGGCCGGGGGATGCAGCCGGTGAGGGGGAAAGCCGGCAGCATTTCAGAATGCGCTGGGAGAGTCTTCTTTTAAGGAGGCCTTTATCTGCCTGTGGAGACCCACGCGGCGAGCGGGGAGACCTGCAGGGGAGATGAAATTCAAGGGATGCCTACGGGGGAAAGCGAGACGTCCCCTACCTCAGCCTCTCGCGGGCCAGGAGGAGACCGTCTGAGCCTGCTCTGCCGCAGCCGGCTGTGGGAAGAGGGGCAAGCTGCCGAGCGCACCTGGCGGCGCAAACAGGGAGACGGGGGCTTATAGATTTCTAACCTGAAGTCGAACGGGTCAACCCCGACCGACAGCGGGGGGATGCTGGGGGCACTGGGCATTGGTCTGCAGGAGGCCTCCGGGCCAGAGGAGCTCTGCTGGCAACATGGGAAGAGCCTGCAGGAGCTGCCTGCTCTCCGGGGCACACGGGATCCATGCTCAGCCCGACCACGGCCCATGCCCAGGGGACAGGCTGATACGAGGAGCTGGGAGCAGCACTCCCAAAGGGCACCCCAGGAACAGGACGGTCTGAGCCCCGCTGCTCAGCCATTTGTTGGTCACGCTTCCTCCTGTCACTAGCCCCCAGGGCCAGGCCTTGCTGGCAGCCGAGGTCCCCCTCCCTGGGCTAAGCACGGCCAGTGCTGGTTTCCTGCACACTGGACAGCCTGGAGCAACAGAGGGGGAACCGCAGAGAAAATGGGAGGCAGACTCGCCCGAGACTCTCCCGTAAGAAATCCTGGGACCACCAGGAACCTGCCAAGAGCGGACGATGTGCGAGCGGTGGACGGACTGGCTAGCGCAGGGAGCAGAGCAGGGTCACAGAGCCAGCACTGGGCAGGAGAGGGGGTAAACCAGTGGTGTCCCGCAGGGTCCGCGCTGGGACCAAGCCTATCCACCACGCTCACAAACGAGCTGGAGAAGGGGGTGCACAGGGAGGTGGCAACATTTGCCGATGACACCAAACTGCTCAAGATAGTTGAGACCAAAGCAGCCTGTGAAGAGCTTCCAAAGGATCTCGCCAAACTGGGTGAGTGGGCAACAAACGGCAGATGAATTTTAATGCTGATCAATGCAAAGTAACGCCCATTGGAAAACATAATCCCAACTCCATGTACAGAATGAAGGGGACTAAGTTAGCTATAGCCACTCAAGAGATCTTGGATAGCTCTCCGAAAACATCCACTCGATGTGCAACAGCAGTCAGAAAAGCAAACACTGCTGGGAATCATGAAGAGAGAGAGAGAGAGAGAGAGAGAGAATATCTTATCGCCTCTATATAAATCCATGGCACGCCCACAGCTTGAATACTGCGTGTAGATGTGGTCACTTCATCTCGAAAAAAGATCTCTTGGCATTGGAAAAAGTTCAGTAAAGTGCAAAATGATTAAGGGGATGGAACAGCTGCCATATGAGGAGAAATTAATAAAACTTGGACTTTTCATCTTGGAAAAGAGGAGACCAAGGGGAATATGATAGAGGTCTATAAAATCATGAACAGCGTGGAGAACGTTAATATTTTCTTGCTCCTGTAACAACGAGGGGTCACCACATGAAATTAATAGATAGCAGTTTTAAAACAAACAAAAGGAAGTTTTTCTTCACACAGCGCAGTCAACCTGTGGAACTCCTTGCCAGAGGAGGTTGTCAAAACCAAGACTTGAACAGGGTTCAGATGAGAACTAGATACGGCTAGGTTAGGTCCATCAGTGGCTGTTAAGCCAGGCTGGGCAGGGACGGTGTCCCTAGCCTCTGTCTGCTGGAGGATGGGAATGGAGGGCAGGGGAGGGATCACTTGATGGTTCCCTGTTCCGTTCACTTGGCCACTGTGGGCAGACAGGACACTGGGTTGGATGAGCCTTTGGGCTGACCCTGCGTGGCCGCTCTTATGGGGTATGCAGAGGCTTTGGGACGTTCTGGAATGGTGGCACTCGGTGCTAAGAGATCCAGAATGGAGGTGCTGCCTTCACTGTCTTGGCGCTGAAGAACAACCCCCAAGGCCCCACGTTCCCTCCCAGCAGGCCAGGGCAGAGCAGGGCAGGATGACTCTGTGGGCTGAGTAAGGAGCAGGGAAGCCTCAAGGCACCGAGAGAACTTCCTAGGAACTCTCCTTCGCCCCGAGCTCCGCACAAAGCCACGGGCTGCAGCCTCCAAGGTCTGAGCAGCGTCAGAGCAGAGGGGCCTGGCGCGGACAGTGGAATTCCAGCAGCCTGACCGGCGGAACGAGAGGGGGCCGGACCCAAAGTCCGGGGTGTGCACCCTCCTCTCACCGAGTGCTTGTTTGCTGCATCCCTGGGGCCACACCGCACTGGAAACCGGCCTCTCCCTTTGTCGGCACCAGCCGGGGACTCAAGGGCTCCGGAGCAGAGCGCAGCTAGTCGGGGCTGCAGCCTGTCCACAGGGACTCTGCAGCAGGAAGGCTCGGAGCCTTGCCCCCTGGTCTCGGGGGCGCTGGGGGTGAACCCTGGCTGATCTCACACTGGTGTGGGGTTGGGGATGTTCCCTTGAGCAAAAGGGAGGCCTGGTGCCAGCGACAGGGAAAGGACCCCAGGTGCAGCCCCCGGACTCCTCTGCCCCGGCAGTTACCCAAGCGGGGCCAAGCGCAGCGCTCCCATCTAAAGGCCAGGAGCCCCCGACAATCTCATGTACGGACGCAGACCAGAGCAAGGCAGGGCCCTGGGGGGAGTGGCCGAGTCAGACACAGCTCCAGAGGCCTGGCCCCACACAGCACGGTAGGAAGGACTGGGGACCCCCGCGGCTGCAGCTCCTTCCCACGCGCAGCCCGGCGCACGGGGCCTCCGAGGAGCGCTGTTGCCAGCTCCTTGTGACTCCCGCTCCCGAGCGGGGGTCTCTTAGCAGCGAAGGCATCCGGCCTCATTGCCGGAGCCCTCACCCTCACACTGACTCCACAGCCCCCGCCCCCCGGCGCCTCACCTGCTGCTGTTGTAAACCCGGATGGAGTCATCCAGAAGGGCCACAGCAAACTTGCTGGTGTGGGGGTGCCAGGCAAAAGCCCGGATGGAGCAGCCGGCCCTGGAAAAGCAGCGGAGAGGGAGGGTCTGAAAGGCTGGGATGCACAGGGTGCCTGATGGCAAAGAGCAGCGCAGCAATGGGCAAGCTGGGCTGGGCTGCATAAGTGCCCCCCCCGCCCCGTCTCAGTGGGCTGCAAGACTGTGGTAACCACGTCAGCCTTCTGGGTGAGGGGAGCTTTGCTCCTGGCGCAGGCGCACCCAGAACATGCAGGGAATTGGCTGCAGGGGGTGCGCCCAGCTCTCACAGGAAGTGTTGTGTGCAATCAGCAGGCCCCTCGCTTCGCATGCCCTGGCCTTGTGTGTATCACAGTTATACCGAGAGGAAAAACCGCCATGGGCAGAAACCAGCCGAATCAGTCAACCCTTAAACAAAACGTCTTGCGGGCCACACACCTCCTCCCGAGGGGCCGCAGGCGGCCTGTGCGCCACAGGCTGCCCATGATGGCATTACGGGATGTTTTCCAAAAGGCTGAGCATCAGGCTCAAACCCCGGCAAGGTCTCCTCAAACTTGTCCCATAACTCCCACCAATGTCTCGAGGCTGATACCACTCCCCAGGCACTTGTCCTATAACTCCCACCAACGTCTCCTTCCCGAGAAGAGAGAAACTGTATCCCCACAAGTTTCCTACGGGGTACTATGGTCTCTAGCAAAATAAATGTCGTCACTCCCCCACTGCTGTGTAGGGCAATGTGGAACCCCTCAGTCCCACCCCAGTAGCTGCATTTCAGTAGTGCTGAACTTGTGCGTTTAGGAAGGATGGGTGCTAGCCTAGGACTTGGAAAACCTGAAATCAGTTCCTTGCTCTGCCACATACTTCCTGTGTGACACTGGTCAAGTACCTTAATCTCTCAATAATAGCCCTGCCCTTCCCCACAGTGCCATAGGGAGGGTAAGTGCATTGTGGATGGGAGATTCTCAGATACCTCCGACAGACATTGCTATCACATCACGTACAGCAATACCTGGCAAATGCCTTTCCGAATCCAAGTGCTGGAACACAGAGTTCAGTCTCCCACCTCTGTCAGCACCAATTCAGGATGGGCCCGAGGAAGCCAAATGTTGTGTGCAGCTGCGCTGTGCACTGAACTGAACAGGCCGAGGGGGGGCTTGCTACAAGCTGCAAGACGGCCGCTGTTTCCCCTTAGCCATGCAAGGAGCGACAGAGCCCGGGAAGGGGGCTGGGGTCAGGCCCGCCCCCTCCGATCTACGGAGAGCCCAGCTGGAGCGTGCGGCGCTGACACGTTCGCTCGCTGACTCTCCAAAGGAGTAAAATGGCTCCAGGAGCCCTTGGAAGTACACGCAAGACTATAGGGTCAGTCTAACGTGGGCACTTTCCGAAGTCTGTGGCCCTGCCTGGCCCCCCCCATCAAATCCCCCCCGCTCCCAGAAAACACGTGGTAGTGTAAAGGGAGCGAGGCCCGGGCCGTGCCATCGACTGTGGCCCAGGTCCTCGCACAGGGACCACCTTGCGCCGGAGGCTCAATGTAACAGTTCCAGGGTGCACCACACACAAGGCTCCCGTCTGGTGCAGACGTAGGAGAAACCGACCGGCCGATAATTCTAGGCAGGGCGGCTCAGAGACCCTAACGGGGGACTGTAGCCCCACCTCTGCCACCGACTGCCCTCCGGCCAGCCATTTTCCATCTCAGCGGCCCCACCTGTCAAGTAGGGCTAGTGGTGGGGAGACCCAGAGGAAGCATGGGGCTGCAAAGCGCGCGCAAGGAGCCCGGCAGTCTGACCACCTCAGGCTCCTTGCGGTAGGGCCAAGCAGCTCACAGCCTTCCCTTGCAGGCAATGCCATGGAGCCACCTCACTGATGGAGAACTCGGGCAAAGTGACCTGCCCAAGGCGAAGCAAGGAGCTGGACCGGGGTCTGCCCGTCTCAAGCTACCCCCTCCTCTCTGCAGCCCTGCCAGCACGGGAGAGCCCGTCAGGTACGCACACGGCAGAGCCCCGCTGCAGCGAACTCACCAGTCTGCAGCCTGGGAGAACTCGGCGATCATGTCCTCGCTGCAGAGCTTGGGACAGACAAGAGAACGAACGTGTTAGCGGCAGGATTGGCAGCCCGCCCAGAGACGGAGGCAGCTGCCTGGGGAGTGGTATCAGCCTCGAGACATTGGTGGGAGTTATAGGACAAGTGCGCTTCTCGCCTTCCCCGGTGCCTCTGGGACGCTCGGCCATGCTGAAGCCTTGCTCTTCAGAGTCCTGTTCTCCTTCCCCTCACAGGGAAAGCCTGTGCAGAGCCCGTGTCCCCACTGCCGCTAGCACTGCAGCACTTGCGGCCCTACGAGTGACAGCAGCGGCATGCGGGCTGGCCCCTGCGAACACCCTGCTGCTGCAGCATCCCGGCTAGCGGTGCTCAGGCTAGCTACTCCGCCTGTGCCTCGCCCACGTTCTGCCTGCAGGGCAGGCAGACCCCCAGTGCCCCCCAAGCCAGGCATTCGAGCAAGGCACCACGGCTTGGATCTGCAGAGGGACCTCCATGGCTTCTCAGGGGGCGCGTCTAACTCCGAGACCCTTCTGGAAATCTCAGCCACCATCAGCAAGGAGACTAAACATCCTGCGTGTGAAGTGGCAACTTACTCTTATTACAGTGGCCAGCGGAGGGTGGGCTCCGTTACGCCAGGCCCAATGCACCAACCCAGGCCCCACCCTAAATAACGTGCAAGCCAAACAGACAAAGGGGCAGGGGGAAGAGAGGCACAGGGTGGGCCAGCAGCTCGGCCAAGATCAGCCAGCAGGCCAGAGAGCACGGAGCAATCCAGCTCGCAGAGCCCCAGTCCAGGACTAGCGAGGTTTAAAAATGTAAGTGTCACAGGCACACATTACTGGCCCTCTCTGCCTCAGTTTCTCTGTCTAGACCAACACCAACCCACCTAAGTAAAGCCCTTCTGCACATTCAAAGCACCATTCTTATTCTGGACAAGGCCAGCCATTTGGACGCCTGTCCCGTGCCCCGCGCTGCTGGCAGGCAACAGGATGGACCTAGGCACGCAGGGAGACGAAGCCGCCTTGTTAATTGCGGCACCATTTCTATTCCTGCCCAGCTGGACCAACGTCACACCCAGCATCAGGGCCAGGGAAACAGACACCCCCCATTCAGAGCAGAGCACACACAGCTAACGTCACAGGACGTGCCACGGGTGCCAGCATCTCCCTTCCGCTGGGAGCCCATCTACGCCTAAAGACACCGCAGCAGCAGCGAGCATGCCGCCTCTGCCGTCGGGAGAGGCCCTCCAGCCCGTGTAAGGCCTGCGCCTGCTCTAGACGAGACAGCTCGGTTGGCAGGGTCTACCCGGGGTTTAGGTCACTGTAACCGTGTCGCTCGGGGAGGATTTTTCACACCTCTGAGCCACACGGTTTCCGAGCGTAGAGCTGACCTCAAGAACAGGGCAGAGTCATTCCTCACAGTACTCACGGACAAATGGGGAAACAGGGAGCCGTGGAGAGAGGAGACCCACTGGCACAGAGCCAACGTCCAGCGCGAGCCTCTTTTCATCCACTGGAGATCTAGGCGGGGAGAGAGAATTGTGAGGCTAGGAAGGGAAGCGGGGGAGGTCAGTCCTTCTGGAATTGTCACTTTCCACGTCAGGACGCAGGACTGAAGATGGACATACGCACTAGGGACGCAGAATTCCGTGTAACTGGTTAACCAGTTAAACATAATATTTAATTGGTTCGCTGATTAAGGGGGGAGGAGCAAGGGGAAATGGCCTCCCCGACACAGGCAGGTGCTGCTCCGGCCGTCTGGTATCATCAAAGCCCAAATGTTTTGACAGAGATCTAAACCCTCCTGCTTCAGGGATTAAGCCAACTTCTTCCCAGGATGAGTCAGAAAGAGACTTTCCCTGTGGAGCAAGGTATCCCAGAGTGTTTCCTGCACCTGTCTGAAGCATCTGGTCCTGACAGCTGCTGGGAACAAGATGCAGAACCAGGAGGACTGCTGCTCTCGCCAGCAAGGCAATCCCTCGGTGATTTACTCAGCTAGTCCAGGGGATGCAAGGGACAACTCCTTTGGCACCCCGCAGGGTGGGAGACGCTAGGCTGTTCTAGGGCAGCTGATGTGCATTTGAAAGCAAGACGCCACCTGCAATTTACAGGCTTGACGTGTTATTCCACAAATGTGATTTTAAACACAACAGTAACCAGCCACGAGCCCGGTGTCCCTGGGAGAAGTACTGAGCCAGCCCGGTCCGACGGCATTAGGGACGTGAAAGGTTAGCTGGTTAATGAGTGAGGCTTACCGGTTACGGTTAACTGGTGGGGGCTGGGGCAGCCCCCCCTGCCCGGACCCCCTTTGATCAGTTAATGGGTTAAACATAATGGTTAAGCAGTTGAATGGGATTTTACATCCCTAACCAGGCCCCAGAGACAGCGTCAGTCAGGAGACGTCTGTACAACAGTCTCCCTGCTCATTACGGGTGGGGTTGTTATTTCAGGGTCCGTGCCGCAGATGACGCCAGTTGGGTTTTATTCCCCCTCTGTGAAATGAGCAGAGGTTTTGCTTTAAGCTTTCGTTGCTCTGGCAGCAGCTCCCTCCGTGGGTCCCGACATTGCAGAGAGGCAAGGATGGAAGGGCAGCTTTAACCTCCGACTGAGCTTCGGCTGGTCCAGAAGTCAACCCGTCCCCACTTCCTCCAGCTGAGCGGCCTCAGTGCTAGAGCTCTGTCCTCCCCGACTCATGGCACTGGGAGAGGAGCCCCAGCAGGTGGGAGGGAAGGGACACAGCACGAGGCCCAGAGGATGTGAGGTGGAAGCAGCAGAGTCTCAGGAGACAGGGGCGAAAGGATCAAGGCCTGAAAAGCGCTAGGAGACAGCTACCCAATTCCTTTGCAACACGCAGCCAGGGCTGCTTTCTTACCCCACGGCCAGACCCACCTTCCTCCTCTGCGTTCGCAATCTCATTGAGCAGCCCACACATCCCCACATCGCGCCTGTGGACAGAAAGCTCTGTGAGTCGCCTACACAGCACAGTGCTACAGGCTGAAGCTAGACAGCAGGGATGGGGAGTAGCCCTTCCCCCAGCAATGCAGGTCACTAGCATGGGACTTGGGAGATCCAGGTTTTGTTCCCTGCTGCACCAGATGGCCCACGTGGCTATGGGCAAGTCACTCAGTCTGTCCGTGCCTCAGTTCCCGTGTGGGGAGAACAGCACTGCCCTGCCTCACTGGGGCAGTAAAAGGGGAGAGAGAAAAGAGATATACCCCTTAAAGACTGAGGAACTCACTACAGTAACATACCTAATCTAAACAGCCCACCCCTGGTGAGATCCCCTCTCCCTAGCTATGTGTGCAGGTAAGCAAGAGGCTCTGGCATGAACAAACTGGACACAATATCCAAGGCCTAAAACCATCTTCGGAGCTGCATGCAATCACCCTGCAAGCCAACCTTGTTTGCGCTGCTTCACCTTACTGCAACTACTCCTCAGCAAAAGCCACGACTCCAACTCCCTCCTTTGCACTATGGTTCCCTCCCACCCACCTAGTCCAATACTCCAACCCCTTTGCCTCCCAGCTTATACCAAGCAAAGCACCCTCCTGCTCCTTGACGTGCTTAAGACCGGCTTTCCAGCTGCAAGCCGCTTCCTGCTAACCTCAGCACAAAAAAGGGACAATGTCCCATTTCCAAGTGACATGCGCCCAGCCTTGGAAACTGCAGAGAAGCCTGGGGTTCAGAACCCTTTCCCATTTCAAGCAGCACTGCAGCCGCCCTTAGTGCCCTCTCACTGACTGCAAACAAGGGCTGAAAGGGGAAATTCAGCACAGGCTGTGTCAGGCCAGTGGTGCGCCAAAATGCCAGCCATGGGGGAATGAAATGAGACACCATTTTAATTCAAAATGGCACCAGCACAGCCAGGGCTGTCTGCGGAGCAGAAACCTCTCAGTCCCCCGCAACCAACCCCGTTATCGGGTGTGTTACGGTAGCGCAGGGGTGAGCAAGCTGCCGCCCATGTCGGGCCTGTCAGAGCTTTTAATCCAGCCCTTGAGCTCCACTGCCCGCTGCAGCGCTCCGGCTGGGGAGCAGGGCCGGAGGCTTGCCCCAGCTCACCATGCATTGAGACATCTCTTCCAGAGGGTCTCCTGGTGGTGGATGAAGGCAGGCTTTGTGCTGTGCTCCAGCCGGCTATGAGCTTTCAGGGTTTCCTTGGGGATGGCTAGGACAGGCAGGTCAGCCAACTGCAAACACAAAAACCAGCAAACAGGCTCTAGTGAAACGGCTTGTTGATCTGAGAACCAGTGGCTGAGGGGTTGGGAGCAGCACACAGAACCAAGTGCGTCCGAGTCACCCTTTGCAAAGGGCCTCTGAAAGCTGCTCTCCCTCGCCCATCCCGGGGCAACATGCACGGAGCACGTTGGCAGGAGGCAATGCAGCCCAGGGGGAATTTGCCTCTTCACAGGTGACTCAGGCCCCTGGCACGTTATAAACAAAGGAGTCACTGTCTATAATCACCAAAGCCACCAGCAGAGGTGACCCCGCTTGTGGGGGGCCTTCCGAAGATGCCCCAGGCTGGCAGGTGCTGGAGGCAGACCCTGGCGGGGGGAGCAGAGCCCATTTGGCCCTGGGCGGGGGGGGACCTCACCTGGTCCTGGAAAGCCAGTGGGAGCGTCTCATAGAGGCGGCCGGAGACCAGGGCGTTGTTAAACTCGTACAGGGTGACGTCCCCGGGGGCCGGCGGGGGCGGGAACAGCGCCAGGGAGCACATCCTGCGGCTGGCTCTGGGGCAGGCCAGGTCAGAGGGGGGGCGCCTCTTGTGGGCCGGGGGCCTCCTGCCAGCCCATCGCCTCGCCCCCCTCCAGCCCCCTCCCACTGCAGGGCCAGGGGAGAAGGTACCCCAGGGCCCTCCTCCCCAGCACCCCGCCCTGCTCCCCAGCCCCCTCCTACCCCAGCACCCCCCGCCCTGCCCCCCCAGCCCCTCCACCCTGCTCCCCAGCCCCTCCTCCCCAGCCCCCGCCCTGCTCCCCAGCCCCCTCCTCCCCAGCACCCCGCCCTGCCCCTCCCCCAGCACCCCTGCCCTGCTCCCCAGCCCCTCCTCCCAGCACCCCTGCCCTGCTCCCCAGAGCCCCCAGCACCCCGCCCTGCTCCCCCAGCCCCTCCTCCCCAGCCCCCAGCACCCCGCCCTGCCCCCAGCCCCTCCTCCCCAGCCCCAGCACCCCGCCTGCTCCATCCCCCAGCCCCCGCCCTGCTCCCCAGCCCCTCCTCCCAGCCCCAGCACCCCGCCCTGACCCCAGCTCCTCCTCCCCGCCCCCAGCCCTGCCCTGCCCCAGCCCTCCTCCCCAGCCCTCCTCCTCCCCCAGCCCCCCGTCGGAAGCCCGCCGGGACACGCCGCGCAGCCCGCGCTCGCCCCCAGCGGCGCCTGGCGGGGCCGGGGGGAGCGGCCCGGCAATTAAAGGGGCCGCGACCGCATTTCGGCCCGACCTCCCGCGGCGCCCCCCAGCGCGGCCCTCGCCAGCTCCGCGGCCCCCCCGCCTCTTGCCCCCTCCCCCCCCCAAACCGGCGTCATGGGGGGCAGGCGGAGCTGACCGCTGCGGGCTCTGAGGGGGGTCCCCAAATCCCCCCAGCTCTCCCGCTGTTCGCTCCCCCGGCGCCCGGGTCCTCGCCCTCCCTTCCCGCCCACCTTGGACCTGGGGGTGGCGCGCGAGCCCCCCCCGCGAGGGGCACAGAGACCGGCGCCGCGAGCCGAGCCCCCGCCCGCAGCCATCAGGTCCAGGACCTCCGGCACGCTCCCTGCCGGAGCTGGGCAGCGAGTCCCTGGGGCCGCAGGAGGGTGGGCACAGGGGACATGGCAGGTCCCCTTAAGCGCAGGCCGCTGCAGGGCCATTGAGAGGGGGGCAGAGTTAAGGCTGTGCGGGGCAGAGTTAAGGCTGCAGGGCAGGCACGTCACCTTCACTGGGCGCTTCCTGGCTGACCCGCCCGGGGAAAGGACTCTCTTGCCTTGGAACGCACCGCCCCCCTGACCAGGCTCTTTGCATGCTAGCAAGCCAAGGGATCTGCATGTGGGGAGGGGTCTTTCTTGGTCAGGGGAACAAGGAAGCGTGGGAGTGTGTGGGTGCAGCCGGCTGCACGGGGGGGAGGGGCACGGGGAACAATGGGGGAGCTTGCAGGCAGCTGGACAAAAGTGTGTTGACCCCCCCCCACGCACCCATCAAATCCCCAGCAGCCCCACATGCCTCCCCCGCTGGCGCATCTGCACCCTGCTGGCACCCCGTGTGAGTGTGCGTCCCACGGTCTGTCTTTCCGTGAGTCCCTTCAGCCGCTTGTCTCTGCCCGCCTGCGCCTCTGTGCATGTGTCATTCTGGGCGTGTGTCCGTCTGTGTGTCTCCTTCGCTCTCAGATTCCCTCCCGAATCCCAGCCTCTCCGGTTTGGAAGACTCCCAGCCCCTCCTTGGGGTTCTATTTCCTTTCCTTCCATTTTCAGTTCACTTTTATTATATTTATCTTTGGGGGGGCGGGTTAGTGGCCACAGAAGTTATGTTAATTTTTTCAGGATATTAAATAAACGCTGTGGCAGAGGGGGCTGCGGGAGGGGGCCTGCATTCCTGATCCATTACGCAGCGCAGAGGGTTTGATAGGAGCCGGCGATTTGGACGGCGCCTCTTGCTGGAAGACATCAGAACCGCCACAGGCCTGGCTCGGCCCTAGGGACAGACCCGCAGGCAGAACCCTGCTCAGGGCTCTTGTGGGGAAGGGAAGCAGGCAACGCTTCCCAGGGGGGTCCGCAAGTCAGCCTTAGGGATGGAAAAGGTCTGTGCTCCCCAACAGAGCCCTCAGGATGGGAGGTTCCCTGCCAAGGACCTGAGCGTCCCCCTGGGGCTTCTGGCACCGGAGTGGAATCTCGTCAGTGTGTCCCTTGGAGCCTGTGAAGTCAGCCGGAGTCTTCCATTGCTGTCATGGGGCCATTGGCCAGGGCCCATCCCCAGCATGTGACATGACGGCATTGGCTCTGGTAGCCCCAGTGGGTGGATCAGACCCGCCCCAGAGAGAAATTCATTCAAAGAGACAGTCTCTGGATCTAAAAAGAAACGAAAAGCATCTCTCGAGGCGAGGAGCGTCTGGTATCTGGCTCGCTGGGCCCCCACCCTCGGACTCTGGGGGCAATTGTCAGCATCCGCAAGTGGAAAAGGCTGAGCCTAGAACTGCCCTGCCACCCCCCTAGGCCACAGGGGGAGGTACTCCGGCTCAGAGTCAGGGAGACAGTGCAAAGGGGGATGTTCACAGAGAGTTATGAGCAAACTGTGTGGAGAATGGGCCAATGGTGATTTCCAGGGAGTTTAATTGGGCCAAATCTAGCAGTATTTTTCCAGGCCTAACAAAAGGCACCTCTCTCGCTCCAGGGCTCCCACATTTCAACAGCCTCTGCAAACCACGGAGGTGCACGTGCTGTTCAACGAAATAGTAGGAAAGAATTGTTTAACATTGGTAAAACTGCCAATTACTTTCCTTAGCCTCATTCTCGGATGAGACTTTTTTTTGCGGAAAATCTCCCAGAAACAAAAACTTCAGCCTGAGTTTCTCTCGGCCCAAATGGTTTACGTTTGGCAAAGTTATGCCCTAAAACAGGGGCTTTGAATGGAAATGTGTTAGGAAACCTTAACTCTAGGTGTTAACTGTCAGCTCTGCCTATAATAGCGATGGATCCTGTCCCCCGACCACCACACAACCTGCAAACAATATGCAGGGCTGGTTTGCCGGCCACGGAGCTGTGGATGCTTCTGAGATAAGTCTATAGCTGCTGTGTCTGAGCGCAGCACACCCCAGTTCAGGACTGGAAGAGAAGAATTTCCCATCCGCCGGCAGGTGGAATTGGAATCTAGCTGCAGGGGAAAGGTTTGGGAAGCAGGATATGATCTGACCTGGGATCGATCCGGGATTATCATCCTCATTGACCAGTGCTCAGGGAAGCAGCCTAGGATGTGGCAGAACAGGGTTCACATCCCTGCTGCTCCCCATTCTGGGGGGGGCAGCTATGCAGGTTAGATTTCCATTGGAATCAAAGACCCGTTGATTCCGACAGAAGTTAGGAGCCCACGTACCCTAGAGGATCCAGGCTTTGGTTTCTTTGTGCCTCAGTTCCCCGATGAAGATAACTACGCTGCCTTGCCTCGCAGGGGTGTTGCGAGGACAACTACATTCCAAATTGCGAGGCGCCCAGATACCAGGGTGATGGGCTCTGTGTAAGTGCCAGAAGCACTAGGGGAGATTGACAGACCAGGATGGGTCCAGTCTTGCCCTGTACTTCCATTCCCTATGCAGCCACCCACGCCAGTCACTAGAGGGCAGGCTTGGATTGAGGTTCAGAAAAGGGCAACAAAAATGCTGAGGTGTCTGGAAGGGGTCCCATATGAAGAGAGTTTAAAGACTGGGACTTTCCAGCTTAGAAAAGAGGAGACTTAGGGGGGACAGGCTCGAGGTCTATAAAACATGACTGGTGTGGAGAAAGTGAATAAGGAAAAGTTATTTACTCAATTTGGGGTCACCAAATGAAATGAATAGGCAGCAGGTTTAAAACAAACAAAAAGGAAGTTTTTCTTCACTCAGCGCACAATCAACCTGTGGAACTCCTTGCCAGAGGATGTGGTAAAGGCTAGGACTTTAACAGGGTTCAAAAAAGAGCTAGATAGATTCATGGAGGTTAGGTCCATCAATGGCGATTAGCCAGGCTGGGTAGGAATGGTGTCCCTAGCCTCTGTTTGTCTGGAAATAGATGACGGGGGGGGGGGGGTGTGTCACATGAGAAGTCCCCCGTTCTGATCCCTCCCTCTGGGGCACCTGGCATTGACCACAGTGGGCAGACAGGGCACTGGGCCGGATGGCCGCTCTGATGCCATGAATGGCCACACGCTTGTGACACTCGTGACACACAAGACATCGTCACCAGGCCGTGCCGCATTCCCAGAAGCCTCCCTTCCTGCCTGGCGCGAGACCTGCCTGTCCTGGGTTAGCCAAGCAGGCTGGCTTCTCTGGAGCCATGTTCACGCGGGACACACCCCGGTGCTGCCAGCGGGTGGCGCCTGGGCCGCGCCCTCCCTGGCCCCGGGGTCCCAGGAGGAGCCCCATGGCCACTCAATGTCCTGCTCAGTGTGGACGCAGCGCAGCGGGGCCTGGTCCTCACTGCATGCCTCGGGGACAGCGCTCTTGGCCCGCCCACCCTTCCACCGGCGCCAGGCCGATGCCGCCTTGGTTCCAGGCTCAGGGGCCCTCGGGGCTACTCCGCCTTTCCTGTGGGGCTTGTCGGGGGTCTCTGGGGAACCCCTCGCTCCTCATGCTGCTCCCAGCACGTGGCCAGGGTGTCCCCCGCTGGGACTGCTGCAGAGAGGCCCACTGCCCCCAGGGGCATGGCGTTAAGGCCCTGCCCCACGGCCCCTTTGCAGCTCTGGGTCTGGCTGCAGAGCTGGGGGATGTGAGCTGGACTGCGAGGGCCGGATTCTGACCTGCGGGAGTGGAGGGTGGAACACCGTGTGCTTTTGTCATGCCCCGTGCGGCCCCTAATGCCAGGCATTAGGTCGGGAGAGCCCCCCTACACTGTACGTTCCCTGCACCAGCTATCTACCGCCTGTGCACGCCAGCGTCCTCTACTGGATGGAACAAACCCAGTTTATCAGCGTGTCATAGCCCCTATACTGCCAACCAGCTGGATGAAGATTCTCCCCCAGCTTAGGAAGGAAGGGGCTCTAGCTTTGGAAGCAGCAGGCTCAGAGATCCGGCCCTGCTGTGAAGCTGGAGCAGCAGCCCAGTGCCGCAAGTTAGCCACCGGCTGCCCTGTGGCTTGTCACCGTCCGACTCGTGACATCTCAGCTCTCGCCTCGTCACAGCATCAGGCTGCTGGGTCCGTCTCCCACGGTGCCCTTGCCCGGTGGCCCGGCCGGGCGCAGTACGGGGCAGGGAGTCCACTCCCACCCCGGGCACCTCCTGCTAGACCGGCTGACGGGTCCCAGGGCCACGCACCAAAACCAGCCTCCTGGGAAACAGGCATCTGCTCACCCTGGAGCTGCCCCCCGGCCACCCCCTCCTGCTCCCAGAGATACCCACGCTCATGGCTCGCCCCTCTGCCAAGCAGGGCGGGCACAGAGCAGCCCTGGCAGGGCCGGTACTGGGAGCACCCCCGTGGCCACTGCAAACAGCTCCCCCCGCCCAGCTCGGGGGGGAGGGAACATGCCCCCCCCAGACACAGCCCCCATTGAGAGCAGAGGAATTCCAGCCACCCGGCCTGCCTCGTCCACAGACCAACGGGAGCAGCAAGCCGCCTTGGCCCACAGGGGAGAAACCACATCACAGGGAGCCGCTTGGACTCTTGCGGGGACCTTCCCGGCCCCCTCCCACCTCACCACCGCCCGGCGGCTGCCTGTGGTTTCACGTCAGCGCCATGAAAGGCAGCGAAGACGATGGCGGGCGCGACCTCCCTGAAAGCCCTCGGCACGGGCGGCCCTCCCCCTCACGGCCCTCGGCGTGGGCCCCGTGACACGGGCGGCCCTCCCCCTCATGGCCCGCGGCAGGCCGTGACCTGGCGGCCCTCCCCTCATGGCCCGCGGCAGGGGCCCCGTGACACGGGCGGCCCTCCCCCTCACGGCCCGCGGCAGGGGCCCCGTGACACGGGCGGCCCTCCCCCTCACGGCCTCGGCGTGGGCCCCGTGACACGGGCGGCCCTCCCCCTCACGGCCCGCGGCAGGGGCCCCGTGACACGGGCGGCCCTCCCCCTCATGGCCCGCGGCAGGGGCCCCGTGACACGGGCGGCCCTCCCCCTCACGGCCCGCGGCAGGGGCCCCGTAACATGGGTGGCCCTCCCCCTCACGGCCCTCGGCGTGGGCCCCGTGACACGGGCGGCCCTCCCCCTCATGGCCCGCGGCAGGGGCCCCGTAACATGGGCGGCCCTCCCCCTCACGGCCCTCGGCACGGGCCCTGTGACACGGGCAGCCCTCCCCCTCATGGCCCGCGGCAGGCCCCGTGACACAGGCGGCCCTCCCCCTCACAGCCCTCAGCATCAGGCACTGCTGTAGGGAAGCTCACAGCCCAGCCAAGGACCCAGCTGGGAGAAGCTCTTGGTCCAGGAACCCTGCGGAGTGGCCGTTCCCCGGCACTGCTGTGTGGAAGCTCACACGTGCAAACCCCACCCCCATTCTCCGTCTCCCACCCGCCTCCCCTGTCTCTAATTCACGCCAGCTCCAGCAGTTTGCTGTCCCCTCCCAGTGCATCTCCTGGGAGGCAGATAGCGGGGACCCCCCTTCCCCCCATGGGCGCGGTAACCGTTTGCACGTGTCCGGGCTGCGGCTCGGCCCCTCCCCTCTGTTTGTCCTGGCAGCGGGCGCCGATGAAGGGGAGGCCGATTTTATCTTCAGCAAACCCCAAAAGCCCCACACGGAGCCGCCCAGAGATGAAAGGCCTGGCGGGAGCCCGAGGGGCTGGGAGGGGCTGGGCAGCCGCTGGCACCCCCAAAGCCAGGCTGTCGCCCAGGGACAGGGGGGCCCTGCTATGGGCAGGGGCGGGGAAACCAGGGCCAGTTCTGCCTGCTGGGCCTGGGATGCATGCCAGAGGGGAGGCCTGCGGGCTGCTGGGGGAGTTGTTAGGGAAGGAGGGGCCAGGGGATTGGGGGTAATTGCCCCTGTGCCTGCTCTGAGCTAGGGGCAAGCAGGGCAGGGTTATTATTGGCCCTATTAGCCCTCTGACAGCCGCCCCGATCCTGTGAGCTCTTTGCGCTCCCAGAGCTGTGCCTGGGGAGGGAGTGACAGCAGCCCCTCCCCCCATGTGTGATCCAGCTGGGGGCTCTTTGCTGGGCGTGCCCCTCCCTCTGCCTGGAAAGTGCTTGGGAGGGCGAGGGGGTGGAGGGGAGGCAGCCATGGCCAAGCAGATGGGGGCCAGGAGTGGGGCATGGAACGGGGCAGCCTCAGTCTTGGCCCTGCTGTGTGACTTCCCCGCTCTGTGCCTCAGTTTCCCCTCCCCACCCTGTGAGCCCTCTGGGGCCGGGACGTGCTGGGCACACTGGAGCCCTGATCTCAAGCAGGGCGGGGCAGTGCCCTCCACAGCATAAGCCAGACGACGTGGCTGGGCCAGGGTGGGGAAGGGCACTAGGCAGTGCGGCTGTTTGGGTGACGCGTGTCGCTGCACAGACCGGCACACGCATGGACACGCAGTCCTCGCACGACTGACCCAGCAGGGCCCCTTTGTGTCTCCCTGCTGGGGCCAACTCCCCCACTTCTGAACAATCCAGCCTGGCCCCCCCGGGCACCAGCCAGCCTGCCTCCTGGGGGGGTGGGTGAGCCCTGGAATGGGGGGTCATCTTACCCATGGCCCCCCTGCCAGCCACGGGGCAGTGTTTACCAGTCACCGCTCACCAGAAGATCCTGGTGACAAATGCAAGGAGAAGTGCAAAGTGCCCCACGGAGGGAGGAACAATCCGTGTCACACACAGAAGGGGAAGCGACTGGCTAGGATGGAGTCCTGCACGAAGGGACTAGGGGTCAGAGTGGAGCACAAGTTAAACATGAGTCAACAGTGAGACGCTGTTGCACAAAAAGCAAACACGATTCCGGGCTGCATGAACAGGAGCGTTGTGAGCAAGACACGAGGAGTCATTCTTCCGCTCTGCTCTGTGCTGATTAGGCCTCAGCTGGAGTGTTGTGTCCAGGGCTGGGTGCCACATTTCAGGAAAGACGTGGAGAAATTGGAGAAGGTCCAGAGAGGAGCAACAAGAATGATGAAAGGTCTAGAGAACATGAACGAGTTCAACAAGGACAAGTGCAGAGTCCTGCCCTTGGGACGGAAGAATCCCAAGCATAGTTACAGGCTGGGGACCGACCAGTTAAGTAGCAGTTCTGCAGAAAAGGACCTGGGGTTACAGTGGATGAGAAGCTGGATATGAGTCAACAGTGTGCCCTGGTAGCCAAGAAGGCTAATGGCATATTACGTTGCATTAAGAGGAGCATTGCCAGCAGATCCAGAGATGTCATTATTCCCTTTATTCAGCTCTGGGAGGCCACATCTGGAGTATTGTGTCCAGTTCTGGGCCCCACTACAAAAAGGATGTGGGCGCATTGGAGAGGGTCCAGCAGAGGGCAACCAAAATGATTAGGGGGCTGGAGCGCATGACCTGTGAGGAGAGGCTGAAGGAGTTGGGTCTGTTTAGTCTGCAGAAGCAAAGAGTGAGGGGGGATTTGATAGCAGCCTTCAACTTCCTGAAGGGAGGTTCCAAAGAGGCTGGAGAGAGGCTGTTCTCAGTGGTGACAGATGGCAGAACAAGGAGCAATGGGCTCAAGTTGTGGTGGGAGAGGTCCAGGTTGGATATTAGGGAAAACTATTTCCCTAGGAGGAAGGGGAAGCACTGGGCTGGGTTCCCTAGGGAAGTAGTGGAGTCTCCATCCCTAGAGGTGTTTAAGTCTCGGCTTGACCAAGCCCTGGCTGGGTTGATTTAGTTGGGATTGGTCCTGCCTAGAGCAGGGGGCTGGACTTGACCTCCTGAGGTCTCTTCCAGCTCTATGGGTCTATGATTCTATGATTCTATGAGCTGGGAGGGAGGCTGAAAGAATTGGGCTTGTTGAGTTTGGAACGGAGAAGACTGAGGGGGGACATGACAGCAGCTTTCAAATATCTAAATGGGTGTCACAAGGAGGAGGGAGAAAAATTGTTCTCTTTGGCCTCTGAGGACGGGACAAGCAGCAAGGGGCTTAAACTGCAGCAAGGGAGGTTGAGGTTGGACATTAGGAAAAACTTCCTGCCTGTCCGGGTGGTGAAACACTGGAATAAATTGCCTAGGGGGGCTGTGGAATCTCCATCCCTGGAGATTTAAGAGTGGGTTGGACAGACACCTGCCAGGGGTGGTCAGGACGGTGCTGGGTCCTGCCGCGAGGGCAGGGGACGGGACATGATGACTCTCGCTGTCCCTGCCAGTTCTTGTGTTCTGTGACTCTACGATTCTATGCAGCTTCATTGCAAGATGTTGCCCCCTCCCCAGAAACCTGTCCCCTCCTACAAATTGCAGCAGCTGGAAAGTGAGCCCCCCAGCGAAGGGAGCGGAAGATGGGGAGGGCTGCATACGGGGGGGAGGGGGGCAGCACACAGACTGGGCTCCAAGGCTGCGCCGGGAGCGTGGGTCTGTGCAGGCCAGAGGGAGAGCAGATGTGCCTGCCAGCTGTGCTGCTCCCGTGCGCCTGACGTGTGTGGTCCACCCAAGCCCTTCGCGTGCCCTGGGCTGGGGAGACTAACTTGGTGGGAGGCTTTCCTGGGGGGGGGTCATTGCCCCCCCAGATTCCACCTTGGGGCCTTCCTTCCCCACGGGAGCGGGAGAGAACGTTAGCACCGTAGCCGGGCGGCTCCTGGCCCCAGGCCCTGTGGTGCCCGGAGCATGATGGAGGAGCCTCTGGGGAGCGGAGCCCACCAGCCCCCCAAGTCTAGGGCAGGCAGGGCCTGGGCAGTGACTGCGCTGTCACTGCTGGAAGAAACCCCATCCCCCCCCCGGTCTGTCTCCTGCTGCTTTCTGTCTCCCCAGAGCTGGGGGGGAGGGGAGAGGTCTCAGCGCAGGGGTGGGGTGTAGGGTGGGGGAAGCTGGGGGCGGGCCAGGGTAGGGCTCTGCTGCCCAGGTCACTGCTGCCGGGGGCAGTGCACCAGGGCTAGTGCAACCGCGGGAAACACGGCCATAGACACCCGTTTCATCGCTCTCCAAAGCAGTTGGAGCTGTGGATTTGCAACAGCCCCAGCCTCTCCCAGCAGGGGCGCTGTGGGGGGGGGGCTCCCAGCTACTCCAGCCCAGCCTCTCCCAGCAGGGGGTGCTGTGGGGGGCAGGGCAGGAGCCCTGGCTGTGGGGTGGGGCTCCCGGCTACTCCAGCCCAGCCTCCCAGCAGGGCGCTGTGGGGCAGGGCAGAAGCCCTGGCTGTGGGGTGGGGGGGCTCCTGGCTACTCAACCCAGCCTCTCCCAGCAGGGGTGCTGTGGGGGGCAGGGCAGGAGCCCTGGCTTGTGGGGGCTCCCGGCTACTCCAGCCCAGCCCTAACCCAGCAGGGGCGCTGTGGGGCAGGGCAGGAGGCCTGGCTTGGGGTTCTGGCTACTCCAGCCCAGCCTCTCCCAGCAGGGGCGCTGTGGAGGGCAGGGCAGGAGCCCTGGCTTGTGGGGGCTCGGCTACTCCAGCCCAGCCTAACCCAGCAGGGGCGCTGTGGGGCAGGGCAGGAGGCCTGGCTTGGGGGTTCCTGGCTACTCCAGCCCAGCCTCTCCCAGCAGGGGTGCTGTGGGGGCAGGGCAGAAGCCCTGGCTGTGGCGTGGGGGCTCCTGGCTACTCAACCCAGCCTCTCCCAGCAGGGGCGCTGTGGGGCGGAGCAGAAGCCCTGGCTGTGGGGTGGGGCTCCTGGCTACTCAGCCCAGCCTCTCCCAGCAGGGGCGCTGTGGGGCAGGGCAGGAGCCCTGGCTTGTGTGGGGGCTCGGCTACTCCAGCCCAGCCTAACCCAGCAGGGGGCGCTGTGGGGGGCGGGGCAGGAGGCCTGGCTTGGGGGGGGTTCCTGGCTACTCCAGCCCAGCCTCTCCCAGCAGGGGGCGCTGTGACACCAGGTTGAGTTTGCCCCAGTATTTGCCCCGTGCGTCGGGGTCCAGGGCTCCAGCAGGCGTCAGGGCAGGGGACGCCGCAGCGAGGGCTCTCCCGTCCCATTCCTCGGGGCTCCTCGGGGCTCAGTCCAGCCTGTGTCCACAAGCCAGGCAGTTAACGCCGGGGGGCTGGCAGCAATCGGCATCCCTACCCCGGGGAGCCCCCTCCCCACAAAGCCCCACTGCGTGCTTGCCGGCCCCACAGGAGCCCTTTGTTCCAGGGGGCTGGGCACTTCGCTGGGGACGGTTTCTCTAACAGCAGCTCCGGGCTTTGTGATTGTTCCTGCGGTGGGAGGACTCCCTCCCTTTGCCTGCCCCATCCCATGCCTGCTCAGCCCCTCGCCGGCCTCTGGAACCGGCACAGGGGAGACCCTGCCCTGAGGACACACACGGCCCACTCCCGCCTGTCTCACAGGCGCCTCGGGAGCCCAGGGGAGTTAGGCGCTTAAATGCCTTTGGGGATCTGGACTTCAGCTCCCCTTCTGTTGAACGGGACATTTCTTGTCTTCCCCACCCCGTCATAGGGGCGGGAACTAGGGTGTGGGGGCTGCAGCACCCCCAGGTTGGACGCGGCTTCCAGATTGGCTCAAGGGTTCTCACGCCCCCACCATACAGTGTCTGAGGCCCCCACCTCCTCTTCGGCAGCTGCATCCCCAGGGCAGTCTGTCCCTTTCAGTGTGTCGGTGCAGCCCCCCAGGGTGTGGGGTTGTGTGGGTATGAGTGTGCACATGCGTGTATGTGCGTGTGACCCCCACACCTTTGGGCATGTGTGCGTGCGTGCGTGTGCGTGTCTGCATGAGACCCCATGCCTTTGGGCACGTGCGTGTGCATGCACTGGGGGGAGGGAAGTGTGTGCATGAGACTCACACCTTTGGGCGCGTGCGTGTGGACCTGCCGGTGTGCAAGGCTGTGGCTTGGCTGAGAAGGGGCCGCACCGTTTCCATCTCCCTGCCCATCGGCCGGTTCCCGCTGGCTCCCCCATTTCTCCAAGCAGACGCCCACCTCGCACTGCTCCCCCGTTAACAGTCCCCCACGCACCCCCCAACAATGAAGCGATCCCGGCGGAGGCTTTCAACAGACCCGCCCCCTTCACGTGATCCAACCCCCCCCCAGCCCACCGAGCGCTGGCTGCAGAATCCGAGACGACCATTTCGGACACGGTCTCCTCCTGCCCAGACGCACGTCCCCAGGGCCAGCTCAGCGCAGGTTCCGGTACTTAAATTAACCCAACCGAGCCTGACTCCACGCCAGTCAGCTCCAGAGCAGACACCATCTTGCTCCCCCTTGTGCCGACAGCATCCGCGCCCGCTTATGTGCCGGCTCCCGCCTTGGCTGACATGCCAGGGATTGAGCGGGGGCCCGAACGCAGCCGCGCCCCTCGCAAGGGGCTGTCGCCGGCTCCCCGGAGTGGGCACAGCTGGGCCCTCGCCCGTCGGTTGCACGGGGAGAGAAGCTGAACTGGGCCCGGCACATTTTTCACTCGGCGCAAGGCCTGGGGGGCCACCTGACAGAGGGGGTTGAAATCAGGCAAGCGCCAGCGATGGGCGGCAGTGAACCCCTTCGTCCAAGGTCCACGGGAGAACTAAGGGAGTGCTCAGCCGAACCCTTCTCTGCCGGGCTTGGGGCTCAGCGTGCAACCCCATCCGCCTGCCCATCCCTGCCTCCTCCGCGAGTGTCTTCCGTGTGCGGGCTCCGCATGGGTGCGTGCATAAGGGTGTAAGGGCAGTCGTGTGGGTACGAGTGTGCACGTGTGTGTGCACACCTGGGTCTGTGTGTGCATGAGACCCCACCCCTTTGCACACGTGTCCACCTGCCAGTGTGCGCAGGTTAGAGCGTGCGGGGGGTGTCGGGTGGGCCACGTCATTTTCATGCCTCTGACCCCGTCGCCTGGCTCCCGCTGGCTCGTCCCACGTTTCCTTGAGGGACAGGACGACAGACGGGCGCTTGCACCGCTCCCCAGCTAACACCCACACCGACCCAAACCTCGTCCCTGGGGAGTTCCCCGGGCTTTGCCAGAGCCGCCCTGCTCAGAGAACCCCTTCAAAGGACACAGCCTTCCAGCAGCACACAGACGCTCTTCCTTTAGGGCGACCAGCTCGGGGCAAACAGGGATTTTTTAACTAGGCTGTTCACACTCCGCTTCCTCAGCCCGGTTCATTCTGATGCCCAGCGAACATTGCGGAGAAAGGAACCTGTTGTTAACAAACGACCCTTTCGAGTGATTCCGACTCAGGACAAATCACAGGAGATCAGACGTTATGGCTGAAATGTACAAAAAAGCTCAACTTTTATTTAGGCACCTAAATCCGGGGGGCAGGCTGGGGGCGGAGGCCGTCGGGAGATTGAGCACTGACTTGTGCAGGGGGTGAGTTCTTGCGTCAGTCTGGACTGGATTCTGGATGCTGAAGAATTGGAAATCTGTCCCTGAGCTCTTTTTAAAATTCCTGATATTTCTAAGGTAAAATAACTAGAGAAGTTTTTTAAAAGAAGGTTTTTAAGAGGGAGGCGGGGAAACATTCAGGGTTGTTGGTTTCTTTCCTCCAACATAAAGAAGCAAAAGCCACAAAGAGCCCAAGGCTACATGCAGGTTAACTTTACCAAAGCTGCCCCCTGGAGAGAGAACACCAAGAAACAGGCGCCCTCGGTAACAGACGACCCCTCGGCTGTTTTAGACCCCAGGGACCCCTGGAAGCTCCCCGACCCACCCGTTCCCTTCACTCATCATCATAACTTAAGACATAAATATAATTCTTGCATTTCTAGATTAAATATGGGGGGAGGGGGAGCTCTTGGCGGCGCCTGGGGCCCGGCTCTGCACTGGGGCTGGAGGAAGAGCTGGGCGATCTGCACCCTCCGCTGACCGGAGGGCAAAGGTTCTGCAGCACCGATCCTGGCGGGTGCTGAGGTCCAGGGCCCCCGTCCATCCAAACTCCCGTGCAGCCCCTTCACGTGGCAGGGTCCGGTTCCCAGCGCCCAGGACCAAGCCCCCCCGGGGCGCCCCAGCGGGGAGAGCGGCTCCTCGGGAGGGCCCCCAGCCAGGCAGCGCGAGCGGTGCAGGGAAGGCAGAGACCTGGGGACCAGGCTCACCCCCCAGCCCAGGTCAGAGCCTGCTTGGCGTCTGGGCTTCCCGCGGGCAGTCCGTCCCCTCGGCAGCGGGGGAAGCACGGGGAGGCGGCTGGCGGCGGCGGAGGCCGGAGGAGACGCCCCATCCCTGGCTTAGATCTCCAGCAGGCTGCCTTGCTCGGGGCTGGTGGGGTCCCTGTCGGCGGCGGCCAGCCCCTCCTGCAGGGCAGCGCCCGGGGAGCCGGCGCTGGCGGCCGCCTCCTCCCGCTCGGCCTCGCCCTCGGCGGGCTTGGCCGCGCCCCAGCTCGCTGTGGGTCTTCTGGTGCTTGCTGAGGTGGTCGCTGCGGGTGAAGCGCTTGCTGCAGAGCAGGCAGGTGAACTTCTTCTCGCGGGTGTGGGTGCGGACGTGGCGCTCCAGCTCGTCCGAGCGGGTGAAGCGCTTGCCGCAGAAGAGCCAGTTGCAGACGAAGGGCCGCTCGCCCGTGTGCCAGCGCAGGTGGGCCTTGAGGTGCGAGGCCTTGCCGTAGACCTTCCCGCAGCCCGGGATGTGGCAGCTGTGGATGGGTTTCTTGCGCAGGCTGGCGGCCGCCGCCCCGAGCCGCTCCAGCTCCTGGCAGTTGGGGCAGTCGCAGGTCGAGCGCCCGGTGGCGCCGCCGAAGCTGCCGCCCCGCGGGGCCTTCAGTCCCAGCCCGCCCTCCATCAGGGAGTTGTTGGCCACCGGCTTGGGCTTGTACATCTCCTGGGGCAGCATGTGCTGGCCGGCCGGCAGCAAGTGGGAGGAGGAGGAGATGCCCACGGCCGGGTAGGGGGCGGGGTTCAGGGTGGTGAAGTCGGAGCCGTAGCTCGGCAGTGGGGGGCTGAGGGAGGTCTGGGCCGGCACGGGCTGCAGGGAGCCCTGCAGCCCGTCCGACTGAGGCTGGGCGCTCAGCCAGTTGGCGTTGGGGTGCACGTCCCACCAGGAGGCCGTGGCGTTGCTGGAGCTGCTGGAAATTCCCGGGTGAATGCCGGCCTTGTACCAGGAGCCATACGGGTGCGCCATGTCCAGGGAGGTGTAGACGCTGGGCAGGCACTCGGACGAGGGGTGGCCCTTGGCCCCCAGGAGGGCCGCGGGGTCCTGGGAGCCGGAGGAGGCGGGAAGGAGTGGGAAAAGGGGCTGTAGTCGTTGCCGTAGGTGGTGGAGGCTTGCGGGCTGGCTGAGGGGGACATCAGCCCGTTCCCGCTGGGGAAGGCAGCCGTGTAGGAATCTCCCATGGCCTCGGCGCTGCGGAGCTTGGGACTAGGCTGCTCGGCTCCGAGCTGGTACAGCTTCTTCCCCAGAGGGTTCCCCGCTCTCCCCGGCGTGGCCGAATCCCGGATCGGACTGGAGCCGCCGAATTTATTGCAGGCGGCCGTTAGCATAGCCAGGGGGCTGGAGCCATAGCGAGCTTCGTCCTGGGGGAGGGAGACAGGAGGGCAAAGCGTCAGCAAAGGGAGACTGGTCGCGCGCGCCGGCGGGCTCAGCGAGGCCTTCAGCAGCTGGGTTTGCAGCGGGCCAGGCTGACTCAGGGCTGTCCCAGGGCAGGGGCAGGATGTGGGGCAGCACCAGGACAGCCTGGTACACCCCTGGGCACAATGGAGAGTCACCCCACAGCCCCAAGGACTGCGTCCACCTGACCCGCTGTGATGCCGCATGGGAGTTGTAGTTTGGACTGCGCTCCCCAGAGATACTACATCTCCCATGATGCTTGAAGGTCATGGGATTCCCATGATGCACCAATACCAGCCAGAGGAAAGAGTGTGGTGCATTATGAGAGATGTAGTCCACCCCACACACCTTGCCCGAGGAGGAAAACAAGGGCATGAGGCACTTAGCGCCGCAGCGGCTCAGGCAGACTGACCCCCACTCAACATTATCTCTTGATTTTTCCAGCAGATTTGTTTTTAAAAAAGGCTTAAATCAACATTTTCCCACCCAAAATTCCCATTTTGCAGAAACGACTATTTCCGTCAAAGACACATTTCAATGGAAAATTCCCAACCAGCTTCGTTGTTTCGTAGTAACCGGGCCCCCCGCAAAGCGGCGCCTCGCGGGAGTTGTAATTTGGGTGTCTGACGCGCCCGCTCTCCCTCCTCGGGACGGGGACCACCCCGGCGGAGTAACCTCCCAGGAGGCATCAGTGCGCCCAGCTGACGGAAGGGGGTTTCAATGGGAACTGAGTGCGGCGCTCAGTGAATTTCACTGAGATCAGGGCAGTTACGGTGTTGCGGACTTTCCCCAGTTTACCACAAATCATAAGCCGTTACCCTAAAGCCCCAGCTCCCGGCTGAATGCGATTACGGACGAATCTTCAATTTCATTATGAAAAGCTGCCACATGGGAACAGAGTCTGATCTGGAGGCTGAAAACCCAGGTGGCCAAGAAGAAGATCCCCGTGATTTGCTCTATCGATTCTTTTAGAAGCTCACCATCGTTAATCTACTCTCCTCGTTTTCTAGAGCCTGACTTGGTTGTTGGCTGCTTGGGCCTGGTGCTGCTGCAGCTACATCCCCCCGCCCCCCGTGCCTTTGAAAATCCCAACCGTAGGAAATCGAGAGTGTGGCTCACGGAGTCGTACGCTTCAAGGCCAACATGCACCATTAGATCATCTATTCTCTTCTAACCTCCGGCAGGTTGCAGACCAGGGGAGTTTCACCCTGTCACCCCTGCATGGAGCATAACGTGTGTTTGACCAACGCACAACCCAACGGAGGCAGAGAAAAACTGAAGAGGCAGAAGCAAAGGAGAGTCTGTGATGCCAACAGGCACAAGGAGATGGCTCCGCGCAGGAGGGGCTGCAGAGCAAAATGTTCTCACCCCAACAGCCCCAGGAGAATGTGGGGCAGACACTAACAGAGCGGAGGGGCTGAGAACCAGAGCCAGGCAGGTTCCCCTGTCTCACGAGAGTGGCTGAGATTTCCAGCCAAGGACCCAGGTCCAAATCGAGGTGAAAAGTTGAACTCTCAAAATGTTTGGAAAACCCAGAATCTGAAAAAAACCCTTCCAATCGGGCCAACTGCAATAGTGCATTTTGGGAAGTCTGCAGGCTGATGGCTTTTTTTCAACGTCTACATGCACCGAAATTTTGAAACGAAAAATTGTTTTGAACTGAAAAGCAAAACTTTTTAGTTAAAAAATGTCAACGCTTCTATTTTTGACACACACACCCCCCCCCCCGATTCAGAAGATTTGCCACAATTGATCATTTTCCACGAATAAGTTTGGTTTGACAAATCAGCATTTTCGAATGAAAAAACCGTTCCCAATCGTCTCTGGTGAAACAGACGTGGGATGAGGACAGGGTTCGGCTGGGGGGTAGCTGGCAATACAGCACATGCATCGCGATCTCAAATTGCCTTCCTCTTCTCCAGAATCTCACGTTTTTATTCCAAAAAAAGGATAAGAGCATGTCTCCACTTTAACGCCGCATCGGCACAGTTAGCCTGTGTAACTGACTGACTCTGCGATCAGCTGGGCGCTCATGCGGCTGCTTAGGACTGATTCAAATGTCACCCAGCTGATTAGCAGAGCACCTACAGCCCCGCAGTGGGAGTTTCTACTGGTGGTGCATATTTGCACATGCCTTGGTGCGCAGAACAAAATGTATTCCGCACACAAATGGAAACACGTGGAAGGAGCATTGACAAGTGGTGGCTGCCTGAGTCTGGCGAGAGCCTGAAACAACGTCTGGGCCTGGGGGGAGCTCTCTGCAGGACAGATGTGAGAGATGGGGGCGAACCTGGCGTGCAGGTGGAAGGCTCCCACCAGTTTGTCTCTTGTTCTCATGTAGCCCCCGGATGGGGGCCAGAGACTGCAGGGCTCCTAGGAGATGCTGATCTGGAGGAGATTTCCCATGGAGCTCAGCTCTCAGTCTGCACCCAAGAGGCTGAGATCTTTGGGGCTCAAACGGGAGCAGAGGGTTCCCCCAAACCTGTCTCGTGGCTGCCGGGTGGCAAAAGGTTCCAGATCACTTCACTTCACTGCTGCCTAACTACTCTGAACACCTCTGGCTGACTTTACCCCCCATTGAAATGCAGCCACCTCTGGGAAGGGACGTGGCAGCGGTTTACTTGTGTGCAGAAATGTTCACGATGACTTTGGGGCAGGCAGGAAGTGAAAAGTACTGTGTCCATTTGAACCTGCAGGGGGATTGAGAGAGGACGCTGGCGCTTCACCTATCACAGCAGCGGCCGCTCTGTAACTCACATTAAATAGGAGTATTATGAATATTGACCCGAGGATCTGACCCCAAATCGGCATCTGGCCAGAACGTTAGTGCACCCCCCCAGACTGACACAGCGCCATATACTCTGACCATGGCCAGAGTTCATTTTTAAGCCGACAATGGGATTATTCCCATGCCTGAAGATTGAAACATTGTGGAGTCTTGGCAGAATCCGTCTTGACAGCCAAGCCCAGCTTGCTCTCGGCTGTCTCCTGTGACATCTGACTCAGAGGGGGCATGTGGTTTGGTCTGTATAGCGCTCATGAGAGAACAAAGAGCAAACGATCGCAGATAGCGATGTATTTTGCATCGCAGTCGACACTGGGACAGTAGATGGTGGGGTGTTTTTTTACTGGAAAAATTAATGCACCTGAGCAAAATTTGCCATGGAATTGGTCCCCATGCTGGAGTCCGGAACGAAATGTGAAAAGACTTGAAATTCAAGAAGCATTGCATTGCTGCTCCAGAGATTTCGCAAACCGCCATTCACCGCAGTGCGGCCAGAGGTGAAACCCAACGCTATGGCGAATGCGAGGGAAATCACCTCTCCCACCTCATACGGTAACACGCAATGCCCGGCTGCCAGCCCTCGTGGTCTGGGAAGGGTTCGCTGCCAGGTGCAGGTATGACTCCCGCGTACTGGGCTGTTCCGGAGCGCAGGGGCGATTTGGTTTCTACGCCCTGCCCCTGGATGTTTCTAGAAGAGCTGGCTGGAAACGTGGACGGGTTCGTGGAAAATTTCAGCATGGGGGGTGACAAAGAAAATCTTAAAAATGTTCACCCCAAGCCCCAAAATTCCCGTTCAGAACTATTGCTGTGGTGGCACCTGGGCGTTGTAGCTTTGATGCCTTCTGCCCGGTGGGCTGGGCTCCCTGGCTGGACTGCATGTCCCACGATACACCATGCTCACCCGCTTGCTGAGCCGCTGCAGTGCATCATGGTTGCTGTGTAGCTAGGGCGTAACGTGGGCTGGCTGGGGAGACTGGCCCTTCTGAGGCTGGCCAGTATGAGGAACCCAAACTACAACTCCCATAAGGCGCCACTATATCACTTCCAAATATCCATTTGGGGGCGGGCTGGTTTTTCCCCCTTCAATGAGCATCTCTGCAGAAAGCCGACACTTGTCATGAAAAAAGTTTAAGCAAACCCCCAATATTCCATCTTAAAACAGTTTCAACGGGACGTTTTTGCCCTACCCTAATTTCTACCTTTTTTGTCACTAACAAAACCTAAAGAGAAAACCATTACATCTCCTGGCAGGAGCCGTCTGCTCCCTTCCTCAGCCGTTTGGCTCACAGCATTGCTGCAGCCTGGCACAGAGGAGACCCCGAGCCTTTACATTAGAGCGCCCCGCTTACACCCCTTTGCTCTGAAAGCTTCTGGCTGCTCCTGGCAGATCTCCGGGGCGCCTTGCTGCAGGACCCAGCCTTGCCATGCGTGTCATAAAGCCACATTGTGCATGAAATCTGGGCCTGTCCCCTGGTGTCACGGGGGAGGCACTCCCCCCCCCCCAGCAGCGCCTCCTGCTGGTCACTTGGGGAAATCAGCACTCATGCCTCAGAGTGCCCCCTGCTGATCGGTGTCCCGGCCTCTGGTGCAGGCTCAGCTCCGTGTCCCTTCCTGGCCGCGGTGCCCTCCCCTCCTCAGACTGTCCGAGGTCAGTGCCCCGTGCTCCTCCCCTTCCAGAGACCCCCCGAAGCCCACCGTGCCCCACGGCCAGTCATCACCTAGCCCCGGCCTCAGGGGCAAACTGCAGCTGATGTGCCCTCTCGGCACTGGCAAGGGGGCCGGGACCTGCTGCCTGTTCCTAGCCGGGCTGTTCCCCTGCAGCCCCAGTGCCCTCTGGCCTTGCTTCAGGCCCTGCAGCCTGGGAGTGGGGCCAGGCCAGAGCCCCCCAGCCCTGCCTGGCCCCTCCAGTCCTGCTCGGCCTCAGGAAGCCCCCAGCGTCCCTGGCAGCCAGATCCCGCCTACTCCTGCCCCTAGAACCAGAGTGTATCTGTGTTCTCCTCCCTCCAGGGCCCCTGGTTTATACAGCCCCAGCTGGGCCCTAACTGGCTGTCTCTGCCTCGGCGTGGGCTCAGCCTTCTCCCCAGGCTGGGTTTGAACCCTTAAAGGGCCAGTGTGGTGCAGACGCCCCGTCACACTTGGGTAGCACCTAGAGATTTCAGCGGAGATCAAGGCACCGCTAACACCTAGCACAATGCGACCTTGAGCTCAGTCATAGGTGGGATTTTTCTCCCCACTGTACAGGTGGGAAACTGAGGCACACTCCCATTGAGGGCGTTAGGTGTCAAAATACCTTAGAGGATCGGGGCCAGAAAGTCTGAGCGACTTGCCCAAAGTTACACACCGTCTGGGCCAGAGCCTGGTAGTGACCCTCCTGAGTAGAGCCTTGAAACCAGACCTGGATGGGACCCGACCACACGTGGCGGGGACAACTGAACCCTGGGGGGCCCGGTCGGCTCTCCTCCTGCTGCCTTGGAGTCGGCGCGGTGGCAGCTGTGTTCCCCCGCTCCTGAGGCCACTGCCACCTTGCTGAGCTACAGAGGGAAGTGCGGGGAATCCCCGCTTCTCTCGCTCCGCAACACACGCAGCCCTGCTAGGCAGGCTGGCTGGGGGCATGTCGGTGTCGGGTCAGGAGGGCTTGGGTTCAAGTCTGGGCTTAAAATTTAGGCCTTAGTCACTAAACCACCCCTCCACTCAGCCCATGTGACCAACGTTCCCCGCTAATCTTTTCTAGCCAGGTGAGGATGTTTCCCATCCATGTGCGGAATAAATTTATGTGCACTGAGGCAAGTGCAAATGTGCACCCCCGATAGAAACGCAAGCCTAGCCATGGGCGCTCTGCCAATCAGCTGGGCGGCACTGGGATCCCTCCTGAGTGGGTGCCCAAGTGCTCAGCTTGCAGGACACACTGGGTGTGACCCATCCTAGCCCAAGCCTGGAAGCTTGAGCATGGGGGCCCCGATTCAGGAAAGCACTGAAGCACGCGCTTAACGCACCATGCCACGGTGTCCCGAGGCCTCGGATCGCCGGAAGCCGGGTGGATCGCTCCGTCTTTGTCCTGTTCTTTCCCTTGGGGCACCTGGCACTGGCTGCTTTCGGGAGACCAGGTTGGATGGACCGTTAGTCTCGCCCACTCTGCCCCCCAGGGCTCGAAACCAAACCTCAGGGCCCGCCAGGCTCCTGATAAAATGTCCCGTCATGTGCTTAAGCGGTTTCCTGAATTGGGGCCCAGCACCGGTTTGGGGAGGGACAGAGACGCTGCGGGAATGGTTAAAACTCATTCAGGAAAATTCTCGTCCTTCCAAACATGCAGAAGCGAGACTATAAATCCAGCTTTGTTGCATTAAATCCCTGCCGCCAGCCCCTTGGCTTTTCCCCCTCGCTTGTCTCGTTATTTTGCTCCTCCGAATGGCTGATCCTCTCCACGCAGAAGCTCCCGGCTTCCGAGAGACTCCTGTTTCCAATCTCGCCTGCCTCCCTCTCTCTCGTTTTATGGCCTTTTAATTGAATTACGTTGTGGCATTTTAAATCCTCCTCTTTCCCTTCCTTAAATGACTTCCTCTTTATTTGCTCCCTTTATGTTTTTAATCTGCTGCTCTGGGAGCTTGGGGCCGCGCCAATTCCGACATGCAAAGCGTAAAAAGACACAGCGTCTTTCCAGCTCATAACGCAGAGGCTTTGCCCCACATGGTAAGCATCCATCTAGCTTGTCATCAGAAGTTGGAGTGCAAAAACTGGCACTTCCTTCTTTAACATCACAGTTATTCTGTGTCCTCCCCACCCATGTCACTGCTGCCTCGTATTGGGGTGAGGAAGAGCTGAAAGAATCAGGAGACATTTGTAATGGTTTTCTCTAATTTTGTATATCTGCCACTGCTCCGCTACTGGAGAGAATCGCAGCTGCTCAGCTATGTGTCCTAAATCCTCTACTGCACACTGCTGATAGGGATTCTCCTTGAGCTCAAGCAGTATTGCTTTTGAAGCTGAAGGATCTGAGTTCTGGCTCCACTGTCCCCAAGAACTGTTAGATGGTCTTAGGTTTGTCTGTTATTACAGGAAGATTGTCGGCTCAAGAATCATATTTTAAGTATTTTTTGCTATTTGTGGCTTTTAAAAAAAATATTATTATTATTATTTCCCTGAGCTAAGACTATTTTTATTAGGATTCCGGTGTCACCCACAATCTGCTACTTGCTTTCCAAACATAACAAGACACACGCCTTGCATACTAACAAGGCTGCATGAATTTAATGGAAAGCCAGTCTGGTTAGGGCTGTGCAAAAGTCTAATGTAGACACACAGCCTCGTGTAAATCAGTTTAGCTTTGATTTAAGTTGAGCCAACTGATGAAAGGGTGAAACCAGATTAAGTGTGTCCACACTAGGAGTTTGGACTGATTCAAATAGATGGCTTTAAAAGCAAGACTGGATGTTTTTCTAAAATACATGCGCTAGTTCAAACAGGAGTCATTACAGCGAAATCCTAGGGCCTGGGTTCTGTAGGAGGGTCCAACTAGATGGTCAAAGTGGTCCTTAATTCACGAGTCTATGACAAAATCAATCTACGTTTCCTTGTTCACTTTGTTTCTAGTCCATGGCAGTTCGTCAGTTTCAGCTGACCAGTTTTGTAATGTCCTGCGCTTGTCAGCACACAGAACTTGTACCAGATTCATCAAACTAGTTCAGTTAATCCAGTGCAAAGCCCTGTGTAGACAACCCCACTTCAGATGAAGAGCATCTTATTTTGGCTTCGCTTAAATCGGATCCTAATTGACTTAAACTGAACCACAGTGAGACTGGTTTAAAGGGAGGTAAACATGGCCCATGGGCTAAATCACCGTCAGATCACACCCGAGACTTAACGGGAGCGATGCTGCCTTTAGACAAGCGCCTAGAGCTGTCCAGGGGCTTGGTAACCCCTGCGAGGAGCTGGGGGGATGGGCCAGACGGGCTGGCCAGCAGTGCCCCTCAACGCGGTCTCGGGGCTGTGATCCGCGGGGCAGACCCGGGCGTGAGTTCCCAGCGCCCTTCCCTTCTGCACCGACCCACCGCCGCAGGGCTCACGTGGCAGCCCGCACACTCGCTCTTGGCTGGCGGCAGATTCCAGGGGAACATTTCAACTGGGCACTAGGGCAGAGGGGGAACCTACGGCATGGGGGGGGGAATCTGGTCCCTGAGGCTCGGTGCTCCCCCCAGTATTGGGGGGCAGGCACTGCAGCCCTGTGCCCTACCCTCACAGCCAGACCCCCACCCCTACTCCATGCCTGCCCCCTCCATCCCACCCAGACCCCACCCCTACTCCACTCCTGCCCCTCCCACCCAGACCCCACCCCTCCTCCACGCCTGCCCCACCCTCCCAGCCAGATCCCCACCCCTACTCCACGCCTGCCCCTCCATCCCACCCAGACCCCACCCCTACTCCACTCCTGCCCCTCCCACCCAGACCCCACCCCTCCTCCACGCCTGCCCCTCCCACCCAGACCCCACCCTCCTCCACGCCTGCCCCACCCTCCCAGCCAGATCCCCACCCCTACTCCACGCCTGCATCCTTTCTCCCAGACCCCACTCCTACTCCACTCCTGCCCTCCATCCCACTCAGACCCCTACCCCTACTCCTCTCCTCCCAGACCCCCAACCCTACTCCACTCCTTCCCCTCCCTCCCAGCCAGGCCCCCACCCCTACTCCACTCCTGCCCCTCCCAGCCAGACCCCACCCCTACTCCACTGTGGCCCCCTCCATCCCACCCAGAGCCCGCACTCCAAGCCTGCTTCCCGACAGCCCCCTCCCCCACACTGACTCCTTCATTTTTGGCCCCACCCCAGAGTGCAGGGGGATCCACAAAATCTACTAACCTGTCCCCCCCCTCTCCCCGGCATGTGATGGGAACGGGGGGGGGGGTTGCTTCTCACTTTTGTGCGGCCCCTGACTAATTTTTCTGGGGTCATTGGCCCCCCCACCCAAAAAAGTCCCCCCCCTTTAGAGGAACGCCCCTTCCCAGCAGCCCCGACCCCCAAGCCAGACCGGGCAAAGAGCAGAGCGCCTCTTTCAGCAGCCTGGGAGGGCCGGCCGGCTGTGCAAACATGGCCAGGCTGTGCCAGGCTGCGGAGCAGTGCCGGGACAGGCTGGCGGTCCAGGCCACGTCCTGCTGCCCTGCGGGCCAGGCCAGAGCGCTGGGAGCTGCCTGCCACCCCCTCTCCCCTCCCCAGGCCGGGCTGGCAGCAGGCACGGCCAGATGGAAACATCCCGCCTCAGCTATTCACACAAACACCCAGGGACTCATGTGGCCGGCTGCTCCCTGGGAGGTGCCAGACCCCAGCGTGGCTGCCGCCTCCCAGTCTGAGGGAGCCCGCCGGTGGGGGCAGGTGAGGGAACAGACACGCTGGGCCGGGGCTGGCCAGCCCCACAGCTTCCATCAGCCCAGGCCAAGGGTCCCCGCCCAGCCCCACGCCCAGGCCCCCGCCGTCCTCAAGGGCAGCGGGAAGCCAGGGGGTATCCGCGGCCGAGGGGGCCGCTAGCCCGGCTCCGGCCAGAGGGGACAGACTCCGAGGGCTGGCTCCTGGGAGTGAGACTCCTCCGTGGGACGCGGGGTGGTTAGCGAGTCGGGAAACCTGGCCGGGCGCTGCCCAGACACAGGAGAGACAGGCCCTGCCCGGCTGGGATCAGGGCCCCGTTGGGCCGGGTGCTGCCCAGACACAGGAGAGACAGGCCCTGCCCGGCTGGGATCAGGGCCCCGTTGGGCCGGGTGCTGCCCGGACACAGGAGAGACAGGCCCTGCCCGGCTGGGATCAGGGCCCCGTTGGGCCGGGTGCTGCCCAGACACAGGAGAGACAGGCCCTGCCCGGCTGGGATCAGGGCCCCGTTGGGCCGGGCGCTGCCCAGACACAGTGCCAGACAGGCCCTGCCCCAGCTCACGTTCTAAACCAACAAAGGTGGGAGGGGAAACCGAGGCACAGAGCAGGAGGTGACTTGCCTGAGGTGCATGGCAGAACCAGGAATAGAATCCAGCTAGGCCAACGCCCCTTGCCACTAGACCACACTGCCTCCTGGAAACCCCCCACTTTCCCACCTGAGACACTGCCCCATTGGAGCAGCTGCTGTCCATGTCCTGACCAACCTGAGCCCCGAGTCAGCAGCAACACCCCGCCTGTTAGCTCTGTCCAGATCCGAACTGAGCTTAAAATGCTGACTTCGCGAGCGACGTGCCTGTGAATCTTTTCCATCGGTGTGCGGAATAAAATGTTGATGTGCACTGAGGCATGCACAAAGTGCACCACCAGTAGAAACAAAATCCCTAGCCGTGGGCGCTCTGCTGAATGGCCGCACGAGCACCCGGTTTCAAGGGAACACTGATCCTGAGACAGAAAAAGACCCTAGCATGGGAGGGAAAGGGAGGCACACGCAGACCCCCGGCCTGTGGGTAGGGGAGTTTCAGAGAGTCCCTGGATGACACACAAGTGGCTTATGGGGGGACTACACCCCCCCCCCCGTGGGCATGCACTGAGTTCAGTCAACAGAAACAAGGAAGCATCTGACACCCTCTCATTAGTCTCATTTCACAGATAGGGAAACTGAGGCGGGGAGGAGGCCATGACCGGTACAGAGCCGTGGTAGGAGGTGTCCTAGCACACACGCGTGGGCTTGCCCCTGCCCCCCTCCCCACAGCCTGCAAGCAATGGATGTTTCCTTGCGCCTGATTCACACTGGTTCCCCCTCCCTCCGCCCCACAGCAGCAGCCTGGCCCTTATAACCCATGAAACCTGGGCTGGTCAAAATGGCCCCAGCCTGCCGCTCTGCCCCGCATCCAGCGCTGGGTTGGGCCCGCCGGCCCCCAGCCTCCCCGCGGCCTGCCTCTGCCTGAGCATCGCGAGCGCTCTCGGGGCGGCAGCTGGTCTGCTCCCGGGGCCCCTCCTAGGCAGCAGCGGGCAGGCCCCCTCGCTTTGGGGAGCAAAGCGAAAGCCGGAAACGGGGCGCCCTGGGCGGGTGGCCAGCCCACCCGGCAGCCTCAAACCGCCTCCGCTGCCTGGGGGTGGGTAGGACCAGAGTGTTGCCGTGGGGGCCCCAGAGACCGAGTCCCTGCAATCTGGGAATGGTTCAGGTGCTAATGAAAGCTTCGCTCACGAGCTGGCCCGTCCCATCAATGCTGTGGGGCAGCCCCACGCGCTGGGGTGACGCTGCGCAAGGGTGGCCCGTCTGGGGGGGGGGAACACGCGTGCTGCAGGAGCCGCGCGCCGGGGTGCAGGGCCTGCAGCGGGACGCCAGCCAGGGACAGGAGCTGCGGCGTGGGGCGGACGCAGGGTTGGCTTCCTCTCCCCGGTCTGCCCTTCCAGCGCCAACTCCCTCCTTCTGCGACCCGCCGGCGGCTTGGCGTTCCCTCCCCCTCTGCCGTGGCAGGTGCTGTTTGTCTGCATGCCAAGCCGGTCAGCGACTGGCCCCGGGCAAGTCTTCGACAGCGTCGGCCCCGCGCCGGGCATCGCTGGGGTTAGTGCAGGCAGCCAAGCACAGGCCGGGGGGGAGGCGGCGGGATTTTACCTTTGGGAGAAGGGGGAAGTATTAAAAATAACGTGGCACAATAGCTCCTGGCCTGCGAGAACTTCCCCCGGCCAACGCGAAGTTTCCTGCAGGCGCCCCCCTCTGTCTATTTCTCTCTCTTCACTGCGTCTCCTGGGGGTTCGGCTGTTCTTAGGCACACAAAGCACCCGCCTCATATTTATCAAATCCTCCCCAAATCGAACACTGCGCCGGCCCTGAACGCACCTCCGGGCTGACTTTGGCTTGCCCCGAAGTCTTGATCTTCGTGTGTTATGCAAGACGCTGGCAGAGCGCCCGCCTGCCTTTTGACGGATCCTCGCGTCACAGATTTTACGGGCTTCTAGATCGGCTACATCGGCTTCTTCGCGACACAGATTTTACGGGCACCTCACAGGGCCGACGACTCAGCCTTTTAAAGCCAGAAGGATCAGGTCGTCCCTGGCAATGCTCCCTCTAATCTTTTCCATCCCTCGGTGGATTTTTCATCCACGTGCGGAATAAATGAGTATGCGCACCAAGGCGTGTGCAAATGTGCACCACCAACAGACGCACAACATCTGGGTGTGGGCGCTCTGCCAATCAGCTGGGTGGCATTTAACATCTCTCCTGAGCAGCTTACAGGGAAACTGATCACCGGCCTGCCCACTCCTGCCCCAGACCCAGAACCTCCGGCTGAGACTGCAGAGCTGAAATCATGGCTCTGACCTCAAGATCTGAGCCAGCACACGAGACAGTCTTTAGGCCCAATAATAAGGATCCCACCTGGCTCCCGCAGCCCGGGTAGGCCGGGTTCTAGCATTACCGACCTGGAGGGCTCAAAAATCCAGAGTCGGGTTTTGAAAACTAATCAGTGTTGGGCTCTCTCTGCGCGCCCTGGCCCCTGGCCGGAGGCTCACACTGCAGCAGTGACAGGGACTGGTTGCTGAGAACTGGCCGGAGAGGGTGGTGTTTTGGGGCACATGCCCTGCCGCGGAGAGCCGGTCCTCACGCGCTGGGCTCTGAAAATCAGGCTGCAGCGCAGGCAGGGACGTGCCCACGGCCGGGGTTAGGCTGTGATGCGCCGAGCCGTGGGGACCCTTTGGCGCTCCGAGAGGCCTGTCGGAAAGGCGGCGGCATGGCCCGGGGCTGCCCACAGGCCTGCGGGGGTGGGTCACTGTCCCACACGGAGGCACGGAGGCCACGGCAGACCGAGAGAGAATGCGTTTGCGCAACAGCCCTGATTTTCAAACCCCGGGTCGCGCCCCACAATGCCAGGCAGGGGGGCGCCTCGCTGCAGGGGGCCAGGTGACCCGCAGGGGGGCTAGGCAGCTTCCTCCCTGCCCTGGCCCCGCAGACCCCGCTGTGCCCCAGAAGCGGCCGGCAGCTGGTCCTGCTCCTCCTAGGGGAGGAACCAGACCTGCCGCCCGCAGAGCCAGGCCTGGCTGCACTGCTCCCCGGGAGCTGACAGCGGAAACCCTGAGCCCAAATCCCTGAACACCAACCCCTCGCCCCAGCCCTGAGCCCCTCCACACCCAGAGCCCCTCCTGCACTGCAAACACCGCGTCTCTGCCCCGCCCAGGCAGGACCCGCCCCCACCCGAAACCCACCCCTCCCGCCCCAGCCCTGAACCCTCCACACCCGAACCCCTCAGCCCAGCACCCCAATGATATCTCTCATCCCACCCCACTGCAGAGCCTGCACAGCCAGGGGGGCCCTCCCCTGCCCCCCAGCCCCATCCCGGCCCCACCCCTGAGCCCTCCCTCCAGTCAGAAGATAATCGTGTTGGGCCACAGGATTTTCTTCAACTGGGTCGCCAGGAAAAACGTTTGAAAGCCGCTGCCCTAGCTGGGCCCAGCCTCCAGCTAGCCAGTAATCAGGGCTCCAGGCGGACGAGATCGCCGCAAAGCCAGTCCCCTCCGTTGGGCCTTCTCCCATCTCGTCCGCCCAGCGAAGTGCCCCGGGTTCAGGAGAGATTTACAGCCGCACCACACGCCGCCCCCGGGGCACAGGCCAAACACAGAGTCACACCAGTTTAACTGACCATGCAGGTAGAGCCTCGTGTGGACACATTTCAACCGGTTTCTGCTTGGGTTAGCCCACACCCATGGGAAACCCATTTTACTGGGCGCAGTGCGAGAGGGTCATTACCTCTGCTCTCCAGGGGGGTAAATGGAGGCAGAACCCAGCCCCCGTACACTCCCCACTAGGGAATACTCCCTCCCCATTCCCACGGCTGGACCGCACCGGAGGAACAGAACTCGGGCACCCCCCTCTCACCAGTCACTGCCCTCCCCGGGCTGGGGACCCGTCGCCTGCTCCAACTGCTCACCCCCCTCCCAGAGCAGCACCCAGTGGGACACGCGGGTCCTTCCAGCCTCCACCCCAGCTGCAACCCCAAGCTCACCGGGGCCCGGATGGAGGAGGGAGCCCGCCTGGCGCCCCACCCCCGTTGCCCTGACAGCCCCATGGCAGCCGCGGCCGGAGGGGCGACCCCGTTTATTCCAGCTGTAACTTTCCTCAGCCCTGAGCTGTTGCGGCGGGGGGGTGGGGGGAGGGAATTGCTGGGCCAAATTAGAGGCCATCCCTTGGGTCGACTGTTTCCCCTGGCGCCCCGGTGACCCCCCCAAAGGACACCGCCCGGTGGGCGACAGAGCCGAGCAGCCGGGTAAAACCTCCCCAGCAGCCGGACGAGGGCCTGGGAACAGGCTGAGAGGCCAGCAAGACACCCGGCAGCAGGCCGAGGCCTGTGGCTGCCCCCACGTGGAGACCACGGGCCACATTTCTTGGACATTAGGCCACCAAATCCCTCCAATTCTGCCCCCAAGGGCCCTCTCCTGCAGCACAGCCCAGAGAGCCAAGGGCCCCCCAGGGATGGGCCCAGAGGGGCCGGGCCGGCTCGTGGCACCTTGGAAACCGTGGCCACACGGGCAAGGGCGTGTGTCTCCAGGCCCTCGCCAGCCCCAGCTAAGGCCATGCTGGGCCCAGGGAGCGCGAGCAGTGGGGCCCCCCCGGGAGGCCGTGAGCCCCCTCCCGCCGGGGCGAGTCAGGCGGCGCCGGGACGCCCGGGGCGTGAGGCCAGCGGGGCCGTGGCCCCAGTAACCGCCAGGGAGCGAGGGAGAGCCGCTCTCCCCACTCGCGCCGGCTGGGACATGGCCCCAGTGGAGTTCCTGCCAACTGACACCAGTCGGGGGGCATTTGCCCGATTGCCCTCAACAGCTTGACTCTGATCTACCCCAGTCCGGGTGCCTGGCCCTTAGCACTGCCCACGCAGGGCCCCCAGGGCCCGACCGAATCCTACTCTTGTCTTCCCCCCGCTAAGCCAAGCGCCCCCGGCCAGTCCCCAGTTCCTGGCGGCTGACAGCGCCTTTGCTGTCGTGAGGCGCTACTGTCTTCGCCGAGCCGAGACCGGAGGGAGCCGAGACCGGAGGGGGTGAGCTGGGCGCTGGGGGGGAATGTGGGACGTGGCCTCACTCACACACCTATCGCCAGCCCCCAATCTCTCACCGCCCCTCACATTTCAAACCACTTGTTGGGGTCTGGGGTTTTTTTAAACTTTCAGGCTTTGGGCTGGTTTTATTTTCCGTCTCCCATGGTTATTTCTTTTCATTAAAATCCCTCGTTATCTTCTTCCCCCTTATTAACAAAATTAAAAGGCAACTTCTGAATCCACCCAGTCCCGCTCTTTAGAAAGAAAAGCCTCCGTCAGACACTTTTTCATTGAGCGATCACACGGGATCATTAAAAAGGATTTGTCTTTTTTCTTACAAAAAAAAAAAAAGTCTTAAAAACAACTTTAAATAGAAACGCAGCCGGTGAAATTTCTGTAGCCAATAAAATCTGAAAATAGCCCTGAACTGGGAGTTTGTCCTCCACCGAAACCTACATATTTGTGACTATAGCGGCTGGGCAGCTCCGAAGGCAAGCGCTGCTCGGGAGGGGTGGAGGGGAGAAGGATTGCTGTCACCGGGCTCCCTTCCTCTAAGTGTTGCCTTTCATCTAAACAAGGAAAACGTTCCCCTTGGGTTTAAAACACAACCCCAGCTCAATGGGGGCGCACGCACACACACTCACATGCACACACACTCACTCGCACACACACTCACTCGCACACACACTCACTCGCACACACACTCACACGCTCACTCGCACACACACTCACTCGCACACACACTCACGCACACACACACACGCACTCTCACTCACATGCACACACGCACACACACTCACTCACACACTCACATGCACACACACACACACACTCACGCACACACACACGCACACGCACTCACACACGCACTCTCACTCACATGCACACACGCACACACACTCACACGCACACACACTCACTCACATGCACACACACACACACACACTCACACGCAGTCTCACTCACATGCACACACGCACACTCACGCACACACACACTCACACGCACTCACACTCACTCACAGGCACACGCACACACACACCACAGAGGCCACTGAAGTGCAGGGACCCACCGGGAGTGCCAGAGGCTCCCATTCCAAGGTGCAGGGAACCTTGCCTGGTCTCCCCCAGCCCACCCCCAGTAAGGAGAAGACAGAAGGGGAGGGGGGAAAAAGAGCATCTTACTTTTTCCAGCTCCTTGGGGTTAGTTCCACCTGGCTTGAGCAAACCCCACTGCTGCTGGGTCAGGCCTGGCTAAGGCCCCGGAGCGCCCGCGGGGGGATTACCTCGAGCGCCGGAGATGCCATCTCTCTGGGTGTCCCGGCCCGGGGCCGCTGCAGCGGATTTGGAGGAGAGACAGGGCGAGGGAACGAGTTGAACCTAGTTAGACAGGACTGGGGGGAGCTGCTTCCCTTTGCACTAAGATCCACCCTCTAATTACAGCCTAGCAGCCTTTGAGCACCCGCTAGGATCCAATGAAGGAGGAGGGACAGGGGGAGAAGTTAACAGTTTCGGATTGATCCTGGTTTCCTCCGAGGTTAGCAAAGAACGAGCTGGGGGTGGGGAGGGTGGAGGGGCAGAAGAGAGGAGAAAAGACAACCCCGGGAGGAAGAGTGGGAAGAGGAAAAGAACAAAGGGGGGAGACGAGGAGAGGAACGGGGGACGGGGCAGCAACAGAGGCGGGGAAGGATGGAAGGAGGCGAGCGAGGGAGAGGAGAGGAGAGGAGAGGGAGGAAGGGAGGGGAAGAAGAGGAGACAGGAGAAAGGGCGGCCCGAGGAAAGGGAAGGGGAGACGCAGAGGGAGCCCAGGAAGTGAAGGGCGGGGAAGAACGGAGGCCAGGAGGAGAAGGAGAAATGGGAAGAAGGCCACGGACGAGGAGGGAGGAAGGAAAGGGCGGGGGGAAGGGATGAGACGGGTTCTATGGGGGCTGCACCCCTAGTGCTCCCTGCCCCTGGGGCTGCCCCACGGGCTTGGCCCCGTTTTTCGGGCTCCGTTCGGCGGAGCAGCCGCCTTCTCACCAGTCAGGCCGGGAGTGGGCAGCCTGCCGCTGGCAGGCCCCGCGGGAGGCTGGGTCTCTCTGCCTGGGCGCAGGGCCGCGCCGGCGGGGACGGATAAAGGCTGACCTTGCTGGCCTCTCCAGCCCCACTAGGCCGAGGGGGCAGGGAGCGGCTGTGAACGGACTGAAGGATCAGGCCCGTGAGGCTGATCCAGCTCCGTCGGGGCCCCAATCCCGCCTCCTGCCGCGCTCTGGGCAGATGTTTGCACTGGCACAAAGCGCTGCCCGGCTCCGGGACAGAGCCACTTCGCCCCCCAAGCACACGCCGCACAGGTGGGCTGTGGGGCAGGGATGAGAGGGGCAGGAAGGAAGAGCGGAGAGGAGAGAGAAAGCAAGGAAGGTACAAAGGAAAAGAGAAGGGCAGCCACAGGCACGTCACGAAGGGAACGGAGAGACAGAGAATGGGCCCAGGACCGAGGCGCTGGGGGCGGCTCCAACTGTCGGGCCAAGGGGAAGGTGGAAACGGTGCCACTTTAGTCTCATGTGGAGCTGGAGTCTGATCTGCATTGACACTGGAGTGAATCTGGAGTGAGCAGCCTTGCGCTGCATTTAAACAGGTGTGCACCTGGACACTGCTCCGCATTAACACTGGAGTGAATCTGGAGTGAGCAGCCTTGCGCTGCATTTAAACAGGTGCATGCGCTGGACACTGCTCCGCATTAACACTGGAGTGAATCTGGAGTGAGCAGCCTTGCTCTGCATTTAAACAGGTGTGCACCTGGACACTGCTCCGCATTAACACTGGAGTGAATCTGGAGTGAGCAGCCTTGCTCTCATTTAAACAGGTGTGCACCTGGACACTGCTCCGCATTGACACTGGAGTGAATCTGGAGTGAGCAGCCTTGCTCTCATTTAAACAGGCCTGCATGCGCGTTTGAGAACAGGCAGGGCTGCTGTGGGAGGCAGCCTGGGCTTTTGACTAGTGAAGGGGGCCGGGCTGCAGGGATGTCCACGTTCCCAGCTTTGGGAGGGGAGAAGTCGTCAGCGCTCCAGAGGGACAAAGTGGGGTCTAGTGGTTAGCGCAGGGGGGAGTCAGTCCTGCTGGGTTCTATTCCTGCTTGTGCAGTGTGAACTTGTGTGGAGCCAGTGCCCTGCCCCGTGCCTCAGTTTCCCCACCCCTGCAGCAGGGGGTGGGCAGCCTGCCTTTGAATGCCTAGGATGAAAGGCAGCGAGGAGGCCCAGGTGCGATTGTTTGGAGCCTGCCTAGGGCTGATTTCGTGCTTCCCACTGAGAGCAAGGCAAGCTTGGATTTAAGCTCAGAAACCCCCCAATCACCTAAAAGCCGATGTTTTGAAGGGAGCGTGGGCCTGCCATGGCGGGGAAGGGGGCAGGTTTGCATGGCCCCAAGGAAGAGAAATGCAGCTGAGCGGACACTTGTCGCCCTAGGAGTGAGGGGGAGGGTGGGGCTAAGTGACTGCATTATGGAGCCTCTCCGAGGGTGGGTCCCCCACCGCCGGGCCATGCACCCCCAGACCCGGGCTTGCCCCCTGACTTTGAACAGGTCTCGGCCCTCCCCCGGACTTTGCTGGATGTAACCTGCCCCCGCCCCATCCCCCCAAAGCTCCGAACCGAGCCGACCCCCCAGCTATTGCAGCTTCTGCCTTTTGGGCCTATAGCTCTCCGGTTCCACCCCCGTAAGAGCCCAGGTGTCCGCTGGGAAGCTGTAACCCCTACACCACGGGGAGTGCCCCGTGCGCCCAGCTCTGCCCTGGCTGTGGCTAAAAGCTCCCCCTAATATGTGTTTGGCTTTGGCTGGAGAGGTTGGGCCTGTCTAAGGCATCTTTACACCCTCCAGCTGTCCCCCCGGGGGCTGCCTGGTATAACCAAGGGGGTAAAAACCATTCCCCGCATGGACACAGGGCCCAGCCAGAGGCCTGTAAAAATCAGCAGATCCCAATCCCCAGCCCCTCCGCTTGCAGGGACAATCGCTCTGCAAATCTCACCGCCAGCAGCGCGCAGGGACAGATGCATCGGCCTGCCTGGGGTGTGCCCCCCAGGAGCTGGGGCATGACCCCACTGGCTGCCCCAGGAGGAAGGAAGGTGCATGGTAAATCCAGCTCAGCGCTCACACCCTGCCCCTCCCCCGGCCTCGGGGAGCTAGGCGTGGGAGGATCAAACTGATGAGCAGATAAGCCCTGCCAGGAACCTGTTTGCTGGGTGTCCTGCCAGCGCGGTGGGGAAGGAGGAGGAGAGTGGAAAGATCCTGACCTGCTACAGGTGGAACCGCTCTAGGCCGGCACCCCCGGGACTGACGGGGGCCAAACCAGAGGATTTGCCGGACCAGGGGAGGTCAATGTTGTCTAGCAGCATGACCGACAGCGCCCCTGCTCCCTGGGAAGACACTGAGGGGTGAATAACAGCCCAGAACGCTGAGGGCCGGGCCGGGGCCGTCAACCAACCTTACGGGGCCACGGGGAACTTGGCCAGCCCCTGCTAAGCGGGCCCCTGGGCAGCTGACATCACGCGGGAGCACGGAGCTTGAGAGGTTCAACCTGTTCTCCTGTAGCTTATTGCCCTTCCTCTATCGGCAAAGCAACGGCGGGCCGGGGGCTCTGGCAGACTAACAAAGCCGGACTCCTTGTTGGTTTTGCTGAAACAGACAAACACGGCTGCCCCTGAAACCTCCCGTTAGAGGGATTCCGACTGGGGAGCTCGAAATCAGGGCGGCCCAACGACTGGACGTGGGGCTAGAAAAAGTCACCCTGGAAATCGGCTGCATGCTGTCGAGGGGCAGGGCAGGGCTTCTGGAGGGACGCGGCGGATTTGCCCAGCAGCGAAACCAGGGCTGGGTGCCTTCTGAAAAGTGATGTGCGCCGTCGGCCACAGGGCAGCAGCAGGGACCGCGGCGTGGCAGGCGAGGGGCCGGGCCCTAGAAGCGGCAGGGACCGCGGCGCGGCAGGCGAGGGGCCGGGCCCTAGAAGCGGCAGGGACCGCGGCGCGGCAGGCGAGGGGCCGGGCCCTAGAAGCGGCAGGGACCGCGGCAGGCGAGGCCGGGCCCTAGAAGCGGCAGGGACGCGGCGCGGCAGGCGAGGGCGGGCCCTAGAAGCGGCAGGGACGCGCGCGGCAGGCGAGGCCGGGCCCCTAGAAGCGGCAGGGACATGGCGCGGCAGGCGAGGGCCGGGCCCCTAGAAGCGGCAGGGACCCGCGGCAGGCGAGGGCCGGGCCCCTAGAAGCGGCAGGGACATGGCGCGGCAGGCGAGGGCCGGGCCCTAGAAGCGGCAGGGACGCGGCGCGGGCGAGGCAGGCCTAGGGCCCGGCAGGGACCGCGGCGCGGCAGGCGAGGGGCCGGGCCCTAGAAGCGGCAGGGACCGCGGCGCGGCAGGCGAGGGGCCGGGCCCTAGAAGCGGCAGGGACCGCGGCGCGGCAGGCGAGCAGGGCCTAGCGGCAGGGACCGCGCGCGCAGCGCGAGGCTACATTGTTCTGGGGCTTTGGGCGCGCTGGCGCCGTGCTATGGGGGGAGGGCGCCGGAGCAGGGATAACAGGCCAGCGCCCAGTCCCGCTGCACGGACGGGGAATACGACTCCTCTGCAAGTTCTGCGGGGGCTGGAACCGGGCATTCCCGCGCAGGACGCAGAGGCTGGCCGGAGGCTGAGGGGAGAGCCTGGCGCTGTGGCCCCCCCGCAGGCAGGGGGCTCGTTACAGACCCCAGCGGAGATGCAGGCAAAGCCCGGGCGCAGGGGAGAGGAGCAGACTCAGCTTTGCAGAGAAAAGGGCCAGGGCCAGGGCCAGGGGGCTGGGCTCGCTGGGCAGGCTGTGGCGGGGGGCTGAGCGCTCTGGCTGCCGGGCGCGGAGGCCGCTCCCGGGCCCGGCAGTGACGGGGCAGGGAGGGGTTACCTGGGCCACCACTGGGGCCTCTGCACACGAGCAGAGGGGACGTGCCAGTGGTTTGAGGGGGGGGGGTATTGGGGGGGGGGGCTCAGGGCGGGAGCAAAAATAAAAACCCGGCTGTGAAGCCCGTTTGAGGCCCCCCGCGGGCTGAGCCCTTTGCAGTGGGACGGGGAAGCTCAGCGCCCCGCAGGCCTGACGCCGAGGGGAACGGTTCGGGTCGACTCGGCGTGAATCGTGTTTCCGGGTCGTTTCGAGTCCAAACGGAACTTTGCCCAGGGCCCTGTTTCCATGCGGCCGGCTGGGGGTTAGACTGGCCTGGTCACGGGGAAAGGAAGAAAAGGGGCAATAAAGCAGCCTGGGACGATTTGCTCTCTCCTTCCTGGCCACAGCCAGCCGCAGGATTTGACCGGAATTTGCCCATAGTGGTGGAGCTCCCCCCCCCCCAGGTCTAACCAGGACACCATCTCCACAGCCATGCTCTGCGCCAGTGGGGTTCTGGAAGGACCCAGCCCAGCCCAGGGCGGGTGCAGACAAAGGCTCTGCAGGTGAGCTAGGCTGGGAGGGCAGAGGCCTGAAAAGCCAGGATTCCTGCCTAACAAGGGGGGCAGGTCCAGCAGCAGCTGGACCCCCAGGTAAGGGGCTGACCCCAGGGCCAGCATCTCCCCCCACTGCAGCAAGTGAGCCCCTGGGGAGGCAGAAGAAGAGCAACACACTCATGGGGTGGGTGTTCAACCACCTCTCTCATCTCAGCCACCCCCCCTTCGCCTGCCCACCCAGCGCCCCAGGCCAGGAGGGCTGCACTAGCCCTAGCAGCAGCAGCAGCAGCCAGATTGGCTTCCGCAGCTGGGAGGTGCCTTGTGGGCACAAAGTCCCTGCCCCCCCTCACAGGTCTCCCATCCAACAGCTGCCCAAGGCTGGTGCTACTTAGCTTCCAAGTGACCCAGGCACCCAGCCCTGCTCCCGCCTGGCTGACCAGGCCTCCCCTGCCCCCAGCTTCCTCCATCAGCCTCCTGCTGCTGCTTCCCCAGGGCCCCCTTCCCCCAAGGCAGGGGCTGGGCACCGGCAGCTCTTTGCAGACCACTCTGGGTTGCTGGGGAGCAGGGAGAGCCGGGATTCGCTGGCAGAGCCCCCACAAGAGGCAGCCTTGGAGCACCGCTGGGGGGAGCCATGCAGTCACCGGGGGACGGCCGGGCAGCGCCGTGCGCAGTCACCGGGGGGACGGCCGGGCAGCGCCGTGCGCAGTCACCAGGGGACGGCCGGGCAGCGCCGTGCGCAGTCACCGGGGGACGGCCGGGCAGCACCGTGCGCAGTCACCAGGGGACGGCCGGGCAGCACCGTGCGCAGTCACCAGGGGCGGCGGGCAGCGCCGTGCGCAGTCACGGGGCGGCGGGCAGCGCCGTCTTGCGCAGTCACGGGGACGGCCGGGCAGCGCCGTGCGCAGTCACCGGGGGGACGGCCGTGCAGCGCCGTGCGCAGTCACCGGGGGGACGGCCGTGCAGCGCCGTGCGCAGTCACCGGGGACGGCCGGGCAGCGCCGTGCGCAGTCACCGGGGGGACGGCCGGGCAGCGCCGTGCGCCGTCATGGGGCGGCCAGAGGGCAGCCATGCAGCTGACAGCAGCAGGATCAGCCGGGGCAGCCCACACTGAGCCGTCAGAGTGCCGCTCGCCAGCGTCTATCGCTGTCCCGCCCTCCGAAGGGTTAACCCGGCGGCGGCCTGGATTCCGGGGCCGAGGGCAGCACCGTGCCGCAGCACCCTTCGGCCATTCAAAGGCTTTGCGGTGGCCCGGGCAAAGGAAGCGCGCGAGGGGGAAATGAAAGGGTTAGAAATACACACGCCACTTAGGCCCGGGCTGATTACAGGGCAGAGCCGGAGGCTGGCTGCGCAGGAAACTTGCTCCCTTATTTTAGTAGCGGGCGCTATCGGGGCCCCGGCTGCCGCTCACGGCTCTCGGTGTATTTATATCCCTGTGCAACGGGCGGGGCCGGACGGGGGGGGGCTGATGAAATTGGGGGTGAAAGTGCGAAGGGGCAGCCAAGACCCTGCGAGCCCAAACAGCCGGGGAGACGGGGGAAGCCAGTCGCCTGCCTCTGGCTCGGGGGCCCATCATGGGAGGCAACGAGCCAGGGATTCCTGGGTTCTCATTCCTGGCTCTGGGTGACCCGGGACTTGCTCCCCTCCTGGGCTGCTGGGCTCCTCAATCAGTGTCTGGCACACGCAGCTCCCGGCGTCAGCGCGGAGGTGCCATGCTGTGTGGCAAGGCAGGGGCAGCCATCTCTTTGTGGAAGGCAGACACCGCTCGGGTCCTTCCAAAACCGGAGAGTTTGATTCCCCGTCTCCAGGGTTGGAAACGCAGTGTTAAGGGGACCCTGGCTGCATAACCTTAACTCTGCCCTTTTGGGCACGGCCCTTTGGGAGATCACAGCACCTCACCCCTTTGCAGGCCAGAGTGGGTCAGACCACAGGCCCTTGAACCCAGTACCCAACAACGGGCAAGGCCAGGTGCTTCCAAGAGAATGAACATAACAGGCAATCATGGAGCGCCCCCCCCCCATCCTCCCCTCCAGCTCCGGGGGGCTGGGGGCCTGAGGACACCCTGCGCACAGAGTAGTCCCTGACCTCGGCTCCCTCCATGTATCACATCCTTTTCTGGATGCTGCTGCTTCCCAGCACCCCGGCAAGGAGCCCCACGCGCGGCGGGGTGGTCTTGGCAGCCAGCGGCGCAGGGGCGGGGCGGGCAGTGGTGTGAGAGGCAGGGGGAGGCGAGGCCGTGCCAGACTGCCTGGCTGGCCCCACCCACGCTCCGCCCTCAGCCCTGAGCCCCCCCAGCCCTCCGGGCAGCCTGGGCAGGTCCCCGGCCCAGCTCACCAGCCCCCCTCGGAACAGGGCTTCATGACCAAGAAGCCGAAGGGACGCCGCTGCTGCTCCCTGGCCCCAGCGGAGGGCGCCGTGACGGGGCCCGCAACAGAGCCAGCTGCCCCACTCCCGTCGGAGCCACTGAACCCTCGGACTGAGGGGCCTCGAGAGGTCGAGTCCAGTCCCCAGCCCTCGCGGCAGGACCCAGCACCGACCATCCCTGGCAGGCGTGTGTCCAACCTGCTCTTCAAGATCAACAGGGATGGAGATTCCACAACACACCCCCCCCCCCGGGCAATTTATCCCAGTGTTTCACCCCCCGCGACAGGCAGGACGTTTTTCCTAATGTCCAACCTCAGCCTCCCTGGCTGCAGTTTGAGCCCCTTGCTGCTTGTCCCGTCCTCAGAGGCCAAGGGGAACAATTTGTCTCCCTCCTCCTTGTGACAAACACCCCTCTAGGTACTTGACAGCTGCTCTCATGTCCCCTCAGGCGTCTCTTTTCCAGACTAAACCAGCCCAGTTCTTTCAGCCTTCCCTCATAGCTCATGTTCTCCAGACCTTTCATCATTCTTGTTGCTCTTCTGTGTTGTTCTAGCCATTGGACCACACTCCCCTCCTTGAGTCCTGACTCAGCTTCCCCAGCTCTAAGCCATTGGTCCCACCACTCCCCTCTCAGAGCTGGGGACGGACACCTGGAGCCACATCTCCTGCTCTAACCACTAGCTCACACGCCCTCCTCAGTCAGAGAATAGAGCCGGGGTCCTGGCTAAATACTGGATCAAGTGCGGGGAGCAGATCCCAGGACTACTGCGAAATCTAGAAAATCCAAGCTAAGGCCTCCCCCGGGCTCCCTGGGGTGTAACCCCGAAACCACCCACCCCTGGGGGCATGACGACCTGACAGAGCTGCCTGCCGGCAGGCGCTCTGCCCTTCCCAGGGAAAATCAAACCAACGGAGGAATCATTTCCATGTGTGGGGCCAGGCCCTGCGTAGGGCGGGGGCGGCGTGGGCCATCGCTGGGAGGCGAGGGGCTGGAGGGGAGCAGGGAAGACAGGATGGGTCAGGCGGGGAATGTTCCTCGCCCGGGGTCCAGGGGAGGCTGCAGCAGGGAGAAAAAAGGGAAAGTGAAACAGAAAGTGCAGTGAGAAAGCCAGGGTGGGGCGGGGGTGGGTGCAGGCTGTAGGGGTTGGGGCTGTAAGCTGGGGAGGGGTTGCAAGGGCTGATGAACCTGGGGAGCTGCAGGATCTGTGGGGTTGCAGGGCATGCAGGGGCCGCAGGGTCGGGGGAGGGTTTGTGGGGGCCGCAGTGTGTTACGTGGGGGGTGGGGGCTGGGCTGCTCCTCTTTTCTGAGCTCAGAGCCGTGATAGGATGTCGGGGCTGGGGGTGGCTGCACAGCTGGGGTACAGCTGGGCCGGACTCGGAGTGACTTGAACCCGGGTCCCCCCAGCCCTGATGGCCATGGCGGGGTGTCTGTCGCTGGTGTATCCCTCCAGAGGCAGAACAGAGCCAAGGTTTGGAATCTCCCGGGGTGCCAGGGGCAGGAGCAGGGGCGTGTTTCCCACCCAGTCTGCTAAGCAGCGTGTGTCCTCCCAGCACGGAGCAGACACCTCGCCTCCACGTCTCTGCCCCGGCAGGGACATGTGCGCCCCTGAACCCCACCTCAGACGTTATCGGAGCGAGCTTCCCCACAGCAGTTCCCAGCTGGGACCCTGGCGCTGCGAGCTTCCCCGTGGCAGCGCCCTGAGTTAGCCCCCTCAAGACCCTTCCTTCGTTCTGCGTCAGGAGGCCGGCGTGGAGGCACCGTCTGGCCTGCTCTGGCGGCTCCCCCGGGCCCTTCCCGTGTGGGAGGCGGTCGCCGTGCAGCCCAGGGAAGTTGCCTCTCCCAGGGGCCAGCCGCTGCTTGGCCTGCCCAGGGAGCCTTTTGACTCATCGCCCGGGTAGCCGCAGGCTGGGGATGGTGACGGCAGCACTTCTCCACTCTCCCTCTCCAGCCGCCCCCTCCTTACGGGGCCCCAGCCCCGACCCCACTGGGATCAGGCCCCCAGCCCGAACGGGCATCCGCTTCCAGGCCGATTGAGCCAGAGCCAGCCCCCTCCTCGACCCCCCTGCCCCCACATCCCTGTCCCGTATCCTCCATCCCTCCCACGCCCGGCCCCGGCCCTGCTTCCGAGAGCTTTTCCTGCTCAACTTTCCCCTGGTATTAATAGTTCGCCAACCACCATGACTCAGACGAGCCCTCTCGGCTGCCCCGGGCCCCTCGCCCCACGTTAACCCTCTCGGCTCCCCTTCCCCTGGTCCCAGGAGCTGCCCTTGCCCCCGACTGGTCTGGCCCTGCGTGGGCAGAGGTGGGTTTCGGCGGGGCTGGCTCACCCCTTTCCCAGCGCAAGGCCGGACAGGCGGTGGCCTGGTTCCTTCCCCCGACCCCTTCCTGGGGTCAGATCTGGGCCAAAGGACTCAGGGGACCAGCCCCAGCAGCCCCCCCGGCACAGGGCTGCCCCAGAGCTGGGGACATGCTGGGCCTGCCAGCCGGCTCTTGGGGGCTGAGCGGGAGTGGGGCGGACCTGGGACCAGTGGAGCTGCCAGGGATGGCCCGAAGGTGGGTCGCCCCACCCCACGGGGCCTTGCTGGACTCTCTCTTGCCAGGACTTTGGCCGGCTACGTTGCCCCGGACAGTGGCCTGTCCGGGGGGGAAGATCCTGGGAGAATCCACCATGAGTTTCCCTCCCTCTCTTGCTTCCTCCCTCTCTCTGGCAGCCCCCGCTGGATGCTTCCTCCCCTCCCCCCTCGCCCGGCTCCAGCCTCGGCCCCGGATGCTTCCTTTGTGGTCACAGGGACTGAAATAACCCTCCCTTAATGGGTGTGGGTGCGGCCCTGCGGCTCTTGCGAGCTCCTCCCGAGCCCGGCTCGCCCGTGCCAGCTGCCACGGGGCTCCAGACAGCTCCGCGGCAAGTAGCGGAGGGGACACCGCAAGCATGCTGGGGGGAGGGGGATGTGCAAGCCACCCACCCTTCCTCCGGGGGGAGGGATTCAGGAGTTTGCAGCCAGCCCATGGCCCCCTCCTAGGGAACATCCCGGGGCCGGGGCGGCTCCTGTAGAGGCAGGAGGGCTGCGGCTGGGGCGTTCCTATTCTCTTGCTGGGACATTGGTCCCGTTCATCTAAAGTCTCATCTGGGCGGCTCTGCCCATGCTGGGGTCCTGCCGATCTGCTGCCCCCAGCGGAGAAAGCGGCACGGAGTCTGGGTCACCGATCCCCCGTCAGTCCTGGAGCAGAGGCGGTGACAAATGGCAAGCAGGCAACCTCCCTCGGCCAGGCGTCTTGGCCCAAACACCAGTGCCCGGGGCCCAGGGAGCTTCCCAGCCCCCCAGATGGGCTCTCGGTTCCACGCACCATGTGCCGCCTCGTGACGGTTTCTACCTCATAACCGGCTCGCTAGGAACAGAGCCATGCACGGAGCCCGGGTGAGGGTCCGTAGGACAGAAAAACCTTCCAGCCACGTGCACACAGACTGGCTTCTGGGTGCCACCTCCAGACCCATCCCTCCTGCCACCGGGGCTCCTCCCTCCGAGTTCCAAGCCGGTTGCTACAACTCAGGCAGGCGGCAAACGCTCCTGCTGCTTGCCAGAGGGCCCCAGGAAGAAGCTGCCGCGCGTGAGGACAGCGTTTCTCCCGAGCCGGAAGGCTGCGCGGGGAAAGGGGGCGTGTTCCGGCTCTGCTCCCCCCACCCCCGGTTCCCTGGCGAATCTTCCCACAGCCCCTCCCAGAAACTTTCCCCCATGACGCCCGGCCTGCGATCCCGCCCGGGGCTCTCAGCCTTGCGCCCTTCCCGCTCCAGGAGCCCCCGGGCCCGTGCTCTCTCCTGGAGCCCTTCCACTCCCATTGGGGACAGAAGCCTTCTGGGGTTGGGACCAGCCCAAAGGGCAAAGGTGGGCGATTTGGGGCACTAGGATAAACCGGGGGCGAACCACGCTCAGTTCCCTGCTGCCCCACGGGCTTCCCTGGGGCAAGCCAGCCAGCCTCCCTGTGCCTCAGTGCCCTATCTGTGAAATGGGTATCGCAACATTGCCTCCTCTTGGGGGTGTGGTGGGGATAAATACACCCCCGATCATGAAGCACTTTGAGGGCTCTCCCAGAGCCCTCCCCACTAGACTGCACTGCCTTTCTGCTGGCCTATGGTCTCTCCAGCCCCTTCAAGGACAGGTTAGCCAGCCTGGGCTCAGATCCTGTTCCAAGCCCTTGGGCCCAGTGGCCGCCCTCCTGCTCTCTAATCAGGAGATGGAGGGGAGGGGTATTTTTCCCACTGTCCTAGTTTTGGGGGGGTTTTATCTTCCTTTTGGCCACACAAATGCTAAAGCCATGGGCAGCAGAGACACCTGCCCCCACGTGACTCCTCCCCGGCGTACGGCTGGTGTCTCGGAGGTACCGTGGCCCCGGCCCTGCACCGGCCCCGGGAGCTTTACGCACAGGGCTGGCGCCCCCTAGTGGCTGGGCACTCAGACGCACAGACACAAGCACTAACCCCGCCCCAACCCCGGGCTCTTTGCAGCTGGCTCCCCAGGGCAGCGAGTTGTGTTTGTGGAGCGAGAGGGCAGAGGGCTGGATCCAGCGCCCTAGGGGTGTGTGGTTTGGCGATTAAATGACAGTGATTTGTACTCCATACAGACACACAGTGAGAGACAGGCAAAATAAACAAAGGGCGAAAGGGGAAACTGAGGCACAGAGCAGGGACTTGCCCAAGGCCTCCCAGCAGGCCAGTGGCACGGCCAGGATCACACACACAAGTCTCCTTAGTGCTAGGAGGATGCTCTCCCCAGTGGACCCATGCGTGCTTAAGGGCTGCCTATTGCGCCAGGAGCTGTACAGCCAGCCAGCCAACCCCCAGAAGGGGTGCCCAGGCTAAGACGAGGCGCCACAGCTGGACAGGCCTGGCTGGGGAGGGAGGGACGTGGGGTAAGAGCAGCGTTGGGGGCACAGACTTGCCATCCCACCCTGGAACCGGGGGTGTTCCCGGTGGAGCCAGCTGGGGAGTAAGGGCAGGAGCCAATACCATGTGACATATGCAGCCGATCACAACTGCTGCCTTTGGCAGCCCCGGGCCGGCCAGGATCACACTCAGCAAGATCCAGGTGCCTCAGCCCAGGGCTCGGGGTGAAAGTAACTTTCCTTCCTTACAGGTCCTGTCCTACTGGGGCAGGGCCAGCCTCCGGGGAAGTGCAGGAGGGGCGGCGGGGGGGGAGAAGGACTCAGGGCCAAATTACACCCACCCATCCCCAACCCCACCCAGCCATCCATCCATCCCCAACCCCACCCACCCCGTCTCCCAAACCCCCAACCCCACCCATTGATCCCCAAACTCCACCCACCCACCCCTGTCCATCACCTTCTCTCTCTCCCGCCACGTGCAATGTGCCCATCCCCCTGGCCTCTGGGCCTGATCCAGTGCCACCCAAGCTAGCAGGAGCCATCCCTCAGTCCCCCAGCTGCCAGTGCAGGGCTGGGCCGGCCGGGGGCGCGTCCCCGTTTCAGTCGAGCAGCAGGGCTGGCCCCACCACGCTGGCCCTGCCACGGCTCTGTGGCCCGGGCTTGGTTTCGATGACTCATCATTTCGAGTGAGCACACAAACCATAATTAGGTTTGGAATATAAATATGGAAAGTGACGCCGATGTTGCCGACCGATATAGCTTCCCGGATCATTATCTGCACCCGGGCAGCTCCGCAGAGCTATTTTCTGAACAAAGAGCCTCACATTCCAGTTGTGAACTCAGCCCAGGGAGATTTATGGGCTGTGGGGGCTGGGGTGGGGGGGGCGGTCTGGGGGGCACCGTCGGAACCGCCCTCTTCCCACGGGGGACCAGGCAGCTCCAATCCCTGCAGGGGCAGCGCCCTGCCAGGGGGGCCACGGGGGGAGCCGAGCCAGGTGGGCGGAAGAGCCTCACGCAACCCACCCAGGCCACGGCGGCAGGGTCACGCCGGGCCCAGGGGCCTGTCCAGGCAGTGGCGCGTTACTAGAGACCCGGGCAGGGGCCGCGGTCGCTGGTGAAACAAGGCCACCGCCAGCAGTGGCTCCGGCCTCTGGAAATTCTGCCCCCGACATGCGCACCCCCCGCCCTGCACCCCAGCCCCCTCCCCTTCGCCCCATGCCATGGCAGGGGAAACCGAGTCAGGGAGGCTGTCTCAGGTGGGACTCGGCCCAGGGGCCTCCCAGTTCTAATCACCCCGGCCAGATTCACAGCGCAGCCCAGCGCCCTGCAGTGGCTTAGGGGATAGGCCCCACCAGGAAAGTTGGGGGCAGGAGGGGGCTGCAGCCATCCGGGTCAGCCCCCTGCTGTCCAAGGAACTGCCCCGGTGAGGAGAGGGGCCCCCTGCTGGTTCCTTAACCATCCCCTTGCTGGCCTGCCCCCTTTCCCGCAGCTCTGCCACTGGGGGGTGATCGATCCCCAGGCTGCAGCCCCGAGCTCCCCGCCCAGCACCCCACTTGAACCCTCCCTGGTCTGTGGAGTTGCTATCACAGCCCCCCGCAGGGCCACGGTCACCCCAGGGGACCAGGCATGGGGGGGTCCCAGGCTCCATGGCCAGCGCCCCTGGAGGGACCCAGCGCGCACTGGCTGGGCAGCAGTGGGGACCTGGCTGGGGAAAGTTCGGGTGCTTCCCGGGAGGGCCTGGATGCCGCGGCTGGCTTGGCGAAGGCGGTGGGGAATGCCGGGCCTTTCCCCGGGAATGCAGCTGAGCCGAGCCAGGGTCTGGTGCTGAGGGAGCCAGCTGGTTTCATGCGCCCCAGGTCGGCGTTTCGCGGCAGGAGGGGCCAAGCTGAGCTGGAAGAAGCCTGTGTCCACATGGGGCGTACCCTGCCTAGCCCTAGGGCTGTACGGTCACACCCTGCCTTCGGCTGAGGCCACGTCCCCCGCAGACAAGCCCCGGTCCCCATTCAGACTGCCTGGGGTTCTGCACCCTGGCCTGGTTTGCCAGCACCGACGCTGCTCGTTCAGGTGGCTTTACGCGTCCCCCTCGCCCTCCGCAGCTACGTGGGCAGCCACCCCACAGGGCAGCTGGCCACAGGCAGCCGGCCTCGTAGCCATGGCTCCCGGCTGCACCCGCAGCAGCGCTGGCTAGCAATGCCACGGCCCCGCGTGTATGGAGCTCCACCGCCTACGCCAGGCTGGCAGGGGAATCGGTGCCAGAGCCAGGCTCCGTGTTACTCGCCCGACTGAGCTGAACCTTTGGGGTTTGCCTGGACTAGCAAAGGAGCGGAGATCAGACCAGCGTGGAGACGCTAGCCCAGGCAGGCTCGGCTGCGCTTAGCGAAGCGCCGTGCCCAGCGTTTCCGGCAAGACAGCGGGTTTGTTCTGCCCAGGCTGCCTTACGCCAGCCTGGCTGAGCCCCCTTCCCGCTGGGAGCCAGCACATTCACACTGGTGCAAGCGCGGCCCGGGAGCCTGGGCCGGGGTAGCTGTCCCCAGAGAAAGCGGAGCAACCCTTGTGGCTACACGCGGCCGTTAGGAGTCATGGCCCTGCCTTGGCAGCAGAGGAGTTTCCTTTGAGCCCAGAAGCGCGAGAATCTGGATTGTGACCGGACAGAGCCCAGGCTGGGCCTTGATCCCCGAGGTTTGGCCTCGGGAAGACGCTGTTAGCTCAGAGTCAGGAGGAAATATTCCCTTCCCCTCCGCTCCGGCCTTGCGTCACTGGGCGGCGAGATCACCGGGAACACGGGGACCCCTGCAGCCCAGAGAGTCCTGCAGACCAGGGGTCACCCCGGCCCCAAGCTCGGAAGCAGAGCCCAACGGGCTAAGATCTGACTCCTAGGTCCAGCCGAGGGCCTGGGCACCCGAGAGCTTCGCAGCGGGAGTAGAGATGCAATAGTGCAGTGGATGAACCGATGAGACCACACACCCCCCCACACACACACACCCCTCTCCTGCCAGTAAATGTGTTAGCAGGCCGGCCAGCAGCCCGGCTCACGCTGGGCCCCGCACCTCCCCTCGCTGCGGCTCTGCCTTTCAAGTGTGTTAGGAGCCGAGTGGGCAGGCAGCCCGGCTCAGTTCTGAGTCACACCGGGTTCAGGAGCTCAGACTCCCCCTGGACAGGGGCTGCTGCTGCCTCTATCAGAGGCAGCAGTGCAGCGCGACAGGCAGCCGGTCCGAGAGGGGAGCTGGTTTTTAAACTGGCTCCCCTTGCGCACCAGCTCCCGCCTGGTACCCTGCACTGCTGCCTCTGAAACAAAGGCAGTAGCACGGAGTGACAGGGGGCTCCTCGGGACTGGGGGCGGAGCACACTGGCTGCTGGCCCGGCCCCCAGGGACTATAGAACAGTCGACTAGCCGGTAAGAATTCGTGAGGTTACTCGACTATTCAATTAACCGACATTGAACATCCCTCATCAGGAGATGGATCTGCCCGTCCAAAGGCTCACGGAGGCAGGGCAGAGCCATTATTCCCTTTGGATGGGGCTTGGACTCCTAGATTGCTCAGGGAGTTCTGAAAATTGTACCCTAAAGGACTTTCCTAAGGCCACGCCGAAAGTCTGTGGCAGGGCAGAGGGGCAGGCCCAGAGTGGGCTAACCACTGGCCCAGACTGCCTTTAAGGGGACATTGCACACAAACAGTGTGTGTGTGTGTGTGTGTGTGTGAGACTGTTGGGTCACAGAGACCCCCTTGCAACTGTCACCCAACAGGCTGATCATACCACTGAGCCTGCCTGCCCTCGGTGGCGCCCCACTCCCGGTCCTGATGGGCCAGAAGTTCTGGTCTCCCCCAGCAAAGGCACAGAGCGGGGGTAACAGCCCCCCAGCAGAATAACAGACAAGAACAACGGCTCAGCCCTAGCAGGGCTCAGTGGCAGGGACGTGGCCACACCCAGGAGTGCACCCCAGGGGGACCAAACCCCCGGTAAAGCCATCTGGCTCTGTGCAAACATTTACCATGAAAGCCCATAAGGTCTGTGCTTTGCACCACCTAAAGAGACCTGCACAGTCCCCGTCCCCTTCCCCCTCCCCCCCGCCGGTAACAGCCATTTATACTGGTTTGATCATAAACAAAAGGGATTTTACTAAGTATAAAAAGGAAGATTTAAGTGATTGCGAGAAAACAGACAGATCAAAGTAACGTTACTAAGCAAAAAAAATCAAACAAACGTGGCAGCTCAGCCCACTGCCCCAAGAGACGTTACAAAGCATTGCTCACCCTGGCTCTTATTCACAAACCAGGTCTCCCGCTGGGCCCAGCCACGCCCCTCTACCTCTCTCGTTACGGTTCTTTTGTTTCCAGGTGTTCTTGTACGTCCTCTTATGATGGGGAGGAAGTTTCATAGAACCCTAGAACGGGAAGGGACCTCGAGAGGTCATCAAGTCCAGTCCCCTGCCCTCACGGCAGGGCCAACCACCGTCTGGAGCATCCCTGACAGGTGTCTGTCCAACCTGCTCTTAAATATCTCCAGGGATGGAGATTCCACAACTTAGGGTTCAAAAGCCATCTGAAGACCCACATTGTTTGCTACCTCTCTCAAACAGAATTTCCCCAGGGTGGGAATCTTTTGTTCCATCCTCTCCACCCCAATCCAAGATGGATTCTTGTACCAGGTGGAATGGTCACATGTCTGAGTAGGACCAGCCACACTTTGCGCTTTCTGGAAAAACAAAACCATTTACAGATCATTGCCCTGAGCACCGGGCCATTAAGTTCCTTTAGTACCACTAATAGCTCTCACTAGAAGATTTAGATTAATAAGCTGATTCACACTTCGTATTTCTAACTTCACATACAAGACAGATACATTTACACAAATAGAATATATACATGTAAGGGATCACGGGCCTTTGAATGACAGGTGACTTGCCCAATTTTGCATAAAGCAGATTTGAGTTAGAATCAGAGTTACAGAACTGGAAGGGACCTCGAGAGGTCATCAGGTCCAGTCCCCTGCCCTCACGGCAGGACCAAGCACCGTCTAGATCATCCCTGACAGGTGTCTGTCCAACCTGCTCTTAAATATCTCCAGGGATGGAGATTCCACAACCTTCCTAGGCAATTTATTCCAGTGTTTCACCACCTGGGCAGGCAGAAAGTTTTTCCTAATGTCCAACTGTTGCATTGCAAGCCCACCTTGTCCTGAGGCAGTGCAGCCCAATAGCTACAGTCTATAACACAGCCCTAGGGTTCAGAGCAGCACAACCCAATGGCTAGAGTCAGTAATCACAGCCCTCAGTTTAGGGCAGCACAGCCCAATGGCTAGAGTCCATAGCAACAGGCCTCCATTCAGAGCAGCACAGCCTAATGGTTAGAGTCACAGGTTTGGGGCAGTAGCCCCAGCAGGGGGGCCTGGGCCCACTCTACTCCACTAGACACTGATCCAGGGCCCTGTCAGTGGCCGAGTGATCCGCCACTCGCTCAGTGGGGAATCCAACCACAACACGCTGAGCTCATTCGGGTGGGAGATACCGCTCACGCACCCTCCCTGGGTCACTTCCTACCAGTTCTGGAGTTGGGGTGCTCCACATCATCTCTGGGTCCTCCGATTCCGCAGCCCCAGCCTCCTCCTGCAGTTCGACCGGGTCTGGAGGCGCAATACGGTCTCCCCGGTCTCCAACTCCCGTCACCCGGTTCTGGCTAGCCCACCTCTGGAGCTCATCTAGAAGGTCCTTCCTCTCCAGCATCCAGCCCAGACTGAGCTGAGCTGTTCCCTTTTATGTTGCTCCAGCCCTTGGAGCATGCCCAGTGTGGCTAGGGGGCAGGACTTCCTCCGCCCACAGGGCATGAAGACATCCTGGCGCAGAGGGGGGGTATAGACACCCCGTCACACCAACCTCAACCTCCCTTGCTGCAGTTTGAGCCCCTTGCTGCTTGCTCTGTCCTCAGAGGCCCAGGAGAACCATTTTTCTCCCTCCTCCTTGTGACACCCTTTTAGATACTAGAAAACCGCTCTCATGTCCCCGCTCAGTCTTCTCCTTTCCGAACTCAACAAGCCCCATTCCTTCAGCCTTCCCCCCAGGGCATGTTCTCCAGACCCTTCGTCATTCGTGTTGCTCGTCTCTGGACCCTCTCCAATTTCTCCACGTCTTTCCTGAAATGCGGGGCCCAGACCTGGACACAACACTCCTGCTGAGGCCTGATGGGCGCAGAGCAGAGTGGGAGAATGGCTGCTCGGGCCTTGCTCACAACATGCCCGTTCCTGCCGCCCGGAAGCACGTTGGCTTTTCTGGCAAGTGTCCCGCTGGGGACTCGCACCCAGAGGGGAAAGGAAGCGGGCGAGCTGCAGCACAGGCTGGCAGGGAGCTACTTAGAGAGCGGCAGGAACCTGGGTTGCACCTGTGAGAAATGTTCAGTGACTTTCACCCTGCTCCTGGTTAGCTTGTGGCCCACTCTGACCCCTCGATGCCTTCTGCAGGGCCCTGCCCTGGCCAGTCGCTGCCCCGTCTGCGTGCCGCGGATTGTTCCTCCCTCCGTGGGCACTCTGCACTGGTCCTTCCTGCACTTCACCATTGACCTCCGACCGTTTCTCCGGGTTGTCCAGATCGGTTGGAATTCTGACCTGTCCCCTCCGCCAGCTTGGGATCATCTGCAAACGTGACGAGCGTCCTCTCTGCCAATATCTGAACCGCTGATGAGCAGAGCCGACCCCAGAGCCGACCCCCGCGAAGCCCCCGCCATGCCCGTCCCGGAGGACTGAGCTCTGCAGGTTCACGCTCCAAACCGTAGTTCCGCAAACACGGGGCCCTAGCATCCCCAACCCCCGCTGGGGCTCTCTGTATGTGACCCCGGCGCAGCGGCCCTTTGCTTGGGTGGAAAGGGCAGCGCGAAGGTCGGGGCATGTGTCCCAGCCCCTGCAGGGAATGGCCTCGCTCGGGGGGCTGGGCACACCGCAGGGGGGCGTGTGCCGGGGAACGGGGCCACAGACCCCCCAGGAAGCCGGGCCTGTGTCCAAAGGGCTCAGACCCCCCGTCCAGAGTGCGGGAGGCACGTTCCTCAGAGACGTGTGCAGGGTCGTGCCGTGGCATTGGCCGGCCTGCATTGGGGGGGTAGCGCTGAGGCCGGGGTAACTTGCCCACAGGCCCCCAGCAGTCCCCCCGGAGAGGTCGTTCGGCTCCAGGGGTGGGCAGCCCAAATGGAGCCAGACGACCCCCCCGATTCCATGGCGCCGTCGGCCGCTCCCAGACGCCCCTGCGCCGGCGCGGCCAGAGAGCGGGGTGCAGGCGACCCGGCGGGGGCCGAGCACAAGAGAAGTCGGGTGCCGCCGAGCTAGATGGGCCGCCGGGCCGGGGGGCAGGAACCTGGCCCCTGAGCCTGTTTTCCCCAGGGCGCCCGCAGCCACTCGCCCGCCGCCGGCCAGCGCCTGCTGCTGCGCGAGACCTCGCCTGGGGGGACAGGCCGCTGGGCCCCGGCCGGGTGTGGGGGGAAGGAGAACTAGAGGAGACGAGGGGGGCGGTGGGTTCTCCAGCCGAGCACACTGCGGGGCAGCAGGGCCTGGTCTCCAGCCCCCTCCCCCCCCATGGTCCCGGGGGAGCAGCTCTGTCCCCCGTGTGGGGGCGGGCCGGTTGAGAGCCCCCCCTACCCCAGAGCGGCTCCGTGCTGCATTCCTCCCGCCCGGTCCTGACCCGCCCGCACGCCGAGGGCTGCTCCCTAATTGCAGGCTCCCCGTGAGGGAGGCTGGGCCAGGCTGTCGAAAGCCACATGAGAGACGGCACCAGGCTCCGTGGAGGCTCCGTGGCCGCTCGGAGAGGCTGGGCCGGGCCAGCCCCCCCAACCCCTCGCAGCCGGCATGTGGCAGCGATTGAGCTTGTGGTGGGAGCCCGCATCAAAGCCCTGGCGAGCAGCATGCCGGCCACAGGCGGCCTGGCTGTGCTCCCGGGGCCCCAGTGGCAAGGGGCGGGCGTCTGCCCGGCCCTGAGCATCCAGGGGCCCGTGGCCCCAGGCGGGGCAGGCCTAGCACAGGGCGACTGCCCCAGGAGCCGGCTCTGACCCAGGCAGGGCACCAGATCGCCTGGGCCCCGCCGGCCAGAGGGTGCAAGGGGATGGGGAGTGCTGGGTGGTGGGTTCGCATGCACGGCCCCGCACGCATGGCCCCGCACGCATCCCTGCACACACGGCCCCAGCACACACGGCCCCGCTACGCACCCCTGCACACACGGCCCTGGCATGCGCCCCTGCACATATGGCCCCAGCACACACAACCCCTGCACACACAGCCCCAGCATGCACGGCTCTGGCACGTATCCCTGCACCTATGACCCCGGTACGCACCCCTGCACACACGGCCCCGGTACACACCCCTGCACACACGGCCCTGGCACGCATCCCTGCACCTATGGCCCCGGTATGCGCTCCTGCACACACAGCCCTGGCATGCGCCCCTGCACATATGGCCCCAGCACACACAACCCCTGCACACACAGCCCCAGCATGCACGGCCCCGGCACGTATCCCTGCACCTATGACCCTGGTACGCACCCCTGCACACACGGCCCCAGCACGCGCCCCTGCACACACAGCCCCAGCACACACAACCCCTGCACACACGGCCCCAGCACATGCCCCTGCACACACGGCCCCAGCACACATAACCCCTGCACACATGGCCCCAGCATGCACGGCCCCGGCACGCATCCCTGCACCTATGGCCCCGGTACGCACCCCGGCACACACGTCCCTGGCACGGGCAAACCCTCATTCGTCCTGAAAGCCTGATGCGCGGCCGTCAGAAATGGAGCCAAGTCCATTGTGTGCCGCAGATTTACTGCGATGGGGACCAGCTGCAGGGCCAGCCCTGCGCCTCACACACACAGTGAGTGCCACGTGTGTTCCCACGCCATCCAGTGCGCCCTGCAAGCCGGGCACATGGGCGGCCTCCCGCCAGAGACTCAACTGCTGCCCAGCTGATTAGCAGAGCGCCTGCAGCCTGTGTTTCTACTGGTGGTGCCCATCTGCATATGTCTTGGTGCACAGAACAAAATGTATTCCGCACATGGATGAAAAAATGAGAGGGAACATTGACTCCATCCCACACTCACAGTCACTCGCGTACAGAATCGATACAGTCCCAAGGTGTGTGGACCAGACAGCTGCGCCCAGGGTAAGAGACATTGCTGGGGGTGTGAGGGATGTAAAAACCCAGTTAACCAGTTAACAGTTAGATATTATGTTTAACCGGTTAGCCAGTTAAACAGGGGCAGCCCACCAGTTAACCAGACCCAGTAAGCATCACCTGGTAGGGGGGGGGTGAAAGCAGTTGTGTTGTGTTGTGTTGTGTTGTGTTGTGTTGGTGATATAGAAGTCATGGGATGTGTGTGGCAGACAGTGAGTTGTGTTCTGGTGTGGGAATTTGATACAGGGAGTTGCAAATGGTGAGTTGTGTCATGTTGTGATGCAGCCGGTGAGTCGTCTTATGTTGTGGGGTGTCATACAGGGGTTTTGCAGGCGTTAAGTTGCGTCATGTGTGCTGCAGACAGTGAGTTGTGTTATACTGTGTGGATGTGGGTAAGGGGTAAGGGGTGGAAGGTGGTGCGTTGTGTTATATTGTGTTGTGGGAGTGAAACAGAGGTCATGGTGTGTGCAATGCAAGCAGTAACTTGTGTCATATTGTGAGGGTGTAATATAGGGGGTTGCAGGCAGTGAGTGAGTTGTGTCGTGTTGCAGGGTGTGTGATGCAGGCAGTGAGTTGTGTTATATTGCAGAGCATGCATGGCAGATGGGGGGTTGTGTTGTGTTGCAGGGTGTGCGTTGCAAGTGTTGAGCTGTGTTGTGATGCAGGGTGTGCATTGCAGGAGGTGGCTTGTGCTGTGTTGTGTTGCAGGTAGTGGGTTGTATTGTGTTGCAAGGTATATGTTGCAGGCATTTGGTTGTGTTGTGTTGCAAGGTGTGTGTTGTAGGCAGCAGGTTGTGTTGCGTTGCAGGGTGTGCATTGCACGTGGTGGGTTGTGTCGCGTTGCAGGGTGTGCATTACAGAGAGAGCGTTGTGTTGCATTGAAGGGTGTGCATTGCAGGGTGTGGGTTGTGTCATGTTGCAGGGTGTGTGTTACAGGCATGGGGTTGTGTGGCGTTGCAGGGTGTGCATTACATGCGGGGGGTTGTGTGGCGTTGCACGGTGTGCGTTGCAGGCGTTGCGTTGCAGGCTATGGGTTGTATTGCGTTGCAGGGTGTGTGTTACAGGCGGGGGTTGTGTGGCGTTGCAGGGTGTGTGTTACAGGTGGGGGTTGTGTGGCGTTGCAGGGTGTGCATTACAGGCGGAGGGGTTGTGTGGCGTTGCAGGGTGTGCGTTACAGGCGGAATGGTTGTGTGGCGTTGCAGGGTGTGCGTTGCAGGCGGGGGGTTGTGTGGCGTTGCAGGCTGTGCATTGCAGGCGGGGGTGTTGTGTGGTGTTGCAGGGTGTGAGTTGCAGGCGGGGGGTTGTGTCGCGTTGCAGGGTGTGCATTACAGGCAGAGGGGTTGTGTGATGTTGTAGGGTGTGCGTTACAGGCGGGGGGTTGTGTGGTGTTGTAGGGTGTGCGTTGCAGGCGGGGGGGTTGTGTGGCGTTGCAGGGTGTGCATTGCAGGCGGGGGGTGGCGTTGCAAGGTGTGCGTTACAGGCGGGGGGGTGCGTGGCGTTGTAGGGTGTGCGTTACAGGCGGTGTATTGTCCCGTGGGGATAATGGGGGAGGCTGGTTCCCCGGGGAAGGGGGGCCCCTCTGGCACACCCTGGAGCTGCATTTCTGTGGTTCCCAACCCCCTGGCTGGGCGCCCCGTGGGCAGCCGGGCGGCGCTCGCTCTGCCGCTGCTATTCGGGGGGGCCGGCAACGCCGGCCGGGGCAGCGCGGATCCGGGCAGTGACCCGCCGCCCCCAGGCCAGGCCCTCTCCGAGCCAGCCTGGAGCAGCCAGATGCTCCCCCAGGCACTGCTGGAGGGAAGCTCACGGCACTGGGGTCCCAGGTGGGCACTGGCAGGGCACTGCTGGAGGGAAGCTCACGGCACTGGGGTCCCAGGTGGGCACTGGCAGGGCACTGCTGGAGGGAAGCTCACGGCACTGGGGTCCCAGATGGGCACTGGGTCCCGGCCTATCCTGCTCCTGGACACAGCCGCTCTCCGAGCTCTCCTGGGGACTGTCCCCCCCCCAGGCTGGCCCTTTGCCCCTGAGCCCTACCAGGCCTGGCGCTCGAGGCCGGGCACCCCGCAAGAGACGGGGACAGTAGCGGGGCGCTCCCTGCGCCTGTTCCTCTCCGAGAGGCGCTACCCGCCGTGCCCAGCGGGCTCCCCGGCCAGGCAGATGTGGCGGCTGTTTGCACCCCGCGGCCGAGGAACCCCCGGGGCACTCGCTTGGGGTTCTGCGGAGCCTGCAGCCCGCGGAGCCGCGCCGACCTAGCAGCAGCCAGCGCCCCGGGCCAGGGCGCTGGGCCCCGGCGCGGCATTCGGGCGGCAGGGCAGCGAGCCCCGCCCGGTGCCCACGGCCACTCGGGGGGCTGGGACTCAGCACAGGCCAGGGCAGGTCTGGCTCGCCCGGCTCCTCCGTCCCCTGCTCCGCTTCTCCTCTCCCCGTCGCCGCTGCGCCGGCGCTGATGCCGGAGGCTCGGCTGGTTCCAGCCCTGCGGCCCCGGGGCTGGAGGGCAGGACGGGCCCGGCCGCGCCCTGCGCCCCTGGAACCGTTTCCGACGGGGCTGCCCGAGCAAATCCAGCGCGAGTGGCCGCTTCCTGGAACCGAAACCACGGCAGGGACCCGCCGCCAAGGGAGCCTGATCAAACCCAGATGGGGAGCAGGGCGGGGAGGGGGCGACACACCCACCGCCCCCGCTCCTGCGCGCGCACACACACACACACACACACACACTCATCCCTCACACCCACCGCCCCCGCTCCTGCGCGCGCACACGCACGCACGCACACGCACACACAGTCATCCTTCTCACACCCACCGCCCCCGCTCCTGCGCGCGCGCACTCACACACACACTCATCCTTCTCACACCCACCGCCCCCGCTCCTGCGCGTGCGCGCACACACACACACACACTCATCCTTCTCACACCCACCGCCCCCGCTCCTGCGCGCGCGCACTCACACACACACTCATCCTTCTCACACCCACCGCCCCCGCTCCTGCGCGTGCGCGCACACACACACACACACACTCATCCTTCTCACACCCACCGCCCCCGCTCCTGCGCGCGCGCACACGTGCACACACACACACACTCATCTTTCTCACACCCACCGCCCCCGCTCCTGCGCGCGCACACGCATGCACACACACACACACTCATCCTTCTCACACCCACCGCCCCCGCTCCTGCGCACGCGCACACACACACACACACTCATCCTTCTCACACCCACCGCCCCCGCTCCTGCACGCGCACACGCACGCACACACACACACACACTCATCCTTCTCACACCCACCGCCCCCGCTCCTGCGCGCGTGCACGCACGCACACACACACACTCATCTTTCTCACACCCACCGCCCCCGCTCCTGCGCGCGCACACACACACACACTCATCCTTCACACCCACCGCCCCGCCTCCCTGCCCGCACACACCCGCACACACACACACACACACTCATCCTTCTCACACCCACCGCCCCCGTTCCTGCACGCGCACACGCGTGCACACACACACACACTCATCCTTCTCACACCCACCGCCCCCGTTCCTGCGCACGCACACGCGCACACACACACACACACTCATCCTTCTCACACCCACCGCCCCCACTCCTGTGCGCGCACACACGCACACACACACACACTCATCCTTCTCACACCCACCGCCCCTGCTCCTGCGCATGCGCACACACACACACTCACCCCACACAGACACACACACACATTCACCCTTCTCACACCCACTCCCCCGCTCCTGCGCACGCGCACAAACACACACTCACCCCACACACACACTCACCCCCTACACACACTCATCCTTCACACCCACTGCCCCCGCTCCTGCATGCGCACACAGACACACATGCACACTCACCACACACACACACACACACACACACACTCACCCCATTCTCACACCCACACACCCCGCTCCTGCGCGCAAACACACAAACACAGACACACACTCACACCATTCTCACACAGACACACACACACACCCCATTCTCACACCCACTCCTGCGCATGTGCACACACAGAGAAACACACAGACACACACTCACCCCATTCTCACACCCACACACCCCGCTCCTGCGCACAAACACACAAACACAGACACATACTCACACCATTCTCACACAGACACACACACACACCCCATTCTCACACCCACTCCTGCGCGTGCGCACACACAGAGAGACACACAGACACACACACTCACCCCATTCTCACACACACACACACACACACACATAGACACAGAAACACACACGGACACACACTCAGAATCAGTCCCAGTTCCCCCTTCCCAGGCACTAACCTAGGCCAATCTGAGGCGGAGGGAGGAGGGAATCACCCCCCCCCAGGCCAGGGCCCCTCCAGCTCCTGGGTAGGATTTGCGCACCTTGCCCTGCTTTCCAGTGGCGTGAGCGCGGGTGCGAGGACTGTGGCAGTAGGGCCCGCCTGAGTCATGCCCCCTGTGACGTCTCAGTGTTTCCCGGGCTGCACACTGAGAAGCCAGGTCTGCTACATGGGCTGCTTCCTCCTGGGCCAGTGGAGAATCCCCATTAGGTATCAGCAGTGTAGAGCCTATGACACACAGCTGCACTCCTGGGCGCTGTTCTCCGGGGGGGGGTTAAAGCGGGGGGGTTGGGAGCCAGGCCTCCTGGGCGCTGCTTGTGCCTTTGGCCATGGTCTGCTCCGTGGCCTGGAGCAAGTCACGCGTCAAAGGGGGGAGAGGACACCCCTTGCCGGGGCCTGAGGCTGCCGACCGGCAGGGTCTCTGCCAACGACGCAGCCCCCCGAGGAGCCCGAGAGGCTGCAGGCTGCTCCTTGCGCGGCCAGGCCGGGCTGTGGCACGAGGCAGAGGAGTCAGCCAGGCCGGCTGTGGGTGGTCTGCTCAGACCTCAGCCTGCGACGCTCCGGCAGAACAAGCCCGGCCCAGCACGCAGAGGGCAGCTGCTTTGTGGTGAGGTCTCCGGGACGCCCCCAGCCTCGGGCCGGGGCTGCTCCCCGGGGACATGTCAGCAGCCGGAGGCCCTGCGCCCGGCAGCCGGGGCCACGGGGATGCTTTCTGGGAGTCGGTCCCAGGCCACAGCCCCAGGGGGTAGGGGGCTGTGTGGTGGGGACCCCGGCAGCTCCCTCGGGGGCTGAGCCAGAGGAGAGCTCAGACCAGGCCGGGCTCCCGGCCACCACTAAAGAGCCCCACGTTTGTCAGCAACAGTCTGGGTGCGGGGCCAGTGAAATTCACACGGGGGTAACTCTGCCTCCCTCGGCCCTGAGGGGTCCAGCTGGAGGCACCAGCCTCCCTCGCTTCCTGTCTCCTGCTGCTGGGGGTCACGTGAGGATTCCCGCTTCTGTTCGCTCCCTCCGGGGCACCTGGCATTGGCCCCCGTGGGCAGCCAGGGCGCTGGCCCGGATGGGCCTTGGGCCTGGCCGTCCTGATGTTCTTATGTTCCACCCCAGAAGCAGCTGCACTGGCGGTACAGGCATCATTGTCACTGATAGCACCCAGAGGCCCCAGACCAGACGAGGGCCCCACTGGACAAGGAGCTGCACGCTCACAGACCAAGAGGGAGTCTGTGCCCGAAATCCCAGATCAGTTCCCCCCCTCCTCCCGGCCGCACACACACGCTGCCGGGGCCAGGCGGGATCTCTCATATTCCTCCTTTGGAGTCACATTTTCCGCTCTGAGGGCAGTTCTGTGCCGACTGCCTGACGGCCGGTCGGGTCTCTCCCTGGCTGGCGGCTTCCCCCGGCCTGGGCCCTGGCTCGGGGCAGGCATTTCTGCCATTTTTCCACCGTGACAGCCCCATGCTGCGGGCGCTTTGCTTTAGGTCTCTCTGCTTCCTCAGCAAACCTCAGCCCCTCACTGCGAGCGCGGCCCCCGGCCAGCACAGCCGAGAGCCGAAGCCGAGGCGCGAGCTGGGCGGAGCAATGGGCGTCGTGCCGCCACATCCCACCCCAGCGCACCATGCCCAGCTGGCAGGGCATGCGCCTCTGGGCAGTGGCTGTGGCAGAGAACAGGGCCTGCCCCAAAACCCCCCCGTGCTCTGCCCCCGCCTTGTTGGATCCCCGCTTCCCCACTGGCTCCCTCCCTGCCCCAGCTGCGAGGCCCTTCCCGCTGCCACTCCCCTCGCTGGGTCCACCGCTGCACGTTCCTTTGTCGCCCCTGCCCTGCGTCGCCTCGGCCCCAGCTTCCCTGCGGAGCGCCGGTATCCCAACAGCGCTACCCACGTCTTCGCAGCAAGCCCGCTGCACCCAAATCGGGCAGGCGCGCTGTCCCGGCACCCCTGCAGCCCCCATTCCACGCGGGGCCAGGGGCCTGGGGGCGGCGGGTTAGCTCGAAATGAAGGGCCCAAATAAGCTATTTTGAAATTGACCTGAAATAAGCGACACAATTTGCGTAGCTCAAGCTGCGCGGCCTATTTCGAGCTCTGGGTGCAGGGCAGACGCCCCCCGGGTCCACGTCTCCCTGTGCTTCTGTCTTCACCCTGCTGCTGTGTTCCTGGGCTCCCGAGGGGGTGCCGTGCCCAGGGCAGGATTGGACTCCGGGAGCGGGCTCCCCACAGCTCTTGGGCCAGCTGGGGGGGGATAGCTCAGCGGTTTGAGCATTGGCCTGCTAAAGCCAGGGTTGTGAGTTCAACCCATAAGGGGGCCACTTAGGGATCTGGGCCAAATCTGTCAGGGGTGGTGCTGGGTCCTGCCATGAGGGCAGGGGACTGGACTCAATGACCTCTCAAGGTCCCGTCCAGGTCTATGAGATAGGTATCTCTCCATATTTCTATTTAGGAAACCCCCAGCGAGGACGGGGCAGGCCAGAAGGGAGGCGCTCGCCCTTCGGTGCAGAGAGGATCCATCACCCTGGGGAGCAGGCCGGGAAGTCAGGACTCCTGCTTCCATTCTGTCCCTGACTCACTGTGTGGCTTTGGCTGAGTCACAGCCCCTCCTGGTGCCTCAGTTTCCTTCTACGAAACTGCGGCCACAGGGCCCATCTACACTGCCGGGCAAGAGTCGAATTCAGATACACAACTTGGGCTGCATCAATTGTGCGGCTGCAGTCGCAGTCGCTTCCCTCAGCCGTGGGCGCTGTGTGCCCGGCAGGAGGGCGAAGGAAGCGCGCTCTCCCTCGTGAACGGAGGGCTGCAGGAGTCGGTGTAAGTCCTCCAGCTCGACGTTATCTCGAAATAGCGGCCTGCTGTGCAGACGGGCTCTTTGTTCTTCCGGAACAACGCTGCCATGCAGACGCCCCCTCGGACTCGCCGTTGTGATGGACCGAGGCCCCGGACGGTGCGGTAATGCCGACCTCTGGAGCCTCCGCCGCTTGCGCTAGAAGCCAGTGGGCTCCCGGTGAGGCCGGCGAGCAGACTCGGGCGCTTTCGCTCGCTGCCCGTGGCCTCGGTGCCCCTGCGTGGGACAGCGCCCCGCCCCCAGCAGGGGCCCATTAGACCCAGCAAAGAGCTCTGCAGCAGCTGGTAAAGAACGTGGCCTTGCAGACATCACCCACTGGGTGGCAGCAGTGGCCCGTCTCACTCCCCCCACACCTCTGTCATTTCCTTCCCCCAGGGCTGGTGCAGCCGCCCCAGATCTGCAAATGCTGCTCAGCTCGGAGGGCTCCTTCAAGTCCCCAGCTCTCCCCTCTGCCTGCAGGCGTCGCGCCGGCCACAAGCTGCTCCTGGGAGCTGGGTAGCGGGCTCCGGCCTCAGGAGAAATGCTCCCTGGGGTGGCAGAACCTTGGAGCTCTCCGCCAGCATCCCCGGCTTGCTCCTGGCCCAGACCCGCTACGGCGTCTTGCTGCAATGGACCGCCCCCCCCATCCAATGTGGCCTGCGTTTCAAGCAATGCTCAGGCCTGGGGTGGGGGGGTGCTCACGGCTGGGCCTGGCCTGGGATTCTCTGGCACACAGATTCCAGAGGACCTTTGTCTGTTTGCCGCAGGTATCTGCGCGCCTCCCAGGGCTGCAGCAAGCCGCATGCCTGACAGCTGTCGTGTGGTTGTTCCCTGCAGTCTAAGCGGCGCGGGTAACAGCTGCTGGGGGCGTTGGCTTCAGCAACCTGAAAACAAACACAGCGCCCTGGCAGGCTTGGATCCGGGTGTGTGCTCAAGCCCAAGCCGCTCTGCCGACATCACCGTTACCCACGGGAGGGAGAGTAACGCCCCCCAGCCTCCCCTCCGTGGGCTGCAGTCACATGCTGGCTTGCGGCATGGTCACACGGGGGCTATGTCTACACTGGCGGCTTCTTGCGCAATAACATCTTGCGCAAGGGTTCTTGTGCCAGAAGTCTTGTGTAAGAAAACGTCCACACTGCCATGTGCGCGCTGTGCTTTTGCGCAAGAGCATCCATGGCAGTGTGGACGCTCTCTTGCGCAAGAAAGCTCTGATGGCCATTGTAGACATAGGGCTTTCTTGCGCAAGAAATCCCTGCCGAGCATCCACACTGCCCTCTTGCGCAAGAGGGCTTACACCTGTTTAAAAAAAGCGTAGCTCTTGCGCAAGAAGCCCTCCCTTACCACACCGTGCTGTAAATTTCCTTGCGCAAGAGCGGGCGGGCAGTGTGGATGCTCTGCGGCTTCTTGCGCAAGAACGGCCATACTTGCACAAGAAGCCGCGAGTGTAGACATAGCCCTAGAGTGCAGGATGGGGGGGTTGGGACAGTCCTGGGGAGATCACTCCGCCACCCCCAAAAACACTTTCTCTCCTACGCGTCCCATGCAAACTGGCCGGTTCAGTGATTCTCAGCTCCGAGCACCCAGGTGTGTCCTGTGTTGAAATGCACCACTCCAGAGTTCAAGGGCTCGAGGGGTGACGAGCACATGTCTTACCGGTGCTGTCCTGTTGCTCCCCGGCGCCCCGCCGGCTCTTTCCAGAGCTCCCGGCTGGCCTTTGCTGCAGCTCGGCCAGGTCTTCCCGGAGCTGCACGCCCGGGCGCCCCCGCGTCCTGTCCCCTCTGCTTGCTTTCCCTTTGCCCTGCCGTGAGGCCTAATGCTTTTGAAGAATGTCTAGATGGGGATAAAAAGTCTGGCTTTAAAACACAGCTGTCTGAAAATCCCACGCCAGCCTGGCTCCTGGAGGTTAGCAGCCTCTGGGAGTTCATAGAATCATAGAACCATAGAGCTGGAAGAGACCTCAGAAGGTCATCAAGTCCAGCCCCCTGCTCTAGGCAGGACCAATCCCAACTAAATCAACCCGGCCAGGGCTTGGTCAAGACGAGACTTAAACACCTCTAGGGATGGAGACTCCACTACTCATGGGGTTTGAGCCTGGCCAACCCCACATGCTCAAACCCCATAAGTTAAGCCCCCCCCAAATCACAAGATTGGCTTCAAACCAGCAATTGTTTTCAGACAAATGCATCTGGGGTTCTTGCCACTGGCCTGCTGGATTTGGGGCCTGTGGGCTAGAAACCGAGGCCACGTCCATACTTACCCGCCAGAGATCAATGTTCTGGCGTGCGATTAGCAGGTCTAGTAAAGCTAGGTAGATGGGGTCTATGTTACTGCAGGCGCTACAGCAGAGTAGTGTAGACAGAACCTCAGGGGCATGAACTCTCCACACCCCGAGCCATGTAGCTAGGTCGATCTACGTTTCAGGTGTAGACCAGGCCCGGGGGTAGATGCTGTCTAATGCCTTGAAAACCCTGCTTGCCGTTGAGCTCCACCCTGGCTCCTCTGGGCCCACGTTTCCTGCTGGTGTGAGGTGACACTTCAAACCCCCCAGGCGGGTACCAGGCCTGGGACAGAGGAAGTGAAACTGGCTTGAAATGCTGGAGGAAATGAAGCTGACTCGCCTGGTTTTGCTCCCTCACAAGATGTGAAGTGAGAGATTCCGTGTGTGGCAACAGTCTGAAGTATTATTGCAGCCTTTCATGGCCCTGATTCACGATATCTCTCTATCCCCACACATCCTCTATCTATCTATTGATCTATCCCCACACCCCCCACTATCTATCTAGCTATTTACCCCTCACCCCATCTATCTATCTATCTATCTATTGATCTATCGATCTATCTATCCCCACCCCCCATCTATCTATCTATCCCCACACCCCTCTATCGATCTATCTATCTATCCCCACCCCCTCTATCTATCTATCCCCACACACCCTCTATCTATTGATCTATCCCCACCCCCTCTATGTATCTATCTCCACACACCATCTATCTATCTATCCCCACCAACCATCTATCTATCTATCCCCACCAACCATCTAATCATCCCACCTCCCCCTCTATCTATCGATCTATCTCCACCCCCATCTATCTATCTATCCCCACACACCCTCTATCTATTGATCTATCTATCCCCACCCCCTCTATGTATCTATCCCCACACACCATCTATCTATCTATCCCCACACACCATCTATCTATCTATCTATCTATCTATCTATCTATCTATCTATCCCCACACACCCTCTATCCCCACCCCCTCTATTGATCTATCCCCACACACACCCCTCTATCTATCTATCCACACCCCTCTATCTATCTATCCCCACACACCTCTATCTATCTATACACCCCCATCTATCTATCTATCTATCTATCTATCTATCTATCCCCACACACCCTCTATCCCCCACCCCTCTATTGATCTATCCCCACACACACCCTCTATCTATCTATACACACCCCCTCTATCTATCTATCTATCTATCTATCTATCTATCTATCCCCACACACCTCTATCTATCTATACACCCCCATCTATCTATCTATCTATCTATCTATCTATCTATCCCCACCCCTCTATCTATCTATACACCCCCATCTATCTATCTATCTATCCCCACCCCCTCTATCCCCACCCCTCTATCTATTGATCTAGCCACACACACACCCCTCTATCTATCTATCCACACCCTCTATCTATCTATCCCCACACACCCTCTATCTATCTATACACCCCCCATCTATCTATCTATCTATCTATCTATCTATCTATCTATACACCCCCCATCTATCTATCTATCTATCTATCTATCTATCCCCACACATACCCCGTTACACAGGAGGTCAGACTAGGTGATGCCAGTGGTGCTTTCAGCCTTGCAATTTATGCCTCCATGATCAGAGTTCCAAGAATCTCGTGATTGTGCAGCTGGTCCCAGGGTTCTATAGCTGCTGCCTCCGCCTGTCCTTGCCCCTGGCTCCCTTGGCCCGATCCCAGGCCTCCAGAAGTTGTTAGGACTGAAGACTGCTCCGTCAAATAGTAGCCTGGGATGCCCAAAGGGTTACTTAGGATGCAGATGAGAAGTGGATGGCTTGGGGGGTTGGAAAAGGAACCAGCCTTCCGGATAAGATTTCCAGCAGTGGCTGAGTGGGGCGGGAGGCTGGTTTTAAGGGGGTGCTGAAGAAGTGAGGGGCAGCCTCCCTCTGAAAATCAGGCTCCTTTCTGGAGGCTCACGTTGGGCCCCTGGGATGACTAGTCTCTGGGCTGCTGGCCGAGATCTCGCCCAGGTCTGGAATGGCTGAAGGCTGCCGCAGGTGTCCCACTGCATTAGACACACGCCCAATGGCCATGAAGCCACCGGCTCTCGAATGATCTCCGCGGGCAGCCAAGCCCTGAGCGGGTCGTGGAGGCTCCGTGGGGCGGGGGTCCACCTCACTGATGGGAGGCGTGCATCAGGAGTGGGGGGACCCGATGCCTTTCCCTGCCCGTCCGGCAGGCTGCACCCGTGCTGCGTTCACTCTCAACCCCATACGGCAGAAGGGTGCCTCCCTTGTTAAAAGCTGGCCCGAGGGCCTGGTCTGAAGGAGGAGCTGGCCCTCGGCACCGGCGCTGTCTCTGCGTATGAACTGCACGTCGAGAATCTCTGCTCGGCCACGGCACACGACTGCCTGTGTCTACGCAGCAGAGCACCGGCGCCACCAGCAATTCCACCTCCAGGGAGTGTCCGAGGGGGCGCCAGGATGCTCTAGCAGCTTTTGAAGTGCAGGTCTGATCTCGAGATAAAGCCGGAGGGGAGGGGGCTGGGGCAGGAGGGGGATGAAATAGGCGACTCCGGAGATCAAAGGATGGAGAGACACAGTGTGGAGGCTCCAGGAAGGGCCGGGGGCTGGCTCCTGTGGTTTAAAGGGGCCGTGCAAAGACCGCAGGCAGCGCCTTAGAGAGGCCTGAAAAGCTCCTTGGCCGGAACGGGGCCTCCTCCTCCTGCCCCCACACGCGGCGCGCAGGTCTTCGATTGGGGTTGCTGCTAGCATCCCCCATGCCATACGCAGCCCGTTGTGCTGGGGCCTGCGCAGTACCTCCCTGCCCCAGAGAGCTCGCCGTCGGTGGGCCCACAAGGCAGATAACGGTCTGGAAGGAGGCGGGAAACAGGTTGCCGCTGCAAGGAAGAACCCAAGGCCTCCCTCCCCACCCCAGGCCATCCCGTGCATGCAGCCGCGGGCCCCGCGGGTCCATCCCCACCTCTGCGGGGGCAGCGTGGGCTGCGGATGTGTCCACACGCAGCCTGAGCTTTTGGAACCGCCATGGCTGCCTTTCGAAGGGAGGCTGGGGGCCGTGATGTCCGGAGCAGCCCCTGGCTGTGGGGCTGAACGGCTCAGCGGCTGCCCAGCGCTCTAGAGGATCTTGCTGGGGGGAATGCAGCCCTAGCTCAAAAGGACTTGCCCCAGTGGACGGCAGCCTGGCGGCGCCGGGGGCTCCGACAGTTCCAGGTGTCTGCACCAGTCAGCAGAGGAGAGTGCGAGGCCCAGGGAGATCCTCTGCCCATTTCTAGGGGGATCACCCCACCCCCGGGGGCTGTGGGGTAGGGAAGGACTGTTGAGTGGGGATCTAAGCTGAGCCTGCTGTGTAGCCAGGGGGTGTCTCTGGGGCAATCAAGCTGGCTTTTTTCACAAGCGTGACACAAAAACACAGGCAACGAAATAGCAAGGGGGGAGGGGGCTGGCTTGTCTGCTCGGCTCCCCTCCCAGTTCTCCAGTGGGGTGTACTGACCAGACTGGGGGTGGTGTGACTCTGAGCATCAGGACTCCTGGGCAGTGTCCCTTGCAAGCTGGATGCGAGTTGGGTGATTAGCAGAGCCCCCCCCCCCCAGCTAGGTTTTGTTTGCTCTGGTGGTGCACATGCCTGGGTGCACATAGAAAAATGTATTCCGCACAGGGGTGGAAAAGATCAGTGGGCACATTGCTCCTGGGTCCTGCTCCCAGGTTGGGATCTACTGTTTGGGGAGGTGGCTTGACCATCAGGGTGCTGCTCCCAGCTGTGTGTGTGTGTGGGGGGGGAATGGGCCTAGTGTTTAAATGGCCGGAGCCCTTCGGCACACACCACCTCGTGTCCACAGAACCCTTCGCCCCAGAGCTCAGCACTTGCCCCATTTTACGAGAGCCTGGAAACTGAGGCCAAGAAGGGCCTTGCTTGTGGTGACCCACAGCACTACAAACAGAGCCCCCCCCCCGCTGGGGCGCTGGCCACTGGGCTACCCTGACAGCTGGCTCCCAGGACGCTGGGGTTCTGGCTGGACACTGAGCTCTAGTGCCTAGTGGAGCTGGGACAAGGCCGCGGGACTCCCGGTTGGCTGGAATCTCCCCCCCTGCTGCTGGCTCCAGGCACAGAGGCTGGGTAGGGGAGGGGTACCCTTCAGTCCAGATGGGCAAAGGGAAAGGGGGGTAATTGGGGGGAGGGGAAGCCGGCGGCGAAGGGGACAAATTGGATTCAGCAAAGTTCGCTGCTTCCTGCGGGGCAAAGCCAGCACGGAGAGAGGGCGAGGGGGGGGCTGGGTGGAGGCGCCTGTCTCCCTCGGCCCGGGGAGGAATGCCAGGCCCCATACCCACTCCCTGCGGGGAGGAGACGGGCTGGGCTAACCTAGATGATTAGCTGAGCAGGGAGTCACCCTGCAGCAGGCACAGAGCTGGGGGGATGAGGAAGAGGTTTTAAATGGGGATTTCTAGGGTCTGTTCCCAGCTCAGGGAAGCAGAGTGGGCGGGGGGGCTAGTGAGGGGACTGGGACTCAAAGCACCTGGGTTCTGAGCCCACCTGTGGGAGGGGAGAGGTGGCTAATGGCTGGTGAGGGGAACGGGTGCCCTTGACTGCCTCAGTTTCCTTTCAGGGCAGGTGAGGGTGCCGCTTGGCAAACCTCGGCTGTGATCTGTGCCCACGGGGGTGAGCGGAGAGTCACGAGAGCCGAACCATCATGCCTGGCGTTCCCCAGGAGGCTGGGGGTCAGACTGTGAACGGCTGGGGCTAGACCCAGCGAAACACAGGGCCCTCTCCAGTCCAGCCACGGGCCTGCCTGGACTTGGGTGGCAGTGGTGGCAGCGGGGGGAGGGGCAAAAAACCCACCACCTCTTGCTGAAAGAGGCTCGTAGCTGGCAGCTGCTCCCAATAGCTGGGGCCACCCAGGTGTGGGTGTCTCTGCAGAGGCTGAGGGCAAGTCAGAACGGCTCCGGTGAGCAAACCGCACCCTGCCTGGCTGCGGCTCCGGGCAGGCCTCCCAGAGGTTTGCTTAGAAAGCTGAACCCCACTGGGCCGTCCCCCTGCCTGCCAGCCCAGCCCCGAAGGCTGGCCCAGTCCTCAGAGGGAGGGGCGAGGGAGGCAGAGCCGGCAGCTCCACATGGCTTTGTTGTCCTTCTTTTGTAGGATCAACCCACTGGACAGGGCTTTAAAGAGACAGGGACCTTTTGGCACCACGGAGAAGGGTCGCTCCAACTCAGCTGCCTAGGTCTTGGCTGCTAGGAACATAGGTTCCAAGTGTGGAAGATTCCCTGCCCTGTACAACACGGGCCAACCAGGGTTCCTAGGGCCAGTGTTCTGGAGAAAACACAAAGTGTGCCTTGAAATTCTCCCTCTACTGCTGTTTCACAGGGCTTATGCTCAGACGGCTGCATTATAGCACCTCGCTTTTATCTGCTGCTTTTCTCCTGCTCCCCTTGTTCCCAGCCCCACCACCTGAAGCCCTCATATGCCTGCACCAGGACTGAGCCCCCTCCCACTGAGAATCTCTGGGCCCCACCCCGCCTCACGAGTTTTGTTAGGTGCACCAGTAAAAAGGTGATGCGTCACAGACTTCGAAGGCTGGTGTTATTACCCTGTTTCACAGAAGGGGAAACTGAGGCACGGAGCAGCAAAGTGGCTTGCCCACGGTGAGCCATCAGGCCAGTAGCAAAATCCAGGTCTTCTGAATCCCAGTCAAATGTGCTAGTCACTAGTAAACGCGGCCTCTCATACCATGTTGGCTAGCATGTCTCTGCAGGGCTGCCTTCTGCTGGATACACAGGGGTGTCAGCATGACTGGACTCGGGAGACCTGCCTCCAGTTCCTGGTTCAACCACAGGATGATCTAGGTACAACTTTTGTAAGTGTCCGAGGCCAAAGAGTGTGGGTGAGGTAAACTGAGGCACAGAGGGCTCAGATAGCAGGTCACTAGTAGAACTAGGAAGAGAACCCAGGCTTTTGAGTCTTCACCCACTAGTCCATTAGCTGCTTTTGCTTTCATTATGCAAAGCACATATGACAGAAGCGTTATTTTCCCTATTTTACAAGTGGGGAATTTAGGGGCTATATTTTGAAAAGATCTCAGTCCCATTTAGGAACTTAAGTTAAAGTGATCACATTTTTCTACAATACAAGAGCTGGGAGTAAAACCCATGTGTCTAATAGGGTGAATCAAAACTCATCCAGTTAGGCATACCAGACAATCTATCAAAGCTCCCTGGAAAAAAACAGTATGTGATCAGGTGGCGAAAGGCTGGATTCTAATTCATACTAGGGATGTTCAATTTTGATGAATTGGGCAATCGAATAGTCAACGCAATTTGCATCGATTAGTTGATAAGGGTGTCGCCAACTTTTAAGTGTAGCAACAGCCCCAGGGTCGCCTTTTCAAAGGCAAAAGTACTGCAGGGAGCACGGGGCCAGAGAGGGACTCAAGCAGTCCCCCACTGGCCTTGTGCTCCCCATGGTGTTTCAAAGTGGCAGCACCGCATGGAGCCTGGGTTCAGCGACCCCGGGCTCCACGTGGCACTGCTTTTTGAAATGACACGTTCAACACGGCAGACCCAGGCTGGCCCAGGCTCCATATGGCACTGCCACTTTGAAGCAGCCCCTCCTCTCTCCCCCATTGCTGCCTCTTTCTTATAGAGGTAGTGGGGGGGGGGGGGAAGCAACTAGTCGACTAGGGTGTCGACTATCCAATAAGCATTTGCTAATCGGATAGTCGACAAGTCGGTCACGTCCCTAATTCATACACACAAGAGGGCAGAGATGAGGCTGGAGGCACAACCTTAATTTTGGCATTTGCTACTGACTGAGGGTTTCACTTTGCAAACTTAATAATGTGGTAAGTAGGTTTTGTTTTTGTGGCCCGAGACAAGGTGGACGAGGACCAACTTTGTTGCTAAAAGGTACAAGCTTTCAGGCTCTGTAGAAGCTCTTCTTCAAGTGTTCCTGGGGGTCTGTTGTGAGATACACTCATAGACACATCAGCAGCTTTCACCAAGACTCTCCAATGGGAGGCCTTGTGCAAAGGGTGCCTAAATCCCCTAGGCAAGGGTAACACTACCAATGTTTGCCAGCATAGCTGTGTCAGTTAGGGGTGTGTGGCTTTTTGAGACATACTGGCAAGAGCCCTAGTGTAGAAGTGGTGATACCTGCATAAAAGTGCTTTTTCTGGTATAGCCTATTTTGCTCACTGTCCCTCCATGAGGAGAGTCCTCGAGTGCACCTAACCAGGAAGGCTGTGCTGGAAATGCCTGGGATAATCTAGGTCTCAGACAGCTTTGGAAATCTCAGCATTAATAAATAAAGCCCCCTAGCTGTTGCGGCTTGGAGGCAAATTGTCTCTTTGTTGGCGATTAGCCAGGATGGCAGGAATGGTGTCCTTAGCCTCTGTGGCCAGAGGCTGGGAATGAACAACGGGGGCGGGATCACTTGATGGCTGCCTGTTCTGTTCCCTCCCTCTGGGGCACCTGGCATCAGAAGACAGGCCCCTGGGCTAGAGGGTCCTTTGGTCTGACCCAGTGTGGCCGGTCTGATGTTGTCTGTGCTATAGAGAGGGGAAACTGAGGCACCAACTGGTCATGATTTACCCAGCACACCAATGGTGGGGCTGGAGAGAGGATGTGGATTTCCTGACTCCCAGTTCTGTTCTTTAACCACGTCCTTCCTTCCCTCGCTGATAACGATTTAATGCAATAATAGGAGCGGGATGTTATTTAACTCTGCAAACCCTCTTGGGATACGTACGGCTGGCATGACAGACGCACAGCAGACCGAAGCTGTGCTGTAATAAATCGCTAGTCATCCCAGTGAGTTGTGGGCTGCAGACGGGGAAAAAAAAACTTCTTCGAGGCAATTCTAGGGAGAAAACCAGACTCTAAATCCCGGCCTCTCTGGGGTTACAGGCCATTGTGTTCGGCTAGTAAGTAAAAGCCTGGTGGTTTGAGACCATGCAGCAAGGCCAGAGCCTTGGGTTTTATTTGGGAGACAGAATGGCTAGTGGTTAGGAGGACTGAGGCTGTCTACACTACAGCCTATGTCAGCATAATGAAGGTCACTTTGAGGTAGGGAAAAAATAACACCCTCCGACAAAGGTGTCAGAGCCTTCACAAAAGTGGGAGGCCAGGGACCCCACCCCACAAAGCTCTGGACTCCCCCCCCCCACCCTTCTTGCCCCCCGGCTCCATGCTAGCCAGGCCAGGGAGTGGGGCTTTGGGGGTGGGATGGAGGAGATGGGGGGGGGGGTGTTTCCACCCTGCCAATTCTCCGTTTTTTATTTCTTTAAAAAACCTCCCTCTGTCTGATCCATTCTAGCACTCCTAATGTCTTCACGGTCTACCTCACCGTGGACACACGGCGCTACTCCCTCACCTTTGCCTTTATTTCTGCCTTTCGTGATGAAGCCAGGGCCCTTCAGTACCTGCCCGACAGTCACAGAATCATAGACAACTAGAACGGGAAGGGACCGCCAGAGGTCATAAGTACTGTGCCAGCAGCTTTCTCTTATCCCCACACTGCCTGGTTTCACTTCCCACACCAGGAGTTCTCATTCTGTTACCCAGGCTCCTTGCACTGGTGCACAAACATCTTGGCGTCACCCACATTCCTTGCTCAATCGGGTACAGTCATTTAGCTGCCCCTCTCTGATAGGTATCTGTATGATCCTTCCTCTCAACACCCATTCCCATTGTCCATTGCTGTTCCTTTTTCCATTGCTGCACCCTTTCTTACCTGAGTGTCCACTCTCAATCTTAAGCCAGATCTCTCAATGTTAAATCAAGTGTAGCAATTACCTGAGCATCTCCCAACTGGATTCCCAGAATTCCTAGCTCAAAGCTCTTTAATCAGTTGTGTCAGCCTCCATATGAAAAGGAAGCCTATTTCCTTCCCTACTCAAGTGGAATCCATCTTTCGAGAACAGTCCTCTGTCCGTGAATGCCTCTCAGTGGTCAAACATCCCACAAAATCCCTCCTTATAGCACCACTGCTATCTCTTGATCATCATGGCCTTGTTCTTCTCTGTTTTCGTCTTGCAGGGACAGGCAAAATCCCACTAGAGATCACCGGAGCCTCCGTTTCTTTAAGCATCTTCCCTCACCTGGCATAGTTTCCCTTACTACATTCAAATCTCTCTGTAAAATTTCCCTCTCTTGTGAACCCTCCAGAAGACAACAACTAGAGGCTGGGTGTGCTCTGGCTGTTGCTTATTAAAATTACACCATCATCAGCAAGGTTGTCTTGAGCACTTCCATCTGTTTGTTCTATCCACCCATTGTCTCTCAGCTCTGTTGGAAGGTCTTTGGGGCAGGCACCCTGTTTTCGTTATGGGTATGTCTAGTGCCGCACTTGATCCATGACTGGGGCCTCTTGCCACCACAGTAATAAAAGTAATGAGACCCAGTTTGACTTTTTGCTTGTACCGGGTCCTTGTACTTTAAAAGGCCATCGTAATCACTCAGGCTGTTGCAATCTGTTGGCTGTGGCATGCTGTTATTGCTCTTTTGCTGTTCTCTGATCTCTGGGAGCGAAAAAACCCCCAACAAAAACCAGTCGGCGGTAGAGTGAGGTCATATTGAGTGACGGCAGAATTTCCCAGCTGCTGAAAGAAAAAAAAAAAGGCAAACTGCAGTTGGTCTTAAGACTGTGTTCAGATCCTTCTCCAAGAGAGTCAGTCAAGAAGCACTGAGAGGGTTCAGACCAGGATTTGTACCTTTGACCTCTTGATCTCAATGAAGCCTCCAAAATCAACAAGAAGAGAATGTTTCATTCCATCTCATCCACATCAGGAAACTGCTGCAGAACTGTTCCACTCGCAGTGTGGCCCAGGCTTAGTCAAGACCTCAAGCTGTCTGCAAGCCTTACCATTCTCAATCACCTCCACTTCTTACATCGGCGCGTTGCATTTCCACGTGGCATTAGTGCAGCAGCGCTCTAGCTTCTGACCTGGGGCTGCTAGCAGCACACAATGAGAAGTGTGTGAAAGCATCGAGAACAACTGGAGAAAACTGCCAGCCAACTGCTCCAGCCCCCATGGGTTAACCTTAACCAGTAAACCCATTAAACATTCACACCCCTACAGCCAAGCAACAGCCAAGGTGTCTTCATGTCTCTACCTGGGGTCCATTCATCTGAGCTAAGGGTGAACTCCACCCCTTCCACACCTCATTTGTTCAAAGAAGTGCCAATTTCATCTTCCTTGGCTCCATTGCCAAGGGGGGGACATGATAGCAGTTTTTAGATATCTAAAAGGGTGTCATAAGGAGGAGGGAGAAAACTTGTTCATCTTGGCCTCTGAGGATAGAACAAGAAGCAATGGGCTTAAACTGCAGCAAGGAAGGTTTAGGTTGGACATTAGGAAAAAGTTCCTAACTGTCAGGGTAGTCAGACACTGGAATAAATTGCCCAGGGGAGGTTGTGGAATCTCCATCTGTGGAGATATTTAAGAGTAGGTTAGATAAATGTCTATCAGGGATGGTCTAGACAGTACTGGGTCCTGCCATGAGGGCAGGGGACTGGACTCGATGACCTCTCGAGGTCCCTTCCAGTCCTAGTATTCTATGATTCTATGATTGAATGTCACAATATTAAAATAAACAAGAAACAACATACAATTGGGAAGCAATGCAGAAATTCATCCCTGTTGCAACGCCAGCCTCATGTTTATGAAACAAACCCATGCTATTTTGAGTTTTTCTTAAAGCCCCAGCTTCTGAAGTCTCCGATTAGATGAGACTCAATCTTAGCTTTCATTTAAAAAGTAATATTGTGGCCTTCATCATTGTAAAAGCTTGAAAACATGAAGTGAGCATCGCTTAAAGGTTCAAAAACCAAGACGCAGAGAAAAAGAAGACAACATGTATCATTCTGAAGCCAAACTGAAGATTTTGGGGAGCCGGAGTAATGATTTTTGGGTGGCTCCTTGGGCAGGTGGGTGGGAAAGAACATGATGTCTATTCTCATACAGCGCTGGGCCTGACCTTCCAGCGAGGCCTGGCAGGGAAAATGTTCTACACCCTAAGGTGGGCCCAGACTCCCGGAAAACACTTGGTAGCATCATATTAGAGGACACAGGATATGGTGAGAACTCAGGCAACACCATGGTGTTTCGAGGGACTGAGGAGTGGTGTGGGGAAAGTCTCAGGGGGATGCATGACTTCCAGGAACATTTCTAGGGAAACACGTTAGCATCTTGGAGTCCTGTGGCACCTTAAAGACTAATAGATTTATTTGGGCATAAGCTTTCATGAGCAAAATTCCACTTTTGTCAGACGTGGTGACCGGCTCTATAGGGTTGCCAGATGATTTCAACAAAAATACAGGACATACTTGACATTACATCACACTCTACATTACATCTTATTTAGAAAATACCAGACATTTATATTTTCTCATTTATATTTTTTTCAAGCTGTTTCCCGAACAGAAAGCTCAAATATTGGACTGTCCGGTTCAAAACCGGACACCTGGCAACCCTAGCTCTGGGGGGTTGTGCTGTCGCGACAGAGACTCGGGAACAAGCTGTTGCAACAGGGTATAAGGGGAATGGGTTGCTGCCAGAGTCATGTGCCCGCTATGGGGACAGGGTCTGAAGATGTGCTATGCTGAGCGCTCTGGGTGACGAGCTGATAACAGGTCTGACAAAGTGAGTTTTTTGCCCATAAAACTTATGCTCAAATAAATCTGCTAATCTTTAAGGGTGTGTCTACACAGCAAAGTTATTTCGGAATAAGGGGGTGTTATTCCAAAATAACTATGTGAGCATCTACACTGCAATTCCGTTATTTCGAAATAATTTTGAAATAATGGATGGTTACTCTGACTTCTGTAAACCTCATTCTACAACACTCTGGTCATCTGAAGAAGTGGGCTGTGTCCACAAAAGCTCATGATACCATCTGCATGTTTTGTTAGTCTTTAAAGTGCTGCCAGACTATTTGTTGTTTTTAAGTTTATCTACGAAGAATAACGCCTATTCCGAAATAGCTATTTCCAAATAGCTGTAGATGCTCCACTTGTGCTATTTTGAAATAGCCCCCACCAGGGCCATTTTAAGTTATTCCTCCTGGGGCTCTAAATCAGGATGGCACATCTACATTAGGGAAGCCTGCTTCGGACTAATTTTGAGGTTTCCCTGCAGTGTAGATGTGCTATTTTGAAATAAGCTATTTTGGAATAACTATTCCAGAATAACTCTGTAGTGTAGATGTACCCTAAGGTGCCACAGGACTCCTCATTGTTTTTGTGGATACAGATTAATACTTGTTAGCATCTTGAGAGAACACAGAGTGGGTATCTGAGGGACATAGCTATGTCTCAGTGTGTTGTGTCAATTTTTTGATGGGAGGTGTGCCATCTCAGAATACCATGTCTGTAGCCTGAGGAGACATGGAGGAGCTCGCAAGGACACTACGATGTCCAATAACAATGTCTTGGGATGACAAGAATAAGTGAATCTTGAGGAGACATGTGTAGTAGTCCCAGTGGGATATGGAGGGTGACACACTTGTGGGATGCTGAGATGTTCGGTGGTGGAAAGACTGCAGGACTGTAACATTTCTGGGTGACAACACTGTGTTCATGGGTGATGTGGCTGTAGAGTGGGGACGGTCAAAAGAACATAAGAATGGCCACATTGGGTCAGACCAAAGGTCCATCTAGCCCCGTCTCCTGTCTTGCGACAGTGGCCCATGCCAGATGCCCTAAGGGAGTGAACAGAACAGGGAATCATCAAGTGACTCATCCCTGTTGCTCACTCCCACCTTCTGACAAACAGAGGCTAGGGTCACCCTCTCTGCCCATTCTGGCTAATAAGTATAGATGGACCTAACCTCCATGAATTTATGTAGCTCCTCTTCGAACCCTGTTAAAGCCCTGGTCTTCTCAACATCCTGTGGCAGGGAGTTCCACAGGTGGACTGGTCTTCTCAACATCCTGTGGCAGGGAGTTCCACAGGTGGACTGGTCTTCTCAACATCCTGTGGCAGGGAGTTCCACAGGTGGACTGGTCTTCTCAACATCCTGTGGCAGGGAGTTCCACAGGTGGACTGGTCTTCACAACGTCCTGTGGCAGGGAGTTCCACAGGTGGACAGGTCTTCACAACGTCCTGTGGCAGGGAGTTCCACAGGTGGGCTGTGCAGAGCCGTGTCCCACACTGGCAGGGCGGAGGCACAGGCTGTGGTGACAGGCACTCAGGGTGTTGTGGGGAAGGGGCTGACGCGACTGGCTCTTGGGGGGTGTTGTGAAGGGGTCCTGGGGGGAGGGTGGCGCTACCAGTGACAGGATGGGGACGAGGGCCGCTGGGGGTCAGGGAGGGCGTCGGGGGCCATGGTGGCAGGGGCGGGGCAGGGGTCGCGACAGGCCGGCGGGGCCGGGGGGGTCGCGACAGGGGCGCGCGGGGGCGCTCAGGGCGGCTCCTCTCCTTAAATGGGGGCGGGGGCAGGCGCTCGGCGCTCGACATAAAATGGCGCCTTTTCCGCCACATTCCCCAGCACGGGCCCGCCCCGCCCAGCCCTCCGGGGCTTCACCCGAGCCCTTCACAGCCGCTCCCATTGGGCGCTTTCGATCTGCTCCCCTTCCCGATTGGCTCCCAGCCTTCGCCTGGCATCCCGCCCGATCGCTGATTGGCCGCTCTCCCTGTCAGACCCTCGTCCCGCCTTCTCCTCTCTTCCCCATGATTGGTTTGATTTCCAGTCAATCGCATTTTGGTGCCGGCCGTCCCTTCGCAGAGACCGTCTCAGAAAACCTGCCTAACGGCCGATTGGTCACATCGCGCGTCAATCACGACTTCGTTCCACGCTCTCCTAGCCTCTCCCATACGGGGTTTCCTCAGGAGCCAGCACGATCGCTGATTGGCCATCTGCCACGTCAGTTGTTTTTTCTCCTCAGCCTTTCCTCCCTCCCTCCGTCCACCCTTCGCCGAGTAGGCCTTCTGGTTTCCTATTGGCCACACTCGCCGTCAGTTCCTCCCGCTGCCCTCCCTCATTGGGCGGAGCCGTCAAAAAGGCGTATCTTAGGGCCGGGGCTTTTCGTGGACTGCTACCACTCCCTCGTAGGACCCGCCTGGTTTTCCATTCGCCCCACAACCTGTCATCTGCGGTTAGTCCCGCCCCCCGGGGCCCTCCTTGCCTTTTGATTGGGCGCCGGCCGAGTCGGGAGGCGTGTCTCGGGGCCGGGGCCGAGTCGCGCAGCTCCCCCAGTCCCTCCCTCGCCAGCCCTTTGGCGGTCACCGGCGGGGTTAGGCTGCCTCGTCAGCGAGTCGGGCTCCCCGGCCCCTCCCCCCGCCCCGAGAGCGACTTGGGCTCGCCCCCCGCAGCGACCATGAGCGGTAAGGACGGGACCATCCCGGCCCCGGGGGACGCCAGTCCGGCCGACTCCGGCGGGCGGCCCCGCCCCAGCCCGCCCCAACCCCGGGCCGCGGCGCCCTGCGAGGGGAGGGGCCCGGGGGAGGCTCAGGACGGGGAGGGCCCGGGAGGGGGAGCCTCGGGGGAGGGGCCGGGGAGGGGGCTCGGGAGCGGGACAGGATCCCCAAGGGGGAGCACGAGGGAGGGAGGTCGAGGGCGCCCTCGTGGCGTGGGTCTCCCGTAGAGGCGTCCCCCGCGGGGGCCGGGGAGGGCGTTCCTGATTGGGATCGCCCGGGGAGGGCATCCTGGGGGGCCCGGTGGGGTGGGTCTCTGGCAGCGGGTGTAAGGGGGCCCGAGTGGGAGGGCTCAGGCAGCTGGCGGGGGCCTGGGGTGAGAGGTCCCGGGGGCAGGAGTGAGGGTCTCTGTGGCGGGGGGGGCCGGAGAGAGGGCGGATCCTGCAGGAAGGGAGCCAGGGTCCTGGGGAGGGGGCGGCCAGGAGCTGGGGGGGATGATCCTGGAGGAAGCAGCACCCGGAAGCGTGGGGGAGGATCTCCGGGGAGGGGCTGGAACCATCTGGAGGGTGAATCTTGCACGGAGCGGGGGAGAGGGGCAGGATTTTGGGGGGATCCATCGTGGGAGGGACCCCCCTGAAGAACGGGGCTGAGCTCCTGTTATATGGAGGGGGGGATCCTCATGCCTAAGCCCCTATGGAAGCTCCAGGGGATGGAAGAACCTTTCAGATGGATGGGGGGGAGGCCTAGTGGGACAGGATTTAGGGGATGGAGGAGGGGGCAGTGCTTCTCTGCCTCCCCAGGCTACTGTCCCCCTTTCATGAGTCTGATTTGTCTTGCCTACCCTGACTTGCTTACAGAATGAGACATGAAAGTACAGGGGAGGCACCGCACACAGTTACTGAAAATACTGCTACTGGAAACATTGTTTGCATTTTCACCATCTAATAATAAAAGAAATCAATTGGAATATTAATATCGCACTTGCAATTTGGTGTATTGTTTATAGAGTCGTAGAAGCAAGCCATTGTCTGTGTGAAATTGTGGCTTGTACTGACTTTGCCAGTGCTTTTTGTGTGGCCTGTGGTAAAACTAGGCCAGTCTGCATCTCTGGAAGACCTGGAATCGCTGTCCCTGCCTGTACCTCAGTAGGGGTGGAATCTGGGGGAGGGAAGTGGGGAAGGCCTGTGGGAAGAGGCCTACTCAGGATGGGAGCAGGTGCAGGGGGACTCTAAGGAAGGGGTGGCACTGCCGGTGACTAGGGGAGAACCCAAGAGGGTGGCGAGGGGAGCAGAGGAAGAAACTTGAAAGAGTGGAACAGGGAGGAACCTGAGAGAGGCAGGGAGCCCGTACCTGCCACTTCCTCCTCCCTGAGTTTTTGTGCTAACCCTCCAGCTTGCCATTTACCCTCTCTCTTTGGCTTCATCGTCTTTCCTTCGCTGTCCTCTCAAGCCCATCCCACGGAATAGCTAGTTACTGGAGTAGTTGGGGCCCTCCTTCAGCTTTCTAGTCTCGCCTCCCTTCTTTCTGTTTTTACCCTTGTGTGTGTTCTCTGTTCCCTTAACTTTCTTGTTTTTAAACTGCTCGCCCTTCCCTGTGCTCTGCTTCTTGTGAACTTATTCTAGTTTGACTGTAACCGTGTCTCACTTTCCTCCCCATGCAGACCAAGAGAGTCCAGAAGAAATGGCTGTTGTGAAGTCGGAGAAGGAAGAAGAAAGTGCTTGTAGTAGAAGCAGTAGCATTGAAGGCAACGGTGAGGCACAGGTGAGCGGAGTCCCAGCATGGTGGGAAAAGGGAAGATTGTGTAAGGTGGGACAGAGCAGTGTTTCTCAACCTTTTTTTATAAAGTACTTTTAAAAAAAAAAAAAATGTATCAGTATTCCTCCAGTACCTACAATATCCCCCAGTACCTACAGTTTTCAGACGCACACAATTTTTTCTACCATTGCATTGAAACAACTTAATCTTAGCCGGCCGGCCGATGAAATTTTTGGGTGTAAAAAGTACACCCAAAGTAAAAAGTGTAAAAAGTACTCCCGCGCGCCCCCCCCCCCAAAAAAAGCGCTGTAAAACTTAAAACAAAAATTCAATTTTCTCCAAATTTCAGTTGTTGACGTACCCCCCAGACTTCTCTCGAGTACCCCTAAGGGTGCTCATACCACTGGTTGAAAAACACTGGGATAGAGGATCTGAGTGGCTAGTGTGCATGCATGTGAATAGTTAAACGGGACAGACTCTTATACCCTGTCCTGTCAGTCTTTATGCAATGAGAGACAGCAACGACCTCGGATGTGTGTGAGTTGGGGTTTCCCCGTGGTGGCGCCAGTAGTAAAGGATAGGGGCTTGCTTTGGGGTGGAGAAAGTCCCAGCCTTAAAACTCTGTCAGTCACTTCTTTGGCCTTGTGTAACATTTAGCGTGCATGCATGCGTGTAATTTCAAAACAAACACTCTACTGCACACACGTCTCCCTCTGGGGGGAGGAGGAGGAGAGAATGAGGACATGACTCGTTAGTCAGATTGCTTAATGCACATCTGGATGAGCACAGTACAGAGCCTATAGAGAATGGAGTTGTGCTGTCCCTGTGATCATATGCAAAACTTCTGCCAACGCTAACATTCCTGCGCCTTCTCCAAGAAATAGTGATGTTAGCCCCTTCTTGAAGCCTCTCTTCTGTCTAGTGGGTGCAGGGTCTCTGGGCCCATAGGCACCTCGCAGCAATAGCGCTGCCTCGCAGGGTCGCTCCTCTGGAAGATGTGTCCAGTGTCACGGCACAGGGAAACTTCCTTGTCTTGAGCTGAGCTCTGGAAGCAGTTTCGGGTGTCTCTCCTTGGGTTTCATTGACCTCCTTTGTGGTTCCTCCGCTTGCTCATGCCTGACAGCCCTGCGTGTGCTAGTTGTCTTTCCCGGCAGTGGGTGTGTCTGGCTAAAGGGGTGTTTCCCTGGGCTTTAGCTGCGCACTCCTCCTTGGTTTTGATGTTTGGCACTGCCAGCGGGGCTGGCCCACAGATACTGAACTCCTCCCCCTTGCCTGTCTTTAGGAGTCCCAGCCGTCTCCGCTGGCTCTGCTGGCAGCCACGTGCAGCAGGATTGAGTCTCCCAACGAGAACTCCAGCGGCTCCCCAAGCCAGCAGGGGGGCGCGGGGGAGCTGGACCTCACAGCTGCTGCCGCTCAGCTTGCCCAGACGGCAAACGGCTGGCAAATCATCTCCACGGGCTCCGGGACGCCCCCCTCCTCCAAGGAGCAAGGGAGCAGTGGCAGCGAGTCCTCGCCGAAAAGCCGCCCAGTGGCCGCCGGGCAGTACGTGGTGGCTGCTGCCCCCAGCTTGCAGAACCAGCAGGTCCTGACGGGCTTGCCTGGGGTTCTGCCCAATATTCAGTACCAGGTGATCCCGCAGTTCCAAACCGTCGATGGGCAGCAGCTGCAGTTTGCCACCACCCCCACCCAAGTGAATGTCCAGCAGGACGCCTCTGGCCAGCTTCAGATCATCCCTGGGGCCAACCAGCAGCTCATCACAAACCGAGGTGGGACAGGCAACATCCTAGCAGCCATGCCCAACCTGCTGCAGCAGGCGGTCCCGCTCCAGGGGGTGGGCTTGGCCAATAACGCCCTCTCGGGACAGACCCAGTATGTGGCCAACGTGCCGGTGGCTTTGAATGGCAACATCACCTTGCTGCCCGTCAGCAGCGTGGCCGCCAGCTTGGCTCCCACCTCTCAGACCGTCACTCTAAGTAGCTCTGGCTCTCAAGACAGCGGCTCTCAGATAGTAACATCTGGCGCAGCCATCAGCTCCTCCAACGGCGCCTCCTCCCTTGCCAGCTCGGGTTCTTTCTTCACCACCGCCAGCAGCTACTCTGCCACCACCACCAGCAACGTGGGCGCCATGAGCTTCTCCAGCAGCGGCGCCCTGGTAACCAGCACGCAGGCTCAGACGCCCCAGCGGGCGAGTGGCATTCAGAACTCGGACTCGCTGCCAAGCCAGGTTCCTGGCGTTGGGCAGCAGAAGGACGCCGATCAGAACCAGCAGTCCCAGCAGCAGATCCTCGTGCAGCCTCAGCTTGTGCAGGGAGGGCAAACCATTCAGGCCCTCCAAGCTGCTTCACTCTCCGGCCAGACCTTCACCACCCAAGCCATCTCCCAAGATGCTTTGCAGAACCTCCAGCTTCAGGCGGTCCCCAACTCGGGGCCAATCATCATCCGAACACCGACTGTGGGGCCAAATGGACAGGTCAGCTGGCAGACGATCCAGCTGCAGAATCTTCAGGTGCAGAACCCCCAAGCGCAGACAATCACCTTGGCCCCCATGCCGGGCGTGTCGCTGGGGCAGACCGGGCAGACCAACACGACGCTCACCCCCATAGCCTCCGCCTCGCTCCCCAGCGGCACTGTCACTGTCAATGCTGCGCAGCTGTCAGGGCTGCAGACCATTAACCTCAGTGCCTTGGGAGCGTCTGGAATCCAGGTCCATCAGCTGCCAGGGCTGCCGCTGGCTCTCGCAAAACGCCGCTGGTAAGTTGGACGTTTGGTTGAAACGGCTTCTGAATTGTTGTTTGGGTTTCTGTGTGCCAGCCGCTCTGTGCCGGCCCTTTGGCTGTGTGAAAACTTGACACACCTCCCCTAGAAAAAATTGTCCCTCCCACTTTTACCTAAGCTCCGGGCACAGGGCTGAACCATGTGAATTACCTTGGCAGTTGCCCTGCTTCCTACCTTGTAATGCTTGTAACCCCCCCAAACTTGTCCTGTGACTCCCCCTTCCCCCCTGTTGAGAAACACTGCTACAGGGGGAGGAAGCACCCAGACTGACGCCTCTTCCCTGGCTAGATGTGCTGCAAACACCCAGTCTGCAAGCCAGCCCTGACCTCCTTTTTTGATTGTTGTCATGTGACAGGTTCGGGTGATGCTGTAGCTAAGCTGCCATGTTAAAAAGTCTCTAACCTTCAGCTGTAAAGATAAAGTCCCACAATAGGAGCAAAATATTACAGCGTCAATGTCAGCTCCCTGGATCTTCAGCCAATCTGCAAGGGACTCGGAAGAGACGTAAACTAACCACCCAGCCTCCACGAGTCGTGGAGTTCACACCCAAACCCAGTTAGGAAGGTTCACTCTTTCGCTGCTGATCGTTGAAGGGAAGTGATTGTAGCAGGCTTGTCTTGGGTTCCTGCTTTGGGCTTCCTGCCAGCGATCAGCAGGGACTGGGAGGAGATTCCCTCGCCCCCAGTGCGTTTCAGGGAGGTGCTGTGTTCATCTTCCTCTGAAGCATCAGGGATGGCCCCGGCTGGAGATGTCCCACTAGGCAGGGTGGGCTCAGGCTTGGCTGCCTGGTTCTTGCTCACATGCTCGGGGTCTAATTGATTGAGGTCAGGAAGGAGTTTTGCCAGGATCAAACTGACAGAGAACTTGGGGCTTTTCAGCCTCCCCAGCAGCGAGTCGGGCTCTTGCAGGGATTACCTGGCTCTGCCTCGTTCGGTCAGTTCCCTGCCACTGCCGGGGCTATGGCTCTGTGAAATGGGAGTGAAGCCCAGGGACCTGGGGGAGCCCACAGCCAGATAGGGAAGCGGGAGGAAGCAGCACAAGGAAAGAGAAACCAAAGGCAGACCTAGCAGTGAGCCCTACAGGGAAGATGTCCCCCCACTAAGTAATGCCGAGTGCAGCAATGAAGCCTTGAACAAGTTACAGACGGCTCAAATGCAGTTTCTGAGTAAAGCCCATTTCTGCCCTTGAGCGCTTGCTGCAGTAGGCGTTTGAGCGGCTAAGCCAGGCAGGGCAGCAACCTCTCCAAGGCAAAAGAGCCAAATTGGGGGAACATTATAATATTTCATCATCTTAAATTAGGGATTTCCATCCACTGACTGGAAGCGTGTGGTCCGTAGACAGGGACGGGGTGTAGGATGCTGTGATCTCAGTTCTTGGAGATGTTCAACCGTTCAGACTGGCACAAGCATCCTGATTGTTCCTATTGAATCAATCCTCGCATCTCTCAAATGGTCCCACTGGGCAGTTTGTGGTTGGTACAGCCTCAGGGTGTCACATTGCCAGGAGCATTTGTGGTCTTGCTAGTCCTGGGCATTTGGAAACTTTGTTCCTCCTTTTGCGACAGAGCGGTTCTTAAATTCCCTCAGTGAAAGAAATTAACGCTGGAAAGGAATCATAGACTCAGAGAACACTCGAACTGGGAGGGACCTCGAGAGGTCATTGATTCCAGTCCCCTGCCCTCACAGCAGGGCCAAGCACTGTCTAGACCATCCCTGACAGGTGTCTGTCCAGCCTGCTCTTGAATATCTCCAGGGATGGAGATTCCACAACCCCCCTGGGCAATTTATTCCAGTGTTTCACCACTCTGACAGGCAGGAAGTTTTTCCTAATGTCCAACCTAAACCTCCCTTGCTGCAGTTTAAGCCCATTGCTTCTTGTCCTAGTCTCAGAGGCCAAAGAGAACAATTTTTCTCCCTCCTCCTTGTAATCTCTTTTAACTCTTGCCTTTTCTTCACCATAGCTTCTTGGGATTGTGCATGTCCCATAATTTTGTAACTGAGGCTTTGTTTACACTAACGATTGAAAACTCAAACCCTGAGCTCCCTCCCCCCGAACGACAAAAGTTTTATTGCCGCAAGTGTGAGTGCTACGCCTGTTGGCAAAGCGGAAGCCGCTTGCGAGGGTTAGAAGGGTTCTGCTGGCATTTTCAGCATTTCCATGGCTGACTTCTAGCGCCAGGGCTCTGTGGATGCTGTCTTGGCATTATAAGCTGCCTAGTGGAGACATAGCCTTGGCTGAAAGGGCAGCCTCTCGAGGGAGTCACGCAACTTCGAAGCAATTTAAATGTTGTGCAATTCAACTTCAGCTTCCTTCATGAAGAGAATAAAGCCACTTCCTTGGAATTGTTTTTGCTGGGTTTTGTGACCTGCTGAACTGCTGTTAAATTGCTTTGGATTTGGTATGTCGAGGAGCTCTTGTCAGATCTGATTAACTGAACTGTTGGATTTATACTGCACCAAGTTAATGAAATAAGGTGTAGCTTTCTCGTAAGCAATTTGTGTGTGTGGCATCGGCCTGCTTTTGTCATTTCGTTTGTCTGATGTCTTTGTTCAGTGGATTCACTAGCACTGTCTAATACTCCAAAATATGACGATCCTTCCAAGTAGGCCCCGAGTTGCCTGCCTTCTTGGAGCCTGTTCCGCTTTAAACACACTTAGGTACAAAACAGGCAGTGAAGCACATGGGCAGGCATTCCTGTGTTTGTGAGATAGCTCAGCCCTTGATGGGCGGGCCAGGGAGGGACTGTCTGGGAGTCTGCCCATCAGATGGCTTGTTTCTGAGCAGTTGCTCCTTTTAAAAAAAAAAAAAAAAAGCCCTACAGCCTGAGTTAGAGTAGAAAGAGAGTAACTTCCGTGGAAACCCCCGACTTGTGCTGACACGTTTGCTGGCATAATGCATTCTGCAGCAGAGTGAGCCAGAGTTGGGAGGGTCTGGAGTTCGTGGCACTTGGATTTAGTGTAGGCATTGGACAGATACTGTGGTACAGGCTTCACAGGACGTAGGGGACCTACTAGATGTTTTTGTCAAGCTCTCATGTGGCGAGAGATCAGTAAATGACAGGAGGAGCTGGAAGTGATTTATGCCAAATAAAGTTGCCGGACATTTTCTGTTATGAGCCCCTGTTGCTTATAACTCTGCCAGATTTTGCTGGTTTATGCTAGAACTGTCACTGCGTGCGCTCTGCTGCAGGGCTGATCTCTCTCTTTTTGTGTAAGTTTTGGCACAGACAGTTAATTCTCACCAGAGAATGAGGTGAATGGAAAAGCGAAATCAAATGTTGTCTGAGGATAGCTGTGTGTAATCAGTAGTGTGCCCGCCCTTTTTACCCACATCAAAACCTAACCGGATCTTGCTGAAGTCTAAGGCTCTGAACGTTTGAACGTGCTCAGCAGAGATTGCGAGAGGTTCGCTGCTAAACTCACTGAACATATCTCTTGAGCCATCTTGCACACTGAGCCACGGACCCCACGGGACTTAAACTACAGGTGGGGAGGAGAAGCGGCTGCTACCGCTGTCCTCGGGGAGGTGGGGAGGGGGCTCGGGAGACCAGGGCTGTTGGACTCGCTCTGTGTGCTCCTTGGCCTTTAGCTGCATTGTTGAGTAAGAATATTGTTTTCCTCATTTAGCAGAAGAAGTAACTGAGGGGTTACATGCGAGCGCCTACAGAGAACAGAGGGGCAGTGCCCTGGTCTCTAACATCAAACATTCAGCTCTCTGCCACCATTGTGAATCAGTGTGCTAAATGTGTGTGCATCTTGGCGCTGTCTGCAACCACTGGGCCTCACTCCCCTCCAGAGCCAGAAAATAAAACTGGAGTCCAGGGTTTCCCTGCTCTGTACAAATGGTCGTGTAAGCCATCGGTGAGGGATGTTACATGTACCTTTAATGGCTAGACCACATGGGGAAAATGAGTCTACTGCTGCTATTGGTTATACTCCTTGAGCTCCAGTGACGATGCTTTGTACTGTGCATCTAGTGGCTCTGGGTTGCATCCATGCAGGGGTTGTTATGGCTTCATGTGACACAATTTCTGGTTTTGTTTTCCGTTAAAAATCCCAAATGTAAAAACAAGGGTCAAAGTCTGACGTGCTGGAGAGCAGGTCGGTACCAGAAAAGTGTGCCCGTGCCGTCTTCATTCTGCTCCTGGATGTTATGCAATGTTTCATGACGTGATCGCACAGCACTTGTTCGATAGGACTTCTGCTTCTTCATGATTGTGGCGGAATAGTAAATGGGGCACAGGGCGTCCCCACCGCGGGCCACCCCGGCATACGTCAGTTCCGCACTAACGTCCTGGGTGTTTGTAGGAATGATTGTGCTGTAAGAGCGGGGGATGGGAGGACTTACATCATGCAAAAAAAAAAAAAAAAAAAGACCAATTCGGGCAAATGGACATCGGGGTTGGGGGTCACAGAAGTTGTAAAACTAAATTTGCACAGATTAGCTTAATTCTGGCGGGCCCTAGCACTTGTGTGGCTTCTGCTAGGGAATCTCAGCCACCAATAATTCTCAGAGGCCATCGCCTACTTGAGCCCTGTAGTTTCCCTTTCCCTGTCTGCTTCACTTTAGAAACCAGCCTAACTGCGAAACCTGCAGCGTGTGCGGTGAAACGGCCAGGCTCACTGGACACCCCCAGCAGTAAGGATGTTAAAATGCAGTTAGCTGACTAGTGGTCTAGTCTTTAACATCCCTCCCCAGTAGCACTGCACGCGCTGGGTTTGCCTTTGGTGCTGGGTGCCTTCAGGAGAGGGCTCGTACTGCTCGGTGAAAGTCCGCGCTCGGTAAATAGACTGCTGTCATGGGTGGCCGTTGGGGTCATCCATGCGAGGAGGCATTTGCATTGGGGGCCTTCCGCTGAGGAATGCGTGAGTTAAAGTACTGGCTGCGGCTCTTCTGTAGTGCAAAACAGCTGAGCAGCGGAGGAGGCTAACCCTGCTACCTCCTGCCAAGCCCCTGCAGCTGGGGGTGGAGAGTGCTGCCCTACCTTCCAGCTGCGGGGGGGGAGTGGCTGGCAAAAGATGGCTTACCGCTGTGATCTGGGAGGAGGCTCCTGTGTGCCTTGCTGGAGAGCAGGAGCTCGGGAGGGATGTGAGTGGTAACTCAGTAAGCCTCCCCCTTCGCGGGTGCTGCTTGCTGGTTCTGGTTAACCGGTGGGGGCTGGAGCAGCTCCAACCCACCGCAGGCAGGGGGCTGCTCCAGCCTGAGGGGCCTGCTGCAGAAGGGTACTCCAGCTGGCCAGAGCAGCCCGAGCCACTCCAACCCACCTCACTTTTAATCAGTTAACCCTGCTAAAGACCATGTTTTGGGGGAGGCAGTGGGGGGGAAAGGTGGCTCCTTGGGAACTGACACGCACAGGGAGCCGGCTTAAAAGCCAGCTGCACACGTGCACCACCTCCTATCTCCCCCCTCCCTCCCTCCCTCCCGATACAGAGGCCGGGGCTGCGTGTGACCAAGAGGATCATGGGTTAATCGTGTACTCGGCTGCACATTCACATCCCTACTCTCCACAAAGGATGGTTTAATTTGCATTGAAGCAGTAGCCATAATGCTGGCGCCTGAGATGCCAAGGCAGCCACACTTGTAATACTCAATGAGAGGAAACCAGTTTGTTTGGGAATTTTTCCCCTGAAGCTCGGTCGAAACAACTTGGTACTCAGCTGCCGATTTCAGCCAGACATGAACTGTATTCGGCTGCAGTCCCCTGGTACTAAGAAGTGCCTCCTGAACATCCCAAGTACATCTTGCCTTCTGTTATAGCACTGGGTTTGCCTGGGCTTTTCTCCTGTCTGTAAGTATCCAGTAAAGCGGTTCGTTAATGCCCATGTTTTTCATCTAACAATGCCTCGAACATTTTCACTCTATTTAATGCAATCCACTGCAGTGGTCAGGTTGTGCCAATAAAGTCGTTCTCCCCTCTGGAGCCAGAGTGAAATTTCTGAGAACTGTAACTGAATGATTTAGCAGACAGATACTACAAGGCTGCGGAACGCGCTAGTCTTCTCAGAGACCTGTTCCTTAACGTGCGTGTCCCTTTGAGCTTTGACTTGTTCTACTTATGATTCGGGAAGTATTAGCCGCTATACTGGTTTGGCAGGTTTTGTGTTCGCTGCCAGTGTCCTGCATTGTAAGTAGCATCTATTAGCAAGGGATTGGTCTACTCAGTTGCCATTGTGAATCCAAACTTGTCTTACAACAGGAAAAAGTGGTTAAAGTTTTGTTAGACCAAATAATTAGATTTTTTTTTTCCTCCAGAAAGAATTCAATTTAATTTAACTTGGAGCATAAAAACCTCTAACAATTAACGGGTATCATAGAACTTGCTGAGTAGCTTCAAGTCATTAAACACCAAACTAAAAGACAATTACTCAATATGCTTTAGCGTAACTTGGAAGCAGCACATTCTTATCCAAGGAGTACCATGTGTTCCCCACTCGGCTGGCCATAACTCAGGAGAATTAACATACAGCTTCCCCAGTTTACACAAATGACTATGATTGCAGATTAATGAATTTTGCAAAATAGCAAGTTAAGCAAACAAGATAAAAATCAAGGGTACTACATTGCAAAATGTATTTTCCTTCTTTATGTGGCTAATGTAGTTGAATTTTACTTGATCCTCTATAGTATCTATATATGCAATATATTTTAGAGAAATTATAGATAGCGTAGGATTTTGTTGTCGTTCTGGGCTATTAAATCTGCAGAGTAATGGGAAGAGAATAAGGGGTCTTGGGAGAATTATTGGGTTTGTGAGTTGGAAAGCTTCTTTTAATGGTGTTCTGAAGCTACCAGTTACCACTGACCAAAATAAACTTACTTACACAGAACCATTGCGTGTGTAAGAAATATTTTGGGTGTGTTTGGATTGGTCACCTGAGTTCCTCTTTGCTTTGTTTGTACTTGGCAGTGTCCCTTTAATTAAAAAAACTCTTGTGACTTTTCTCTCTGGAATATTCCTTACATATAAGAGTTAAAATCCATTTTCTCATTTGGTGAGCTTTTGTTTCTTTCCTCTTTCTCCAGGATGGGTTGAACTGCTGCTGCAAACATTGCAAAGTTTGCATAAGACACAGTTGTGTTCAGGTCCCGCATAAAGGTGAATATTGTGGGTGTTCTCCCCCCCCCCACGTCAGCAGTGGCGGATCTAAAAATATTCTGTCTAGAATCTTAAGGGCATTCCTCACCCAGTTTTAGAACATTTAAAAAAAAAAAAATTCCAGGCTATGCATTTTGCTCAGACCAGTTTCTTGAAAGACAAGAAACCACTTTGTCTGTAAAGCCATCTGCCAAGACTGTGGGGTTTTCTGTCATTATCACGTGGAATGCGGAATTAACACGTGAGCGGAATTAACAGTGGTAGCCCCCTGCCCGTGTTCACACACCTTTACCTACAGAAGGAGCGCCTCTTTTGCCGCATTTGTGCCGTCCTGGCTCTTCTTGCTTGTGCCTTTCGGTTGTACGTCTTCCAGTTGGGTTGGCAGCAGCCATCCGAGTAGTGAGCGCTTTACCTCGGCTCTCGGGCGCGCTTGGTCACGCTTTCGTGCCCACTTGGCCGTCGCTTCGGCATTTGTTCTTAAGCTCCAGGGTGCCCCTTGGCACTGACAGTGCCCGAGTTCAGGTGCTCCAGTGCCCCTTGGGCAGACCTGTCTGCCTGCTGGCACCTGCTTGGGGTTCAGCAAGAAAGGGGTGGGTGCGCTTTGTCTGCAGGTGTGGCTGGGCCGCAGGGTTTCCATACAACAGGAGTCTGTCTGTGACGGGCGAGCCTGTTTCACCCCCTGCCTTAGCTGTGTTGGGCAAAGGAGCAATGGGGGCATATGGCCAAAGCGGAGGTGAAACTGTTGCAAAATGATCCCAGAGCATTGCAAAGTGTACTTGCATAGTTATTGGTATGTGTCAGTGGTTCTCAGCGCATTATGCGAGGCATATCAAATCCCATTTAATTGGTTAACCGCTTAAACATGATGTTTAACCGATTAAGGTGGGGGGGCTGGAGCGGACAATCGGAGCACCCCCTGTCTGTGACGTGACTGCGGGCCCCTGTCTGAGACCCTCCAATGCATAGAGCCCAGTGTGGGCACAACATTTGTATCCAAATCCATTCCCTATCTGCAAAAATGAGCCGCGAATATCCACCTCGGAGGATGAAGATGCCAACGGGTATCCGCAGATTCGCTGGGTTCTACCGCTGCATGTTCGATGCTTCTGGAGACTGAGTTCCTCTCTGATCTTGGCAGCAGCCATGACTGCTTTGGGCTGGATGTTTTGACAAACAATCTGTGTTAATGAAGATGAGAAGTAAATTGTCAGGCTCTGTTCCTGCATCCCAGCCCTTCTCCATAAGACCGCTTGCTGTATTCTGGTGACTTCAGACCATTCTGATATGTGAAGAAGGAAAAGTGCATGTTTTCCCTTTTGTGTGGCCTGTTTTCCCCTCTTGCAGCGTTGTGTGTGTATACAAGAGCCAGAGTCAGCGCCAAACGTTTTCCCCATTCGTGACATGCCAGCAGAAGAGGGAGTTGGAGTGAGGCTAGGGGTCTAGTAACGACGAGCGGGTGGGGGCTGCAGCCCCATCGTTGTGCTTGTACATATCTTTGGGGCACATTTGTATTCACATGCCAGCAGTTCCTGAAAGGCAGCGTGTCCGTGCGGCGTGCATGCGCAGGGCTATATGGGCTGTCGCCAGTCTGTTTTCAGAGCACAAACGTTGCAATAACGTGAGTGGTGAAAATGTTCTGTCCTAAAATTGCTGAACTTGTGGGGAGTGTGGAATGCTGCTGTGGACGAGGTGCCGGAGCTCCGCGCCAAGGCTTTCAGAAATGATTGGGCGGGTGGGTGGGTTAGGCTGTTCTGAGGCAGATCGACCTTCACCTGAGACGTCTTCAGGGGGCTGATGACATAGAACAGTGATGGGCAGTCTAGACTAGTGAGTGGCCACAAGATTGTCTGACCCAAGACGGTTTCCCGGGACAGGGTGGTTTTGCTCACAGTGCTGGCGCACCTAGAATGTGCGGGGGGCAACAGAGCCGTAGCAGCGCTGGGATTGGCTGCAGAGGCAGCGCCCGGCTCTCACGGCCAATGTGGTGTGCGATCAGCAGGCGCCACACTGCACGGGCCCTGGCTTAACAGGCATGTTACTTTAGTAATGCAGGTAGGAAAAACCTACTAGGGATCTGACCGGTGAACTGGTTATCTGGTAAGCAGCAGGCATGGGGAGGCAGCCTGAACCCTCCTCCCCGGCCCCACCCGAGCACTGATTTACAGGAAGCCCAGACATTTTCATGTTGTTTTCCAAAAAGCAAAAGTTAATGGAGTTAAGGACTCAAGCAACACCAGGTAAAGTCTGCTAGTGCAGTGTAGGTTCTTCGCTTTACCCTTGGGACTCCGGACAGGTTCAGGGCTGTAGTGACATCTGCTGGTGAAAACAAACCTACTAGTTGGCTGGGAAAAGGTTCACAAAAAGTTGCCTAATCAGCATGGTTCAAAATGAGAAGCGGTTTTTCATCTGCAGAAATGGAATACAATTCTGATCACTACGTGCTGTATATTGGCTGGAGAAGTTTTCTCTCATCTCAAAAAGATATCTTGACATTGGAAAAAGTTCAGAAAAGGGCAACAGAAACTATTAGGGGTTTGGAACGGGTCCCATATGAGGAGAGATTGAGGACTGGGATTTTTCTTAGAAAAGAGGAGACTGAGGGGGGCATAGGCTAGAGGTCTGTAGAATCATGACTGGTGTGGAGAAAGTTGATAAGGAAAAGTTATTTACTTGCTCCCATAACACATGATCTAGGGGTCACCAAATGAAATCAATAGGTAGCAGATTTAAAACAAACAAAAGGAAGTATTTCTTCACACAATTCACTGTCAACCTGTGGAACTCCTTGCCAGAGGACGTTGTGAAGGCCAGGACTTAACAGGGTTCAGAAATGCACTAGATAAATTCACGGAGGTTAGGTCCATCAATGGCGGTTAGCCAGGCTGGGTAGGAATGGTGTCCCTAGCCGCTGTTAGCTAGAAGCTGGGAATGGGCGACAGGGGAGGGGTCACTGGATGATTCTCGGTTCTGTTCACCCCCTCTGGGGCACCTGGCGTTGGCCGCTGTGGGCAGACAGGACGCTGGGCCGGATGGATCTTTGGCTTGACCCCGTCTGGCCGCGCTTATGGCCCTGTCACTTCAAGCCCTCTAATGGTCTCATTCGTTCTTCTAAAGGCTGCGCCCTGAGTGCATGTTCTGTCTGGCGAGTGAGGCATCTTGCTCCTCAGTAGCGGTGTGGGAATCGCAGCTGGCGCGGGTGGCAGCGCTGCTTCCGCACACAATGTGTCACCTCTGAGCGCGGCCTCTGGGGCTCTGCTTCTCTCCGCAATCGCCTGGCAAGCCGCCAGAGGGGCTCCCTGGCCTGATCCGACATGCGAGCTGCTGAGGCAGCTGTGGGAATGGGGCTCGGGGATTCTAGGGTAGCTGGGCTTTCCTCCCTTCCCGGCACACCCTTCCCTTTGACAGCACCCGGGATCCCCCTGCTGCCTATTGCCTTAGTGCCGTGATGCGCTAGCTCAGACCTGCAGCGAGATGCTCCCGGCCCAGCAAGGGATGGCAGGGATAGGGAGGTATCAAGGGCGGAGGTCACTGGGGCACGGAGACCTGCACTAGAATGTGATCTGCTGGACCGTGCCGTGCCTCTGTTCCTTGGCACTCTGTCTTGAGGAAGGCTTTAAATCGGGAACTTTAGATGACACCCCCCCACACTGTACTTTAATGGGTTTAAGCGAGTCTCACTGGAAGCTGGAGCCCTGTGCAGGTCCGTGGTGTAAATACTTGAATTGCTTTGGCTAACTTGAGCGAGCCCAGCTTTGGATCTGCTGAACTTTAGCTAGGCTGGTCTGTCTTGTGCAGAACTAATCCACGGGAATTGTCGCTTTCTTCCACGTTGTTTTAATGCAGCTGCTTAGCCTTGTCTGTGGAGTTATGTGGACAGAGGTCATCTCTGAACAGGACTCAAGTAAAGTCGCCTTTCTCATTGGCTGGGTTGCAGTCTGAATCGGGACGCAGGCGTGGCGCTGAAGTCATTCCGCACCGTAGCCGCAGCCTGGCTGGCAGTGAGCGGGCGAGCCTATTACAGCAGAGGGTTGATTCCCTTTTGTGTGTCCATGGACATTGATGAGGACGGGGGCACTTCCACTGAATTCCTTACGGTCTTGCAGTGTCCACTTCATTCACATGCCCCACACTTGGGGCTCGTCTACACTAGGGATGTAAAATCCCGTGTGAACCGGGGTGGAGGGGGCCTGGCCGGGCTGGAGCAGCCCACTGCCGGGTAACCGTGATTAACCAGTCACATCCCTAGTCTGCACAGGGAGTTTTTGCTGAAGAACTGCCTGTGGGCACTTGCTCCAGGAGAAGAATGCCCACACACGGGGCAGCTGTGGCACTTTAAATTCCCACCCCACCTCAATCAGAAACCACTTCCAAGCGTAGCCAGGCCCTATCAAATTGATATCTGAATTCCAGCTCCAGGGTCGCTTCTCGCGGGGTGGAAACCTGTGCTGTCTGTTGAGCAGGACTAGCCCCTTGTTAGAACTTCGGGCTGCTGAGGCGGTGCCCGCTACCTGGGACGACAACTTCTTTAACTTGGAAATTCACAAACAGCAACTTCCTCTGAAAGGGATTCAGGTTGGAGACGGGTGGCACGTGGCTGAGAGTGATCTACCAAAGGCTGGAAATCTGGGCATCTTTGAAAAGTAAGTGGCTGCAAAAGAGTCTAGGCATTGGCTAGAAAGACGTTGCCAGCTGTGAGGGCGGAGAAATCCCCAGCTGGCAGCTGTTCCCCCAGACTCAGCAGGAAGCGCTGGGCGTATTTGAGGGGGGGGATCTCTGGCTACCAATACCTGGACTCCAGAGTGAAGCTGTGAGCTGGACACCAGTTGGGGGGAGGGTGCCCAGGAGAACCCTTCGGAAGAACTCTGAGCAGGGGGCGCAGAAGACTCCGCCTTGACGCGCTTCGAGCCCAGTGGCCAGACGGGGTTCTGTCCGGCGGGATGTCGAATGATCTGGTTTGCTGACACGCTCGTGCACTGCAGACTTGACAGGAAAGGGAAGGCCAAGTTTTGAGGTGCCACTAGCCAGGCCGTAGTGCCCAGAGTCGGCTTCCTTCTGGCTCTAAGGGATGAGGACGCTTGCCACGCGTTCCTCCCCTTCAGCCGTGCCTGCAGAAAGGCTGTAAGGGAGCGGTGCCAATCGCAGGCTGACTGGAGCCTCGCCGGCTTCCTTGATTTGCTCTGCGACGGCTGGTGAACCGCAGGCCGGCAGACCCCAAGCTGCTGCAAAGCACAGAGTGTACGGCTCGGCTGCACCTGTGCAAACAGCGGCTGATGGCCGTTGTTTTTCAAATCCAGTAGCTGTTTCGGGGTGGGCTTGTGTGTGTCAGCTGAATGACCCTGGATTTGCACCTCCAGCTGTACCTGGGACCCTGATATGCCGTTCCAGAGCTCAGGCTGATCACAGTATGGATTTTAGGAAAGGATCAAAATTTGGCTTTAAACAGCAACTGTATTGCAACCTTAACTCCACTACTGCTGTTACAGTGCCGTCGTTGCTTCATGCATCAGTCCCGGGAAAACATAGGCGCTTAAATCTGTTCTTGGACCTCTTGGCATATGTTAATTGCAGCTGAGAACAGATTACGCAGCCTGCTGTTTTTGCACCACTTACTCGTTTTTTTCAGCATTAAAATAATCATGCAGTGGAGCTTGAAGGGAAATAAAACACTTGAGGAGTGTAGCTGGGTTATTGAAGAAGCAATTAGATGACAGCATAAGTGTGGCGCAATAAAATGGAAATGAAAATTGATAGGCTTAAAAGCTTGCCATCCCCCCCACCCCCCCTCAAATGTTTCATATGTTCCTCTGTATTCGGAAGCTTGTTGGTGACACGCTTTGGTTCCTATGGTTTTTGTAATTAGGTTTCACTCCTTGAGTTAGAGAGCGCCTCCCCATGAACCGTGCCAGACGATTTTTCAACTTTATATATCTTTCTCTGCTCACAGTAATTAGCCAGCTAGCAAACTCCAACAATATCTTCACTGAGCAACACTACTAAGCCTACTGTCTCTCCCGGGCTGCTTTATTTATTGCTGTTTCTCATGTTTTTGTTGGGAAGGTTTGCATCTGGTTTGTGGATTAGCTCCTGGATTGTTGCTTTAATCATTTCAGACTAAACAGATACTTAAAGGAGAACTGCTCTCATTCTGTTCAGCCTGGCAGTCTAAAAGTACCAGCCAAACTTTTCTGTCTTCAGTAAATCGTGAAACTTTATTAAAACCTCTAAAATTTGTACAAGTCTGGGCCTTGCAGTGCAAGTGGAAACTGACTCCATTTTCTGACATTACTGCTTGCTGCTAGCATCTGAAATAATGTTGGTTTTAGTGAATGGACTACTCCCTTTCTGCCTAGGCAAGGTGAGAACTGCCCTTTCGACCCTGCTTCATCTTCGCCTGTAAGCTGATCAGGCACAATCTACAACTGTTGCCTTGAGCTGGGATTAATGGTAGCTATTATGTAGGAGTGACCTTGACGAAAACGCAAGCTGTGCTGTGCCCTGACTTTCTCCCCTGCCCACGAGACCCAAGTAAACACCCTGTTCCATGTTGGCTGTAGTAGTGTTCTCTGGGGTAGCCGGTGCGCTGCTCAGGAATCTGCCTGTTTCTGAGCTGTGCCAGAGGAAACAGTACATTTTCCATTCAGTAACAAGAAAGGAGTGCGCTAGCAGCCAACAGGCACTGAACCTGGTCGCAGCTTTTAACACTAGCAAGCACACTGCCCACACTTGTAGAATTAGTCAGAACTTTTGAAGCGGGGCTCTCCGTTAATCCCCGGCTCTGTGTGGTGCTGCCTTGAAATCTGACTAGCATGAGAAGTGTCCATTGTCCCTGGGCTGCCTGCACTTTTGGAACAGTCAAGTGCTGGTTGGACTTCGTGCTCACAGTTACGCGTGTGGCCTGGGCAATGCTACGTAATGTAACTTGGCTACAGACTCGTGTGTCGCTTTAACATTGTAAAGACTCTTTGGGAGAGGAGTGAAGTCACACTCGGTAATCCAGGGTGTATTTTACCGATTTTCAAAGCTCTCAGTTTGACGGCACAATCCTAAAGTCTCAGACTTACCAGCATGTAAGAGGGGAGGGGCCTGTTGTAATCCCTTTGGAAATCTAAACGTCTGGGGTGAACCCTTGCTCCTGTGGCGTGAATGGCACGTTGCTGCTGACTTCAGTGGGGGAGTTGTGCACGCTAATTTTGGCTCTGCTGTCCGTAGCGGACTAACCAGAATGGTTTAAGAAGCTGGCAGATAGCGGTACAGACACATGCACTACTGCTTTTACACCTCGCTAAGCAGGGCAACTCGGTGGCGTAATGAAAGGAAGTTTGGGTTTGATCCCTGCTCCTGTTTGATCAGGCTGTGAGGGAGAAGAAAGTGCAAGGTAACTTGCTCAGTGTTTCTGCCCAGAGCGGGGAGGGGGCAGGAAATAGGCCCAGGCTGTTCTTTGGGAGCCTGACTGTGCTTTGTGGAGAGGAGCGGTGTACGGGGCACATAATGGGGGCCCATATAAATAACTTTCTTTAGCTGTCACCATTGAAATTGGGAGTCTGTAGAGGGGCGGTGAGAATTCGCCAGGACGGGTCCATAAGGGTGCCTCGTCTGGAGGGCATGGTGGAGCAGTTGGTCAGGATGGTCACATCTGCACTGAGCAGAGCGCCTGTGCCCTTAGCTCCCTCCACTTGTATGTGACGTGCCTTGGCAGGGGCTCTGTAAATGTCACTGTGGCCTTCCACGCGTGAGCCACCCGGGGGGGGGCTCCGTGGCCTGTCTGAGGGGCCAGCTGGCAGGTTGCTTCCTTTTAACTCCTTGGGGGCTGGGGCTTTGCTGGTTCAGAGGTGAGCCGAGCAATAATGCAGAGATTTCCCGCCAGGTGATCACGGCGCTCAGCTGGCCCTTCATGGCGCCGGGGGCGACGGAATGGCTGATGAAAACGCGACTGTAGAGGAAGGGGAGACGAGCCCAGACCCGCAGCCCCAAGGCCGGAGGATGCGGAGGGAAGCCTGCACCTGCCCGTACTGCAAGGACAGCGAAGGGAGGTAGGATTTGCTAACCAGGTACCTCACGCTCCTCGGGGTCATCCGATGATGTCGGAGTCTCAGGAACCCAGAGGGTTACGTGAGACCGGCCAGACGGGCTCGGGCCAACACCAGGTGCCCCGGAGGGAGTGAAGAGAACAGGGAATCGCCAAGCGATCCCTCCCCTGTCGCCCGTTCCCAGCCTCTGACCGAGGCGAGGGACACCTTCCCTGCCCAGCCTGGCCAATAGCCATCGATGGACCTAACCTCCGGGGAGCTCTCTATCTCAGCCGTGGCCAGCTCGCAAGCTGCATGTGGCTCTTCCCCCCCCAAAAGTGCGGCCCGTGAAGCCGCTCCTGCACCCCCCCCCCCCAACAGCCCTCGCACCCCGCCAGCTCCCCCTTCCCCTCCCCATCTTCCCTGTGCTTACCAGGTCGGAGCTGCGGGGTTTTAAAAATGGTGCCCAAGATGGCAGCTGTCTTAAAGGGGCAGCCTCCTTTAAAAAAAATTTTTTTTTTTTTACATTTTTTTTGTTTTTGCTGGACAGTTCTGTTCTGGGGGGCTCTTTTTGCTTGACAATTCTGGTGCGGCTCTTGGCATTTTTTCCGCCACTGCCTTGGCTCTCTGGGTTGGCCACCCCTGCTCTAGCTCTTTCTTGGAGGCTTGTAAGTCACTTTGCAGCTGTGGCCTTTGAGCACTGAAGTAAGTGCAGGCTGCACTCTTAGTCGGGGAGGCCGGGGTGGGTCCCAGCAGTGCCAGGGCTTGCACGATGGGTAGTGGAAATGGGTTAGAAGGAACCGTTCATCACTGCCCACCTCGTTGGAAACTGCTGCAGCCCCTCCAGCCTGAGCGCTGACCAGTGTCCAGTAACCTGAGGCTCAGCCGACCCACCGCAGGCCAGCTTTTGGGAGCAGATGTTGCGCCCCCTGCTGGCGAGGCTCTGTACATTAACGCCTGGGCTTCTCTGTTCCCCTAGGACTTCTGGGGATCCGGGGAAGAAGAAGCAGCACATCTGCCACATCCTGGGCTGCGGGAAGGTGTACGGCAAGACGTCCCACCTGCGGGCTCACCTTCGCTGGCACACCGGGGAAAGGCCTTTCGTCTGCAGCTGGATGTTCTGCGGGAAGCGCTTCACACGCAGCGATGAGCTGCAGCGGCACAAGCGCACGCACACAGGTAAGCCCAGGCACTGGCCTGGCTCGGGGAGGAGCTGCCAGGTGCCCTTAGAGCAGGCCTGTGGGGAGCCTCTGCTCCTTCCATGAGCCTTGCGGCGCCAGAGCTCTCCGCCGCATCCCCCGTGTTCTGCCGGCATTCGTCCTCAGCGGCTCTGGGTTCCTGCGGCACAAGTACATGGGCAGGTCCTCTCGCCGGCTGCACAGACAACGCGTCTTCCTCCGCGGGGTTTTCGGCTGAGATGCGTCCCTCCCCCAGGGCAAGGAACCGCGAGGAGTGCTCAGGAGCCACCCCAAGGGGGAAGTAACATTCAGAGCAGGGGGAGACAAACGTGGGAGGGTCTGGAAGTGCATCATAGAGACCGAGCCAAAGAAGTAGCACATCAGAACCCGGGTCTCCCTCTTGAGAGCACCGTGCTGAGCAGAGCCCTGGTGAAATCCGTGAGCGAGTCTCAGTTCAAAGTCAGGGCCCAAAGCATTTAATTGTGAGTGTGGGGCAGGCGAGTGGATGCGTTCTTGGTTCTAGTCCACGGATCAGTGTGGTGTCTGCCCCCGTACGTTGTCACTACCAGCACCGTGTCAGTCTGCTCTGGCCACAAGCTGTCAAGCGAAGGAGGGAGCCAGCAAGAGGAGAATGGGAAATGCCTGGGCGTTTGCGGCTGGCAAAAGGCATTGACTGCAGACAGACTAATCTGGCTTTAAGTGATGGGCAGTTGAAAAGTGCTGCATCCCTCCCCTCCCTGCCTGGCCGGGTTGTTCTGTGGCTTTCGCCAGGCAGAGCTGCTTCTCGGTCGGGGTGTGGTTTGTGTGCGGCGCCCCGGCGGGCCGCCCGTTCCCCGCGGCCGTTCCACAAGCGCGCTGTGGCGGGGGCTGAGCCGCTCTCTCCCGTTGCTCTTGCAGGTGAGAAGAAGTTTGCCTGCCCAGAGTGCCCAAAGCGCTTCATGAGGAGCGACCACCTGTCCAAGCACATCAAGACTCACCAGAACAAGAAGGGAGGTGCTGGCGGTGCCGTGGCCATGAACGTCTCTGCGGTCTCCATGGACACGGGGGCGTCCGAGGGGACCGGCGGGCCGACGCCCTCTGCCCTCATCGCCACCAACATGGTGGCCATGGAAGCGATTTGCCCCGAGGGCATCGCCCGTCTCGCCAGCAGCGGCATCAACGTCATGCAGGTGGCAGATCTTCAGTCCATCAACATCAGCGGCAACGGGTTCTGAGACCATGGGAGCCTCCAGACACGGACTGAGCCCCGAGCTGGGGCTCGAGGCAGCGGGGTCCAGGAGCCGGCTGGAGAGGGAGCAGATCCATTCATTGCTGGGTGCCGAGAGGGTGGGTCCGTTCCACCGTCCACGCGAGAGCCCAGTTCCTCTGTGCCAGGAACGCTGCCCGAAAGCCAGGCCCGCTGGCCCAGTGACTACAGGGGGGTGCCCGAGTTTTTAGAGACTCGATTCCCTCCATAACTTCTCCCCCACCCCGCCCTTCCCCTCCATAGGTACCCCGATGCCATCATGCCTTGGTAATGTATATGATCATCGAAATACTTTTTAGCGCAAAAAAAAATCTATATTATTATTATTATATATAAAAAATATAAAATGTGTTCATTTGAGCAAGGAAAAAAATCGCTGCGACCAAAGCGTTTGGTCTATTTTGGATGCCTTATCTTTGAACAGCCGACCCCTTGGGTAGTTACGAAGACAATACCCACGCTATTGTTCAGATGCTCTATTACGTTTTACAGTGTAAGCTTAAGATAAATAGCCTTTGGTATGCTCTGCTTTTAAGGTTCTCTCTTCCTTAATTTGTTTTAATTATTTGGGTGAGGTTTTCTTCATATAAAACAGTCACCCTCTTCCTCCCCCTGCCTAACCCCGTCGTTGTTTTACTTCAGATTGGACTTGCCGCAGAGATTCTCCTAGCCATGTTGTTTTAACCCTTGCTCTTCCGTTCTGAGCAGACGCGTACATGTGAAATCGATTGTCAGGTTTTTGTGCGGGTTCACTTGAGCTGTTTACCAGAAGAGGGTCCGGGACCCAGTCTGCATTCTGAGTTTGTTTCGGGGGTGGGGTGGGGGGACAGAAAAGGAGTCTTAGGCAAATTATTTTTTCTGCAGTTGGTCTTAAAAACAAAATTCCAACGTCAGCGTGTCCAGGGCTGGCGAGACAGAGATGCCTCAGGGTGGAGTGACAAAAGACCACGAACTAGCTGGAAGTGTAGTTAGAGAGCGCACCGGTAACACTGTGTCTGGCCAGAGGCACGGGCCTAGCCAGTTCCAAGGCAGCGTGTGGGGCCGCCGGCTGGCAGCCCTGATCTGAGGGCTGCTGGGAGTGCCACGGGTGAAGAGAAATTGACTGGCAAGTTGTGAAGGGCAGGGGTGTTTAGTGGCCGTGTTACGCTGCCCGTGCTGGGCCTGGGAACGGGGGCGTGTCTGTGGCTGCAGAATGGATCTTTTCTTCCAACACTACATTGCTTCTCTGGCATCAGGCCTTCCCTGTCCTGCAGAGGTTGGCAAGCCAGTCACTGGGAACAGAGGGGTTTCTCCTGCTCCGTCTCTCCAGCTGAAGCCTTTGCAGGCCCACGGTGTGGTCAGGAGGCTGGTGGTCCTGAATCGTGCTAGACTCCTTTGCCAGCTCACTCTTCACCCCCCTTCTCTTCCTGCTGTAACCCCGACAAAATGGAGTCCCCCGGCTCCTCTGCAGAGCCCAGTCGGCAAGGAGCACGCTGTCCCCAAAGCAGCAGAGCAGACACCCTGCATGCTGGCAGGGGGCCGCCGGTAGAGACTTCAGTCATCTTCACGGGTGTCACCGTCCTCCTTCGGCCCACAGCCCGTCCGTGGTGATGGAGCCCCGCACGTATGGCAGCACTTGGAGACTTCCTGAGTCAGTCCTTGGTTCGGAGAGCAGGGCCGGAAGAAGCCCCTCTGACTAGGGCGAATGTTTGCTGGTGGTGATATGCCGTGGTTTGGTGTGTGCACAGGAAATCAAGGCCGGGAACTGCCAGAGAGCGCAGCCCTCGGTGTGCGAAAGCGCGTTGGTGCAGGCAGGTCGTGGTGGGTTTCACCTGTAAGCTGAATGGTCTGTCGAGTCCCTCTGCTGGAGGGTGGACCCCGCAGAGACCTGGCCCGGAGCAGCGGGGCAGCACTGTCTGGTGTGTGGAGAGAGTTTTGTAGTTGAAAATCTGTTGGCAGGTGTAGCAGCTTTAGGAGCCAACACCTAGACCCGAGCCTTTTGTTCGGGCTGGTGATGCCATAACTCTAGGTGATGTGTGTCCGGGCCTGCTGGGCGCGGAGGGTAGCGCGAGGGCAGCGGTCGTTCCTCTGAAATAGAGGAAGGCAGAGGGGAAAGTAGTGGGCGGCCGGGCAGATATTAAAATGAAATCCGTGTCTCCACATTTTGGTCCCCAGGTCCTTGCTGATTTTCAGCACACGCATAGGCGTTGGACTCGCGTCTGTGTCATGCTTTTTGTCGGGAGGCTTCTAGGGAGTGTGCTGTGCCTGTGCGTGGAATGGCAGTAAGAAAACCTCTGTGGTAGGAGAAACCCCCAAGAGCGCTGGGTGAAAGAAAGCCTCTGTGAACCTGACTCTCCCCTCTAAATGGTGCTTCCTTTCTCGCTAACGACCGCGAGTGAGAGTCTGCCTCGCATCTCAACCCTTCCCCCGAAGGGGGCGACTCCCATGTGCGTAGGGTTTTAGAAGAAAGTTCAGGAGGAAAGGACGCTCTTCCTCGTTTCATTAGCTCTCCTAGGCCAGTTCCTGAGAGCGCAGAGCCAGGGTTTGTAAGAGCCCCTCCTTGGCTCAGATGCTGAGAGGTGGTTTTTGCTGAGTTGAACTCTTCCCGAGTCTAGTGTTGCTTGGAGGGAGGGGACGGTGCAGCATGGGCTTTGGGCTGGGAATAGCAAGTTGGGCCCCGGTGTTCCCATCAGACGGGCGCTGTTGTGCTTGGCCGTCCTGCGTCACACCAGCTGTGTTCTCGCGAGCGGAGTTCTCCGTCTGGATCGAGGCTGGGGGGGAATGGATGTTAGTATTACACAGAGCAGCAACACATCGTTCTAAGCCAGCCAGGGCTTTCTGCTGTCTTCCATTCGCCTTGGGCAGCTGCTAGTGCTGCAGACTGGCCCCTTCTCTTCGCCACGGGCCGGATCCTCTCCCCTCTGCATGGGATGCGCTGCAGCCCCGAACGCTGGCGGAGAGCATTTCTCATGAAGCTGCTGTTCAGACACGCAGGCTGAGTCCTGGTTGCCAAGAATCTAGCGAGGCTCTGAAGAACCAGTCGCTCAGAAGTAATTTTTTGTAGTGTCGTGCAAACCTCAGCACTAATCCCCAGGGGTCTAAAAACCTGCTATGAACTATGTGCAAATCCCCTGCAGCTGGGGGATCCTAGGTTCCTTTCCCAGGTCCGTCAGCTCCCTTCTCCTCGCTCGGGGTGTGGCCGGCTCACTCAGGTTCGCCGAGTTTTGTCCCTTTACCAATTCAGAGCTGCCTGGTGGCCTTCCCTCAGCTCCTCCTGCGCCTTGTCAGGCCCCAGCGGCAGAGCCGGCCCTTTGCTCCCGGCGCGGGGAGGCGCTGTCCTGCCAAACTGTGACGCGTGAGCGCGCTTTGACCTTCTCAGAGGAGGAGAGCAGGAAGGGAGCTTGTCCCGCCTCCTCTCTGCTCTTGGATTTGTATATTTTTATATAGGAAACGTGGACGTTTGTATTTTTTTAACAATCTGTGAAGCACTATGAATTCCAGTTGTCAAATGTCAGTATCTTCCACTGCGAATGGTGGGTAGAGAACAGTATTTGGGGGAGTGGGGGGGGTCACAATTCAGGAACGCTGCCTCTTCGGTCTGTCCTGGCGCCCCTCGCTAGAACAGCTGTCCGAGAGCTTTGCCAGTCGCTCCCTATCGCTTCCATGTTGTAGCGTGGGGTGGGGGGGGAGATTTAGGGACGGCCTGGACACGATGTTGGTTCCATCGCTCCGTGGTTAAATAATCCAGCGTGTCAAATGCAGCCGGGTGTTGGGGGGAGCCTGTGTCCCCGTTAAGAGCACGAGGTACGTTCACTTTCCGTCCGCTAACCCAGGCCGCTTAGGAGCCGGGTCTAACCCGAGAAGCGTTCCAAAGGGCCCCTGGTTGTCACCTTGTTAGAGGGACAGTGGTGGCTGGCCTGGGCGGCGGCACCTTGTTTCTAAAGCGCCTGTATTCCTTGGACTGAGGCTTCTCCGGGTTCCCTTGCGGCATGGCCAGGCAGGCGCCCGCTGTGGAGGTGCCACCACGGAGGAATGGCGGGTGTTCTTCCCCCGAGGGAACCAGAATGAACCTGTAGTTTCCTGTGGAAACAAATTAACAAATGGCCCTGCGTGTCCCCCGCCCCTCCGGGATTTAGGCCTGGTCTGCACGCTGGGATCAGGCCCGTTGCACCCCGTGACATGGCTCCGGGGCGACGGGCCCGGCGTTCCCCTCGCTCCGGGGCGACGGGCCCGGCGGTCCCCTCGCTCCGGGGCGACGGGCCCGGCGGTCCCCTCGCTCCGGGGCGACGGGCCCGGCGGTCAGCCTCTGAGAGGTGAATTGGCGCTGTGGGCAGGCGTCTGTCTGTCTTCGTAGGAAGCCCGGGCGCCTGGCACCGCTGCCGCATGCCACAGGAGTGGCTGGAGGGGGCCACGGAGCCGCAGCTGGATCAGAAGCAGCCTGCTTGGGGGTTACTTTACAGGGTAGAGCCAACGCAGCAGCCCGGCGCAGGCTTCAGGGCGGCTTGGTTGGGGCTGTGCTGGGAGCCCAGGCGAAGTGGCAAGAGCGGTGCCGGAGGAGGAGGCAAACGGAAGGCCAGACCTTTGCGAGAGGCTGGCTGCGCTGACCCTCCGCCAGGGAGGCTTACGCAGAGAACCTCAGCACAGCCCCTCAGCCTCCTGGGCCCAGCCCCACAAAGGGCTCTGGGCTCTTGGCTTTCATTGATTTCACTGCAAGTCTGGGGCTTGAGGGCTTTTGGGGGTCGCGGGGAGCAGAGGCAGGATGGGCCTGCCGGCTGCTGCAGCGCCCGGGGAGCTGAAGAGACTGTCCCTTAACAAGACGTTGCCTGTGGGTTTAGCAATGGGGTTTCTCATGGCACGGCTGAGCGCCCCCTGACTTCAGTGGGAGCTCACCTGGCACGAGCGAGCCTCTCCGTTTTCATCCGGCAGGGCCGCGTGGATACCAGTTACTCCGGCCGGCTGCCCTGGCTGCTGTCGCGGGGGCGGCCGCTGGCTCGGAGCAGGCTGTGCCATGAGTTCCGTGTGCCAGGCTGGGCCCGGGAGCCTGGCTTCGTATCCTCGGGTAACGGGGGGAGGGAGGGAGGCTGCCGTGCTGGGGCGGATCTTGGCCCAGTTTCCAAAGCTCCCATAGACAGCAGTGGGGCTAGTGCCCTCCGGCCCCCGGTCTGTTGCTTCCGTTCAATGAATTGCACTGTTCACAAGCCCGTGCCTGGCTGCTGGGGGGTGAGGCTGGGGGCAGGCGGGCCTGTGTCACGTTCAGATCTGCAGTCGCCTGTGGAATTAAATGTGCCTTTTTACACGGGCCTGAGTGGCTGAGCCATTTGCAGGCAGGGTTGGCCTGGGCTAGTTTTACCAACTATATATATATTTTTTTTACACGATGGCTCAAAGGGGGCTCTTCTAGCTTTAACCTCCCACAGTCCTGTGTTTCCAGTAGCTGGTCGCTTCCTCCCCTCTCCGCTGCTGGGGAAATGGCATGTAGCCACTCGTCTATGCATTACTGGGGTTGTGCGCATGGCACGCGGCCGGCTGAGGCCAAGGACTGTTGCTTTTGTGAGTTAACAGGGTTACCCGGGCACAATCCCGAGGGTTAGTGAAACCGTTTCACCCGTACGTCCTGTAGCTCCCGGTCCCTCCCCCCGCCGCCTCCCCGTCCTCACACAGGTGCATGGATTCGCACGGTGGGTGCTGACCGCACACGCTTCGCGCAACCTGTAACATGGGCAATAATTCTTTCCATGTAAAGACTGTTTTATCCTGTCATAATGTCTGTGCTTTTTTTAATCCAGTTGCCAATGTAATGATGTCGGAAACACATTTTAAAAGTGCTATTTTTTTTGTACAAGGATTAGATTAAAATGTAGTTTGGCTCCTTTGTAAACAGATTACAGCTTTTTTTTTAAGGTAAATAAACAAGCGTCTCCGAATGGCATGGTGAAGTTTGTGATTTACTCACCTTGAGCTCACGCCGGGGCTGTGTATCGGGCCCTGCGAGAGTCTGGCCCAGAGAATCCTCATCCGAGCTGAGGTGACAAGCCCACCTTGTGTGCCAGGCTGGGTCAGGCCAACGGCCGGGGGGAGAACAGAACAGGGCAGTTTGAGTGACCCACCTACCTTCCTCTCTGGCTTTCTGCCAGTCGAGGGTTAGGATTGCCAGGAGCATACAGGGTTCCCTCTCTTGGCCAGTAGCCACTGATGAACCTATCCTCAAACTTTTCTGAGCCTGGCCACCTCCGCATCCCACAGCAGTGAGTTCCACAGGCTAATTGTGGGCAGTGTGAAAAAGCCCTTCCTCCTGTTTTGTATAAAACCTGCCTGGTGGCTGACCCCTGCTTCTTGTATTGTGGGAAAGGGTCAACTAACACTCCAGTTGTGACTTGATACCCTAGTCATCTTTTGTCGAAGCTGAGCAGCCCAGATCATAGAACCCTACAACTGGAAGGGACCTCGAGAGGTCATCAAGTCCAGTCCCCTGCCCTCACGGCAGGACCAAGCACCGTCTAGGACCAAGCACCATCTCAACCTTTAAATTTTTATAAAGTACCCCTTTAAAAAAAAAAAAATACCCCCAGTACCTACAGTTTTCAGACACACAATATTTTTCTACCATTGCAACACATTAGTTTAAACAACTTAATCGTAGCCGGGCGGGGGGGTGAAATTCTTGGGTGTAAAAAGTACAAAGATGATAAAGCTCTGTGAAACTTAAAACAAAAATTCCATTTTCGCCAAATTTCAGTTGTTGACGTTCCCCCCCCCCCCCCCGACTTCTCTCGAGTTCCTCTAAGGGGACTTGTCCTGCTGGTTGAGAAACTCTGAGCTAGACCATCCCAGACAGATGTCTACCCAACCTGCTCTTCAATATCTCCAGGGATGGAGATTCCACAACCCCCCTGGGCAATTTATTCCAGTGTTTCACCACCCTGACTGGTAGGAAGTTTTTCCTAATGTCCAACCTAAACCTCCCCTCACTGCAGTTTAAGCCCCTTGCTCCTTGTCCTGTCCTCAGAGGCCAAGGAGAACAATTTGTCTCCCTCCTCTTTGTGACACCCTTTTAGATACTTGAAAACCACTCACATGCCCCCTCTATCTTCTCCTTTCCAAACTAAACAAGCCCAGTTCTTTCAGCCTTCCCTCATAGCTCATGTTCTCTGGACCTTTCCTCATTCTTGTTCCTCTTCTCTGGACCCTCTCCAATGTCTCCACATCTTTCTTGAAATGTGGCTCCCAGAATTGGACACAACACTCCAGCGGAGGCCTAGTCAGTGCAGAGCAGAGTAGGGATGTGATAGTGTAGTCCAGTGGTTCCCAATCTTTCTGAGCCTGGGGACCAGTAAACCCATTCACAAGCTTTTGGAGGATGGGTAACATTTATTTGCATATTCATTAAGCAAATGATGAATATGCAAATAAATGGTGTCGCTGGCCCAACCTGTCTGGCGGGTTGTTCCTCGTCCCAATCCCAGTCGCTTTATCGGCCGGCACTGGCTCCCCTGGCTGCGTCCGGTGCTGGGCGTTCTGTGTCGGTGCGCACAGCGCCCGGCCTTCTCCCTGGGTCCTAGCGCCCGCTGGATCTAGCCCCACCGCCTGGGAGCATGCCCGGCAGAGATGCTGCCGTGCCCGGCAGTGCGGGGTGCTGCTACGCTACCCCGTCTCACAAATTAATAGGCTTGTGCGCAATAAGTTTCCTAAGGACCGGTACTGGGCCGTGGGCCACACTTTGGGAAACACGGGTGCAGTCGATTCTATAGACCACACGCAGTTCCTTCCCCCGCCACCTTGCCAGTTCATGTGTTAGCGGGCCGGCCAGCAGCCCGGCTCAGTCCCGGCTCACGCTGGGTCCAGGACCTCCCCCGCTGCGGCTCTGCATTTCAAGTGTATGTGGAGCCAGGCAGGCAGGCAGCCCGGCTCAGTCCCGGCTCGCAATGGGACCCCCTTAGACAGGGACTGCTGCCACCTCGCGCTTCTGCCTCTGTAGCGGAGACAGCAGTGCAGGGCGGCAGCCAGCCGGTCCGTCAGGGGGGCTGGCTTTTAAACTGGCTCCCCTTGTGGACCAGCTCCCGCCTGGCGCCCCGCACCGCTGCCTCTGATACAGGGCGCACTGGCTGCCGGCCCGGCCCCTGGGGACTAGAATTGACGGGGTTACTCAGTTATTCAATTAACCGACACCATCCCTAGAGCAGAGCGGCAGAGTGACTCCTCCTGTCTTGCTCACAACACTCCTGCTCGTGAATCATCTGTGCAGCGGCGTCACGCTGTTGACTCATATTTAGCTTGTCCCCTCGATCCCTTCCTGCAGGGCTCCTTCCTAGACAGTCACTTCCCATCTGTGTGGGACGGGTTGTTCCTTCCTAAGTGCAGCACTTTGCGTTTGTCCTTCTCAAACTTCATCCTGTTGCCCTCAGCCCATTTCTCCGGTGTGTCCGGATCGTTCTGAATTCTCCCCCAACCTCCGAGGCCCTCACAACCCCTCCCAGCTTGGGATCATCTGCACACGTAATAAGCGCCCTCTGTGTGCCAGTCTCTAAATGGTCGATGAAGACACTGAACAGAACTGGTCCCAAAACAGACCCCTGCGCAGCCCCCCTTGTTCTCCCCTTGCAGCAGGATTGGGAGCCGTTAACGACTCTGAGCGCTTCTCCCGCCAGTTCTGCACCACCTGACTGCCCCATCTAAGTTGTTTGCCTAGTTTATCGATAAGGTCATGTGAGACCGTGTCAGCTGCCTTACTAAGTCTAGGTATCCCCCACACTCCCTTATCCGTCAGGCGTGCCAGCCTGTCTCAGAAAGCGATCCCATGGGTTTGAGTGATTTGTACTTTACAAATCCATGCTGGCTGCTACCTCACTTGACTCTCCCCGCACCCCACGGCGACCTCCGGGGCCCTTCTCAGAGCCTCTTCCAGTGCCCCTACCTCCTTCCACCCGGCCCCGGGAGTCAGGCAGGCTGGGGTGCTCAAGCTGCCTCCAGGAGGTTTCCCAGCGGCTTCCGGAGCCGGCGGAGCAGGCCTGCTTTCCTCCCGCGCCTAGCAAAACCCAGCTCAGGTTTCCTGAGGCCTCGAGATTATGGGCTAAAATGTTGGCGTGGGGCCCCCCGTCACAAATACTGCCCACCCGAGTCGCTTGGAGCGTCCCCGGGCGAGGTGGCCGGGCTTGCGCGTCGGGCAGGGCGAGTCTGGACTCCAGCACTTTTTAGCACTGCAGCCCTGGGAGCTGAGTGCCCGGACCCCAGCCAGCTGCGGCTGTCCAGCAGAGCAGGTACCCCGTGGAGACGTTCCCTTGGGTTGGGCTGCACGTTTCCTCCAGTGTCTCTGCGCTCCTTGCTCGCGGTGGCGGGTTGCAGGGCGTCAGAGCCCCGGGTGGCTGCTGCGTGTTAGCAAAGGGGCACTGGCCACTTGGGGCCACCTTGGGGTGACCCCGCTCTGGCCTGTGTCCAGGAATCGCACCAGGGAAGCAGCCCAGGGCTGGCAACTGGCAGAGCAAATGAAATGGGGAAAACAACACACGCCCCCTTCCCGCGACCCTCCTTAGATGCTGCTCAGGGAACGTTCTGGTGGCCCTGCGGCCGCACTCATGGAGAACGGAACAGCCACCGGGAAAGGGGTGGGTGTGGTCGTGTGCTTAGGCGGATGTGTAATTGGATGCATGTGTGTGGCTGTGTGTGGGTGTGGTTGGGGTGTGGGTGTGGTTGTCATGTGGTGGGGGTGTGGTCATTGTGGGTGTGGTCGGGGTGTGGTCATCGTTGTGGGTGTGGTCGGGGTGTGTGTGTGTGTAGTTGCGTGTGTGGCTGGGTGTGTGTGCTGTGGGGTAGGCGGGGTGTGTGTGGGTGTGTGTGTGAGTTGCGTGTGTGGCTGGGTGTGTGTGGCTGTGGGGGGGTGGGGGGGGGGTGTCTCAGCTAGGCACAGGGCACAGACGACTATCCCCGGAGGCTGGGGCCGCGAGCCGAGTCGCTAGCTGCCCCGTGGAAATGGAAGCCGAGGCGCTGGGCTGGAGCTGACCCACTGAAGCCGGCCCCGTTGGCAGGGACCCCAGGGCACGGGGCCGGGCTGTTTCATCGCAGTGGGAGCGTGCGGTGGAAGCCGGGCCGTGCTGCGGCTCATCCGCTCGGCCGGGCGCCGGGTGGGGCTGCCCCCGGCCCTGCAGCAGGGAGGAATTCTCCCAAAGCCCCCCCTGTCTGGCTCCCAACCGGCCTCGGCGGCAGCTGTGTCCCAGGGCAGCCTCGTCCCCTCTGCCCTGGGTCGCTTCAGCAGGGCCAGCTTCTTAGGGGAGTGCGGGGCCGGGGTCAGCACTCCGCTCCCGCGCCCCCCGCCCGTGGCTGGGTCCCCCTGCTTCCCACCCCCACTAGCACCAGGCCCCCCACGTGTGGCCAGGGTTTGGGAGGGTTCCGGGGTCTGGCTCTTGACTTTTACACCATGTCGGGGGGTCTAGGAGTAGGGTGACCCAAGGGAAAATGGGCCATCCCATGGGGCTGGCTCGGGGCTGGCTCGCTCCCCCATGGGGCTGGCCCCACCTGCTGGCCCAAGATGGCTGCTGCTCAATGTTGCTGCTGGTCTTTGGAGCCTGTCCTCCCCCAGCCCCAGCCAAGCCTCTCCCCTGCGTGGGGGTGGCGTCTCCACGTGGCCCTGCCTGTCTCTAAGGGGGGCCCTGGGCCCGCGTGCTCCCTTGGGGGCAAGCGCAAAGGGAACCGGCTCCTGCGTTTGCCCCCAAAGAGTCAGGCCGGCGGCAGGGGCCCCGGGTCTACGCAGTTACTGGGGGGGCCCAGAAACGGGCCAGCAGAGCTGTTCTGTCCAAGGGGCTTTAGGGGAGGGGGTGGAGTGGGGCTAGAGCAGAACAGGCTGCAGCACTTGCTGCTGCTGGGCCCAGGGCCCCCCGCTCACCGCACTGAAGCCCGGGGCCCCCCAAAGCACAGGGCCGGGGGGGTGGGCTGGTCCGTGCTGAGACTAAAGGTCGGTGGAGCTGGGCCCTGTGACGGGCCGGGCTGGGTCTGGGCACCGCTCAGGGCGAATTGCTCAAAACCAGGGCTCCTTACAGCCCGACTGGAGACCTTCCCAAACAGGCCACACGCCAGTCCCACCGAGCGCTCCAGCCGCCAATCCGGCCGGCAGGAACCTCACGAGCAAAACCCCTCGGGCACCCCAGCTCTCCCTGTGCCCCAATCCGCCCCGGGCCTGCACAGGTGGGGGGTTATAGAACCCAACCTCACCTACCCGCGACGGCTCCTCCCGGTCCCAAAGAACCAGCCACAGGTCCCGGTCAATTTGCACTGTGGATCTTACCCACAAGAGCCCGCTGGGCCAGTCCTCTAGCATCTAAGAGCCAAAGGTTCACTCATAAAAGAAGGAAAAGGCGGCGAGTGAGGCCGTTAAGGAGAATACGTCACACGCACCAGTCACCCAGTTCTCGGTGCAGGCTCTCAGCAGAGCTGTTACAAACTGCCGGCTTAGACGTCTCTGGTGTCCATCCTATGGCAGGAGGGGTCGACAATCCTCCCCGGCTCGCTGTCCCTCGCAAGGCTGCACCTGGGATCAGGAGCAGAATTGAAGGCCAGATGGAGTCGCCTCGTGGCACTTTCTATCCGTCCCTGGTACCTTCCCAGCGGGTCACCTGGCCCAGTGACCTGTCCCTGTGTCCCATGTCAGCAGCCGTGGTATTGGCTGGTTTGCAGGTCTCCAGAGCATCCCTCAGGTGTGTTGGGCACTTTGAGAGCCACTGTCCCTGGAACTGCGCCAATTAGCAGAGTCATTCACTGGACATTCCCAGCCCATTGCTCTGTCTCAGACAGAGAGCCTTCCAGCGTAAGCGCAGAGTACAGATTCATATCTCCACACACAGACATCACACAAGTGCATGAGTAACATACATAGAATCAGTAGGACAGACGCTTTCATTGGACACCTCACATGGCCCCTTTGTACAGACTTTGGGGTGCAGCAGTGATCTGAGCCCCTTAAAATCCAGTCATGTGACAGGCCCACATTCCAGAATATGGGTGGAGCACAGCCCCGGGCCCATGTGACTCACCGCCCATGGACAGTGGGGACTGGAACTTTCCCGTCCAAATGGGGGGCCTGGTCCCCTCCCTGCCCAGCAACAGAGGCTGGCGGGGGTGCCGCTGGTCTGGCCTAAAGCAGGGGAGCAGGTCTTTTCCGCAGCTTCCACAGGGCCCTTTTGGCCAGGGAAGGCTTAGCCAGTGCTGGCTGAAATGCAGCTGCCTCTGGGGTGGGGCACAGGCGCTGGTCACAGTTCAAGCCCCCAGGCCCTGCTCCACAGAGATGAAGCCCAATCCAGCAGCCGCACGGGCGGGGGGCATTTGGAGATAATGACACCCGCTGGCCGTTGTGTTGGGGCAGGAGCCCCATGGACGTACCCGAGCCCTGGCACTGGGCTCACGAGGAAGGCTCTGAGCTGGGGACGCGCCCTTGGGCTGTTTGCGCCCAGACTGGTGCCCAGAGGCTCCGAGCGGGCCGCAGTGGCTGGGACGGTGTGACGGACCGGGCCGGGTCTGGGCACCGCTGAGGGCGTCCGCCAAGGGCGAATTGTTCAAACTCGGGGCTCCTTACAGCCCCAGACTGGGGACCTTCCCAAACAGGCCACACGCCAGTCCCACCGAGCGCTCCAGCTGCCAATCCGGCCGGCCGGAAGCCTCACGGGCAAAACCCCTCAGACACCCCAGCTCTCCCCGTGCCACAATCAGCCCCAGGCCCCACACAGGTGGGGGGTTATAGAACCCAACCTCACCTTCCCCGAACAGGTTCTTCCGGTCCCAAGGAACCAGCCACAGATCCCAGTCAATTTACACTCTGGGTCTTACCCACAAGACCACGCTGGGCCAATCCTTCAGAATCTACAATCTAAAGGTTTATTACTAAAAGAAAGAAAAGCCTGAGGTGAGGTTGTTAAGGAGAATACATGACATGCATCGAATCTCCCAGGTCTCGATACAGGCTCTTAGCAGGGATGTTACAAACTGCTCTCTTAACAGTCTCTGGTGTGCATCCTATGTCAGGATGGGTCCACGGTTCTTCCCGGCTCGTGGTTCCCTGCAAGGCTGCATCTGGGATCAGGAGCCGAACTCAAGACCAGATGGAAGGTGCCACATGGCACTTATATACCTCTCCTGGCATCTTCCTGGCCAGAGCAGGTCACTGCAGGTCGCGTGGTCCAGTGACCTATCCTTGTGTCCTTAGTCAGCAACCGTTATCCTGGCTGGCTTGCAGGTCTCCAGACATTCCCCAGGCGTGTCTCTGGCACTTAGAGCTCTAGTGTCCCTGGAGCCCTGCTAATTAGCACAGCCACTGGCTGAGCATTCCTTGCCCATTGCTCTGCCTCCGACAGACCCTTCCAGCGTCCCCACGGAGCACATGCTTATAACTCCACACACAGACCTCGTACAAGCACATGGAGAGCACACACAGAATCAGTAGAACAGAAGCTTTCATGTGACACCTCACACGGCCCCTTTGTACCGACTTTTGGGGCAGCCCCCCTCCCCCCGGTGCAGCCGTGATCTTTAGAATCCAGCAATGTGGAGACGGAGCCCCGCGGGCTGCAGGGGGCTGGGGCGGAGCGGGGCCCACGGGGGGGCAGGACCAGAGCAGGGCATGGGGGAGTGGCACCCTCCTTCCCCGCGCTCCTTTTCCTGCCCCTGGCCGCTGACAGCGTCTGGGCCCCATCCCACGCGCCGCGCCGGCCAAGTCCTTCCCGGGGGAGGGCCGGCCGGGCTCACACACGCGCTCCAGGTGCTGGGAGAAAGACCCCGGGCTGGATGGGGCAACCATGCCCCAGCCCCTCCGAGTGCTGCGGGGCCTGGGCCTCTGGCTGAGCCTGGGGCTGCTGGGTAAGGGGCCGGGTGGGGACCCCTGTGCTCTCCTGGTGCCCCACGGCAGCAGGCGGGCGGGCGGGCACCCCACACCCGCCGGACGCAGCCTCCTGTGTCTCTCCAGGCGCCCGGAGCAGCAACCGGAGCTGCGTCTTCTACGAGCCGCCCCACCAGGTGCGGGGCACCATGCGGCACTGGGGGCGCCTGCTGGGGGGCGCCGAGCACGGCACCATCCTCTGCCTGGCCAGCCAGTGCTGCTTTGGGATCTGGAACGACAGCCAGGGCGGGCTGCAGGCCGTGATGCAAGGTGAGGGGCGGGGCGGGGCGGGGCGGGGTGGGGAGGGTGCCGCCGTGTGGGGCTGTCTGGGTGCCCCGGGGGCAGGTGCCAGTTCAGCTCCAGGAGGGGAGCGGGCTCCGATGGCAAGAGCACTGGGCCTCGGAGCCGGCGCTGGCTGGGCGGGCTAGTGGTTGGAGCTGGGGCTGGGTGTCTGGGTTCTAGCCCCCACTCTGCCCCTGGGGAGTAAGGCCTAGTGGTTGGAGGTTTTGTCTGCTCTTGGGTGGCACCTTCCCACTTGTCCATGAAACGTGACTAGAAGTGGCGGGTGGGATTAGTTTACGGCCCCGGGAAGTGGCCATGGGGTGGGGTGGGGGCGAAGGTGGGGGGGGGCTGTGTGGCACCTGCCCCCCGCTGCAGCTGGCTCGGGACCGCCCCCAGTGGCTGCAGGGTCAGGGATCAGGCACCCGCATGGCAGACACTGGGCACTGCTGGGGGGAACCTCTGTTCCCTGACGGCGCTGTCTGTCTGTCTGTCTGTGGGAGGCCAGGCTGCTGGAACCTCTTCCACCCCTGGCCTGTCTGTCTGTCTGTGGGAGAGTCTGCAGGCTGCTGGGACAGGACCGGGACAAGCACTGCCCCCCCCACCCAGCCCCACCCACGCCCGGGGCAGCTGCAGCCTGCCCACAGGCGAGCCCCGCTGCGGCCGCCGCCGCGCCGCAGGGGCTGGCGGCCGAGGCCCCATGGCCGAGGGCAGGGGTCGGCCGGACCTGGCCGGAAGTAGGGGGCTGGGACCAGCACAGGGGCCGGGGCAGGGGCTGCGGCCACCAGGGCCAGGCTCAGGCTCCCTCGGCTCCCGGGGCTCAGCAGAGCTCAGCCAGGCCGGACTCAGGCACAGGCAGCCCAGGGCAGTCTCAGGCGGCCAGGGGACAGGCAGAGCCGGGAGGAGGGGTGCGGGGACCAGGGGCAGGCAGAGCGGGGGCAGGTGAGGGGCAGGACCAAGGGGCACAGGCAGAGCCGGGGGCAGGGGGCTGCGGCCGGACCGAGGGGCACAGGCAGAGCCGAGGGCAGGGGGCTGCAGCCGGACCGAGGGGCACAGGCAGAGCCGGGGGCAGGGGGCTGCGGCCGGACCGAGGGGCACAGGCAGAGCCGGGGGGGCAGGGGGCTGCGGCCGGACCGAGGGGCACAGGCAGAGCCGGGGGGCAGGGGGCTGCGGCCGGACCGAGGGGCACAGGCAGAGCCGGGGGGGCAGGGGGCTGCGGCCGGACCGAGGGGCACAGAGTCTGTCCCCATCTCCCGCCCCATGTCTGGCCCTGCTCCTCCCACTGCCGCCGGTCTGTCCCCATCTCCCATGTCTGGCCCTGCTCCCCACTGCCCCTGGTCTGTCCCCATCTCCCCATGTCTGGCCCTGCTCCCCACTGCCCCGGTCTGTCCCCATCTCCCCATGTCTGGCCCTGCTCCCCACTGCCCCCGATAAGTCTGTCCCCATCTCCTTCCGCCCCATGTCTGGCCCTGCTCCCACTGCCCCCCTCTCTGTCCCCATCTCCCGCCCCCCATGTCTGGCCCTGCTCCCCCACTGCCCCCGGTCTGTCCCCATCTCCCCATGTCTGGCCCTGCTCCCCACTGCCCCGGTCTGTCCCCATCTCCCCATGTCTGGCCCTGCTCCCCACTGCCCCGGTCTGTCCCCATCTCCCGCCCCATGTCTGGCCCTGCTCCCCACTGCCCCGGTCTGTCCCCATCTCCCCACCCCATGTCTGGCCCTGCTCCCCACTGCCCCGGTCTGTCCCCATCTCCCATGTCTGGCCCTGCTCCCCACTGCCCCGGTCTGTCCCCATCTCCCCATGTCTGGCCCTGCTCCCGCACTGCCCCGGTCTGTCCCCATCTCCCGCCCCATGTCTGGCCCTGCTCCTCCACTGCCCCGGTCTGTCCCCATCTCCCGCCCCATGTCTGGCCCTGCTCCCCACTGCCCCGGTCTGTCCCCATCTCCCCATGTCTGGCCCTGCTCCCCACTGTCCCCGGTCTGTCCCCATCTCCCCCACCATGTCTGGGCCTGCTCCCCACTGCCCCGGTCTGTCCCCATCTCCCCATGTCTGGCCCTGCTCCCCCCACTGCCCCTGGTCTGTCCCCATCTCCCCCCCCCCGCCATGTCTGGCCCTGCTCCCCTCCCTGATCTGTCTCCAGCCCCTCTGAAAACTGCCCCCTGGCTGGGGGAAGGACCGGTCCAGCATGGGGCAGGCCCGGCAGGTGCGTGGTGCCGGGGGAGCCCTGCTATCTGGCGCTCTGGCCTGGACGGCGGCCCGCAGACCTTGGGAAGGGAGCCAGGCAGGGGAGCGCCGAACCAGAGCGCTGAGTCACTCTGATAAGCCGCTGGGAGGCAGCGGGACCCAGAGCTCACACGGGGCTGGGCTGGGGCACCGGGGCCGACCCAACAGTTGCCAGGGTCCCGCCTGTTCCCCCGAGGGGCTGCTGGGCCTTCTGTGGGGGGTGGGGTCTGGTGGAGAGAGCCAGGGCGCCTGGGTTCTCTGCCCGGCCCTGAAGGGAGAGTGGTGTCTAGTAGTTAGAGCAAACCGGGCCGGGGAGAGCCAGGACTCCTGGGTTCTCTGCCCGGCCACAAACAGGCTCCGAGGCAGGAGAGGAAATGGGACACCCCCCAGTCCCCCCCGCGATGGAGCCTCCTGGTTGGACCCCCCAGCCCCCCTCCTCTCAGGCTGGAGGGAGATCCCAGGAGCCCTGACCACTAGGCCCCTCTCCCTGCCAGGGGACTGTCTGGGCATCTTCCAGTCGGGCTGCCCAGCTGGAATTAGCCGGGGCTGGATCCGGTCCCCCCTCCCCCCAGCCCCTTTGATGGGGGAGGACCCAGGAATGCTGGAGGCGGAGGGGGGAGCCGTCATTTCTCCTGGATTTTAATTAAAACTCAAGCGGAGCCGCGGCCCGTGGGTGGGACGGGAGCCAGGGCCAGATGTGAGGGGCCCCGGCAGCCCCCGGCCTCTCGGCTCCAGGAGGGGGCTGGCTAGCGCTGGCCAGGGAGGCCCCTGGGCCCCGAGGAGGTGGGAGCTGATTCCGCAAAGGGCCGTGGGCAGGACGCAGCTGGCAAGCAATTGCCCCCGGTTGGGGGGGGCTGGGCCCTGCTCGACAGGGGAGAGATCCGGGGCCGGGCGCTCAGTTCAGCCTCCCCCTCTCTGCCCCTTCTGCAGCCTCGGCCAGGCCTGCTGGGACAGGCATCGTCTGGATCGTCGCGGCCTGCCTGCTGCTGCTCTTCCTCTGCGGCGTGGCCTTCCTAGGTAGCCCCAGCTCCTCCGGCCCCGGCCCCGGTGTGAGATGCGCCGGATCGAGCCCCTGCCCCCACCCTGGGACCCTGCTCGTCCCAGCCCGGAACCGGGGCGCCAGTAGCCCGAGCCCCAGCCATGGGAGGGAGGGACTCTGCAAAGCGGCTGTGGGGTGGTCCCTGGTCCCAGCCAGCAGGGGGCGCCCTGGTCAGGGGCAGGAAGACAGTTAATTGCCCCTTGTCGTGGGTACTGCTGCTCTCCGGTGGGGCAGCATCAGGGCTGGGCCAGGCTGCCCTGTGCCCACATCCTGCCCAAGGCCCAGCCCCCAGGACTGCACCAGGGAGCCCCCCCAGCTCGAGCGGCCTGTTGAGATCACAGGGCTTGGGGAGCAGGGGTGGGTCCTGGTATTTATTAGACTCCCTGGGCCTCCCCCCCCCACCTCTGCCTCACAGGCAGCTGCACACCCAGCCTGACACACGCGTGCATGGGCTGGTGTGCGAGTCACACACATACTGCTGTGAGCGATCTGTCTGTGCACCCTGACTCTCACTAGCTCTGCACACCAGGGGTCCCTGTAAGCCGGGCGCCTGGATAGCTGCTTGGGGGATTCAAATGCCACCCAGCTGATCTGCAGCGCGCCCACAGCTAGGTTTTGGTTTCTACGTATGGTGCCGATCCGTGCATGCCTCGGTGCACAGAACAAAATTTATTCCACACGTGGATGGAAAAGCTCAGAGGGAACATTGCTACACACACACACACACACACAGAGTCTGGATGTCTGTAAACAGTCTCTCCTACACACACACAGGCTGGGTTGGTGAACGACACACATACACACCCACACACAGGTCATCTGTCTGTATACACAGGCTGTCTCTCCCTAAACACACAGTCTGCTTGTCTCTGTAGGCATCCACACAAACCGGCACACCCACCCTTTCTGTCTGTCTGCACACGCCGGCTGTCTGTCTCTCTCGCCACTGGTGCATGACTCACCCTGTCTGTCTGTCTGTCACTACACACACACACACAGACACACACACACACTCTCTCTCTCTCACACACACCTGGCAATGACCTTTGCTGTGGGCCGTGCAGCTCCGTGGGCTGGGCCCAGGGCCTAGCCCTGCAGGCGCCCGGGAATCTCTCTCTCTCTCTCCCCCCAGCGCTGCGGCGGGGGCCGGTCTGTGCGGAGGTGCTGCACCGGGAGCAGAGCGGGGAGCTGACCAAGGTCGCCATGGACCCCCTGCCCTGCCAGGAGCAGGAGCCCCCCAGCCTGGAGCTGCCAGAGCTCCAGTTCCTCCAGGTCACGCGTGGGGGCTGCGGTGGGGCGGGTGGCACGGACTGGCCTCTGCCTCAGTTTCCCCTCTGTCCGTGCGGGCTGCGGGCTGGCTCTGCAGGGGGGGAGCACGAATGATCCAGCCTGGCTCTGCTGCGCTGCGGGAGGGGGCAGCGTAGTCTTGCCCTGTGCAAGCGAGTGCTTGTGCTGGAAGTGTCAGGCAGGGCTCCAGCGCCGTGAGCTTCCCCATAGCAGTGCCAGCCATGGACTCCACGGCGCTGTGAGCTTCCACACAGCAGTGCCCAGGCATGGACCCCATACTGCTGTGAGCTTCCCCACAGCAGTGCCCAGGCATGGACCCCATACTGCTGTGAGCTTCCCTGCAGCAGTGCCCAGGCATGGACCTCACAGTGCTGTGAGCTTCCCCGCAGCAGTGCCCTGCCTAGGATAAGACTCGGCTCTGTGCTCCCGGCTCCATCCCAGGGAGCTGAGCGCTTGCCCCTGCCCACTGTGGGTGCCAGGGCAGCCCTGAGGCAGGTCCGCGGGTCACCCTGTGTCTGTGCCCCCCCCAGGTGCTCCAAGAGGGTCGCTTCTCCGTGCTGTGGCAGGGCACCCTCCACCAGACGCCTGTGGCCATCAAGGCCTTCCCCGCCAGCGGCGCCCAGCGCTTTGCGGCCGAGTGGGCCGTGCACAGCCTGCCCCTGATGGAGCATGACAACGTGGCCCGGCTCCTGGCAGCCGGGAAAGGGGGGGCGTGCGGGGCGCAAGGGGGCCTGTTGGTGCTACAGCTCTACCCCGCGGTGAGTGCTTGCCCCAGGCCGGCCCGGGACGTGGGGGTGGCGCTGCCCTCTGCTGGGCCCGGGCGGAACGGCAGGGCGCTGGCATGGGGGGAGGCTGCCCTCTGCTGGGCACGGGCGGAACGGCAGGGCGCTGGCATGGGGGGAGGCGCTGCCCTCTGCTGGGCACGGGCGGAACGGCAGGGCGCTGGCATGGGGGGAGGCTGCCCTCTGCTGGGCCCGGGCGGAACGGCAGGGCGCTGGCATGGGGAGGCTGCCCTCTGCTGGGCCCGGGCGGAACGGGAGGGCGCTGGCATGGGGGGAGGCTGCCCTCTGCTGGGCCCGGGCGGAACGGCAGGGCGCTGGCATGGGGGGTGGCTGCCCTCTGCTGGGCCCGGGTGGAACGGCAGGGCGCTGGCATGGGGGGAGGCGCTGCCCTCTTCCGGGCCCGGGCGGAACGGCAGGGCGCTGGCATGGGGGGTGGCTGCCCTCTTCCGGGCCCGGGCGGAACGGGAGGGCGCTGGCATGGGGGGAGGCGCTGGCCTCTTCTGGGCCCGGGCGGAACGGAAGGGCGCTGGCATGGGGGGAGGCTGCCCTCTGCTGGGCCCGGGCGGAACGGGAGGGCGCTGGCATGGGGGGAGGCTGCACCCTACCCCACGGGCCCAGTGGGCTCCCGCTCAGTCCGACTGAGCCGGGCTCTTGGCCCACAGGGATCCCTGCGCCACTTCCTCAGCCAGCACGTCAGTGGCTGGGACGGCACCGTCCGACTGGCCCTGTCGCTGGCCCGGGGCCTGGCCTTCCTGCACGAGGAGCTCTGGCACGAGGGTGAGTGGCAGGGGGAGCCGCTGGGCCCTGGGGGTCACCCCGTCCTGCTCCCAGCTGGGCCCCCTTCCCTTCCCGCCCACAGCCCAGCGCAGCGACATGGCCCATCCTGTGGGAGCCGGACACGGGGCCACAGGGGCGGGCAGGCCACGTGGCCCAGCAGCCCACCCCCTCCACTAGCCAAGCACCCACCCCCGGCCGTGCACCTGGCCCACGAGCCGAGCAGGTGGGGTCTCTGCAGCATCCCTGTCTCCGCACCCGTCCCAGGGCTGGGGGGGGGGTGCAGGGTTTGGCCCTTCTTGCCCCCTCGTGGCTTCCTCCTCCCCGCAGCTGGATGCTCCCTCACCCACATCCCCTGGGCGCCAGGCCTGCACAAGCCCAGCGTGGCGCACCGGGACCTGAGCAGCCAGAACGTGCTGGTGCGGGAGGACCGGAGCTGCGCCATCGCGGACTTCGGCCTGGCCACGGCGCTGCCCGTGCGCCTGGAGCGGTGGGGCGGCGGCCGCGTGGAGGCAGCTGTCAGGAAGGTAGCAACATGGGTGTGGGAGTGCGAGGGGGGAGGGTGACCGAGTTTATGTGGGTATTCGTGTGTGTGACTGTGTGTGAGTGTGGGGGTGGAGGGGTGTGCATGGGTGTGTGTGTCTGTGTGATTGTGTGTGTGAATGGAGGGGAGTGTGTGGCTGTGTGTGTGAATGGGGTGGGATGTGCATGGGTGTGTGTGTGAGTGGGGGATGGAGTGGTGTGTGTGTGGCTGTGTGTGTGAATGGGGAGGTGGGTGTGTGTGTATGGGTGTGTGTGTCCCGTGGCTCAGAGAACGGGGCCATGGGTCCTACAGCAGAGTGGGTGTCCAGGCCCCTCATGTCTAGGGCAGAGGTGGGGGGAGGCAGGGGAGTCTGAGCTCCCTGGTATGTGGCTGCCCGGGGCCCATGTGACCACACGTGAGCATCAGAACGTGATGGGGGTGAGGCGGGGAGCCCCTGGAAAGGAGGCTGTTTTGGGGGGCAGGCTGAGACCCCCATTTGCTATGACGCAGCCCCATTCATGGGTGCCTGCACAGACGCCCCAGCTCTGGCACGTGCAAACGGTTGCACTAGCGCGTGCGAGCGCACTCTCCCATGGCGTGTGAGTGGCTGGTGGTCAGTGCTGACCTGCGTGCTTGCGCCCAGGCAGGGACCCAGAGGTACATGGCCCCGGAGATCCTGGACGACAGCCTGGACCTACAGGATTGGGGCCGCGCGCTGAAGCAGGCCGACATCTACTCCCTCGCCCTGGTGCTCTGGGAGATCCTCACCAGGTGCTCCGTCCTCTCTCCCGGTGAGCGGACCCCTGCAGCCCAGCTCGACTGGGCCAGCCAGGCCTGGAGCCCATCCCTCAGGCCTCTGTCCTGCTCAGCTTTAAGGTCCCGAGCAATGGGGCCTCCTGAGCACCAGCAGATCCCACCTCAGTGGCCCCTTCCTGCCCCCCATGGCTCCTCATGCGGCCCCATGTGCCCCCCCGGCTTAGCTACTGCTCCCCCCAGCCAGGGCTGTACTGTATGCAGCCCCCTTCCCCCGCAGGCTGTCATTCCCCCAAGAATTTCTCCCCCTTCCCCTCCCCCGCACTGTCAAGCCAAGCCCCGCCCCTCCGCCTGCCTGGGGGGGCACCGACAAATCAACGGGCTGGAAACGCTGCCACCTGGTGGAGGTTTGAAGAACTCTCTCTCTCTCTCTCTGCCAGGGGCTGCACATCCCTGCACTCCGGATCCAGGGCTCTGATTCTCATTGACCCCCCTCCTGCCCGGGACAGGCCTGTGCTCCCCGCAGGCTGGGCCCAGTCCCCGCCCCCAGCGCTGGGGCAGCCTCGGGGCTGCTCTAACTCACTCCCTGCTCCCCTGAGCCCTGGGAGGCAGGGAATTCCCATAGTGCAGGGAGCAGAGACCTCACGCCAGCCCCACACCGACTGCAGAGTTGGCTGCCTGGGGGGGAGACTCTCCAGGGGGCCCCCCCTGCCTCCCCAGGACGGCCCCTCAGTGCGGCCTGTGCATGCCGAGAACCAGGGCCTTTGGCTCTAAGGAGAATCCCTATTAGCTGGCAGCAGTAGTTGGGCTTTTATCCGCTCTGCTGGCTGGTCGCTTGAGGGTGATGCACTCACACACTGAGCCAGGGGCTAGTACCCAGGGCATCGTGGGGCAGGGCTGGCAGGAGCCATTTCACCCCCATGTGCCCCGTTTTCTCCTCCCCCAGACTGCAGGGTCCCCGCCTTCCAGCTGGCCTACGAGGCGGAGCTGGGCAGCAGCCCCACGTACGACGAGCTGCGGCGCCTGGCAGTGGAGGAGAGGAGGAGGCCAGCCATCCCCGACTCCTGGAGGCAGACAGGCCAGGTGCTGGAGCTTGGGGGGGCCAGGGACAATGGGGACAGGGGAGGGGGACACTAGTGGGCAGGGATGAGGGAGGGAGGACGCTGCCCATTTAAAGGGCCAGCGCCCAATACTTCTCTGTAGTGTCACTCCCCCAGCTCAAGACCCTTTGGTGACCCGCCCCGATCTGATGATACGCCCAGGGTCTTTACAGTCCTGCCCTCAGGCCACGGGTGGGGGGGTCTTGTCTCTGCTGCGGCAGGTTCCCTTGCGGGCGACTCCACCAGCCAGGCCTGGGGTCTGGAGCCGCCCACGCCCTGAGAGACCCCCTCTCCTCTCCTCTCCTCTCCTGCCCCAGGTCTCCGTCGGCCTGCGGGAGCTGCTGGAGGACTGCTGGGACCCCGACCCCGAAGCCCGGCTGACAGCGGAGTGCACCCGCCAGCGGCTCCAGAGCCTGGGGGCCGAGCGGCCAGCAGGAGGCGCTGAGACGGCCAAGGTGCTGCCCCTGGGGCACGGTGCCTGGGAACGGTCCCTGGACTGGTGCTGACGGAGGAAGAGGAACGTGGGGGGCAGGGACAGAGAAGTGCCCCCGGCTGCCCCACACCCGGCTCCTGTTGTCCAGACTACACACCCCCCCGATCCCCCCTGCTGGATGGGATCGGCGCTGCCTGAGCAGGCTGCCCCCTAGTGGAGCTGACACAACTCTTCTCCATCCCCCTGGGTGCCCATCCAGCCAGTGAGCTGGCCTGCAGGCCACCTGGCCAGAAGTTACGGCCGTGGGTGTGTGCCCCACATCAAAGGGTCGAGCCCCCGTGCGGCTTAGCCACAGATTTCTGTGTGGTCGGCTCTTATCTTCATTGAATCGTGTCCTGTCTTCCGGGTCCAGCCCCACGCCCCTGGGGCGGGAGCAGCCTCGGGGCGGCTTTAACTTACACTCCGCTCCCATGGGCCCTGGGAGGCAGCCACTCCCGTAACACAGTATGATGCTTTGGCCAGGCTCCTGATCTTCCTGGCTCTGGGCTGAGGGGTTGACACACAGGAAGTGGGATTGACTGCTCCCTGAGCCCCAAAGCGCTTGCAGCAATGGCCACTGGGTGGGAAGGGAAACTGAGGCACCGAGCAGCAAAGCCCCTTGCTGCCATGCAGCTGAGCCCGGCATAGAACCTGGGCTTCCTGAGGCCTAGTCTACAAAGAGCGTAAGAACGGCCGGACGGGGTCAGACCAATGGTCCATCCAGCCCAGTGTCCTGTCTGCCCACAGCGGCCAATGCCAGGTGCCCCAGAGGGAGTGAACCGAACAGGCAATGATCAAACCATCTCTCTCCTGCCATCCATCTCCACCCTCTGACACACAGAGGCTCGGGACACCATTCCTTACCCATCCTGGCTAGTAGCCATTGATGGACTTAACCTCCATGAATGTATCTAGTTCTCTTTTAAACCCTGTTATAGTCCTAGCCTTCACAACCTCCTCAGGCAAGGAGTTCCACAGGTTGACTATGGGCTGTGTGAAGAAGAACTTCCTTTTATTTGTTTTAAACCTGCTGCCCATTAATTTCATTTGGTGGCCCCTAGTTCTTATGTTATGGGAACAAGTAAATAACTTTTCCTTATTCACTTTCTCCATCCCACTCATGATTTTATAGACCTCGATCAGATCCCCCCTTAGTCTATTCTTTTCCAAGCTGAAAAGTCCCAGTCTCTTTAATCTCTCCTCAGATGGGACCCGTTCCAAACCCTTAATCATTTTAGTTGTCCTTCTCTGAACCTTTTCTAATGCCAGTATATCTTTTTTGAGATGAGGAGACCACATCTGTACGCAGTATTCCAGATGTGGGCGTACCATGGATTTATAGAAGGGCAATAAGATCTTCTCCGTCTTATTCTCTATCCCTTTTTAAATGATTCTTAACATCCTGTTTGCTCTTTTGACTGCCGCTGCACACTGCGTGGACGTCTTCAGAGAACTATCCTCAATGACTCCAAGATCTCTTTCCTGATTAGTTGTAGCCAAATTAGCCCCCATCATATTGTATTATATGTTGGGGTTATTTTTCCCAATGTGCATTACTTTACATTTCTCCACATTACATTTCATTTGCCATTTTGTTGCCCAATCACTTAGTTTGGTGAGATCTTTTTGAAGTTGACGGGCGAGCTAAGACGGGCCCGCAGGCTCCCCTGGTGTCAGGGGATGTGGGGCCTGAAGCCCGTCTGATCCACTGCAGCAGGATACACATAGAGCAGTGCGCCCCAAACTTTTGAGAGTTGCCCCCTTTAGCCTTGTCTGTGCCTCCTCAGAGCTGGGTCCGGGAGAGGGGCCAGGACTGAGCTGGGGTGGATCAGGGGCCAAGTGGGGGCAGAGACAGAGGGGGTGGAGGCAGGACTAGATGCGGAGTCAGTAGGGGCTGGGTGTCACCCTCCTCCCGGCCCTCCCCAGGGGCTGGCCCTGGGATGGTACCAACCATGGGTGACTCCTGAGGATCCGCTGGGGCCCTCACATGTAGCAGGGCTAGCTCTGGGCTCTGCTACCCTCCGCTTAGTTCCCTGGGCGGGTTGCCTTGCAGTTTGGGGTCCTCTTGCCTAGCTTCTCAGGCCCAAAGGCCCACCTGTGATCGTCTCAGCTGCCTGCCCACCACCGGCCCGCACGGCCCTGAGTTACCTCCCGCCTGGAGCAGCGGGGCTGTTAGGAAAACATCCCCTCGCATTAACTCTGCCCCTGGTGGAGAGCCCCCCACGACGCTAGGACCCTGTTAGGCCTTCGCCTGCCCAATCGGCCCCGAGCCTCAGCCTGAAATCCCCCCTCCAGCTGTCCCTTGGCTGCGCAGCCAGCCCCAGCTCCGGAGTCTCTGTCTGGAAGGCAGGTCCCCCCCCCCACAGCGTCCAGGAGGCTGGTCCCTGCAGCCGGGCAGAGCGTCAGAACTGTCAGGAATGTGAGGGGTGGAGAGTGGGGGGCGCAGGACTCAGGGCTGCTTCCCAGAGCTCAGCCCTGCAGGAATCCAGCCCGTGATTTCTCCAGCACTGCGAACCCCATACCAGCGGGAGCCAGAGCCCCTAGGGAGCTCAGCGTCCCTTCCACGCAGCGAAATCCAGGCCAGGGTTTACAGCGGCCCCATCTCAGGGCACTAGCCAGAGGAAACCTCAGGGTCAGTCTGTGTCTAGCAGCCTCTATAAAGCAGCCATTTTCATATTCATTACAGCTGGGTCCTGCCCCTGCTCCGCCCACTAGGTCCCACTCCCCTTCCAGGGCCAGGGAGAGAACCCAGGAGGCCTGCCTCCCAGTCTTCTGCTCTATCCAGCCTGCAAACAGCCCAATGACAAACTTTTCCAGTTTTCCCCAGAGATTCCTCCAGCCCCACATCCCTCCCCCCCATGTAGGCCCAGCGCCCCCCGCTGCCCAATATCCTGGGCAAAGCAGGGCCCCTTAAGGCCCTTGGTGCGGCTGCCAGGTGAGCTTGGCTTTCCTGCAGCGGCGTCAGAGTGCTGCGTGACTGGGCTGTTCCAGGACGGGGCCTGTGCCCTTGGGACACACCCACGGCTCGATACCGACGAATCTCTCCAGACCAGGCCCTGGTCCCAGTGTGTGTTGGGGGCAGGGGCTGTCTCAGAGGGGTGCCCCCTAAGCTTTGTCTCCCACTGATTCGCTCCTGCATCTTGGAGAGCCACACTGGGCAGCTTCATGGGCTGATGAACAGCACAAAGGTGAGGTCTAGCGGGGGGAAGGTCACTGCCTCACCCCGGTTGTGTCTCCACTGCTTCACCTCTGGGTGCTGGACACGTGAGCAGGTTTTATCCTCCCGCCCCGTGGGACATGAGCCCCATTTACGGGTGGGGAAACTGAGGCCCAGGGCGGACTCTATGGCTTGCCCCAGGTCACCCGGGACGAACGTGGCGGAGGCAAGACTCTGCTCCAGATCTTCAGGCTGGTGCCCTTCCCACTGGCCCATCCTTCCTCCTGCTCAGTGGGTTTCCAAGGTGTGAGACTGGAGCCCGAATATTTCTTCGCCACCCCCTCTCTGAGGCACCTCCCAAGCATTAGTGAGTTAACCTCGGAGCGTCTTCTGCCCCCCCGCCATGCTCCCACTGTGGAGAGGCGATGGTATCCCTGCGGGGAAACTGAGGCACGGATGGCTGAAGAGACACAGCCAGTCGCAAACCCCTCAGACGCTGCGGCTGCTGCTCCCTGAGTTTGCCCCGAGCCCCACGGGAGTCCGGCGGCCCCTTGCTCCAGACACCAGGCCCGGCAGAGACTCCAGCAGCCTGAGGCCCGAGCCCCATTCCTAACCGCTAGGGCGCACTGCCCCGCGGGGTCCTCGCTCCCCCCGCCCCATCCCTAACCGCTAGGGCGCACTGCCCCGCGAGGTCCTCGCTCCCCTCGCCCCATCCCTAACCGCTAGGGCGCACTGCCCCGCGGGGTCCTCGCTCCCCCCGCCCCATCCCTAACCGCTAGGGCGCACTGCCCCGCGGGGTCCTCGCTCCCCCCGCCCCCCAGGAGTCCGGGACTGGCCCCGCCCCGGTGCCTACCGCGGGGCCCCCAGGCGCGGCGAGGGCGGGGCCAGCGGGCGGTGACGGACAGCCACTGGGGGCGGGGCCAGCGCGCTCCAGGAAGCCGGCGGGGCTCAGCTGGGGAGCGCGGCGCCGAGTGAGGGGGGCTTGTCCGTGTCCCCTGTCCTCCCGCCCCCTCCTCCCGCCCCTCTGTCTGCCCCCCACTCCTCTGCGCCTCTGTCTGCCCCACTGTCCTCCAGCCCCCGCCCCCTCTGTCTGCCCCCACTCCTCTGTCTGCCCCACTGTCCTCCCGCCCCCGTCCCTCCCCGCCCCTCTGTCTGCCCCCACTCCTCTGTCTGCCCCACTGTCCTCCCGCCCCCGCCCCTCTGTCTGCCCCCCACTCCTCTGTCTGCCCCACTGTCCTCCCGCCCCCGTCCCTTCCCCGCACCCCCCTCTGTCTGCCCCACTGTCCTCCCGTCCCCGTCCCTTCCCCACGCACCCCCTCTGTCTGCCCCTCCCCGCCCCTGCATGTCGGTCTGCCCGTCCCTCTGTGTACGTGTATCCCCTGCCCTGCCAGTCAGGACCCATCCAGCCCTTTATGCTCCCCCCCCGCGCCTCCCTGTGCCCCCCCCCGCACCCCTTCTTCTGCTCCCCTAACTTCTGCGCCCCAGAGCCGAGTCTCCTCTGCTGTAGGTGGCTAGATCAGTTCGGCTTCGGCTGGGCCCCCCCCGCCCCCCTGGTGATGAGCACACACGTTGCTGAGCCCTGGCCCCGCTTCCAGGGCCCGGCAGGGCGTGCGGGGAGGTGCCCCAGGCTGCTCCCTGCCCGGGTGCGGAGGAGCCCCAAGGGCGGGGCGCTCTGCGCTGGCCTTGGACGCGCGGGGCGGGGCGGGTCGGTTGCACTTGGCTCGGGTCGGTTTGCTTTGCTGAGCTGTCCGGGGTGTTCCTGTGCAGAGGGCGGGGGCCTGGAACCGGGGGCGGAATCGCAAAGCGCTGTCCCCTGAGTGGATCCCCCCCCCCGACCCCCAGTGCGCTGCTGTGGGTGCCGGGGGGGCTGACACTGAACTGCCCCTCCTGGGGGGGGGGAGCTTCCGCCGGCTCCGAGCCCCCAGGCCCCGTTGGCCGACCCGGGGCTGTGGCTCCAGGGGAGAAGGCGGCAGCCGCTGCCTCCTGCCGGTCCCTGGGCCGGCGCGTGTGCCGGACCGCGGCTCTGTCCCCAGCCCGAGCAGCCTCCTCGGCGGCCGTGGGGCCAGTGGCTGGAGCGCTGCGCTGGCAGACCTTGCTCTGCCCCTGGCCCTGCCAAGGGGACCTAGGGCAAATCGCTGCCCCTCTCCAGACTCCCCTTCCGGCCTTTGTCGCCCGGGCTGGAGCTCTCCCCTCCCCCGTGGGTCGCGTCCCAGACTGTGTTGCCAGAGGGGCGCCCCCACACAGTGGGGCAATGGTGTGGGACCCCCCGGTCTAGTCCGGCAGCAGCCTCGAGGGTGGGCCCTGATCTCCTTTAGGGGTGTGTCCCCCCCTGTGTCTCCCTCCACGTCCGAGGCCTGGCTGACCCCCGCTTGCTGCTTCCCCGCTTTGCCTCACAGCCTCTCTCCCCCTCCAGGTGACCGGAGACGCCTCCTCTCTGACCATGTGGGATCCCAACGCAGGTGAGGGGTGCTGGGCGCGCTGGCGGGGTTCTCCGCTGCTCCTCTGCCCTCCCCTCTGACGCTCACCTGCTCTTTGCCCCAGCGGGGCCCCTCCAAAGCGGCAGGTTCAGCGCTCGCCCGGCTCGGCTTGGCTGCTCCCTGGGAAATGAGCTGGGGGCTGGGGGCAGATTCGGCAGGACGCTGCAGAGCGCAAGGGGGAAGATTCCCATGACCCTCTGAGGAGCAGCCTCCGGCTGTGGAGTGAAACAGGACTAGCTGCCCAGGGCCGCGGGGATCCCCCCAAGGGCCGGGGGGGTCTCACGGTGAAAAGGCTGCTCTCCTAGCTGCACCAGGCCGTCACTCTGCCTCTGTCCGCTTGCCAGGAGCGTGTGTAACTCTCCCTGAGGGCTCCTGGGCCACCCTGGCGGCTGCAGCCGGTCACCCCAGTGCCATGGGAGGCAGGTTGGCTGGGGCTATAGAAAAGGCCCGGACTGTCGGCACCTGGAGGAGCGCGGTGGGTCGGGGAGGAGTCCGCCTGCCTTGGGAGAGTGGTGTTCTCGGAGGGGTCGAGGAGCTGGTGGCAAGAGGGGTCAGGCACTTCGAGAGGCAGGCGGACGTGGTCGGTTTTCACCGTGGCGAGAGGTGTAGCTAGCAGCCCCCCCGAGGGTCTGTGTTGTGTCCTGCTGGGAGCTGGAGAAAGGGGTGACTAAGGAGGCGGCCACGTTTGCAGAAACACTAAACGACTCTAGCTGGGCGAGTTCCGAGCGGTCCCAGGGATCCTGGGTTGCGCAGGTGAAATCCGAGGGCGGTCGATGCAAAGTCCAGGGGAACACACCACAGTCCCAGGGACGCGCGCAGGCTCACGGTAGCTCTCACCGCTCCAGAGGGAGCTGGAAGCCACTGGGGAGTTTTCTGCAGACTTCCGCTCAGCCGGCGGCTGTAGCCAAGCAGCAAGAGGCTGTTAGGAGCCATTAGGTAAGGGACAGATCATGAGACAGGAACTCTATCTTGGCCCCATGATAAACCCATCGTCCACCTGCCCCTTGTATCCTGCGTGCAATTCTGCATTGCCCCCTCTCGAAACCGATACCTTAGGGTGGGGAAAGCACGGAGAAGGGCAACCGAAATGATCAGGGGCTGGAGGAGCTCCCGTGCGAGGAGAGATTTCAACACCAGCGACTGTTTCGACAAGAGATGCGCAAGGAGGGAAGGGATGTAAAATCCTGACCGGTGCAGGGAAAGTGAATAAGGGAGTCTTATTTCCCCCTTCCCATAAGCCAAGAACTAGAGGCCTCCTGATGAAACTCAGGCAGCAGGTTCAAAGCAAACCAAAGGACAGAGCACTATGTACAAGGCACAGTCCACCCGTGGAACTCCTCGCCGGGGGATGTTGTGAGGCCCAAAGGATGAGTGGGCTCCAGAAGGAGCAAGAGGTTCACGGAGGAGGGGCTATTACCCACCCTGATTGGGGCCGCACCCTGTGCTCTGCATGTCCCCAGTGTCCGGCAGCCAGGATTGACTGGGGACGGGTCCTTGATAAACGTCTCTGCTCTGTTCATTCTCTGAGCAGTGCAGGGCGCTGGCGGCTGCCGGCAGACAGGGTCTGGGGCCAGCTAGCCCGTCTGGCTGCTCTTGTGCCTGCCTCCCACTAGCGTCAGACACGTGCAGAGATTGGCGTCGTCTAAGCCAGCGGGGCTGCTTCTGGCCCCCATGGGCATCGCTGCCCTCCAGATGGAGGCACGAGGGGACCCTGCCAGGCAGCAGAGGGGGGCAGGCAAAGCCAGGGAGCAGGAGCCAAAGCTGTGAGGCTCGGTGCTGCCCTCTGGGCTGGCGTGGGGGAGGGCAGTTGGCTGGGTTGGGAGCAGGGCAGCACGGGGGAGGGGGTGTCTCCTCTCCGGCTGGCTGTGACTCTGGTGTATTCTTCTTCCAGGACACCCTGGTGCCTACTCCGGAGCCGCCTATCCCCCCAACCCCACCTACCCTCCTGGCACCAACCCTGCCTTCCCCCCCCCGGGGAACCCTGCCTTCCCCCCGGGCACCGTGCCCCCCGGCACCTATCCCATCCCCCCAGCGGGGGTTCCAGGGCAGCCGGCCTACCCCCCTGGGCACCCCATTCAGCCCCTGTGCCCTGGCCAGCCGCCTGGCTACCCTCTGGGCCCCTACCCCCCGCCTGCTCCTGGCATGCCCGGGGGGATGGGTGTTAACCCCCTGATGCCCGGGACCATCCCCCGTCGGGACCCACGGGCTGGACAAGAAGGCGGCGAAGAAGATGAGGAAGAAGATGAAGAAGGCTCACAAGCAGCACAAGCAGCACAAGCAGGGGAAGGTCAGTGGGGGGACGGCGGGGCTCTGGCCTGGTTGCGCGCGGGGGAGGGGCTGGGTGTTTTCTCAGCCCCTGCGCGAGGGTCCTTCCCCCTGGCCCCTTGGGCCGTTGGGGTCCCTGAGCCGGGCCAGGGGCTGTGGCTCCTTCCGCCTCCTGGCTGCTGGTTTGGGTTCGGCCTGTGCCGCTGGCTTGGGGGGTCTTGGCCGGGGGAGGGGCAGAGCCGTCAGGGGAACTCCTCTGGGGGGCGGGGGCAGTCCCCGGGACGCGGCGTGTGGCGGGGTGGGGTTGGCAGCAACCCCAGGGCCCCTGGGACTTGGGGCTTTGGCAGGGGGTTCCCTGTGGGTGGGGCGGAGCCCTGTTTCCATGGCAGCAGTTCAGGACCCTGTTAGCAGGGTGCCCCCTTCCTCTCTACTCCCAGCCATCCACCAGCCCCACGCCTCACGCCTGGGGCCCCGCGCCTCACGGTTTCTCTCCCCTTCCTGCAGCATTCCTCCTCCTCCTCCTCCTCCAGCAGCAGCGACTGACCGAGGCGTCCCCCCGCCCTCCAGCCACGCGCGCTTCCTGCAGACCGACCGGACAGCCATCTTCCCCTGCTGCAGCCCCGCCCTGGGCAACGGGCCGGGCGCCAGCCACCTCCCCATGTAACCGAGCTAGGGTCAGAGGCTAAAGTCCCCAGGACAGACAGTGGCCCAGAAGAGGGAGCGGGTGAGCCATGCAGTAATCTGGATGTCACTGGCTGGGCGAGGAGCGATTCAGGCCCGTTGGGGGCCGGCACTAGCCGCTTGCTCCCTCCTGGGTGTCCTGGCTCCTTCTGCCGGCGGCCGACTGGCCGAGAGGCAGGTTTGTTCCCAAGGGCCTGAGGAATGTGGCATCCGAATGACTTTGGAGAAACCTGCCGCCGGTTGCCTGGTCTCTGTGGGGGCTGCCGCGGGAGGTCGCCTGTCTGGAAACCAAGCGCCGCTCGGGACGCCGGGGACCACTCGAATAGACCCGCTCGGGGATCACGCGAGAAGAGTTTTAAACTTGATTTGCGGGAGAGATTTCTGCCCTGCCCCCTCAGAAGGGTTTGGAGGGAAAGGGTGGGGGTGGGGCTCGGTATGCCAAGAGCAGGAGGTGCTGGGGCTGCCCAAATGCAGCCTGGCTGTCCCTGTGTAAAACAGAACAGAAGGCAGCTAGCCCTAATGGGTAGCTGTGGGAGACTACAAGTCCCAGCATGCCATGCTCCCATGGGCGGGAGCATGGCCTTCTGGGATCTGTAGTCCCATGCGGAGGAAGGCGGCTCGGGGCTGTCTCTGGTGCCCAAGGTCTGCACTAGGGCTCGGTGCACGTGGGCCCAGCGGGGATCAGGACGAGCCGTGTTGCATGGTGCCCCCGCGTGCTCCCGTTGTCTCCTCTGCCTGCTCCGGTCTTGTCTGCTCATCGCTCCTCCAATAAAGGCTTTTGGGGTTTCATGCTGAACTGCTGCAGTCAGTGAATCGGAGATGCTGGGGTGCAGCACCCGCTGCCCCCGTCCCCACACCGGCCTCGGGGGGCGCCAGCTTGGAATTGCGCAGCGAACCCGCTGGGCAGCGCATGTGCCCAGGCCCCCCCGGGCCCTCGCAGCCCCTGCCTAAGGAGGCCTGACTCTGCAGCTGCTTCTGCTTTCAGCTGTGGGGCGCTCTGGTCCCCCAACATGGCAGCAGTCTCCTCCGCGTCCGATTCAGCTTCCCGCCACGTCTCTGGTTGCCTCCCAGCAGGCTGTGGGGCGGCGTGCCAGGCCGGAGCTGTGAGCGAGTGAGACCCCAGCCTGCCCTGGATCACGTGCAGAACAGAGGGATGGTCCCTGCCTTACATAAGAACAGCCACACTGGGTCAGACCAACGGTCCATCCAGCCCAGTGTCCTGTCTGCCAACAGTGGCCAGTGCCAGATGCCCCAGAGGGAGGGATCACAACAGGTAATCCTCACGTGATCCCTCTCCTGTCACCCACCTCCAGACAAACAGAGGCCAGGGACACCATCCCTACCCATCCTGGCTAATAGCCATTGATTCACCTAACCTCCTGAATCTATCTAGCTCTTTCTTGAACCCTGTTAAAGTTCTAGCCTTCACTGCAACCTCTGGCAAGGAGTTCTGCAGGTTCCTTAGTGGCTTACACTAATGGTCCTCAACCCAGGGGCACTCGTATCTCTGGGAGTATGCAGAGGGGGCACTTGTACCTCTGGGGGTAGGCACAGGTCTTCTGGAAGGTACATCAACTCCTCTTTTTGCAACAGGCTGCATAGAAAGCAGGGTTGATCCTGCTCTGGGTAGTGAGCTGGACTCCATGCCTCCTGAGGTCTCTGCCAGCCCTGGGATTCTATGAAAAAGCACTAGCAAAGTCGGTACAAACTCAAGTCTTATACAGACCACAACTTGTTTCTACTGCTGTATACACTGCGCACCGAACTGGAAGTGCCATATTGATTTTCCAATTGCTTTATAATTAGAAGGTGAAAATGCCAAAAGAAGCAACGTTTCAGCAGTTGTGCGGCTGGGACACTTGTGTGGCTGGTTTGCAAGCCAGTCCTTGTTAAGCGAGGTGACAATTGGGGGTCTGCAAGACAAGTGGGAAGGGTGTGCAGTGGTTTGGAAAGGTTGAGAGCCACCGGGTTAGACTTAGGAATAGGGATGTAAAACCCTGGTTAATCAGTTAACTGCTTAACCAGGGATGGGGGGGCTGTTCCAGCTGGACTGGAGTGATTTCCCCGCCCACAGCATGGTGTGGTAGGCAGCCCGGCTGGGCCGCTGGCTAACCGCAACTAGTCAGCATCAGCCAGCTAGGGTGGTGCTTACGGGTGAACCATTCGCATCCCTACTTAGAAATGAGATGGCAAATAAACCGTCCAAGGGCTTCGTGAAACCTCCTGGTGGTTGCCAGCCATTGGCTCCGCTGCACCTCGGGGCCTGCTGCAGCGAACGCTGAGCATCGGTCCCAGCCCCTTGCTGGGTATTTTAATCCTTCTCCCACGCATCAGCATTGGGCTCTGGCTGGGCTCTGCTCTGCGCCTAACCTTGAGCTCAGCCGAGCTGCGCCGCCCCTGTGTTTGGGGGGGTATCTCCACGTGGCCTGTTGTTAACCCGACCTGCCCCCGGGCTAGACGCAGCCAGACTGACGGATTCCTGCCGGCGCCGGCGCCTATGCCACGCCCTTCGTTCCCGACACAACTGTAACCGACGGCACCCGGGCCTTGCGCGGATCGTCGCTGTCCGGGGGACGCAGACCCTGGATTGGTAGATGGGGACCAACTTGCCCCCCATTGCTCCCCAGGCTCGCTGGTGACATCTGCCAACGCAGCTGCTGGTCTTGCTCCAGGTCCTTCTGGATGGCACGCTCCATAAGAACAGCCCCTGCGGCTGACCCCCTTGCTGTGCTTCCCAAATAGCCCTAGCAGGAGTGGGGAGGGTCGGTTCTCGGCTCCCTGCTCTTCTCAGGATTGGCCCTCGGGGCTGTGTGGCTGTGCATGTGTCGGACTCCTGCCACGCGTCTGTTTCAAGCACCCGGCATCCTTCTGCAACGATGGCTTTTAAAAGGGAGACTTGTCCCGCCTCTCCTGTGCCATGGCACCAGGCGCCGGCCGCTGGGGCAGGGAACCCCCTTTGCTGGGGCCCCGGCAGCACCCGCGTCCGGGTGCATCTCGCAGGCTGAGCGTGGGCCGGGGGGCCGCAGACCTGGGCAGTACCCTGGCCTCCCTGAGGCTGTGCTGAAGGTGCTGGCGCGGGCAGTGGGGTAGATGACTCTGCCTGTGGGGAACCAGCCCTGCACTAAGGATGTGAGCAGGGTACCGAACGCATCACCCTTACAGGTAACCGGTTAACCAGCGGCACGGCTGGGCTGCAGCAGCCCCTGCCCACAGGATCCCGGTTAAGCGGTTAAACCTTTAACAGGTTGAGCGATGGAACGGGATTCACGTGGCACCCGGTGTCGCTGCTTCCTACGCGGGTGGAAGGGGCTTTCCCTTGGATGCCGGCGGCTCCCCTCCAATGTTCCCCCTCACGTTTTCCCATCTTGGAGCGGAATAAGTTTTGTTCTGCGCACTGAGGCGTGTGCGGATGTGCACCCCCAGTAGAGACACAGGCTGCCGGCTGGGGGTGCTGCTAATCAGCAGGGGGGCATTGGAATCTCTCCTGGGCGGCCACCCAAGCGCCCCGCTTGCAGGGAACCCTGCTCCTCCCTGGGCGGCAGTGGCTGGGTCAACCAACATGTTCTCCTGCCCCGTCTGCAGCGCTCCCGAGCTCCGAGCCAAGGTCTGCGGGCGGAGCGGCCTGAGAGCCAGCCGAGTCAGGGCAGTGTAAGGGCCCAGCCGCTGTCCCTCTGCCGCTCCTACTCCTACGGACCTTTGTGACGTCTGGGCTCCTCTCTCAGCAGCTGAGTAACCCGGCCCTGACTCTTCCTGGGCAGCTGGCTGCAGGGGGCCTGGCCAGAGGGGAGATGCCCGGCCTGGGATCCCAGCCTCGCGTGTGACGACTCTGCGCTCCGGCCAGCGCCGCTCTTGCTGGGGTACACGGATAAGAACGTCACTGGGGGGATTCTGGTGTGGAACCGGAGCGCCGGCCAAAGACGCCAGGTGTGACCAGTTTTACGGGGCTGCCAGCCAGTGTTCCCTGGAAGCCGGCCGCTCGTGCGGCCGCTCAGGAGAGGTTCAGATGCCGCCCAGCTGTTTAGCAGAGCACCTGCAGCCAGGTGTTTTGTTCCTGGTGGTGGTGCACATCCACACATGCCTTGGTGCACGTAAGAATTATTCCGCACGCGGGTGGAAAAGTTTAGCGGGAACGTTGCTGCGAGCGCTGAGGAACGGCTTTGCTGGTTTGGCCCTCGCGCCGTTGTTCTCCCTGCTCATTGATTCTAGCAGGCACATCTGGCTATTGGGGGCGCTGGGGGTGCCAGCCCTTCCGCCCAGCTGCCCGGCTTGTGCTGGGCGATGGGGGCAGGCGAGAAGGTTGCGTGGCTGAGACGCCAGCCTGCAGGAGCGGAGACATGGCTCCAAACCTCGGGTCTCCCGTGTGTGACTTGGCGCGAATTGCACCACGTCTCGTCTTCCCCGCTAAACCCACGATGGCAACACTTCCGCTTCCCGCGGGCGTGGCCCGTCTCCGCTCCGACGGGAAGCCTTTGGGGGCAGGGCCTGGGGGCGTAACCGGTTAACCAGAGGCCTGGCCCAGCCTGGGCAGAGCAGCCGTCGCCCGCGGGACCCCGCTTAAGCAGCCTTTGACCAGTGACATCCCTAGCAGGGGCTGGGTGTTGGCGCCCGTGGCCCATTGTCTCCCCTGTGCTGGAGGGGCGGCCCCTGCCTGGTTATTCTGCTGCAGCTGGACTAGTCAATGCCCGTGTGGCCACACCCCATGTCTGGGCTCCAATTGCTGCTGCAGCTTCTGGGACGGGTGGGGAACCCACGGCCTGGGGGCTGCTTCCCTGGATCCAGCCCATAAGGCTCAGGGCTCCCCCCCAGCATCAGGGAGCCTTAGAACCCCCCATGGGGCTGGAGCAGCACCGGCTCCCCACTGGGGGGGGGGAGCCCCGAGCTTTGTGGGCCGGAGTCAGGCGAGCTGAGACCAGGTCCGGCCCACGGGCTCTGCCCAGGGGGTGGAGGAAGCAGACCCCTCCCCATGGCTGGGAAAACAGCAAGTTCAGCAAAAAACTGCCAGGAAGCTTTTCCACTGATCTGATTGGCCTGCACCTTCCCTCCAGTCCAACCCTCTCCTGCACCCCCCATGGCCCCCCAACTCACTCCTGCACCTCCCTAGCCCCCCAACCTGCTCCTGGAACCCCCAACCCTCTCCTGCACCCCATGGCCCACCAACTCACTCCTGCACCTCCCTAGCCCCCCCAACCTGCTCCTGGAACCCCAACCCTCTCCTGCACCCCCATGGCCCGCCAACTCACTCCTGCACCCCCTAGCCCTCCAACCTGCTCCTGGAACCCCAACCCTCTCCTGCACCCACCATGGCCCTCCAACTCACTCCTGCACCTCCTGGAACCCCCAACCCTCTCCTGCACCCCCATGGCCCTCCAACTCACTCCTGCACCTCCCTAGCCCCCAACCTGCTCCTGCACCCCCCAAGCTGCTTCCTGGCAGGCCCCTCCCACTCATTTTGTGTTTCTCACTTTTGGGCAGCCCCCGACTGATTTTTCTTTGGTTCCCCCACCCCCGTTCTAGGGGTTAATACAATAGAAATAAGGACCAGCTCAGGGGCCCTCCCCAGCCCTGGAGCCCATGCTTGGCATGTCCATGTAAAAAGCAGAGAGCACTGTAATGGGAGCAGGGGGGAGGAGTTGGGGGCACAGGTGACGTCCCCCCACTAGGGAAGGGAGGTTTAAAGGCAGTGGCCCCACAGGTTGGGTGCCTGGCTGGGTTCTTCCGTTCGGAGCTGGAGGAGAAATGGCCTGACCCAGGTCTGTCCTGCTTGTCCACAAAGGCTCTTTCCCTGGACTCTATAGAAAGAAACCGCAGCAGCGGCTGCCTTGTGCCCAGCGCCGGCTGCGGCTGTGCCCCCAGGAGCTCCGGCATTAGGCATTGAGTGGCTGCATCCCATTTTCTGGGTGACTTGGGACTGCTGGCCCAGGGGCTAAGGGAATTAGGCCCTTCAATATCCCAGGAGCCTAACTCTCATTAGCATTCCGAGAGATTTAGACTCCTTGGACGCTTTGGCAAACAGGACCAGGCCACCGAGGTCGGGTAAAGCCGGATTTGTAAGGGTGCTAGGTACTGCGTGCCGGGATTTTCAAAATCGCTTAGAGCCCCAGCACCCTGTGGTGCCTTTGAAAATGCCCCATGGTGTTTAGATTCCTTTAGAAAGCTGGCCCTTAGGCATTGCCACTCTGAGTGGCAGGAAAACTGCCCCAGCCCACGCCGGTCAAAAAGCCTACTCAGACAACTGCAAACCAGTGGTGAGCTGGGGGGTTTGCCTGTGTGCATCACGAGACCGAGCGGGGTTTGTGCCAAAATGCCATCCCGCTGACCACAGAGCCGAAATGCCGTTGCGCTGGCCACAGGGCACAGTCCCAGGAGGGAAAGAATGGTGAGCTGCAGCTGTGTGAAAAGTGCCACCTGACTCACGTTGCTTATTTACTGCTAGCTGGGCCACGGTGGGGACCCCGGCCTAATCCTGCTCAGACTTTGCCTTGGGCAGTAGCTTCAGTCTTCTCCATTTACCTGGCTCCACAGAGAGGCTTAATTGCTCCTTCCAGTTAGCTAGAAGGAAGGGTGGGCATGAGCTTTAAAGAGATCCAGGAGTGTCTGTGGATCAAAGCCCTGCTTGATCGCAGCTGTGAACACACTCCAGGACTTCTCCCTGGTGGTTTCATGGGGCGGGGTTAGTGGGCAGAGCAATCCTATGTTACCAGTAGAAGGGAACACACGTCTGAAGCAGAAATAAACAAGCAGAAAGCTGAAACACGACATACGCAATCATGCACCTGGTGACAGCTACGCGGTAATTCTACACTATGAGACACAACTGCCTTCCAGTTCTTTGTTACCACGATTTGGGAGTTCCCTGCTAGTCTTTTAAGCTTTCCCAGGCTTCCCCCTCCTATCCCTTCTGCACCGCATCCTTCCATTCTCCCAGGAAAATAGCATGAAACCATTTCTACTCGTTAGATTATACAGTAATGGTGTTCTGACCTTCTAGCCACGGCTGTGCCTTCAAAGTTACTACCCGTGCAGGCAAGTGTACATTAGATAAGACTATTTTGATACATTAAACGTATGTAATTGAGCGAAGCCTGAAGAAAGTCATCGCAGGACACTTAAGAAACCTTCTGAAGTAACCTCAGAACCATTATCAACTGTCTCTGAGAACCCACAGAGAAAGGGAGAGATACCAGTGAACTGGAGACAGGTGCGCAGAGCCTCCATCTGTAAAAGTGGGAACAAAGAAACCCTGGGGAATTCCAGGCCACTCAGCCTAAGTTTGATACCTGGAGTGATACAAGAACAAATGATTACAAATCCATATTTAAACCTCAAGGAGAGATTATAGTGATAAATAGTCAGGAACAAATAATGCAAAACCCACCTAATTTAACTTCCTTGACGAGCTACTGGCCTAGTGGGTGAGGGGGAAGCACACTCCCCCCTCACGCACACTGCTGCATGATATTTTCTCAAGCAAAGGAGGGAAATGTGGTCTGGATGAAATTACTACCAAGGAGGTGCACAACTGGTTGAAAGCCTGACCTCAAAGAGCCATTATCAATGGTTCCCTGTCAAACTGGAGGGACGTGACTACGGGGGGTCGTGCAGGTCTTTCCTGGACCCAGCCCTGTTGATGCCTGGGATACTGGAGTGGAGAATATTCAGAAGGACCGTGACAAACTGGAGAATGGGTCTGAAATCAACAAAATGAAATGTATTTTAAGACAAGCACTGAGTACCATGCTTAGGAAGGAAAATCGAATGCATAGCTACAAACCGGCTGCAGGGCTGAAAAAGATTCTCGGGATTATAGTGCATCACAAATGGAATGAGTTAATATGATGCGGTTGCAAAAAAGGCTAATATTCTGGGGTGCATGAACAGGAGTGTCATGTATAAGACATGGGGGGTAATTGTGCCTCTCCGCTTAGCATGGGCAATGCCTCAGCAGGGGAACTGTGTTCAATTGTGGGTGACACACCTTAAAAAAGATGTGGACAGAGGAGGGTTACAAAATGTGTGAGGACAGATTAAAAACAGTGGCAGTGTTTTGCCTTGGGCAGATTTACAGGGGTCCTGATAACACTTTTTGCATGAGTTAGGGCTGTTCTAGGAGGTTCTCCACATCCACCGAAGTTAGGACAAGAAGTAAACAGGCAAATCTGCACCAAGAGAGATTCAGGTTAAATGTTAGGAAACAATATCTACCTATAAGGATAATTAAGCTCCTTGGAGGGAGGTTGTGGAATCCCCCACACTGAAGGCTTTTAAGCACAGACCTACATTTCTGGATTCTATAACAGGAAAGGCACGGAAGGGTTTCTGTTCTTGTTTTCCATATACCGCCTACATACAGCTTCAAAACCGAAGGAAATTCCCCCTGCAGAAAACCAGTTAAAAACCAGTTCAACTTGCTTAAAGGCATCACACGCCCTAAAATCAGAGAACGATCCAGTGAAGAGACAGGTGATTTTCAAGGGCTCATCTACACCAGAAAGTTGGCATCGTATATCGGTGTATGATTTGTCTGCTGATGTAGCTCATTTCAGTGTGGGGCGCAAAATGAGCCACACCTGTATTAATGTGCCCCCTAATTTTTATCATGCGGGCGTGGAACAAATTTTATGTGCACTGAGGTGTGTGTGGCTGTGCACCACCAATAGAAACACATATGGCTGGCTGTGGGGGCTCTGCTAATCAGCTGGGCATAATTTCAGTCTCTCCTGCACAGTCACCAAAGTGCTCAGCTGACAGGGAACACTGTCCAGTATAAGGCCCCTTTGTACTGGTATATAAACATGTCCCCACTAAGGGTTGTACTGACATTATTGGTAACAAAATCATAGCCTGAACCAACACGCTCACACCGATATAAAAACCATGTGCACACCAGGGCTTAGTTAAAACATACCAACACCCCACTTCAGACTCTATGCGAATGAGGCTTATGTGTCTGTACAGCACCTGGCGCAATGGGTCCTGATCTCAACTGAGATCTGCTGGCAAACGCAAACATGCAGCAGTGAGAACGGTTCAGCTAATTTTAACAAACCTTAAGTCTCACATGTCACATTGGCTGGTAAACTCCACCTCTCTATCAACGAGACCCCTCTAGTTCTCCCACCAGGAAAACCAGTGTGTTTCAACTATCCTGATTTAGTTACAGCAACAAAGCCCCCCCAGAGGCCTGGACTACGTTTAACAGTTAGATTGACGGAGCTACAATGGTTGGGGGGTGAAAAAGCGACACCTCTCAGCACAGTTGCTCTGCAGACATAGATGCAGCTAAGTCAGAAGAACGCTTTCGCCAATGAGACCACTTAATTCAGGGACATAGCCTAGTGTTGTCTACACTAGGGGCTACCTTGGCTTGGCTCCATTGTTTGGGGATGGGTGGATTTTTCACACCCCTGAGCAACATGGCTGGTCTGCTTCACTTTTGACTGTACATATGGCCTATGCCTATCTTGAGAGCAGACACGCTGCAAAATAACAGTCCAGCTGCACTGAGGGATCACGCCAGCAGCTGTAGCCTCCAGGAGTTTAGGAGCCGAAATAGTGTTGAGGATGTGTGATCGGCCTAGCCCAGCGCATCAAGGATTCGCTCCTGAACAGAGCCTTTGGGGTCACTAAATTGGAGGGGGCTGCTATAGTGCAGGCCTGGCGAGCCCATCACGGCTTCTTCATTCATCCTCCCTCCTCTGCCCTTCCCCCCCGTCTTCTGCCCCTGCCCCTCCTCCCTTCTGCTCCCACCTCTGCCCCTCCCCTTCTGCTCCCACCTCTGCCTCTCCCCGCCTTCTGCCCCTGCCCCATCTCCCTTCTGCTCCCACCTCTGCCTCTCCCGCCTTCTGCCCCTGCCCCCTCCTCCCTTCTGCTCCCACCTCTGCCTCTCCCTTGTCTTCTGCCCCTGCCCCTCCTCCCTTCTGCTCCCACCTCTGCCTCTCCCTTGTCTTCTGCCCTGCCCCTCCCCCCCTTCTGCTCCCACCTCTGCCTCTCCCCGTCTTCTGCCCCTGCCCCATCTCCCTTCTGCTCCCACCTCTGCCTCTCCCCGTCTTCTGCCCCTGCCCCTCCTCCCTTCTGCTCCCACCTCTGCCTCTCCCCGTCTTCTGCCCCTGCCCCTCCTCCCTTCTGCTCCCACCTCTGCCTCCCCTTGTCTTCTGCCCTGCCCCTCCTCCTCCCTTCTGCTCCCACCCCCCCTCCTTGTCTTCTGCCCCTGCCCCTCCTCCCATCTCTGCCTCTCCCGTCTTCTGCCCTGCCCCATCTCCCTTCTGCTCCCACCTCTGCCTCTCCCCCCTGTCTTCTGCCCCTGCCCCTCCTCCCTTCTGCTCCCACCTCTGCCCCCTCCCCTGCCTCTTCTGCCCCTCCTCCGCTCCCTCCCCAGTCTTCTGCCCTGCCCCTCCTCCCTTCTGCCCCCACCTCTGCCTCTTTTGCCCTCCTCCTCTGTCTTCTGCCCCTGCCCCTGCCTCCTCCCTTCTGCTCCCACCTCTGCCCCTCCCCATCTTTGCCCCTCTGCCCCTTCTTTGCCCCTGTCCCGCCCTCCCTTCTGCTCCCACCTCTGCCCCTCCCCATCTTCTGCCCCTGCCCCTCCCCTCTGCCCCTTCTTTGCCCCCGTCTTCTGCCCCTCCTCCCTTCTGCTCCCACCTCTGCCCCTTCTTTTGCCCCTCCCTCTATCTCCTGCCCCTCCCCTGCCCCCCACTGCGCCCCTCCCCGTGCCTCCACTAGCTCGCTCCCTCTCCCCGCCCCCACCCCTTCGCCCATTGTCCCCATCCCCACGCAGCCGCGGCCGGGAGGAGCGCGGGCGCGCAGCCTGCAGGTGGCGCCAGAGCCCGGCGCCCGCCCCGTGTCGCGCGCGACGCTCTACCCGCGGGGCGCCCGCCGGCCGCCTCTGCCCGCTCGCTGGTGAGCTGGCAGCGGACGCTCTGGCCCCCGCGCGTCTCTATGGTGCGGCGGGGTCCGCTTCCGGGTCAGGGCGGGGTTGAAATCGCCCCGCTCTTCGCCTCCCCCTCCCAGACCCGCCGAGGCCGCCGCAGCAGGAGCAGCAGCCGCAGCCCCTCCGCCCTCCTCCCGCCGCCGCCTCCCGCCCGCCCGTCCCGGCTCTCTCCCCGCCTCCTCCTCCCCGCCGAGGGGCCCTCCTCCCTCCGCCCGCCCCGGAGACCCCGTCGCCCGCCCTCCCTCCTCCCGCTCCCCCTCCCCGTCCCGCCGCCTCCGGAGCGGCCCATCGGCCGGGCGCTCGGCCCCCGCCGCCCCCGCGCCGCCAGGTAAGGGCCCCGCCCGCCGATCCCCGGCCTCGCGTAGCGCCGCGCCCCGCCCACCCCTGCGCGCGGCCGGCCGCCGCCGCCACGCCAGCCCGAGGCCTCGCGCGGCCTAGCGCGGCCTAGTCGGAGCGAGCGCGCGGGCGGGGAGGGGAGGGGCCGCGCGGCGGCGGCTGCTGCGCACCAAGGCGGCGGCCGGAGGAGCAGGCCGCGGGGCGGCGACGCTGCGTCACATGGCGGGGGCCGCGGGGGCTGCCTGGTTGGCGGGCAGGGCGCGCGGCGCGGAGGGGCGCCAGCCCCGGGCGGGGCTGTCTGGCGGGCAGCGATGGCCCCGGGCGGGGGGGGGGTGTGCCTCCCCCGCCGCGGCGCTGGAGCAGCTCGCGCGATCGGCCGCGGCCCCCGAGGGTTCGTCGCCAGGGCTGTTGGGTTGCTAACTACTCGCACCCCGAGCCGGCCTGGACGGGAGGCGGCGCCAGCCCCCGGGAGCGGCGTTAACGCGCAGTGTAGCGAACTTCGGGGGAGGCGGGGTGGGGCCCATCATGAGGCAGTCGCGAGGCTGCTGGGGGCGAGGAAATTCCCCATCATTAAAATTACGATTTACACTCTGGCTCCTGTACCAGTAATGGAGACATCCCTACTGACTGCAGTAGCCCTGCCTCACCAAATTCTACCCGTGCCAACATAGAAGTTTGCTAAAAACAGCTGTTTTGATCAGGTGTTTAATTTTGGATAATCTACATTTCATCAGTCAAAATTTAATCTTTTGGTTTAGAAACCGCTGTAGTGGGGAGAAAAAAAAATGTAAAAATCACCTGGTGAGAGATACTATGTTAATTTGTGTGAAATGGGTGGAAACTTGCTAATCTAGCTAGTAGAAGAGTGGGTTAAATTTCTAATGGTAGCAATGACAAATGGTTCTTGTATAGTCTTCTATAAACTGGGAATAAGTGTCGTCATCTGGACTCAGCAGGGACTGTAAATAAGAACTGAGTTCTGTTCTTCGCCACAGACTTGAAGACCATCTTGTTCTCTGGAGTCCCCCTCCCCCACTAGAACATAGTTCTGGCCTACTTTAGAAGGGTCTCATGGAGATTTATATGTACGTGGTGTCTGGAAAATACAGCCCACAAAACACTTGTATTGGGTCCATAATAGCACCAACAGCACCTCCTTTTTCCTAGGAGTCTGCTTTCATGGAGCATTAGCCTGGAAATAAGGCTGCTGTAGAGCCCATTTGGCAAGTTTTGATTTGGGGCTGTAGGTCACAACTCTGTCAGTTTGAGTTTAGATTAGCTCTTATGTTGGAAGTTGCTGTAGTTAAACTTCAGTGCCACTGCCTTGCCACCTTGCAGGCTTATCTACACAACTTACATCAGTTAACTTAAACTAATTTTAGTTAAGCCAAGAGTTAAACTAACTGGGGCAAACCCTTCCTGGTGGGCTATATTTTATTAGTATGTAATCTAGTTTATCAGTGTTTGATTTTTAAAGTTGATTTTAGTTAACCTTGGGGGCTGTTTGCCTACAAAGATATTCTGGAATAGCTATTTATAGGAGTAAGTGTTTTTGCTCCTGTCTAGCTTAATCCATTGCACTCAACAGGAATAAAATGTTCTTATTCTAGAATTAGAATGTCCATGCATGAATTTATTTTAGCGTAGCTGTTGCACTTTAAATTCTTACCCTACCCTCATCAAAATTCTCTTAAGTATGGAGAAGCCCTTAAACTGGTACAAACTGTGTACAAAGCCTTTTGCCCTGAAGGGCGGGGAGAGGAGGAGAATGGACACCGACCTCATCCACTGGAGCTATTAGCAGGCACTGTGGGAGGGAGCTGGAGAATGGAAAGTGACAACTGATCTCTTTACAACCTTTGGTTTTGGCATTCACGGGGTGGGGAGCTTAGTTTAGTTGCTCAATACAGTTGGTTCAGCAGATCTGCTCCAGCAACTGTCTCATGTAAGAATTAACACTTGAAACCATCCAAGCATACTACACACTAGTCTCTACTGTACAAATAAATGCATGCAAGTTGAGTGCCAATGATTTACAATTGTAAATCTACTCAAATCTGTTCTGACAGCTTGTCAATGCCACTCAGTTAAGAGACTATCCGCTACTCTTCTTAGATTGAGCTAACCCTGCCGGAGGAATAATAATGCAGAGTGGTTTCACTATTTGGGGTACATTGTAAGCTATGTAAAAAGTGTGGGTCATTAAATGTTTGTCTGCAGCAAATAATAAAAAAAAGGATGAAATGGGTGCTTTCAGCGCATGTAATGAGACCTCCTTTCTTCTATTATAGTTTCTATCCCCCAGCGACCAAAGATTTGACCCCTGACAAAGCCTGACTCGTCAGAACACAGTTCAAGATGGACACCGGTGTTATTGAAGGTGGTTTAAATGTCACACTTACCATTCGACTACTTATGCATGGAAAGGTACCTGCCATATCCTCTTGTTATGCCTCTGGTGAAACTGGGTTGTAGCAAATACCTTGGAAACACTTTTTATCTGATCAGATCAGTTGTTCGTAGGAGCCTTTTGAAACCCAAGGGGAGTTGAGTAATTTAAATTTAGCCAGCCCTAATGTTGCTTTGAAATAGTTCATCATTAGAAGCCATTATCATCTTGATGTTGGGAACTTCTTGGCATGTGGCCTGTTGATGGTAAAAGGATACCTTGTGACCATTAGAGCAGAGTTTTTGAAATCTCAGTATCAGTAAAGAAACTAGCAGAACTTAGGTGATGTGGATCTGTTTTATAAACTCACAAGGTACCCGATGTAAACACTTTGCGTATTGGGAAGGGGGTGAGCTACAAGCACTATGTATTGCTATAAATTTATTTTCATTTTATACTGAGACTCCTAGCCCACAAAATCGTAAGGGGGCCATTATGTTAATCTAGTCTGACCTCCTGTATGATATAGGCCATAGAGCTTTTCCCAAGGTAATTCCTAGAGCAGATCTGTTTGAAACCTAATCTCCACTTAAAAATTGCTGGTGATGGAGCAGCCCCCTGCCAGTTAATCTTCTCCAGCCCGGGGCAAGGGGGAAAGCATTCCAGCCCAGTGGGGCTGAAGTGTGTTGTCGTCCTCCTCTTCCCCTTCTCTCCCTCCTCCCCCTCTTCCCGTTTAATCAGCTAACTGGTTAAACATAAGGTTAAACCTGTTTAACTGGGATTTTACATCCCTAGTGATTAGATACGAGAGCTGGATAGAACAGAGTATCAAATTGAAGACTAAATTGTTAAGCTTAACACTGATCTTGATCAGTAAGGGAAAACTTATGCCATTAGGTTGTACCCATGCTGTCTCAGAAACCATGTCCTCTAATCTTTGAGAACATTCATTGATGCTTTTCTTCCCATTGCAGGAGGTTGGGAGCATCATTGGGAAGGTAAAGTACTAAAGTTACTTCTTGATTTTTAGTTCATTCTTTAGCCAGTCAGTTCAGTAACACTAACTGTCCATCTCTCTTATCCCCTATAGAAAGGAGAATCTGTGAAGAAGATGCGCGAGGAGGTAGGTTCTGGGGAGCAGGTGGCCATGAACTGGTCTCTCAAATCAGTTGAGAAGTTTGGGTGAAATAGAACCAGATCTTGGGGTGGGGGGGAGGGGCCTTGTAGGCAGTATAATTCATCAGTTGCACTTGTATTGGTAGCAAACAACAAGCTCATTGTGGGCTGAAAGGCTTCTGGGAAATGTAGTTCTTTTGGCCAATCTCAGCAGTGATCTAGCCATAGGAATTAAGATGGCTGCCCAAAAGAACAGAGAATGCAAGTGAGGGCTGGATTTCATGGTAGTATTTATGATGTAGTGGCATTTAGGAGGTCCCATTGTGCTGGCTACTCCACAGTTAATGAGATTTGTTGTAATACTACCCACTGCCCTGCCAGTCCAGTTGGGAATTGTGTGTCAGTCCCTTAGTGTAGCACCTCTGCTTTTGCTTTCTTCCTCTAGAGTGGGGCCCGCATTAACATCTCGGAAGGGAACTGCCCAGAACGGATCATCACTCTTGCTGGACCGACCAATGCCATCTTCAAAGCATTTGCTATGATCATTGACAAACTGGAAGAGGTGCATGTCTTTTCACTGGTCTTTAGTTCAAAAGTGGGCCCTGGGAATGATCAGGAAGCTGCCTTCTTGCTTTTATGCTGTCTGGAGTAAGACTAAGACTAAGACTAAAACCAAAACCAGACACTGCTGTGGCCAGCCAGAGTTGCTGCAGTCTCAGGGTGTCTGGAACACTTGGGCTGAATCGGATGCGGCGTAGCTGAGGTGAAGTCTGGCGTGGGGAATGATGTATCCCTGCTGTGGTGATGCATGGCAAGAGGGAGGCATGGTTCATCTGAGGGTTGCCTCGTCAGCTCCTGGCACAGGCTGCCCTGACTCGCAGCTTTGGTGCACTTGGCCCGTTCTAGGGTGCAGAATTGCAAAGGTGTGTAAACATGCCCCATCTCCAAAATCCCCAGCGTGAGCTGCTGGAGTTCCAGATGCCTGTTGTGGTGACAAGGGACAGTTGCTGCTACCCCTGGGAGGGGGCTGCATGTATCAGGGGAGGAACAATGAACTTACACGTGCCCTGTGGCCCTTTTGTGCTAGCATGCCTAATGCTCAGTGGCCAGAGTGGTACTGAATTGGGCCAGTGGGCTGAGGCATGGGTTATAGACAATGCCTTTAATTTCCCCATCCATATGGGGAATACATTTTATGCAGAGGCATGTGTGGATGGGCACCCCCAGTAGAGACATGCTGTCAGCTGTGGGTGCTCTGCTAATCAGCTGGGTGGCTGCCCGAGGGCTCAGCTTGCAGGGAACGCTGGTGGTGGACTTCAGCGCTACATCTTCAGTCCTGTGTGTGAGTTGCCGTGCTGGCCTGAGCCTCTGGCCCATGGCTCTTGTGCAGCCAATCAGGGCTTTGCCCAGGCCCTCTGCCACAAGCTGGCGAATGAACATTCTCAGTGGGGTGTCCAGCTTTGCCCTGGGAATGCTGAGCAGTTGGTATTCGTCACACTGAAGGCCCTCGAGTCTGGTCAATCAGCTGTTTCAGAAAGGGTAACCCTGCCCCCTTGGAGTAGATCTAGTGACCTGCTGTTCCTCAAGGCCTCTTCCTGGCACCAGGTGACAGCTGTGCCCTGGAGCAAAAGGCTTTGATGGCTCATGTGACGTTAGCCTAGCCAGGGACCCAATTGCCCTTCAGCAGGATGGGAGGCAGCCAGCTTGGAGGCTGACTTTAAAAAAAGCCAAATGTCAGTGCTTAGCTATTTCTCTAGGCTTGTCTCTGTTCGTCGAGTGCTGCCCTTGCTGGGGCTCTGCGCTTGGGCTGTGACTTTCACTTTTGAGAGCCAGTGCCCAAGCCATGAGCCTGCAGCCAGTAGCCACGTGTCAGTAACCCAAGAACGCTGGCCCTGTGCCTGGGGTAGAGCTCGCTTTACAAAGCCTGAGTTCTGCCCTTGAGCAGTGGAAATGTCCCACTGTCCCCGGGGTGGGACTATGCCGCTCTGACGGGCGTTGCAGTTGCGCCCAACGTGACCATCCGAGGAGCCCCTTGGGTGCGGCTTTGGGGGTCAGAGGGAGCAGACTGCAGTGGCGCTCTAGCCTTGCCATCCAGCAAAGATTCTGGTACCAAACCAAGAACTGAGCTTCCTGACTCGAAGTGAGCTCTGGGTACAGCTCCTTCCTGCTTTCTTGGCTGGCTCCCCTTGACCTGCTATCCGCCAAAACCACTTTCATATGGAAGAGCTGTTCTGGGACTGGTGAGCTCACCCTAGAGCTGCCTTGTGTAGCTGCATCCTAAAAGAAATCCTTATCTGCATGGGGCACAGTAACAGCCAAGCTATTGTAATCCCCAGTAGCTTTTGAGCTGTAAAGCTCTTGATTGTAAATAGCTAGGAGCCCACACATGCATAAGGAGTCCTCTTCAAGTTCCTCCAAGGCATGATGGGGTCTCGGAGCAGCTGATCTCCAGCTAATAGCAAGAGTGCTTTAGGGCTGACTTGGAAACTACCTGGTATAAAGGCACAAGAGTGTACTCTTGTCTTGTGCTGTTGTCTGGGGCCCTTGTGTAGACGAGGAGAATGACGTTCCCATGGGGGGGGGATGTGTGACAGGGCAGTATTTAGCCACTACTTGGGGCTATACCTCTAGACTAAGCAGTGTCTCTAAGGCTGGACGGCACCACCCTTATCTAGTCTGACCTACACCATGCACCCCACCCACTCCGGCAGTAGGCTCATGACTGCTTGTTGAGTTACTGAAGTCCTCAACTCTTGACTTAAAGACTTCAGGTTAGTCTTGCCACCTACTTGAGTTGAAATTGGCAAGTGACTCATGCTGCAGAGGAAAAGGCCCAGATTCTCTGCCAATCTGACCTGGGGAGAAATTCCCTCCGGACAGCAGTCCGTTATGCCTGAGCATGTGGGCAAGATCACTAGCTGGACATGGGGTAAAAGCCACCGGAGGGCCTTGCTAACTGCCTACAGTGCCATCTGTGACGGCTGTCTCTCCTCATACCAGCCTTTCTACGAGCACAGCACGTGTTAAGGGTTCAGCCCTGAAGCTTTTCTAATTTGAAGTGGCCTGTTTACACTTCATTATTCTTGTCCTAGCCTTTATTCCTCCTCTTTCCTGGTGTGTTTTCCTCTATTCATAGAGCAATCCTGTCTCCCTCCCTTGCTAAGTCAGTCAAGTTCCTTAGACTTCAGGTCAATTCTGGTCAGAACTTGGATGAGCGATTCCAAGGAAGACCTGGGATGCTCTCTGGAGTGCTTGGCTATTGCCGGTGCCTGGTACGGTGCCTCCTGTGGGTACCTAGAGATCCCATGGTGCTTCTTGCAAGGGAGGGGGTCTAGGCTGAACTCCAGGTAGGGTTAATTGTCTTGTCTCCTCTGCTGCCCCTGCGCTTTCAATGGGCTCCTGGTTTCTTAAACTGCCCCACGGCAGTGAAATGGCTCCTGTGCTGCCCTGCAGGCACATGAGGGAAGGGCGCTGTCCTGGGCTGTGACTGGGTGGGCAGGCAGGCAAACTCCTAGGAAGCTGCAGTCCCAAGGGATATCTGAGTAACTCCTTGTCATTTCAGGACATCAGCAGCTCCATGACCAACAGCACAGCTGCCAGCAGGCCCCCTGTCACCCTGAGGCTTGTGGTGCCTGCCAGCCAGTGTGGCTCCCTCATTGGAAAAGGAGGCTGCAAGATCAAGGAGATCAGAGAGGTCTGCATCTCTTTTGTGGGCTGGGGGCTGCTTTCACGAGGCATTTCAGCCCCACTAGTAGCTGCAATTCCACCGCAGGAGCTTTCTGTAGGCCCCTTCCCTGTGCCATGCGTGCCAGGTCCAGTGCTGCATAGTAAAGACCTGGCATCATCCTGCCTTGAAAAGCACCTTGTATTTTTAGTGCTTGTGAAACTGAGACCAATACAGTGGCTGGAGCTAGGCATGCTGGAGTCAGGTGCTGTTGGAGGAGCCGCCCTCCATTCCCTAGTCGTGGGAACCCACCTTTCTAAAGCTCGGACGGGAGGATTGGCCTAGCTGGTGTAGGGACATGCAGGACTCCCGTGTTCCAGTTAAGAGATCTGCCACATGCTTGATGGATGACTCTAGTCATTACCTTAACCTCTCTGTGCTCCCCTTCCCCAAAAGGGAGATGAGGGAATGAGTTACCCGTGTGAAACCAAGTGTCCCCCCACTGCTGTGAGCTGCCCAGCTGTGAAAACCAGAGGGCTAACCCAGTTAAGTTTCACTGCTCCTAGCAATGGCACTTCAAGGCCAAGTTTAGCTCTAGTTTCTGTCTTGGCCTTGGGGTTCTGATGGCTGCGTAATTCCAGCAGGGACTGACCCATTGAGGCTGTGGAGAGGGGGTAGGACTGAGAGCGTGAGGCGTGTGGCTGGGAGGCCATGGGATACCGGAGATGCGAGTGGTGTGCCTGACTTTGTTTCATCTCCCACTCGAAGAGCACAGGGGCGCAGGTCCAGGTGGCAGGAGACATGCTGCCCAACTCGACTGAGAGAGCGATCACCATTGCTGGGATACCACAGTCCATCATCGAGTGCGTTAAGCAGATCTGTGTGGTCATGCTGGAGGTGAGCCCCAGGGAGGGGCTGCTGGCTTGCTGTGGGGTGGGGAGGCACGCGTGCTGGCAGAGGGGTGTCTCCTGAAATGCCTATTTCACGTCCATTCCAAGAAGCTTCACAAAGGGTGAGCTAGAAGCCATTAGCCTTGTCTCTGTCCATGTGGCCACCCAGCTAATTGAACAGAAACAGACTTGTAATCTCCCTGGCTGCAGAGAATCTGGGGCCTTGTGGCTTTGAAAGCCACACAGGCACCCTAGGTTAAGGCTTTACTGTGGGGTGTGCGAGTTGAAGATGAGTTTGTGGAGAAGCTGGTCGTGTGGGGTCTCTAGCTTTGACAGTCAGACAGCACCTCTCAGCTCCTAGCAGTAGTCATGGTGGCTTCTTCCTGTTCACCAGGCCAGCGCCTAATACCACAGCTGGCTCCCACATAGAGACGCCTACGGCAGCTGGATAGCACACCATAGGCCCTAGGGCTGGAAGGAGGGGGGATTGACTTGCCTGTGGTAACTCTAGCAGCGCTAACCCAGAATCTGAGCCATTGACAGGAATTTTGGGCCATGCCGGGTCCCAGAAGGCTGAGCTCTAGGAAATGCCTAAGCTTAAGGAGAGCAGCTGCCCAGATCGGTGTGCAGTGTAGGGGCATGTGGGACAGTCCTTAGCAGTGGATGCCAGAGTCTAATGTCTTTCCTCTTGACTCTCCTGTGACTCAGTCTCCCCCGAAGGGTGTTACCATCCCATACCGGCCCAAGCCATCCAGCTCTCCGGTCATCTTTGCAGGCGGCCAGGTAAGGCCCTTCCTCTGACTGCTGGGCGTAGGGTGTGGGAGAGGGGGTACCTGCCAAGCTGCTACACTGCCAGCACACATCCGCCCACTCTGCATGCTTGTCAGCCACACTGCCTCCCTGGCCAGCCTAGAGCTACCTCTGCTGCTTTGGGTGGATTCTTCTGAGCACTCAACAGCCTCTTCCCATCCAGTGGGTGCTGGACACTGGGAGCACAAGGGGCTGCTGTAGAACGGGTGGTGAGGCAGGGAAGCCCGTCTTGACACCAGGTGCCTGGGGAGCCAGCCCAAAGCCTGTGGCATTCAGCCAAGCCCCCACAGACTGAGCTTCTCAGTGCAGCATCTGCCTCTTCTACTGGGGCACGGCTTGGGATCTGGTGCTCGCTGGGTGGCAAGCAGAGTGAACCCTGACCCCGAAGCAGCAGGGGTTAACGTTTGGAACAGGTGACCATTGGGGAACAAGGGAGATGTTGGGGTCTGTACTAGAACCAGGGAGGAGGTGGGATCTCCGCCAGACTGTGCAGGTGTCGCATTCTAAAACAAGCAAGGCCACTGGGGTCTTGGCCACTGCTGGCACAAGCTGACTCAGGGCACATGAACAACTTCAGCACCATGCCTCCAGGGCCACGCGGATGGGTGCTGTCCCAGGCCAGGGCGCCGTGGGTGCAGTACAAGGCATGTGTCAGGGTGGTTCAGAGTTGACTAGCTGTGAAGCAAGGTGCTTTTGTGATGGTTACCGGTAGGACAGGACGGTAAAGCCTCTTCTCTCATGTGATTTCAAACCCGTGCTTGGAAGAATCCTGTTCAGGCAGAGTCTGTGAGGAGTTGAGTCGCTTTGATGCTTCAGACTTGTCCTGCGAGTAGTTTGGCCTCCAGTTCAGACAGTTGTGTGGGGTTGGGGGGGCTGTGGCAGTGGGAAGCCCTGGAGTCCCCACATTCTGCGAATACACTTCTGCACAGCCAGTGCCTCCATGCTGGACAGGGTTGCATAAGGCAAATACAGGGCCAGAGCCCATAGTGGTTCCAGGTGGAAAACCACCCTTCCCTAATGTCCAGGACTCCGTGCATTGAGCAGAGGCATATGTAGCTAGGGGAGTGTGGTGCCTGGCATGCAGCTTCTAGCAAGGTACCAGAGGGGTAGGAGCGCGTCCCTAGAACCAGAGCTACATGAGAATATGCCATGTTTTGGGATAGCCTGCTGTTCCCCCAGCAGTCTAGGATTGGGAGCAGTTCTGTTGCCTTCTTGTTCCTTGCCCCGTCCCCATTCCTCTCCCTCTCCGTTCAGTTCCCCACTCTCCAAAGGCCTTGGCAGCTGGTCAGGCAGCTATCTGCCAGTGGAATGGCCCATGGGAGGTGATTGGAAGGTCTGGTGGCCCAAGTCTTTGGCTCTTGCAAACAAAGGACTTTCCTGGCGGTTAACTCTGCAGCATGCGAGCGGGCTGCCTTGCCACCAGAGCAGCGAGAAGCAGGCTCGTTTGGGGCTGCGTTCTTCCCCAGGCGCCCCAGCGCCAGACTCACTCGGTCTGGCTCCCCGTGGTGGTGTGCTTCTCGGTGGCAGTGCCGCTGACCTTGCAGCTCAGAGCGAACCGTGAGCCTGTCCAGCCCAGGGTCAGCCCTCTAAAGCAGAGTAATTTCGGTGTGACTTTCGTAGTAGCGGAAGGTTTTGGATTGACAGCCCTGGAGACTGAAGTCCTCTAATTTATCCACAGGACAGGTACAGCAGCGGCAGTGCAAGCTACCCCCACACCGCCCCATCCATGTGCCTCAACTCTGACCTGGAGGGACCACCTCAAGAGGTGAGAGGGGAGTTCAGTCTCCATGGCCCATTCAATCCTTGGCCTCTCTGAGACTGCCCATGGGTGGCAAAATCTGCACTGGCCTCCTTTGTACTGTGGACTCCTGTCCACTGGGACTGGCTTCAGGCCCCAGCATCTCCACACAAGCCGACTTGGTCAGGCCAGGCTGGGCTGCAGCCTTTGCAGTGACTTGGAAACGAGAGGCCCTCCCGTTAGCCAACCAGTTGTCCCTGCCCAGTGACCAACCCTCCAGGGGTAGCGGAGTAGGAATCTGAGCTCTGGTTTGCACCCCTTAATGGAACCAGCAGGTCAGCCTCTTGCCTCCTTCTCCTGACAGCCTTTTGCATCAGCTAGCATGGTTAGCCCGCGCCTGGCGTTGCCTTCCGCTCTAGTGTGTGCAGGGCCGTCCTTAGCCGTGTGGAGTAGTGAGAATTCTAGCGGTCTCCAATACCTTCAAACTCCTGGGTGCTGACGGGGGACTAGAGCTCTTTCCTTTCTTCCAGGGGTGGCCGGGGGTGTATGTGCAGGGCAGGAGGGTTAGCAACACGGGGTGACTCCAATCACACGATACACCTTCACTAAGAAACCAACTCTCATTCTTGTGTCTGACGCTTCTTGGGGAGGGGGGCGACACACCAATCACCCCCTTATTCCACATACTGCCAATTCAGTTAACACCCCCTTTAGAAACTGCCTGTTATGTCCCCTTTGCCCTCTTCACCTCCACCCACAATTTTCTCCACTTTGGCTCTCTGGCTTCCTGGCTGGTTGAAATCTGTCTGTCACTGGGTGGCTGTCCGATGGTTTTTAATAGGACTGTTTTCCTCCTTTTTGTAGGCCTATACCATTCAAGGACAGTATGCCATTCCACAGCCAGATGTAAGTTTTGTTTACACTTCTTGTCTTGAAATCACCCCTTCTCCCTTCCAAAATTTCTCCGTGCTTTCTCAGTGCTAACAGTCAGCGCCGTCTGAAATCAAATCTGATCTTTAAGCCAAAAAAATCCTCAAATTATTTGCACATCTCAGTCAGTTTCAAACCAATCTAAGATCTGTCCCCCTTTCCTCCACACGCAGACACCTGAGCTTGGCGCTTTGCACGAGCTCCAGCTCTCCCCTTTTGCAATTGGGCACAGAGCAAAGTCCACAAAGAGAAAGCAAAACAAAACAAAACAGCATGGTATACTGTCATTGTGGTTCTCCTGGCAGGGCGTGGGACCTGTGTAGCAAGCTGGAGGGGTGAGCGGTAACCTGTCTCCATGATGCTAAATGCATCAAGTCCTCAACCCTTTCTGTTGAGGTGGTGGCTGTCCGGGCGGGAGACTGGCCAGCACTGGGCTCCCGTTTCTAGCAGAGTGAGGAAGCTGTGACTCTAGCTGTCCTGGTGTCCTGACTTGCAGTGTGAGCATCTCCCTTCGGCCTGATCCCTCCCTTGTCACGTAGGCGCAGAGCTAGGCGGATGTGCTCCGACTTCTAAAGGCAGGGCTGCTGAGGCTGGTCTCTGCTCATGGCATACGTAGGGCAGGGAAGAGCTGGCTAGGAATGGAAATACTAGGAATTACTGATTTGGGGGGGAGGGGGTATGGAGGCTAAACACTGACTCTCTCTCCTGGTCTCCCTTCATAACATACCTGTCTTTCCAATGCTTGACAGACTCCTGCATGGTGTGTGCTGCACCACTGCAGCCCTGTCTGTTTACCTCGCCTGTTTGTGCTTGTCTCTAGAGCATTCCTGTCGCAAGGACTGCACATGCTCGCAGTTAACCAGGGCACTTGGGGCTGGGCGTTGGCTTTGCACCTCTGCAGTGCTTTCCCTCTCTCCACACCCATCCGCGCAGGGCAAGCATTGCTTACCCAGCTATCTCTTCTGCCCCAAGGGGGTGGGCCTCAGGGGTGTAAAATGTGGAGTCTGACCTGCCTAATCCCGGCCTTCTTCTTCTCTCTAGCTGACCAAGCTGCACCAGTTGGCAATGCAACAGTCTCACTTTCCAATGTCTCATGGCAACACTGGATTCAGTGGTATGGAAATTAACTTTCTTCTGTACGGTAGTGGGGGCCCGAGTACAGCCCACGAGCCACCGCTTGGCCTCTCACGCAGCCTCACGGCTTAATCTTCGCTAGTGTCTGGGTAGCCACCCAAGGTACCAGTTCTGCCAGACCCTACAATGGAGTGGGGCAGCTTGCGTGCTAGATCGGCCTAAAACAGGCAGGGCCTTCATGTTGCTTCCTTCACCCCCATCCTCCCCAGTTCTGCCAGTGCACTTCACTTCTAAGCTGCCGCTACACCCTCTCCCCGCCGGCTCTTCAGTCCTGAGCAGTCGACTGCTGATTGTACCGAACTTGTCGTTTGTCATGTGGCTAAGATGTCCATTAAGGCTTTAGGCTGAGACCACCAAACTCATTGTCACTTGTATCTTAACAGGCATTGAATCCAGCTCTCCAGAGGTGAAAGGCTATTGGGGTAATGATGCAAAACCAAAATCTGTAGTATTCTATTGTGTACTAATACTGGTCAGTCGTGTTCCCCTTGGGGGAGAGAAACATTGCCAGCAACATGCACAGGGGGCAACAGGAGTTTGAGAAGGGCTGTAGGTGCTGACTGGCTTGAGAGCACTCCGGTCTTCCCTTCCCCACCAAAGAGGCCAGCTGGAATCTCTTCCCGGCATGATCAGTGTCTGGCTAACCCACCCCTCTAGGAACCAGCAGAAGCCTGTCGGTTCCTAACCGCTCTCCTGGTGAGGGGAATCTTTCTGTAGCTGCTAGGCTGGATCAGGTGACTAGTCTCTTGCCCCTGCCTTTGGTGGCAGACAGATGCTTCAAACACCTCCTGGTGGGGTGTCACCTTCACGCTGTGGTGGCCCCGAGGTGAGCAGGGTTTGCCTTCCTGGCCATGATCCCTTTTGTGGAGAACTCAAGCCCTTACTTCAACACGGGATGGAAAAGTGAGGCCCTGCTGAGGGGGGAGCAGCTTGAAGAGTTAGTGATGGCCACAGCTGGCAGTCAACTGGTTTGGACTCTTCCTTTAGCCTTACTGGAAACGGGGGAGGGCATAGGGGCCTGTTGAGCCAAACTGGGGGCAAGATCTGGCATGGGTGTGCCCTGCCCCATTTGTCCCCAGGGAGCTGGAGTGTGGCCCTGCTGTGCTGTTCGGGGGAGAGCTGGCCTGGGAGGGTGGTCTGGCCCCAGCAGGCACGGGAGCCACGTGACAGTGGAGCCGATGTGGCGCTCGTGCTGCTGTGACTGTACTGGCCGGAAGGAAGATCTGTGGTGGCACGTCGGGGGCGGGGTAACTTCTTACAGCTTGTTCTTCCCTTCCTGTTAAACTGCCTTCAGGGGAGCAATGACTCAGCCGCAAATGCTGGCTGGACTGGTCAGGTGTCTGTTCTGCACCCAGACACCCCCTGCCCTGTAGTAACCTGGTCCCGGTCTCTTCCTGTCTTTCAGCAGGTTTGGATGCATCTGCTCAAACCACTTCTCACGAACTCACCATTCCAAATGATGTAAGTGCCCCACAGGCAGCCTCTTGGAAGAGCTCCAGCTGGCCAGGCTCATGCTGGGATGGGAAAGCAAATCCCTTCCCTTCCCTGGAGTGCCCTTGCAGAATTGTCCACTGAGGGGGCGTGTGCCTGGCTGTGCAGTTCTTAGCACTTGCCCAGGCCGGCTCTCCAAACCCACAAACAAAACGAGCAGGCCCTGACATCCAGCTGATGCAGGCGGTGCCACAGCCTCCAGCAGGTGGCATCGTATCTAGAGACACGGGTGATACCTCTTCTGCCCCGCGTCTCGGGGTCGCCTGGTGTCCCTCGCCTGCACCCTGGAGAGGTCTAGCACCCCTTCTGTAAGGCAACCCAGGAATGGGTGAGCTGGGCAGGGTGGTGTGTGCTGGAAACAGTGACCAGTAGAGCGTGTTACCCTGCAAGAGCAGGGTGTAACTCTTCTGGAGCTGCTGGAATTCCTTCTCCGAACCAGGGGTGCTATTAAATAGCCTTTGTGGCTGCAAGACTCCAGCACTTGTGGTAACTTCACTGCTAACACAGGGGCTTGGCAAGCCACAGGTAAATGTCGTCATTCTCATAGCAGGTAGCTAAAGCAGGAGCCTGGCAGGTGGGGTTCCTGATCTGGGGATGGGGGACTTCACCTCGCTGTGTGGCAGCTGAGGGGGGTGTTCTCAGCCTTGGTACTGAAGAAATAGGGATGTTAAACCTCACCCTCAGCTGACCTAATTGGTAACTGGAAACACTTTCTCCCGTAGCTGATTGGCTGCATCATCGGGCGTCAAGGCGCCAAAATCAATGAGATCCGCCAGATGTCTGGGGCGCAGATCAAAATTGCCAATCCAGTGGAAGGATCTACTGACAGGCAGGTTACCATAACTGGATCTGCAGCCAGCATTAGCCTGGCCCAGTATCTAATTAATGTCAGGTGAGTCTCTTGCTGGCAGGCTAAGTGCATGCAAGGGGGGTGGAGCAGCATGACTAACGCATTGTAGGGCGAGGTCAGTATCTCGTTTGCTCAGCTGGCTGCCTGCGGCTCTCTGGAGCAGCCCTGCTGCAATACAAGGAGGGGTGTAAGTGAATCAGGCACTTTGCTGGCTTGTCTGGTGCACCGTTCTCTCCGCCCCGTAGCTGCTGGCAAATCCAGCTCTTCTGCTTCCTGTGACGAAACCTCCTAGGCGGTGGAAGGGTTCGGACAGCTTTAGCCAAGCTGGATTAAAGAATTGTCAGCTCTGGGTTTTGTGTGACACTTCCCTGAGGCTGTTGGAGGGGGATTACTCCTTCCCTACAAGCCAGCCTGGGCTAGGGCTAGGTGCATACCAGGTAGCTGGAGATGCAGAAAGATGCTACCTCTTCTCTTGTGGCAGGGATAGAAAGTGACTCGTCTGGTCATCCGTTGTATCGTGCCAATGTGCTGGGCTCCGTCCCACCCTGGCAGTCTGCTCTCAGCACACACTGGTTAGCGGCCGTGCTTGGCTAGCAGCTTTAAAGGACAAGGAGGCGCCATCCCTACGGCTCTGCTCCAGTTTCCAATCACTGCACAGGCCCCAACTGCCCTGGCTCCTGGGCGCTAGCCCCGTGTCCCTGAGCTGCCATCTGTGGGCCCCAGTAGCATCAGGCCGCTGCTGAGCGCTGCGGCTGTTGGCTGGCAGCACCCACTGCAGCATGCGACCGCTGCAGGTTTCCACAGGCTGAGCTGGCACTGGGCCCTCTGCAGCTCTCCAGCCCAGCAATGAGCTCATGAGACTGAAGTAAAAAGCAGCCTCCACTTAATGGAGACCTCAGGCTTCCCTAATGAAAAACCGGGGGCAGAGCAGCTGGGCATGCATGGCCTAGATTTCCCCTCCCCCATGCAGCCTGCTGCAGCCGTATTACGCTGCAGGCTGAGCCAGGCTCCAGCCTAGGCTTCCTAGCGATGCAGGGCCGGGTCCCAGCTCAGCACGACACTGAGCTCTGGCGGTGTCTGAGCTGCTGGGCTTCTCTGGCCTCGGCTCGTCTGGGTACTCAATGCGTGGACCAGAGAAAGCCGGGCCCGGCTGGTACGTGCTAGGATGGTCGTGGACTAGGGTCCCTCCTGTAGAAGGAGGCTTTCAGACCCTGCTTTGAGTGGGTCCCTGCCCTGTCACACCTTCCCTTTGGGGGGGTCTTAGCAGCTGCTGCTTTACATCAGTTGGCTCCTGTGGCTGTTTGCTTGCGAACAAAGCCCCAGGGCTTAAGTTTCCCGGTGTCCCCTAGTGACATCCCAGACTTCAGCAGGGACAGTGGTGTGCTCAGGTCCAGGCTGGCATGAACACCCACTTAGCAGTCAAGAGTTCCTCGCTTCACAGCCATGAGCTGGGAAACCCTTTCAGATGCCCCAGGGAACATGAGTGTGAACTGCCGTCGTTTGGGAGCTGGCCCGGCCTGGTGTCCAGACAGGGGATAGCCACTCTGGCAATGCAGGTCAGCCAGTTAGCAAACGGGGCTCTGAATGTAGGTGAGACTGGGGTGTCAGGAACCGAGTCTTCGTGCGCGGGTGGCCTGGCCTGGCCTGTGCCTTGTTTGCAGGCATCCGCTGGCTGTCTCTGGCAAAGCGCTTCCTTTGTGTCTTGGGTGGAGAGTCTCGGGAGTGGGAATAGGTGGTTTTGTCTGTCTCGTGGGAGTGAGCCTTGGTGGGGAGCCTGCTGTGTGAACAGTCTCAGATTCGTACACCCCGAATCTAAACCTGAATCCAGTGCAGCAACACATGTAACTTCCTTCCCTCACTCTTTCTGTAGGTCATGTTGCAAGTGATCGGTGGCAGCTGAATGTTAGTTTGTAAAGGGGCTGTGCTTAATGTTGGTGCCAGACCAGTTACAGGTGGGATCGAGTGCCACTGGGCTAATGTGAAAGGAAACCTGGCTTGATTTGCTTGCTAGCTTTTCTGGTGCTCACGGTCAACTACAAACGCCTTGAGGGTTATTCTGTTGGGGTTCCGGTTTCCTTAAAATGATGGTGCCTTTGAATGGTGTACTGCATTTCAGAACCACGTGTAAACCTGTGACTCTAGGCTTACTTGCCGGTTTTCCAAGTACTTCTAAGGAAGCCTTAGTAGACAAGGACTCCATCTTAACTTCTAGAAGCTACATCTGTCCACATGTTAGTGATTGAAATGCTAGCATTAGGCCAAAAGCACCTAACTGCTTGCTTAGGATGGGCCATAGGATTTTTCTCACCGATACTGCATCAAACCAATAACTGGCTGAACTAGAGTGAACTTGGTTATCGTGGGAAGTGATTTTAGCGTGCAGGGTTTGCTCTGCATCTTTCCGTTTAAAGCAGTTGACCTTTCTGCTGCACTTGTTCGTGCGTGGTCTCTCTCTCTCTCTCTCTCGTGCTTTTGAGTACAGCATAAGACAGCCAAACTGGGCTCCTCAGTTACTTGTTTCCAGGCTAGACTCATGCTATTTAAGCTGTTTGTCTCCTGTGCTTTTTTTTGTGGTGTTCCCATCCACCCACCCTTTTTTTGTTCCTTTTTCCTCTGTTACAGTTTAGAAAGCGCTAAACCCTCCTCCCAGACAGCCTCCGTCACGATCCCCGATCACCTCAGCATCAACCTCTCTCAACCCTCCACCCCTTCTTCTTCTTCCTCCTCCACCACCACCCCCTCGCTTGCGACAGCAGGGGTCTCCGACGCACCCTCCAGCCTCCCCAACCCTCTTCCGACCGCCCCTTGTGTCTCCAGTCTGCTTGGCATGAAACCCGTCCCTCTCCTGGCTCTAAATGTTGTGTCTGCTGCTAAGGGTGCCTCCACCACCTCAGCTATGCCATGTGTTACTAACAAACTGAAAGCGGAGAAACAGAGATTCTCTCCTTATTGAGTGTCTGCTTGTGACCGTAAAGGGACAGCAGATTGGTGTCAGCCTGGGGAAGCCTGTAGAGGAGACTTGGAAGAATTTTTTTAACTTCAGGAAAAAGTGAGCTTGTGATTTCTTAGAATGGCATTTTCGTTTTTGCTGGCGACCCTCAGTCGGTCGAGAGACAATTGAACAAGTATTCTGACAAGTCCTGGAGTCTAGTGATCTGTTTAATTCTTTTCTGTAGTCGTAGCTGTTGCTTTTAGTAGCTTGTTTGCATTGCTACATGAAGAAATGTGATAGGAGGGTCTGTTTAATGAATAAAAGATTCATAATTACCTGCATTTGGGTTAAGTTGCTCAAGAGGCTGATCAGCCAAACCTGTCTCTTTTGATGTCTGTACTTGTAATAAAGCTGCCCCAGAGTATCTGCTCTGAGAGCTGATTTGTGCTGGAATGGACAGGGGGACCAGGAATCTTACACCTCCCCGTGTGGTAGGAACAAATTAGCTGTGCACACGGCAATTGTCAGCAAGCCCTGGAAACGCCCAGTGCCCCGACCTTGGGCCAGACTCTTAACCATGTTCCCAGTTGAGCAATGAGATCAAATGTAAATCCCCCACGTGTTAATCCAACATGGTCACGGAGAAGATTCCTAGGCTGTGTTTAGACGCTACTGGAATCCGACTCCTCTTCCTCCTCCCCGGATGCTAAAGTGCCTGGCTCCTCAGGCCGTAGCTTGTTCGCAGGAGGGCAGCTGGCCCCCCCCAGCCTACTGTCAGTTGCTGCTTGTCACTGAACCAGTTGTACTAGAGCAGGTTCTGCAGAGTGGGGGTGCGGCCGTCTTGGTGGTCGGCCATCTGTGGGCCAGAGGCTGGGAAGTGCTGTGCTAAGGAGCCCACCCCCCATGGAGCCCAGAGGGGCACTGGGAGGCCCAGAGTTTTGAGCCTCAGGACTCCCCCGCCCTAGGCAGGACAAACCAAACAAAGCTGCACTTGGGCTGAAACAAATGGCCCAGCAGGCACCATGCGAGCGGCGGCTCGGGTAGCGCCAGTGCAGAGTGATGCAAATGAACGCTAGGGCCTACAGCTGGCTTAAAGTGCCGGCTGCCTGTCTGCTGCTCCTGCGTGCGTTAGGGGCCTCGGGACCCTGCAGGCGGTACCTGTCTCGGAAAGGGTTCTGGGACCTAGTGAATTGTGCCCAGGTCACTGGGCACATCAGCCTGGAAACCGCTGTTGCCTAAACTCCTTTCCCTGGGACTCAGCCGTGACCTGTTGGCGTTCCTCCCGCTGAGCTGGTCAGTGGCCTGTCCTGGGTGTTGTGATGCATCCCAGGATGGGAGGGACCAAAGCGGGTCTTTATTCTCCTCCCCGGGGGCTGCTGGCTTGAACCTACTGCTGCCAGACTTGTGGTTCCAGGGTCGCTCCTGGGTCCTCGCGGGACCCGTGTAAATCCATGGTCAGGGTCAGCCCGCCAAAGGAGTGACTAGCCAGTGCTGCCCCTCCCCCTCCCTTCTCTTGCAGTCACTCACTGACTACAGAATCCCTCTCCCCTCTGCTCGACCAGTTAGCCTGTAGCTGCCACGCTTAGCCCTTCAGAGGCTGCTCCTGAGCCTGGCCCCGAGGCCCCATGGTCCTGGCCAGCGTTGCTTGGGACTAGCTAGATTGTCCGTCTGAAGATGGAACTGTTGGTGTAGGAGGGCGCAGGGAATCTAGTGTGCAGCTGCTGACCAGCCGGGTGGCATTGGCTTGACCCTGTGGGCGGGGAGCAGTTCCTGGGCTCCTGGATCTGAGCTGGCTTGCTGGGCCCTTCCTCCTTACCGAGCATGAGCCCTGGCAGTTGTCCCTTCCTGCAGCTCTCGCTGCCCTGCGGTGTAGTGTGACCCGTTCTGTGAGCAGCTTCCGGCCTGGACTCTGCCTCTCTGGGGTGCTGGGAAGGCCGGCGGGGCACCTGGCTGCTCCCACTGGCCTTTGCTGGCCTGGCCCGGTCTCTCGGTTAGGCCGCAGGAGGCAGGAGAGCGGCGTTCTGCCATCTCCGGTTGTGCTGCGACCTTGGGCCAGGGTGCTTAACCTTGCCCTCGCCTTCCCCCTGAAGCTGCTGACGCTGCCTTGGAGCTGCAGGGAGCCGCTCCAGTGCTAGAGGCTCCTCTGCGGGGTGGGAGGGCTGCTGAAGAGCAGCTCAGGTCTGAACTCGAAGAGCCCTTGGGGTCCAGCTTGAGGCTCTGTCAGCCAGGCATTCTGTGCTCTGAAATCTGGCCCTTAAAGGCTCCCTTCTGGGCAGGGCACGTGCCTAGGGGCAGTCTTGGCCTCTACCAGAGCCTGCATGCGTGGCTTTCCCAGGCAGTCTGCCGGTCCCAGCCCCTTGCAGGTCCTGGTAGTGCCTCAGCCTGTGCCGAGGCAGGGCCCGGGAATGCACTTGGAACAGCCTCCCTGAGCCTGTGCGGCTGAGTAGGCAGCTTAGTGTTGCCTGCTTCCTAGTTAGAGCCTCTCCCCCTGTGTGCAGCCCTGGCGCCCCCAGCTCTGCCACTGGCATGCATCCCCATGGCTGCTGCCCTTGAAAGGGAAACGCCTCCTCTAAGGCTGGGGCTGCACTAAAGGGGCAGGCCAACTCGAGGATGGGTAACTCCAGCTGCACGCTTCCCAGCTGGAGTCGCTGGGCCTGGATTGAGTGTCCTATCGGCCCCCCACTGCTTCCCTTGCTCCTTGCAGGAGCAGAGTCCTGGCCAATTGGGGGTTGGGGGGGGAGGCGCCCTCTGAATTCAGTTTCCTGAACCATAACTAGACCTGCTCAGTTGAACTCCAGCAGAGATGCTGCTGTGATCTAGCCTCTGAAGGCCTGGCCTGGGTCCCACAGCAGGGGCTGTCCAGCCCTCTGGAGGAAGCAGGGGCCACTTGGGCAGCCACCTGCGTCCTTTCAGTGGAGTGACCTGGGCAGCTCTCACTTGGGAGGCTGGCACCTGTTGGAGGCGCTGGACGTGCTGTAACAGGCCACGGCCCTAGCCAGCTGCAGTGCTCCCTGCCCATCCGTGCCCCTTGGGGTGGGAGGAGCCAGCCGGCTCCACGGCTGCCTAGATGCCGGTGGCAATCGCTGGTGGGGATGGTGGCTGTGGCAGATGTGCCTTGGGTGGTGGGGGAAGGAACTTGCTGGCTTGTGACACCTGGCAAGTGTCTGCCCCCTACTCCCTGGGGGCCGGGCAGATGATCACCAGCTGCTGGTGCCGTGACGCACCAAGGCTGGAATATTGGGCCCTGGGGTCACTTAGGGCCCGCCTGGGAGGCAAGTGCCCGATGGCCAAGAGGTCACCTGGACATGCTGCTGCCAGGCGCCCCTGCTAGCCAGTCTGAGGGCTGGGGGAGCGAGCGCTAGGCTGGTTGGGCTGCGCTAGGCCCAGAGACTGACCTTCCAGATCACTCCTGGCTGCTGGGAGTTTCTTGGCTTGTCTTCCGGGGCCTGGCTTGCCCCAAGGCCCCCTGTGCTTCTAAGTCCTGGCTAGACTCAAGGACCTGCTTCTAGGGAGCCCAGCATCCTGGCCTAGTGGGAAGTGCTCACCAGCGGCCCAGGGCCGCAGCAGGTTAGCAGTACCCCCGTGGGGGAAGGGCTTTAATCCAGCTGTTCATTCCTGATTCCCTCCCCCACATGCACCAGGCCCAGGCTTGTGGGCTGGGGCTGGTGATGTCAAACCCACTCCTGGCCAAATCAGGGACCCTCTGGCCATTCCCCAGTGGCGTGGGGCAGCACTTGGCCTTTCGAAGCTGCCAGCCAAGCACCGGTGGGGGCTGTGGTTGCTGCCTGACACCCCTCCCCCCCATAGCCTTGTGGCACATTTCAGGAAGGCCAGGCTGTCCTTTCACCAGCAGGGCCTGTGCATGGCCTGAAAGGGGCCCAGCCCCACAGCGCTGTGCTGGCCGTGATGCCACAGGGCATCCAGCGCCAGCATCTCTGCCCTTGTGGGGCAGGCACTGGAGTCTGGCCTGTCTCCCGTTCCTCTGCAGCAGGCCGCTCCGTGCACTTGCAGGCTCATCAGACCCTCCCTCTGCCCGCAGTCTCGGGGCAGCCCCAGGCGGTGCTGGGGAACGAGCCGCAGGTCACATGGCGCCTTGTGTGGCCAGTGGGCAAGAGACTGTCACGTGGGAGCTAGCCCCCCTGCTCCGGGTTGCCCCCGCAGAGCCCCACTTCCACGTGGGCTCCCTGTGCCTGAGCCTGTGTCAACCTCTCCCCTCTGCTCTGTTCTAGGCTTTCTTCGGAGACTGGTGGAATGGGAAGCAGCTAGGACGATGCAAACGCCTCATTACCCCTTCGGCTGTTCATCCCCATGCTCCATCTGTGTAGTTTCTAAGCAGTCAGATTCCAGGTTTTAACTAGTTTGTAAATTTCCGTTTCTACACGCTTTACCCATCCACTCATGATTTTTTTTAATTACAGCATTTTAATTCCTTTCTCTGTTCAGCTGTTAAAATGCTGAGATTCATATTAGTTTTATAAGCTTTTCCCTTTTTTTTGGCTCATGAAGTTTTCTGTTTGTCATGAAATGTAAGAGTGGAATATTAATACATTTCAGTTTAGTTCTGTAATGTCAGGAAATTTTTCAAAAAAAATAAAAAGATGGACTGGAGCTTTTCCTTGTGAATAGAAAGGGGAGGATTATTTTTGTTCCTTGTCTGACTGTCTCTTCTTGGGCCCCCCGTGACTGAACAGCCTGTCCCCACAGCGGAGTCCTGGGCTGTCCTGGGGGGAGGCTATTGGCTCACCTGGCAGATCTCGCTTGGGCTGGTCTGGAGCCACCTGATCGCTAGCTACTAGGGGCGAGAGCCAAGCCCTGCAGGATCCCTCCAGGGCGGGCCCCTGTGGAGTGCTCCCTCCCTTCCCTCTTCTCTTCTCTTCTCTCTCTTCCCCCCCCCCCCCAGGAAGTGGGACCAGGGCCTTGCCCACATGTTGACTCTCCCAGACACCATACTGGTGAGGAATGTGGGCCTGGCTGTGGGCTGTCAGGGAATCTGCCCTTGTGGGGCTAAGGGTGTGGGCCTGCCCTAGCAAAGCTGCCTCCAGCCTTACTGCCAACAGCATGGGAGCCTGACACTCCTGTGGCTGCCAGCTGTGCCCCAGGGGAGACAGGGCTGAGCTGGGCCAGTCTGGTTTGGGTGTGTGGTGCACCTGGTATGGGTGCTGGGCCCTCCACCCTGCAGTGGGATGGGCTGCAGGCCCCTCCTCCCAGCCCCCTTGCATCAAGAACACGCTGGCCAGCACTTTCTGTACAAAGTGGTCTTTAATGGGGATTGGTGCAGTGGTAGGACCATACAGACAGTACATCCAGCAGTGAGCAGGCCCGTCCCTGTGGGCAACGGGGGTCCTGGCAGCTGAGGGCCGCCTGCGCCCGCTGGTGTGAGAACTTGCCTTCCACAGGAAGAATGACCGGTGGGGCAGGGTGGGAGTTCCCTAGGGCTCTGTCCCCCCTCCCTTCAGGGAAATGGGGGGGCAGGGGCAGAAGGTGGCACTGTAGTACGCAGCCAGTGCAGGGCTTGCTGGAGCAGAGGGAAGACCAGCTGGTCTCCGCTTGGCAGACAGGCCCAGAGTCCTGCTGCCCCACTGCTCGCTGGGCATGGTTGAGCTGCTGCTGCTCAAAGGGCCTGGCTTTCAGAAATGCCAGAATTGCGGTGCCCGCTGCCTGGTTAGGGGGCTGGGCGGTGACAGCCCGGGGGGGCTGCCTGTCCCTGGGGAGCTGCAGCTGGCAGAGGCAAGGCCAGAGCGGGTGCAGTTTGAAAGGGGGAGCACAGCCCTGCCCAGCAGCCAGTGGGGGCAGCTTCTCCCAGTTGCATGGGAGATGTGGGCTGGGCCTAGCTAGGCCTGGCTCTGCAGCACCTACTCATCCCCCCCCACTGCAGGAAATGGAGCTGCCTTCTTCCCCACCCGCCCTGGGCCTTGCTGGGCTGTGCCCCCTCCTCCCTGCACAGTGGTGAACAGGGCTGGCTTCTACTCACCAGCTTGAGGCCAGGAGCTACGGGGGCATCTTACCTGTGGCCCCCAAGCCCAGGGCATGGCCTGGAGCCAGAAGAGCAGCAGGCCAGTGAGAAGTAACCTCCCCGTTTGGGGCCAAAAAGCCATTTTGAAACGGTTTCACTTCTGTTTTTGGGGGGGAGGCAGGAACCCGACACAGGGTGGCAGGCCACTGGGGTGCCACCAAACCAGCATTTTTCAGCCCTTCAAAAAGTTTGTGTAAAAAAATTCATGTGGTTCTGCTTCCTGGCCAGTCTTTCTCATCTGGCCCTTCCAGGCTCCTCAGGGCCTCTGCTGCTGGTGTCCCTGGGGGCTGCTGGCTCTGCCTAAAGGAACTGCTACAAACATGGGAGGTAGCCTGGGCTAGTGGCTAGAGCCCCAGCCTGATCTGTGGGGCCTGCCCCTGACAGTACCACTGGGCCCCTAGTGAAGCTACTGTTCCCCTCCTGCCCCTGTGGCGACATAGTAATGCCCAGCTACCTGTGCAAAGCAAGAGCCATAGCATGAGCCTCAGTGCAGATGGGGAAACTGAGGCAGTGGGGAGGGAAACAATGTGCCTGAGGTCTCCCAGCAGGGCGGTGGCAGATGCAGGGTACTAGATGAGGGCTGGAGTAGCGAGGGAGCTAATTGGGGAGGTGCCAGGCCAGTGCCAAGCATGCCAGGGCAGGTGAGAGGCCGGTGGCCCTGGGCTGGGGGGGAGGCGCGGCCCTGGTGAGAAAGCAGCTGGGTTTGCCTGCTGGTAGCCCTGGCGGCTTGGCCTCTGCCGGCTGCTGCCTTAGCCACAAACCCCTGCAGCTGCTGTGCCAGCGAAGCTGCAGGGGGCCCAGCGCCAGGTGAGGGGCAGCTGGGCTGGGCAGGGCAGGGTGGTGAGTGCTGGTGAATGTGCCCCATGGGCTATGGGTATTTAACCCCCCCTTACTGCTTCCCATGGCCTGGAGGGGTTTCCCACAAGGCACAGCTTGTGCCAACTGTCTTGCCCTTTGCAATGCTGCTATGTAGGACCTACAGAAACTGCAGGAGGTGCCAGTCAAAACATGCCCCATCAAGCCAGGCTACAGAAACCAGTGGGCAGCTCAGGGCTGGTGGGCAGGGCTACAACCAAGCCCCCCCGCACCGATGGCCAGTGCCCAGCCTGGGGGGGGGAGGGGAAGAGGGTGTCCTGCACATAGACCCCCCCTTTCAGGGCTTGCACCACCTTTCAGGGCAGAGCCAGGCACCCACTGACTGGGGGGGCAAAGGGCCCTTGGTTTTGGGGCCCAGGAACAAGCAACCTGCTCTCCCCAGCCAGGCTCACTGCTCCCCTGCGGGGGGGGATATGCTCAGCCACCAGCACGGCCATTGGCGGACGGGGGGGGCCTGGCCCAGCGGGACAGACACTATGTACAGGAAGGGGGGCTGCTCTCCCCAAAATGCCATGGGGCTTGGCAGCCCCACAGAGCCCGCCTCTTAACGCTCCCCTTCCCCCCACCTCAACCAGCACACAAGTGCAAATGTAAACAGTCGTTAAAAATAAATTCACACCAACCAAAAGTGCAGTGCATGTGGGCACGAGGCAGTGCCCCCGAAACCCCTTCCCCAGCTGACTCGCTTGGTGCTCAGCTGGGGTTGGGGGTGGGGGGCTGCTGTGGGGCAGACAGGGGGAGCCAGGTTCAGCCCAGGAGAGGGCAGGTCGGCCCCCCAGCGCGGTACATTGCTACGCTGGGCACATTGGGGAGCCCCTAGGCAGGGCCGGCTGCTCCACTGGCTCCTTGCACTTGCTGCTGCAGGCACGTCTCCTCCGGCCCCCCCCACCAGGGAACCAGGCTGCCGCCTCCCTGCCGGCCCAGGACAGGCCCCGGCTCGCGGCGCTGCAGGGCGCTCAGCGCGAAGGATTCTGCCCCCCGCCTCCCCCAGCCCCAGCCCCAGCCCGGCGTCGGCCCCGGCGGGGCTGGGCCTGCGTGGAGCTGGCAGCCAGTGCCCGGGCGCCGCCCCCAGCACCCCCCACGCCCCTCAGTTCAGTGCTGGGCTCCGTTATATAGCTTTATATAGATTTATAGATCATTTATATAAATATCTGGGGGGCTGTACAATCTCCTGGGGTGGCTGAGCCATCACGAGCTGGGGGCGGCCGGCGGTCTGGGCCCGTCTCCGCCGCCCGCGTGCTCCAGGTCCGCGCAGTCGCCGTCCGAGTCCTCGTAGGCGGAGCGGGGCTGGTCCAGAGCCGAGGGAGAGGGGGGGATCAGAGCAGAGACCGGGGGGAGTCTGCCCCGGCAAACTGCTGCTCCCCTTCCCCCCCGTGGGATCTCCAGGGGCCGGGCGGGCCGGGGAACCCAGGGCATTGGGATCCCAGGCACCCCACAACCCTAGGGGGTGCACCGCAGCTCCCCCTTCTCCCGTGCCTGCTGTACCTCCCCAGACCCCCCCGGGGGCAGCATACGTAGCCCCTGGCTTCAGCCCCCGGCACCGTCCAGCCCCCAGCAAGGGGGAATTGCCTCCCATTGCCCCAGAGCCTGCAGCTGCCCCGGGGAGCCCCCCCCCCATCCAAGAGCCTCCCTCCCGGCCCACTCACCTGGGCGGCGTTCTGCTCGGCACTGGGCTGGCGCTTGGCCTGCCGGCGGAGGGGCTCCTTCTGCGCCAGGGCCTGGCGTGGGGCATCGGAGCCGCCTGCCTCGGGGGGGCCGCTGGGCGAGGCCTCGCTCGTGTTGCCCTCCTCGCCGTCCCCGTCCGAGAAGTTCTCCGAGCTGAAGGTGGAGAGCGACTGGCGCTTGCGCAGCCCCTGCGGCCACCTGGCACCAGAGCAGCCCCCGTCAGCCGCCAGTAGGGGGTGCCCCACATCCCACAAGAGGGTGGGAACAGAGCCAGGGACAGAGCCCAGGCGGCCGGGGTGTCAAGCCCCCCCCCGCTGCTCTAGCCACTAGGCCCCCCTCCCTACCCAGGCCTGAGAGTCCTGGGCCCCAGGCCAATTGCTCTAACCACTGCACCCACTGTCCTCCCACAGCTGAACTCCCCCCGGCGCTCTAATGCCTAATGCTTCTGACCATGGGGGCCAGTGAGTTTCCTGCGCTAGGACAGCACCCCCAGAGAGCGACGCCCCCGGCGGGGAGAACGGCCGAGGGCCCGAGCCCCACGACTACGCACCTCTGCCTCAGCGGCAGCTCCACCTCGCTGTCCACCTCGCCCTCCTCCTCCTCGGAGGAGAGCCCCCGCTTCTGGGGGCAGAGAAGCCGCGTTAGTGGGGCCTGCCCCTCCCGCCAGGGCCGTCCTGGGGCGTCCGCTCGCCCCCCAGGGTCCCACCCCATTTCCATCCCCCTCCTCGCTCCCAGCCCCGCCCCAGGCTCTTTGCTTTGCCTCAGTGCCGCTCCCCACCTCCCTCTGTCTCAGGCCCCCGCCATGGGCCCGCCCCCCCACACCATCTGCCCCTCACACAGCTCCCCTCCACCAAGGCCCGCCCCACCATCCGCCCCGCACAGCTCCCCCTCCGCCGCAGCCCAGGCCCCCACACCATCCGCCCCGCACAGCTCCCCGCCAAGGGCCCGCCCCACACCATCCGCCCCGCACAGCTCTCCGCCACGGCCCAGGCCCCCACACCATCCGCCCCGCGCACAGCTCCCCGCCAAGGGCCCGCCCCACACCATCCGTCCCCGCACAGCTCCCCGCCAAGGGCCAGCCTCACACCATCCGCACCCACACAGCTCCCCGCCACCATGGCCCCAGCTCACCTGGCTCCGGGTCACGGCGGCTCGATACAGCAGCGCGGCAGGGGTGAGATGCTGCTGGGCCCCCCCGCCGGCCCTGCCCGCCTTGCCCCCCGCGCCCGGCTCCTCGCCCGGCTGCAGCCTCTGGCTCCCGTCTGCCGGCCCCACGGCGCCCTGCCTGGCCGAGGGTGAGTCGGGGCTGCTGGAGAAGGGCACGGAGGCCGTGTCCTCGCTGGGGGTCTCGCTGCGGGGCTGCTCGGCCGGTGGCGACTCAGGGCCCCCCCCTTTCTTGGCCCCGGCCTCCAGCGCGGTGCTGATGAGGTCGGGGCTGGAGGACGACATCCGGCGCAGCAGGTCGTGCTGCAGCCCCCGCAGGGCGGCGCAGGCCTCCGGCCGCGGCCCCGCCGGCTCTGGGCCCCGGGGCCCCGCCAGCTCCCCGCAGCTCCCCTTGGCGCTGGCCTTGCGGTACCGCGGCATGGCCCGCCGGCTCCGGCCCGGCGACGTGGGGCCCTTCTGGCACGCGGGGATGGCGACCTGGGCCATGGCCGAGTCCAGCATGGGCAGGATCACCTCCGTCTTCAGGATGTCCGGCCTGGGGGGAGCGCGGGTCAGGGGCGCCGGCCGGGCATCCTTCTCCCCCGGCTCCTCCCCCTCCCCGCCCCCTTCCTTCCCCACTGCCTGCGCCCCTCCCCGCCCCGTTTCTGCCCCCCTCTGTCCCTCCCTCTCCCGCCCCATTTCTGCCCCCTCTGTCCCTCCCGCCCCTTCCTTCCCACTGCCTGCGCCCCTCCCGCCCTGTTTCTGCCCCCTCTGTCCCTCCTCTCCCGCCCCATTTCTGCCCCCTCTGTCCCTCCCGCCCCTTCCTTCCCCACTGCCTGCGCCCCTCCGCCCGTTCTGCCCCCCCTGTCCTCTCCCGCCCCTTCCTTCCCCACTGCCTGCGCCCCTCCGCCCCGTTTCTGCCCCCTTCTGTCCCTCCCGCCCCCTTCCTTCCCCACCACCTGCGCCCCTCCGCCCCTTTCCTTCCCCACCGTCTGTGCTCACCCTCACCCTGTTTCTGCCCCTCTCCTCTGTCCTGCCCCTTCCCGCCCCTTTCCTTCCCCACCACCTGTGCTCACCCCCGCCCCATTTCTGCCCCCTCTCTGTGTCCCTCCCCTCCCTTCCCCACAGCCTGTGCCCACCCCCACCCCAGTCACTGACCCCTAGGCGCTCTCCCATTCTTCAGCCCCTCCCCAATCTCTGTGCCTTGCCCCAATTGCTCAGCCCCACCCCCCAGCTCCCGCTGTTCCCTGTCTCACGCCCCATCCCCCACCCTCCGGAGCCTCTGACACCCCCATTCACCAGGGCTGCAGTTCCCTGCCAACCCCCATCTCCCTCCATCTCCCCCGCCGGTGCAGGAGGAAGGCGGCCAGGCCAGGCTGCGCGATTACCCCCCTTCGTTCCGCTGGGCCCTTGTTGAACCTGGCTCGGCGGCCGCAGTGCAGGAGGGGGGCCTGGCCTGCCTCCCCCACCGACCCCCAACCCCTTTGTGACCCCTGCAAGTCCCTTTGGGGCAGCCCCCCAGTGTGAGACCCGCTGGTCTCCCCTGGGAAATCTGGACTGTACAGGAAACCCGGCTGCCAGGGGCAGATTTCACACTCCGGGACATGCTCTTGCCCCAACCCCCCTTCCTGGATGTAACCACTAGACCTCACTCTCCCCCACGCAGCCAGGGCCTGAACCGAGGGTTCCCAACTCCCCTGGGCCAGGCCGGGCCCCTCACCGCTTGCTGTGTGGGGACAGCTTCTGGGGCACGTTTCTCTTCTTGATGAGCTTCTCCACCGTGTTGCCGTGCAGGAGGCTGCGGGACGCGTGGGGCTTGAACAGCCCCGGGTATTTCTTCTCCAGCGCCTGCTCCCGCCTGCCGGAGAGAGACTCAGCCCCGGCCCTGGCGCTGCCCCCCCCCGTGAGACTCAGCCCCGACCCCGGCGCTGCCCCCGAACCCCGTGAGCCTCAGCCCTGGCCCCGGCACTGCCCCGAACCCCGTGAGCCTCAGCCCCCCCGCGAGGCTCAGCCCCGGCCCCAGCGCTGCCCCGTCAGTGGGAGGGCAGGAGGCAGCAGGGGCAGTGGGGGGACAGGAGGCAGTGGGGGGAGCGGGGGCAGAAGGCAGTGGGGATGGGGGCCCTCACCGGAGCAGCTCCTTCTCCTTGAGCTCCAGCTGCAGCAGCAGGGCGCTGAGCTCCATGTACAGGTTGTTGGCTCGCTCCAGCTTGCGCTCGTAGTGCTCCCGGATGTCCAGCGCGTGCCTGGGGCGGCAGTGGAGCTGTCAGTCACCCGGATGGAGGTGGGACCAAAGGGCCCCCCCCATCAGAATGGGGTGTCACCCCCACAGGGGGCGCCTGCCCTGTGTCTGCCCCATCCCAGGAATGTCACCCCAGGCCGATCGCCCCCCTGTCCTGCCCCGCCATGGCCCCCAGCCCAGCCCAGCCTGCTCTGCCCAACCCCACCATGGCCCCCTGCTCCCCTGCGGGCCCCCCCGACCTCAGCTCCTCCCGGCGCCGGCTGATCAGCTCCTCCTCCAGCCGGTGCAGGCAGGTCCCCTCCGACTTGATCTTCTCAAAGTGCAGCTTCACCTCCTCCCGCCACTCGGCCTGCGGGGACACGGCCCGTCAGCCCCAGGCCAGGGGCAGCTGCTCTAAGGCGGGGGCTGTGTCTGTGGGGGCTGTGTGAGCGCATGGGGGTGGAAAAGGGATCGGGGCTTGGTGGGTGTATAGCGGAGCTGGATGTGAGAGGGCGCATGGAAACCAGGAAGGAGCGGGTGGGGAGCAGGGCCTGGGGGCCGGGGGAGCAGGGGGACCAGGGCGGGCCGGGGGCCGGGCGGGGGAGCAGGGGGGGCCGGGCCGGGCCCACCTGGGATTTGAAGTAGGTCTCCTGGGGCGTGGAGAGCACGTCGGCCGAGGCGATGTCGAGGTGCAGCAGGATCTGGCGGAAGGACGGCCGGTTGCGGGGTTTGCTGTTCCTGGAGCGCAGAGGCAGGATTAGGGGATCCGGGGTCAGACAAGGGTCCCCAGCACACAGCCTGACTCACGGGGCCCCAGGGCACCAGGCTCCCAGGGGAGGGGGCTGGGACCCGGCAGACTCCTGGCATGTGGGGCTGGCTGAGGGGGGGCTGCTAAAGGAAGGGGGACCCTGAACTGCTCCACTCTGGGAGGGCTGGGGGGCACTCACTACATGGGGGAGGCCTGGGAGAGACTCACCAGCACGGGGGGACCCAGGAGGTCAGGGGGCACTCACCAGCATGGGGGTCCAGGGGACACTGGGGGGCACTCACCAGCACAGGTGGGCCCAAGTCAGGGGGCACTCACCAGCGGGGGGCCTGAGGGGCACTCACCAGCAGGGGCAGGGGACCCGAGGGTCGAGGGGCACTCACCAGCATGGGGGCCCAGGGGTCGGGGGCACTCACCAGCGGGGGCCGGGGGACCTGGGGGGCACTCACCAGCACGGGGGGACCCGAGGGGTCGGGGGGCACTCACCAGCACTGGCGCAGCAGGACCTTGAAGCCGTCGGGGCAGCCGGAGGGCACGGGCAGGTGCAGGCTGTTGCTGCCCACGCCCCAGATGATGGCCGAGGAGTCCACGTCCTTGTAGGGGATCTCGCCCGTCAGCAGCTCCCACAGCACCACCCCGAATGACCTGGGGGGACGTGTCAGAGTGGGTGGGGGGCTCTCTGGTGGGGGGGGCCATCTGTGACCCCCAGAATCAGCCTCTTCTGCCCAGCCCCTCCTCCCCCAGCCTGACCCCCAGGCACCCGCTGATGGGGGGGGGAGCAGCCGGGCTCAGCAGGGTGCCAGGCCAGGGGAGATGCTATGAGCCTTGGGCAAGCTGCCCCCAGCCCCAGACATGCCCCCCAGCGATTCCTCCCGCAGCCCAGATCCAGCCCCTCTGCAGGCCCTCCCCACATCTGCCCCTTCCCCGGCTCAGACCTCAAGGGGCTGCAGGGCAGAGGCCGGGGGAGGGAAACTGAGGCACGGTAACCTTTTAGAGTCCAGCTCCCTCTACTGACCCATCTCCCCCACCCTGTCCCAGCGCTCACCAGATGTCGACCTTCTCGGAGACGGGCTCGTTGCGAATGACCTCGGGGGCCATCCAGGCCACGGTGCCGGCGAAGGACATCTTGGTGCTCTTGTCGCTCAGCTCCTTGGAGGTGCCGAAGTCCGAGATCTTCACCACGTCGTCGTAGGTGATCAGCATGCTGGGAGGGGAGTCGGGCAGGGTGGGGGGCTAGCTCCCAGGCCTGTGGGGGTCCAGGGGCCCTTGGGGGAGCAGGGTGGGGTGGGGGGTCCCCTCCGGCAGGGCTGGGAACGACTTGGGGAGAGACAGATCAGGCTGCATCTCGTGTGCCCATCAGCGGGGGGAGGAGGGCACAGGCTGGGGGCAGGGCGTTACAGCACCAGCTGGGGACTCTGCATTGCCCAGGGGTGTCCCCCTCTCCTGCTGGGCACAGACCAATCCTTGCCCCCTGCCTGCCGGCCCCAGGCCCAGCCCATCCCCCTCCCCCGCCGGCCCCAGACCCATCCCCTCCCTCTCCCCTGCCAGCCCCAGACCCGTCCCCTCCTTCCCCTGCCAGCCTCAGGCCCATCCCCTCCCCCTGCCCTACAGGGTCCAGACCCATCCCCTCCCCCGGCAGCCCCAGGCCCATCCTCTTCCCCTCCCCTAGCAGCCCCAGGCCCAGCCCTTCCTCCTCCCCTGCCAGCCCCAGGCCCATCCCCTCCCCCTCCCCTGCCAGCCCCAGGCCCATCCCCTGCACTTACTTGGGCGACTTGAGGTCGCGGTGGATGATCTTGTGCAGGTGCAGGTAGTTCATGCCACCAGCGATGCCCATGGACCAGTCGACCAGCAGGGAGGGGGTGACCTTGCGCCCGGCCCGCAGCACCTCGTACAGCTGGCCCTGGGCGCAGAACTCCATGATGATGCAGCCCGGCAGGGGAACTTCCTCCCGGCCAGGAACAGGGCACCAGCAGGGCAGGGCTGGGTGGGGGCTGGAGGGCGCCAGTGGGGCAGGGGTGGGCAGGGGCTGGAGGGCACCAGCAGGACAGGGGAGGGCAGCGGGTGGAGAGCACCAGCGGGGCAGAGGCTGGAGGGCACCAGCGGGCAGGGCTGGCGGGGGCTGGAGGGCACCAGCGGGGCAGAGGTGGGCAGGGGCTGGAGGGCACCAGCAGGACAGGGGAGGGCAGCGGGTGGAGAGCACCAGCGGGGCAGAGGCTGGAGGGCACCAGCGGGGCAGAGGTGGGCGGGGGCTGGAGGCACCAGCGGGGCAGAGGTGGGCGGGGGCTGGAGGGCACTCCAGGGCATCCAGGGCCCAGCTGGGCATGGGGGGAACAGCCTGGCTTTGCCCCTCCCTGGGGAGCCTGTGCCCCCTCACCCGTGCTGGCCTTGGCTGAGCGCCCTGCTGGGCAGCAGGCACCGCTTCGCTCCTGGCACAGGGGGTGTACATGGGGGTGGGCACCGCCTGGCAGGGCCTGGCACCCGGCCTCCCATGGGCGTGCGGGAGGGGCCCTGAGCCGCGTGCAGCCCAGGCCCCACACTCACTTGAAGGTGATGATGTTGGGGTGTTTGAGCCGGCGCAGGTGCTTGATGTCGGTCTCCTTGAAATCTCGCACCTTCTTCACCGCCACCTCCTCGCCGCGGAAGCGCCCCAGGAAGACGGCGCCCTGCGCCCCGCTGCCCACCCACTGCAGGTCCAGGATCTCCTCGAACGGCACCTCCCACGTGTCTGCGGGACAGGGCAGGGCTGGGACCCACAGCCGGCACCACCCGCCCTGGGCCAGAGGCTGCTGGCTGCCTGGCCTGGGGAGCTACCCATCGTGTGCCAGGAGCACGCTCCCCCGTTAACTCACGCGTGGGCATGTGCACACACAACTGCACACGCCCCAACACACAGGTCCACGCACACTAAAACCATCACAACCCTGGCACACAAACCCGGCCACCCTGCCACTTCCTCAAAGGCACATTGGGGACGGGGCCCAGGGACCCCGCCAGGCGCTGCCCATTGACACACGCAGGGGGTCGGGCCCAGGGACCCCGCCGGGCGCTGCCCATTGACACACGCGGGGTCGGGCCCAGGGACCTGCCGGGCGCTGCCCATTGACACACGCGGGGGACCGGGCCCAGGGACCCGCCGGGCGCTGCCCATTGATACACACTGGGGACCGGGCCCAGGGACCCCGCCGGCGCTGCCCATTGACACACGCGGGGGACCGGGCCCAGGGACCCCGCCGGGCGCTGCCCATTGACACACACTGGGGACCGGGCCCAGGGACCCCGCCGGGCGCTGCCCATTGACACACGCGGGGACCGGGCCCAGGGACCCGCCGGGCGCTGCCCATTGACACACACTGGGGGTCGGGCCCACGGACCCCGCCGGGCGCTGCCCATTGACACACGCGGGGGACCGGGCCCAGGGACCCCGCCGGGCGCTGCCCATTGACACACACTGGGGACCGGGCCCAGGGACCCCGCCGGGCGCTGCCCATTGACACACGCGGGGGGTCAGGCCCAGGGACCCCGCCGGGCGCTGCCCATTGACACACGCGGGGGACCGGGCCCAGGGACCCCGCCGGGCGCTGCCCATTGACACACGCGGGGGACCGGGCCCAGGGACCCGCCGGCGCTGCCCATTGACACACACTGGGGACCGGGCCCAGGGACCCGCCGGGCGCTGCCCATTGACATCAGGCCCAGGGACCCGCCGGGCGCTGCCCATTGACACACGCGGGGACCGGGCCCAGGGACCCCGCCGGGCGCTGCCCATTGACACACACTGGGGACCGGGCCCAGGGACCCCGCCGGGCGCTGCCCATTGACACACACTGGGGACCGGGCCCAGGGACCCGCCGGGCGCTGCCCATTGACACACGCGGGGACCGGGCCCAGGGACCCCGCCGGGCGCTGCCCATTGACACACGCGGGGGACCGGGCCCAGGGACCCCGCGGGGCGCTGCCCATTGACACACTCAGGGGACCGGGCCCAGGGACCCCGCCGGGCGCTGCCCATTGACACACTCGGGGGACCGGGCCCAGGGACCCGCCGGCGCTGCCCATTGACACACGCTGGGGACCGGGCCCAGGGACCCCGCCGGCGCTGCCCATTGACACACTGGGGACCGGGCCCAGGGACCCGCCGGCGCTGCCCATTGACACACGCGGGGACCGGGCCCAGGGACCCCGCCGGGCGCTGCCCATTGACACACGCGGGGGACCGGGCCCAGGGACCCCGCCGGGCGCTGCCCATTGACACACACTGGGGACCGGGCCCAGGGACCCCGCCGGGCGCTGCCCATTGACACACGCGGGGGACCGGGCCCAGGGACCCCGCCGGGCACTGCCCATTGACACACGGGGACCGGGCCCAGGGACCCCGCGGGGCGCTGCCCATTGACACACGCAGGGGACCGGGCCCAGGGACCCGGCCGGGCGCTGCCCATTGACACACGCGGGGGACTGGGCCCATGGACTCTTGATTAAACCCAGGGGCAGGGTGGCTCAGAGTCTAACCTGGGGACCCATCAGCCCCCAGCCTGCCACCCGGTCAGGCCAGGCCGGTTCTTCCAGCTCCTGCCCGGCCCCGGTGCTGCCCTTCCCCCACATCCGGCCTGCGCACCTTCCTGCTGGTGCTTGTGCTCGGTGGAGTAGGCTTTGCCGAGCATGGTCCAGACGGGCTTGAGGCAGCCGAAAAGCCCTTCCAGGAACCCACTGCCTGTCTGGCAGTGGAGCCGGACCTGGTCGGCGTGGTACCGGGCCTGCCACACCTCGGCGCTCCCAGCGCCCGCCCCCCCGGCTCCGGCCCCACCCTCATGCTCCTGCAGCTGCAGGACGCTGTTGGCGAACTGGTCGCGCGTCTCCTCGCTGGGCGTGGGGCTGTGCCGGCCCCCGTCAACGGGCAGCACGTCCCGCAGCACGCACTGCGTGGGCGTCAGGTCCTTCTCGGGCGTGCAGTCCGAGGCCTCGGGGTCCAGCTTGCGGAGGGAGCTCTCGGCCAGGACGGCGCCGAAGCTGGCAAAGGATGGCGAGGGCGTCCGGGTGTCGTGGAGGCAGGCCATGGCCGGCGCCGGGCATCAGCCGCCCCGGCGCCCCGGGGGGTGGCGGGCGAGCTGGGAAGGGAAGAAAAATCCTCGTGAGCAGGATCCCGATGGGAATTGCGGGCGTAGCCAAGGCCTGATCGGCGCTGGGCACGGGCTGGGGGCTGGCAGCCAGGCCCAGGCGGGCGCCAGGCTAAGGAAGGAGCTGGGGCCCCGGGAGAGGGCTGCCCACGGCCGGGCCCTGGGGGGGGCGGTAGCGGGGGCATGGGGCAGAGGGAGCCCCGGAGCTGGTGGAAGGGCTGGCGTGGGCAGGCAGCTCCGGATCCCTGCCCTGCCCCAGGCCCGGTTGGTCTCCCCGCTCCCGCCACGCAGGCCCGGCGCTCTCCGAGGTGCTGAAACCTCCGCCTGGCCCATCGGCTGCTCGCTCGCCGCGTCCCGGCTCCCTGGGCAGGTCCTGCCCCTCGGGGAGCCCCAGAGAGAGAGAGAGAGAGAGAGAGTGTGTGTGTGTGTGTGTGGGGCTGGGTGTCCCTGTGCATCTCTGTGCATAGCTGTGAGTTTGTGTGTAGTCAGTGTAGCGCTGTGGGGCTATGCGTGCGTGTGTGTGTACATCTCTGCACCTAGCTGTGCGTATGGAGTTGTGAGTCAGTGTAGCTGTGTGTGGCTGTGTGTTGGGGTGTGTGTGCACATAGCTGTGTTTGTGAGTTGGTGTGTGTGTGTGTATACATAGCTGTGTGTGTTGAGTTGTGGGTCAGTGTGGCTGTGTGTGTGTTGAGTTGTGGGTCTGTGTGGTTCTGTGTGTGTGTAGTTGAGAGTCTGTGGTTGTGTGTGTGTTGAGTTGTGGGTCAGTGTGGCTGTGTGTAGTTGTGGGTCAGTGTGGTTGTGTGTGTGTGGAGTTGTGAGTCTGTGTGCCTGTGTGTAGTTGTGGGTCAGTGTGGCTGTGTGTGTGTGGAGTTGTGGGTCAGTGTGGCTGTGTGTGAGTGTGTGTGTGTGTGCCCAAGGCTGCAGTGCATGTTGGCAGTGCTGTGCCAGGCTCTCTCCCGCACGGTGCCAGAGCTCAGCTCACTTAGCATGCAGTGCAGCAGGCTGCCCGGGAAGTCAGGCAGCCGTGCGGGAACCAGGAGCCGGCCCCCGGCTCTTGCCACCCTTCTGCCTGCTCCTTTCCCCGGGGAGCAGGGAAGCCCTCCCCGCTGGCCAGCATCGCCACGGCAAGACTGACCCCCCTCCAGCCCAGCCACTGCCCAGAATAGGGCACCGCAGCCCCCCCACAGGGCCAGCACCCCCGGGTGCTGAGTGCCACCCAGTGCCAGGGGCCAGGAGCCCGTGGGGGGGGGGGGACTCCTGCTCTACACCCTGCGAGCAATTTCAGAGGCCTTGTGTTTGAGACACTCCACCGGCAGACGGGGGCTGGACACAGAGGCTAAGGGAGTTAGGTACCAAATGCCAGCGAATGTCAATGTCATCTGTGCACGGAAATCCCTTTGGTTGGATAGAGCACGAGGCAGAGCCATTGGAGGGGGAGGATAGATAGATAGATAGATAGGGTGGGATGAATGGGGATAGACAGACAGACTTGGGGATGGACGGACAGACTTGGGGATAGAGTCTTTCTTTACACCTCAAGACAACAGCATTTTGCAAGCACTGGCCCTGGCCCAGGCGGGCCCCACTCATTCGGGGAGGGCAGGGGCTGCAGTAGCAAATGGGTGGCCGTGAGGCCGGGCGCAAGGGGACTGTCTTTTGGCAAATGCTACCGGACTGAAGCCAGGAGCTTCTCTGCCCGCACGGAGTTAATTCTCTGCTCCGGGGGAAGTTCCTGCCTCCAGTGGCCTGCTGGAGGATGGGGTAGAGTCTGGGGTTTAAAGCATGGGACAAGGAATCGTCCCTCCTCGGGTCAAACCCTGCTTGTGGGAGGGGAGACCAAGCAGCTGTTAGACCCAGAATCAGGTGATTAGGGTCTAAAAATAGACAGATCAGAGGATGAGTAATGAGGGGTGAAACCAGGGCAGGGCAGAGGCGGGGCAGACACAAGGGGATCCTGCCCCATTTGTGCCCCCCTCTGGGCCCAGCGGGGGACCCTCCTGTCTGTGTCACCAGCCACGACTCTACCGTGGATGCGTGAGCCAGGGTGGGAGCTGGCTCCTGTGGCCAGGGCTCCCATAGGGCTGTGCGGGGCCGGGGGGGCACTGGCTCGGGGCAGCATGGGGGACTCGGAGCTACTTCCCTGACTACAACTGCCCATGGAGGTCGATCCTGCACAGCCCAGCTCCGGGCACTGTGAGCCAATGGCTGCCAGCTAGGCTTGTGATTGGCCAGCAAGCCATTTGTATGCAAATGAAGCTAGGCCTTGGGCCACTGGGGTGAGGCTCCATGTGGGTCTGTCTCTCCCTGCGGCTGCTGTCTGGCATGAGAGGCAGCACGTGTGTGTGTGTGTGGGGGGGGCAGCACGTGTGTGTGTGGGGCAGCACGTGTGTGTGTGTGTGGGGGGGCAGCACGTGTGTGTGTGTGGGGGTGCACAGCAACACACTGTGATCTGGGTCACAACTGGGTCACAACTGGGGGCTGTCCGGGAACCGGGAGGCCAGAGACCGACAGACCCCCCCTCCCAAGCCAACAAGGCCTGTCACTACAGAGCTTGGCTTAGCTTCCCCGCAGCCTGGTTTCAAACACCCCAAGCAAAGGGCTTCCCCCAGCTGGCCAATCTCACCTCCCCACAACCTAAGGGTTAGAGAGGTTGTGTCCTCCTTTGTGACACCCCCTGTTCTTCACCACCCCGTACTCCGAGGGCCAGAGCTCCTCTCTCTCCCCAGGGTGCTCTCAGCCTGCAAACAACCACCACTGGGGGCAAGGGACGGAGCATACGCCAAGGAGGTTTGAAATCGGGGTGCTGGGGAGGGTAGACAGACAGACAGACAGACGGATACATTGGATGGGGACAGACAGACAGCCAACCTTTTTTTTCATCCCCCCTCCCTGACCTCTCTACCGCCCTTTGGCTGGGCTGTCCACAGGACGCTCGTTCGTTTGCTCTGTCTCCTGCACTCCCCAAACAGCCCCCATCCCCCCTTTCTGTGACTCTACCCGGCCAGCATGCCCCCCTCTATTTAGTAAGCAGGTGTCCCATGTGGCTCGCAATGGGCCCATCCCCCATTGCACCCTCCCACTACCCCGCCCCACATGTGGTCCCACGCCGCACGGGAGTGACAGCGAGCTGGGGCCCCAGCCATGCCAGCGGGGAGCGGAGCCACCCCCCTCAGGGGTCAGTAGGAACTGGGCTCAGCCATGCACAGGAACCAGCCCGGGCGCCTGGCTGACATGCAGGGGAAGGGGGGCAATGGCCTGGGGGCTCTGCTGGGGAGGGGGGCGAGGGCTATGGAGCAATCCAAGTCCAGGGTCAGTTTGTCTGTCTGCCTGCACCCGTTTGAGAGGAGATTCAGTGAGGGGATTGTACCCCATCTGCGCCCCTCGACCTTGCCCTACAGCCCCACCCCAGCGCCAGGCCTCTGGTATCCCTCACACCTTGAGTCCTCCTTACACTGCGAGACCTCAGCCCAGGACCCAGAGCCCTTCTTACTCCTCACCCTAATACCCAGTGCCAGACCCTCCAGGACTTCCCATCACAACACCCTGAACCCCCATGCCCCTTACCCCAATGCCTGACTCCTCCTGCACCCCTCACCAGATCCTTCCAGGCACGCCTGCACCCCGATACTCAGACCCCTTCCCTCCGCCCAACCCCCTGCACTCTCCCCCCCCAGGGCCCCATCATAGCTTCCGCCAACCCCAGACCCCTTCCCAGGCCCCTCACCCCAGTGCCCAAACTCCTGCCTGCCCCCCAGCACAGCCCCTTTTCCAGCAGGCTACTGGGGGGTGCCCTTTGCCAGGCAGCTGGTGCCCTCTCAGCACTGCACACTCACCCCACACGGGGGAATGCCCTGTGCCCTGCCTGGCACCGAGCCTGTGCCCAGCACACACCAGTCATCCTGGGGCTCCTGCCTCTCCTTGGGGGCAGCCCCCAGCATCATCTCTCCCCAGCCCCAGCCAGGGTCCAACCACCCACCCCACTCACCTGTCACCAGCCATGGGGGGACCAGCCCACCCGCCGTGGGGTGCCCCCTCCCTTCCCACCGCCCGGCCCCTCGCTTCAGCCTGGTTGATTTCCCTCTCACTAGGTCCCCAGTGCGGTGCCTTCTCTGGGGGCTACCCCACAGCACGGCGTCTCTCGCCAAACCCGCCTCTCCTGGGCTACCCAGCCTGGCCTGCCAGGGCCACTACCCACAGCTGCCTAATCCAGCCCCAAGCCTGCTTATCCATTGATCCTCACACCCCCTCTGTCCATCCATCCATCCCCACACACCCCCTCTATCTATCCATCCATCCATCCCCATATACCACCTCTGTCTATCTATCCATCCCCATACACCCCCTCTGTCTATCCATCCATCTCCTCTATCTACCCATCCCCATACACCCCCTATCTGTCCATCCATCCCCATACACCCCTCTGTCTATCCATCCAGTCCCCCCCACACCCTCTATCTATCTATCTATGTATGTAGCCATTCATCCCCAAGCCTGCTTATCCATCCCCATACATCTATCTACCTACCTATCCATTGCCAGACACCTCCTCCATCTAACTGTCCAGCCCCAAACCTGCTTATCTACATATCCACCCCCAGCTACTGTATCCATCCGTGCATCCATCCCCAAGCCTGCTTATCCATTGATTCCCCAGACACCCCCTCTATCTGTCTGTCTATCCCCAGATCCCCCCCTCTACCTGTTTGTCTGTCCCCAGCCCCCTCCCCCACCTATCTGTCTGTCCCCAGCCCCGCCCCCACCTATCTGTCTGTCAGTCTGTCCCCAGATCCCCCTCTACCTGTCTGTCTCTCCCCAGCCCCTTCCCCCACCTATCTGTCTGTCGGTCTGTCCCCAGACACCACCTCTATCTGTCTGTCTGTCAGTCTGTCCCCAGATCCCCCTCTACCTGTCTCTCCCCAGCCCCCTCCCCCACCTATCTGTCTGTCGGTCTGTCCCCAGACACCCCCTCTACCTGTCTGTCTGTCCCCAGCCCCCTCCCCCACTATCTGTCTGACGGTCTGTCCCCAGATCCCCCTCTACCTGTCTGTCTGTCCCCAGCCCCCTCCCCCACTATCTGTCTGTCGGTCTGTCCCCAGATCCCCCTCTACCTGTCTGTCTGTCTGTCTGTCCCCAGCCCCCTCCCCCCACCTATCTGTCTGTCGGTCTGTCCCCAGATCCCCCTCTACCTGTCTGTCTGTCTGTCTGTCCCCAGCCCCCTCCCCCACCTATCTGTCTGTCGGTCTGTCCCCAGACACCCCTCTACCTGTCTGTCTGTCCCCAGCCCCCTCCCCACTATCTGTCTGACGGTCTGTCCCCAGATCCCCTCTACCTGTCTGTCTGTCCCCAGCCCCCTCCCCACTATCTGTCTGTCGGTCTGTCCCCAGATCCCCCTCTACCTGTCTGTCTGTCTGTCTGTCCCCAGCCCCCTCCCCCACCTATCTGTCTGTCGGTCTGTCCCCAGATCCCCCTCTACCTGTCTGTCCCCAGCCCCTTCCCCCACCTATCTGTCTGTCGGTCTGTCCCCAGATCCCCCTCTACCTGTCTGTCTGTCTGTCCCCAGCCCCTTCCCCCACTATCTGTCTGTCGGTCTGTCCCCAGATCCCCCTCTACCTGTCTGTCCCCAGCCCCCTCCCCCACCTATCTGTCTGTCGGTCTGTCCCCAGATCCCCTCTACCTGTCTGTCTGTCCCCAGCCCCCTCCCCACTATCTGTCTGACGGTCTGTCCCCAGATCCCCTCTACCTGTCTGTCTGTCTGTCTGTCCCCAGCCCCTCCCCACCTATCTGTCTGTCGGTCTGTCCCCAGATCCCCTCTACCTGTCTGTCTGTCCCCAGCCCCTCCCCCACCTATCTGTCTGTCAGTCTGTCCCCAGATCCCCTCTACCTGTCTGTCTGTCTGTCCCCAGCCCCTCCCCACTATCTGTCTGTCGGTCTGTCCCCAGATCCCCTCTACCTGTCTGTCCCCAGCCCCCTCCCCAACCTATCTGTCTGTCGGTCTGTCCCCAGATCCCCCTCTACCTGTCTGTCCCCAGCCCTCCCCACCTATCTGTCTGTCGGTCTGTCCCCAGACACCCCCTCTATCTGGCCAGTTTCTCTAGCTAGGCGGCCGCCCCCACGCGGAGCTGCTCCGTTCACAACTCTGTCTACCTGTGCCCCGGCCTGTCGGTCCGTCCGCCCCCCGCGCCCCCCCCGGACCCGCAGAGCCGCCCGGGCGGGCCCCGCACCCACCTGGGTCCGTCCGCCCGCCTGTCCGTCCGCGCTCTCCGGGCGCCCCTTTCTCTCCCGCCCTCCATGTGCTGCCCCCATTCTGCGCCGGGCCGGCGCCGCCCCACCCCGCCAATGGAGCAGCCTCTTCCCGGCCCCGCCCACGGGGAGCCAGCCAATGGGCTGCGCCCCTGCCGCAGGTAGCCCCCGTGCTGATGTCATCGCCCGGGAGGCAGGAGCCAAGGTGAGCGGGGCCTGAGCTCATCCCTGGCCGGGGGGGGCTCTTCGCTCCGGGCCAGGTTAACCCTTTGGGCGCCGTGAGATGGGAGCACCAGCCCCCGCCTGCGGGCACCTCCCCAGGGCAGGGGCAGCAGCGACTCTGCCCCGCAGCCCCCCCCCCCATGGCTGTGCCTGGCCACGCAGCAGGGCCCGGGCGTGCGGGGCAAGGGTCCTGTTTGCCCCTCCCATGCCAACGCGGTGCAGGCCCAGGGGCACCGGGCACACGGCAGTGGGGAACGGAAGGAGCCCAGCAAAAGTCCAGGGCCCTGTGCCAAGGCATGCAACACCCTGGTGCCCATAGAGCCAGTGCCCAGACACCGGCCCCCTACCCCTCTCCCAATGCCCATAGTGCCCCGGTACCCCTCTCCCAGTGCCCACATCACCCCCTGCCCGCGCCCACGCTGATCCTCAGGAGATTATTGGGGCCTCTTGAGCTAGTTTCACCAGGGCCTCAGGGCTATGTCTCCAGCCCCCCTGGCCAGGGCCATTACAAGCCCCGCAGGCATAGTCCGAAGGCAGGCAACGGAGGAGTCTGGAAGATCTGTCCCTCTGCCCAAGAGAAATTGACCCCAGGAAAGTGGGGAAGGATGGGGGGCACCCTGACACAGTGGCTGTGGGGTGAGGGCTAACGGGAGGGACCTATGGGCCCGTCACTCTCTGATAGCCCACCTCCTGCTAGTCAGGGTGGTGGCTGGCTCTGTTCCTGGCTGCGATGCCGACTTACTGTGTCTCCCTGGACAAGTCATTTCCCCTCTGCGCCTCAGTTCCCCTTTCTACCCAGGTATAAATGACCCTTTGCATTCCAGCCCCATCCAGCTGAGATCCTAGAACTGGGAGGGACCTCGCGAGGCATCGAGTCCAGCCCCCTGCCCCCACGGCAGGACCAAGCACCATCTATCCCTGACGGGTGTCTGTCCAACCTGCTCTTCGATATCTCCAGGGATGGAGATTCCACAACCCCTGGCAATTTATTCCAGGATTAAACCACACTGACAGGCAGGAAGTTTTTCCTAATGTCCAACCTCAACCTCCCTTGCTGCAGTTTGAGCCCCTTGCTGCTTGTCCTGTCCTCAGAGGCCGAGAACAATTTTTCTCCCTCCCTGTAATCCCTTTTTAGATACTTGAAAACCGCTACCATGGGGAGAGACGGGTGCCTTGCTGTCCAGACAAAGGCTGGCAGGGAAAACAGAAGCCTAGAGAGGAAAAGGGGCTTACCCTCCGTCACCCAGAACCCCGGGCCCTGGATCTGCTGGGTGACCTTGGGCAAGTGCCCCCGTGCCTCAGTTTCCCCTGACACCCATTGGCTCTTTAGTTTGCCAGCTGTTTGGAGCAGAGACGCCCTCTCTGCATGTGAACGCACAGTCCCTAGCACAGTACGGGCGTGATCGCCGCAGGGGCCTGGAGGTGCTACCGCTGTATGTGTAATAAAAGCAACCTCAGCAAGCGTTCTGGGTTGATGCCTCGGCACTGCTCAAGCTGCAGCCTGGGGCGGCGCTGGTGGGGGGCAGCGTGAGGCTTGTCGTGCAGGGTTTAAGGCGAAGGAGGTAAGTGATTTAGTTGGAAATCCCTCCCAAGTGCGGTTGGCGCCCACAGAGGACGTGTCTGGGGAGGGGACGCCGTGAGCTTGAGACAGAACCATGGTCTTGGCTCTTGTCCCTCCTGCTGAGTGATGTTGAGGGAGTCAAGTCCCAGCACCGTGCCTCAGTGTCCCCATCTGAGGATCATCACCCTCATCTACATTACAGATGGTTGTGAGGTTTAAAGTACCCTATGAGAGGCAGCACGGCCCAGTGGTGAGAGCACTGGACTGGATCTCAAAGAGTCCTGGATCCTATACCTACTTCACCGTGCCTCAGTTTCCCCCCCCTCACTCTTTGGGCTGTGAGCTCTATGGGTCTGGGACTGCTCTTCTGTTGGTGTCTGCATGCAGCAACCAGCACAGCAAGGCCTTGGCTACAACCTTTCAGGAGCTGCCATAATGCCAATAACGTGGGGGGTGGGAGCGTGAAAAAGCCGAAGGAAATTAGAGGCTTCGATGCTAATGAAATTCAACAGGAGGTGGGTGCCTGGCTCCCTTGGGAAATCCCCCCCTGGAGTCTTAGCAGTGCCAGCCTCCTCCCCTCCCACCCACCTCCAGCTGTTTCCAGTGCCCACTGGGCCGCCGCTGGCCGGGGCCAACACCCGCAGAAGCGCAGGGCCGGAGGTGTATTGTGGCACGGTGCCCACCTGGTGCACTTGGAGCATGCCAAGCTCCAGGGCCCGGAGCAAGGGCACTGAAGGAAACCAAGGGAAAGAGAGAGACGCCTGCGTCAATTCCTTGCAAAGTTGCCCGGTGGGAAAGCAGGAAGGGAGGGGGCTGATGCCCTTGGGAAAACACCTGCCCCTGGAGCAGAGCAGGGTTCTGCAGGAAGGGGGCTAGTGGCAGGACTGGAAAGCGAGGTGCTCTCTGCCGCCCCTTTCCAGGACAGAGGGTAGCTAGCGCCCCTTCCCTGCACAGATCTGGCTGTAGCTCGCTGGCTCCAGGCAGACCTAGAGCCAGTACAAAGCTGTAGAGCGCTCTCTGCCCACCAATGTCCCCTCTAACATTTTCCACCCGTGTGCAGAATAAATGCTGTTCTGTGCACCGAGACATGTGTGAATGTGCACCACCCATTGAAACAGGCTGCTGGCTGCGGGCACACTGGTAACCAGCTGGGACGCACCTGAATCTCTCCTGGACAGCTGCCCAAGCGCTCAGCATACAGGGACCGCTGCTGCCCACCCCCACACAGGGCCCCGGTGCTCGGGCTCCAGTGTGTCCCAGCCGACAGAGAACTGGAGGCAGGCTCAGGAGCCTGGTCTCAGCTCTGCGAGTCACGTCTCTCGGAGTCTCCGTTTTCCCCCTTGAGAAATGGGGAGAAGGATCTTGGCGTCCTTTGGGAAGGGCGGTGAGCCCCACTGGTGCCAGGTCTGGGGGCGTAAATTGGTGCTCTGTGCTGCTGCCTGACCCCGTGGCCTCTGGCCCCTCCTCCGTGAAACAGATGGGCCCGCGGGCATCACACCGCCTCAGTCTCTCTTCCCTTTCTGGGCTCTGCGTGGGCGGGGAGACTCCTGGGGCGGGGTCCGTGGGGCACGGACCCACACACTGGGGAAGAGGCAGGTGGCAGTTGTGGCTCAGACGCTGGGCTGGTCTAATCTGCTCTGGAGGCTCGGTCCGCAGCCGAATCCCACCCACTGCGTCCCGGAGCGGGCCCCAGACTCTCCCCTCCTTCATGCCGGCGGGGACCAAAGCCAGGGGCCGGCGGAGGGTGGGGAGACTGTCGCCCTCCATGGAGCCCCATCCATCTGCAAACGCCCCGCCCCCTCCTGGGCCAGGAACCGCCCTCTCGCCGCCCTGTGGGCCACGGCGCCACGCAAGCCCTCCATGCCCGAGGCTTCTCTCAACACGCACACAAATGCAAACACACATGCAGGCACACAAGCACACACAAACGCAAACACAGGAAAACACAGACACACACATGCACACACACAAACTCCCACCCACGCCCACACACTGACACACACACAAACGCAAACACACAAAGACACACGCAAATGCAAAGATAGACACACACAGACACACACGCACACACGCAAATGCACACAAGCGCACCGCGCGCTCTGCAGACGTGGACAGACGGCGAGAAGCTAGCAAGACTCGGATAACGGAGCTGCCGGGAGGGAGGGGGCAGTGGAGGGATTTCAAGGCAGGTCTGGCTCTGGCCTTTGGAAGGGGAGCTCTCCCCGTGAGTGCCTAGCAGCAAACGCCACGTTCCCTCAGAGGGTGGGCAAACCCTTCCTGACAAGGCATTCAAGGGACTCAGGAATGCTGGTTTCAATTCCCTGTTCTGCCTCAGAATTCCTGTTTTACTGGGGGCAAGTCATGGAACCGTGCCGTGCCTCAGTTTCCCTTTGTCTGCCGCGCTTTATTTTCCACGGCGTGCTCTTTGCGGCAGGAATCGTGCTGCCCAGACCTCGTGGGTGTGTGTGCACACGCGACACGCCCTGCAACACAAATGCTGCATTGCCACCTCTTCTGGAGGGACGGCGAGGCCCGTGAGACTTGGCGCTTTCCTCCGAGTCCCAGCAGCTGGAGTGACACGATGACTGAAGCTATGCGGGTGTGGGGCAAAGGGGGGGGGACTAGGTGACCTCTTGAGGCTCCTTCCAGCCCCACATTTCCACGAGTCCGTGGCGAGAGTCTCTGCTCTCGTGTAAGAGCAGGTTCCGGGCCCTTGTGGAGGCTGGGAATTACGACTCTGAGAAGGCTCAGACCCACCCAAATGTCTCATCTTTTAACCTCCCCTGGGCACCGGGCTGGTACTGGGATTGCCCGGCCAGCGCCAGTGCAGAGGGAGAACACCCACCGGTCTCCAGAGGCGGGGTGATGACGGGCTGGATAGTTACCGGCCAACGATGGGAGCTGAAGCTGTACAAAGAAAGCTGATGAAGCTACCTGGGCTCCCAACCATCCTGCTGGGCAGGAGCAGCTGGGGTCAGACAGGGGCCTGAGGCCCCACGCGGCCTGGCCCGGGCGACTCGGCGCACGGGTTTCTTTCCTGGCTTCCTGGGCGCCCTACGGAACTAGCACTGGCCACCACTGGAAGCTGGATGGTGGATGCGGCGGCTGCTCCGGACCCACCATCTTCTCTCTCCCTCCCTTCCCCGCGCCAGCACAGCACCTCGGGGGATGCATCTGGAAACCCCGGTGGGTCTTTCATCTCCAGGGCCCTTTGGCTCCTGCATTTTTCTCCCCTCCCTCTGCTCTGTCGGGGCAGGGAAGCCAGCTCCTCTAGCTCCATGCTCAGGCTCCTCCTTGTGCAGGCCCGTGTTGCCGTGCGAGTTGCACGAGCACATGTTGCACGTGGCATGTGTTCTACAAGGGCATGTTGCTCTGTGGGTCACGGGCCGACGGTGCCACGCGCCTTTTCTGCTCCCTCACCGGTTTTCTCTGAAAAGTAACAAATCGCTGGGGCCAAGGGGGCTGCTCTTGTTTCACTGGGAACACCAGCCCCCCCCCCAAATCTGATCCAGTCTCTGGGCTGCTCCAGTGGCCAGGACTAGACGTGCCATGGGGTGCAGGAACCTCCTCTGGGCTAGCGATGGGACGTCCGCGGCCCTCTGCCCAAGCCCTCCCAGACGATGGTGTGTGCCCTGAAGAATGAGGGTTTATCGCCCTTCTATTACAGGCTGAACCTCTCTGGTCTGGCACTTTCTGGCCCGGCAACGTCCGTGGCAGGACTTAGCCAGATATCCACTTATCGTGGGGGTGGCCAAGTCTCCCATGGCCCCGTAGTTTGTTTACAGCCCCCAGTCCTGCCTCGCCGGGTGCGTCTACCCTGCGGCGCTAGCTCAAAATAAGCCAGGCAATTTGAGCTCCCCGGATTGCGTACCTCCTTTCGAGCTCACTGTGAAACAGACCGCCGTTCCGACAGGTCCCCTAGTGCCCGTGGAACGAGGGTTACCGGGACGTTGGAAGAGCTCGCCCGTTATGCGATTCCATTTCGAAATAACGGGCGCGCTGTCAAGACGCGGAGAACGCTATTTGGGGATCCCGGGAGTATCCCGCCATAGCGCCGCAGCGTAGATGTACCCTCGTCGTCTCGGAGCCCAGGAGTGGAAGTGCTGGTTCGGCACCAGTCGGGCTCCGGGTGTGCCGGATTAGAGAGCTCCAAGCTGTACATGTTTTGGTCCCCTCTAATGTAACTGCAAACTGCCTGCATCTGCCAGGGTTATTGCCGGCTTTGCAGCCATGCGGCTCGCCCAGAATCTGGCGCCTGGGGTGTTTGTACCACCTGGAGTCCGGGCCTCAGCTGGCTGGGACCCAGCCGCAAGCCTGAACATGGTGCGCGTCCCATGGGGCAGAAAGAGAGTCAAGACCTGGAGCCTCCTGCCTGAGCTGGGGCTGGGAGCAGGGATCTCTGCTGAGCTCGGGGGCCGTGCCCTGCCACAGCCTGGGCTGGCTGCAAATCTTCCCTCCCCACTACTTTCCCCCCCAAAGGAGAAAGCGTCGACCAAGCGCAATTTTCCACAAAAGGCAACTTTCTTCCTTCTGAAAAATCCCGTGTTTGTACTTAGAAAAGGGAGCCCCCCCCACTCCCAGTGAGCGGTGCCACCACGTGCCTCGTGGCGCTGCCGCTGGGTCCTCCCGCTCTCACCACCGGCCACGTTCCCCAGCTGGGCGCTCCTCTTCCATGACGCAAAGTCTTCCCTGGCCGGAGGGAGACCACAGTGCATCATGGGAAATGTAGTCCGACCAGGACGCGTGGCCGATAGGAAGAGAAAGGGGGCAGCTCCCTAAAGGTGGGGTCTGCTTGGCGTCTCCCTTGTTTTGGCCCTGCCGCCCTTACTCCTGCCTGTTGTGAGATCATTTCCCTATGGGCTCAGAGGCTCCCCCCCAGCAGGGAAGCCCCACCCCAGAGCTGGCGGCATTTCGGCTGTGCCAAACACAGTACCCGGCCGCCAACGGTTAGCAAGGCAAAACACAACCACCAGGCAATTAGCATGAGCGGCCTGCGCATCCCACCAGATACACGCCGGCCAAGCAGCCTGCCCACCTCCCATCACACACACAGGACGTCACCCCCCCACACTAACACTGGCAGCCCGCCCCCAGACGCACGCCCCCCCAAGTGAATCCCAGGCGGGGCGCCTGCTGCAAGCCAAACCTCCAACTTGTCTGGGGACAGCTGGCCCGACGCAGGGCAGACCCTGACAGTGTGGACCTCTGTCCACGTGGGCCGCACCAGGTCTCCCCAGAAAGATGCAGAATTTTGTTGGGGGGGGGCGGGTTGGGAGGCTGCCGTTTGGATCCGATCCAGATCCGGGTTTGCCAGCTGGCTTCCCTTGCTGGGCTGGAACCGGAATCGGGAGCAGGGTGCTGCCCAGCACCCCACCCCCCCGCTGCTGAGGGGGCAGAGTGTCTGGGGGCAAGGCTTGTTCCCTGGCAACCTGCCTCCCCCCGGGGAGCGCCAGGAAACGCGACGCTCCCCGCCCAACCGGAGCCGGAGGTCAAAGGGCATTTCCGAGAACCCGCCTGGGAGATGACTTCATCCCCTAGCCAAGGGATTTTATTTCCCCAGTGGGGAGGGCTGAGGGGAAGGAGCTATGGGGGAGGGGCAGGAGGGGGGCTCTCAAGCTACCGGATAGGGTTTTGTCTCATTCATACACTGAGGCCTGAGTCGTCCGTCCCCCCCCCGCAGGACGAGGGGGGGCTGACTCTGGCTCTCAGCAGTCCCTCAGTGATGCAACCTTCAGACTCTCGTCTTTCCTCCCAAACCGTTTCCTTAATGAGCCGATTGTGTCATTTCCCCTGTGCTGCCCTCCCCTCCCCTCCCCTCCCCCAGCAGATGCATCCCCCTCTCCCCGCCGCCCTGTCCCCCTGGCTCGGACACTGCAGGGGCCATCGAAGGACTTAGCATCAGTAGATCTGGAAAGCTCAGTAATGTGACCTTCCGGCCAGCAGTGCCCTGCCAGGGCTAGCTGGGACCCTGGAGCTGCGAGCTTCTACTCAGCAGTGCCCTGCCACGGCAAGCTGGGACCCTGGAGCTGCGAACTTCCGGCCAGCAGTGCCACAAGGGCCCCAGCACCATTCACACTGGGACTGCTTCCTGGCTGCTCTGCCCCGTGAAGTAACTGGCGCCAGTGCAAAGTCAGAGCGTAAGCTACGTGGGATGCCCGGCCCCCTGAAGCGCAGGGGACCAGGCCCCAAAGCCCACCAGCAAGGTAAACATCCCTGCGGCCTCAAACAAACTCCATTTCCCCCAGGGGTTCCCGGCTGTGCAGCTGAAAACAAACCGTAGCGCCTAGTGTTTGACAGGGAGCTCCGAGCGCTGCCCACCCCTCTGCGAGGCAGAGCAGTGGTATGAGTCTCACTGGACAAATGGGGAAACTGAGGCAGGGTGCGGCTAAGTGACTTGCACAAGGTCACAAAGGCAGACCGTGGCAGAACAGGCACTTGAAGCCAGGTCCCCCAGTTGGGCCAGCTATCATAGCCAGTCCCTTAAGTGTCTCTGTCCAGCCACTTGGGCACTTGGGCACACAGTCTGCATCGGCCCTGGGAACTGGTCATTGTCCCCTCTGCTGGGACGTTGGTGCTGCCCTGGCTTTAATGAATGGAGCCCCTGCCATTACTCCCTTTTGCCCCCATGTGCACATTAACCTACATGTGCACGCGCACGCACACACACACAGCACGCATCTACATGTGTGTACACCCCCTGCGCCTCTATAGGTGTGTATACACACACCCACACGCATCTACACGTGTGTACAACCCTCCCCGCGCATCTACACATGTGTACACACACAGCCCGTGCATCTACACGCATGTACACCCCCGTGCAACTACACACGTGTACACCCCCTGCACATCAACATGCGTGTACACACACCCCATGCATCTACACACATGTATACCTCCATCAGCATGCGTGTACACATACCCCGTGCATCTACACGTGTGTACACTCACACCCCACACATCTACACGCATGCACACACACTGTGCATCTACACATGTATGCACACAGCATCTACACACATGTACACACACGCTGCATATCGCCACGTGTACACCCCACCGGCGCATCTACACACGTGTACACACACCCCCCGCACATCTACACACATGCTGGGGATTGTATTCCCTCTGTTTGCTTTGTTATGCTGCATGTGATTTCTCCTGTCCTGTAGTAACCCCGTGGGTGTGCCTCAGTTTCCCTGGGCACTGCACCACAACCTAGAGGGGGATGGGAATTTCAGTGTGACAGCCTCCTCTTCCCCCGCACACACTGGCCGAGGCTCCCTGGGAGCCTGGGGGGGTGACCAGGTGACCCCTTTTGCAGGGGAAGCCGGGCAAAGGCTGGAGGCGGGACTGGCTGCAGAGGAGATGGGCTGGGGTGAGTGAGCTGGGGCTGGCTTGAGGTGCAGGGAGGGGGGGCAGGATGTGTGTTGCTGGTGTGACGGTGTTAACACGTGTGCACGTCCCCACACACGGACACACATGGGCACACTTGTATCAACCTCTAGTTGTCCGCGTGTGGGCACATGGATCAGCATAGGGTATACGCATGGCTTAGCACATGTATGTGCATGTGTGTCTATCTTCCTCAGAAAGGAGGGCAGCGCAGCCCAGTGGATAGATTGGGGGTGGGGGGGACTCTGTTATGTCATTTCTTCTGCCAGAGCAGTGTGGAGATCAGGGCCCCACCGTGCTGGGCTCTGCACACACACAGAGTGATAGTCCTTGCCCCAACCCTGTCTAGAGGGCAGGAGGGGAAACTGAGGCACAGGGCATGGCAGTGATGTGCCCACGGTCACTCAGCATACAGACCCCAGGCTCCTCCCGCAGTGGCTCCGCTAGCCCATGCGGCCTCACCCCAGCCCTGCAAGCCGCAGGGTTTCCCGGGTTCTTGACATAGCCCCATTCTCTGCTGTATCTTGGGGGGGGGGACCCCAAATGTAACCCTGCTCTGGAGCCTCCCTTTCCCTTTGCTCCCCCCGGCTCTGATGCTTGGCCTGTCCCTGTGGCACCAGAGGCCGGGCCTAGAGCGGGCCCGGAGCAGGCCTGGGGTCGGCTGTCGAGGGGCAGCGCCCGGCCCCACTGCCTGGAGACCCAGGAGGGCCAGAGGCGGGAACCTGCCGCCCAAATCCCAGGCCAAGCCAGGCCAGGCTGAGCTGCTTCCTGAACATCACGTGGATACCGAATACGATGGGGCGGGGGTGCTGCGGCATCGCCATGGCAACGCATCCCAGCGCTCAGAGCATGAAGTCAGCACTAATATTATCCCTGACACCATGTGGGGGGGAGGGGAAGTCACATGGGGAGGTGGAGGGGGGGCAGCTGGCCAGAGGGGGAGCTCGCGGGGCAAGGGGTGGGGAGAACCCGTGGGCCCCCCCAGAGCTCCTTGATGCTGAGCTGTTTTCCCATGATCCCCACCACACCCAGGGGTCCCTGCCCCACCACCTGCCCCATGGTCCCCGCAAACTGCCCCCAAGCTACCGCTCCCCACCAAACTACCCCAAGCACCACCTAAAACTGCTCCCAGCCCCCAAACTACCCCACCCACAAAAATGCCCCTGTACTCCCTTCAAGCTGCCCCAGTGCACCCCATGACCAACCTCTCACATGCCTCCCAAAACTGCCCCCTTGCACTCCCTGCCACCAAACTGCCCCCGCCCCTCCGAACTACCCCATGCTCCCCCAAACTGCCTCCCAAGCTCCCTTGCTCCCCAAATTGCCCCCCACTGCCCTCCCATATTTGCCCTGCAAGCCCCCTGCTGCCCTCCCAGCTCCTTACCCAGGGAGGAGCCCCCGCACTCCTCCAGCACTGACCTCTGCCAGCAGGGGGCACTGCGGGGAGCGGTGGCATACTACGGGCAGTGGCCTATGCAGGGTCCAGGCTGAGCAGGGTCCCAGCAGGGATGGGATGGGAGCTCCCACTCTCAGCCCCTGCACAAAGGCAGGAAGGGGGCGAATAGCTCCCCACTGGAATCTGGGGCTGCCGCCGTGCCTCAGTTTCCCCAGGCAGGAACAAGGGGGAAGGGGAGTCTGGGGGCTTTAGTTCAAGACCAATGGATTTAGATGACGATTAAAGGGGCACAGCCCTCCCTTGGTGGGGCTCTCAACCCCCCACCCTGCACGGGCGGCCCCCCCGCCTCCCATCCCCCAGGCCTGGTATGGAGGGAGGCCAACAGCCGATTAGCAGCGCCACGTTAATTCCTTAGGGAGCATTAGGAGAGGGAGCAGAACGATGGCGGCTAAACGGATTAGAGGGAGGAAGGGGGGCACCTGAGGACCCTCCCTGCTCCCGCCCCTCCCCCGACATAGCAGGGGAGCAAGAGGCTCTTCCTACAGCGCCCCCTGCTGGGACAGGCTGGGCTGGAGTAGCCAGGAGCCCCAACAGCCAGCTCCCGCCCCTCCCCACAGCGCCCCCTGCTGGGACAGGCTGGGCTGGAGTAGCCAGGAGCCCCCCCCCCAGCCAGCTCCCGCCCCTCCCCACAGCGCCCCCTGCTGGGACAGGCTGGGCTGGAGAAGCCAGGAGCCCCCCCCAGCCAGCTCCCGCCCCTCCCCACAGCGCCCCCTGCTGGGACAGGCTGGGCTAGAGTAGCCAGGAGCCCCCCCAGCCAGCTCCCGCCCTCCCCACAGCGCCCCCTGCTGGGACAGGCTGGGCTAGAGTAGCCAGGAGCCCCCCCCCAGCCAGCTCCCGCCCCTCCCCACAGCGCCCCCTGCTGGGACAGGCTGGGCTGGAGTAGCCAGGAGTCCCCCCCAGCCAGCTCCCGCCCCTCCCCACAGCACCCCCTGCTGGGACAGGCTGGGCTGGCCTAGCGGGGAGCAGCCCCAAGAAACAGCCCCCCCCCCCAGGGGACTGCAATAAGCAACCCAACTATCTCCCTGCTGGGGGGCACCCAAGCCCGGGGCAGAGGCCGGGCCAGCGTAACCCACTGAGCCCAAAGAGGGGAATCAGGGAGGCAGAGGGGAAAGGGCCGGCCAGGGTCTTGCGGAGTGGGGCTGGGTGGGGCTTGCTGGCAGCAGGGGCCTGGAGCCAACGGGAGGCAGCGCGCGTCAGGTGTGTGTGCATGTGTGTTGGGTGGGCTGGGCTGGCCAAGGGGCTGTGGGTTGGGAGCGAGGGGCCCGGGCAGGACTGGGGGCCCAGGGGCTGGGGGCCGAGGGCTATGGGTCGGGAGCGGGCGCTGGCAGGACTGGGGGCCCAGGGGCTGGGGGCCGAGGGGCTGTGGGTCGGGAGCGAGGCGGGCAGGACTGGGGGCCCAGGGGCTGGGGGCCGAGGGGCTATGGGTCGGGAGCGGGGGCGCTGGCAGGACTGGGGGCCCAGGGGCTGGGGGCCGAGGGCTATGGGCGCTGGGGACTGGGGCCCAGGGGCTGGGGGCCGAGGGGCTGTGGGTCGGGAGCGAGGGGCCCGGGCAGGACTGGGGGGGCCCAGGGGACTGGGGGGCCGAGGGGCTGTGGGTCGGGAGCGGGGCGCTGGCGCAGCCGTGGCTGGGATCCCCGGTCCGCTGACTGCCGGGCTCTACCCCTCTTGCCTCGCCCGGCGGCTCCGCTCCCCCGGCAGTGCCGCTCCGAGAGCCCCCTCCCCACCTGTCGCTCCTGGCCGGCCGCCCCCCGGCTCCCCCCCGGCTCCGCTCAGCCTGTCCCCTCCCCTCCGCTGTCCTGCCTCAGCGCCCGGCTGCCCCCGGCCCGGGGCTCCCGCTTTGCCTCGCAACAGCTCCCGCCACTCTGCCCCCGGCCCGGGCCGTGCCAATCAGTGCCAGCGCGGGCGCTCACGTGGGGGGCCGGGCCCCGCTCGGCGGCTGTGGGCAGGCGGCCAGACATGCCGTCACCGTGGGAAATGGAGCACAAGGATCCCGGAGCCAATGTGAATTTTTCATCAGTCCCAGGTTATAAAATATTCACGGGGTTGGGGGAGGGGCGCAGATGATGGCGCGAGAAGCCGGGCGGGGAGGGCAGGTCGGACCCGGGGTGCGAAGCAGCAGCTCCCCTCTCGCCCCCATCCAGGAGGCCGGCCCCACAGGGATGTGTCATGGGCACCCTGGGGCCGCCCTACGAGGGGGGCAGGATCCTAGGAAGAAGGCAACCGACCCAGTGGGGCAGCAGGCCCAGAAAGGGGGGGCAGGCAGGACAACAGGAGAGGCAAGAGAGGGAGCCGCCAGCCCCCCAGCTGGTGGAAACCAGCCACCGTTCCGCGGGAGCCACGCACCAGGGCCTCCGCGCCAAGGGTGCGAATTTACACCCCGGCGGGGGCTGGCCCCATGGACCTGCAATGCCCTGGCCTGGCACCGGGGGGCGCCGTCTCTCGTGTCCCACGCACCCAAGGCCCTGGCCCCGCACGCTCGCTCATGGTCCTGATGCAAGAGTTGGAAGGGGGGTTACCCTGATGTCCTGGCTCAGGCCAGTCCCCTGCCACCCTCTTGATGGCGCCGTCCCTCCCCCCACATCTTGCCGCAGCCACGACAGCAGGCGACCTTCCTCCGCTGGCAGCCAGCGGGACCCTGCGGTGCCCAGCCCCGGCGCTGGCTGCCGGTGCATGGCCCTGTTGTTCCCGTGGAGAGCCGTGGGCTGGGAGTCAGCCCTCGGGGTTCTGTTCCCAAGGGAATGGAGTCTAGTGGTTAGAGCTGGGGGTCTAGGACACCTGGGTCCTTCTTCCCAGCCCTGGGAGGGGGGGGTGGAGTGTAGTGGTTAGAGCTGGGGGGAGGGGTCTAGGACACCTGGGTCCTTTTCCCAGCCACCGCCCCCTGCTGCTCCCATTGGCCAGGATTCCAGCCAATGGGAGCAGCGGGAAAAGCCTCCAGGTGAGCCATTTCCTGTGACGCCGTTCCCCCACTCCTGCCAGATCCGGCCCACAAGACTCCCCCCACCCCTGCTGTGGGAAGCTGGCACTGGCGCTCCAACCTCATGGGGGGGGAGGAGGGGCCGTGGGGCTGGAGCACCAGCGTGGGCCCCCCCGCTGCATTTTGAGAACCACTGCTCTGGGGCCATTGAAGTTAGCCAGCAGAATAGCTTCCTACCTCTAAGGGGAGTGACGCGCTGGCAGGGGGCCTGGCCTCCCCGGCACCACAGGGTTTAGGAACCCATTGGAGAAACCCGTCGAGGTTTGGGTCGAGGTTTGCGTGGTCCTGCCTCCGCACAGGGCGCTGGCCGTGGCTTCTCGAGGCCCCCTGGTCCCACGTGTCAAAAGTCTCAGTGGAGAAATGGCCACACGGCAAACAACCCCACGGAAGCGAGTCTTTGAACGCAGGGCAGCGGGCATGTGGGGTTCACGCGACGGGGCTAAAACACAACCCGGTTGGCAGATCTCCCCTCCCGGTTTCCCGACCCAGCCCCTGTCTTGGGGGGAACCAAAAGAGCCTGCGAGAGGAGGCGAATTTCACACGGATGGTCCCAACACCAGCCTGGGCGGCGGGCTCGCGAGTTGGCCAGCACCACCGGAGAGGGTGGGGAGGCCGCCGCATGTACGGGAACCACCGGAGAGCAAGAGGGGAAAGAAAAACCCCGAAGCAAACAAAACAGCTAAAGGGAAGAAGCCTCAGCTGGCAGGAAACCACATGCACCCGGGAGCATCCGTGTCACGGCCAGGGAAACTGAGGAAGATTTAGACCAGGGCTTGGCTGGCCTCACTCTTGGGGACAGTTTCAATCTAGTTTTATTGCTGCTTTCTGTCCCCTTGGGGCCAGGCATGGAGGACAGATCCCAGAGAGAGCCAAGATCCCCGCTCCAGGTTCAGCCCCATAAGAAATCTCATCAGGCCAAACTTGGCTGTTGTTACAGAAAGTCTGGTTGCCTTTCCCCGCAGCCTCGACCCACCGACGCTTCCCTCTTCTGCCTCACAACAGGGGCATCCGTTCTCCCTGCCGATTCCCCTCGCAACAAGCCGCGGCCCCTTGCAAACCTTCCCCGACAACGGCGCGGCGCCAATCAGCAGAGCGGCCGGGGGTCTCCTTGGAGGGCATTGGATCCGGCGCGCGAGAGAAAGCAGAGGAGGGAAAACAAAACCAAACCGCAACCCACCAACCCCGCAGCCGTCACAAGCTCAGCAACATGAAACAGGCCTCGCCTGGCCCCAGAGAGCAGAGACTGATGGGGGCGGAATGGAGGGTCTGAAAAGGGCTTCCTGAAAGGTTTCGGGGGAGCCGAGTTCGTCCGTAATAGGAAAAACTTAAAAAGCAAGGATTTGTCTAGGAGCACTGTCACAAGCCACACACAGAGCAGGGTTGGAACTCCGGCTCCACTTCATTCACAAGACCAATTCTCATGCAGCTGGTTTACATGGCGCTATTGGATGGCTGGGGCGTTATCACGAAGGTGCCAATGGCTCTTTATGTCTGTGCAGACTCTGCGGTTAATACTCTTCCTTTACAGTGCAAACTAACGGTTCTGATCTGCCTCTTAACTCTCTAGCCTTTGGCTGCTAATAGACTAGTTGTTGATTTTCAGTTTTTCCTGTTACACTGGCTGGGCTTTCCCTTTGAAATTTATCTACCCACTGCCTCTTCCTTCTCTCCCCCCCCCTATTTATTTTTGGTTCTGGACATCCAACACTCCCGTCATCTGCAGAAGTAGGCTGTGCCCACGAAAGCTCATGATCCCATCGACAGGTTTTGTTAGTCTATAAAGTGCTACCAGAGTAGTTGTTGTTCTTTAAGTTCTTCCTGAAAGGGCTGTTTTGGTGCTACACCTCTCTCTCTCTAACTTTCTGCTGCCTCTGGCTTTGTCTTTGTTTGCAGAGGGGTGACACTGGTTCTACAGCCTTCCCAGAGCGCTGCCCCCCTTTCTGGGGGTCTGACTGGTCGGCGGGCGAACCCCCAAGTGTCTCCGCACCTACAAACGACTTGTTCACCAAACCAGACAGAACATCCCACCGGGGTTGCAGCCGCACTTGTCCCCACTTGCTCGTTTTCCCGTCCCCTTCTACGCGACGCTGGCTGGGCGCACGCAGAGCAGCGTAAACCGGCCCTGGCAGGAAAGCAGGGCTGGTGCGGACTCTGCCAGTGCAGCCGCCCCAGGCCCATCTCTAGAGGGGCTGGGAGACGCCGTGGGCCCCACCCCCCTGCCCTGAAGTCGGAGAGGAGAGAGAAGCGGAGGGGGGGGAAGGCCCCTCTCTCGACCCTCCCAACACAGCGGGTGTGAGAGCCAAGCTAGTGGGGTCTCTCCCCACCCCCACGGACACTTGTCGCATGTTGGTTAATTTCCATAACTGACGAATGGGCAAAGAGCCAAGCTTTGGATCTGGGGGCTTGAACTTCCCCCCCCCGACCTGCTCCCCCCGTCGGCACAGCAGTGCTGTCCAAATGCAGCACCTTGCAAACTTGGGAGGCGGCGGCTCCGGAACTGAATCTTGTGGCTGCGCACGTAGACAAATCCCTACTTCCAAGCCAGGGGTTTTCACCCTCCGCGTGCTCGGCCAAAGGAGCTCAGCTCCATGACTGCCATGTTACAAAAGGGGAAACTGAGGCACGACTACTTGCCCAAGGTCACCAGCACAGCTCCTGGGACCCAGCCCAGTGTGCTACCCACTACGTACCACTGTCTCTTGCAGACACGTTGGGTGACAGGAAGCAGCCAGTGCTCACCCAAAGCAGGCTCTCGTGTAAAAGCTCCCGGGTGCCGGTCGGGCTGGCCAGGTTCTGATGCCAGATGCTGCAGCCCGCCCCCCCAGATGCACGAGCAGCAAGAGGGAGGCAGCCAGAAAAAGGGGGGATTTTGTTTTTTCAACAGACCTGGATAAGATGGGTGGGTCCGAACATGGTTGCAGGTTGTGGGGGGGGGGAGGCGGTGGACAGATCCCCAGCATGGGAGTCAGCAGAGTTCCAGTCACAGCTCTGGCACTGGCCTGCTGGGTGATCTTGGGCAAGTCACTTCCCCGCGCTGTGCCTCAGTTTCCCCGTTCGTAGAAGTGGGGCCGTGATACTGACCGGCTTTGTCAAGCACTTTGAGATGGGCTGATGAGCACAGCTGGGCCCATTACCTCGGAAACAAGGCCTCCTATTCCGGCTGGGCAGAACTAAGAATCGACGTGTAAAAGTCGAATCTCCGTCTCTCCGTGGCACCTGTCTGGCCTCCAGCATCACCGCAGCTGTGCACCTCACAGTCCTTAATGTATTTGCCTTCCCAGTGCCCCTCCGAGGCTGGCCTGTCCCCTTGTACAGATGGGTAAACTGAGTCACAGAGCGAGGCCTACAGTTCCTCCCAGTGGGGCAGGGCAGGGAGCTGAACGGCTGCAATAACTGGGCCTGCCCGCTCACCCTCACTGGGAGCTCGACCGTGAAAAGCCAGCGCCCGTCCACAGGAATCGACGGCACGTGCGAGGCGCCAGCAGGCTGGGACGAGTTTGCCAGGGCTCAGCGGGAAATGTTCTCTTTGCTTTACCCCCACCTTGGGGTGTGTGTGTGTTGGTTGTCTCCCCAGGAGCCGGGTCAGGACACACCAGCCTATTTCCCCCCAAGGCCAGGTGCTGCCATCACAAGACCATGGCGAGACTTGTCATGCAAGGGGGTTTGTCCTCCCAGGGGCAAGGAGGCAAAGCATGGCCGGGGCTGCGCACGCGGCTTAGGAGGGGCTGAGGCAGCTGGGCTGGTCCGAACCCCCCCCGCCTGCCCTCCCCTTTTGCAAGAGCAGCAGGAGCTGCCCCATTGCTTCTGCACTAACCCTTGGCTGCCTGCACTTCCCACATTGGCCGGAGCATCCGGTGGCGTCCAGGCCACGGGAAAGAACCTTCGCCTCACGGGCAGCACCTGCCCCAACCAAACCCGGCCACGGCCCAGACCCACTCTGCAGAGCGTCCCCGAAAGACGTGTGCGGCCGCCGTGGCGCAGTGTAAGTTACCTGGGCGCTGAGCGTCCTTATTGCCTTGTGGCGGGGGTCTCGACTCCCAGGGGCAGGGAGAGGCAGGTATCACCCAACCGCCCCCACCAGTGCTGGAGGAATGGGGCCTCACCAATGTGCCTTCTTATTTTTTTTCCATCTGTGTGCAGAATAATTTTTGTTCTGTGCACCAAGGCAGGTGCACCACCAATAGAAAAACATGCTGCTAGCTGTGGGCACTCTGCCAATCGGCTGGGCAGCACCTGAATCTCTCCTGGGCTGCTGCCCAGGTGCTCAGTGGTCCCCTCTTGCCCCTCCGTGGGGCCAGAGGATGTTTGTAAAAGGGAAACCCCCAAGGTCTGATCCCGACGGGACGGCTGAGTCTGTCTAGGCGCTGGGCCAACCCGGCCCCACGTGGCCCCATGAGCAGCCGGATGCAAGAGAGTCGCTACCTCCCCTTGCGGCGCCACATCACCCCGCCGCTGGGGCAAGGTCGTCCTGCCCACGCCAGCCCCTCACCCCGGCTCACCGACGCCATCTGGCTCAGCGCCATCCTGCGAGGCGAGCGTCACATCCCGCAGGGCCATGGCCCCCACCGCCGAGGGCCACAACGTGACGCCACCGTGTCCCACCCGCGCCCCCATCGCAGTGCCAGCCGGCATCCCGCAGTACCACGGCCCCCCGGGTTGTCACGGCAACACCAGCCCGTTGCGTCCTTGTCACTGACGGGGAATCCACCACGCCCCTCCCTGAATTGTGAGTTACCCTCCCCGGCACTGCGGCCGGATTGACAACCCCGCCTTCGAAGTTACCATCGCACCAAGGCTGAGACGGACGCGTTACCTTTTTTATTCACGGGGGAGTAGCTCGTTCTGGGTTATTTAGAGCGCTCGTCGTTTTTAGGAAGCGGGTCCTTCTATGAGCTGCCGAGGACTTTGCCTGGAACTCTAGGGAGACAGGTGGCTCGGCTCCCCATCCAAGTAGGACGCTTCGGAGTGAGCCAGAAATTCGTTGTGACGGGACACGTCTCAGGACTTCTTGGTGCCGACACTGGCACCCCGTGATGGGTTACCACGCAAACCGGCCACCGGCCTCTCCCTGAGTCAGCCGCACCCGGCCCGAGGACGATGGTGACTGACTTTGTAACCTTTTTCCTGTAGTTTGCACCGAACAGCGTTTGCATCACCCACGCTGCCTTCCAGCTGCACTTACCCTTCCCTGTCGCTCTCCGGGAGCTCGAGGGGTTGTCGGGCTGTCTGCGCAAAGCTTCTTTGATTCGACGGTACAGGCTCAAGGCTTCTGCTGCCTGGCCGAGGCAAATGGAACCCGAGACGTGTACGGCGGACACACCGCGGGGGGCACAAAGCATCTCTCGGCGGGACAGACCCGGCAGGCCCCGCACACGCGGCCCCCGCTGGAACTAACCCCCGTCTGTGCAAGGCCGCGGGGCTGGACGGCTCGGGGCCATACTGTTCTCCTGCCTCGCTTTCGAGGGGGCGTGCTGTGATGGCGTGTCGGGGAGCCCCAACCCTGCACCCCCGTCCGCAGCCAGATGGGACTCTCCGGCAGCCAGTAGAGTCGAAGGTTTTATTGCCTCTCAGAGATACAGCGCGGCGTAGAATCCGTGTTAGCACAGACACCGAGAGCAGGCGCCTTAGTCCTCGGGGCGGGAGGGGAGAGAAGGGCTCACGGGCCCTGAACCCTCCTTTCCTTGGTCTAAAACATCCTCAGCTCCCCGGCCTACCCCCCAGCCCAGGGACAGTCCCCACCTCCCTTCTTTTGTCTCTCTCTGGGAACACGGTTGTTACCTGCTCAGCCTGGGACTTAGGTGTCTGGGCCAATACACGTGTGGGAACGCCGGGTTACAAAGCAGACAGCCCCCCCACTACGTCACACGTGCGAACCGGGGCCGAGAGGACTTGCCAGCCACGCACACAAGGCCGGCGCTATCCCGGAGGGCAGAGTGTTACAGGGAAGGGGAGAAAGCCACCGGGACCTGCTCCCCCTTCCCGAGCCCCGTCACTTCCACAGCTCCAAGATCAAATGGTGCTGCTCGGCTCAGCCTCTCGGGATGACCCCTAGCCCAGGAGATGGGGGGGATCTCCCCAAGGAACTGGGAGCCAAGAATGGGAAACAACGGTCCCTGGGGGAAGCAGGAACGTACCAATGGGCACAGATCTGTTCCTCCGGGATGTCCCAGTCGGCAGCCCTGCGTCCGAGCAGGGTGCCCGTAGCCGGGCACTTTTGGTGGCCCTGGGTGTGGGCTGACAGGCAGGGTAGGTCCATTGCTGCGCACCACCTCTCTTGGCACCGCCGGAGGCCCTGCCTGGCTCCGGGCAGCCACTGCAGCGGATTTCATCGTAGACGCGCCGAGTCAAACGGCCCCCGGGTACTCCAGCCCCCCCGAGATCAGCTGAGCACGACGGCCCACGGCAGCTCCCTCCCCACGGGCCTGCAGCGGCAAGGCCAGCTCAGCCCGTTAATCACCGCCTCCGGGGCTTCCCGGCCGCATCCCTTGGACTGAGGGTCCCTGCGCCTCTGGCGCAGCCCCCGTAGGCGCAGGCTACGCCTCTTCGCATGCTGCCCTCGGGCGCTACGGGGCTTCCGAATTCCCACGGAGGCAACGGGTCCAGCCCCTGCACCAACGCCAGGCACGCCTTCCCGGATGGGAGCCCTGGGACTGGGAACGACAGAGGCCTCAGATGGACTCCGCCTTGCTCCCGGTTCCTGTGTCCTCCCCTTCTCCCCGCCTGCCGGCCCAGCCCTCTCGTCCCCAGCTCTGGACTCGGGCCCAACCCAGGGCTCCGGCTCCTGCCTCTTGACTCCGAACTGGGCTCCGGAACCCCCGGCTACTGACTCCGGCCTGACCACCTATGGCGCCAACCACTGAACCTGACAGCCCCTGCCCTGGTTCCTGACCCTCGCTCGAGAGCCGGTTAGTTCCTCCCCGGCCAGGTTTGCCTCCACCAGGATCAAGCCACCTTGTCGCTGGCCTCCAGGGCCTGGGGCTCGGCGAACAAGGAGTCTGCGCGGCTGTTGTGCCGGCTGCGAGCCGAGAGCCGGGGTCGCCCAGCCCTCGCGTGGCTCCTTAGGGGCTGGGGCTTTGCAAACAGCACCACGGCGCTTTCGGGCTCCTCCGAACGCCCACGGAAGCCACAAGCCCGCAGGGCGGCGCTCTGTCCCCCTCTAGTGGCGGCTGGGCCACACAGGCAGAGAAGGGTTTTCTCACTTAGATCTCCAGGTTGCAGGTTCAATCTCCGCTGTCCCCAGACCATCCTGGGGGTGGCAAGTTGTTCTGGCTCTCTGGAAACATCCAAGTTACAAGAGATCCTCCCCACATAGCTAGCTATTGGTGCAGTGTCCAGGGAAACTGAGGCATTCACACAGGGTTACTACAGGACAGTAGAAATCACATGCAACGTAACAGAGTGGATGCAACCCCTACTTCTTCACAGCCCCATAGGCCACAACCAGCTCACAGCTGATCTGCCTGCCAGGAGCGGGGCACGTAAGGGCCACCAGAGGGTGGCAGGAGGGTCAGGGTTAGCCCACCAAGTGACAGCCACAGACATTTTCTACAGATGGAGGAAACTGAGGCACAGAGCTACGACTTGCTCAAAGGCCAGGGAGCTGGCGGGAGAGCTCAGGACGGCAGCCTGAAAGCTGGTCCGGCACCAGCCTCCCTCTCCACAGGCTGCTTAATTTAAAAACAACCCGCTGAATGAGCCGGGTGGGGGCGGGTCTCCCATGGACAGTGCCACTGCACGGCCAGGTCTCGAGTCGGCAGCCAGGCCTCTGCCGGAAGGGGCCCTCTGCAGCCCCTCTCCTGATTTGGGACAAGCCGGACGTGGGGAAGGGCAGCTACCCGCCCTCTGGAGCAGGGCCCGGAGCTTTGCAGGGCAGCGAGGACGGCCCGCAGAAGAAGAAAGTCTTGAACCTCGTCCCCCCAGGCCACAGGGTGGGTGGACGGCCTCTATGGCACGGCCCTGGTTTGGTGGCCCAGCCCAGCAGCAGACCTGGGGGAGCCCTACCCTGCTTGACTCTGGGCAGCAACTTCGAAACCCTCCCCTGCTGGCAAAGGCACATTTCCCTCCAGACCCTCCTGCACATACATCTGCAGGCCCAGATCCTGCCCTCGGCGGAGCCACCCCGGCGTCACCGAGCCGGCACCCGGACTGACCCCCCCACCATTGTTACGATCCATTCGCTCCACCACAGAATTCTCCCACCTCCACCCAACGCCTGTGCAGCAGGCCTGGCCTGGGAGATTCACGAATCGCTTTCTTAGGATGCTGGCAGGGTCCCTTTCTGCGCATGCAAATGCTGCGGCATGAAACGCTGACACTTCTGGGAAGCCAGGCCGCATTATTGGCACCCTGGCTCCCCTGAGCCTGGCGACGCGGCCTCCCTCTAGCGGCTGCCGTGGCATCAAAGCCAGGAGATGCTGCCCCCGGCCCCCGGCAATGATCCAGGCTCACGCCTGCCTTCAGGATTTATTGCACACGCGCACCCCTGGCAACAGTCTGCTGGAATCATCGCAATAAAAGAGCCGGTGAGTCCAGCAGTAACGGGAAAACAGGCAGCGCTTGCGGGAAGTTGAAAGGGAGGGAGTTTGCTGAGCCCCGGAGGGCTGCGTTGGAGGGGGCTGGAGAGGAGAACCAGGAAACTGACCCGAGAATGCGAATGAGCCTGTTGGAGTCTGTCATCTCCACAGCGATCACACCAGCCATCCCTTGTGTACTGCCCTCCAGTTCTAGCTGCTCACATCCCCCCCCTTTACGCTAGCGGCAAAGCGTTGATCCTCCCCCTTTCCCTCGGCGACAGCTGGAGACTTGAGGCACAGAGGAGCCAAGCCCCAATGGGAGTTAGAGTCTGGGCCTAAGCAGCAGCGAAACTAATTTCGCATTTCTTACAGGTGCTGTCCTATTGCAACCCGGGTCCCGGTTGGCTTTTCCCGCAGCTCAGCCAGCTCTTGCCGGAGTTGTGCACCCAGGAGCACCCGCTTCCTGACCCTCTGGGCCTAAGTCATTTGCCCAAGGAAGTCCTGGGAGAAAACAAAGTCCTTGTGGAAACAGTTTGCAGATGACACGAAGGGTGGGAGGGCAGAAAATAATGACAAGGGCAGGCCACTGCCACGGCGCCTCCTGGGGCGGTTGGTAAACAGGGTGCAAGCGATCGCTGGGCGTTTTAGCCTGGCGGAAGGTTCGCGTACACAGCTAGGAACCAAGAGCGCCAGCCCGGGCCCTGCCCCACCCGGGGAGACCCCAGCCTGGGAAGCAACGATGGAAAAGTTCTTGAAGGCCATGACGGATAATCAGCTGCACGTGAGCTCCCTGCGCGAGGCTGCGGCCCAGAGCGCTAAGGCCATCGTGGCGGGGGGAGGGGGGTGATGGGGGAATTTCGAGCAGGCTGTTTTACCTCTGTATTTGGTGTGACCCCTGCTGGAATCCTGTCCCCCGTTCTGGGGCCCACCGTGCAAGAAGGATGCTAATAAACGGGGAGAATTCAGAGAAAAGCTATGAGAATGATTAACATGAGAACGGCCAGACGGGTCAGACCCAAGGTCCATCCAGCCCAGTGTCCTGTCTGCCCACAGTGGCCAATGCCAGGTGCCCCAGAGGGAGTGATCAGAACAGGGAATCATCCAGTGATCCCTCCCCTCGTGTCTGAATCTGGCAGTCAGCATCTTAGGGACACCCAGAGCATGGTATTAGATCCCTCACCATCTTGATGGCCCTATCCTCCAGAAACGTATCCAGTTCTTTTTCAAACCCACTTCTCCTTTTGGCTTCACAATATCCCCTGGAGAGGAGTTCCACGGGTTAACTGTTGCGTGTAGTACCACTTCCTTTTGTTTGTTTTAAGCCTGCTGCCTATTGATTTCATTGCTCCCTAGTTCTTGAGGTGTGGGAAGGGGTGAAGAACACTTCCTTATTCACTTCTGCCACACGGCACGATTTTACAGACCTCTACCATATCCCTCCTCAGTTGCTTCTTTTCCAGGCAGAATAAACCCCGTCCTTTTAATCTCTCCTCCTACCAAGCTAGGCCAGACCTTCATCGCTTCACTCAGACCCACCTTTTCTGTACCTTTTCCATTGCTAAAGAGCTGGCTGTTGAGCTGGGCCTCGGTGCAGGGTTCAAGGTGCGGCTGTCCCATGGATTTCCAGCGTGGCAATAGGAGATTTGATGCTGGGTCCCTTTCCTCCTGGTTCCTAACATCGCCTGCTGTTTTCTCCGCTGCTGCTGCACACCGAGTGGCCGTTCTCAGAAGACTCTCCAGAGTGACCCCAAGGTCCCTTCCTTGAGTGGCAGCAGCTCATTTAGACCCAGGGCCCCCAGCCGGGAGCTCAAAGGGGGCAGGTGCCTCAGGTCCAGCAATTTAAAAGGACCCAGAGCACCGCGCGACCACCACAGCTGCAGCTGGAGCCCAGGCCCCATTAATCACCGCCGGAGCCCTGTGCAGTGCAGTCAGGGGACGCTGAGGGCTGGCTGCCCCTAGCCCCGCCCCTTCCATCCAAGGCCCCGCCTCTTCTGCGGGCCTGGGGCGGAGCCTCCCTGCACAGCGCTCAGGCCCCAGCGAGGCCCGTTGTGGGGACTGTGCTGGGAGCCCGGTTTCCGACGTGCATCGCTTTGCACCGACCCGCACGGACCGTGGCCTGCCACGTGCTGCCCAGAGTGAACGTGCAACCTCCGCACACTTTGCCACCTTCCGCTTTCTCCCTCCCCCAGGCCTTTGTGGGTAGGCTGAATAGGATCCATCCCAGCAGGGACCCCGGCACCCCTCTCGTTACCTCTCGCCAGTCTGAAAACCGACCCTTTGCTTCCTGGCTGGAACCAGTCACCGACCCACGAGACACCCTCCCCTCCTGTCCCGTGACACCGACTTTGCTCAAGAGCCTTTGGGGAGGGGCTTTCTGAAAGCCGAGGTACAGGATAGCCACTGGGTCACCTTTGCCTACATGTCTGCTGACTCCCGCAGTCTAATACGGGGCGGGCAATCGCACGGTAGTGGGTCACCGGGATTAGCCCCCGCTGGGCCACTACCGCCGTATTCACCTGCCCCCCTGCAGGTACGGGCGACTGCAGCTCCCAGGGGTCGTGGGCGGCCGTTCCCAGCCAACGGGAGGTGCAGTCCCCCGGACCTGCAGGTAAATACGGCAGGGTGGTGGCCAACCAGGGGCTAACCCTGGCAGACCGCATCCGCCCTGCAGGCTGGTCCAACAGACTGGCGGGGCGTGATTTCTCTCCGCTAAAGCTGGGCAGCCTCATCTCCAGCACATTCACTCAGGCCTCCGAGCTGTCTGCTCTTGATTACAGCGGCTGCTGAGGTCAGGCTACCGGCCCGTCCTTGCCAGGATTGCCTCCGGAGCCTTTGTAAAAACTGGCTGCTCGAGCTGTCCTGCAGGCAGCTGGGAAGAGGCTGGTGGAGGTGACAGGCTACTGACCACCACTAGGAGTTCTGCAATTTCCTATTTGAGTCCCTGGCTGCTCCGGGTGACTGCGAGCTACGGCATGTTGCAATTTCTCCCCAAACTCCTCTACCTGGGACAGTTCCCCCAACCCGTCAGCTACAAAGAACGGCTCGGGCGTGGGACTCGCCTGCCCTTGGCTTCCCCGCCACGCCCTACTCTTCCTTTCGCTTGGCGAGGAGACGGCCAAGGGGCCACTCGGCCCCAGTTCGGAAGGACCTACGTGGGCAGCAGGAATTTGAGAACAAGGGACTCCTCAAAGGAGCAGAGAACGGTCCAATACGGCCCAACGGCTGGAAGCTGGAGCCAGACGAATTCAGACTAGAAGTAAGGGGCACGTTTTTAACAGTCAGGGTAATTCCCAAAGGATGTGTGTGTGGGGGGGGGGGGGGGGGGCGGGCTCTCTCTCTGGCGATTTTTGGATCCCGGCGGTTTCTCTCATGTCTCTGCTCTGGCCCAAGCCAGAGTCCCTGCAGCGAAGGCCCGTGTCCCCGGGAGGTCGGAAGAGTGATCACCCCGGTCTGCGAATCCACGAGGCTCCCACGGGAGACCAGCGACAGAGCCAGGGACTGAAGGCCTGTCGCTCCAGTCCTCCGTTAGCACCGTCACCCCTTCGTCTCCACGGAGACGGACAGACGGATTTGGGCAGAGGCCTCCGTGGGCAAAGACCCGCTTGGCCAGACGCAGGGAGCGGAACAGGGGGGAGGCTTCCAAGCCCTGAGCGGAACACAAGCGGCCGACCCCCGGGGCCGCCCTGGAGCCCGGGCCCCCTGTGGTGTCCTAGGCACGGCCAGAACCCCCCGGGAGTGTCAGCGAGGCCTCGCTGGGCCCCCTTCCTAGCCGCACCTCAGAGCCGCACCTCAGAGCCGGACCCTGGTCAGCAGGGGGCCCCAGCCAGCATTTACCACCCACCCTGCAAGTCAGGACTCCTGGCTCTAGCCCCAGCTCTGGCAGGGTGGTAGAGCTGAGTGGTTAGAACAAGGCCTGGGGCCCAGCTCTGCCACAGCCTCACCCTAGGAGAGTAACTTGGTCCCTTGGGAGCCCCAGGGCTGGGACAGCCCCGTGGGACTCTGCCTGGGTATCTCGGCAAAACTCCGGATTTCCCCTTCCCGACACCCCTGGGCCGGGGCAAAGCAGCCAAGGGACTTGGGAACATAAATCCCCACGGCCCTTCGCTTCCGAGAGGGGGACCGAAGCCGAGGGGCAGGCTGGAATCTGCTCCTGCCTCCAGTGACGTCCCAGCAAGAAAACTGGCCAAGAAACCAAACCAAAACTTTCCCGCATGCAGCCAGGAGACCCGCCCACATGGGGCGTCCGACGGGCCCCAGGTCCCGGGACGCTGCCCCACAGCGTGAGCGAAAGGGGCAGCCGCTCACCCGGACGCGCCTGGCAGAGGGCATCCGACCCTGCTGGACAACGGGGGCTGCAGCGAGGGGGTGCTCTCCTGGCGTGGGGCCTCGGGGTACCCCCGGCCCGCTCCTCGGCGCTTTACCGCCACCTGCCTCGAAATGCTTCCCGGAGCCGGGATCGCGCTGGTGGGGGTCACAGACGGGGATGTAAAAGCCCGTTTTAAATGTTCGCCAGACGGGGCCTGCTCCCGGTGAGCCCGCTGGTAAGGCAACGCTTCCCGGGCTGCCCGTGGCCCCTCACACCCCTAGCACGGCTGGGCCCTTTTTTCGCAACTTCCTTGTGTCCCTTCTTTCGCGGTTACACATTCTGGGTTCCTGGTGTTCCCGGTCCAGCTCCCAGCCCCGCTGCGGCTGCGGGTTGTGCCCGGGAAAGCTCCTGCTCCCGTCTCCATATGTGTGTCAGCCGCGAAGGCGCCGTACGGCTCCTCGCTGGTTTTAGAGGCAGGGCCGGGCGCTCGGAAAGGCAACGCCTGAGCGAGCTGAGATCTGAATTCCTGCCTCCCCACAAGGGGAACCCCCCATGGGGGAGACCAGGCTGGTCTAGACTCTTCATAGAATCCTAGAGCTGGAAGAGACCTCAGGAGGTCATCGAGTCCAGTCCCCTGCTCTAGGCAGGACCGATCCCAACTAAATCAACCCAGCCAGGGCCTTGTCAAGCCAAGACTTAAACACCTCTAGGGATGGAGACTCCACTACTTCCCTAGGGAACCCAGCCCAGTGCTTCACCTCCCTCCTAGTGAAATAGTTTTCCCTAATATCCAACCTGGACCTCTCCCACCACAACTTGAGACCATTGCTCCTTGTTCTGCCATCCGTCACCACTGAGAACAGCCTCTCTCCAGCCTCTTTGGAACCTCCCTGCAGGAAGTTGAAGGCTGCTATCAAATCCCCCCTCACTCTTCGCTTCTGCAGACTAAACAGACCCAACTCCCTCAGCCTCGCCTCTCAGGTCATGTTCTCCAGCCCCCACATCATTCTGGTTGCCCTCCACTGGACCCTCTCCAATGTGTCCACATCCTTTCTGTAGTGGGGGGCCCAGAACTGGACACAATACTCCAGATGTGGCCTCCCCAGAGCTGAATAAAGGGGAATAATGACATCTCTGGATCTGCTGGCAATGCTCCTCCTAATGCACCCTAATATGCCAGTAGCCTTCTTGGCTACAAAGGCACCCTGTTGACTCATATCCAGCTTCTCATCCACTGTAACCCCCAGGTCCTTTTCTGCAGAACTGCTACTTAGCCAGTGGGTCCCCAGCCTGTAACAATGCTTGGGATTCTTCCGTCCCAAGTGCGGGACTCTGCACTTGTCCTTGTTAAACCTCATCAGATTTCCTGTGGCCCAATCCTCCAATTTGTCTAGGTCACTCTGGACCCTATCTCTGCCCTCAGGCGTATCTACGTCTCCCCCTAGCTTAGTGTCATCCGCAAACTTGCTGAGGGTGCAATCCATCCCCTCGTCCAGGTCATTAATAAAGATATTGAACAAAACCGGTCCTAGAACCGAACCTTGGGGCACTCCGCTAGAAACCGACCGCCATCCTGACACCGAGCCGTTGATCACTACCCGCTGGGCCCGGCCTTCCAGCCAGCTTTCTATCCTCCTCCGCGGGCTTGTAAAAACAAGGAGAACAGTTTTTACAACTCTGTGGGACCTGAGCCCGTCCTGAGAGCGGGGGGAGTGATGCTATGGGACTAGCTCCCCTCCCCCACCCCTTCATCCCTGGAGTGTTGCGTCCAGTTCTGGCCCCCCCACTTCAGAAAGGATGTGGACGCAGTGGAGAGGGTCCAGCGGGGGGCGACCCAAATGATTGGGGGGCTGGGGCACATGACCTACAGGGAGAGGCTGAGGGATTGGGGCTTGTTTACTCTGCAGCAGAGCGGGGGGGGGGGGGGTGTGAAGCCCTGGAGGGGGTGGAATCTCCATCCCCAGAGGTGTCGGAGTCCCGGCTTGACCAAGCCCTGGGCTCAGGTCCCGCAGAGTTGGGGCTGGTCCCGCTTTGGGCGCACACAGAACACGCCCGTCTAGGCAGGGCCAGCTAGAGGGGCCAGCACTGGACTGGGTCCACGGCGGAATTCCCGGCTCTGGGTGACCTTGGGCAAGTCACTGCCCCTCTCTGCCTCGGTTTCCCCATCTGCAAGGGGGGGCTCATGATCCCCGTGGTGAAGCGCGTCGAGATGGGTGGATGCAGAGGCGGAGCCGGGAATGGCCGCCAGTACCCTCGCCGGGAGCAGGCCTGGACGCGGGGGTCCTGGAGGAGGGAGGCGGTTGAAGTGGGCAGCGCAGGTCCAGGAGCAGGACCGGGGGAGGGAACGGCGGCTCTGAGGCAATCGGGGAAGGTTTTCAGCAGCCAGGCAGGTGAGAATTTCCCCCCGGCACAGTCCCCACGTACGTAACAGCTCCTGGGCTCCGTTCGTACAGCGCCGAGCACAGGGGGCCAGGCTCTGTGACTGCAGCCCTGAGCTAAGAGAAACCAAGGGACTGGGAGAGAACCAGGACCCTAGCCCCCTTGCTGTAACTACTAGACCACACTCCCTTCCCCCCGCTGGGATGAGAACCCAGGGGTCCTGACGCTCAGCGGCCCCCAAGCCCCCCCCCAGCCCAGCCCAGCCACCAGTCGGAGAGGAAGAGCAGAAGAGACCAACCGTGCAGAGAAGCCGGGTTTTGTAACCATCCCCCCTCCCCCACCCATGCCCCCGGGACTCCCTTCCCCCGCCATAATGGACGCTAATGGATTTTTGGGCTCCTGTCTCACATCGCAGCCCTGTAGAGTCCCCAGCTGCAGGCGCAGCTCTGCCCCCCCCCAGCCAGGCTGCGTCTCTGCCCACCCCCCCTGCAATCAATCAATGCGGGGAAGGGGGGATAGAGGTGGGATGCAGCTCCCTCCCCCCTCTGCCTCAGGCCTCCTTGGCTGGGCCCAGATTGCACAGATGGGCAGCAGAGACCCCACCAGCTGGCAGCTGCCAGGCCCTGCCTCTGGGGGGGGGGCTGGACCAGCAGCAGATTCCCCCCTCTTTGTCCTGACAGCCCCCTTAAAGGGACCCCATCCATGGAGATCGGGGCAGGATACAGCACAGGCCCCAGCCTCTGCCAACTGGGCCAATGCTGACCCCATCCCTTGGGGGGCCAAGACTCAGCGTCCCCCCACTAACCCTGCTCCCTCCCCTCTCTGGACTGCGACAGACCCCCCGCCCCCAGCCAGCCTCCCTGCAGAGAGCTTCTCCCTGTCCATGCCAAGAACATGCCGGCCCTGCACACGCGCCAGCTCCCGGCCTCAGCTGCCCAGAGGGGCGAGATCCACAGTGGGGCAGAGCGGTGCCCCCCCCCGATTTGCCCCTTCGGTGGGAGCAGCGTGAGGCCTGGAGGGAAAGGGCCTCTTGTGCTCTGGGCTGCTCAGGGTGGACCCGGGCACCTTAGGAGCCCAAGCGGCTGCCGCTCGAGCCAACGAGACGTCGCCGTTCCTGCCTCCCCGACCCCTTCTGCCGAGCGGCCACTAGAGGGGGACAGCTGGAAACGGGGGCGGGACCTTGTCCCCTAGGCTCCGCCCACTCACTAGAAACCACCGATTCGGGCAGCGCCAGGTTTGCAGCTGGCCTCCAGCCCAGGAGGGAATTTCAGATCAAAGCCAGAGCGCGAGGACACAGCTCCCCGTGCACGGCTTGGGAGACCTGGGGGCACGGGGCCTGGAGCAGCAGCAGATTCCCCCCTCTTTGTCCTGAGAGCCCCCTTAAAGGGACCCCGACCATGGAGATCTGGGGGGGAGGGGCAGGATGGGATGGCCAGCTGAGTGCCCCAACCGCTAGCTCCGTCCGCCACGTGGGGGCAAGATTGGAATCGATAAACACTGAGACCCGCAGAGCCCGTGACAAACGTCTTGTCGGCCCCTCGCTGAAAGCTGCTGCAGTCGTTCATCGCCTCCCTGTTCGCGCCCCCCCCGTGTTTCTAGCCTGAGCTGATCTAGGTTCAGCCGAGGACTTTGCCTGCCGGTTCAAGAGCCTTCTGCGGCGTGGAACCTGCTCCCCACGTAGGATGGCCAGGCCCACAGGGACCATTTCGACCAGCCGATCCCCTGGACAGCTCAGACTGGAGAATTTCAGCCCCAAACTCCGGCATCGAGCCGCAATTTCTGGCCAAGTCCCGGCTTCCGGGCCCCGGGACGTGCGGTGCCATTCGCGCTTATTTCTGTGGGGCCACCACAACCCAGAGCCTGGGGTTCTGCACTAAGCTCCCCGTTTAGCTGGGTGCAGGGGGCAGGCTCGTGCTGGCCAAAGCACAGATACGGATGCGCTGTGGCTGCAGCCCCCCCAGGCACTCAGGGAGAGCCCCCCCCCAGGCACTCAGGGAGAGCCCCCCCCAATCACCAGCTCAGCTTTAAAAACAGAAAATATTGGGATCCCCCCCAGCCCTGCCAGCGCACCTCACCCCGACCCCGGTATCCCCGTCCTGCCAACGCACCTCACCCCGACCCGGTATCCCCAGCCCTGCCAGCGCACCTCACCCCGACCCGGTATCCCCCCGTCCTGCCAACGCACCTCACCCCAACCCCGGTATCCCCAGCCCTGCCAACGCACCTCACCCCGACCCCAGTATCCCCAGCCCTGCCAGCGCACCTCACCCCGACCCGGTATCCCCGTCCTGCCAACGCACCTCACCCCAACCCCGGTATCCCCAGCCCTGCCAACGCACCTCACCCCGACCCCGGTATCCCCAGCCCTGCCAACGCACCTCACCCCGACCCGGTATCCCCCGTCCTGCCAACGCACCTCACCCCAACCCCGGTATCCCCAGCCCTGCCAACGCACCTCACCTGGAACGTTGCCCGGTGCTTGGGCTTGCAATAAGGTGGCCTGTCCAGGATCTCAACATGCCTCTTCCCCCCACACCCCCTCCCCTCTGAAACGGGGACCCTGTTTCTTTCTGGGGGTAGCCAGTCAGGGGGACAGGCCTGTGCCCCCAAGAGGTCACCTCACTGCCCCGTCTCCCGGCCTCGGGGAGAAATTCCCTCTGGACGCCACAGCCAGGAAATGGGGTGCAGGGCAGCCCAACCCCTTAGCTGCCCCACCCCTGCCCCTACCCCTTAGCTGCCCTGCCCCCGCCTCCACCCTTCTTCTAGCCCTGGAAACGGGAGGGCGGGGAGGGGGATCCCACAGCCTGGAAACGCCTCCGCTGGGCTCCCATTGCTCACAGGGATGCCCGGTCCTGGTCCCCACTGACCCCTCCCCCTGCAGTGCCCCCTGCTGGGCCCTGTGGGGAGCTGCAGCCCATTCCCCATGGCAGGCAAAGTGAGGTCAAGGCCGTGGCCCATCCCCCCCCCCAGGCCTGGCCTCTGCCCAGCTCCCCTTGTGGAGAACGCAGCGCCCCCAGGCCGCCGGTTCGAATCCCACTCTGCTCGGAGGCCTGGCATCTCCCGGAGCCTCAGCCCAGCCCCAGCCCAGAGCGCAGCCCTGCTCGTACGAACGGAGCCACCGCCCCCAAAGCCAGCTTCACGGGGCTTCAGGGTTCAGGTGCATGGGGGGCGGTCACCTGCTGCTCCCCCTTCCCTGCCAGGGGGGACCGAGAGACCTCCAGGCCTGTCAAGCCCACGCAGAAAGCCACAGGGAGCAGCCACAGACACCGGGTGTCACGATGCGGGTGTTCTCCGCGGGGCCTCTACCACAAAAGGGGGCAGAGGTGGGGAAGGGGGAGTCTAGGATACATCAGCACCCCCCACCCTCCCGCCAGCTCCAGTTCCCAGCATTCCCGGGGGCTTGAGGGAGAGCCCAGGGCAGCAGTGGTTCAATGAAGGAGCATCCCTCCAGGTGACAGCTGGGGGTGGGGGAGGCAGGGCAGCCCGGGGGCTACAGACCTGCTGACGCCCTATCATCACGGGGGGCGGGAGCGAGGGGAGATGGGCAGAACCAGAGAGGGATGGATGGAGAAGGACCAGGATTAAAGGGGGGGGATAGGGGAGCCCACAGCTCTTCCTCCTCTCCCTCCCCAGTCATGGGGGGCAGCTCCCCCTTCTCCTGGGGCGCTGCACAGAGAGCGCCCCCTGCCGTTGGCTCTGCATTAGCCCTGCACACGGGCCTGAGCCGGGTCCCTCCCTCTCAGCTGCCAGTGCCCCTGGCCCTCTGCACGCTGGCATCCCCCCAGACCCTGCCGGGCCATCCCGGGCCCACCAGCGCGCAGAGGCGCCAGTGCAGCGGCTCCGCCAGGGCCTGTGGGCCCAGCACAGATGGGCAAGTGGCGGGAGCCGAGCCCGCCAGCATCCCTGGCCCCGTCGGCCTGTCAGACTCCCCCTCCCGCAGGCTCTGCGGTCCAGCTGCGTGGGGCACCTGGGGAAGGGGCGACGTCTCCCCACAGCCATGATGGAGAATCTCTCCCCCCCCCCGGGTCTGCAGCCCAGCAGCTCACAGCCTAAAAGTCATCTCTGCTTTCCATCAGCCCCTTCCCCCGCTGCTATGTGAGCATGGCCTGCCCCACAGCCTGCCCCCGCTGCTATGTGAGCATGGCCTGCCCCGCTGCTATGTGAGCATGGCCTGGCCCCACAGCCTGCCCCCGCAGCTATGTGAGCATGGCCTGCCCCCACAGCCTGCCCCCGCAGCTATGTGAGCATGGCCTGGCCCCCACAGCTATGTGAGCATGGCCTGCCCCGCCCGCAGCTATGTGAGCATGGCCTGGCCCCCACAGCCTGCCCCCGCCCGCAGCTATGTGAGCATGGCCTGGCCCCACAGCCTGCCCCCGCTGCTATGTGAGCATGGCCTGGCCCCACAGCCTGTCCCCCGCAGCTATGTGAGCATGGCCTGCCCCCCAGCCTGCCCCCTGCTGCTATGTGAGCATGGCCTGGCCCCACAGCCTGCCCCCGCTGCTATGTGAGCATGGCCTGGCCCCACAGCCTGCCCCCGCTGCTATGTGAGCATGGCCTAGCCCCACAGCCTGCCCCCCGCTGCTATGTGAGCATGGCCTGGCCCCACAGCCTGCCCCCGCCCGCAGCTATGTGAGCATGGCCTGGCCCCACAGCCTGCCCCCGCCCGCAGCTATGTGAGCATGGCCTGGCCCCACAGCCTGCCCCCGCCCGCAGCTATGTGAGCATGGCCTGGCCCCACAGCCTGCCCCGCTGCTATGTGAGCATGGCCTGGCCCCCACTGCCTGTCCCCCCCCGCTGCTATGTGAGCATGGCCTGGCCCCCCCACAGCCTGTCCCCCCCCGCTGCTATGTGAGCATGGCCCCCCAACACAGCCGCACACACAGGGGGAAACGGAGCCGCTGGGCTCACACGCACAGAGCAGCCCTGGCACCAGGGGACAGGCGGGGGCGTCAGCTCTGCCCCTGCCCGGGGGGGGACCCCAGCAGCAACTGGACCATGCACAGGACAAACCAGGACGGATCCCCCCCCAACACACAGCCCAGCGCTGGGTGCCCCAGCGTCCCTCCAGCCTTGGTCCCCTCCACCCCCCGCCCTGCCAGCGCGGCCGGCCCAGCCCCTCACCTCTCGGGCCCGATGGGGCGCAGGCTCCCCTGGATTTTTCTCTCCACCCGAAATCCGGCCGCAGCCACAAAGCGCCGCGCCGCGCCGGGCCGAGCCGGGCTAGTGGTAGCGCGCCCCGGGCCGCGGCAACAGCATCCCCGGCGCGCTCCGTGCCAGCCCCGGCCTCGCCCGAGCCGGCTCCGCGCCCGCCGGCCCCCCGGGGCCGGACACGCCCTGCGCGGCCGGGGCGCTGCGGGGCCGGGCGGAGCCAGCGCCGCCCCTTAAAGCGAACGGAGCCGGGGATGCTCGGACCCGCTCGACCCCCCCGTCCCCCCCTCCACGGGTCGCCGCTCCAGCGAGCCTGCCCCACTGCCCCCAGCCAGCCCCGCCCCACTGGCTGCCAGCCCCAGCAGAGCTAGCCTCCCGCTAGTCACCCCACGAGCCCCCACACCGGTCACCAGTGCCCCCCACCAGCCTGCCTCACTGGCCGCCAGCTAGCCAGCCAGCCCCCAGCCAACTAGCCATTCCAGCCCGCAGCTAGCCACCCCGCCACCTGCCCTGCTGGTTATCCCACCCTGCTGGCCGGCCAGCCCTCCGCACAGCCAGCCAACTGTCCAGCTGGCCCCTTGAGCCACCCTCCCATCCAGCCGGACCCAGGAGCGGCCAGGCTGGGTCGGACCAATGGCCACCGCGTCGGTGTCCTGCCTCCCAACGGTGGCCGGCGCCAGGTGCCCTGAGGGAGCCGCCAGACCAGGGCAGCTACCGAGGACGGCAGAGGTTCCGGGACACCCAGAGCAGGGTCTCTGGCCACCTTGGCTAATAGCCAGGGAGGTGGCACGGGCCCTGGGTTCAGCGTCCCCACGGTGAGGGGGTGCTGCAGGAGGCGGCACCTTCAGTTTGGTTTACACCGGCTGCCTGGTCACGGCCCCGGGTTCGTGTGTTCCGGGAAGGGGTCAGGCTCCTTCCTTCCTGCTCTCCGGCATGGCTGGAGGCCCTTGGCGCACCCCACACGCCCTCTGCCCTTTTCTAAACGGGACAGGCCCCGCCCCGGCTGCTCCACTGCCCTTTCCCCATGGAGGGTGGATGGGGGGCGTGGGGGGAGCAGACCGCCACAGCATCCAAGGCGCGGGGGGCAGGGCCCAGGAACCCGGGTGACAGTTTCTCCCATTATCTGTCCCTCTCCGGTCCCCAACCTCGGGTTGCCCCACAGCGAACAGCTGTTTGCAGAGAAGGGCCCTGGGCGACACCAAGCCCCCTCTCGCGTGGCAGCTGGTGACAAAGCCCAGCCCTTGAAGGGGCCTACTGGGGGGAGGTTTCCAGCGTGCGTTACTGCCCCTTGGGCCGCACTGCGAGCCAGCCCCGGCTGCAGGCACGGCTCGCCGGCCATGCACAGCGCTCGTCCTCCGTCCCCGCATGCGTCCGTCTATCCAGCCTCCCCTATGCCCCAACGGCGGGGCCGAGCAGCAGGAGCGTTCGGACTCAGCCTCAATCTCTCTCCCTGGGAGCCAGGCACTGGGGTTGGGCCGGGATTTCCGCAAGGGGACCGCAGGCCGCTCTTTGGCCAGCTCTGACACTGTCCTCTGCCAGCCCCGGCCTCTGCCCCCAGCCCGGGACCACTCCCGCTGTCCATTCCCAGCAAGGAGCCCTGGGCCCCGGCCCGCCAGCGCTAACGGGCATTTGCAGCAGCAAGAAGCTGGCGTCTGTGCCCACCAGCACGCAGGAAACTCACTGGCCGGAGGGCGGCTCAGGGCCCATTATCTGCTGGAAAGAACTTCGGTGGCAAACGCCTTTCTTGTCTTTCTGCTGTATTATGGACAGCGGGACGCCTGCCGCCTGGGCTTTCTGAGCTCAGCGACCAGCGGACAAAGCCCTCTCTGCGCACTCGAGCCAGGCTAACACGCCCGGCGCTATGCCTTCACAAATACCTGCCCCACACAACCAAGATCGCCCGGGAGCTCTAGCAAGAGAAACAGGGGGCCTGAGGCAACACAGCCAGGGCTGCCGCAGGAGAATTTCTCAGGTGCTTCCAGGCCAGTTCTGTTTTGTTTAACACCCGGGGAGCTGCAGGAACCTCCGGCTGCTCCCAGCGTGCGGGGCAGCTGGGAACGAGGACCGGCTCGAGCCGGGAAGAACAAACAGCAGCTGCCACGGCCGGCCCAGCGCTTTGGGCTGTAGCCACAAAGATTCCGGTTCTTCCTTTCGCTTGCGATTCCAAGGAAGCAGTTTGGGGCCACAGTGACTTCAGAGCCGCCTTCCTGCACCTGCTCCTTCCCGGCCCTGGGGGAAAGCCCCCGAGGGGGAGACACATGGAGACGAGCTGCGTGTTTCAAAAGGAGAGTCTTTATTGCAAGAGCTGATCTTTGGCAGAGCTCTGCGCAGGAACGGCCGCCTCCCTCGGCAGCACAGCCCGGCCTGGCGCCGCAGCCGGGCACGCCCCGCGGCCAGGGCCCGACAGCGGGGACCAGTCTCCATTCCACTCCGCCAGGCCCTGGCTGTAGTGTTCAGTTTAGTGCTGGGTGCAGTCACCTGACTCAGGTGACGTCCGGGGGGAGGAGCCAACCCTCTCCCGGCACCATCTTCCTCCTCGTGTCCTGCCCCCGCGGCGGGAGAGCCAGCTGGTGTGTGACTCTGGGCGTGGACAGGAGCTGGCCAGCAGGAGGCGCTGTGCCAGCTCGTAACACCCGCCTGCGGGGTCCAGAGGCTGCTGAGAGGGCGCCCCCTGCAGGGAGACGTGCTCCGATGCGCCATGGCCAGGCACCCGCCGCACGCTGCTGGAACAAGCCCGTGTGGGGCCATTTCCTGGGTGGGGTTTGCGCACAAGCCCACCCCGACACACCCAAGGGGCCGTGCACCCAGGGATTACAGGCACCCGCCGGCCGGCCCCTGGCCCCTGGCCCCAGCCCTCTGACACTGCGTAGGCTGGTGAGCTCAGCCCCCGGCTCACACACAGAGCGGCACAGCGCGGGGGAAGGGACTCAGGCCGGGGCAGCGGCGGTCTCGGCTCCTCGGGCTGGGGACCAGAGGGGGGCAGCTTTCCGGTGCCAGGGCAAGAGGCCAGCCAAGGCGCTGGGGCCTAGCCCAGGGGAGATAGCACCAAGCAGAAAGTAGCTCTTCTGCCCCACCCCACACGGGGGCTCCATCCTCTGCCCTGGAGAGCCGCCCCGATACCGCCCCGCAGTGCCCCCGGCCTCCTCCGCCCGCAGAGCCCAGCCACTGCCATGCCCCCATTGCAGATGGGGAATGGCCACAGGGAGCACACGAGACGCGGGCAGCCTGATCCCCAGCTGCCTGCTCCGCCCGCTAGACACCACTCCCTTCCCAGGCGGGCCCCGCTCCACCCTCCGAGCGGCGCAGGGCGAGCAGGTGAGATCAGCCTGAGGAGGTGGGGGGAGAACAGGGCCCCGTTCTCTGCTGACCCCAGGCAGCCCCCCCGCACGGGGCAGAGCCGAACGTTTTCCAGAGCCCCTGGCAGGAGGCGGACGCTGCGCCCGGATGCTGGTGCCTCATTTCCGCTCGTCGCCACCAGCCGCATCCGCCGGGGCCTCGTGTGCGGGCAGCCGGGCCCCTGGCCGGGAGGGGAGAAGGAATTAGGGAAACCTGCAGCTTCTGGCCGTGCGGGGCTCAGCGCTCCAATCCCTTGGACAGAGACTCTCAGATGCTGTTCCCTCCTGCACAACCCACCACGCCAGCCTCCCGGGGGGCACTGAGGCAGGGAGAGGGACTCGCCCCTTGTCCTGCAGGGCTGGGAATTCAGGAGTCCTGGCTCTCAGTCCTGTGCTCTGCCCACTAGGAGCTGCTGCCCCCTGCTCCCCTCGCACTGATGGGGCCCTGGCTGCCCATCGGCATGGAGACACAGCTGCTGCTCCCATGTGTCCCGCCCAAGCTCTCAGCCCCAGCAGGACCACTGAGGCACGTCTACCGTGGGCGGGGCTAGCAGAAAGGGCGGAGTTTGCGGTGTAGGCAGTGTCCGCCAGGTGGCGCTAGTGGGGCCCCCGACGCTGTTCTCCAGAAGCCGGCTGCCCCCTGCTGGCCAGGTGGCCACACTGCACGGGGCCGGCCACCCTGCGGCTCCTACCTTCCCTCTCCTCCAGGATGGCGTCCTCGGGGCCCCGCTGCTGCGAGCGGAACATCACCATCTCCTCCAGGTTGCGCAGCACCGTCATGGCGCCCTTCTGCGGCGGCCCCGGGGGCCGGGGCGGCTCCGCCCCTCTGCAAGGAGGAGGCAGTGAGGGGGAGCCCAGCTGGTCGCTCCCTCCTCCCATCCATGCTCCCCACCCTCAGAGGGTTCCCAGCGCACCCTCGGGCCAGCCTCCGCCGACCAGGGGGCTGGGCCTCGAGTTCCAGGGCCTCCCCCATCTCCAGCGAGGGGACTGGGGCGGGACCATGCCGGGCGAGGACCCGGCTTGGAGGGAGCCAGGAACCACGTCGTGGGCACCCAGAAGCCACCTGCCTCCCTCCGCCCACACCCGCTCGGTATCAGCCCCCCGCTGAGCACGGGGCCCCCGGGATCCTCGCCCAGCCCCTCTGCGAGCCCCCTCCCGGCCCCCGTGGGCAGCCTGCTCACCTGTCGGGGGACACGATGCCCGTGTGGCTGAGGGAGCGTCTCACCTGCGAGGCGAGAAAGCGGGACGGCGTCAGGCGGGACCGGGCCGAGGAGAGCCTGAGCCCGACTCCCTGCTCCGAAGCTGGCGCAGCCCTTTGGGGCCGTGATCAGTGCCAGGCTAGCTCCCCGCTGACACATCCCCCAGCGCCTGGGACTGCCACAGCGGCAAAGCATCCTGGGCCCTGATCTGTCCCAGGCCGACACCACGGCCAGTCCAAATGCCCCGGTGCCCAGGCAAGCTCTTACTCTGTGGGAGGGGGGGAGCTTGGTGCCCACAAAGTCCTGCGGCAGGGGGGCCGGCGAGGGCTGGTAGAGCTCGGGGGCCAGGCGCGAGTTGGCGAATTTCATGCACTCCTCCAGCGTGGAGATGAACTGGCTGCAGGTTGCTCTGAGCAGGGAGGAAGCTTCGGTCATCTTCTGGGAAGGGGGGACAGAGGGTTAGGGAGAGGAACAGCCCCCCCACAATCCTTTGCGCTTCTGTCGTGCCAGGCTTGCCAAGCCTGCGGTACCGGTGGGGAAACCGAGGCAGAGAGGGGCGGTGACTTGCTCCAGCCCGCCCAGTGAGTCACTGGCCCCCCTGCCCCCTCCTTAGCTGGCTCCGTGGCATCGCAGACACACGCGCACTCAGAAGAGAGGCGGCGCTGGGGAGAGTTATGCCTAGTGGTTAGAGCAGGGGAGTAGGACTCAGGCTGCTTGGGTTCTAGCCCCGCCTCTGGGAGCAGGGTGTGGTCTAGTGGTTAAAGCAGGGGGCTCACGTCCATGCAGATCTTCACTCCCAGGCCCCGCCCCCTCCATGTACACCCCAAGGCCTCAGGCCCCACGTGGATCCCGGCCACTCTGGCTGTTGGTGCGGCAGCACAGCCCTGCAGCGGGGAGTTCCAGGCTGACTCTACGCTGCGTGCCACAGCCCTCTTGGAGCCGTTGGAATCCTGTATCCCCCAGACCTTCCTAAACCCCAGCCGCTCCCCGGGAACTCCCCCGCCCGCCCCCTTTGAACCTCGAGATCAAGCAGGCAGTCGTTGTTCTGGGGCCGCATGGACTCCTGGACGTCCAAGACCTGCTGAGTCAGAACGTCGCAGTACAGCCGCAGCTCCGACAGCTTCCGGCCCAGGGACTCGCTGCTCAGCTGCATGTCTGCAGGGAGACGAGACGATCAGCACAGCCTCATGCCTTGCCTGCTCCTCTGGAGACCCCAGGCCCAGTGCTGGGTGGCTTTGCCCCTTCCACTGAAATGCAGCCAGCTCTGGGGTGGAACGCAGCAGCTGCTTAACACCCCGCAGGAACGCTGCACTAGTCTAAGGCGGGAAGCCAAGAAAATCAGAGGAACCAGCAGAACTGGGCAGGGAAATCTAGGGGGCCAGAATGGAACAACCCAGGTAGGAACGGAGCCTGGACTTACTGCCCCAGTTCTTACAACGTGCACTGGGATCGTTAACAAGCCGACCAGGGAGGAGACAGCGCCCCCTACTGGAGTCACCCCCCCTGCAGCACAGCGCCCCCTAGTGCTGGGCTGGGGCACTGGGCCCAACGGGAGAGCACTCCCTCCTGAGCTTCCTTCCCCATTGTGCAACACAGCACCCCCTAGCACTGCACTCTGGGGTCTGCGCTCACTGCAAGGAGAGCACCGGCCCCTAATCACTCTCTGCAGGACGACACCCTCTAGTGTGCGTGGGCTTTGGGGTCAGGCCGGCCCTACTGGGCCCCCACCCCACAGCCAGCAGGTCAGAGCCAGGTGGGGCTGGCTCGAAGGATGAAATTCCAGTTCTGCTGGCAGACGAGTGACTCACGTTTACCGAGGAGGGGGAAACGCCCTCACCGCAGCCCGGAAGGCCCTTCCACACCCCACTGTTGCTGCAGTCCTGGGCCTGCCCGCAAAGCCCTGCTGCTGCCCCGCAGCCCCTGCCAGCCCAGCCCTGCCCGGGCCCCTCATTCCCAACCCTCTGCCTCCTGCTACCCCAGCCCTGGGCTCCCAACCCCCACCCGGGAGTCCAGACCCCGATCGGACACAGCACCTTGGAGATCACGATGCCCACCCTGCCCTTCAGCAACGGCCCACCTTTGTCCTTCTGGCTCCTGCTGTCGCCCAAACAGGCTTTCGAGCTGCCCAGGGCCACCAGCCACTTCTGCCTCTCCGCGGCGCCCCCGGCCTTCAGGTAGAAGTACTGCTCCCCCGGGATGGCCAGCTCCATGCGCGTGGGGTCACTGGGGTGCACTGCGGGGACAAGACAGGCGCTGAGCGAGTTCCCAGCGCTTTTCACCGTGCAGGACGTGATCCACCTCTGTGGCCAGAGTCTAGGGACCCAGGGCTTCTCTGGAAGGACAGTGGGAGCAGGGTCTAGTGGTTAGAGCAAGGGACTGGCCGCTAGGACCGCTGGGGTCTGTGCCTGATTCCAACAGCCACACATGCTTTGGGGGAGCTTGGGAACTGGAGTGGACAAAGCCTGGCTCGCACTGGATCCAGCAGCCCCTGTCCGGGGCGAGTCCAGGCCTATTGCAGGCAGAGGTGTCCTTGCCTGCCCCCCCCACCCCCCCCGCAGTGCTGCCTCTGATGGGCGGGGAGGAGGCAGCACTGCAGAGATGGTGCTGGGGGAGAACCAGCTTTTAAGCCCGGCTCCTGCTCCCCCACCCCTTGCTGCCTCTCATACAGAAGCAGCGGGGGGTGGGGAGGAGTGAGTAGTGGAGCAGCCGCTCACATCCCTGTGCTGCCCCCACGAGCCTCTCGCCCAGCCGGGGAGCCTGGCGCCGACCTTTGATCTCACAGACGGCCATCTTGATGCTGCCCTTGCTGCCCTTGCCCACGTCGTCCTGGCAGTCGTAGTAGGACAGGATGCCGCTGTCCAGGACAAAGTAGCGCGGCTGCCAACCTGCAGGAAAGACAAGGCCAGTCATCCCCGACCCCGGCCGGGGGTCTCTCTGGCGGGGAGCCCGGCTCCTCGCCGGCCGCCCACGGCAGCGCGGCGCACAGGGACAGGGCTCTCGGGGGAATCCAGTGGGGCGGGGTCTAGTGGTTAGAGCACCGGGCTGGGATTGCGCCTGGATTCTCCTGCTGGCTGGGGGAGAGGAGCAGGCTCAGAGTCAGGCTGGCGGCGGGTCGCGACCCCGTCCACGGGGGGCTGCCACGGGCGAGACCACGAGGCCACGGCCCGGCCCCCGCCACCCAGCACAAGGCTCCGTGGGGCCCACGGGCCAGGTCCTCCCACCCCGGGGGGGGCGTGGGGCCAAGGGGGGCTGCCCCAGGCAGGACGAGCCATAGCCTGGGCGGGGGCGTGTCCCAGCAGGGGTCGGGGGAAGGCACCTGGCTTGGCTGGGCATGTGGGGAGGGGCCAGGATCGGGAGGGGAAGACCAGGGGAGGGTCGGCCAATGGGGAGGGGCCAGGCTCGCAAGGGGGCTGGCCCATCGGGGGAACCGGCCCGAGGGGGCAGTGCCGGGAGGGAGGGCGGGGCGGCCCGAAGGGGGCCCGGCTCGCGGGGGCAGCGCCGGGGGGGGCCCCGAGGGGGCGGTGTCGGGGGCGGCCGAGGAGGGGCGGGGGGCAGGACCGGAGGAGGGGAGGGGCGGGGCCGGTGTCGGGGGCCCGAGGGGAGGGCGGGGGCAGTGTGGGGGGCAGGACCGGAGGCCCGAGGGGAGGGCGGGAGGCAGTGTGGGGCAGGACCGGTGTCGGGGCCCGAGGGGGAGGGCGGGGGCAGTGTGTGGGGGGCAGGACCGGAGGAGGGGGCCCGAGGGGGGAGGGGGGGGGGTGTCGGGGGCCGTTACCCGACAGGTAGTTGGTCCATTTCAGCAACGCTCCCTCCATCGCCGGGCAGCCGCTGGGCCCCGCCCATGGCCGGCTCTGGGCGTCCAGCCAATCACGGGCCGCGGGGGGCGGGGCCAGCGCGGAACGGACAATGGAGGCGGGGCGCGGGCGGGGCCAGCCAATCACCGTGGCCAGCAGGACACGGGTGGGCGGGTTGAGGAGCGGCCCAGCCAATGCGGCCGGGGGCTCCCGGGAACGCGCCTTTCCGCCATTTCCTCGGCGCGTGGCGCGCGGGGGCCTGTGGGAAATGTAGTTCTGCGGCCCCTGCCGGCCTGCGGGGCCGCGCGAGCAGGAAATACAAATCCCCGCCAGCCCTGGGGCCGCGGTGCATTGTGGGCGCATCCCGCGGGGCTCCGGGACGGGAGCTCAATGTCCCAGGATGCATCTGGAGAGCCGCGCAGGGGCGTGTGGGTAATGTAGTCTCCCCGCCCGCACGGCCCAGGCAGGGGCCTGGCGTGGACTCCACGCCCCAGCATGCCCCGGGGCCGCGCGGAGCACGCTGGGCGAGGCAGGGCCGGGGCGGACTCCATGTCCCAGCATGCCCCGCGCCCAGGCGTGGTGGCGCGGCGCGGGCCGGCAGGGCGCAGGCGGCAGGCACGGTGGCTCCGCAGGGGCAGGGGGAGGGAATGAGCGAGGAGGAGGAGGCCTCCGGCACCAGGAAGAGTGGCGGGTTCCCCAGGTAACGGGGGCGGGCCCGGGGAAGCCCCGCCCACCGCCTCGGGGGGGCGGGCCCTGGGGAAGCCCCTCCCAGCGCCTCGGGGGGGCGGGCCCTGGGGAAGCCCCGCCCACCGCCTCGGGGGGGCGGGCCCTGGGGAAGCCCCTCCCAGCGCCTCGGGGCGGGCCTTGGGGAAGCCCCGCCCACCGCCTCGGGGGCGGGCCTTGGGGAAGCCCCTCCCAGCGCCTCGGGGGCGGGCCCTGGGGAAGCCCCTCCCACCGCCTGGAGGGCGAGCCCTGGGGAAGCCCCTCCCACTGCCTCGGGGGCGGGCCCTGGGGAAACCCTGCCCACCGCCTCGTGGGGGCGGGCCCTGAGGAAGCCCCTCCCACTGCCTCGGGGGCGGGCCTTGGGGAAGCCCCTCCCACCGCCTCGGGGGCGGGCCGTGGGGAAGCTCCTCCCACAACCCCCTACTACATCCTGGGGGCGGGCCCTGTGGAAGTCCCTCCCCTAACTCCCCTACTTGGTCCTGGGGGTGAGCGCTGAGGAAGCCCCTCCCACTGCCTCCTCTGGGGGCAGGCCCTGGGGAAGCCCCTCCCACCATCCCATCATTGGGTCCTGGGGCGGGTCCCAGGGAATCCCCTCCCACTGCTCCCACTGGAGTAATCCTAGGGGGTCAGCTCCTCCCTCTGCCCCCCTGGGAGGCGGGGGTGGGTCTCGGGGGTCCGCTCCTCCCATCAGCACCCCAGTGGGAGTTGGAGGGGCGGGGAAGGGGGCGTATGCTCCCATTGGCCCCTCATCCCACTGAGTAGGGGCGGGTTGAGGCAGCGTACTGGGGTGTCCGCAGGCGGGGTAAGGGGGCACCGTGGGTTGGCAGGCGCCTCCCCATCCGCTGGACAGAGGGAATTTTCACTACGGGCCTCATGGGGGGCAGCTGATCCCACTGACCCCTCGTGCCGGGGGTGACCCCCCCTCTGGCGCCGGGTGGCAGGGAGAGCGCCATGGGATGAGGGCTGCTCACAGGATCAGTGGGGTGCTCTGCTGTGGGAGGGGTAGCTTCTCCCCCTGCCCCACAGCTCTCTGGGACTGGCCCGGGGCACTCCATGTCCTGGGGCCGGCCCTGCTGTGTGGTGGTGTCTGAGCCGGTGTCCCCCCCAGCATAGAGCAAATGCTCGCCTCCAACCCCGGAAAGACCCCGATCAGCCTTCTCCAGGAGTATGGGACGAGAATAGGCAAGACGCCCGTGTACGACCTACTCAAAGCCGAGGGCCAAGCGCATCAGCCCAACTTCACCTTCCGCGTGACGGTCGGGGACATCAGCTGCACCGGTCAGTCCCCGGGGGCGCGGGGAAATGCTGCTCCCAGAAGGGGAGCTGGTCCCCGAGGGGAGCAGTTTGAAAACCAGCTCCCCTCGCAGACTGCTCCCCAGAGGCAGCAGGGCGGGGTGGCAGCGGCCCCTGTCCAGGGAGTGGGAGTCTGAGTTCCCAGAGCTGGGCTGCCTGCCCGCCTGGCTCCTCCTGCACTTGAAATGCAGAGCCGCAGCGGGGGGAGGTCCCGGACCCAGCATGAGCCGGGCTGCTGGCCGGCCTGCTAAATAATGTCCTGGGAGGCCGGGGGGAATGCGTGTGGCCTGTAGCTTTGCTTCTCGGATAATCAACTGCGCTATTACATCCCCGCTCCATCGCGGGAACCAGCCCCCTGCCCGTGGCACCAAGTTCCCTGCCTGCGGCTGTCCTGGCTTGGTCCAGAGACTCTGAGCTGCGGGAGCTGCTGGTCTGTCACCAGCACGGAGAGCTGGGAGGAGATCCCAGAAGTCCTGACGCCGAGCCCCTCTCTGCTCTAACCACTACACACCACTCCCTGCTAAAGCGGGGAACAGAACCCGGGAGTCCTGACTCCCCATCTTGACTATGTGCCATGTCATCCCCCCGCCCCGCCCCACCCCAACCCGCTTTCCAGGTCAGGGGCCTAGCAAGAAGGCAGCCAAGCACAAGGCAGCAGAGGTGGCCCTGAAGCTCCTAAAGGGGGGAAATATGCTGGAGCCGGCCGCGTCGGAGGAAGCCAGGTGAGGGGGGGGCCCTGCGGCTCTGCTTCATCTGCTCCTCAGCCGCTTTGATCCCTTCCCTACAAAGTCGCGCCAGCCCCAGACCGCCCGCCCCCCCAGGCTGGTGCTGGCGCAGCAGAGCGGGGCTGGGGAATGGCCGCCGAGGGAACGGCCCCCAGCTGGTGCAGCCGACGGACTAGAGCGCTGGGCTGGGGCGAGGGAGATCTGCCCCCCTGGCACGGCCACAAGCAAGTCACTTCCCTTTCTGGTGCCTCGGTTTCCCCACGTGGAGGAGGATGGCACCAATCTCCCTGGTACAGTGCCTTGTGCTCGGGGGGTGAAAAGCGCTGCATTGGTGCCAGGTCGGTGTTAAACCAGACCCCCCCCCACCCCCGGACACCCGCCCCGTGCTTAGCGGTAGGACCAGACCCCCACCCCGGGCACCCGCCCGCGCAAGCGGTAGGACCAGACCCCTGCGCCCCCGTGCTTAGCGGTAGGACCAGACCCCTGCCCCGGGCACCGCCCCACTCTTAGCGGTAGGACCAGACCCCCTGCCCCGGGCACCGCCCCGCTCTTAGCGGTAGGACCAGACCCCACCCCGGGCACCCGCCCGCGCAAGCGGTAGGACCAGACCCCTGCGCCCCGCTTAGTGGTAGGACCAGACCCCCCCTGCCCCGGGCACCGCCCCGCTCTTAGTGGTAGGAGCAGACCCCCCCCGCCCCCGGGCACCCGCCCCTGCGCTTAGCGGTAGGACAGACTGGTTCTGGAGGTGCCCGAGGCGCGAAGCCCGCTTTAATGTTTGTCACCTTTTATTTTCAAAGCTCTCCTTTCTCCCTAGAGCCCATTGCTCAGCTCAGCTCCGCGGCGGCCCCCGCAGCCCCCAGCCTGCCTGCCGCTTCACCCAGGTAAGGGGGAACTCGCTGGGGGGGAGGCCTTGGGCCCAGCGGGATCTTGGTGCGCCCCCTTTTTAACGGGGGTGCGTGCCCCGTAACGACACCTTAAAGGGGCTGGTTTCTGAGCGCTGCGGGGGTAGGGGGCTCCATATTCCAGCGTGCATTGCGGCAGGAGGGGTTGTGGGTCATGTAGTCTCCTGCCCCTCCAGCCGGGCGAGGACTCTGGCCTGCAGGTTCTTTGGGGTGGCGGGGAACTTCGCAAGGGAGCAGTGCAGTCCGCCGGCTCTCCTGGCCCACTGGCCGGTGCCTGGCGGGACCCATCGGCAGTGCTGCCAAGCCGAGCTACTTGGGATCTGGCCGCAAAGCCCCAGCTCCTGGAGTCCTGTTATTCCACAGGGACTCTCAGCCTCCTTTAACAAACCGGCTCAGTGTCTGGCCCCGGGCGTGGCCTAGCAAAGCTGCAACAGGCAAGTGTAAGAGCCCAACGCTGATTCCTGAGCCAGTCTCCTGGTTCCCGAGCCCTCGGAGCGTCCACGAGCCGTTCTGCGTCCCAAGCCGGGCGCGCGCTCAGCGGGTCCCCTTACAACGGCTGCTGCAAACCCGCCAGCTGCCCGGGAGCTCGTCCCTTTCCTCCCCACACGCCTGGCAGCCCTGGGCTGCGCGGTGCCACTCTGCGAGGCAGCTGCCTCTGGGGCGGAGCGCGGCGCGGTCGTAGAGCGACCCAACTGCCGACGAGGGCGGAGCGAAGCAGGCGCCTGTTGGTGCAGGGGGCACGCGGGCCGGGGGATAGACGCCCCCAAATTGGCAATTCCATCCCGCCGCGCTTGGAAAAAGAGCTGGGGGGGGTCTCACATAATCCCAGTGCTTAGGACCTCGCTGGCTCAGAGTGCCCCCTGCTGAGCTCCCTTCGCACTCCCCGCACACAGCGCCCCCTAGTGTCCCGCTGGGGCACCGCACTCATCCCCCTTCCTGCCGCACCCCACCCCTCCCGCAAACCCCTGGGCACCGGCTGGCCACCTTCACCGGGCCCTGCTGTGTCTCCCGCAGGAGCTCGCCCATGGAGGTGAAGGTGCCCGTCTCGCCCCAGCAGTCGGAATGTAACCCCGTGGGGGCGCTGCAGGTAGGAGCCGCCGGCTGCCCGAGGAAGCCAGACCTTGCTGGGGGACGGACGGTCTGGAAGCAAAAGGCTTCGTCCCCCTTCGTGCCAGAGAGTCTGGGCGGCCGGTTCGAACCCTGGAGCAGGGTGTTTGGTCCCCATCCCTGGCAGCTGTGAGATGGCTCAGGGGTGGGGCTGGCTTTGCCCTCCCATTGGCAGCTTCAGCAGTGGGGGGGGCTCTCCCGTGGGCGGGCCGGCAGGGCCTGGGGCTGCCTCTCGCCCTGGGGTCTCGGGACTGGTGCTGCTCCTCAAGCAGTGGGGGAGAGGGGTCTAATGGGCGTAGCTGTGCCATGTGAGGACCCCTTCCAAGAGCACTCGGTTCCTGACCCCTTGGGACCTTGCCCAGGCGGGCTGGCCCCTGCCATGACACCAGGCAGCCCGGGCCCCACTGGCGCTTGGTCCGGGTTGGGCGCTTGGTCCCCATGGCTTCCCCAGACCGGGCTGCGAGCAGGGCGGTTGCACGTGTTGATGGCTAGAGCCCTAGACAGGGCCTCAGACCTGGAGTCTCTTCCCACCCTGCCACTGAGCTCAGCCAATTCACTGCCCGGCTCCGTGCCTCAGTTTCCCCTCACCTGTCTCGCCCGGTGTCTGTGCAGCGCCAGCCCCGACTCGTTGCCCAGGGGCAGCCACGCAGCCGCCGGGGGGGTTGGTCTGCACGGACCATGGCTGGGTTCGGACTTGGCCCAGCCTGGCCCCCGCCCCCAGCCCTGTTGTCCCGTTGTCTCCCCGCTGCCCCAGGAGCTGGTGGTGCAGAAGGGCTGGAGGCTGCCGGAATACACTGTCACCCAGGAGTCGGGGCCGGCCCACCGCAAGGAGTTCACCATGACCTGCCGGGTGGAGCGGTTCGTCGAAATCGGTATCGGCCAGCGGGGGTGGGGCGGGGTGGGGGGCTCAGGGTTAATCCAGAGCCACATGGCGCCAGGCAAGTGGGTGACAGAATCCAGCATTCAAAGGTGGGCGAGTGAGGGGCAGTGTAGGGTCCTGACCCAGAGCCCCCAGGGATCCCGGCCCAGGGATCCCCCCACCTCAGCTCCTGCCCCCCATCCCAACCCACACTGCCCGGGGACCCCGGCCTGGGGCTCCCCCCACGCCAGCTCTGCTTCTGCCCCCCATCCCGACCCACAGTGCCCGGGGACCCCAGCCCTGGGTTCCCCCACCCCACTCTGCTCCCACCCCCCATCCCGACCCACAATGCCCGGGACCCGGCCTGGCTCCCCACCCGCTCTGCTCCGGCCCCCTACGATCCCAGCCCAGGCCTCTCTTGCAGGCCCCGCCCCCTGGCGAGTTGTCCCAGGTGAGGTCCTAGGGGAATCCTTAGTGCACCCAAAGGGCCCCTTCTCTGCACTGCCCAGGCGTGAGCCCCAGCTCCCCAGAGGCAGGCGGTGCCCGGCCTCCCGCTGACCCTCTGCCTCCGCCGCAGGGAGCGGCACCTCCAAGAAGCTGGCCGAGCGCAACGCGGCCGCCAAGATGCTGGTGCGAATCCACAACGTGCCCATGGAGCAGCGGGAGGGCGGCGAGGCCGAGGTGGAGGAGGACCAGTTCTCCATCGTGAGTGCGGGCCAGGCTGCTCGGAGCTGCAGCTCCCAGCATGCAGTGCTCTCGGCCACTACGCGGCACGAGGGCCAGAGGGGGAGCAACCGGGGGAGGCCACAGAGCCCAGCCTGGACCGGGTCACCCTGTGGAGCCACGGCTGCGCCCACGGGGCCTGGAGCGGAGACGCAGCTGCCAGCACCAGAACCGGGGCTTGGTAGCTGAGGAAGCTGAGGGTGGGTGGGGCTGTGCCTGAAGCCAGGGGGTGGGTGGGGTGAGGTGGGCAGAGCCGTGCCCCCAGCCAGGGAGGGGCCAGGGCTGTACCGGCAGCTGGGGGTGGGCGGGGAGAGGTGGGCAGAGCCGTGCCCCAAGCCAGGGGGTGGGCGGGGAGAGGTGGGCGGAGCCGTGCCCCCAGCCAGGGAGGGGCCAGGGCTGTACCGGCAGCTGGGGGTGGGCGGGGAGAGGTGGGCAGAGCCGTGCCCCCAGCCAGGGAGGGGCCAGGGCTGTACCGGCAGCTGGGGGTGGGCGGGGAGAGGTGGGCAGAGCCGTGCCCCAAGCCAGGGGGTGGGCGGGGAGAGGTGGGCGGAGCCGTGCCCCCAGCCAGGGAGGGGCCAGGGCTGTACCGGCAGCTGGGGGTGGGCGGGGAGAGGTGGGCAGAGCCGTGCCCCTAGCCAGGGAGGGGGCAGAGCTGTACCGGCAGCTGGGGGTGGGCGGGGAGAGGTGGGCGGAGCTGTGCCCCTAGCCAAGGGGTGGGTGGGGAGAGGTGGGCAGAGCCGTGCCCCCAGTCAGGGGGTGGGCGGGGAGAGGTGGGCGGAGCCGTGCGCCAAGCCAGGGGGTGGGCGGGGAGAGGTGGGCGGAGCCGTGCCCCCAGCCAGGAAGGGGGCAGAGCTGTACCGCAGCTGGGGGTGGGCGGGAGAGGTGGGCGGAGCCGTGCCCCAGCCAGGGGTGGGCGGGAGAGGTGGGCAGAGCCGCGCCTGCCAGGGGTGGGTGGGAGAGGTGGGCGGAGCCGTGCCCCAGCCAGGGAGGGGCGGAGAGGTGGGCGGAGCTGTGCCGCAGCCAGGGGTGGGCGGGAGAGGGGCGGGCAGCCCCAGCCTCGCCTGACGCCTCCGCCCGCTGCAGATGGTGGGGAACAAGCTGGAGGGGCTGAAGGGCCGGCTGCCGGGCTGCACCTGGGACTCGCTGCGCAACTCGGCCGGGGAGAAGATCCTGCGGCTCCGGAGCCGCCCGCTGGGGCCGCTGGGCGCCGGGTTCTGCAGCCTCCTGCAGGAGCTGTCCGAGGAGCAGAGCTTCGACATCAGCTACCTGGACATCGGTGAGGGTCCCCCCCCGGCACCTCCCTACCCGCCCCTCCCCTGCACCCCGCCCCCCCGCCACACATGCTCCACCGGGGGCTGGTGCTGCCCCTCTGCCCCACCCCCTGCCCCATGCGCTCTGCCCCCTGCTGGGGGTGGCTCTGGCTGGCCGTGGGGAGCAGATGGCACCAGCCATGGCAGGAAAGCGCCCCACAGGGCCTGGTACACCTGCCTCTCACCCTGCCCCTCCCCAACAGGGCCTGAGCGCCCAACCCCCCAACCCCTGCAAGCCGCTCCCCAGCCCTGCGCCTGCCAAGGGGGCCCAGCCGCCCCAGCGGTAGCAGCTCCAGAGCTGGGGCCGGGGCCAGGCCCCCCTCCGGTTTGGTCCGTGAGCTCCGCTGTGGGCAGCAGCTCCCCGGGCCAGGGCTCAGTGCCGCTGGGCTTGGTGCCCTCTCCGCTAGGGGCTCCACGTGCCCCCCCCCGGCCCAGTGCCGGGCTCCCACTCCCCTCCCCTGACCCCCCGTCTCTCCCGCAGACGAGCTGAGCCTGAGCGGCCTGTACCAGTGCCTGGTGGAGCTGTCCACGCAGCCGACCACCGTGTGCCACGGCTCGGCCGCCTCCCGCGCCGCCGCCGGCGCCGCCGCCGCCCGCAACGCCCTGCAGTACCTCAAGATCATGGCGGGAGGCAAGTGAGGGGCGCCCAGGCCCAGCAGCGCCTCAGGGCCGCGGACACTCAGCCGGGGGGGGGCCTGGAGCCGGCCCGCGACGCCCCGGGGGGGGTCTGCTGCCCCTGCCCACACGGGGGGACCTGCAGCCCCCAGGAGCGATGCCAGCCCTGCCCCCGCTGCCGGGCCCAGGGACGGGACGGGCTCTCAGGGCGGGGCCACGCCCAGGGGGGGCGGGGGCCATGAGCTGCTGCCCCTCCCCGCCGAGCCCAGCACTCTCCGCCCTGCACTGTGTGTGTTGGGGTAACGCTGCCCCCCCCGGCTGCCCAGGCCACACGGCACAAGTGCTACCGGCCCTAGAGCGGGTCAGCTCCGCCAACCCCCTGGCAGCTGAACACCGTGCGACGCGAGACCAGGCTTGAAGGCTGGAGCCGCCCCGTGGGGCTGGAGGGGGCGCAGCCGCTCGCCCCAGGGTTTAAGCAGCCAGCCCTGCGGTGGGCACACGGACCTTGCTGCAGGATCGCCCCCTCTGGGCGGGGCGGCTCCAGGGCCAGCGGGCAGCAGGTGGGGAATAAACTGGACGGAGGGGGTCTCGGACCAGGTGGCGTGTTTCCTTGTGGGGCCGGCTGGCTGCAGCCGGGGGAGGGGCCCAGTGGGGCAGGGGGCCCCACACCCCAGCAGCGGGGTGGGGAGAGCGGAGCGGAGCTAAGGGCCCGTGGGGCAGGGACACCGGTTGGCCGGTCCCGGGGCGGGGCAGCGGAAATGATGCTGGGGGCAGAAACCAGCTGCCCTCCCCTCCCCTCCCCTCCCCTCCCCCGCCCCCGTGCAGCTCCTGTCCCGGCGCCGCGGGCGCAGTGACCACACCAGGCCCAGCGTGTCGCTCACGTTTTATTAGCAGCGCCCGAACCGCGCCCGGGCAGGGGGCTCCGGTGGGGGCAGCCCCTCGGCCTCACTTCTTCCTGCCGAAGCGCTGGGGCACGGCCATGCTCCAGAACTGGGCGGCTGTGGAGTCCCAGCCCCGCTGGCTGAGCCGGCCCTCGCTGCCCCAGCTGCCCCGCGTCTCTCGGCCGAACCTGCAGGAGACACAGAGCCCGCGGCTGTGACACGGCCCGACCCATGGCCTTTGCCACCCCGGGAGCTCCCTGCTCGCCTCTGCCACCGCCACGGCCCGGCCCACGGCCCGGCCCACGGCCCCTGCCACCCCCGGGAGCTCCCTGCTCGCCTCTGCCACCGCCACGGCCCAACCCACGGCCCCTGCCACCCCCTGGGAGCTCCCTGCTCGCCTCTGCCACCGCCACGGCCCGGCCCACGGCCCCTGCCACCCCCGGAAGCTCCCCGCTCGCCTCTGCCACCGCCACGGCCCGGCCCACGGCCCCTGCCACCCCCGGGAGCTCCCTGCTCGCCTCTGCCACCGCCACGGCCCGGCTCACAGCCCCTGCCACCCCCGGGAGCTCCCCGCTCGCCTCCTCCACGGCCTGGCCCACGGCCCCTGCCACCCCCCGGGAGCTCCCTGCTCGCCTCTGCCACCGCCGGGGCCCAGCCAACGGCCCCTGCCCCCGGGAGCTCCCCGCTCGCCTCCGCCACGGCTCGGCCCACGGCCCCTGCCACTTCCCGGGAGCTCCCCGCTCCCCTCTGCCTCCGCCACGGCCTGGCCCGGCCCAGCCCACGGCCCCTGCTACCCCCCGGGAACGTGCCCTCTCCTCCCCGCCACCAAGGGCAGCCGGGCCAGCAGCCCCCGGGGGAATCGGCTGGGGGGCGTGGCAGTGCTAGGGAGTCAGATTATGGGCAGGGCAGCCTCTTCCCGCAGTCAAACCGGCTCTGGGCTGACCGGGCCAGGCCCCCTGCACTCCCACAGGGGCGGCCCTGGGTTAGCCGAACCGTCTCCCTGCCCCGCCCGGCCAGCCGGGTACCTGCCCACTGGGAATAGCCTGGCGCTGCCCGGCACACTCCAGAGCCCGCCCCTGCCGGCCGCTAGGCGGGGGGCTGTGTGGCTTAGTGGTTAGAGCCCTGGCGTGCTGCAGGAGGGGCTGTGTTCCACGCAGGGGGCTCTGGCTCAGCTTAGCAGGGCTCCCGTTAGCCCCACACCTGCAGGGCCCCCCCCGGCCTGGCCCCGCTGCTCAGGGCTGTTTGACTGAGGCAAAGGGGGGGGGGAGCTCGGGTTGGGACAGGCCCTGGGATCTGCCCCCTGCACGGGGGTGGGGCAGTAAATGAGCCTCCCCGCCTGCCCCTAGCAAGGGAGGACCAGCTGGGAGGCGGGGCCCTGTGCCCCCCTTACCTTTGGGGCTGGAAGAGGAAGGAGGGGCTGCGGGCGGGGCGCTGCAGGGCCTGGAGCAGCGAGCGGAGCAGGGGCGCCGGCGGGCGCTCGGCCGGCACGGGCCAGGAGGCTCGGTCCTCGCTGTCCTGCTGCAAGGGGGCAGCATGTGGTTAGGCAGCCCCGGGGCGGGGCCGGGCACTTCGACTGCCCCGGCACACTGGGCAGCTCCAAGGAGCCAGCGCGGACGAGGGGGGTTAGTGGGTCTGGGCTTTGCCCCCCCAATATCCAGCCCCCCCCCACCCCGTGGCACAGTGGGACGACCAGCAAGTGCCCTTGCCCGGTAACAGCCCTGAGCCTGTGCACTTGGCTCAGCCTGACCTGGGCCCCCCCCCATAGTCAGGCTCTCCCAGCTAGCGATCAACCCCCCCCCCTTAGGTCAAACTCTGCCCCCTGCTGGGTCAGCAAGCGGCAGCCCAGAGCCCAACCGCCCCGGAGAGCTAGGAGCTGGAGGGGGGGGTGACTGGAGGGGCAGTGGAGGATTAAGACTCACAGAGCCCCGCAATGAACAGGGACATTCCCTGGCAGCCTCCACCACCCTCAGGCCCCCCGAGAGCTCACCAGGGTCTGGCCCCCCCGCCCTGCCCTGGGGTGGAGCGTGGCAGCCGTGTTGAACCACCACACCGGGGCTGGCCTTACCATGAGGTGAACTGAGGCGGCCGCCTGTGGGGGGCGCCACCGGGACCCAGAGAATCGGGACCTTTCAAAGCTTTGGCCCAAGCGAGGGGGCGTCCCCGCCTCAGGTGCCAGAACGTTGTGGGCCGGCCCTGCACCCACCCCAGGCAGAAAGGGACGGGACCTGCCATTTCCTGGGTGGCCGGGGGCCTGGCGGGCAGGGCTCACACCCTGGCTCTCCTTTAACGGGCACCCGGCACTCCGCTGCCCGGCCCACGGGGAACAACAGATGCACTTCAGTGAGCGTCACCGGATGGTCCCTCAGCTCAGCCATGGTCAGTGCCAGGAGCCAGGAACCCTGGTCCCCTTCCCAGCACGGCCACACGCTGGGTGACCCTGGGCCCATCCCCGCCCTTTGCTGTGCCTCAGTTTCCCCTTCTGTAAAAAGGGGGCAACACTGACCAGGGCAGAATAAGTCCTTGGGGCCCGGTTCTCAGAAGTGCCCCTCGTGGGCTCTGTCTCCATGGGGGGAGGGGATCAGCCCGAGATTGTTTCACCGTCCCCAGATCGGTGGCCAGTTTTGAAATTGGTGGCTTTAGGGTTGGAGGCTGGGATTTGCCCCCGAATCCCAGGGGAGCCCAACCCCCCAAGTCCAGTTGTGTTCCAGAAGGGTCCAAGTGCCCAGATCCCTTAGGCACCCTGCCTGGACCCCGAGGTGCCAGTAGAGGGAGGGATGCTTGTGTCTCCCCTCCCCATCTCCCGGAAGTGTCCTGCCTCCCAGGGGGCCCGCTCAGCGCCAGCCTCTGCATGGGGGGCTGCGGAGCCTAAGGGGGCCTGGCTGGGGAGGGGGTACCAGCTCCCCACCCTTTGCCATGTCTCAGATTTCGCCGTGTTCCCAGGGTACAAGGTGGGTACCCCAGAGCCCAGCAGCCAGGATGGGGGTGACTGGGGTGGGGTCTTTTCTGTGCAGGTGAGGGGCAGGGTGACAGGGGCGCGGGGAGCCGCCTAGGGGGCCCCATGCAAAGCCCCGGTGTTAACATGCTGCACTCAGTGGTCTCCACCAACGCCGCTGGCCACGGGGGGGCTGGGCTGACCCCGCGCTGAGCAGCCCACGGCTCAGAGCGGAGGCCAGGGCCGGCAGCTGGAGGATGGGGGTGAGAAGGGAGCCCCTGCCCGTCCATCACCCCTTTCTCAGACGCAGCTCAGAGCCCTTCTAGTAAGGGAGGTTGGGCTCCTTAACAGATAGGTAAACTGAGGCACAGAAGGGTGGGGGGGGGGAGTTTTTCAAGGTGACAGCCCATAATAGCTGTCAGGCAGCCTGGTGCCTAGCTCATTGCTCTAACCACTGACCAGCACTTCCCTGGCGTGCTAGCCCCTGTCTGCCGCGGGGGGTGCGTGCCGTCCTCCAGTGCACTGCGCATCCCAAGCGCCCGCCGGCTCCCCGCCAGCGCCCGCTCACCAGCACGTCGTGGAGTCTCTCCAGGTAGCCCGCGGGCTCCTCCGCCGGGGTCTCCTTGGACAGGCCCCCTCCTTCCAGGGCCCGGCTGGTCCTCGGGGCGCCCGCCAGCAGGGCCAGCAGCAGGGCCAGGCGCGTGTCCATGGCTGCAGGGTCGTCCCACGCCCGCTGCCTCCTCGCGCTGTGCGAACGCCTCCCCCGGCCGCGGCTCTTATATCCCCCCACCCGGAGCCCCGCGACTGATGGGCAGCTCCCCCCTCGCTGGCAAGGCGGGGGCTCGGGGGCCGCGCTGCGGAAGTGACTGCGTGCAGGCCCAGCGAGGCGCCAGCGGCCCCGGGGGAGACAGCGCCAGCACCGGCCTGAGCCCGCGGGCCGGGCTGTTTGCGGATTATTACAGGGATAAATCCACGGCAATGGCCCCGCAAGCGCCTGCGAAAGCGACAGCTAATGGAGGCTGGTTTAGCACAGCTGTGTGCCAGGGCCCTGGGGTGTGTGGGGGCTTCACCAGGGTCCCTCAGCCTGATCCCCTCCCCGCCTCTGGCCTCCGCCCTGCCCCAGAGCCGTGTCAGACTGACTCGGTTTCCCCATCCCCTCCCTGCGTCAGTCCACCCATTTGTCACGGCGGCGCCTGTCTGGTTAAGTGTCCCCATGTCGGCGCTGCCGCCTGTCTCCTGCGGCACCGCGTCCCGCTTAATGAAACCCATTTACCAGCTGGCCAGGGCTCGGTGACAGCGCCGGGCTGAGGGGGCCGCGCGAGCTGGAGAAGCCCCTGCCCGGGCTGGCGGGGGAGCCGGGGCAGAGCGGCGGGCACAGGGCTTGGTCGCGGCAACACACGCAGAGCGCCGCTGCCCCAGGCCCAGCCAGCGCGTCCATAGACCGGGGGGGCATTAGCACCCCAGGGCTCTGCTGCAGCCCAGAGGCTGGGTCCCCTCAGAGCCTGGGGGAGTGCCAGGAAGGGGCCCTGCTCCGGCCCTACCTAGCCCCAGCAGCCAGGGGCTGGCGCGGCTGGGACGGGCGCCCAGGGCACAAGTCTCCAGCCAGCCGGGCCCCCCACTGTACACAAAGGCAGGGCCCTGCCCCGCAGCCTGGCCCAGCCAAAGCCAGACCCACTCGCTGGCACCCGGGCATGGGCCGTGTCCAGGCTGCAGCGGCACAACCCTCCACCCAGGATTCAGGCAACGGGCACTGGGACAACTCCTCCTGAGCCTGCTGGTCGCACCACCAGGCTCCCCTGTCCATGCGGTGCCCTGCCCCCAGGCGCACGGGCCCAGAGGAGACGCGCTCCAGCCCTGCAATGGATGTAGTTGCTGCCCAGAGGCTAGGGGGTCGGGGGGTAGGGCTACGCTGGGACTGCCATGCTCAGCGCCTGATTGATGTGCCCCATAACCGGCCTGCGCCCGCCGGTCCCAGCAGGAGCAGCAGGCGCGGGTGCCCCCTCCAGCAGGTCCGGGTGGGGAAGCGGCGCCAGCGAGTTCACCTGGAGTTCTGGGACTCAGCCAGTCGCAAGCCCTGCCCTGCCCAGGGCCTGGAGCCTCGGCCTTGCTGCAGGCCCCCAGCAGGCTGCCGGCTGGCTGTGGCTGGAGCCGCTGGGGCTGAGCTCGGCAAGGACAGTTTCAGTGGCGTGTGAAGGGCAGACGCTGCAGGCAGACAGCGTGACCTAGTGGTATGAGCAGATGGGCGCTCAGGACCCCTGGGGCAAGTCACCTCCACCCAGAGGCACCTAACTCCCATTGAAAACAAGTGGTGCAGGCCAGCCCTGCTCTGTGCCTCAGTTTCCCTCTCTCTAAAATCGGGGAGTGGGAGGGGAACAGCAGCACTTCCGCAGAGGAGGCAGCAGGGGACAAACCCTCTGCACCCCCCAGAGCGAGGACTCAGCCCCGTCGCACTATCGGGGAAACTGAGGCACACAGAGACAGCAACTTGCCTCACAGCCCGTGCTGAGCCAACCTCTGAGGAGAGAAGACGGGCGCCCTGAGCTCACGGCCCCGCCAACCTCTCCTCCTGGGCAGTTCTGCGCCCCGCCCAGCCACCGCGGCAGTGCCTGGCTCCAGGCCTGGTCTCGGCCCGGCCTTGCAGAGACACAGCCAGGGGCTGCTCTTAGCCCCTCGGTACTACAGACCAAGCAGGTGGAGGGTCCCCCACGCCTCCCCAACTTTATTGTGGCCAGGCTGCAGCTCCAGGGCCCCCTCCCTGGCTGGATCCAGGTTGGGAAGCCAGGCTGGCAGCTGCAGGGGACCCCCACGTGCCTGCGGTGAGAAGGGCCGGAGCAGCCTCCAGCGTATCCCTCCCGCCCAGGGCAGGTGGAGGCTCTGCACCCTCAGTTCCTGCCCTTCCCCGCTCTAGAGCCCTGCGCAGGTAGGAAGTTTGTGTCCCCAGCCGCGCTGCTGTCTGCAGAACCAGGATTTGCTCTGTGCTCTGGCCAGGAGCACAGTCCGCCCCAGCCAAGCCGCCCTGCCACCCCCAACGCGCCTGGCTGCAACACCTCCACTCTGCAGCTGGAGCAGCTGAGAAGCTCCCTTCTTCTGTCTGTTTGCTGCCCGAAAAGCCAGGGGTGCTGCAGAGCTGTGACCGGTCTCTCTTCCTGGGGGCGTGGGGCGTGGTGCTGGGGCCTGCGCTGGGCAGATAGACTAGATGCTCACGCTGGTGCCTTCGGGCCTTAACGTCTACAAAGACCTATCAGCCCCCTCGCCTTGGGCGGCTGCTCCAGACTAAACGTGTCCAGGGGTTTCACCTCTCACTGGTCATTTGTGTTGCTCTCTGAACTCTCTCCAGTGGCCCTGAAAGGGTGGCACCAGACCGGGCCAAGCCAGCGCCCAGCAGAATCAGCTCCCCAGCATGTCAGCCAAGCCATATGCCTAGGGTACAGCGCCGCGTGGGCCATATTGCAGGTGTGCACGGCGGCAGCACTGCAAGTGGGCCACGTTGCACATGGGCGTGGTGTCAGTGTGGCATCAGCGCCGCACATGGGCCATGTTGCACGTGGGCGTGCAATAGTTTGCACGAATCGGGGCATGTATTGCAGTGACCTGCGCGGGTGCCTTGCGGGTGCCGGGGCTCGTGGAGGATTAAAACCAAAGCGAGCCAGGTCAGTGCCACGCAGCCACTGCGGGCCGGGTGGAGCAGGGCCGCCATCTAGTGGACACTGTGGTCACTCGCCGAGCCACGTTTGCAGGGAGCCTGAGAGCGGCTGGAAGAGTCGGGAATTGCCCAGGGCAGCGTAAGAGCCGCGCCTGCCAGAGCTTGCAGAGAAGATGCGGTGACAGCTCCGAATCCGAGACCAGGGCTGGCAGGGACCCCAGGGGCCTTCGAGTCCGGCCCCCTGCCCAAAGCAGGACCAGCCCCAACTCAATCAGCCCAGCCAGGGCTGTGTCAAGCTGGGACTTAAACACCTCTAGGGATGGAGATTCCGCCCTAGGGAACCCAGCCCAGCGCTTCCCCACCCGCCTAGGGAAAGAGTTTTTCCTCAGATCCAACCTAGACCTCCCCTGCAACCTGAGCCCATTGCTCCTCGTTCTGCCCCCACTGAGACCAGCCTCTCTCCAGCCTCTTTGGAGCCCCCCTGCAGGAATTTGCAGGCTGCTACCAAACCCCCCCTCACTCTTCCCTTCTGCAGACTGAACAAGCCCAGATCCCTCAGCCTCTCCTGGTAAGTCATGTGCTCCAGCCCCAAATCGTTTTTGTTGCCCCCCGCTGGCCCCTCTCCAATGCGCCCACGTCCTTTCTGTAGTGGGGGGCCCAGAACTGGACACAATAGTCCAGATGTGGCCTCCCCAGAGCCAAATAAAGGGGAATAATCACTTCCCTCGATCTGCTGGCCAATGCTCCTCCTAATGCCCCCCAATGTGCCATTCGCCTTCTTGGCTACAAGGGCGCCTTGTTGACTCATCTCCAGCTTCTCATCCACTGCCATCCCCAGGTCCCCTTCTGCGGAGCTGCTGCTCAGCCAGTCGGTCCCCAGCCTGTAACCGTGCTTGGGATTCTTCCCTCCCAAGGGCAGGTCTCTGCACTTGTCCTTGTTGAACCTCTCATTTCTTTTGGCCCAACCCTCCAATGGGTCTAGGTCACTCTGGCCCCTTTCCCCACCCTCCAGTGTATCTACCTCTCCCCCTGGCTTAGTGTCATCTGCGAACTTGCTGAGGGTGCAACCCATCCCCTCCTCTCATCCAGGTCATTAATAAAGATGAACAAAACCGGCCCCAGAACCGATCCTTGGGGCTCTTGGCTTGGCACCGACCGCCAAGCAGAGCTGGAGCTATTGATCACAGCCCACTGTGCCTGGTGATCTAGCCAGCTTCCCATCCATCTTACCGTCCACGTATCCAACCAGACTTTCTTCACTTGCTAGCAAGAATCCTACGTGACCGTAGCAAAAGCTTTGCTAGAGTCAAGGTCTATCGCATCCACCACCTTCCCCACTCCCACAGAGCCAGCTACCTCCCCATCGAAGGCAACCAGGTGGGTCAGGCCTGACTTGCCCTTGGTGAATCCATGGCACAAGAGGAGGGTCACATTGAAAATCCTTCTGCCGTTGCCTGCCAAGTTCGTGGGGTGCGAGGGTGGTAGGGGTGGCCCAGAAGGCAGCTCAGCAGCGCAGGGCTAGCCTGCAGAAAGGGGAGTATGTGGGGGGCCTCACAGGCAGCCCCCCGGGGTTAAACCGACACCTCCAGCACTGAATGCAGGAGCTAAGGACACAGCTAGGTAGCCGTAGCACCAGCCGTGCTGTGTGCAGGGTTTGTAGCACATGCAGCGGGGGGTTCCCTTGGTCTCCTTTCCCTGGAGCCCCTGGGCACAGGTGGAAAGGCTCTGTTCCCCATCCTTACAGTTAACAGTGTTTCTTACAGAGGCTCCGAGCCCTGGCCCCAGGACATAGGAGACACCGCGCTGGGGCAGGAGGATTCCCCGGGGGCAGCCCCAGTGGGGGGGGAGGGGGACCATCTCCAGGCATCAGATGACCGGGACCCCAGGGATCACACCCAGAAGGGAGCAGAGTGGCTGCCAATCCACACAACTGCCTTTGCCCCAGCCCAGCTCCCCTTAGATTCCCGCTGGCTCTCCCCCGCCCCGCCCCTGCGTGCACCCTCCAAACCCACAGTGCCCTCTGGGTGGGCTCCTGCCCTTTGCCAGGGGTCCAATCTCTCTGCCCTGTGGGCCCACGTCCAGAGGCAGGCGAAGGGAAAGCAGGGGCCTGGGAGGCTGGGGGCAAAGGAGCCAAACTGGACACTGGTAGCAGGTCCCTGCCTGGTGCCCCCCACCTGTGGGGCAGAGCCAACCAGCACTACCCCACTGGGGCTCACCCCATGGCCTGCAGCCTGCCCGAAGGATAAGAAAGCCCCTTGGAGGCCAGGACCTGGGCCCAGGCAGGGCTGTCGGGCTAAGAACACCCCACCCTGGGAGCTGCAGGGCCCAGCTGCAGCGAGCGCGGCGGACGCCTGAAGCCAGCGGTGGAAGAAGTGCAGGCGATCCGGGAGGGCACAGCTCCTTGGACAGAGGAACGGTCAGTCTGAAGTCCCCCCCGGCCAGGTAGCCAGCAGGCAGGCGCCAGAGCTGCTGGGGGATAATCCGCCACCAGGGCAGCCACACCCCATGACACAGATTGGCTGAGACTTCAGAGCCCAACCTCCGCATCAGCTGCTTAGCTCTGGCCAGCCTCTTGGGCTCAGCAGCATCCAGTGGCAGGGAGTTCCAGGGACCGCACCCCATTCTATGGATTCCCATGCCCCCTCCGCCCCTTTCCCCATTCAAACCCCAGTGAGATGTAGGAGCCCCCCTTCCCCCCCCATGCACTACTTCACCCACCCTATTCAATTGGCTCCCACACTCCCCACCCACTCACCTTGGTCAGGGGTCCCTGAAGTTTCTCATGATCTTCTCTGGACCACCCCTCTGCCCCTGAGCCTCACGGCTCACCTGTCCTAGCCCTGGCCGCGAACCTCTGGCCGGGAGGAAAACTCTTGATTCCTATTCTTCGGTTCTTGTCTCAGCCAATTTCTGCTGCACCGCGCCTCACTGCTGGGCGCCCGCTGCTTCGGAGGGAGCTTTCCCCAAGTCTAAACTCAGAGCACGTAGATTTCACCATCCCAAGGAACCCTCAGACCCTCCTCTGATCCCCGATGCCAGCAGTCAGAGAATTTCATCCAGGTGTGCGCGACTGACGCCTTTCCCCGGCCAGCTGTGGCTGGGTGTCAGCCGACAGGCAGGAAGGGCCTGGGAGAGGCAGCAGCGGGACTTTGGCTGGTTTTCTGGAGCTAGAACGGATCCGGGTCTCAGCGGGTCACAGGCTGCTGGCCCAGGCAGGCTGGATCAGACCGTGACCGTCGGGGAGCAGCGGCCTCAGGGGTTCTCTAGGTAACCTGCCTCTTCCCCAACGAGAACGAAGCCTGCGACAGCTATGGCAAAGCAAGAGCTTGAGTGCGAGAAAGGTCGACATGGCGAGCCCCCCCCCGGCGCACTGTCATGGATCCACACAGCAGAGCTTGTCCTTGTTAATATTTTAATGTGATATTTGCAGCATAAATAAAAGGCACATTATATGTTTGGTAAGGACAGTGGCTGAAGGGACAAACTCCTAAGTGCCAGGAGCTTGTTTTTGAAACAGCAAAATACGAGATGGGGACGTGGCAGGACCCTCCTCCGCCCTGCGGCCACGGCCCAGGAGTTCCCGGCTAGCCTAATGCTGACGTGTGAGGCCTGCTCACGGGGCACTTCGGTGAGGGACGGGTGGATGGGCTAGCCGGACCCGCCCCCCTGCCCTAGTTTTGGTGCCAAAGGCAGGGGCCCGGTTCGGCTACATTGAAAAACAACGACCTTGCATCAGGCCCTGCGCGTCCAGTCAGGAAAGTTGCTATATGTCGCTATAGGTCTATATATAGGCATAGATAGGTATGTCTTGTATAGATACACCCGGGGGTTACGCTTCGCAGGGATTGGCTTTTTTATCATTTTCTTCCATTACAAAAGCTCTCCAGCGAGCAGCCAGCTGAGGGCTGGCGGGCAGGTGTCCGGTGCATCCCTGGGCTACTGCAGTCCCATGGAAACCACCACTAGCATTTCGGGTGGGGCGGGGGCAGCCCGGGGTCTGGGTGCTCGGGCTCCTGCTGGGAGGGTGACAGCAGGACTCTGCTCTGCCTTAGGCGGCCGCGCGTCACAAAGCTGCTCCCTGCTCCCACAGAGCACCCTGGAGAACGGGCAGGAGCCTGCGGCCCAACCCTGCCCCCCTCCCAGCGCCTCCGGCCCAGACGGAGGGCGAGCTCGTCAGGCCTTGCGTGTGACACTGCTCTCTCCAGAGCCAGGGAGCAGCGCCGGCCTGGGCTCCCGCCCCCCCGCCCGCCACTAGCCGAGAGGGAAACGCTTCCGGCGGACTGAAGTTCAGAGCAGGGCTACGTTCAGAGTTCAAGGTGAGCGCGCGACCCTGCTACGGCACAGGCTGTAGGTCTCAGGGCCAGTCCAGATAGGGCTGCCAGGTGTCCGAAAATACCATTTCCCCCGCCACGTTCAGTATCGTGTGTGAAAGGATCTGGCAGCCCTAAGTCCAGAACGCGGAGGGACCTGACTTAGCCTGCTCTCCAGCGGGCCCCGCCTTTGGAAATGTTGACAATTAACAACCCCTCTTAGAACGGCACAAGCAGCGGGCTGGGAGCGTCCTGGGACGGGCGGGACTGACAGGTCCTGCAGCCTCGGGAGCAGGCACAGACCTTTACGGCCAGCGACTCCCTTCCCGACCCGAGAGGGTTGACAGCTGCCAAGGGCAAGTCTACACTACAAAAGCAAGCCGGGCAGACGCTAAGCCGCTCTTGCACACCCCCCCCCACGCTCTGTGGCGGCCCTGGGACTGGCGGCGCAGGGCCCCGCGGGCTGGTCTCAGCAGCAAGAGGCGATGGCGGCAGCGTAGCGTCCGACACCGCCAGTGCATCAGCCTGCGCGCTGTGCCGCTCGCACAGGTGGGGCGTGTCGGCAGGGGGCGGAGCTGCCCCGGGACAGCCGCGTGTGGGTGTGGCCACTCCCAGGGCTAGGTCGATGGAAGCCGCCGTACAGCAACCTGCCTCTGGAGGGGGGACCGGAGCCAAGTTTGGGGTCAGGATATGGCTCCCTGCCTAAGAAACCTCGGCACGATGACCACCAGATGGAGGGGCATCAGTCTGGGGTTTCGGAGAAAAAGCGACCCAGCATCCAGCAGCACCTGCAAAACTGCCGGCCACGGTCCCACTTCCACGTCACCACTCTCGCGCCCCCGGGCCCCGTGGGAAACGGCCCCTGACCACAGACCCTTCCCCCAACGCCCTTCTGCAACTGCAACAGCCTCCTCCGAGGCAGACGCTGCTGGCTTTGTGCCAATGGACCAGGGCGTGGAGGGAACAGGCCTGGACAGTGCCTGCTCCCGTGTCCCTGCCCAAAGCAATCCAGCACACGCCTGCCGTCCGGGGACCCGGCCCTCCACAGCACCCCGGTTATGGGGCTTGCGAACAGGCTAGCGATGCAGCCCGGCAGCGCCCAGCGCTAAGCAGGAGACTAGGGTAACAGGGGCAAACCCAGAGAGCCACGGCCGTGCGATTCCGGGGGTACAGGCGACAGCGGCTCCAGGCCCCCCCAAGTCATTGGCACCTTTCCAGTCCGAGGCGAGCAGGGTGGAAACGCCGCAGGGAGACTCCCCCGGAGGCGGGGGGGATCTGTCCCAAACAGGGCAACAGCCCTTCCCTGGGGCTCTCTAACATCCGCCCGGATGCCCGAGGCGAGTGGGGAAGGGGGCGAGAGATACCAAGGTCTCTGGGACACGAAGAGCACCAAGCAGACCCGCAGGACGGCGCCCCCGCTCTGCCCCAGCGTGGCTGGGCACTGCCCCATGGGCCCCCGGGAAATTCCGTGCATGGTCCCAGCTGTCAGCCCGTCCACGCGACACTGGGGGGCCAGCTCGCCAGCGCCTCGGCCTCTGCAGTGAGCAGCCCAGGAGAGGGCACCAAAGCAGCAGGCAGGAGCCGTCCGGCAGCCACAGCGAGCGCATTCGAGCCCCCCCGCACGCCCAGCCCCTCCCTGCATCTCCCGTCCGTCGCCAGCCCACCTGGCTCTGACCACCCCCCCTGCAGCTCCCGCACAGCCGCTCCTCGCGCCCCTGCAGCCGGGGCTGGAAATTCACCAGCAAGATAAAGGAGCCCCACGTCTGCACAAGCCGTAACGTGGCTCCTGCAACGAGCAGCCAGGCCGCACTGTCCAATGTAGTGGAGGGGGAATTGATTTCAAGCCCGTGGCACTGTCTCCCAGGGGAGCCCAAGACCAGTCCTGCGTAATCGAACCTTCCTTTAAGTTACCGCGCTCCTCACCCCCACGCCCTCGCAGACGCTGCCAGCCTTCTGTGCGAGGACACAGGGTCCCTGACATTCTGTTTGGGCAAACAATGGGGGACGGGTGGGAAGGGAGAGGCTGCACCCTGCCCCGGGACTCGCCTCCCGGGAGTGCTCCGGTGCCGCTCCGCTTAGGTAGCACACGCACGCTTAAGGCAGAAGCATTCCCAAAGTCTCCTGCTGGAGAGAAGCTGAAAGGAAAAAGCCCGGAGTGGTGCAGATCACGGTGTGAGGGCGGCAGGGGGGCGCGAATTCGGGATTGAGGCGGACGGCAGCAGACAGTTCAGGGCAGGAGTCAAGCACCTACTCGAGGGGATGGTTACCAGCACCGACAAAGCGGAGAGTCGCACTGACTAGTGGGGACAGACTGAGAATACTCACTGTGTCCTCTAATAAAGGCCCAGGACTCGCGCGCACTCCACCCACGCGCCCTTAAAACTCCAGAGGGGCACCTGGTTTTGGAACAAAAAAGCCAACTCCAGTCTCCCTCCGCTCCCAAGGAGATGGTGAGTCTGTGGCACAGTCAGTGGGTGGAGTTCCCCAGGCAGAGAGACGAACCCACAAAACCCTCGGCTCCCTCACCATACAGTTCCCTAGTCCGCCGAGGACCTACACTCAATTGCCTCTTGGATTGGGAGCACCAACGTGCCCCTGCCCCCACGGAAATGCAGCACAATCGGGCTGATGTATTTTAATCAAGAGGACTAGGAATTCGCGGTTTCACGGCCTTAGTGTTGATTCCTCGAGACCTCCCAGGATTTGCCCTGAACTTGCTAAGCAAGAGCAAAAGGAACCGAACGGAGCTGAACAGTGGGGATTTGTGTTTGTACTTGGCTGCAAACCCACAAAGCACTGGACTTACTACATTTCACAACGTAGCCCTGCTCAGCCCTCCTCTCCCACACTTGTAATGCAACGCATCTGTTTTGGCCAGCAAGCAAAGGCACCAAAGTTCGGTCAGATGGGCTCTGAGAGGTGCTGGTTATTTCATGACCATTAGTATTCCAACCCTAACAGCGACGAGAGCTTTTGAGTACAAGAATACGGTCCCTGGCTTTGTAAAACTGTCTCCGCATTGTAAACACACGTGGTCCTATCCCATGACCCACGCGAGAGACAAGCCACACTGAAGGCAAGGGAATTGGTGCCAGCCATGAGCGCTGGTTTGTTTTTTGTTCACTTTAGGTTTTTTAATTTGCCCCCGTCAGGATGCTGTCAAGCCACAGTGACAAGAAGCAGCCCTAATTCTGTGGCTGGGGTCCTGCTCCACCCCTAATTTTACCCAAAAGCAACAGTGGCATTCAAGAGAGATACAGAGGCAGCCGATCTTTTCAGGCTTGCTTGGGCGAACACAGGGAGAAGGCCAGTTTCTCTGCAGTGAGCCCCAGAGCGAGTCTTGCTGAGAACGTCGGGGCTGGCAGTCAGACGCTGCAGGGAACGAAAGGCGTGCCTACCAGCACTCCATAACCAACTGGAGCCCGTTATTACGATGGCAAACAAACGGATTCAAAACACTGCTCACCACCAGTGTGAACCTGCAGCGAGTGCTCAAGTCCTTGCTCAATGTGAACTTACATGTATTTTTACACACTGCAATATTTTCCTTGGTCTCATGAAATAAGCCAGAAGGGGACGGTTCCCCCACTGTGAAGCAGGCCACGCCCAAGAGCCACGGGTCACACACAAGCTAACACATTCTGTGCCATACCGAGCAGGAGATGTTTCCATGAAGAGCGGGTTAATCGAAAACGGCACGCGTCGCGGCCCCTCTGGCGGAAGACAACCAATTGCTGAAGCTCTCCTAGAGCAACAGGCAGGGCCCGGGACACTCTTGAGCTAACTCCGAGCCCTCGGAGGATACGGGGAAGGCCACCTGGAAAGCCCAGGACTAGACTCTGGAGTCAGAGCGACCCGCGGACATGCCCTCTAGTCAGGAATCTTTGGGTTTGCTTTTTCCAAGCTGCGGTTCTTCGCTTTCGGTTGGAAAAGCCTCTGTCCCCGAAGCGTGAGGAGACAGCTTTTATGTGGGTAGCTGAGCCAGCGCGGGGAAGTGGGGTAACAAAAGGGGCCGTGCACCTACAGACCCTGCCAGAAATGCCCAAGATGTACAGCCCTCGTTAGCAGCCAGGGAGATCCCAGAGCGCCACAGCCAACGCCCGAGGACGCAAGAAGATGGTGCGTCCCCTACCAGCCAATTAGCAGGGCAACAGCTCGAGGAAAAGATGCCACTAGCGAGAAGCTGCTGATTTAAAGGAATAACCTAGCAACCGGTTTCACTGCCCCACGCACACTCCGCAGCCTGTGGATTCTATTCCTCGGGATCTAAAAGCTCCTCGGGGGCTGTAAATGCCTTTGGCTACAGGACAGAACTTTACACGGGCCGCATCATTCAACAGGCCTCTTCTGACATCTGCAGAACTGGTTTACTTGAGCACAGCCGGGATTCAGAGAGGCCCAAAGGAAAAACCGGGCCCCTAGCATTCAAATCTTAGCACCAAAATAGTCGCCCGTGGAAACCAACAAACCTCAACACCCATAACGTTCCGTTCCGGGGTTTTTTGCATCTGCCACAACTCTCCAGAGCCCATCCTCTCCCTAGCTGCTGCCCTGGTAGCGCCCATAGCGGTGAAGGATGAAGTTTCTCGACAGGTTCGACAGAGGGCCGCCTGTCCTACGCAGCAGAGTGGAGCAGGAAGGGCTGTCCGCATGCAGCAGCCTGCAGCTCTTCACCTTGCTCAGCAAACAGCGATTTTGCTGGGGTGATGGAGCTCGCAGGCCTCCGTGTAGCACCTCTCCCCTAGGGGCCTGCAGACAGCAATGCTTCCTGCAAGATATTTGGCCACCTTGCCCTTCCTGCTTTCCCTGGGAGAAGAGAGCTCGTGGCAGCTCCCAGGATCACGCAAAGAACAGTCAAAGCAAGCAGCTCACGGTTATTTATGCTTCAGGCTAGCTGATAGCCAGGGGAGGGGAGGGGAGGGCTGATGTTACAACCAGGATTGGGGATGTTAAACTTAAATACTTTGGGCAGGGATGTCATCCAGAATGCAGGGGGCCTTTGACACCCACACCTCGGAAACCCGTCTACTTCTGGATGTGTCCTTTTAAATAAGGCCGGGCCAAGATCAGCTTCTCAGTGAAAGCCGGGCTGTCCTGGATACTATTAGGCTAGCAACTAGGGATGCAAGAGAGTTTAACCGTTTAGCTGACAGGCTGATGCTTATCGGTTTCTGTTACCTACAAAACTCAGCTGCTGGGATCCTGCCAGTGGCCAGGGGCCAGCGGAGACCAACAGCCAGCAGGAGCCAGCTGCTGGAGGGCCTGGGCCTGGGGAGCGAGGGCGTGGGCCAGCCAAGAGCCTGGGGTTGACCTTCCAGCACTCTCTCTCCCACGCCATCCTCAGAAACGCTTTAACCGTGTAGCCGACAGAATTTGGATTGGTTACACGGTTACTGGGGAAGCCTTTGTTGAAATGGACCCTGCATAGGAACAGAAGACGATTTTGCTGAGGTGTTCGCTCCTGCCAGTGTTCCCAGACGTAGCAGGTACCAGCCCTAGGAATGCCATGGCCACGGAAGGTCTTGAAGTCATTGTCAAAGCGTTTGCTTTTCGGAGGTTGTTCTGAAGAACAGCCCCAGGGTGGCCACGTGAGAACTGCAGCTCCTCGCCCCAGGGAAGCTGGTGAGGAAATCCACGTGCTAAGCTCACTACCAAGGAGCTGTTCTGAACACAGAAAGAGGAACTATGTGCCCTCAGTCCCTGCAACTCAGCCCCCCTCAGACTCTGCTGGGATGGACACGGACATGGACACACACCGCAGATGAAACTCACTTCCCCCTCTCCTGGGAAACAACCGAATTTCCTTTCAAATACCTACAAACATGTTAACACGCTGACCATTGTTTGAGCACGTTCAGTGAAACGCTCTGCAAGGAACCAGTCAGCCTGAAATCCAGCCGATCACCATACCACACAGTTTCTGCTCTGCATGTCTCCTGAGCAGTCCGGCCGACCTTCGCTGTTTTACAGGCACATTTTCCTATTTTTCCGAGATGTTTTCCCCTCCCACACACAAATGACTCAAGCAGACAGGGGAACTGACTAAGTGACGGAGGAGAAATACTGAAACCCGCCAAATATGCAGAACAAACAGGAAAAAAAAAGGGTGGGGGGGAGATAATTTTTTATCTCCAATTGTTAGCACTCAGACATCAGCTCTAACAAGAGGAGGTAAAAACGGTTAGAGTGAAGTGCGATTTAACTTGACATAGTCCATTTCAAATCACATCATACAGATTCTCATCGTACTTTCCCCCCTAAGCTCCAGTTCTGGCTGGATGTTTGGTAGGTGCTCATGAAGCTCCCTAAAGATTACTCAAAAGACAGGACTATGTAGCACTTTAAAGACTAACAAGATGGTTTATTAGGTGATGAGCTTTCGTGGGGCAGATCAATTGATCTGAGGAAGTGGGTCTGGCCCACGAAAGCTCATCACCTAATAAACCATCTTGTTAGTCTTTAAAGTGCTACATAGTCCTGTCTTTTGTTTCAGCTAGACCAGACTAACACGGCTGCATCTCTATCCTAAAGATTGCTGTTTTACACACCATCCGAAAAACGGACTTTGCAGCTGCCCCCAGAGGGTGGAATGCGCTAGTGTACAGCTTTACGTTCACCAGAGCACACAGGCAAACCAGGTCAGCACAGACATGGGTGGGGCACAAGAGGCTACTCAAAAGGGCCAGATTTTGAGGTCTGGTAGCTGGTGATTTGTCGGGGTAGAAAATACCTGTGCTATCAGATTTTCCGTGGTACACTGGACATTTCTAGTGCCCAGTAGGGCACATGGTCTCAGCCTGTCTGACCAGCCATGGTTTTCTGGCAGGACCTGCTAGCAACTCCCAGATTGCAGACCTGTGTGTAAGTTTTGATCCCTAGTGGTTAAGTAAGGAGGGCAAAAAGCAGCCAGATTTTACACTGACGTCTCAGAGAGCAAGTTCACATACGTTTCAGTCAGTGCCACACGATTAGCAACTGCGAGGGTTGCTGTACTTACAGCTGTAGCGACTAAGGACTACCGTACCTATCGTCCTCTCGCTTTCTCCTGCTCACTCAACCCCCTTGAATCAAGATCTACAGTAAGTCACCCACGTCCCTTACCTCCGGGAATGCAGCCAAATCTCCAGACCGCAGGGAGAAACAAGTCCAGGGGTCAGACAGTGGGAGAGGGGTGTGAGAAACACCCCCGACTGGGTGGCGGAGTGAGTGACTGACCCATCCTTTTAGGAAGGAGCAAGCGTGGGGCCACAGGCCTGAGCGGCTTTCCCCTTATTCGGGGGATTTGCTGTTGAGAAAAGGGCCGTTCTGCAATTCGAAGCCTGTTTTGAGTGGACCAGGGATTAAGGCATGGACACTAAAGCTAAGTCTACAAGGCCACTTCACTGAGCTGCGGCTTTCTGGCCTGGGGTGTGAAAACACACCCTCCCCCCCCCTTCCCTGAGCACAGCAAGGTGCAGCGCTGTGACGTGCCAGCGCAAACGGGCCCCAGCGCTCCTGCCGCGGCTGCACTGGAGAAGTACAAAGTCCGACTTTTCCCACTTTGGGCGCTGCCTTGTTTTCTGAGCCCCCCCCCTCCCCTTACGACGACGGGCGCTGGGAAGGATCAGTGATTTGGGGTCTGACTACAGCGCCCAAGCCATGCATAGGCTAGTCTACCTGAGCACAGGAAACACAGTTAACACATGGCACGAGCCGCAGCTCAGGGAATGTAGCCCAGCCTGGATCCGGCACATAACCGGATTGCTAGCCAGCTCTGAACCGCACCCTGCACGGTCTCGACCAGCTGGGGCCAGCCAGCCCATGCACCGTTTCTCCTCAGTGGACAGGCCCTCGTTGGGCTGCCGCAGTGAGCCATTCAGAACCAGACTGGTTTGTAAAATGCCCAGCTGTGCTCAGCGGATTGATTTTCACAAGCCAGTTTGTGCTCAGGAGCCTCCAAACTCACTGCACAGCTCCACGCCCGCTGCGGGGGTGCGGGAAGCTATTCCCCCCTGCCAGGTCTTAGACGGGACGCGTCCGACACGTCACCCAGGCCACATGACACTGCTGCAACCCCCACTAAACGTTCAAGGAAAAGCGAGGCGTCTGGGGGCACCTTCACGACTCACCGATTTATTGGGGGCAAAGCAGTTAGTCTGTGCAGCACCACGGGGCTTTGCAGCGACAGACTAACACAGATACCCCTCGGAGGTCGAGGAGCGGGAAGGAGGAAATAAAGGACTCCCGGATCGCTGGGCACACGCGTGGGGCTTTCCAGGGACCCCAACCAGATACGGGATCTGTACAGAGATTCCTTGTACTGATCACCGTGGAAACTAGCACCGACGCCAGGCCGCTTCCAGTAAATGCCTGTTCACACTGATCCAGCTCGGGCGCTGTTTACAACCCATCCCCCACTGCACAGCCGTGTCCTTGACCTGCCAGTCTTGTAACCGAATGCACCTGAAAGTAGCACCGCGCAGGGGTTAAGGCTGCCACTGGGCAGCACCCACCCAGCAGTGGGTCTTAACGTGCACTGGAGCAGGCATTCAGACGGGCTCCCCTGCCTCTTGCTCCACATCCACTAGCTTTGTGGCGCTAATGGCGGCCTGCTGGCTGGAAAAGCAGCACGATCAGTTCTCTCACACAAGCTGTTTGGGCCTCACACGTTCAGCCAGACACTGGAGCGATGTGCGCTCCTCCCTTCCAAGGCAGCGAAGGGGCTGTGGGAGAGACCACACTGGCTACAAACGGATCCCTTGCTGTTGTATCAGACCTCCGACCACATCGCCTCAACCCCGTGTCTCGTCCAATAAGGCTGTGAGACTTTACAAACCATTTCCAAGCCGGCTGTGTTATCCACGGACGATCTTACAGTTCTGGGTTAGCAAGGAAACAGACGCTCTGTTGGGACAGTCCTACTCCAAGCGCTTTCCGGGATGCAAATTCTCTGGATAAACAGCATTAAGAACGAAAACCAAAAAAGGCGTCTGCCCTGCAACGCCTCTTGCAGTAACGACACAGGCGCTGAACCGACCCAAGAGCTGCTCGCTGCAGAGAGTCTTTGAACATTGAGAGGGCAAAGAAACGGAGGCTAACGGGGCCCAAGGTCTCTGGCATGATTGTGTGGGACAGAGGGAGGGAACACAGGGCAGTAGTGTATTGAGAGACAACTAGGACCATGGAAAAGGGGAGAAGAAACCCCTGGTTAGAAAAGCAATAAACGGGACTTCCCTACGTCTGCAGGGCCAAATTCTACACGCTCCGATTTTGCTCTGGGCATTGGTGTCCCTGGCAAAAGTTCCAAGTCTAGATAAGCCACACTACTGCCTCAGCCGAGCGAAGGAAGTTGGGTCAAAAGTGGCTAGTGCAAGCTGAGGTGGGCTGGCATCTCAGGTGAGGATGTCAGAGCCCTACGGAAGGAAAAGCACCTGTAAAGAGGGACAGAAAGATGAAGCGCAGCTCGGGTCAGAGACAGGAGGGTCTGCCGTAGCACAAATTCACACAGTCTCCCTTTCCAGCTCCCCAAATACAAATGCAAATCCACACCTAGTACCCAGCCAGCAGACGGTCACGGCAGCCTAAAGGAAGCGCGCACACTCACTCTGGCAAGAAGCAGGTCATTCTAAGTGCTGTTAAACTAGCAAGGCTGGTTTAAATCTACCCCAGGAACCTGCATGTGCCGCTGAGCAAAAGCAATGGCTGTAGCACTACCAGAAGCAGAAGAAAGCCATTCAAGAGGTAAAAGGCCAGGCAAGTGGGATATGCCTGCACCTCCCCTCCTTCAAGGCCACCACTTTATAAGGTCATCAGGTTACACGCAGGGGAGACGATCCTTTGACACGCGTGGGGTCCGTTTGTTTCAATTCGTGATGTGCGGAGGTGGGCAGCGACTCATCGTATCCGTCTGCTCCAGCTCCTCCTTTCACACATCACCCAGAGCAGCCCCGCGCAGCCCACAGACCGCAGCTTGGAGCTGCTCTACTCTTGCATGCAAGGCTTAGAAGCAGGCGCCTTGCTGAAGGTGGCACCTGACTCCTTAGCAGCTGCGGTGTGGATGAAATGAGAAGCACACAATGTTTGCGGTTCCTACAGCTGCACCAGTGACTGAACCCTCACTGAGCCCCCGAGGTACAGCAGCTCAAGTGGGTTAGTTTCAGAAGAGCCAGGAGTGCTTCAGAACTAGGCAGCTTTGGTGTCAGGGAAGCGAAACCCATGAAGCGAGAAAGCCCGTCACCCTCCGCCCTTTCGCCTTCCCTCGCCCGAGCAGAAAGCCCGGACCGCGACCGTGTGCCAAGGTGCAACGTTTCGGGGGGGAGGGAGCAGTGCCAAGGAAACGGACGAGTGGAAGCAGCACGCGGTTCAAAACCAAGGGACAGCACCAGGAAGTCCACAGCACCCCCCAGCTGCATTCCTTTGCCAACCGGTGACACGGAGGTTTAGTGTTAACGGAGCGGAGCCCGGAACACGCACCGTGCGAGGAGGCTCTGTGTGTTCGGGCGATTCTGCAAGTGGACTGACCCCTCGTTAGGGGCTCAGGCATGATCCTGTGTGGACCAGTGATCACACGACAATGGTTCGGGGCCAGGGTCTGTCTAGGATTTGCAGCAGAGAGAAGCTTCCGTAGCTGCCCTTAGCTCACTTACAAAAAATCCGTCTCGGCCCCCATCAAGCAGGGACGTAGTCGCGCTCGGTCTCTGGCGGCAAGTTCTTATGGGCTAGTTCGCGGTCACATGGCGTGCGACATCATCTGCCAGCTGACTGAGACTGTGGGGCCATAATGACGTGCCACTGGGCGGACATGCTCAGCTCTGTCCTTTGGCTTGCCATCTGAGTGAGGACGGATGTGGCGACGGCCTCTGCGGCCGAGCGGACGCTGAGCTCGCTGGGGGACGCGGCCACGGAGCTGTGCTGGATGACAGGCGCAGGGGACCCGGCCGGCTCAGCGCTCTCCTTTGGGCTTTCTGTTTCAAAAAGAAAAACAAGGGTTGGAACGGGCCCGCCACGATGCTCCTGGCAGTCAGAGCGGGCGGTGGAAAGCGAGACCAACTCTACCGAGCAGCCCCGGCTGAGGAGAGCACCAAGTCCAGCCCATGCTTTACTTGGACACGCAGGCCTTTCAACCTGCCTCACCCCAACACCTGCTGGGAATGGATCCACTGACCCATGTGCAGGAAGCATTTAACCCACCGCTGCTACGCAGCTGCCTGCAAGAGGGACGCAGCAGCTGGTTACCCGCATGCACCGATTCTGCTACAACCACTAGGACAGGAAGTACAAAAGAAGAGTCGCTTGACAACAGCAGGGACAATCTACGGAGTCAGAAAGCAATTGTCCAAACTAGGAGCTGGCTAGACCACCCCACTTAAATACATAAAAGCAGAGGGGAAATTTTAAAGGGCTGTGAGTTAGAAAGAACGTTAGCCAAAAGGTGCTAACATCAAAGCATGGACATTAGATCTAGCAACTCTCCTAGAATACAGCTACGTCCTCGTTATAATAAAGGTACTTTCCTACATGTTGTTTCCTGGTATAGGACTTGGTTGGAGGCCATTTAGCCCAGAGACTGAACAGTTCCTTCGGAGTCCTTACCATCTGTTGGGTGAACACACAGAGAGGAATGTAACAGAAACCCTTCCCCAAGCTGACCGCACACCTGTTACAGCAGATTTTCTGAATTTCATACACATGATCTGATTTACTCCATCGTTCTTAGAACATTAACATCCTTCAGGCCTTACGGCAAGCCAGTTGCTCACTCAGCTTTTCTGCAACTGGAAGCTGTTAGAACGAAGCGCAGACAAAACAAAGGCGGCAAGCTTCTTCTGCAAGCATCGACCGGCTTTCCAGACTTTGGAGTCTGTCCCAGGAAGAAACCACGGGGCTAGGCAGGGGGCTAGACGAAGGATGTTACAGTAAGGGGGTGATCACCTCTCGTGCGGGCAGAGAGGAAGCGTTTAGCATCCCCTGAAGCAGCGAGTTTTGACTTACGGTGGGATACATGGGGCTCCTCTGACTAGGGATGTTAAATCTCGATTATTTCGCTAATCGAATAGTTGATGCAATTTGCATCGACTATTCGATTAGTCGATAAGGTCGTTTCTGCCTTTGAAGCGTAGCAACAGCCCAGGGCAGTTGCTACACTTCAAAGGCGAAGGCGCTGCAGGAAGTACAGGGCCAGAGGGGGACTCAGGCAGTCTCCTGCCGGCCCCGTGCTCCCCGCGGCGTTTCAAAGAGGCAGCGCCATGCGGAGCCCTGGGCCAGCTGGGGACTCCCCCAATGTCCCTGGGCTCCATGCAGCACTGCTGCCTTGAAACGCCGCTGGGAGCCCAGGCTCCCAGCTGGCCCTGGGCCACACGTGGCGTTTCAAAGCGACAGCGGCACGGGGAGTCCAGGGTCTGGCCCCAGGCTGCACGCGGCGCTGCTGCTTTGAAGCAGCTCCTCCTCTCCTCCCCTTTGCTGCCTCTTTCTGATAGAGACAGCAAGGAGGGGAAGCGCCTAGTCGACTAGCCGGCTGGCTATCTGACAAGCATTTGCTAGTCGACTCATCCTTCACATCCCTAGCTCGGACACAGCCAGAGCACTAGAAGCCAGAGAAGACGTAACAGCCTCACTGCGTACAGCCGGCTGTACCACTGCCCTAACTCTTTTACAATGCACCAGGCCTCTTCCCCAACCTGGTTTCCCCTCGGCCGCGTAGGAGAGAGGCTGGCGTGGCCACAGCCAGAGGATGGAAAGGTGCAGGTGGCTCAGGAGGTTTTGGAAGGGAGCTGGGGGTGAGGAGGGAGTCGAGCAGAGCAGCAGAGGAGCTGGGCATCCCCAAAAGGAGATTTACGGGTATTACAAACAACCCAACCCAGCCGTACATAAGGCAGCTGCCATTCCACCCTGGGAACCTGGAGCTCTCGTGTAGGGACCCGCGCAGCCACCGATCTTTATCGCACCAAGGACGGCCCGGGAGGGGAGTGTGGATGTCAGCTGGGAGATGAACCGCAAGCACTGGCAGCTGAGCAGGAACAGCCGCGTTGCCCTGCACACCTGGCTGCAGAGGCTGGGGGCAGGGGTGAATTTCACGACTACGACTCAAGGGCGAGTCACCGTAACGACTGAAAATGAGCGGTCTCTGCCAGGCAGAGGCGCCTGCTCCATTCCGGCAGAGGGGCTGCTGCGGCGATTCAGGGTGGAGTGGGAGACTAGGGGACCCGGGACCGTCTCACTGCTCCTCCTGCTGCTCTGTGCTGATTGGGGGGGCCCAAATATGCTTCCACCTCCCTTCCATAAGGCTAAGACGCAGACGCAGCTTGGGGACAGCCAGCCAGAGCCCAGCGGCCAGCAGCATCAGCTACAAGTTTCCGACAAGCTGCAGGAGCACAGGCTCTGTTAGTGGGGCAGTGGCCGAGGCAGAGAACACCCGCTAGCTGTCTGGACACCAGGCCGAGTGCTGGGAGGCCAGCAGGGTGTGGCCATACCAGCCCCAGGACACGGGAGAGACCAGCTGGGTGAGGTGACGTTTCTTACTGGACCAACTTCTGCTGGAGGGAGAGATGAGCTGTCGAGCGGACGGAGCGTTCCTTTGGGCCTGGGAAGGTGACGCCGGCCTGCTCTGCACACTGAGAGCCGACACCAGCTGAACGGGGTGGGGAGTGGGACAGCGCGAAGGTGGAGGGAGGCCCCATACGCGGCCTCTGGGAGGAACCGTCTAGCCCCACCGCCCCGGGCCAGCGCAGCAGGGAGCACACGCCTCCATCTCCTTGGAACTCCCACATCCTCCTCAACAACGACCCTCACTGGGCTGAGCAGAGGAGCCTGCTCCCAGCCCGGGGACGCTGCACCCTCCTTGCCAGAGTGACCTGGGGGAAAGAGGGGCACGCTGTCCCCCCCCGAGCTGGTCCTTCACTCAGCCCCTCCCCTTGGCAGCCAGGTCCAGGGGGTGCAGGGCTTTCCCGGCCGGTGGCGGAGAGCTTACGCTGGCCTGGCTCCGGGAGCGTCTACACTAAACCAAAGCTTCCAACAAGGTCCTTCCCTCGCCTGTGGTGTCGCTCTGCGAACTCCACCTCTGCGAGGGGCTCGGTGCGCAGACCAGGGCTGTGACCGGGTAAGAGCCGGTCCCCGGGAGCAGCCCCCCGCGGGGCGGGAGCAGCCCCCTCGCTTGCCCCCCTTTTAATCAGTTACCCGTTCAGCAGGATTTCCCATCCCTAGCTTAGAGCCCCCGGCGAAAGCGTAAACATCGTGTCACTATGTCCAACATCCTGGCCTCCGGGAGGTGTCCCACGATGCCCCGTTCCCACTGCTCTGGTCGCTGTTCTGGACTCTTCTGGGCTGAGCCAGGTATGCGGGCGCGTGCCCCTCTGCTGCGGAAGCCCCGCCAACGTTAAGCTCCGGGGCCCATTTGCTCGGCAGGGAGAGCTCACCTGGAGCTGCCCGCTCCATGCAGCAAGTGCGTTCCTGCCCGGAGCACACCGGGAGCGGAGGCTCTCCCGGGCCTAGGCAGGAGGCAGCTGAGGAAACAGCGCATCTATGAGCAGGTCCCCTGGGCGCAGCAGGGACGCACTGCACCGTGGCACGAAGGTCCGGGAGCGGGGGCAGGCGAATCAGAGAGCAAGGGAGGCCACGTTGTCCCTCTGGATGGAGGCACAGACTGTTTGGAGCCCCCGACTATCCCCGTGGAGACTCTGGGGACGTGGGAAGCACAGGCCCCTGCTGTGCACAAGGAGGTGTTGGAGGAGGATGGGGAAAGGCAGGTAGGGGATGCAGCGGCACAGAGCCAGGGACATCCAAGCCGTCAAGCCGGACGCTACTGCCCAGCGCTGGTGAGTGGGAGGCAGGGACGGAGCCCCTGGTAAGGGCTGCTGCTGCCACGGTGCAGACGCATCTCCGTTCAGTCGCTGGTTTGACATCAGGCCAGAAGACGAAGTGACAGACCAAGAGAAGCAGCGCTCCTGCCCGCCTCTCACCCCCTGCTCCACAGGCACTGGGCTCTCCTGGCAATCCGCCCCAGGGAATTCAAGGACAAAGCGCTGGGGGCGCTCATCTGTCGGGGAGGGCAGTCTATTTCCTCTATCCCAGCAGGGGCTTCCCACACCAGGCAGCAAGTGCTTCAGCAGGGCCCACAGCAGCACGCGGGCGAGCAGCATACGGAGCCGGTCTGCAGCCGGACACGCAGGGGGTTCCCCTTCAGCCGCTGGGCCCCTCAGGAGGGAGGTATCCGTTAACAGTAGCAATGGCAGTTGCTACTCTTTTCCCCGTGGCGCTGCGGGGCAAGGCCAGGGCACACAATTCCACACGTGGCCATGCACACCTGAAAGTTCGGCAGCCCCTGTTCGTTCTCCCAAACCCGGGCTTGTTTCTTGGGCCCCGAGCCAGCGCTCCATCTGCCAGCCGCTCAGGGAATGCCAGCGGCAGCCCTGAATTGTTTCTCTCTTCGTCCGTCAGCCAGGCAACCTGCAAGGCACCATCACCTCTCCCTCAGCCCCTCTGGTGGCTCCCAAAATCCTGCAGGAGCAGCAGCCGTGTCCAGTGCAGGATCCCAGCTTCTCACCGGGACGGCAAACATACCGGGGCCGGGAGGCTTTGGAAAAGAGGCATGATGCAGATAATCTCGTGGGATGTCGAAACCACGTCACCAGGCATCCCTGAGCAACCTGACTACCTTTCCCAGAACCCCCTGCGCCACGTGGTGAGGAGTGGCACAGTGGGATAGCTACCCATGGTGCACTGCTCTTTGCACGGATGCCAGCACTGCTAGTGAAGACACCCCCCACGCACGAGGAGCATGTGTGGACACGCAAAAGCCCCGGAGTGACTGACGGCTGTACGGCGACGTAAGGGTCCATTTAATTTTGTAGCCTAGATGCACCCTGGAGATGGAAGAGATGGGTTAGCGTAAAGGACCATTCAAGGCCAAGGGTGTGTCTAGACTACAGGGTTTTGTCGACAAAAGTGGACTTTTGTCGACAAAACTATACCTGCGTCTACACTACCGCCAAGTTCTGTCGACATAACGTTGACAGAACTCAGCAGTTTTGTCGACGGCGGCAAACCTCATTCTACGAGGAATAACACCTTCTGTCGACAGAGTTCTGTAGACAGAAGGTGTTATTGGATCTATGCTGTCCGTTGTGTCTACACTCTCACGTCGACAAAGCGGCTTGCTTTGTCGACAGAAATGGATGTAGTCTAGACGCTCTTTGTCGACAAAGCCTCTGTCGACAAAAGCCTGTAGTCTAGACGTACCCCAAGTGACCTGCGAACACCCTTCCAGCCATGAGGAGAACTAAGCCGGAAGGCCACTGCGCCTGGAAAGTGCTAACTCCTTGTGCCAAACAATCTGTTTCATCTTGGATTCAGCGGTGTCACGGCGAACACTCCCCAGACCTGAGGAAGAGCTCTGTGTAAGCTTGAGAGCCTCTCTCTCCCCCCAACAGCAGCTGGTCCTCACCCACCTTGTCTCTCCACTGGAGGCAGTTTCAAATCAAGAAGCCTTCTCACTTGTAAAGTGAGCCAGCTTGCTGCAATGTCATTTATACAGCCTGGACTTGGAGTGCAGCGGAGAGCAGCAGTTAGTTCCCAACACTGAGCAGCATCGACCCGTGAAGAGGGGCATCGGGGGCAACACTGGACCGGGCTCACGGGAGCAACGGGAGTCAGTGAGGGGTGGAGAGAACAGTTCGTGTGGCAGTGAAACAGTGAGCAAAGGAATACTGCGGGACCAGAGCCTTTACACTGCAGCCAGCCCCAGGATATTGGAGTGCCTGCTCTCCGTGTCGCATGGCGAGGCTGGGAGGGACAGAGCTTGCCCCGGCGTCACAGCACAAGAGCTGCCGCAACAAAGGACACGAATTGGAGCTCTTGCTGGAGACCAGACACACCCCGGGCAGAACCCCCGGCGCCAGCCAGGTGCGACTTGCCCCAGAGTGGCGGTAAGGCCCAGCGGCCAGGCACAGCACTGTGCTGCCTGTGCTTTACCTGGCTCTGCAGAGAGGACACCAGCCCACAGTGCTGCCCAGCAAGGCTTGTCCTCGGGCTTCATTCTCCCCCATGCACCCGAAGGCGCAGGCCGGCAGGGCAAGTCACAACTCACCGAGATAGCCCTGTGTTTTCTTCTGCAGCGCAGTGACGGGGCAGTCCTTGTGGGCCAGCAGAAGCTGTTTCAGTTGAGCAACTTCATTCCTCAGTAGTGTCACTTCATTCTGTGGTAAAGAAAACAACCTTGGTCAGGATCGCTCGGGCTCAGAGTCCTCTCCTTCGGCAGCGGCAGGGTCTGGATGTAAACCCGTCACACTTTACCCCCCAACTCCGGCATAATTGGAGACCTACAGACCAGGGTCGCTACAAACCAACACCTTCACGAAAAGGTGCATGCGAGCGTGTGTGTGAGTGAGCAAGTGTGCATGCGAGCGAGTGTGCGAGCATGTGTGTGTGAGTGAGCGAGTGTGCATGCGAGCAAGTGCGCGTGTGAGAGAGAGAGTGAGCGAGTGTGCATGCGAGCGAGTGTGCATGCAAAAAGGTTTGGCAAGGGTGTCCTCTTACAGACCCGGTACCTTCCTGGGAATCCCAGGGGCCAGAGGTAAATTAGCCTGTAAGCGCCAGCCGCCACCACCACCACTGGAAGAAAGGCGACAAGAGTCAACGCAGTATTTTGTTGACCCTGATGGAGCCCTACAAATTTGAGTTTCATCTCTGTCTGAGGGCCAAACGTCTTTCTAAGACGACCCTCCACGAGCAGCAATGCAAGTAAGACGTAGCAGGGACTTCTGCTCTTCTGTGTATTAAGGGCCACACCACCACTAAAACAGGCCTGCAAGGCCCATGCTGAGTTGTTCAGAACATGACAGCCACTCTTACCCAAAACAGGGAGGGGTCTGCAAGTGTCAGCCCGTTATATACTTGGGTGGGGACTACTCAGATCTATGTCTCTCCATCTGAAGTACTTACTAGCACTCCCAGTTAACTGGTGGCAAACTGAGGCACAGAGAGATCAAGTGACTTGCTCAAGATCACAACAGAAAATTTGTAGCAGAGGAGGAAACTGAATCCAGGTTAGCACAGTGACCAATAGGCCACCCTTCCTTTCTGTCCCTTCCCCACAATTAAGGCTGTTCATGTTTTCAAAAACTTCAGCCATTAGTTGACATTTTCCCCCCTGAAAATTTCAGAGAGCATGTTTGTAACAGAAATTTGAGATTGTTTCGCGTTTGTGTCTCTGTCTGGAAACCTAGTCAACTGCACTTTGAAAGTGGCTAGGAAAACAGTTCTCACAACCAGTGCGACACCGGCAGACCTGGTCAGATCCGAACATAGTCAGGCCAATTCACTTGTGTCTTAGTATAAAGCAAAGCGATTGCTAACTGAGCAAGTGTTTTGGGTGTTTAAACTTCATAAAACTAATGGGACGTGTAGTGCATTGTTTTCTCTTGCCTGTATCCTGTTACGATGTGGCAGCAAGCATTTACACGGTAACTACCCCTATACCTAAACAACTCGTCAGGCACCAAAGAAACCTTGTGGAACGCTAGTGGAGACCTTCATCAGAAAAGCAAATGGCCACCGTGTGTGATGACTGGAGATCAGGGAAAGTGCGTCCCTCACTCACGGTCATCAAAGGAAAAGCCCACGTGGGGAGCGTCTGTCAGATTGTCTTCTGTGTGAAGAAGTTAGAAGGGATTCAAAGGCCGGTCCTGCATCTTTGGACTCTGACAGGGAAGTGTACCAGGTATACTCCCAAAGACAGTCTGGGAACACTGGCGAGACTTTGCTCTCTTGCTGCCACCCCTTGGAGTTACAAACAGAGATTCATCTGTACAGATATTTTACCTATGTGAATGACCCTTTAGCTAGTTTACTACAGAATGGGCTGCCAGCGCTGGCTCCAGTGTAAGACCCAGACTATCGGCTGACCTGGGGTAAGCGCCCGGTCTCTTGGGACATTGTGGTTTTTGTTTTAAGTGCCCATTATCACGAAGTTCAGTTTGTCTGGGTCGCAAGATAGGCTGGCGAGTCTACAGCGACTGTCTGGAACTCCTCGATCAGACCGGTAGAGTGACCCAGGAATTCACGTGTGTTACTGGCTTAGTGAAACACTGCCCCCAGCATGGGGTACAGGCCCTGCTCCTGACAGCCTGCTTTGTGGCAGGCACAGCTGCAAGCCACTCCCCACCGTCTGACCAAGAGAATCAAGATATTGTAGTTTGTGCTACTGAAGCAGGCAGCATGAGTCTCTGAAGGCCAGTGGGGGAAGAGCCCACGCTGGGCTGGAGGTCAGTCTTCCCAATCCTTTCCATTAACAAGGGGACTAGTTGCAATGGGAGGGGAACGCCGCAGAATTCTGCCTGGCACAGCAGGGGAGGGGCCTTTGGGGAGCTAGCTACAGCGCCCCGATTTTCTAGGAGACTCTGAACTGCCCTGGGCCACAGCTGCAGCCCCTCTGCTTGCCTACGTTTGCCGTCCCAAGCGGCGGAGAACGGAGCAGAAGCTAGCCGTGCTGGCTTGGTGCCAGCTGACGGCCCTTCCCAAGCCGGGGGAGTTTTCGCCTAGGACAAAACAGCAGCGTCCTGGCGCCCTTCCCCTGTTCTGGGACCTCTCTTCTGTTGCTGGAGCGGCTGATTGTTCCAGGCTGCCCCCGGCGAGGAGGAGGGGGCAGGGACCAGCGTTGGATTCTTCCTTACCCTGTTCAACCTCCTCGGGCAAGACCAGCGCTCTGCTCGCGTGTGGCGCAGGGGGCTAGAAATGGTGACCTGAAGTGCCACCTGCTCCTTTCCTTACACCTTCAGCTTAGGCAGGCACGGAACCAAGCCCAGAAAGAATAAACGCGGGACAAAACCCCGGCAGCGTTTCTAGTCACTCGTCTGTGGGGAGCCTGGTTTCCCTCAGACTCAACGCCACCTCGCGGCACCCCTACGCCATGGGGAGCATGTCCCACGTGGAGTGGAAGCCACAGTGCAGCCAAGCACGCCTGCCCAGCCTCCACGGCCATGTACTCACACTCAGCTGGATGTTCTGTGTCGTGAGCTCCTCTGCTTTCTTCTCTAAGGAAGACACCCACAGCTTGCGTTTCTGACGGCAGCGAGAGGCGGCGGCACGGTTCCGCTCCAGGAAACGCTGCCTGCGCTCATCCGGGTCTTCATCCAGCGTGCGTCTGCGCCGGCCGCCAGTGCTGGGCGTGGGCTGGGCAGGGGAGACCTGGAGTCGGGGCAGAAAGAAGAATTACTGGCACAAACCCACACGGTCGAAGCAGACGGTTACCCACCCTGATTGTGCAGCGTCGGCAGCAAAAGCCAATGCCAACTGGCTCGGGGACGCAGGATGGAAGATCTGACAGACGCTGACTGTGAAACTGAAAACCCATCTGTTTTTCCAGAGCACCCGCCCGCGTTCGCAAGGTGCTGCACAAGCCAATGAATCTGGTCCAACCGAATTTATTAAGGCTTATTCCACAGGCAGGGAGAGAGGGGAAGACGAAGGGACCTGCCTAGGGTCACAATGGGAGGCTCGGATGGAGATCCAGGTTTCCTGATTCTCAGTCCTACACCTTATCCAAATGGGCTCCCAAGTACCAACCCTTGGGACTCGGGGGTGGAGGGGCAATGCGTCCTGGACGCACAATGAAGCCTTTCGATTCGGAGCTACTCTCTCAGGGTCAGCACAACTGGGATATGTTTTATCACCGTGGCGATCTCTAGCCACGTGGTGGGTGTTAGACCATTATGGGTTGCGGGGAGCGATTTCCTGCTTTTCTACGGAGACAACCGTTTAAATCCCACATCCGGTGATTAAGCGGGAAGAAATGGATCAGCCTCCCTCTGCTCTTCAGCAGCTATTTGCCCGTATCAAAGTCACGACCCAGCTTTGCAGGGATGAGCCGGAGGGTGAGTAGAGAAGCTGGTACCACGGGCAAGCAGGAGGCTGGTTGGAAGGGAGAAGCCTGCAGACCACACCTGGTTTATTTCCACCAGCACGAGAATCCAGGCCCTAGCATCTGCCTCAGTTAAAAAAAACAAACAAACGACTCTTCAGCTTCCTACTGTTGGGATTTACTCTGGTATACAGTGCCAGAAGGAAGCTCAGCTAAGCCAAGCCATCTTCACAGGCCCAGCTGACACTTCTCAAGGGGACGCGGGCTCGTGTGTCCCTCCCACCCAAACACACAGCTGTGCGCTAACCTGCTCCCGCTGTATTCGGAGGGGAGGAAGGACCAATCACCCAGACTCAGTCCTCCCAGCGCTCCCGGATCGGCCCTGTCCTTCCACAGCCTTAGTGCGAGAGCCCAGCTACTCTGCCCGCCTCGCTGTCAGACAGCATATGGGCATTAAACTTTGGGAGCCTGGCTCACGGATGGAGCAGGTGGCGATTTGGATGGAAGGCTGGCAATCGGCTCGCTGGCAGGACAAGCGGGGCTGGCTGCCCGAGCGGGGAGTGGCATTAAAAACGAGAGAGGACAGCCAGCCACTCGTTCCGAAAGCCAAAGCACGGCCAGTGACCGGGCCCGCTGTCCAGGCCTCGCTTGTGCCGCGAGGGGAGCAGCCGCTACTCAAAGGAGCGCTTAGCACGTGTTAAGCCCCACCCCAAAAAAGCCCGGCTCAAAACCCCACAGCGCCGCACACTGGACGCAGAGCGACAGTTTCCTCCAGCCCCCTTTTCAGTCACTGGATCTGTAAAGAGGAGGGCGCAGACCTGCGGCTGAGCGGGAGAGGGTGCGTCTGGGTGCTGGAGAAGGATCTGCCCCTGCTCTGGACGGGAGGTCACCATTGTGCTCGCTGACCCCAGAACCGTGCCGCTGCCGTTCAGCGAGGTGGACACCTGGTGCGCGAGGCTGGCCTTCAGTCTCTGCCAAAGGAGGGAAGAGAGTGGTCAGCGGGGCAGGGCTCAAGACCATCCCCCGAGAAACAGCCCCCACGGAACGTGTTCTTCGCCCTGCTCGGAGGAGTCGGCGCCCTGGCAGGAGGGGGGTGGCCCGCGCAGCGGCCGCACCACAGAATCACTCAGCCCCTGGCCCGCAGCAGCTCCCCGTGGGCAGCCTCTGCAGCAGGCCCGAGCGGAGGGCGGAGACAGAGCAGCCTTGGGAAGGCGCCCGACGGAGGGGCCGCGGCTGCACCGCTTTGTTCAGAGAGCCCTTTGCTAATAGTCGCTGCCCCGGCACGCTGTTCCACACACCCAGAACAGGGGGCAAGGGTTCCGATGTCCCCCCGGCGGCTAGTCTCAGCTCAGCGCCGGGTGCAGAACGAACGCTTGCCAACGCCGCGGCAGGTCCCAAGGTCACCGCAGCACCAGCGGGAATGCTAACGGGCAAGCCCCGACTGCAAACACGTCCCCTCCGGCATTAGTTCAGCAAGACAAGTGTGGTTTCCCCGCTCTCTGCGCCCAAACGCACTTTCCCTCACTCGGCCCTGCTTCGCTCCCGCCTGCTCCTCGAGCTTGTGCCGCGAGAGCCGGGGAAGCGGAGGAGGAAACTCCTTCATGCATTGACAACTGGAAGCGCATCCCACAAACCCATTACTAGAGCACTCTGCCAGATCACTGCACTGCAGCCGCTCCCCTCTGGCTCCCTCCTCCTCCCCCATCTGCCAGGCGGGAACAGAAATTCCCTGCCTGATGACGCGTCCCGGCGCAGGGACGGGGTCAGGAAGCTGCCTGGACAAGGAGACGCAAGGTCCCTGCGGCAGACGGCGGTGCTGGGGGTTAACGAAGAGCAGCCGAATGTTCCTTGATACAGTTACGCCGCCTGCTCTCGGGGCCTTTCCAAGGGAGCAGTCGAAGCACCAACTCGGACTTCTCTAGTCAAGAGCTTCCGGGTCCCTGGGCCACAAGGGGCGAGATTCTGAACGCCCCCTTTGCTGGAGAGGCCCATGGCAAGAAGGGAAGGGGTTTACGGCCTCTTTCTGAATAGTTCCCCCCAAGCCAATGGGCGTCTGTTTCGGAACTCACCATTTTCGCCTCAGAGTGCATCGGAAGGCCCGACGGCGAAATGGCCCCACTACTGCCGATGGGCGGCCCAGGAATCCCAGGAATGTTGGGCACCATGGACACTGGCCTGGCCAGCTGCACAGGGAGAAAAGAGCACAGCCGTTTGAGAAGCGTCCCTGTGCTACTGGGAGCGTTTGACAGACTCTCTCAGCGGTGCCCGCTGGGACCTGCCACCCCCCGCTGCTGTCTGAGAGAGCCCAGCACTGGCAATCGAGAGCCGGGGACAGGAGGCAAAATGCACTTTGTGGCGAAGTATCGTGAAAGGCCTCCCTCACTTCCCTCGCACCCAGGAACCCCGTCCAGCGCGGAGAGCTGCCCGGCGAGGGATGTGAGAACTGGGACACCTGGGCTCTAGGCCCAGTTCTACCCCCGACTTGCAGCGGTGCCCTGGCGAAGTTTTAGCTTCCCCTTCTGTAGAACACGCTGATTTACTGGGGCTACCGGCACGGGAGAAGGGCGCTTGATTTCCCTTTTGCAAGCCCCACTGAAATAGTCCCATGAGAGCTGCTTGGAGCACAAATTACACTTCCACACAGATGTCCTGACTGCAACTCCTCGCCCACTGGCCATTCAGATGCGCGCCCCGCGGGTGGATTGCAACGGCCGCAGTGCTGCTATGGGAGATCCTCATGCACTGGAATTGCCCTCTCCCTACACAAACACCTGCCCAGCAGGAGGCACGGGATTCGCACAGGCTGACTTGCCCACCACACACTAGCCCACCAGCTCTGTTTATTTGTCAATTTCCTACCCTGGCAAATTCTCCAAGGCAGAAATAAACTCTGCAGGGCGACGTGCAAGTCCCAGGTGCGCAGGCCGGGGCGGCTTTCCTGGCCTGCAAAGACTAACACGTTCTCGGTACGCTCCAACGGTCTCGACTGAGGCTTTCTTTCCGTTCCAAAAGCCACCTAATCAGGGACCCTGCTGCTCCCAGGCCTGGCTCAATGGCGTGAGCCATCTGCCCAGACAGCTTCATTCTGCAGCCTTCCTGCCCTCCAGCATGACTGGCATCTTGTTATTAGCTTGCTGGCGTCAGCCTTGCTCGCCCCCTCTTCAGGCTCATCACACAGAGGGGAGGGTGTACTTGAATTCTGCACATCAAAGCGTCTGCCTGTGTTGAGCAGGAGAAAAGCCGCCCCCTTCCCTTCCCATGGAGAACGTGCTGGACATTTTTCTTACCGAGATAACAGAAGGCATCTGTACAGGAGGGCCAGGGAGGACCGGCATGGTCTGGCCGTTCGCAAGGTGCATGACAAGAGGCAGGGAGCCCGTGGGAGACCTGGAGAAACACAAGTCAAGCTCACAGAGATCAATTCAAGTGCACACGGAACAGACAAGACTCACCAAGCCCACCGCAATACAGATAATTTCTAGCCTTGCCCAGACCAGGGTGTAAGGCACCATGTCGGCCAACACAACGTTTTAACAGTTGGTACAGCACAGGGCCTTTAGCACGTGCGAAAGGGACCCAGTGAAAGCCTAGCGTGGTGTGTACCGCAGTGCACCGTTCTTAGCAGGGATGAACTGGCACGTGCTAATGGCAGTTTGGAGACCCAGCCGTTTGTTGCTTGGTGCCGGCAGGAGATGCCGACGGAGGGATTACGACTCCCCTCATGTAACTTCTCCAGGGAACCGTAAGTCGCACCCTGAGCTCTCTGTTTCAGGGGAAGGAGGGTGCGAGTCCACCTGCATTCTCCCTGTACCAGTGCAAACAGCAGCTCTGCTCCAAGACACATAGCAACGCACACCGCACCAACGCTGGGCGGCAGTTGCAGCGTAGCGCCCCGTGCTGGCACGGGCGCCTACTCACGACACGTCAAAGTGCCCTTGCGCAGGCAGCTGGGCTGTTCACTGGTGTCCGGCTGCTGCTTTGATGTGCCAGGCCGGCTGGGGGACTAGAGCGACCGTGCCTACATGCTGGTCCATTCCTGGTTCGACAGATGCAGTACTACAGCTCACTTGGCAGAGCGGGGTTGTGCTGTCGTGTCAATTTCATTTCAACACACCACGAGCCCTCACGGCTTCCGAGCAAACATTCTGCGGAGGGCCGTGTCCGCCGCCTGCCTGAAACAATAGGCCTGAGACACATGAAAAGCTCCGCTCATTGCCAAGGCGAAAGCCTAATTACGATGATTAAAAATGCCAACAGCTCTTGCTCCTGCTGACGATCTTGCAGAAACAGCAGCTAACGTGCTTTAGAGTGCAGTCAAAGGGAAGGGATGGGGGCCGCCTGCCCCAACGGCAGCCCGCCGCTATTTCAGAGCGATGATTTGCAGGGCTGAGCTCCCTCCTGCTGACTCCACGGTGCGTAGGGCCCACAACTCGAGAATCCTGCCCAAAGAGCGTGGGGGTGGGGAGGAGAGAAGGAGGCTGCCTCTGGACTTGCACGGTCAGGACAAAGCGGAGACAAAAAAACCTGTTCTCCTTGTTTTCTCCTCCACTAGGGAGCCTTGCCAGCGTGTCTCGCTTGTGAAAGCGTAAGGCGGAGGCAGAGAGTGGGGCCAGGAGAGAAGAGCAGGGCTGGTGTGGAGGCAGGAGAAAGTCCGCTGGCCAAGCTAAGAACTGAGGTGATAGTGAGATAGGGCGGGGGTGAACTGGGCCAGATCCAAGTTTAGACCTTTACACAGGGATTAATTCCCATAGAAACTAGCAGCCAGCTCCTCCAGGCCGCTTTTCAAATCCCAGTCGAGAAGTTTAGCTACCGAAAGTCCAGGCCCTGCCCTCGCTCTCCAGCCCGCTGACCTCCCCAAGTTCCACGACAGGCCTAACTCTGTAGCTTCCATAGACGGACAGTTCCAACTTGGCTTGTCCGCTTTCCAAGCAGGGCAATGCCCTGGGGCCTCAGCTCCAGAAGGCAGCATCACACCTGAGGTGGAGCCTAGTTTATGGAACGAACACACACACACACACACACACACGCGCTACACTCTCAAAACACAAAGACAATCCCTCAATCCTTCGGTGCCCGGAGACAGGCGTTAGAATCTCCCCATAGGAAATCTGGACGGACTGTGCCAAGGGTTCGAAACAAACACACAGGAAAATGCGAAGGGGCAGCCAAAGAGTGGCCTTTGTCAACGCAAAGAGCCAGATCCAAAGGGGGTCATTAGAAAGAAGTAACGGCCATGGCACAGCAGCAGCATCCTGACACCAAAGGACAGAGCGAGAGCTAAATATACCGCTCCTGACGGCCCATTGTAATGTATTTCCTGGATCACACAGGCTCCTTCCTGTAGCACACAGGACTGAAACGACCCACAATGCAACATGCTCGTGATGAGCTGGAGCCCCAGGTCTGTCAGTGGGGTCTCTGAGAACAAACAGCCCCCGAGGCAGGGCCTGGAGCGGAGGGAGGCCGTCAGGGCGTAGAGGCCACACTTCCTAACCTGCAGCGCTCTGGGGAATCCCAACGCCCTGAACGATTCAGCCGCTTGCACCCAAGTCTCACCCTTCCAGCAGGGCAGCGCAGGCAGCTCGCGGTCGGGTGGGAGTTTGGCTCCGAAGCCCGGTGCTGCAGGCGGGGAAGGCGGTGCCGGCGGAGGGATACCAGGACCGAGCTGCTTTTCTTTCCCTCTGGTTAACTTCAAACTACTTCCCAGGTTTTGCCGTTAGGTCGTGATAAATATTTTTGTTTAATCCCCAAGGCCATGTCCCGAGGGGAAGGGGGCTTGAGAGAAGGGGTGCGACGGGGGAGAGGGTGGGACAGAGGCAGGCAGAAGTGGGGCGGAGAAGGGGAAGGGTCCGGACACACTCCCCCCAGGGCTGTGAGCTGGCTGGATTGTGGGACTGCCCGGGCAGCAGGTGGCCTGCGGGTGAGGAGTCTGAGACCCGATTTAGGCACCGAAACGCAGGCGTAAGAGCCTGACTTTAGACACCACCCTTTCCACGTGCCGGTCCACGTCCGAGCGTCTCTTACCCCAGCTGTCTGTTGGAAGGCGGCGCCTGCGTGATGACCGAGGTCGGGAAGGGGAGAGTGGGGTGGAGCGGGTCATATCCCAAATGGAGCGGCAGCGACCCCGGACGCACGATGGTCGGAGTAGGCGTAGAAATGATCACGGGCTTTGAAGCGCTCTCCTAGCAAACGAAAAGGAGAGATTCTTTACCTGCTCGCCCCGCCGTCTTCCGAGAACCGGAGCGACTCGGAAACGGCAAACCCACTCCGCTGCACCCCTGCAGGGAAACAGACCCGGGGCAGGGAAGGGACGCCCAGCTCTCAGGGATTCAATGGCAGAGCCAGGCACAGAATCCCTAACCCCACCCCCAGAGTCCTGCAGAAACCTCTCACCACTTCTCCTCTACAGGCTTACGGCGCCGGCCCCAGCAGGACTGAGTACGAGCCTGCAGTCTCGCCGCCGATGCTCTTCTACAGGCGGGATGCTCTGGGCTGCCACACCAGCCTCAAGGCCCAGGCCCTAGCAAAACTGCTTCATCGAGGCAGCAATTTTTCCCAGTTGAAGAAACTTGTGACAGCTCCCAGCTCTTGACCCAGGCCTGAGTCCCGAGTCAGCATTCAGCCCACAGCTGTGACCCAGCAGCTCACCTGAGTAACTGGTGCAGGACCTGGACAAGGGCCAGCCCACCCCGACGCTCCCTTACTGGCTACGGAGAACTAGATCAACCAGGAAGCAACAACGGGGGTTGTCCAAGCAATTAAGAGGAATCCTCAGCTGGCTGCCCCAAGAACCCCTCCTGCTCACCTGACTCCGGAGCCCTGTGTCCCTGCCTGCTCCTGGTTCCTGCCTTCCCAATCCAGACAACTGTCTGCCCCAGTCCCTGCAGTCCTACCCTACACCAGGCCCCTGTTCCTCTGTCTTATCCCTCACGCCGCCTCCAGCACGGATCCCTGGCCTGGCAGCTGACTCCAGCTCGGTACCTGATGCGGTCTTTGGTTTCGACCCTCAGCTCCAACCATTAGGCCTGACTCCTGCTCCAACCACTGGGTATGACTGCCCACATCCCAGAGACTGCAAACCCCCCCCCCTCTGATTTACCCCGTCAGTAAGTTGTCAGCCTCTCCATGAACACGACATTTTTCTTTTTTCAAAAACGGCAGCAGTTTATTACTGGACTTGATGTGGAGATTTAAGAATTGAAATCGGTTCTTCACTTCCTGGTTGGGGGGCGGGGGCGGGCAGCACCTTCAACTCCAGCTCGGGGCGCAGCTGAAGGAACTTGTCCTACTGCAGTTAGCAGCAGCTCTCCTGGTGAGAGGGGCCAATTACAGCCAGTGGGCATGACGCAGGAACCTACCTTCTCTTGGGCCTGGGGGGGGACTGCGGACTGGACACCGGGCTGTCTGGAGGAGAAGAATCCACCTCGACTGGCTCCTCCTCCTTGATTTTGAGGTCTGGCGTGGAGGGCAAGGACATGTCCAGAGGCCCAGCACTCTAGGGAAAATAGCGATGCAGTGAAATTATTTCGGGCCACTAGCGAAACAACACTCCTTTCCAGGGCCACTGCTTAGCCGCACCTAGTAACATTTGCCAAAAGCTGTGGGCTCATGCTTATCGGTTAAGCCATTTGAACAGTTATACTGTAACATCCCCATTATAAAGCATTGGGCAAAGCACCCTCAATTATTTGTATTATCCGATTCTCAATAGCAGAGAAAGAGCTGTGCGAGTTATCATGTACCTATGAGCACCCCATTAACATAAAACCTAGCTATGTGCATGAATCTGGCAACCTGCCGCCACACCAGTTTTCAGGGGCACTACATGCCCCATTTCAACTTCTTGGCTCCCCCAGACTCTGCCCAGGAGGAGGGTGAGACAAAAGCCCTCAGGACTGCCCGAAAGGACTGCCTGCTTGTCGGCACGTTCAGAAACAGACCTGCCAGGGTGAGGGGAAGGGACAGGGCCTAGCTGGATGCCGTACAGCCTTCTGTGGCTCCCAAAAAGGCCCCGGACAGCAGCGGGCGCTCTTGCGGGAGGCTGCGGAGGGGCACCAGGCAGCCGAGCCGCGGCAGGACACGCCATGTGCTTGAGTGGCAAGCAGCAGTTGCCGGGGGAGAGAGGAACATTGGGGGACACTGTGGGATGGGGAGCTGAGAGAGAAGAGGTGTCTCTGGCTCCTTTCACGGAGGAGCTGAACGGCACTGCCCTAGCAGGGATGTACAAGGCGTTGAAAGACGTAGCCGTGTCACCGCTTAAGATCCTAGCGGTGACGCGCGCTGCGGGCTCTGAGCAGAAAGCTTATGTAATTTATACAGTCAGGTAAATGAAGCAAGCTTTATACTGCAGAACCTGCAGCGAAGCCTCCCAGACAGGGGGGACCGACAGCCCCAACCAGCAAACCACTTGCATCCCTGTCCTAGAGAGCCCCGGGACAGCCGAGCTAGCAGCAGCCTTGCCTTCAGGACACGGCAAAACCATTTACTTGCCCTCTTGAGCAGAGACGTTTCACTGTTAAATCACAGACGGGATTAAAGTTCAGGGGAAGCTTCAAGTCACTTAAAGCCACTTAAAGCGCCCTCAGGGAAGCCCCCGCCAGGGCTAAGTTTTTAATTAACGTGCACACGCAGGTGTCCAGGCCGCCCTGGGAACAGCAGGACCAAACAGGCCAGCAGAGACTGGGCACGCCTCTCAGCCAAGTGTTCGCAAATGCAGCTCAAGCCTGGCTCCGAGTGACAACCCATCTGGGTCCGAGCTCCAGCGCGCAGGGCCCTGCGAGGAGGGGTAATTCTTTCCCTGCGCTTGAAGCCAGCCCAAACTGCCGCATTCTCCTGGCTGATGCTGGAAGTAGCTTGATAGCCGTCATTAAAAAACAATGCAGCAGTCTAAGAACCTGACTATAGCTACTGGCAGCGCAGGGCCTGGGTGGTCTTCCTTCGAAAATGACTGGCTAGACTGTGGGCTGCTCACAAAACCACAAAATCTAGCCACCCTCCGGTAAGAGGGAAGTTCTGGGCTGTCGCTAACAAAAGGCAGGGAGTTGAGAGTAAGCATGACAGGCCTGCAGCACACGGAGTATTGCAAGATGCACTACTGCCTGAAAGACACCTGGCTCTCAATGGGCAAGCGAGTGGCAAAGGTTTCCCCGTGGATGCTGAATTCTCTCTGTGAACAGATTTATGCAGCTGGGCTTCTGAACAGAGCTGCCCCCTGTGTGCGTGCATACAGACACACACACACACACACACACACACACACACACACACACACACACACACACCCCGTATACCGATTTCGCAAAAAACACCAATGCAGTTGTACAATATGCATCTGCTGCTAGTCAGTGGGGGAACGGTTGGAAAGAATCCACTAAGCTGCTTGAGATCCTGCTGCCTCCGTGACCTAAGTCCGGAGGCAGGCGATGGCAGTCTGCTTTGTCAGTACATGGAGCTCCATGGATATTGCTTGCATCCGGGGGAGCTCTCGGTTTGAAAATTTCATATTCTGTCTTGGGCCCGCCTCTCTCTTTGTGCACAACATGCAACCGTTTAGAACCCAAGCAGCACACAACAAAAACGTGGCTTCTTTCCTATCCTTTGGAGCAGGGGTGGGCAAATCCGGGGGCCAGATGCGGCCCCCCCCAAGCATTTCTCTCCGGCCTGCCCAGCTGATTAGCAGAGCGTGCATACCTGCAGCCCACAGCATGTTTTCAGCTGCCCCTCTCCCCACCTTGCTCTTCCCTGCAGCCAGGCTGCTCCCAGGATTTCCCTGTGAACTGGGCAGGCGGGCGAGAGAGAGAGACTGAGACAGAGAGTGTGTGTGAAGGACGGCACAGCAGGGGGGAGGGGAGACAACAGAGCAGGACAGATTTCCCTTGAATAGACAGAGCCTGGCTTCTCAGAAGCTTAGCCAGCAGCAGCCAGCACACATACTCCGTGTCAGCGTCACACATACCCAGCCAGTGCCACACCCACTGTCACATACACACTCACCATCACAAAGTCTGTCTCCCACAGGGTGTCTCTCTCTCACACATACACACACACAGTCTCTGCAGCCCACAGCCCCACCCCTTCTGCTTGAGGCCCCACCCTTCTGGGGGGCCCCAGAGTTGGCCTGTGACCATGTACCAAAATTCATCAAGTGAAAATCAGGGCCCGCCCCCCGCTTTGGAGAGAGAAAAGGCAGAGCGTGCCCAACCATGCCTTGAAGATTTGGCTCTGGGGATTGCTCTTTAATGATCCTAAAGTCAATGAAGAGATGCCTCGCAGGCTTTGGTCCGAGTCCGTGTGGTTAGCAAGGCTTTGGGACTTCAGACATTCCTTTGCCAAGACCTGGGAGATCAGAGACTGTGGGTACTCCCTTTAAAAAATAAAGGGCCTGTACTAATAAGAGGTTATTAAAATCAGATCTAACTGGGACTCAGTGCAACACAGCCACAGCCACACAAGCTACCACAGAAAATATTATGCGATCGAGCACATTAACTCTAGGCAACACCACCACTTAGTTATACAACAATACACGCCGTTCACCAGGACACCGGAAGTCCCCCTACAACCCCAACAATCCTCGAATGCTTCCGTTTTGCTGGAAGGGGAGCCTCTGCTGCTTGCCTTTTTCTCATCCTCCTCAGTGGCTTTCTTAAATTCATGCTCAAAGGAGCTGGCCAATTCGTTGAAGAGCCCCACCTCCTCGCAGTTCTTCAAAAAGCGGGTCGGAGTCGGAGTCTGATCTGTTCAGGACGCAACACAACAAACAAATGAATCCAAGTGAGGTCACAGAATTAATTGTAGCTACACTGGTCAGCCCGCAGGACAAGACAACAGGAATATTTCCTCCCAGCATACCCCCAGCATTTGGATTCAGTTGTGTTATTAAAGGAAGCCTGGATGTTTCTCCTCTAGGATTTCTGTTTGTGTTCACAAAGCAAGCAACAATGCTTTCCTGCCGATTTTGTCCCTTTGGCAAGCGTTGTGGAATTAACAAAACTAACGTATTTCAAATAGGGATGTAAAATCCAGTTTAGTTAACCAGTTAATCAATTAAGCGGGAGTGGAGGGGGGCCACTCCAGCCTGGCTGCCTGCAGCACGCTGGGTGGGATGCAGTCCACTGCCCACCATGGACTGGGGCCTACTACAGCCCCTGCCAGTTAACCATAACTGGTGAGCAAACCCCGGTAAGCTGATCACTGGTTAACCATTGACATCCCTACAACTGAAAAGGTGTTGTAGTGCCTTCCCTATTTCAAACCAGGGCTTACCTGGCGCCAGTACAACTCAGAGAACGGTACCCGCTCCTGATCTGCTGCTGAGAGGAGGCAGAACATTTTGTGCGTGTCCTCAAGACAGTAGATTTAAAAAAAAAAAAAAAAAGAGTCTGAACAAGGGGAATTTTCCCTGTGGTATTTTGATGTTTAAAGGAACTGCCCAGCCACTGACTTGCTGAGCGAACGTGGGCAAGTCTCTAACTTTCTGCTGTGTAGACAGTTTCAATTCTAAGCTGAATTGTGCTCCATGGCCCAGGGCCAGCTGGCTTAATATTGGAGCAAACTGGGCATTCTGGGCTTGCAGAGAGATGACTATAGTACACGAAGGTGTGGGCAGGGGCAATTTGCACTTCCATATGGCCTTGCAGTCCAAGGATTTCCGAGTAACCCTGTGCATGCTAAGGAACCCTCAGCTACTCCTGGGAGCTGGGCATCGTCCCCATTTTAGAGATGAAGAAATCGAAGCACAGAGAAAGCCCCCTGAACATCCAAAATGGCTCACTCAGCCAGTGCTTGGGATGTTAGCCAGTAGTGCAGTTATTAACAGGCACCTGTCACTAGCTTATTACTCGGTTTGAATTAGAGAAGCGAAGGGGTAATGGTAACTGGTACCCGGCAGCAGGCCCCACCCCAGCCACCACGGAGGGCTGCCGCTGCTGGCTCCACCGCCCACCCTCCCCAGGCAGGGACTGCTCTGGTCGGGCTGGAGCAGCCCACTCCAGCATCCCCTTTGATGGGTTAACCGGTTAACCAAGTAAACACCCCTCATTTGAATCCATCAGGCAGAAGAGCGGTTCACGTGTTCATGATGGAAGTTTAGGGAAAACAGCCCTTTTCTGCTTTACTTCAGCGCGGCTGCAAGAGGACTCACTAGAACCGCCTGCCTTCAATGGAGGCCAGCTTGTATGAACGCAACACAACACAAAAACGGGGGCTAGCAACAAGAAAAGGAGGTGACGGAAATGTTGATAATGCTGCTGGTCCTAGAGAGGAGTTGCAAATGCAAATGCAACTTTGATCCAGCTGCTCATAACCAACACGCTCTTTGGCATTCTTAACGACCTTCAATAGTTCTGCACTTACTACATCTTTATCAAAACAGAAAAGTCGGCTGGACCGGTTTGCAACGCAGTGGTATCCATGCAGTGGTAAGAGAGGACTCAGTCTTTCCTGCATGTTTTAGATCCAGTTTTCACTGCTAAAAAAAGGATGTGTTGGGTTTTTGGTGTTTTACTGCAGTGTAACTAACACACTGGGCTGTGGGAAACAGTGAAGACCAGTACTTCATTTTTACAGCGAGGTAAAAAAGACAACCCCAGGGATGAGTAGACTGCTGCTCTCTCTTACTTTACCTTGAAGTAAAAACTAACAGAGCCTTGTCTCACTGTGTTTTTACGTTGGGACAGCTCAGACTTTAGGTACTCCAAGGTTCACCAAAAAAACAACAGACACACCTTGCGTTAAGCAGTGAAGAGAAGACTTAACTTGTGTAGACAAGCAATTCTACAGCTCTAATTCTCAGACTGCAAGACCGAAAGAGCTGTATGCCAATATGAATCTCAGGCAGTCAGGTGTGGTGTAGCTGTTTGTAATGCTATTTTTCTTCCATTCTTGAAAAGGTGAGAAAACTATTATAATTGCAATAAAATATGGCACAGCATGGGTGATAACACAGCCTTTCTGTTCACTCAAGGAACTAGATACGTGTCATATCATGAACACCGCTAACAGCGATAGAATCCCATACTAGCACATGCTTATTTCTAGACGGTAGATGGGCCTCGGTCAGAGCTGAGAAAAGTAAAACAATCGATCATTATTGATTTGCAAGCTCCACACCACTGATTGGCCAGGTTCCGAGTTCTGAAATGAAGACTACAACCAGCCATCCACAGCCCATTTTGGAAGGCAGGGCATTGGAGAAAGAACATTCTTGGGGTACCGTGCAGTTTCCCATAGCCTCCAACTATATCACCAATTAAAGGAATACTATGCCCCCCCTTCTACTCAAGTATTTTCAATATTCATCCTAGGGATGTGAATGGTTAACCAGTAAGCATCACCCTTGCTCCCGCCCAGCCCCCCTGCCAGTCTCCCCAGACGTGTAAGCTGTCAACTAGTTAACCATAACATTTAACCAGTTAACTGATTAAATAGGATTTTACATCCCTGATCATTCCAGCATGTCCTGGCTAGGGGTTTGCACCATCTGATCTGCCATTATTCCAGTGCTTCTCTGCGGAGATTATTCCGTAACCAATATTTCCCCCACTAGGAAGTATGTTCTGCCTCTACTGAGTTTATCTAGTTGGGGAAAATTTCTGTAAAGATTCCCCCCCTCCGCCATGTAGTGATGAATCTCAGAGCTGTAAGAAGTGGATTGAGTTGCAGCTTGGATCAGCACCAAATCTGGTGGTACAGCGTTTGTCCCTTTAGTGAACTCCCCGGCCCCCGCCCCCCAGAAGAGATTAAACTGGGCTCTTACATGAACTCTGAAATAAATTAAAAAGAGAGAGAGAGAGAGAGAAAGAGAGAGAGAGAGATTTCCCCCTCTCGTCTTGTTTTCGATATAGCAACAGCCATTTCATTCAGTGGGTGACACAGTCCTTACCCCCTTTTAAGAAAGCAAAATGCAGAGGATTGACAGGGTGGGAGAATATCCATAAATGGCAATGATCCGCTGCCAGACAGCCACGTCCATTTTTCTCAAATCTTATAAAAGCTGCATTGACCGGGCAGAGTAATTCCAGAGCAACTCATTTGGGCTTCCTAAATGCACTCTCGGCAGTAGCCAATGCGCTAGATGGAGTTTTAATTTATTAACTGCCAGCCTAAAAGCTCAAGAAAATTGACACCTGGGCTGAGGAAAGGAAACTGGGTTTGTCAGCTTTTGTTCATCATCCTCAAAGTGCACGAAGAAATGTGAAAGACCTTTTGTCTGTAAATCTTCCAGAGTCTTAATAAAAAGGGTGAGTATATAGATATAAAAAACCCTGCAAAACCTGATACTACCATAAAAAATGAAAAGTAGAAACTTGGAAGCAGCCTCTGGCTTTCCTTTCCCCCTGATTAAATGCAGATCACAAGAGCTTTTTATGGGAGGTAGAGACATTTTTCAGTACATCTGGTCCCTAGTATTAATCTTACAGTCTGGCTATATTAATGTGCACCATTTTCAAGCTGACCTGGATTGAGAAGCACATACCTGCTATGATGACTGAATCGGTTCGAGAAGGACCAAATTTCAATGTCATCTCATGCTTGTGTTTATGAACTGCCAGGTGGTCCTCATTTGTAAACCTCTGAAATGAAACAATTTAAAAAAAAAGTGAGCAAATGCATTTGATGGTACTTCCTCCAGAGGACGCGGGGGCAGGGAAAGGCAGGGAAGAAAGCCACCTGAGAGGCTGCAGCATAACCGCTACGTAGCGTTCAGCAAAACCAGAACGGGACAGATTGTTTGAGAAGTGGTGTGAGCGCACATTGCTCTAAATGAAAGAGCCATTATGTTGGCTTCTGGTGAACAGGGGAAAATATTTTTAATAATCAAATTTTAAATATAAAAAAAAATAGTGGGGGGGCCAGGCAGCCGCCTGTAACCAAACTAGGAAAAGCAAATTATTCTCACCGCAGTGCTCTGTGAAGTGTGCCACTTTATTACTGCCTAATGGGGAGATAAATTATTCACTATTAGGGGGATCAGTTAACTTCTTGGATCATGTGAATGGAGCTGGCACCCGCAAGGCAGGTCGGGCCCAGGTTTTATGGAGCAGGACGGAGCGAGGCTGTCTGAGATCGATGCCCAATGGCTATTTGTAATGGCACGGAGGAGCACAGTTGCACAAATGCTGTTCCCCCAGAACCAGGAGGACACATTTCAAGCGCAATAAAGATGCCATCGAAATTCCACCTGCAGCATAATTACAGAATAAAAGTGCACGCAAGGGCTTTTGGGGGCTGCTGCTGAACTTGGCTTCTCTTCAATAGCTCAAGAGGGGAAAGGGAGTAGCGGGGATACTGCAGTGTCATTCACAACCAAACAAAGGATTCACCCCCTTCTTCCCAGAGGAGCTGTACATGCCAACTTGTTTCTTTAAATTGCTGCCTTGATTTCTGCCTTTTTGAAATAAAAGGTACAAAGGAGGGAAAGAGTTAAGCTAAATAATAATAAAGACCAGAGGATGGATTGCGCCTCTCCTAATAGCCTGCGACAAACTGTTAGCTTCAGAGCATTTCATGGGGCCATCCTGCAGGATTTTGATTCATCCAGTTATCGTGCAGCGTTGTTCTGACATTCTCCTGCTTTCTAGAAATAGCTGCTGCATCACAGAGCATTTTATAAAAAGGAAAAAAGGAACCCCTGTTCCTGAGAACTAGCTCACACACAAACCGCCGGTTTGATCTCTATACACTCCTTTGGATCTAAATTATTTTCTAAGAAGATGTGTCCCTGAAAGCTACATGTTGACCTTGTAGCTTTCCTTGATCAGCATTACTTGGGTTTATAATAGTGGGGGGGGGGGGGGGGGGGAGAGAAACACAGGTATTAATAACAACGAGTAGTCCTCTGGCACACACGAGAGAGAGAGAGAGAGAATATCACGAGCTTTCATGGGCAAAAACCCTCTTCTTCAGATGAGATGAGCTAACGTTTACACAAAACAAAAACAGTTTATTTTCCCTTTTTTTATAAACAGAAAATATTTTGTAGAACACCCCTGAACAAATGGTCTCAAAAAGTGTCTGCAAATGGTGGTCCATGGCCAGAGCTCTAAACAGTTTGTTGGTCCTGAATGCATTTTTAGTAGCTATCAAAAAGTTTTCTACCACTGGGAATTTGCGAAACAATATTTGTCCTCTTGTTGGGGTACTCTTTCTTCAAAGTTTGAAAAGGCACCTGAAACCGAATGCAGCTGTCCAAGCAGATCTTGTTTCAATGTTCAGCTGAAGCTACACATCTGCCCAATTAACTTATGCTGAGAAAATATTGGACGGGGGGGGGGGAGAAAAATTGAAAGGCTGAAGAGTTGTTCACGATTTTCAGCGTGTGAGAGATTTTTCCAATTTTTTTTACATCATGCCATAAAGCAGGGATGGTCTTTTTGGCATGCTGCTTTTGACCATTCACTGATGTGCTTCTAGCCTTCTCAGCGGCCAGTCCTGCTTTTGCCCTGACACACAATGACAAGCAGTTACATGAGGAAAGTAATTGTGGACAGGGAGAAGGGAGTTTCTAGACGCAAGATTGCCACTATTTCAGCAATGGCTTTAAATGGGACACACTCAGTTACACCAGAAATGAAACTCTACAGGTCCAAGTTCTTTGACACGATCATCTGGTGCGAGGAAAAAAAGTGGAAAGATTTTCTTTAAAGTATGAGAGACAGCAAGCTGCAACAAGAGGACTAGAAGCCATTGGGAGTGGAACTCCAGGTGATTTATTTTCCATAAAGGATGGTTATGTGGCAATGAGTTTTAAAGAAAGAGTGGTACCATCACATTATAGCTCAGAGTGCTTCAATAATGAGATCTCTGTAGCCACCTAAAAACTAGGCCACACTCTGGAAGAGCCAGGCCTTTCAGTAAAGTGTGATTTGGGCTCTGCAGCTTTGGACGCTAGAATTTATTTTAATTGCCACTTATTGTGTCTTGTGCCATCTTGGGAATAGTTTAGGGCACTTTTCATGTTTGCGTTCCGCATTACAGCTCTATGTAACATCTTTATGTGGGCTTACCAGCTTCGGAGCGCTCTCTTCCTCGCCACATAAACGCTCAGAGACACAATATATCTCTCGATGTGTATTTCCAAATACCAAGACCTAGAGGCTGAAAGCTGGCACTTCACTCCTAAATCATGTCACTTAAAACACAGAGGGGGGAGTGAGTGGAGGATAACAACAAACAAACCGAATGAGCTACAGCCACAGACTCAGCTTTAATATTTAATTTCTTTCCATCAGCATCCGTCACATCCTCTGTGCTCTCTCAGGCTGTTTCCCGACTCACCCCCAAATTAAGCAGCTCATGTGTTTGTAGGGAGAGTAGGACAACGCCTTGATCTTGATAGGAGCATCTGAGTTGTTAGTGCAACATAAACATGAAATATGCATTCGGGGGGGGGGGGGGGAGAGAGAGACCACAGCAGCTTCTGACAGAAAACCCGAGAGACTAGGGGTACCCACTGTATGAACTGTGACCCTTACGGGCCAAGGGGCAATAGTACCGGACTGATGGACCCATTCACATGCCCACAGACATAAGTATTTGCATTTCTCTCTTCCTTGGAAGATGGTGATTCAATTCACTGGATCAGACAACTTCGGTGGCAGAGCTTCATCCTCTTCCTACAATTCCTGGCTCATTTTAGGAGCCCCAGGCTGCACTGGGCCCTGCAGGCTCCTACAAGAGACCCACAGTTCCACTGGTACAACGTCTTTATTGTGTGCATGGTTATTTAGAGTTTGGGTAAACAAATATCTGCATTTATTTACTCAAGAGACAGAAAAAGTTTTCCAGAGAAGACCGATTTGGGGCCTACCAGGCTGGAAAGTTTGCATTCTTTACCCAACAGGCCGTGACAGCCCCATGGAGTAAACATTTTGGTAAATGCACTGATTTTAAAATGTTTATTTAAAAGTCCAACAACTCCAGATCGGCTGATACGATTCAGTAACGTAAGAAGGAGCTGGTGAATAAGAGCACTGGGCCAAACCTCATGTCTTTACACAGGCAAAACTCCCATTGACTCAGAAGAAAAGCAAGGATTCCGGCCCCTACCCTGCACTTACAAAGGCCACAAAAAAAATCAAAACAGCTGATGGGAGAGCTACACTCGCTGTGTGTTAGGACAACCTGCAGATCCCGGGATCTAATGCAGCCAGGGAACAAACAACAAGGTGGTGCATTCTGGGACCAATAATTTTTGTGGGGCAAGCCTCTAATCAAGAGGAAAGTGGTAGTGGATTGCATTTGGCACGGGGGTAGTGCTCGGAATGTCTTTAAATCTTTTGTGTCTAGTCCAACAGCTTAACATACACTCCCAGAAATCTGTGGGCCTCAAAGACATATTTTTCAAGTAATTTAAGAAGAAAGTAACTCCAACTACGAAATGCATTAGCTGCTTGGAAGAAATTCAGTTTTAACATAATGGGTCTAAATTACAAAGGCTGCAAAACTGCGCTACGGAATCCACTTGTAAAAGGACATTCTAAATGCAAGTGTGAGCAGGCTGCACATTTTTTTTTTTTTTTTTTTTTTCATTCTAGTGAAAAAGACAGGGAGCCAAGATCATTGGCACCTCGCTGAGGCCCACGATAAGTTTTTACAGCTAAATTAATAAATCCTTGATAATAGTGGGAAAATGAAACGTTGACCTGACTTAACACAGTGTCCCAAACGACTCTGCAGCGCTCCGAGACCATGCTAATGGCATAACAGGGCGGGAACATCCTGATGGACACCATGAGCAGTAGAGATGCCAACCCTCCAGGATTACCCTGGAGTCTCCAGGAATTAAAGATTAAACTGAGTGACAAATTCTCCAGAAATAGGTCCAACCAAAATTGGCAACCTAGTTAGCAGTGTATTCAAACATGCCCTTTTCCTGGAGTAGTTAATTTACAAACACATGCTTAAACTAGAAGCATCAGGCAGCTTGTGCAGATACAATGAGTCAAAAGTAGTTAACTTTTAAAGAAAACCAGGCTCCACTGAAGGAGGTCACCTGCCCCTCCTCCCACTCCTGCTTTTAGTCTCATAACAGAATGGCCATTTAGTTGCTAAATAATAAGGAAGAATGAGCTTGTGATTAAGATTCTGGAGATTTGGGGGGGGTGCTTGTTCCGGATCTGCCATAGATTCCCGATGTGACCTTGGACAGTCAGCTTCATCACGTTTGTAATGTTTGTAAGGCGTTCAGGCTAGAATGAGTCTGATTTTAAAGCCAGACTGGACCATTCCAATGATCTAGTGGGGACTCCAGTGCACTCAGACATTCTGCCTCAACACAGGCTCTACAATGGAAACAGGAAACCAACAGGGCATCGGAGTTGCACATTTTTACACTGATCTGTGAGGTGCACAAAGTGGTGAGTTCAAGGAGAATGTTCTCTGAGTTTGCCTGTACCCAGCTTTTTCCGACTGTTATTGCCACATAAGAGCTCACTGGCACACACTGTATCACCTACAGACACCTTTGCAAGAGCCCCCAATGTCGAAACCCCGGTAAGGTGGCTAAGCAGGGGCTGAGCTCTCCAGAACAATTGGCCATGGCTGGGGGGAGTGTTGAGAGCGCGGTTCTACCTGGATGGGTCCTTCTGATGGAGCGTGTGTGTACCTCCTGTGTGGGGATTAAGTCCGAGAACGCGGGGTGAAAAAAGGAAAGAATGGAGGCTCACAAGTTATTGGGCTAGTTACTGAAAAGTTTCTAACAACAGATTTTCCACTTTCAAGTTTTATCCCATACACCTTAGGGATAAAACGAGCCATAACTGAAGAGATATTTTCTCATGATGTGTCATTTAGAAAAGTGTCCTAGCATGATCACTGCCTATCAGAATTATACATTAACAGTCTAAACCAGTGTTTCTCAACCAGTGGTACGAGTCCCCCTAGGGGTACTCGAGAAAAGTCTGGGGGGTACGTCAACACCTGAAATTTGGAGAAAACGGAATTTGTGTTTTAAGTTTTACAGCATTTTATTATTTTTGTACTTTTTACACCCAAAAATTTCATCGCCTGCCCGGCTACTATTAAGTTGTTTAAACAGATGTATTGCAATGGTAGAAAAAAAATTGTGTGTGTCTGAAAACTGTAGGTAGTGGAGGTACTTAATTTTTTTTTTTTAAAGGGGTACTTTATTAAAAACGGTTGAGAAACATTGGTCTAAACTGATCTAGTCAGAGTATATGTTTTAAGGTATTTTCTCTGAGCATGGACATTTCTGTATTCACTCGAATGGTGTCTGTTTAGGCACAAAATATCTGGTGCTTTTCCCAATTTAAAATCAGCAGCACAAACAAGGTATTTTCCTGAAAACCAGAAAATCCATGGCTAATATAGTCTTACCTGAAAGCAGCATGTTTGATGCATTTCTAAGCAACATACACTCAAACTCTGGCTCTCACAAACTGTATTCAGATTAAACCTGGAAATGTTATTTTTGGCTCCAGCAGCTCCAGAGACCCATTTGGATAGGTCTTTTATTTTAAAAATGTGCTTACATCCTGAACTATGATTAATTCACATTTCTTTCCTTGTTTAAAAAAAATAATCAGAAAATTCAGGCGCTGTTCACAGGCAGCATTTATTTCATTCTTAGGAAACCAAGACTTCTAACTGGCTCTTTTGATGTTCAGTCTCTTTAGTTGGGGTTAACATGCAAAAATGTGGGAAGTTTGCCACTTCTGAGATGACCAACCTACAAAATCTGCCATTTTCTTAAGCAGCTAGAGCGTTCCATTAGACAACATGGCAGCTACAATCTGCACTCAAATGAGTCTATGCAATAACAGTTCGACATGAAAGAACAGAGAACCAGTCTAGTGCCTGCTGCCACATCATACACCCAGGCCAGTTCTTTTGCCAGCTGGTGGAGGTTGGAAGAGCTGCCGAGGTACCACACTTGGTCCACATGGGGAGAGAGCACCTTAGATTAGTCAAGGGCCAACTTTCCTGCCTGTTAAGCACCAGCATTAAGTTCTGGATAAAGTCCCGTCTAGCCCCTCCTTAGTCAGAAGGGCAGTGCCTTTGAATGCAAATGGGTGAATCTATTCTATATTTTGAAGAGTGAGTTTGTTTGTGCAAAATAAAGTCATACTTTGTGATTACCTACAGATACCACATTTTGCATAAACAAACAGCCACTTAAATGAGCTGATGCACTACTTTTTACCCCAGAAAATGCTGGGTGGAAAGGTTTAAATATTTGTTTTTCATCAGAAAAGAGTTATGACTTATGATTCAAGTTCATAAAAAATATTTGCTTGCAAAATTAAAATTGAGTCGCCTATTCAACTGTCATTTTAGTGCTAAGAACATTTTTACTGTTACAAATCACAAAATAATTCAAATTAGTTACGGAAAGAGTAATGGAAGCTTTACGAGCTTCTGATTCAAATTTACTCTGTATGGTCATTATTCAATAAAATGAAAAATGTTGGACGTTGAAATCCTACCAATTTAAAACTCTTTTACTCCCCTTTTGCAAGCACATCAATACAAAATCCTACGACATCGCTATAATTTCTGGAACTTTCCCATCAGTGTAATCTATGCAAAGCGACTTTGCCCGGTCAACAACGGGCCTCACCTGCTAGGAAATTACATTTCTATAGCTTCTTGTACCAAAGGGCTTCACAGTGGCAATCGTCTGGTGCAGAATTCACCAGAAGTTCTCAAATTGGGGGCACGGAATAATATTCTGGGGAGGCAGAACAACCTGCTCTGCCTCTCTGCTCTGCCTTCTGAGCTGGGTGGCCGTGCACGCATTTGTGTGGCGGAGGGCAGCGAGAGGGAGGGCCGTAAACGACTACAGACACGAAGAAGTTAGAACCGTCGCAGAACACTAGATCACAGTAGTGAGGACAGAACATTTTGGTCCAAGGCTACGATACAAACCTCAAATCTTATGTGAAATGCTACATAGTAAGGAGGCTTCTACCTTGTCTGAAAGGCATTTACCTTGCAGCGTTCTCCCATCACAGAGAGCTGCAGCTTCTGTAGGTTTGTACACACATTAGTGCAAAACAGCTGTTGCCATTTAAATTCACGCCTCAGCTTCGTCTGCACTAACACCACCTATGAGCAAGCATACATGGGCCTCACGGTGCCTTTAAAGCAGGCTGTGCTAAACTGCCCAATGGCCCTGTTAGTGCCGAGTAAGAACATCCACAGGGAGCCGGTGCAGAACAGCTACTGTGCTTTCAATTCACACCTGCGCTTACTCGGCACTAACTTCCAAGACCGGATATCTTAAAGTGCCTGGAACGCAGTTTGTCCAACTGGAAGGAGTTCACGTTTTGAACCATCGATTAGTCTGTGGTGCTCAGATCACTAAACCAACTCCTCAGTTTTCCTATGCACTTGGGAGCTCAACTTTAGGCAACCATTTAAAATTAGGGTTGCCAGATGGTTGAAACAAAAATAGCGAAACCCCCCCCCAAACAAAACAAAACACCAGAAAAAAATTCTGTTGAAGGAAGAAAAGAAAAAGAAAAAAAGGGGGAGAGACCAAAGTTTTTGAGGAAAAAAAAAAAAAGGATTAAAATTAAAACAGCATGTCCCCTTTAAGAGTGAGTGCAGGGATAGGAAAAGGGGAGCGGTTGAGCAGCCATTTTGTGCCAGCAGCCTTGCGGAACCAGGTAAGCATGGGGGCTGGGGGTGTTGGGAGCCGGAGGCTGAGTGCTTGTAGGGTTGCCAGGTGCCCAGCATTTTTGCCTCCTGGCCGGAGGGGAAGGGGGGAGAGAAGAAATCAGAAAATACCGGACAGTTTAGGACATTTTAGGTGTCCGGTATTCTCTGAATATTTTTATTGGACAGGAGGTGAAAATACTGGACTATCCGGGTTAATACCAGATACCTGGCAACCCTATAATTAAATAACCCTGGGACAATAAGACTTGATCCTCTTGATCTGTAGAATACGGAGAACACACTCGACAAAAGGCGAGGGACCATCACCCCCCATTTCGCAGGTGGAAAGGCTGAAGGCTGGGCAAGTTCCAGTGAGCTGGCCAGGGCAAAGAGCATTCGCTGTAACAGCTGACAACGGAACCCAGGTGTTCTGGCTCGCAGTCTAGTGTCTCACCTACAGCACCATGCTGGGGCTGCTTTGTGCAGCAGGACAGCATTAGGTCAGATGACACAGGCAGCTGACTAACAAATTATTCCATAACCTTGAATTGTATTGTAATGAATCTAAAAATGGGGACATAAATAAGGTATTACATTCTGCATTCCTATCCCAGCACTGCCAAGGGCCCCTTGCCTAACCTTGGACATGCCACTGACTCTCTCTATCCCCGGCACAGCCCAGAAAATGAAGACAATGCCCCCAGCCTCGCTAGGATGCTGTGAGGATCAACCCAATGGCATGCAAGACTGCTAAGGTACTCGTCAGGAACGCTACAGAAAAACAATGCACATTCAACAATGAAATGGAAATATAAAACGTGCCCCATTAAGAGGCCATGTAAAGAATTAGAGAGCTTGGCAATTCCTGCCTAGCTTGGAAGTTGGGGATGGGGGGGGCAAATAAAATGGGGCAGAATCAAATGTCTTGGCTGGGGAATAGGCAGCCACTACTGGAGTAGAGCTCCTAAGCTGCCCTCTGGCAGCAATTTCAGTGCCGTCAGGAAGCTGTGGAACCTAGGGGAAAGAGTTGCATTCTTCAGACATCTTGCAGTCACACAATCATGTTATTTATGGGGCCTTGTCCACGTCCAATCAGACCCAGCAGTGGTGAACAACCAAACCCAGACTTCAGCTCTACCACAGAAATCCAGGGCTGGATTTCTGCCTTTGGCTGTGCAAGGCTGCTGCTGGCTGACTGAGTCACCGCTTCCTGCTTTGGACTCCACAGCTTCGGAATGAATCATCTGGAACGCCAGGCGCTTTCTCGGCAATCGAACAGCAGCAGCAGCAAGCCCTGCACCGTGCGCATGTGAGAGAACACAGAGTGAAAAGAACAGGAAACTCCTTCCCCACATTTCCAAAGCAACAAGACTGTATGTGTAGAAGTAACTAATGGAGCTGATTAATCGGTCTGCAGAGAGGAGGATAGGGGCTCTGGGAGTGTAAGAAGTTGCTGGCATATGGCCAAGTCCATCAATAATGTACAGGCAAGAAAGCATTTTGGCAGCAGGTGCTAGCACAGGCTGCTAAGACTGCTCCCCGGCACAAGTCGGAATGACTTTCCCAGTCCCTGCCACACCCGGCATTCCACTTAAGTGCTCATGCTCCTTCAATATGCAAACCTCAGGCCCCAGGTAACAATGGAGGGTTTGTACCACTCATGCTTCCACACCTGGGGGAGATGCTGCAATAGCTCTGCAGCAAATAGCCCAAAGTCCTTCATCCATGCTAGGAGGGCAGCGAACGGAGTTCCTGAAGGAGGGTGGAGTAAAAAACAGATGTGATAAAAGCAAAAACACGGTTTTGATTCAGGGAGTTGAGCAAGAACATGGGCTTTAAGATCTTTTCCTTAGTGCCCAGAGATATCATCTGCACACCCTCAGCAGGCGTGGGCAAGAGCCATTCATAGATCCTTGATCAGCAGAGGAAACCACTAAGAGCAGTATAACATTTTCATCTCTCACTGCCAACAGTTAAGAGCTACTGTGCCCTGGATTCTGTCACATTAATTAGCATCTGAGACAGATTTATCTCTCTCATAGATTATTGGTGTACGGACTAATTATGACTTGGCTCTCTTTACCCAGAATGGCTTTGGTTATCTTCCTATTAGGGCTGTTGATTAATTGCAGTTAAACTCATGCAATTAACTAAAATGTAGATTTTTTTTTTTGGCTATGTAACTGCACTCAACAACAAAACTATGTAAAACTTCAGCACCTACAAGTCTACTCAGTCCTACTTCTTGTTCTGCCAATGACTAAGATAAGAAAGGCTGTTTACGTTGACGGGAGATATTGTTGCCGGTCTGAAGCACCCCCATTTGCCCCCGGTTGACAAAACTCCAAAAGGGAGGGTGATGGGCTAGATGGCTTAATAATCAAAGAAATTAAGAAATGGAAGAGATCTATGGCTTAGGAAAAAGCTATTAGACTCTCTTGAATTTCTACAGCTGTCCCAGTGTAAAATGAAATTTGAGACCAAAGACAACACAAGTGATTTAATAGCCTATATAATTAATCCACTCATACCACAGGACAATTTCCACCTTTGGATTCCCTACCCACCCACTCTTTCCGTTCATCCAAGGGACGAAACTAGTTCTGTTTTCACTGACTTCGTAGAGGATTGCCAAAAGAAACCAGTGTGATCAGCCAGCCTAACCTCCTACATAGTAACGGGGAGAGAATCTCACTAATCCCAGCCATGGAAGGAATTCTTCTCTACTACAGACAGAAGCCAAATACAGTATGGCTGAAATAGAGCACAGCCACTAGAAAAGCCTCCAATTGTATTTTAAAAGAGTGCAAGTGATGATCAATTTACCACATCCCAGGGCAAGCTATTCCAGTGGCTAATTACTCACAGGGTTAAGAAATGGCACTCCAAGTTAGGGATGTTAAATATCGATTGACTAGTCGAGTAACCTCATGAATTCTTATTGGTTAGTCAACTATTCTACAGTCCCTGGGGCCAGTGCACTCGGGTCCCACTTCCGAGGAGCCCCCTGCCATGCTGCGCTGCTGCCTCTGTATCAGAGGCAGCAGCATAGGGTGCCAGATGGGAGCTGGTCCATGAGGGAAGCCAGTTTAAAAACCAGCTCTCCTCGCAGACCAGCTGCCTGTCACCCTGCACTGCCGCCTCTGAGAAAGAGGCAGCAGCCCGTCGGGGGCGCGTCTGAGCTCCTGGACCTGGCGTGAGCCAGAACTGAGCCAGGCCGCCTGCCCACCCGCCTGGCTCCTAATACACTTTCAATGCAGAGCCACAGCAGGGGGAGGTCACGGACCCATCATAAGCCAGGACTGTGATACACAAGCCAAAGAACTTCCTGAAAGAATTCCTTGAGCAGGCCTTTTGGAAAAGCCACCCACTCTTGATTTTAAAATGGTCAGTGAGAGAGATTCCACCACAACCCTTGATAAGTTATGCTCCCATAGTTTACTACTCTGAATATTTATTCCCCATGTAGGTGCTTCTAGACTAACCAAGCTACCCCTTTAACTTCAGGCTCGGGGGCTGGATGTGGCCCCCGGCTTGCCTGGATCCAGCCCCTGAGGCTCAGCACTGGGGAGCCCACGCTGACGCTTTAGCCCCCCTGCCACCCATCCGCAGGGCTGGCGCACACCAACTCTACTAGGCGGGCCCCCTTAGGCTCTGGTGTGCGAGGGGAATGTGGGGAGGGGCGCTCTCCTTCTCAGTCAGTGGCTTCTCACTCGTGTGCAGCCCCCGACTGGTTTTCCAACGGGTGAGCGGCCCCCGATCTAAAGACGGTTCCCCACCCCTGCCTACACTTTCTCTTTGTTCATTTGAATAGACGGATGTGTCTCAGTCTATCACTATAAGGCATCTTTTTAAGCCTTTTATCATTCTTGCGGCTCTTCTGTTAACACTTTCCAATTTATCAACACACCTCTTGCATTGTGGATACCAGCCCTGGGACACAGTATTCACACCCATGCCAAACAGAGGTAAAATAATCTCTTTACTCCTACTTGAGATTCCAAATTGCACATGCAAGAGAACCACAAGCAGACCTTGAGATACTTCCATTCACTGGCTCCAAGTAAATTCATAATCTGTATCACCAGAGATCTGTAATAGTCGATAAAGAACTGACTTGGCAAAATGGTGCTAGTCTATTTCCAGCTATGAAATTATATAGAGCCAGCTCCAAATATTAGATACTTTCATAATACTTTCCCATGTAGGGAATTATTGTAGCTGCTACAGGGGCATTACGTGATCACCCCCAGAATGGGAGCTTGTTCTGAGATGATGAATGACATTGGACAATCTTTCTATTAAACGTTCACTGAAGACCAGGTCTCAGACCCGAAAAGGTGAGAATCTCTAACCCCTCAGCTTCCTCTGCATCTTAACGGTGCAAGTCATTCTGCATAGGACTCTGCCCCCCTCAAAATCTTCCCCTCTCCCCCTTGTAAGTGAGCTCAGTGAAATACCCAAAAGTTAGAATGGGAGTCAGTTTTCCGTATCTTGATCCAGTCTGGCTGTCCCTTATTTTAGTCATCTGTAATTGTTACGCAAACTGGTCTTTCAAAAGCTGCCAGTTTCTTCACTACAAGTCAAGTCAGGTTTACGTGTGTAAACTAGCGCTCCCTTGCTCTTCTCAGGTTCTTAACTCCTTAGAAGGTTTGCAGCTTTTAGAGTTCGCAGCTAGGAGATTTCAACTGTCTACAAGGATTAATTTGGGAAGTGTATTAGCTAGCTCCCAATCCTCTGTACTCTCTGTGCACTTAGAGGGCTGGTGAAATCCCACAAAAAGTCTCTGTTCCAGAATCCCCAGATGCAATTCGTCTGGCTCTGGGACTTTACTAATGGGCAGTTCTAATGGCCTTCTTAGCTACTTGGAGCTTTTCAATGTTTTACTTTCTAGCTGCAACCCCTGCATGAAAATTAAATGGATAAACTAAGTGCAAGAGAATTTAGAATGGACAGAGCCAAGCACATAAGAACGGCCGTACTGGATCAGACCAAAGGTCCATCTAGCCCAGTAGCCTGTCTGCCGACAGTGGCCAGCACCAGGTGCCCCAGAGGGGGTGGACCGAAAACAATGATCAAGCGATTTGTCTCGTGCCACCCATCTCCAGCCTCTGACAAACAGAGGCCAGGGACACCATTTCTATCCTCTGGCTAATAGCCTTTTATGGACCTAACTTCCATGAATTTATCTAGCTTCTCTTTAAACTCTGTTATAGTCCTAGCCTTCACAGTCTCCTCTGGCAAGGAGTTCCACAGGTTGACTACGCGCTGTGTGAAGAACTTTCTTTTATTAGTTTTAAACCTGCTACCCATTAATTTCATTTGGTGTCCTCTAGTTCTTCTATTATGGGAACTAATAATAAATTCTATTCTGGGAACTATTATGGGAACTAATAAATAACTTTTCTTTATTCGCCCTCTCCATACCACTCATGATTTTATAGACCTCTATCATATCCCCCCCTCAGTCTCCTCTTTTCTAAACTGAAAAGTCCCAGTCGCTTTAGCCTCTCTTCATATGGGACCCGTTCCAAACCCCTAATCATTTTAGTTGCCCTTTTCTGAACCCTTTCTAAGGCCAAAATATCTTTGAGGTGAGAAGACCACATCTGTACACAGTATTCAAGATGTGGGCGTACCATAGTTTTATACAGGGGCAGTAAGATATTCTGTGTCTTATTTTTCTATCCCTTTCTTAATAATTCCTAACATCCTATTTGCCTTTTTGACCGCCGCTGTACACTGTGTGGAAGTTTTCAGAGAACTATCCACGATAACTCCAAGATCTCTTTCCTGATTTGTCGTAGCCAAATAGCCCTCATCATACTGTACGTATAGTTGGGGTTATTTTTTCCAATGTGCATTACTTTACACTTATCCACATTAAATTTCATTTGCCATTTTGTTGCCCAGTGCAAGAAAGTGCAAGTGCAAGAAAGTTTTGCATAAGCTTTTCTCCACATAGCTTTGCCAACTGCACCTTTAGTTTGGATCTACAGCTCTCCTTCCTTTCTGCACTTACAGTTCTATACCCCTCTTGCGCAGATATTACCTGTGGAGTGCCAGATGTGTTGGTTTTGTGATGTAGAAAAATACAGGTCACTGACATTGTTTTGCTGGTGTTCTAAGGCTAGAGGCAGAGGAAAAGGTGTGAATCTAAATTAACCTTGCACTTGCAATGTCAGAGAGTCCCGTTTAGACAGTTTATTGAAAATGCCTTTAGAAATAGGATTACATGTCCAATTGCATCAGAATGTGGGTTGGCAAATGCTATCTGACCCAAGTAGACTCTTGCTATGAAAAGAAAGTAAATAGTCCAGCAAACTCCACACATAACAACAAGAGCCTAAGATACCAAACCCATTGGAATATGCTGCACCATGTTTTTAGGTTACAGACAAGTCTGGACCGCAAAATCTGTCCCGTGCTGTTACTTTATTACGGTGAACCTGCTTGTGCCATAAAGCGTCCTGCCCCTGTTGTACTGCCACAAAAGCATGCTCTTTGATCGCCCAGAAAGTCTGAACTAAACCCACTCAGCATGTAAGTGGATAAAAGGCAACAGGTGATGTTCTGAATCGTAGTCAATTATACTAGCAACCATAAAACCTTCACCTGTCTACTCCCAAAATAAACCTGGCTTATCTGACCAAGATGAGTAAGTAGCACAACGACACAAGACCGATACATTTATAAATAACCTGAAGAAGTTCAAAAGGCAGAAACTTTAACCATTTGAAAGACGAACTATTATATCTTGCACTAACTTTACTTTATGAACTGCTTTTATTTAGCAGATTTTACCACTGAGATTAATTTACAGCTTGTTTTGATCAGCTGCAGGAGTCTCCCACTACACACACAATTCTTTATTGTCTAGAAGGTTACTCAGGGGGAATTTTAGGTCTTTAACGTTTTTTATTGTTTTAACCCAGCAAGTAAACAAATGCTAAAAAGAACCAGCTGGGACAAGTGCTTGCAAAGTGGTGGTGCAGTTTCTCAGATGGCATCATTAAGTAGGTGTTTAATAAACAAGATGCCATGCACCTCTCGAGATTCATCCTCACAAGAGGTTTCCAGGGAATCTTTTCAGAACAGCATACATGTTGAGCCAACTACATTGGCCCTTATATCCCTATTGAAACAGCAATACCTCATTTATCCTGTATTTTTCGTGCCACCAGCTTCTAGCAAGGGGGGAGGGGGGCCGGAAGATTCCATAGATGACTTCTGAAGACTATTAAAATGGGCCTCGTGTCCTTTTGTGTTTCTTTAGGATGAAGAAGAACTGAATTTAAAAAAAGCCTCCCTCCTGGGCATGTCTACCACAGGGCTTTTTGCATCCTTAGAGCTACATAGCTGTGCAACCGCTCCCGTGTATATGAACTGCACGGGTGTAACATGGTGCTAGCCCAGGTTAGGGATGTAAAATTTCAATTAATTGGATAATTGAATAGTTGATGCAATTTGCATTGACTATTTGATTAGTTGATAAGGGCGCCTCCACCTTTTAAGTGTAGCAACAACCCTAGGGCTGTTATACTTCTAAGGCAAAAATGCTGTGAGGAGCATGGGGCCAGCAGGTGACTGCTTGAGTCCCCCGCTGGCCCTGTGCTCCCCACGGTGTTTCAAAGCAGCAGCGCCACATGGAGCCTGGGGTAGCTGACTCTGGGCTCCACATGGCATTGCCGCTTTGAAACACCGCGTGCAGCCTGGGCCAGCTGGGGATCCCGGGCTGCATGCGGCGTTTCAAAGCAGCAGTGCTGTGTGGAGCTGGGGGTCTGGCCCCGGGCTCCATGCGGCACTGCTGCTTTGAAGCAGCCCCTGTTCTTCCCCGCCCCCTTGCTGCCTCTTTCTGACAGAGGCGGGGGGAGGGAAGGGGGAAGCGACTAGTCGTTCACATTCCTAGAGCAGGTATGACATACCTAGATGTACACACTTAGGCTTGGGCTACACAATCAACGTACTTATGTAAAACCGCGTCGCTCCTTGGTTATACCAACCTAAGCCCCCAGTGTAGACTAGGGTCACGAAAGGCTAACCGGTAAGCATCACCCTTAATGGGTTATGTTCACCGTTCAGTTAACCAATACTGGGCAGGAGGCTGCTCCAGCCCCTGAACAGGGGGAGCTCAATCTAGCCCACTCCCCTCCCACCCCCTCTTTAATTGGTTAACTGGTTAAACATTACGTTTAACCAGCTGCTCCTTTAAATGGAATTTTACATCCTTAGCGTAGGCAGCGCTGTCTCAGCCAGATGGCTTCTCCTTTTGAGATTGCTACTGCTCCCTGAGCGTAGCTCCTACGTCACAGGAGACGCTCTCCCACTGCACAGGCAGCATCTGCACGTTGCGCTAGAGCAGCACACCTGCACCGGAGCAGCTGCAGCGCTTTGTGTGTAGCTAAAGCCTCGGAAATCTCAGGACTGTTTTTAAGAAAATCCCTGACAAGTAAGAGAAGTTTATTGTGAGCTCTTAATACTTCCATTGACGGGACGAAGCTGCCGAACCTTTTACAGAGGTTTTCTTTAGCTGCTGGTTAGACAGGTGCTAACAAAAGCCCCCAACATTTAAAGCAGTCCCTATAAATCCCTTCCCTCAATTGCTCTTTCATTCTCACATTGCGTGATGCTATGAGGTACATGAGCAGAGCCAGCTCCAGCCCCAGCTGGAGCAAATTCTGTTTCAGCACCGGTCAGGTCCCGAGGGTGCTGGATTAGAAAGGTTCAGCCTGTAGTAAGATCACACCCCACTACAACACCACTACAGACATAGAGCCTACTTACTCATGTCTGAGAAATATGCTTTGAACCGACAGCTCGAAAAGAATGCAATGAGATTTCTTTTAAAGCTACTTAACTCCTTGTGTATGCATCTACGGCTTTACTTTGCGTCACTAGGAGGAGGTGGTTACAGAACTGGCCTCTGGTTCAAAATGTAGCTGTTCTGATGGTGTTGTAAAATTACACCCTCTACCCCCACATCGGTGATATCTCCGCAGCAGTATCCGTGAGCCCCTAGATTTGAAACATCAAGATCTGGGGTGCCGCACGTGTCACCACACAGACCGGGCAGACATGATGTTCGCAATAATGCAGCATCACAGACTAGAACTGGAAGGAACCTCGAGAGATCACTAAGTAGCTAACCAGGTAGCCAATGTAGTGCTCGCGGAGCTAACTCTAGGGAGGGAAGAGGAAGGGTCAATGGACACTAAGGGCGTCAGAGTCACTCGGGCCTTTTTAGATGTTTTGCAATTAGGACACCTACGGCCCTGCAATCCTGGTGGAGCACCTAACTCCCATGGACTTCAACGGGAGATCTGCATGTGTGAGTGGCAGGCTCAGACCTGAGATTTTTGTGGTTTGTTTTCTCAGTACTGGTAGAGTTGCTATCTAAACAAATGATCCCCGTGTGCAGCTGCTGCCCAAAAAGTCTAGTAGCGTATCCTGATGAGAAGACGGCAGCCACCAATTAAAACCTCAACAGGGAGAAAGGAAAGAGACTTGTGCTCCTGACAAGAACATGGTATTACTACTACCGGCTGCCCCTCCGATGCATGGTATTACAAGTTGATTTTTGACATGCCCTCAGCAAAGTCTCATTAAACACAAGGGTATCTATGCTCCAATTTAGAAAAACGGAATTCTGGAAGTGGCTCTGGACTGTCTTCTGTTGGTAGACAAGCATCTGTCAGTACAGCGCAGCAGGCATACTTCAGATGTAAAGCAGGGGTCATATTTTTAAAATTTGCAGAGAATGCTAACCATAGGAATGATGATGCTTCTCAAAAGGCAGGAAATATTGCTATTTGATATTTATTTAATCTTTAATTATACTTTAAAATAGGCATTTTATAAAAAGTAGTTCTATTATAGTGCTTTTGTAGTTAAAGGCCTGTCAACATTTCCACTTTAAACCTTCATTTTTAGGGGGTTTATAATGTGGTCATAAAAATTCATTCTAGGTTAGAACCTGGCATATAGGCGTCTCGGCCTAGAAGCAATTTTTTTTTTATTATCCAATTTGGTATAAATTGGTTTGTCTGTTAAGTTATAGGTGTATAAAAAAAAAAAAGTTCAGACGCCTTTTTTAGCTTATTTAAAATTAGCTTCCACCTGCCCACCTCCAAAAATACACTTTTCAGTGAGAGTTGGGACATGTTATTTCACTGCATTGACAATACAAAAGTTACAATTCCAATTCTTTAAAAAAATTGAACGCAATACTGAAAAACTAAAAAAGCCACTAAAAGCAGCAACTACTTTTACTGTGAACTCACATTTCTCCAAGCATTATCAATAGATGATGCACTACCAACCACTTTGTGCTTGGCATGTAAGTACTAGTAGTAGTAGTAGTAGTAAAGACCTTGACCTGAAAGAAAAAGCTTCTGTAAACCTGTGTGCGTCACATACTAAAAGGATTTTAACTAAGATGTTTCTCCGTAAAATTTTGTTTACTAATTTTATTCAGCTATGGCAATTTCAAACAAAGTGGGAGGAAGACAGTTTATCTAGCTAGGAATCTAGCTAACCTCAGAAGCTTCCTTGGAGAATTTTTTTTTTTTTTAAAGCTAGCAATGAAATTACAATTTCTGGCTCAGATTTGTAAGTCATTTAGGTGCAGCAGCACAAAAAGCTCATGATCAAGCCTTCCATATACATGCACAGAAAGCAACGAAAATCTAAAATGGAATAAAGTTTTGCCTCTACATCGTCTGAAGCCATATATATGCAGGAGATGCTCCTGTGCAGACCCTCAGCAGTGTCAGAATTTACAGTAGTGGCTCTAGTCATCTACAACATGTGGCCCGTGGCCTGTTTGTCTGCGGCTCGCGGGGCGATTTGGGTTTACGCAGGACTCAACACACGCCCTGCAGGTGGGATCCTTCGCACATGGCCTCCACTGGGAACACGCTCCACAACAGCGAGTCAATATAATGGTCTTCACGATTACATCCCTCCTATGGCTGCAGGAATATTTTCCTCGTTTAGTCCTATCTGCCCCAAAGGCAATGCCAGCATTTTTAATCTGCCAAAAGCACATTCTATGGTCATTCTGCACCAGCTCAAGCTGCAGTTGAAGCACTCCTTGCTGCTATCCAGGGCTCCCATGTAAGGCTTCAGGAGCCATGGGAGCAACCAGTATGCTGGGTCTCCCAGGATCACTATGGGCATTTCAACATGCCCACGTGGAATCTTCTGCTTTCAGCTTTCTATACGGCCAGTGCTTCTGAAAATGCATCATTCACCTTCCTGGCCCACCCTGCCCTGATGCCAGCGACGTGCCCTGGTGACCCATAAGCACACGCAATGCCATAGAGAAGCACCCCTTCCTCTTGATGGACTCGGTTGTAAGACGATGCAGGGCAAACCTGCCATTTGCATGCCACCGGTCCTCCCACCACACGTAGTGACCCCCAGTGCCACGAAGCCAGCGAGTACTTCCACGCTCATTGCCGAGCATCACAGTCCTTGGGAGCAGACTGCAGCGAATGGCCTCCAGGGGTTCTGACTCCAGACTCTGCCGCTCTGTTGTGAATGAGTGTGGAGTCAGCAGCTTGCCTGGTGATTGCCACGTGATTCTCCACCGAGGGGGCAGCTCTCGTTCTGGAGTCCAGGCCCCCCAGTGCCGGGGCAAGCTCCACCCGCAAGTCCAGGAAAACGGCTTTCCACAGCCAAGAGTTCTGCAGCAACGGCCTGGCATCCCAGACCTGCAGAGCAATGCGGTCTCATCGCAGGCGCTGGGCTAAGGCTGTGGGATGCAGGAGGTGGGGCAGAGGGCTGGCACTTGGTCTTACCTGGGCAGCTTCCTGCTGGGGACGGCAAGGAGCCCCTTTCCCTCCCCAAGCACAGCAGCTCAGTCCTAGGGCCAGCAGGGTTGGGCTCCTTCCCCGCCGGCCACCACGGCGTCAGTGCTTCAGGAGAGAGCTCTCCCCACTGCAGCCCTGGTGCAGGGCTTCCTGGGACGCTGCACAGCCTCGCCGCTTAGGAGGAAACTTAAGACTGTGATCCACTCTTGCTGCCACCTGCAGCTCGTTATGAAAATCCAGTCGCACAGTAGGAGGGCCACCCGAGTGCACCACCTCTCGAAGGATGCTGGCACACCCACGGCGAATGCCCACTGTTGACAGGGGGAGCGTGTGCGAACATGCACAAGCGATGCGATTATACTGGCTTTTTACCGTCAGCCTAACGTACGTGGACCAAACGCTGCAGTGCAGACAAAGCCTCAGCCTCCTCTCCAGTGCTGCTCTGTGACGGAGACGCAGGGTAACAACTCCGGAGTTAGGGCTGGGTTATATAAATGGGTGGAGATTCCCATTTCCAATACAAGCAGGTGGTTAACTGCTATGAAGAGTCACACAGGGTTTGTTTTTGTGTCATTAGAATTTTCTTTTTAATTTGTTTGCGGTATCTTCATGAATTGGTATTGCCGAGAGATCCCTTTCCAAATGGATCGTCTACACAAACTCAGAGAGGTGGACGCGGAGGAGAGCTGGTGTAATGGAAAGGTGTTTGGGCTGAGGGATAGTTTTAGCTGTAAGTGAACTCTACGTGCTGCTCACACGCACGCTCGGATTAGTTGGGGCCAATTGCACAGGGACCTGATTGACGAGCCCAGGCGCACACAGCCTTCACCAGGAGGAGCATTTCAGTTGGATTTTATTCTCTAACAGGGAAGGGCTCAAAGCTGCTGATGGAGGAGATATTCTCCTGCTGCACTCTCCCACCAAAGGTCTGCCCCCTGCATCCAGTTAAGCATTAAAAAACCCCAAGGAAACTGACACAAAAGACTCCACTGTGAAACAGCGAGGCTTGCCCGGCACATATATTATTCCACAAACATGCCACTGAAACATTAAGCCACCTCTGTACCTTCTGCTCCATGCTGCTGCACACAGCAGCCCTAATGGCTTGACAATAGGTTTGTGTGCATTGGTGCATCTGGAGATTTCCCTGCACGGAGAATTGCCAGCCACTGATGTACTTGCACCAAAACAGACCCAACGGCAGGTGTAAAGCCAGCAGACCCCGGCTGTCTGCAGGCAGAATCAAACCAGGGACCTCTGGAGCTTAGTACGTGAGCCTTTACCGCATGAGCGAAAAGCCAGCTGGCTGTTAGCTAAGGCGGTGGAGCAGGCTCACTAAGTGCTCTCAGTGCCACTCAACGGGACCGTGCACCGCACCCCGCCGCTGTGAGGGCTGCCCAGGCAGGCAAAGTTGTTCTTTGCAGGGTGCAGTTCACCCTCTACTCAGAGCTGGGATATGCCATGCTGCTGCAGACAGTTCACCCTCTCCCCAGCGATGGTTTATGTCAGCGGCGCTCCTGGGGGCTGGGAGCAGGGCACATCTCTAGGGCAGGCAAGACTTGAGCACACTTCATATTCTGAAGGATGGAGAGGAGAGCCTGCCACGGGAAAGCCTCGCCGAGAGATGAGAACCTTTCTCCCTTTAATATCAGAGATTGTCTAACAGGGATAATCTATATTCATTTGTATCACACAGGCGATAAAACACACCTTACTTCAGCTCCACATTTAGCCAATCACAGAAGCCATTTGTTGCCTCGTATATTACAAAGCAATAGAGATTTAAGGGATAATGGCCGTAGCACCAGCGTATACAAAGTAATAAACTGCTTTTGAGGTTGGTTAAATGCCAAGTGATGCTGCAGCTTCAATGCCATAAACATTATTTCTATTATATGACAAGATAAGAGGATACAATAAGCAACAAAGAAGAAAAACCATTCTCCTGCCCTCATGAAAGTTCTGGGCTTCTAGTTTCTTGGACTTTCCAGGGACATCACGGCAATGGCATGGTCTTAGAGGGGAATAAATTCTTAAATTAAGAGTGGGTTTAAGACCCAAATGATTGCTTGAGGAAATGGCTTGTATAACAGTGATGTGATGAGATTCTCTAAGTGATCTGTCACTTCAAAATGAAATGTTCTGCTTTCCAGGGCGGTAACTGGCTGGAGCCATCCTCCTTGTCGAATATATTTGACATTATTGTACCCCCCTTAAAACAGTTATCGAGTTTAGGCAACTCTTGTGGATTAATCCTACTAATAATGACCTTTCTATTATAACACTTCCTAAAATCCAAAAAAGTGTTTTGCCTTCACAGACAGCATTCTAAAGCAGGTGGAAAGAGGGTGGTACATTCCATTATCAAACGGACACATTATTCTGCACTATCAGCTGAGGATTCAATTCCACATTCAATCCTGAATCTTGGGAGTGCTTTTAAGAGATAGCAAAGTATTTTTAACATATGTTTATAGAAGGGGGGGGGAAAAACAGAAATTAAGTGATTTGCCCAAGGTCACAGTAAATCAGTGGCAGAATTGCAAGCAGAAGCCATGCCTTCTTCTCAAACCTTTGTCAGCAATGTCTAAGATGCTTAAACCTGCTAAAATCCTATCTTTTATTAACGAGTCAGTGCTGTATCATTGTACATTTTTAGTCAATACCTTTCAACTGTAACGACAACATTAAAGTTTATTGCTAACATTTAGTTCCAAAGGGTGTAGTTCATCACAGAGAGTATATTTCAAATGGGGTTAGAAGACTATTTTAATAATCATTAGCCAGTGCATGACACCTTCCCCAACAGAACCTTTTGGATCCATTTCACATTTCACACACAAGAGCCTTAACTCAAGGCACAGTTCTGCATCTACTATAATCAATACAGAGACTAACATGCGTCTTCATTTTCTACCGAGTGCTGCAGCCAAGGGACACATTCTTGTTTGTTCAACAGCCCCTCTTTCTGGCCACGAGGGAGGGGGAAGTTGGGGGGGGGAGGAGGAGGAGGAGGAGAAGTGTCATCTGTCCTCTTAGAAAAGAAACCAGATAAACGACCTTCAGCAGAATCTTTTATGCAGCACATTTAGAACTCAGCTGGGTCACATCAGACTCGCTGTTGGGAAGTAATCATGTACAGAATCCAAAAATAACAGCCATTAAAGACCTAGCAACCAAAACATGTTTACATACCTACTGCAAGCTCACTAGTTTCGATTATATAGCAAGTATCGTAAGATCTTCTAATCTATTTTAGGTGATCCACTCCCTTCACCTTCCCTTGTCACAGCATTTTTCTACTTTCTTTACAGAAGCAGTGGAGGGGAAGGAGCAAGGAGGAAGTAAAATGAGAGGCTTGTCACAACCACATAGGAAAAGAAAAGCCAACTGACAACTCATACAAGGAAGTGATAGACTTCTCACTTTACCAAAAAAATTGCGTGGCTGGCTTCACAACCGTTGTTCCAAGTCTACTTTTCAGAGCTTTCTCCTTTTCCTTCTCCGCCTAGGCCAATGGTTCTCAACTCATTTCAGTCCACGGACCACCAGGCCAATCAAAAAATTTTCATGGACCACCTCCTTTTTGAGACTTGATAAAACAAGAGCAGAAAACAAACGTTTTGGTTTGAAATTTATTTCTTACTAACAGATTTTTGGTGCCTGCCCACGCCATGTGACTTTGGACAATGTTCCTGTGGACCACCAAAAAAGTCACCATGGACCACCAGTTGAGAACCACAGGCCTAGGTTCACAAGCTCTTTAAAGCCCTACTTCCAAATGGCGGGTCACTGAAGAGCATCAATGAATTCTGGTCTGCAAATAAGAGCAGGAGACATCGCTTGCGGCAGGCTGCACAGGATCCTATTCGCCCACATGCGCGCAGAGTGAAAGTTTTCACCTGTTTGATCTTTAAAAGACTAAATATAAATATGATGCTGGTGAAACGTGCCAGCCTATTTGCTATCTCTGAAGGACAGGCAGAGCCCGTCAACTGCTAAGGACCTACCCTAGTCTGAACAGATGTCCTGATGCTAGGAGCTTTGTCTTCTATCTACGCCTAAACCCCTGCCCCTGGGAAAAAAAAAAAGTTGTGTTCCAATTTTTCACTTACTCACTCTCTGGCCTCCCTAGCCCACTCCCTTAGTTGGGAATAAGCTCACACTACCAAAGATCAATTGATTCAATGGGAACAACAGGACTCGGAGCATGGCTGAAAGATTAAAAACAATGGATAAGAATGGGGCAGGTGAACAGAGAAGTCCAGGCCCCACCCACCACTCTGCAAAGAAGTTAGCGGACAACCCAGAAGAACTCTGGCCAGCTCCGCAAGGTAGTCACATACAGAGCCCCAGAGTCAGCGCTTCCCCCTTCTGGTTTGACAGACAAGCGTCAACTGTCCGGAGGAAGCCGAGGAGGGAATCTCATGGCTTTGGGGGTCACTGATGGGACGTGTACCTATGAAAAGATGAGGGGCGGGGGGACCTCTGGAAGAGCCAGAAAAAGAGGCTGTAACCTGGCACACTGCAGGTGAGTGCACTAGGGTCTCTGGAAGGAGCCTGATCCACAGCCCTGATGCAGCAAGAAAAGCTTCCCCTTCCAACGTCTCTCATCGCGGGCCTGAAGAGACAGCCCTCTAGAGTCGATGGAAGAGCCTCCCCACAGTCAGGCTGGGAGGGACACTTCAGTAACCTGTCGATTGGGAACTGGAGTGAGACTTATTTCACACAGACCATGGCCTGCAGCTCAAAGCTTCAGTGTTTAGTGTTGCATGTTCTGTGGGCCAGGAATTTTAGGCACCGCGGGGACAAATTCACCCCTGGAATAAATGGGTGTCATTAGAATGGAAGCTCCAGCTGAACTGACCCGGCATGTCTGAGAAGAGGCTTAACCCCTTCAATGGAAGGAATCCGAGTGGCTTAGGAAAAGTCAGGAAAGGCAGTACATGCCATCCGAATAAGATCACACAGAAAACAGCCTCCTTCCAAGGGACGGTCCCACAATTACTATTATAAAAAATCAAGTTATTAAAAGCTACAAATCAAACCTACCTGTCTCTGGGACAGTGGAAGCCGACTGACCCCCTGGTTAGCATTGGAAAAACTATTATCTATGGAGAAATCAACGTCAGCTGGCATTCTACTTCCCGAAATGCTTTCGAGTTGGAGATTGACCTCCACATCCTATCCCCGACTGTCTACTGTTCCTCTGAGCTACCAGACAGCTGCATTCCACTGCAGAGGTGGCTGCATTTTAGTGGCGAATGCCATGGTTACAGTTTGTAAAATGCTTTAAAGCCTTCAGGGTAAAGGGCACCACAGAAAGTGATGTAAGGATTGGAAAGCACGCCTGACAGCAAGAGATTCAGGAACTCAATCTAGTTAGCGACTGTGCTACGCTATCTACATGTACCTGCATTGGGAACACCACTAATAACTGAGGGCTCCACAATCTAGCTTAGAAACACAACAAAATCCTATGGCTGGAGGTTGAAATGAACATGTTTAAATGAGACAAGACACATTTTTAATATGGAAGGTAATTAACCATTGGAACAATGTACCAAGGGCTATGATGGACTTTTATTACTGGAAATTTTTCAGTCAAGATTGGATGTTTTTCTAAAAGATAAGCTCTAGTTCAGTGGTTCCCAACCGGGGGTCCACGGAGGGTATTGCAGGGGGTCCATGGGAAAATAAATAAATAAATAAATAAATAAATAAATAAAGATCATAGAAAATAAGTTAAATAAATTGCAATGTTACAATCAATTATTATTTTTAAATTAAATATCTTCCAATCATGTTATTACTGGCTGTTCGAAAAATCTTTGTTGTGGCGCTTGTGTGTGACAAAATGATCGCGACGGTTAGAAGCGTACAAACGTGAGCCATCCATTCAACATGGGTCTGGGGCTGAAATCAGGCTCGCTGAAGAGAAAGAAGACTGATGAGCAGAGTGAAGCATCCACAAGTAGAATGTCTAATCAAACAGACATAAGTAAACGAAAAGTGAGAAAATACTGCGCTGACTATTAGAATTGGCTTTGATGGGGGGGGGGGGGTGTCCGTGAACGGTTTGGGGGATGATTGGGGGTCTGCACTAGTGAAAAGGTTGGGAACCACTGCTCTAGTTTAAAGAGAATTAAATTCAGGGAAGTCCTATGGTTTGTGGTATACACATGGTCAGACCACATCAACATCGTGGTCCCTTCTAGCCTGATAGTACATGTATCATTCTCTAGGGCATGGACTGTCTACTACTGTAATGGGGCCCCATTCTTCATTGGCCCTTAGGCACTGCTGTCATAAAATATTACATAGCAATAATATTGGTGTAAAGTTAACATTGCAACATAAAAATCAAGAATTGACAGAATTACACAAAAGGAGGAGGATTTCTTTCAACAAGGAAAGAGAAAAAGCAGTCACCTCATCTCTCATTTGGGTGGGTTTTTAAAAATGATTTAAATAAGCTTTGGATTGCCTTAGTTGTGGTATGAATCTGATTTTAGAGTTAGTTATATAACTGAAGTGTTCACCTCTGTGCTCAGATCCAGCAAGCACAGCTTATGACGACTTGCAAAATTTCAGGAAGAAAAAGATAAAATAGGCCACAAAACCAAGTCTATATAAGCACAGGATTAAAAAAAAAAAAATGCATCAAAGGAGACTGGTACTAGAACTGTTTGTAAGCAAAAGATTAAAACCACAGCAATTGTATATTTTTTTTAAAAGTCCAAGTACTTGGTTAGTGGTTTAGATTCCTCCCTTGCACAAAGTAGCTATATCAAAATATTAACGTGCTGTCTTAAAGCACATGCCTCAAGCATTATCCTATTTAATGTTCACCATGAAAAGACCCAAAGAGGCATTAAAAGATTGGGGGCCCCAAATTAAGCTGTGGGGGTTCATCCTGGGAATTGGTTATGGCTCCCCAGTGTGTCAGTCATAATAATCTGGCAACCCATTTCCCTGTCTGACCATTAGGTAACAGAGTGGATATGAATCACTGAAGATCTGGTTAAAAGCCACAAACCATTTAGTGGCATGCCTGTTCACCCCTTCTGAAATGTTGGCACCATGACAGAAGCTTTTAATTCATTAGCAAGAGCAAGTATGCTAAGGAATTTATGCAGGATTTTACTAACTCTCCACTGGAATGGCTCAGTAGTTCAAATGTTTTGGTTTTTAAAGGGAAAGGAACCTCAGAAGGTATGACAATGGGTGCCACATAGGATCACATGAAGCATTAGTGTTTTAATGAATGGAAAACGACACCCTCTGTTTTTAGAGGTTTGTTTTGAATTAAATCAGACTTCAGGGAAGCACTAACTACGGGGGGGGGGAGAGGAGGAGGAGACACACCACTCTTGGACATTTACCAGCCCAGGCACAAAGTCTACTACCTGCCCTTTCGCACATGAGAAGAGGTACTTCACTCATTCATAAAACAAAAATATTCAACCTAAGCAAGTGAGCAAAACAACAACAAAAACTTTCGCGAAGCTGCAACTAACAGTAACAAGTAACCTATGGAGGAAAAAAATTTTTTTTTGAAAGCTCAAAATAGAATCTAGCAGTTTGGGGTTCGCATAGCAGCAAACCATCAACTGTCACATTCTCAGCTGCTTTGCAGAATATGCTCTCACAGCTAACTCATCCTGACAGAGAAGGAGTATCTGTCCTTTGGTTGAATAGCCTTGAATGAAGGTGTGTAACACTACGAGAAGACATTAACTGGAGATCAGCATGTCTTCTCTGCGCTGTGTGGGTCTCATGAAAAGCACTAGCAGAATAACAATATGGCACAAAGCAAGGCAGATTTCATTACTTTGTAGTGCTTGCACTTGGTCATAACTTGGATTTACACACAGCAAATCCTCCGATCTGATTACCTCCAGTGATCATGTAAAACGCTGGCTTTAAACTCTTTGCCTCAGTGATAAAAACAGACACTTTGATTCACAACACCACATTCACAATAAAGTATACTGTAAAAGTACCTGTCCACAGCCGGGGGCATTGCACACAAACGGCCTGTCGTCTCCCATATTTCATCCAGCGGGGCAAAGCTGAGGAGAAAGAAAAGAGGGGTGGAAATTGTTAAAAAGTTAAACATTCAAAATATCAAGAGCAGAAGATCTTTACAGGAATATAATTAGCTAATGCTGCAGATATGGAGGGGAACAGAGGCTCTGTGAGCCCCCGACATCACGTGTGTGGAAGAAGGGATTCATCTTGTCTGGCTTAAGGTGACCCTGTCATTTCTGCAATTGCAAAGAGGAAATATGGTGTAGTAGTTAGAAGAGGAGCCATGACAGCCTCGACCAATGGTCAGAATAAGGGGGTACGTGGTCAGCATTCGGGGGTTCCACTCCTGGTTCTTTCATGGCCTGGCCTCCCTGCAGGAGTAGACAGACATGTTAGTTCTGCTCAAATAAGTGCCGCTCAGGCGAGCCTCCTGAACACAAATCCACCTGGACCCCCGCTTCCTCAAGCTGCCTCTCCGTGCTACTGCATGTCTGTCTGTCCATGCTGGGAAGAACTCTCCCAACTGCAGGGGAGAACATGCCCTGCCCCAAGCCCCCACCTGGAAGTGGCAACGGTATCATCGTATCTCAGGGCAGGACTAAGAATTAACAAACATTCATCCTCAGATGGAAGCTACTGGAGAAAAGCAAAGTATTAATCCACTTGTTTATTTTCTTCATTGATTTTTAATGTAGTATACAAAGCTGCACACACACACACACGCACGCACATTTTTCTGTAAGGAGAGTGCGTAACGCAGAAGCAGTTAGATAAATCGAGTCTGCTCTACATACAAGTTATATTTTCAATGGGAGAGAACTAAAATTTGTCATTTAATTAATTAAGGGATTATAGGAGTGGTGCTCCATTTTACAAGGCAATAATCTGGCTCCCCAGTGGGTAAACTACATGGCTGATGGCAAGGGTAATTTATCACAGATTATAGCCAAGGATAACAAAGCACTTTGCCCTATTATGCTACAAGTGAAGCTATTCTTATTAATAAAAAATAAGAGTAAATAAAGTAACCCCCACCACCTCAAACTCTAGAAATAATGGTTCCATCCACCCACTGATATTTTTATAGCTGGATTTTAAAAAGCTATAATAAAGAAAATGTTATCTCTTCGGGGGGTTTACTGCGTGAACGTGTTCCGACTGCTCATCTTGCTTCCAGCCTTCGCGTTACGCTCTTGGCTGTAGAAAGCTGACAGGCATCACTGGAGCCAAGAACAGAAATGGAACCAGAATGCAGCCAAAATTAGTTCATAAAAATACACACTTTGTTTAGATTTTAAATTTTTTTTGACCGTGTAAAAATACCTTGGTAGCACAGAGGGTGGGGAGGGTTATTTTTAGGAACTCTCTGGAAAGCACTCTAGTGGGGCACAAAACACGGATGGGGGGGGGGTAATGTGGGTGGGCTGCAGAAGAAGGGAGCTGAAGATGGCTTCGGGGGATCCAGTAATTGCATTTCTGAAGGGACTGATCAGATGTGGAGCTTTTCCCCCCTCCCTAGAGTGCTCAAGCAACTCTGGCTCAAGTTGGTCACGGTTAAAAGCTGTTACCCTTTAGAGGAACAGAATTGCAGTCCACCTATTTCTCACAGGCCACTGAACAGCTGTTGAAGGTCTCTACAAAATCTGCTCTCTCAATTCAGATGATGTTTAGCTTTATTATTAAGAAAATTAACTCTAGGCCTATAAAAAACATGGGAACACAAGAGGTGAATAGCCTTCAAACAAAAATATAACGGGCTGGCAACAAGGGTGCTTCATAATTTGCATCTAAATAAGACTAGCCACAAATACTAGCCCCCACCCAGACAGCTCAGAGAAACGGACATTGCAGAGTGCACGGAAGTAACAAGATCAAAAGCTCCTAGAGAAAGACTGGAGCTAGATCCTAGAGCTGGAGGCTTCTGTTGATCAGAAAACCCCCATGAGAGATGCAGCTGGGATGCAAAATGGCTTACAGTTTTATAAATCAAACACCAACATCCTAAATTCTACCTGTAAATTAATATAAAGCTAGCACACGTCCTACAGCACCATCCTAGCACAAAGCAGGTGTTTTCTCATTATGTATAGACTATAGACTGAGCGCTCCTGACAGTGATCTCGTCTCAGCCTCGCCTTTGCCACCATGAGGACAGCAAGAGTATCTAAAACACGTCAAAAGCCTCAACAAGCACAGATGCAGGGGGAAAGCAAAACAAAAACTAGCCTCGGCCACATCTGTCTAACTTCCAACTCAGACCCCAAACTGTTTACTTGAGAAACTGAAAGGTGAGTGCGTGCTCTCCAATAAAGGGAGTGGATCTCCACCACTACTTTGATCTTCTAAACAGAGCCTGCAGACATGACCACTGATTTTCAACCAGCTCACCCTCGTTCTAGACCTAACCTCATTCGCATACGGGGTACGCATCAGATGAGACCACAAAATGCAGATAGAGAGGTAGGTGTTATCAATGGCATATTGAAAGCAGGGTAAGTTCATGCTTCTTCAATATCAGCCTTCAAAAAGGATGAATACATGTCAAATGCTGCAGTAACATGCCTGTCTGCCCCATGCTCCTTTGCTCCAAGCAACGCTCTGAAATCTAGAAAGAAAGGAGCAAAGCAACTAGACAAACTCCATTAACCCCAAGTGAGGACCAGAACCAGCTCCCCAAAACCCTGCCATCAGCTGTACCAAGGGAAGCAGATTGATCTAAAAGAGCCGAGATCCTCAATTTATCTTTGCATTCTTCATTTAGATGGATAATGCAACTGATGTGGTGTGTGTAACATAACCAAATCTCACAGGAGTGAAAGGAAAAGTTAAGACTCCAAATCCTACTAAAATTGCTTTGCCGCCCCCTTTCCCAGAAGATGGTGAAGTTTGAAAGAGGATGGTAATTTGGAAGGACTATCAGTATCAAGAGGTGGTGTACTGAATAAAGACCTAACAATTGCCTACTTAGGGGGAACTGTACCATGTTCTCCCAAAAGGATGTGATGGGTTCCCCAAAGCACAGTTCCACTATTTCCAGCTGTTTTTTTTATTGATCAGGAAAGACACAGGTCCATCATGCACACCAAAGACCCCTCAGAACCTCCAGACTTTAGTTCTGCAACCAGCTTAGTGTGGTCCATAGGACTTAACCCAAAACTCCTGACATCCAGTTTCAGATTTGTAATCCCATGTCAGACAACTACTTGTGTTGTCTTCGACAAATTGATTCCCATCTTCATGACTCAATTTCTAACCACCTCCTGCTTCAGAGCATGTAAGGACTAACACAGCCCTTTGAAGATATAAACGATTGCCTAGTCTTTTAGCAGTCAGTCAATCTCAGAACCAGGAATCTTATGCCTATGGAAACTATGTTCTCCTCGCAGTTAGGGAGAGCAAGGACTTAGGTTCATTGGTGATGCAGCGTAGGAGGAGAGATTGCATTGTCAATGCCTACGTGACACACCTATTGTCAAGGCAGCTACAGTCCTCTGGGAGTCCAGTGGTTCTTTCATCAGCCATATTAAAACAGCAGGTTTGGGGAATATTAAACCATTGACGAGAGAGCCATCACGTTGTGATAACAGGAGAATGGCAGACAAGAAATGGATGAAAGTGGCATTAGTTATCCTTTAAAATTTTATAAAAATCAGCCTTAAAAAGAGATAAGCTACTGAATGGTGAGTGGGTGAAGAGGATTATGAAGTTAAATCATTAACACAGTTGGGGGATTTTACATGGAGCTGAATGGTGTACTTAGCTAGGAAGAGAAGCGATTTTATTTTTCTAATAAAGTCTATTAAACTTCCAGGATAACAAGAATGGCTATTCAAATTTACAAGGCAAAAATCCTTACTTTGCCCTAATTAATGTAATGTCAGATATCTGTCACTTTGCCAGCTTGTTTCATCCACCCCTCCTTGAGATGTTGGGTCTCTCTTCATTTGGTATTTATGCTTCCAGTTCACATAAAAGCTATTCAAGACATTAAAGAAATGGATCAGCAGTTACTCTTGTGGCTTTGATAAAACCAATCAAAACTGAGAAAAAAAAACCCCACAGTATTTCAGGCTTCCCCCCAGACACTTCTGACAGAGTAACAAGCGGTGCTATTTAAAAATTTGAGATTTGTGCACTGAGAATTGCAGTTGATCTTGCACAATGTTAGGAAGATTCATTTTGGTTTCCCTCAAAAACTATTAACTGCTTACTCACTATGAACGATAACCTGAATGTAAATATATGTAGAGATTTATATCACAGTGAGTCAGGATAAATTGCTTCAATAAACTCTATTCTTAAGAAGAGGCAGAACTAGCAGATGACTGGATACTGGGGGAAATGGCATTTTTATTCCTTTCCCCACAGCCCTGGGACAATATTTTGCTGTTTTGATTATTTTTAGCATGTTTGAAAATGCAACAAAAAGCACAGGATTAGATTACTGAATCATTCTTTAAAATCCTCTCAGCGCACTTCTGAAGAGCATCTGCCACCTCATGGAAAGCTTTGGAAAAAGCCCAAACATTCTACTGAGAAAAGAATCTGCTTCTGCAGTCTATTTTCTTGTTCCCGCCTCTCACACCATTCAGATGAGTATGAAGACAAAGCGCTTATTCCTCCACTTACAGTCAGCAACCTGTGGGCCATCATTTCCAGAGCAAGACCATCGCCGTTTCACAAAGATTTAGGAGGTTTCACAAGAGGAGTGGGGACAAAGGTAACATGTAACCTTCCCTTGCTTGGGTCAGCCAAGGAATTCCCGCTTTGCAAAACTCAACGCTGAGTGCGGGACATTGCTTGGGTGTTGTACCTGGCTCCCCATGGTTAGGGACTATTGGTTTCTGTTATTTTTGATGCAGATATGAGAAAAAGTCATTTTAAATTGTTTCTGCACATGCCAGAAGGCCACGTGGCCCATTACACATCAGGCGTACACAGAAGATGTGTGTTTCTGATAATGTCGAGGATAAGTCAGACAATTTCCAAACAGAAATAAGACACAACTCTTACTCCAAGGAGCTTATAATTTGGTCCTATTTCAAGTGCAAGTCATTTCCCACCATGCAGCTCAGTTTCTCCAGCTGTAAAGTGGAAATGAATGCTTCTGCACCTTGGTAAGCACTTTGAGAATTGTACATAAGCAGTGTTCCCACTACATTAACTACTTTTTCACACTATCTAAGCAGCTATAGATTTGACTCCACAAGGAGATTTAATAAAGCGAAACCTTCACTAATTCAGACTAATGACTGAGGCACTCCTTGCCCATTAACACATTAAAGATAACAAACACCCAAGGGTCTACAGCACAAAGTGCATTTTGCTTCTGTATTTGATACATGTAAATGAAAATACTTTATTCACTGCCAAACTGAAGTATATTTTGTTAATAATGAAGGCTTAAGTGAAAACTTCTCTAACATTCATGTTACAATTTTCAAGAAGGGTAGACGGGCAGTGAGGGGGTTGGAAGAATTGTTAGGTCTGTGGATTAGAAGAGTGAGAATTAGCACGAATTAAGATTTTTCAAAAATTCACTCAGGTGTGTAAATGTTTTGGTGCAGGCACCACATCCGTACTGTCCAGGGGTGTGCAAGATCTGGCCTGCAGGCTCGACCCGGCCTGCCAAGCCACTTGATACTGCCCATGGGCCACCTCACCGGGACCCTCAGGCACAGAGCAGCCAGCTGCTTCAGAGCAGCCACGTGCTGCTTTAAGAGGCTGGCTGCTCCCTGTGGCTCTCTGCTCTGGGACGGGAAGGGAGGGGGCATCAGGGAGAAGAGGGTAGCTTCACGGAAGCAAGCCAATGAGGCTGAGAGATTTTGCTATACCCTTCCCCCAGACCTGAATCCTCTCCTGCACCCACGTTGCTCAAGGGAGGGATGTGAACCCCCTCCCGGACCCTGGACCCCAAGCTTCTGCTCCTCCTTCACCCAAACACCCTCTCAGACCCCACACTCAGTTTTGGACCCTAGTTCCCTACCCAGAGTTCCCTTCTGCACCCAACCTCTGTCCCAGACCCCACATCCTCTCCATAGAAAAGTGGGTTCTTGGCCACTTATCAAAATCTTGGAGAGCCCACCCATGAAAAATTATTGCCCACCCACTGGGCTGCAACGGTCCCCTCTTGAATCAATTCACTGGTTAAATGCAGTGTTAAACATTAAATGGGATTTTACATGACTAGTTCAGGGTATGGGAAGTCCCCCTCAGCCCTGAGTGACATAAGTTTTGCTGGCATATGCTCTCACAAGACACAGCACTATGCCAGGTCTCTGACCCACACAGCTACCACAGCTTGTTCAGGTGGGTTTATGATGTCAACAGGAGAGCTTTCACCTGTCAGCATAGAGTGACTACATGAAAGATCTTACAGTGGTGCAGCTGAATCAGTGCAGCTGTGCTATTCCCAGCCTGCTCGCATCACTAAGGCCATGTCTACGCAGCAAACTGAAGGACACTTACTTGTGGTGAGAATCGTACGTGGGAGACTGACGTGAGGAGTCATTTTTACTAATTTAAATAATCAAAACTTCAAAGTTATTTTTACGAAGTTTAATGCCACACTGATTAAGCCTCAATGGAGGAGTGTGTTCAGTTTTAGGTGCCCCCGTTCAAGAAACACGTGGACAAACTGGGCAAAGTCCAGAGAAGAGCAACAAAAAAGATGGAAAAAACTGGGTTTGTTTAGTCTGGAGAAGAGACGGTTGAGAGGGGACGTGACAACAGTTTTCTAGTACATAAAAGGTTGCGAGAAGGAGGGGGAAGAAAAATTCTTCTCCTCGACCTCTATGAATAGTTCAAGAAACAATGGGCTTAAAATCAGGGGTCAGATTCCGCTCACCAAGCTACAGGGTCTGGCCAGTGGCTGCCTGGGACCCTTAAGCACAGCACAGCTGCCGCCACTTTAAATACGGCTGCTCTATGCTGGAAGGAAGGAGGCTTCATTGGCTGCCCCTGCTTCCAGCAAAATCTCTCAGCTCCCATTGGCTAGTTTCTGGCCAATAGGAGCTGAGAAATTTTGCTGGAAGCAGGGGCAGCCAATGAAGCCTCCTCATACCTTTCTCCCCCCCACCCCCGCAGTGGGAGAAGAGCCATGTGGAGCAGCATGCGACTGCAGCTGGCTAGGTATGCGCTTCCCAGACAGAGCCTGCCTCTGGCTCCAGCTCCCACCTTCTCCCCACTGCCACCACCCAAACCCACTGTACCCCCTTCACCCAGGTCACAGCTCCCTCCCACACCCTGTACCCCCTCTTAGAGCCCCTCCCCTAGGCCAGAATCCTCTCCTGCACCCAGATCCCTCCTGGACCCTGCATCCCAAGCCCTTGCCCCAGATCATAACCCCCTTCTTCACCCAAACTCCCTTTCAGACCCCACACCCCCTCCTGGACCCCAGTCCCTTCCCCCAAGCTCCGTTCTTTACACAACCGCTGTCCCAGACCTCACATCCCCTTGGTAGAAAGGTGGCCCTTGACCACTTGCCAAAATCGTGGAGTGGCCCTCCATTAAAAATTATTGCCCACCCCTGGTTTAAGTTATAGTTTAGGTTGGACATTAGGAAGAACTTCCCAACTATCAAGGTGGTTAAGAACTGGCAGGGCTCGACAAATAATGTAATCTACTCGCCGTGGTGAGTAGATTACAACCCGGAAGAGCCGGCGCAGAACGATCTGCGCATGCGCAGAACCGTGCGAAACTGCGCGGCTGGCGAGCGGGGCGCGGCTGGCGAGCCCTGAGAACTGGAATAAATTGCCTAGGGTGGTTGTGGAATCTCCATCACTGGAGATTTTTAAGAGCAGGTGAGAAACACCTGTCCGGGATGGTCTAGATAATACTAATTCTGCCATGAGTGAAGGAGACAGGACTAGGTGATCACTTGTGTTTCCTTCTAATCCCACGATTCTAGGTCTACAGAAAGTGCTAATCAGCCTATGAATTTGGACATTAGCACAATCAAGTGCTAAGTTTCCCATTTTATTTCAGCCCGCAGATTGAAGTAGTCCCAAAATGCGTTTACTAACTCATTAAAAACCAAAAACAAAACATTTTATCCTAGTCTACGCTAGACAGACCCCAGGGTAAAATTTAAACAGAGCTTTACAGGAAATTAGATGCACCAAACTTATTAACAGGAATGAAAGGCCAGTCTGCCACAAGGAAAATTCATCCCCTAAAAACATGCTAGCATCTAATGGAAACCAGTTAAGCTGTTCTACATGGGAACAGCTTCTCATATTTTTTTTTCATTTTTATTATAAGTGTGAAATAACTTTGAGCCTCTACACATATGGGACTCCATATGGTGCTTTCATGGAATCATACAATACTGGAGAGGTCATCAAGTCCAGTCCCCTGCTCTCACAGCTGGACCAAGCACCATCTAGATCATCCCTGATAGAGATCTACCTAACCTGCTCTTAAATATCTTCAGGAATGGAGATTCCACAACCTCCCTAGGCAATTTATTCCAGTGTTTCACCACCCTGACAGGTAGGCAGTTTTTCCTAATGTCCTACCTAAACCTCCCTTGCTGCAATTTAAGCCCATTGCTTCTTGTCCTATCATCAGTGGCCAAGGAGAACCAATATATGTGAGAGGCCAACATATATCTAAGTTTTATAGATGGGAAAACCAAGGCAGGGAGTTAAGCAATTTGCCCAAAGCCACAGAATGAGTCAGACACTTTTTGGGAGCATCAGTCACTTGCTACAAGGGGAATGACAGTCTAATTGTTGGTGGATAACTGTACACAACCACTTTCTCTTCACACGTACAATGTCACAGATTCCCAACCCGGAAGCCCTACTCCGACTCCCCACACCGTTCAGAGCTGAGCGATAATCGCCTTTCTTGTTTCACGCCAGAACCGGCAACTGAAACCACTTCGGTGGTAGGACACATGCTCTCCTGTTCGCAGCCATCAATACTCATCCGCCTGCACCTCTCAACTGTCAATCATGCAACAGGCAAGACAGCACAGAGGTGTGGCAGGGGTCCAGGACCACGTGCTAGAATGGTCTGAGTTCCTCCTGGAGCAATGATGGGAAACAGCACTTACACTGCTAAACCCCTGCTTGTGGAGCCCTATAAGAATTCTTCCTTCCTCTGGTCTTACTCAACATCTACAAGCAGTCACCAGATGAACTGGTCAGATGTCACACCAAGACCAGGCAGATCTAGCCACGCTGCTGTCTCCTTTACACGCTCTCTCCTTGGCTAGGAGTCTCCACTCTATCTTGGCAAGTGAGGAGCTGGCTTCACTTATGCACACCTGCGTCACCTCTTGGCTGGACAACAGCTATACAATACGCCTGGGCATGAAGTCTTCAGTGCTTAAGAAACCCCAATGGTACAGCACGCTGAAGCACATTCTCTGCAGCACGGGCGACTGCAAACACACCAGCCCTGTCCTTCGCTAGCTTCCCACAGAGTATCTCCTCAAATCAACAAAATAAGGCAAAGTCTAGGCTCTGTGGTTATTTTCAGAGCACTCAATGGTCTGGGGTCAGGGTAGTAAAACAACAGCCGACAGCATCACATAACCTTTTTATTTTATTTAATTAAAAAAAATCAATTTAACTACCATGTGTTCACGCTCTTGTTGCTACAGTTTCAAGCTCAGAGAGACATCATCATCTCTGATGCCTCTCAAATTTGGAGACGTTAGCAACACAAAGTCCAAAGATAGTGACCACACACATATTTACTGCGTCTCATCAACGCAGCGAGGAAAGTTACAGCTGCCCATGCACACACTAATCCTGAACAGGCATGCAATGAGTAGGCCCACGTCTATATGTAGAGTGCTACAGCCATTCCGATACAGTCGCCCGGCTGCAATGCCACTGGTGAAGACCCTGTATGCTGATGGGGAGCGGAAAAAAACCCAAAACCCCACCTCTGCGAGCAGATGCTCTGTCAATGGGAGCAGCTCTCAAGTCAATGTCACTCAGGGGGTTGTTTATTCAGATCTGAGTGACAGAAATTGCACCGACATGGGCTGTAGTGTTGACTAGGGATGTGAATGTGCAACTGTGTACACGGTTAGCCAGCAAGCCTGGGCTCATCAGTTAACTTCCACAGTTACACGCAGGATCCCGGTATGCACCGGCTCCCCACACGCACCAGCCTGCTCACCCTTCCCCCACGCTGCTGCCTCTCTACCAGAGACAGCTGCGTGGGGGGAGGCAGGTGGGAGCCGGTGTGTGGGGGGAAGCTGGCTTAAAAGCCGGCTCCCTGTGTGCAACGGCTCCCGAAGAGCCGCCTCCCCCCTGCCATGTAACCGCTGAAATGATCAGCGGTTACACAGTTACTTACACGCATTTTAACATCCTTAAGTATGCCGAGATGCTGGCAAATGGATGCTAAAATGAGCTAACTGGGGGTGAAGTCTAGTCAACAACTTTGTTCTCTGCACAACAGAACTTTCGACATTGAAGATAAAGCCCGAGCTTGCAGGAGACAGAGCTTTATTGGGAACCCGCCCAAGACAACGGAATGAACTCTCAGCAGCTAAGGACCATCGCAAATCTGACCACCTTCCGCTTTAAATACAAGGCTCACCTTTGACCCTGCCTTCTCTAACAGGGCTGGGCGGGTATTTAAAACATTCCAGAACAGAACACTCAACCACACATACCTTCCCCCCCGGAAAGGATAAGAGAACACACTTTTGTCACACTGCTTAACGTACTGCCGGAAGGCCCTCAGCTATATTGTGCTCATCACCACCATCGTAAGAACCTGCACAGAAGAAAACAGACCTTGTCCTCCTCTCCCGCTCTGTATCTACCACTGACCGCGGTCTTTTGGCCACTCTGGTAGAAACAGACTTTTCTACAGCTCCTGCCACTTAGAAAAGCTTACTTGTAACTTTCCATCTCATCAAATCGTCACTAAGAACCACCTTCTCCTTTGCCTGCCTCAAATTTTCTGGTCGTGATTTAGCTCTGTAAAATGTAGGGCTATACGGTCTGCATGAAAAATGCTCTAAAAATAAAGCTACATTGTTGCACTGTACACTGTGTGTGACTGCTGTTATTACAAGAATGCCTGGTGCCCACAAGTCTTATAAGGCTTAATTGAGACAGCCTAGGTCTCGAGTGCTTTTTTAGACACAAAAGCTGTATACTTTTAACTATATCAGTATAATTAAAGCAGCACAATCCTTCCCAAGTGTGTACACAGTCATAGACATAGGCATAAGTTACTCCTGTAAATTTAGAGGATAAATAAGGCGCTTTTCCACGAGTATAAACATCTGTGCTAAAGGCTGAACCAATTTTACTATCTCAGTAACGCAAACCACACACCTCTAACTGAAAATGTTATATCAATATAAAACTGGAGACTAATCCTTGGAGACTTAATCTCATGCACTCCTACTGTTGGAAGCTTTATCGCTCAGCTGAGTCCCAGTTTAATGTCAGAAGGGATCACAGATTATCTAGTCCGAATGCCTGTAAGTCACAGCCCACTAGCCACCCCCTTCCCCAATCCCACCAATAAGAATTACATCAACGTAGTAGACCAGCTCTCAGAAGACTGTACTATTGTGTGCTACAGGCAAAGAACAGGAAAGACCAACGCCAGAGGCCCCCACAACGGCAGGGAACGGATTAGGTGATAGATACCTAGATAATCTTACCATGTGACCTGCACCCCTTGCTCCAGAAGAAGGTGAAAGCCAGTCTGTCTGGGGGAAACCCAATCCCGAGTACAGGAATCACTTAGAACGCAAGTGTGACCCACTGGGATTTAACCAGTTGGAAAAAGCTGAAACAGAAGAAGGAGCTGGAAGATTCGCTTCTAATAACTTTCCTTTTTCCTATGTGGATGTGGGGAAGAAGAATGTGCTAAGAGTGAAATCTGGCCATAAATTAAACCAAGCCCTTCAAACAAGGGCGCACTGCAGATATGAATGGGTTGAGAGTTTGTTTTGAATGAATACAGATACAATTATAAACTTCATTCCCTGTATATCATGTTTGTAGTAGGCAGTTTTAGCAAGTTATTTCTCAATGAAAAGTTGATGTTTTACTTTTGAGAATCAATGATGCAAGATTTTAATGTGAACTCATGAGTCTAACTGCAACATACAGGTCTGGGGAGTGGGAGAACTGCAGGGAGATACAAGATAAACCTAACGGCTTAAACACAGGATGGATGGAGGGGACAGTTTAGAAGGGTTAAGCACTGGCTTTGGGACACATAGCAAGGGGCACTCACGCTATGTCTACAGTGGAACAGCTGAGTGCTACAGCTCTGCGGATATAACACTAATGTAGACATTAGGGATGCTAAAATGCAGGTAATTTGGTAACCATGTAACCACTGACATTTTCAGCAGTTACACGCACCTTCAGCACAGGGCGGCAGCCGGCTCTCCAGGAGCCAGTGCACGCTGCTGCCCCTGTATCAGAGGCAGCAACACGGGGTGGCAGCCAGTTCCACAGGAGAGGGGCGGTAGCCTGAGTTTAACCGTTCACAGTAACCAATAAACCCAGGCTTATCGGTTAACTATGTAAACGGTTATTCTCCTGCATCCCTACTAGACACTCTCTACCTTGATGGAAAAGCCACTTGTGTCAATGTAGTGAATCTACCTCTTCACAAGGCAGTAGCTAAATCAATGAAAGAATTCTTCCATCAGCCTACCTGCATCTATCGCCACATTTTTCCCAGCCCTGAGAGACATAGCTTAGGTCTAGACCAGGCCTAAGACTACATTTGTATATCTTAGGAGGGCTGACTTAGCCCTTCACCCTTCTGAAGAACTTTGAGGAGGCTAGAAATTCCAGTGCTGTGTGCTCAGCAGACCCAATAGAGAGCCTAAAGCACTTTTTTTTTTTTTTTTTAAAAGGAAGTAGGGAGATGCCGTGAACCAACTGGCTACTGAACACCCTCTCACAGAGGCTGCATATATGTATCACTTGCATTGTACATAAACAGCATCTGGGGAACCTTCATAACGAAAGGCACCATGTGCACACAAGATATTAAACTTTTAATTAAATGTTAAGAAATGGGGATTAGGGAATGGCTGGGGTGGAGGCAGACACACACACATGCTAGGAAACAAGCAGAGGATTAGCACTAGCAGCAAGCAAATACAGAGCAGAGTTTAGCCTGAGGAAGCCCGAACTGTACAATGCGCTTGCTTCTTCCTGCATTACTGCAGGACATGTACTAGTATGAACAAAGGATTATGTTAAATAAAAAGTACTCTAAATAACAGAGCAGTTGCAATCAAGGCTGAAATCCATTGTGGACACCAGATTTAAACAGGCAGGAACAAGTTTAGGGCAAAGAAACAGGCTGAGATCAACAAAGAGCTTCAAGCTTCATAGCTAGTGATTGAGAGAGAGTTATGGGTAAAAGAAAAAAAAACCTTTGAATGGATAATGCAGTTCAGCAGAAAGCCTGTTTGCAGCTGGCCCAGGCACTTTAAATAGGCAACTCTTTCCGATAAAGGGTTTAAAGGTTCTCTCAAAAACTGCTTTTATAAACTACCGGAGCCCGACTCATACTACTGCAGTGCCACAACAGACACAGTGTTCTTACAACACTACCTACCTACAAGAGACAAGGTGGATGAGATAATATCTTTTTATTGGAACCAACTTCCTCCACCTTGTGTCTCAAACCCTGGACGGACGTGGCTACAACACTGCATTTCTACATGACACAGCGCATCTAACTGACTTCCTTGGGATTCTTAGAAGATGCACCATGGCTACTATAACAAGTCTGAAAATCTATTTTATCTTCTGAAAAATCATGCTCTCCCAACAGTGTTTTGGGTCTGTGGCTCACTGCTGCATTGCTGTTATTAAACTAGCACGCTAGAAGCCTACAGAGGGAAATAGGAGTAAGCTAAATCCCATAAAAAGTTATATGGGATTAGTTCCCAAACTAAAGTAGCAAGGCCATCCCAGTAATTTTGCTGGGATCTGGGAGTCATGCCAACATTAACTATCAAACTCATGATAAAAACAGGCCTACAGAAATGCTAGTGATGTTTTTCTTAGGCCAACCCCTAAGAAAAGACAATACACTGCTACCGGGAGGAACGAATAAAATCAAAAACAGGGTTGTTACAGATGTCTACACAGAGTCTGCACTTCAGCACATATATTCCATTGTAAGATACACAAACGTATGTAGATCAGTAGCAAATGTAGAACCCATGATCACCATCAGGAGTTGGTATGTGGAAAATGTAGGACTTAGTATAGTTAAGGTAGAATTATTCTGCAACAATCAGACAAAAAACTAGCAGACATTTCTACATACTGTCCAAACAAAGAGGAAGTACAAGATTGACATCTTGGGGAAGCGTCTAAAATAGTAAAAGATTTCCCACTACAACGCAAGGAAGGAAACTTATTGCTTTGAGGCAGTTCCAGAAGCACTTTTTGTTTTTGTTTTTTAAAATATACTGATTAGCAGATCTCTGCCTGAAGCTTTCTGACAACCACAAGGAACATTCAGCGCAAAACGCACCGAATACATTGATGGCAGCTGGGGGAATAAGAATGGCAAAGATCCACAAACAATATAGGATAAGTGACTGCCAACCCTTCCTTGGGATTTGCCCACAGTTCAGTTCTCAGCCCTGTCTACATTGCCGTATGTTAATATTATGCTACAGTAACATTCAAAAGCACTGTAATTTATCATGCGGAAAGTTTTCAAAAGCGCCTAAGTGATTGTGACACTTTGGCGCTTAACTCTCACTGAAAGTCAACAGGACTTTAGCTCCGAAGTACTGAAGTCACTTTCTGAAATGAGGCTTAGGGCCTTTTGGAAAAAAAAAACAACCACCCCATATCCATGATCTCTTCACACCAGATTTACAAAAGGTATTTTAGGCATCTAAACATGCAGATTAGGTACTTGGTGGAATTAGGTGCCTGTGACAATCCCAGAAGTATTTTTATGACACAGTTGCCCATTGAAGGGGGCAGTGGCCCAGCCCAAAGGACTGGTTACATGCTGAGCATGGACCAGGCCCTGTGGATCTGAGACAATGCCTAACTTGCTTAGACGCTTTTTAAAATCTCATTAAGTTTCAAACTACCTTTGAAGGTGACCATCACTCAATGTTACACATCAAAAGACAGTTTCAAAGTTCAGAAGTTTTTCTGGGAAAGAGTCCACTTCAGAACCTAAGGAAAATATGCATAGACTGTTGCTAGCAGTATGCTTTGAATTTAGACATATTTTGAGGTGTGGGGAAGGGAGTGGGAATGTTTGCTTTGTAATAAAAAAAAATGGTCATCTGAAAAAGAAAACTAAAAGCTAATGCTATAAAATTTGTTTCAGAGGCACAACACTCTGACACTTTATAAACGTGATAAAGCAAACCCAACTGTATAAACTGGAATATTGGCAAGGAACTTACTTGAGGTAAATCTTCAACAGCGACATGGTATTTAATAAATCATTCCAAGTTACCCTATAATGCAGGGTGAAAGCAGAGACCAACCATTTCCCACTAAATTATGCCTTTCTATGTGCATGCACAGAAACTGGTCCCTAGTTTAGCAATCCCCACATGCACCTTTGGTAACTACGAGCGTCAAAGAAATTGAACATATTTGTGCCAAGACAATGGGAAGAGGGGGCACTGATAGCATATTCCGCCCAGAACAAAACAAGCTCTAGTGAAAGGAGTAATATGGCCACAAGATCCAAAGCACCACTCACACGAGTCCTAGGAAAGCTTTGCCCATAGCTCGACCACCAAATCCTCCTAGCAATCAATTTCAACCTGCAAGAGTGCCTTCACAGGTACACTTCCTAAATGAAATAAGTTACACAGGCCTGAGTACTTCTTTGCCCTCCATCATTGGACTTTGACCAATGCAAAAACATCAAAAAGAAATTACCCACCCCCCCACGGGGCCTGAAGACAGCACACGACAAAGTCTTAGTGGAAATCTTATTGCTGTACCGGGGCATCAATTTAAAAGAAGGGACGAAGGCTCAGATATATAATCAGCACAGCGTAAGGACACTGAAAAATAAAGGATCTACATTTTTCTTTTAAAAATGTTTAGCAACTGAAGAAATTGACCAAAGATACAAAAAAGTAATGAGCGCCTACATCTGCAAGCTAGAATGATCTGGAACAACTGCAGTCTCCTGGGACATAGAATCATAGAATACTAGGACTGGAAGGGACCTCGAGAGGTCATCGAGTCCAGTCCCCTGCCCCCATGGCAGGACCAAGCACTGTCTAGACCATCCCTGATAGACATTTATCTAACCTACTCTTAAATATCTCCAGAGATGGGGATTCCACAACCTCCCCTGGGCAATTTAACCACCCTGACAGTTAGGAACTTTTTCCTAATGTCCAACCTAAACCTCCCTTGCTGCAGTTTAAGCCCATTGCTTCTTGTTCTGTCCTCAGAAGCCAAGATGAACAAGTTTTCTCCCTCCTCATGACACCCGTTTAGATACCCGAAAACGGCTATCATGTCCCCCCCTCAGTCTTCTCTTTTCTAAACTAAACAAACCCAATTCTTTCCGCCTTCCTTCATAGGTCATGTTCTCTAGACCCTTAATCATTCTTGAGACATATGTACTAACCATAGCCAATATCAATAAGCAACTCACTTGCACGGCAGGTACGTGGCTCAACAGTTTGCAAGGTGTCCTACATGTACTTCACAAGTGCTACATGTCTTAAAGCCAGTGGCATTCCAAGCTGGCCCCCTGATGAAAGCATGTATCCCCAACGACAAAAAACCAGTCAGATAAAGAGGTACTACTCCAAATGTCTATCACCTAACAGTTAGATAAGGACTGTTAATTACCTAATGTCATTTATTTTGATTTCTGAACTAAAAAGGCACATTATCAAAGGCTTTTAGAGCCTTGAGCAGCTCCTGGAAGCAGCAACATGTCCCTCCATGTAGAACGGGTTGGGCAAAATACTGCCCAGGGGCCAGATCGGGCCCGCAGACCACCCTGCCAGGACCCTGCGGCTCTCTGCTCTGCCGGCAGGGGGGAGGCTTCATGTGATCTCCCCGCCCCCAGCCCAATCCTCAGCTCCTATTGGCTGGAGAGTGGACTGGGGGATGGGGACAGCACAAGCCTCTTCCCCCTCCTGGAGCAGAGCACCACATGGAGGGAACAGCCTGCAGTTTCAAGCGATCCGGGGCTGCAGCAGGCAGGGAGTCCAGCCTGCCTTGGGGTGCTGCAGGGCTGCTGGCCAGGAGAAACTTAGGTAAGCGCCTTCCAGGAGAGCCTGCCTCTGGCACCCCTGCCCCTCCCGCAGGTCACCACCCAAACCTTCTGCAGTCTGCACACCCTCTTCCCCTTCTCCCAGGTCACAATTCCCTCCCAGACTTTGCACTCCCTCCTAGAGCCCCTCCCACAGGCCAGAATCCTCCTCTCTTGCACTCATACTCCCCCTTCCCCCCCCGAACCTATACCTCAATCCCTGACCAGGGTCACCCACACTCCCTCTCAGACCACACACCATCTCCTGCACCCCACTCCCTTACCCCGGGCACCCTTCTGCACCCAACCTCCATCCTAGACCCTGCATCTCCTCCATAGAAAAGCGTGGCCCTTGATCACTTTCCAATATCTTAGAGTAGCCCCCCACCAAAAATTATTGCCCACCCCGGTGTAGAAGCTGGAAGCGGCACAGCCAGGCAGCTCAGTGTGCTGTCTTGTCCATAAGCACTAACCTCCGCTGCTCCCATTGGCTGTGGTTCCTAGTCAATGGGAGTGGCAGGGGTGGCATTTGGAGTGGCATGCAGAGCTCCCGGCTGCCATGTGTAGGAGCTGGAGGGGGGGCTTGCAGGCTGCTTCCCGGGAGCCATGCAAAGGCTAGCAGGGAGACTGCCAACCCCTCTGCATGGCAGTCAACTGGACAGTGAACAGCCCAGTCAACGGTGTTGACCGAAGCCACCAGGAGCCCTTTTCAAAAACCAGAACCCTGGTCACACCAGTCAAACACTTATAGAAGAAACCTCTAGTCGAGAAGCAAACCACTAACTTTTGTTTCAAAGTTGATTTAAGATGTAGCACTACATAGTACTACTGCAATGTGCACACTCTCAATATTACAGTACAATGAACTCAAGTGACAGGCGAAGGACACAGGTCTGGAAAGCTGTTGCCCAAATGAACCCTGATTGAAATCAGAGTCAAGTCAACATAATCACCCCGTAATCAATGGTATCAAGGAAGCCGATTAGATCTAACGCTACCAGATCTTTGTTTTAACCAGAGTGTGCTGAAATCAGGTCTACACCCAGGCTGACAATAGTCAAGGAGAACGGAGGGATCTAGACATCCAAAAACAAACCAAAATGACACTGCACAAGGCTTCACTAAAAATCTAAAGCTTATGGCTTGTCTGCTTCTCATATTACTGATTTTTACTGACTAGACTGCAACCATTCAGATGCTGACTACTCACTCCTTGTAGCCCTTTGGAGCCTATACAGACATCAGAGTTTGAAACTCTGGCACTTAAAAGCTGGCTCCCCACACGTGCAGGCTCCCATCTGCCTCCCCTCCTGCTGCTTCTGATACAGAGGCAGCAGAGGTGGGGAGGGGGAGTACGTGTAGTTGACAGGATTAACTGATAAGCCCAGTCTTTTCAGTTAATCGTGTAATCGACTACACATTGCCATGCCGAGTACAGATGCAGCATACACAACACCAGGAGTTCTTCTGCCAGTAGGAACACCATTTCCCAAATGACATTAGCTATGCCAACTGTCAACAGACAGCTATGCCAACAAAATCCCCAGTGTCGGCATAGCTCACTAGGGATGGTATTTTTTCACATCCCTGATCAACATAACCATGCCAATATAAATGTTAAGTGCCCAATAGGCTTTAGACAGCTTTTTTAAGATAACAGCAGTATTCAGAACAGAGGCTTTACCCACAGAGCTGAAACATATTCTTGGTGAGCATGGTAGGCTAGCAAAATCCAAGGAACTAACTTTCCTCAGCATAACAAACGCTGGGTCTGTGGGAGTACAGCCTCAAAATGGAGCGAAAGGGCGAGTCTCTCACCACGCTTTTTCAAACTCCATTCATAATAGGCATTCCAGATAAAAGGAGCCTGAAAGCTTTTCTTCAGCATGATGCAACATGATATTAGGTTTTATTCAGTAATACCCCCCTTGCCTCACAAAGAGAACACAGAAAATCACTGGCAGATAGGAACTAAGTGTATAGTGGCTAATGTAGTCTGTAACTGGTAAGGCGGCTTTGTTTATTCTCATGAGTCAGCCTGTAATGGCTGGCAGCCCTGTTTGCCACCAGTTTATTCTTTCATGGAAGGGTGAGACAGCAGACTTACATTCCAGGCTATGGCAGCTTTCCTAACAGAGCTGCATCTCCCTTTATGAAATATGAGCTGAGGCTCTATTTGCTATCTGTAACCATACCACGTTGCCATCTCTCGGGAACATCGCTGCACACTGGGGGTTCAATTCTGTGTTGCTCCTCTTGATACAGAGGCAGCAGCGCAGGGGGGCAGCAGCCCCTATTCAGTGAGGGGCTCTGAGCTCCTGGACCCAGCGCAAGGCAGAACTGAGCCGGGCTGCCTGCCCGCGGGGCTCCTAATACACTTTAAATGCAGAGCCACAGTGGGGTAGGTCCCAGACCCGATGTGAGCCAGGACTGAGCCGGGCTGCTGGCCAGCCTGTTAAAAAATTTACTGGCAGGAGTGTGGGGATGCGTGTAGTCTATAGCATTAACTGATCAGTTTTTGCTTATTGGTTAATTGATGAAACTATTAGATTCCTAGTAGTTAAGTCAACTTAATCCCCACTCTAGGTGGAGATAGGTTGATGGAAGAATTCTTCCATCAACCTAGCTAATGCCTCTTGGAGAGGCAGGTTAACTACATCAGAGGGGGGAAAAAAACCTTCCATGAATGTAGGAAGCATCTATATTACGGTGCTAAAGAGACAGCAGCAGCAGTTGTGCTGCAATAGTGTAGACTTAATCTTAGTTCTGTTTAGTTCAACCTGATCTTAAACCATTTAATCTAACACAAAATGCCCACAAAGCTTTTTGCACTCGTCTGTTTAAAAATTAAAAAAATAAAATCACATCTTTATTACACTGGAGCAACTCAATGCAAAACTAGGTATGAAATTATTAAGATTAGTCTACACACAATTAGGGGAAATGGGGAAGCACAGAACAAAGGGGGCACTGATTCACTGGCAATTGGTTAACCGACACGTCATGGGAAATATGTCAGCAAGACAAAGGTTCAACACAGATGTTATGATCTAAGGTTTTAGCAACAAACATAAAATGCTGGAAATCGAGGTTAGCAATTCATTCAAGGAAATGAGATTACTTTTCAACATTTAAATGGTTGAAAAATGAGTAATCAACATATTAGGAGTTTCTTCAGAGCAAACAACAAGAGAAGGAATTGCTAGAAGAGTAAAAGTATGCAGTGAGAGCAGAAGGGATGGAACATCCATGGGGGGAAATCAGAGCCATAAGGCTAGACTAGGGCTACTCAACACACGGGCTGGGCCGCATGTGCACTGCAGCCCGTTTGTTTGCAGCCCACAGTGTGATTTGGCTTTACGCAGGGCTCAACACACGGCCCACGGGTGGGAAACAAAACAAAAAGTAGTCAAAATAATGGTCTTCTGTTGATACGTGTTTAGCAGTCAAATTCCTGGACTGTCACTGCTCATTAAAAGTGCTGTCATATGGGTGGAAATCGGGTCAATATTGCATTGTATTAATATCAGCAGAACTGACTTAAATGGGGCCTGTTTGTTGTATAGTCTTGCTTTAAACTTTGAATTCATGCCCATCAGTGTGAAAGAAGCTATTTGCATCTATATTTGCATATACATGCAACCACACTTAAGTTGCGGCCCGCGGCATAAACAGAGTATCATTGCGGCCCCCGTGGCTTCCAAGGTTGAGTAGCCCTGGGCTAGACTGTCAAAAGAATTCACCACTCAGCAGCTCCCATTGGAAGTCACCCTTTAAAATATGTCCATTTCATTTAAATGCTTGAGGCCTACTCAATACCACAACCCACCCCGTCAATCTATCCTACACAACTTCAGCCACACAAATGGCATAGCTGAAGCTGACATACTTACCGCAGTGTCTTCCACACGGTAAGGTCAGCAGGGGCTGCTCTCCTGTTGACTCCAGCTACTTGTCTCGCCCTGGTCAAGTAACGGAACGGACAGGAGAGCTCTCGGTTGTTGATTTATCGTGTCTAAGCAGACGCGACAAATCGACCGCCAGTGGATCAATCACTTTAGTGTAGATCCATCATGTAGTGAAGACAAGACCTAAACGGGATAAGAGCAGTTCTGAAAAGGTGACCTCCTTATGTGCCTTTCCCAGGAAAAGTATAAGTGCTACAGAAAAACAAGTAGCATGTTAAACAAAATATCACATAGAAATTTAATTGTACGCATCATTCTAACGCAGAATCCAAACAGAGCAACCCTCAGATAAACGTGCTGCACACGCCAGCCATACCAGGAGACCTGTAGAATGATACACCATTAAAAGTTGCACTGAGACATTTTAAAACTTTTTACCATGAAGAGACTCCTACAGAATGTGGACAAGGAAATGGTCGCAAACTCCCACCACTGCTATTTATTTCCATAAGCCTGGACTGCTGATCACTCCTATGCCCCTCTCCCCCACAACAAGAAGATTCATATCCTAGCTTCTAAATCCCAAAGGAGGTCTAGTTTCTTTTATACAACTATCCCCTAATAGCACTTCACCTCTTAAATTTCCTCGCCTTTTAGAGCAACAAGCAGGGTAAGAGTTAGTAACTTCCCTGTACCTCAGGCTGAGACCTCAGATTCTAGTTAACGCATTTCGCACATTCTGGAATTATCCTCCTCACCCTTCCCAACCACCATCTGGAGCTTTATTAAAGAGATCTGAAAATAAAGAAATCAGATTAAAAAGTAGGATTTCAAATGGATTGTTTCATTTTTCCATTTAAAAAACAACATTTCTGACGTCCATCTGCACTCACTGACCAAAGGTTTCACTGACATAAGGTTCTCAAAGCACTGGACAAAGAGGAGTATTAGAACTACAGGTTGAACCTCTCTGGTCCAGGACTCTCTGGTACCAGTTCATGGATATTGCTGGACTGGAGAGCTCCTGGAGCGAGCGGGGGGTGGCCGGGAGTCTAGCAGCAGAAGGGTCAGCTGGCTGCCGGAAGTGAAGCCAGGCCAGTGGCTGGAGCCTGGCCAGGGCCAGGAGTGGAGACTGTCCAGTGACCGGGGGCCAGTGGCCGAGCAGGTCCAGTGGCCGGAGCCTGGTCAAGGCCATAAGCAGGGCTGGGCTGTCAGCCGGGAATAGAGTTGGGCTGGTGGGGAGGAGGCAGTGGCAGGAGAGCCAGTGGCCAGAGCCCAGCTGGGGCCGGAAGCAGGGCCAGTCTGGCAGCTAGGGAACAAGAAGCCCAGCCGGGACCAGAAGCCCAGAGCACCAGAGCCTGGCCAGGGCCAGCAGGGGAGCCTGGTGGCTGGGGCTGGCAGTGGGGTCGGCAGCCAGGAGAGGAGATCAGCTGGAATGCTAACGATCCCCTGCAAGATGCTGGACCTCCCCATGTCCATTAAACTGTCTTCTTTGGGCCTAGTGAGATCCAAACCTGGATATTATTTATGGAAAACTGAGGCAGAAAAAGATTAAATGAACTGCCCACTCTCACATGGACAGAGTGACAAAAGCGGAAGAGAGAACCCAGGAGTCCTAACGCCCTCGCCCTATTCTAAATACTAAACACTCCCTCTGACACCATGCTTGCATTTCTGAACGTATAACCATGTGCCACAAGAACTAAGCTCTCTGTAAACCACTATATTTAAATTGACAATAGAAATCAATTCAATACGAAGCTATTCAACACTCTGACTGCATAGCTTTGCAATCACCATCACAGGAGCAGTCACGACATGCATTTTACAGCACTTCCAAATTACCTTTATAAGAACCCTGTCACATGAACTAGCTACAGTCCTTCAACCCAATTTTTAAAAGGTTAGTGATAACTGCAATGTACCAAGCATCAGGAGACACTGCTCAGCCAAGATGAAGTTCATTTTCACATGACATCTTTATACATTAAGTAGAATGTGCGGCAGAAAGAGAAAAAAAATCACAGCATTAAAGACATTCGAGATAGCTAAATTGGGAGGTGTTGCAAACACCAGGGAAGTCTGAGAAGCAATAAGAAACCTAGGAACTATAGAAATAAGGGCATTAATTTCTTTTAGTGCATATGATTCAACTTGAACTAAATGCATTTAATATTCTGGGGAATGTAAACTAGATCATAGGTGGAGGGAAAAAGATACTTGGGGTGACAGTGGACAGTAAATTAGATATGAACTTGTATGTGACAAGGAAGGGGGGAAAAGTGATTCAGGGCTACACAGGAAGGAAAGAGGTTATGTCCTGATCTCTCAAACTCTGATGTGAACTGTATTCATCTCTAAACAAGCCAATATCAGCACACACTACTGACAAACTTGGGGTATTCAGGAAAAAAAAAAGTGATTAATGTTTCTTCTTAAATCAGGCCCCTTGAGTAATTTAAAGTAGCTATCTGGCTAATTACAACTAAAATGGACACATTCCCTTTTCAAATCATTGTGGATAGTTGATGCCAATGAGGGTGCGGGATAATTGTAGGTATAACCAAGAATAGCAGCACAAAATTAAGACAAAACTTGGCTAAGTACAAATAAAGTTGTCAAAAATGATGGTAGATACTGTAATAGGTTCCTCAAGAAAACCTTATTGCTTGAGACACTTAAAACTGGATTGTCTCAAGAAAACATAGAACGGAATACTCCTGCGCTGGCTAGTGAAATAGACCAGATAACCTGAAAGGCATTATCCTAAAACTGTTATGATTAAACAGTATAAACAGAATGAGAGAGAGAGAGAAGGTCCATCACCTGAAATACAGAGAACATTTGTCATTCCCCAAATATCTTTACTCAGATACAACTGAAAACTGAACAAATTTTAGTAATTCAATGACTCTTCAGGTTTTGTAAAGTAGGATTCTGTGAACAGGACAGCTTCATCCAGTGTCTGTTAGTTCATTGTTTTGAAACAGAAAAACTGATTTGCCATCTCTCTACTCCCAATCAGATTCTCGGATTAGAAGTAATTGATCCAAATGATATCTCTAAAAAAAGGCTACTGCAGATAGACATACAGGGTTAACTAACCATACTGCAACGAAGTTTGCAGCTATATTTCTGGATTGGAACTTCCATCAGTTCAACCTTCTTTTTAGACACCAATAGCAAACAAGCACTTCAGTGATGGTTAAACTACAGCTACGAAACTGATTACGGTTGGCCAGAATGGTAGTTAATATGTCAGGGGTGGCCAACCAATTAGACACTAAGAGCCAAAAGAGCTGTGGATAGTAGTGCAAAGAACCACACATCCCTCCCCCAGAGACAGGCCCCCCCAGGCCCCTCCCATTCTAACCCAATGCCTGGGTCTGACTGGAGATGCCACCGCACTTTTCCCTCCAGGAACTCAGGCGCGTGCACAAAGCGGGCATGCGGCTCTGAATGAGCCCTAACCCTGAGAGCCGCATTTCTGTGAGCAAAGAGCCGCGTGCAGCTCAAGAGCCACAGGTTGGCCACCCCTGTAATATGTATTCTTATGATCACGATCAAATACAAGTTCTTTAAAAATAAAGAGAAGGGGTATTAACCATGATTCCAACATGGGCAAATATAGTATACCTTTCTAAAATTTCCTTGGTGTTCAGTTGATGAAGTTATTCTTAATTTTGTATCACTGTTTCACAGAATTGGTGGTTGAGAATTACTGTAGCATTCCACACCACGCGAGACTATATTTAAGTGAACAGCCAATAACTATATTTCTCCAGTTTGTAAAGTGCCATGCAATTCTTTTGGACAGACCTATTGGTTTACAGTATGCTTCATGCTTTACCAAACAAACTGGAAGAAGTCCATACCTCAAAAGGCACAATAGTAAGAAAAGACATTCTGAGGAATCCAGAGAAAAGTATCCATTTTATTTTTATTAACTCATTCACACTAAAATTTACTCTTCAGAGGGGCCTGAATATGCAGAGGATAGCTTCTTGGTGAATCAGGATAGAGATGACAGTTCATAAGAAAAGGTACAGTTAGGAGAATGGAAAGAGGAAGGATGATATTGGTAGTCAACTGAATTTCAAAAGAGTGTAAATTACAGCAGAGTCTGCTCTTAAAAATTTAAAATTTATTTGATTAATCTATGTTGATTTTATATCTGTCAACAGGTATTTTTATTTTCATGTAAGAAAAGTCTAACCTGTTGGCCTTTCTCTTTTAGGACAGGGGTGGGGAACCTCAGACTCGGGAGCTGTATGTGCTCCCCTTCCCCAGCTCGCCTGGATCCAGCCCCCGAGCTACTAGCCTGGGCCCCCCTAGGCTCTGGTGTGCAAGGGGAATGTGAGCAGGGTCTTTCTCCTTCTGAGTCAGGGGCTTCCCACTTTGCTTCTCACTTGTGTGCGGCCCCCCAACTAGTTTCCCTGGGGATCAGCAGCCCCTGACCTAAAAAAGATTCCCAACCCATTTTACGTTAAGGAGAAGAAATGGGGCCCCCCCAATTAATTTTAGTAATAAAAATGAAATTCTTTTGACAAACGAGCCAGTGAGATTCTACTAAATTAGAGCTATTAAACAGTCACCTATTATACCACAGCACGTAAGTGAAAGGAACAATTGTGCAGTAACGAATTAAACCCTCATTGCTTCAACAAGTTCTCAGAAAGTTTGAGCTCCCAAAGTCCAACAGTGGGAATCAACAATTCTTTACGCAGTGTATCTATAAAAGATCGTACAATGTAAATATTAAGTTTTCATGCAACTGATGCTCAGACTGATTTAATTTGACAAGGGATGGGGGGGAAATAGCACCCCTCAAAACTCTTTTCAGGAGGGGGCTGTAAAAGGGTGAATCCCACAACATGTATTCTCGGGGTTACCCCCCCATCAGATTTTTTTTGGGGGGGCCCCAAACTACCAATTCCAGGGGCCCCTCCCCCCAGCCTATAATCTTCCTCACACACCCATTTTTACCGGGCAGCCCCAAGCCCTTACCCCAGCAACTTTAGGAAGACTCCTACCAAAACCCCCTACTCCCCCCAAATGGCCCTGCTGCTTAGGGCCCCTCACACCCCAACCACACAGGCCCCGCACCCATAAGGGACCTGCACCCAACCACACAGCCCCACACCCATAAAGGACCCCTTGCACCGTCAAGCACAGCACCCCTGCACCCATGAGGGGCCCCTGCACCTCCAAGCACACAGCCCCCGCACCATAAGAGGGCCGCGCACCCCAACGCACACAGCCCCCACCTAAGCATAGCCCCCACCCATAAGGGCGCACCCTAAGCACACAGCCCCCGCATCCCTAAGCACACAGCCCCACACCATGAGGGCCCCCACCCCTAGCACACAGCCCCCCGCACCCATAAGGGCCCCCCACCCCTAAGCACAGCCCCCGCACCCATAAGGGCCCCACCAACGCACACAGCCCCGCACACCCCTAAGCCACAGCCCCACACCCATAAGGGCCCCCCACCCTAAGCACACAGCCCCGCACCCATAAGGGGCCCTTTGCCCCCAACACACAGCCCCCGCACCCCTAAGCACCCAGCCATCCCCCGACAGACATTTCCCCACCCTCCCCCACCCCTAAGCACACAGCTGCCCCTCTGGCCACCAGCCACCGCCCCCAGGCCATTCCAGGCCGCAGTTGGTTGCGGCGCCCGTCACTCCAAACGCCCCGGCGTCCCGATTGGCCGCAGAGCGTGTCACTCACGGGAGGGGCCGGACTCTCACGAAAACTCGGGGAGTTCGGGGGGGGGGGTCTCAGCGTCAACTCCGGGCCCCTGGAGAGCGGGGGCGGCGGGGGCCTCGCTCACCTCGAGGCCCGGGGGGGACACGTGGGCTGCCTCAGGTCCGCGCCACTGCCTCGCGCCGGCGGCGAAATCGGGCGCGCGCTCCGTCCCTCTCCAGCTGCCCCGAGGTCTCGCGCTGGGCGCCCCTTCCCTCCCTGCGCGCGAGACTCTCGCGAGACCCGCCGAGGGGCGGGGCAAGGAACAAGAAAAACCAATCAGCAGCCCGGGATGCGGGCCACAGCGGAGGGGCGGCGCGTGGAGCGAGCCCGCCCATCGCCCCGCTGAGGACCGGGACAGAGCCCCCATCGCCTCCCGGACAGTGACAGAGCCCCCCATCGCCCCCGCTGAGGGGACCGGGACAGAGCCCCCATCGCCCCCGGACAGTGACAGAGCCGCCCATCGCCCCTCCCCGCTGAGGGGACCGGGACAGAGCCCCCATCGCCCCCGCTGAGGACCGGGACAGAGCCCCCCATCGCCTCCCGGACAGTGACAGAGCCCCCCATCGCCCCGCTGAGGGACCGGGACAGAGCCCCCATCGCCCCCGGACAGTGACAGAGCCCCCATCGCCCCCGGACAGTAACAGAGCCCCCATCGCCCTCCCCGCTGAGGGGACCGGGACAGAGCCCCATCGCCTCCCCGGACAGTGACAGAGCCCCCATCGCCCCCATCGCCCCCGCTGAGGGGACCGGGACAGAGCCCCATCGCCCCCGGACAGTGACAGAGCCCCCATCGCCCCCGCTGAGGGGACCGGGACAGAGCCCCATCGCCCCCGGACAGTGACAGAGCCCCCATCGCCTCCCGGACAGTGACAGAGCCCGCCCATCGCCCCCGCTGAGGGGACCGGGACAGAGCCCCCATCGCCTCCCGGACAGTGACAGAGCCCCCATTGCCCCCGCTGAGGGGACCGGGACAGAGCCCCCATCGCCCCCCATCGCCCCCGGACAGTGACAGAGCCCCCCATTGCCCCTCCCCGCTGAGGGGACCGACAGAACCCCCATCGCCCCCGGACAGTGACAGAGCCCCCATCGCGCCCCGCTGAGGGGACCGGGACAGAGCCCCCCATCGCCTCCCCCGGACAGTGACAGAGCCCCCATCGCCCCCGCTGAGGGGACCGGGACAGAGCCCCCATCGCCCCCAGACAGTGACAGAGCCCCCATTGCCTCCCCGCTGAGGGGACCAGGACAGAGCCCCCATCGCCCCCAGACAGTGACAGAGCCCCCATTGCCCCTCCCCGCTGAGGGGACCAGGACAGAGCCCCCATCGCCCCCGGACAGTGACAGAGCCCCCATCGCCCCCGCTGAGGGGACCAGGACAGAGCCCCCCATCACCCCCTCAGACAGTGATAGAGCTCCCCACATTGCCCCTCCCAGGGACAGTGACAGAGCCCCCATCGCTCCCCGGACAGTGACAGAGCCCCACATCGCCCCTGGACAGTGACAGAGCCCCCATTGCCTCCCAGGGACAGTGACAGAGCCCCCATCGCTCCCCCGGACAGTGACAGAGCCCCCACATTGCCCCTCCCAGGGACAGTGACAGAGCCCCCCCATCGCTCCCCCGGACAGTGACAGAGCCCCCATTGCCCCTCCCAGGGACAGTGACAGAGCCCCCCATCGCTCCCCCGGACAGTGACAGAGCCCCCACATTGCCCCTCCCAGGGACAGTGACAGAGCCCCCATCGCTCCCGGGACAGTGACAGAGCCCCATCGCCCCCGGACAGTGACAGAGCCCCCAACATCGCCCCCGGACAGTGAGAGAGCTCCTCCATCCCCGCTGAGGTTACAGTGACAGAGCCCCCCTCCCGTGGGTCCAGCCGTTGAAGATGTCGTCAGTGCAGGGTGAGTAGAGATGGGGCACCCGGGGAACGGAGCTGAAGTGTTGTTCTAAGTCAACCATCCTTTACAAACGTGTTGTGTACTGTGGGGGCAGGGCGGGGTGGAGCGGGAAACCCCATCTCCTGCTGCCTGCGGGGTGAGTGTGTGTGTGTGTGTGTGTGTGTGTGTGTGTGGTGGGGGTAACCCCAGCTGCCACCATGCCAGGGCCCTGTAATCCTCTGGGTCCCTCCCATCCAAAGGGCAATTGAGGCTGCTGCCACAGGGCCCCCAAAAGCATAGGGCCTGGGGCAGCTGCCCCGATTCGTCCTGTTGACGGAATGGCTCTGGTTACCAATCTGTGCCATGCAGGGTATATGGCAGCAGTCCTGTGGGAAACGATAGGTGTCCATGTAAAGAACAGTTGTTCTAATGCAAACGCCCAAGGGTGCAACATTATGTCGTGTGGGCCTGTGATGGGATGTATGGACCCTGCACTGGGCCTGCAAGGGTTAACCAGGCCTACCTGTGCGAGAGCACCCCATCCCCACAGCCCTGCTGGAGGGCAGGTGTAAAGGCCAGTGGAGAAGGCAGGATGTGTGTGTGGCCAGTCCTCTCCAGGGAGGGCTGTAGATGGACTGAGCTGTGGAGGCCAGCCAGCGGGAATGGCTGCAGAAGCCCTTAGGTTGGAAGGGACTAAAGAGGAAGCCACCGCCTGCTGTGAACTGGGTAGGAAGTAGCCCAGGGTGGGGAATTGGATCCCCGAGAGCTCAGTGTGTTGTGGGTGGATTCCCTGCTGAGCTAATGGTGGGACCTACCCACCACAGCCAGGGCCCTGGGCTGGGACCCGGTGGAGGGGGAGGGCCTGGGCTCCCCCACTCCATTAAACCCCAAGGGGTTACTATGGCTGTGGACTTTGCCGCTCTGCCTTATTGCCCCATGAACTGGCGGATGCTGTTGACTCAGGCTGCTGGGCCCTTTTGCCCCATGAACTGGGGGTTGCTATTGACTTGGGTTGTTGGGCCCTATTGCCCCGTGAGCAGGGTGTTGCTATTGACTCGGGCTGCTGGGCCCTATTGCCCCATGAGCAGGGTGTTGCTATTGACTCGGGCTACTGGGCGCTGTTGCCTGGCGAGCAGGGGGTTGCTGTTGACTCGGGCTGCTGGGCCCTGTTGCCCCGCGAGCAGGGGGTTGCGATTGACTTTGACCGCTAGGCTGGACTCCTATGGGAGAAGGGGTAGTGAGAGGCCTGGGGGCAGTCAGGGCTGACACTTGTGGGGTGGAACGTGTGTTGAGGGGGCTGGGCAGGCTTAACCTCCTGCCTCAGAAGGGGCTGGGCGTACCCACCATGTGACAGGGCCATGTCTCAATGTTTGATGTTACCCCTTTAACCAGGTTCTTTAGTGTAGTGGTTTTTAAGCATGACTATATTGTAACTTGTCTTGTAGAAGTGCCTAGGAACCTTACGCATGGACTAGGACCGTCCTGCCAGGGAACAAAGTATTCCCATTCATTCTACAGATGGGGGGGGGAACTAAAACTTAGGGTGGTTAATGACTTGCCTAAGGCCACATCTGTGCCTAAATTGGGAACTTTACCCAGATCCAATGTCCTGTTTACCAGAGTCATGGAGCTCAATGAATAGGAATCGTTTGGTGGGTGTCACTGTAAGCCACAGCCACTCTTCCCCCCCCCCCTTTAGGGTGCCTGGGCCATTAGCAGAGGTTGACTAGCTTGCTACAGTCTTGGCTAGCGCAGCTAGCTCTTAGCTCAAACAGGTGGGGGGACCCAGCTTCAATCTCCACTGTCCAGACCCACTCAGAGGCACGGCTAGCCCCAGTAGGCCAGCCAAACTTACCACTTCAACTTTCTAGTACAGAAAGGCCCTGAGGGGAAATGTTAACATACGATTTAGTGCCAGCCACCCAGCACAACAGTTGAGGACAGGAACGTGCAGGCTGATTTACTCAGCTGATACCTTGAGGGAGCCAGAATGGAATCGCCTGGCCTGGAACAATTCCAGGATGCCCTGAGGTTTGCATGAGTGCCATAGGATCACACGTGGCTGGGAGGAAGGGTTTGAAATAACATGGGTATTTCGTATCCTGATGTGGTCAAGCGGATGCTAACATGAAGGAGAGGAGGGGGAAGCGAAACCAAAAAAAGCAAAGCAAAAGTGCCTTAGATACAGGAGAAGGGGGGAGTCCTGTAAAGTGGGGAGGCCTTGCCAACCCAAACAACCCTCCATGCGCTGAGCTCCAGCCCAGAAAAAACAAAGGCCCTTTCTTTGGTTCCCAAACATCAGATCCTTCGCCAAAGGGTCCTGTTGACCCAGTTGGAAACGTGAAATATTTGCGCCTCTTCCCTCCCCGTCCACTGCTTCAAGCTACGATTGATCACAGCCCACAGCTGCCTGATGGCATTGGGCTTTGGTGTCAGGTAGTTACACAAGGGGAGAGCCACACCATGCCTAACCGAACGGTGGGGGTGAGCTGCACTGCCTATAAAGCAGTAATTGCCTTGTTAACAACACAAAGTGTCATCAGAAATAATAGGCTCCAAATTGGGGAAGATTAAGCAAATGCTAGGTAAGTGGGCAACATGCTACTTGCTATTGTTTCCATTAATTAAATTAATGAGCCATGCCACTATTCAAATGATGTGCCTGCTTTCTGTGCGCTCCAGCGGGAAAGCCGCAGCAGGCTCTTTGGGCTCACAACAGCCTTCCCTAGGCTCTCATGACGAGGGAGCGGACGGAATGGGAAGTTGTCAGTAGATACTTACGGTTAACTAGGCTGTCCATATGTCCCAATATTATCAGGGCCATCCTCGTATTAGGGCCTCTGTCTTGTATATGCAGTTATTACCCCCCCAAAAGTGTCCCATTTTTTTCATACTTGCTATCTGGTCCCCCCAAAGGTTAACACTGGGGATGTCCTTGGCTGACAGTCCCAGCTGACTGGAAAGTGGTGCTGTTCCTATGGATGGGGGTACATTTAGATTGTAAGGTCTTTGGGGCAGGGATTGCCTTCTTGTTCTATTTGTACAGCACCTAAAGCAGAGGTGGGCAATAATTTTTGATGGGAGGGGGGCACTCCATGACTTTAGTAAGTGGTCAAGGGCTGGGATGGAGCTCGGGGTAGGGGCCTGGGGTCTGAGATGGAGTTTGGGTGAAGGAGGGGTTGTGACCTGGGGCAGGGGATTGGGGTATAGGTTGTGGGAGGGGGTATGGGTGCAGGAGAGGATTCTGGCCTGAGGGAGGGGTGTAAGAGGAGTGCAGGATCTGGGCAGGAGATGTGATCTGGGCTGGAGGGAGCAGAGGGTTTGGGTAGTGACCTGGGGCAGGAAGTTGGGTGCTGGAGGGGGTGGGGTGCTAGAGGCAGGCTCTGGCTGGGAAGTGCTTGCCTAGGCGGCTCCCAGCAAAGAGCATAGCAGGACCCTCAGGCAGGCTCCCTGCCTGCCACTGCCCCACCCTGCTCAAAGCAGCTGGCTGCTCCCTGTGCCAATCTGCACCATGCGCTGGGGTGGGGCTTCTGGCCAATGGGAGCTGAGAGATTGTGCTGGGGGCAGGGGCAGTGCGTGAAGCATCCCCTCCATTCCCTGGGTGCAGGGGCACGTGGAGCAGCCAGCTGCTTTGAGCAGGGTGGGGCTGGGTCAAATCTGGTCTGCAGGCTGGATCTGGCCTGCCCCTGACCTCGAGCAATGGCATCCTGGTCCATGGTCAGGGCTCTTAGGTGCTACTGCAATACAAATACACTGTCATTATCATGAATGACTTGAGTCCATTGATTATTGGGGGCCCTGGGGCTGCACAGTGAGCCGCAAGCCCTGTCTCAGAGCTCACAGGCTAAATAAAGGGTGGGGAGGGAAACCGAGGCACAGAAGGCACATGACTTGCCCAGAGTCACTCCACAGAGCCGAGATCAGGATCCAGGCGTACTGATTGCCAGTCACTTCTGCCTTCCCTCAATCTGACCTGATTGATTGATCAGAACAAGAACTCTCCTGACGTGCACGTGGATGAGAAGCGGGGTCTATAATCCAGACTCTGACGTCAATGTACCCCAGGGTCTAGGTCAGTCATTTCAGTCTCTCAGTGCCTCCATTTCCCCATCTGTCAAGTAGGGGCAGGAATTCTGACCTCCCTCACTGTGGGGATTAACCTGTTCGCAAGGCGCTTAGTAAAAGCTAAGGTGCAGTGGATTGGCTAAGTATTAGTAGTTGCCACCTTGTGTGGTATGATTTTCACTGGGCTGAAAATCATGAACTTGCTCCGCATGTCTGAGCATGGCCATTATTGGCCACTACAGAAGTCAGTCTGCAATGTCTCTGAGGGGGACCTGTGTTAGTCTAAGATGCTATATATACGCGCGCACACACGCACACGTACACACTAGTATCATGAGCTTTCGTGGGCACAACCCACTTCCTCAGATGAGCAGAGTCTACAATGGTACCTCAGTTCCTTTGTTGGGTCACACTAGAGTGCTCCAAATCTTCCTGGTCAAAGCCCTAAGATCCTTCTTTCTATTGTCCTAGAGTCAGAGTTGAAGGTCAGAAGGGACCCCACCAGATCATCTAGTCTAGACTCCTGCACACCCCATCCCACCTAGTTATGCCACTATAGAGCCCAAATAATCTGGATTCGACCGTATTAGCCCTCTGCAAAATGAATTGCTGTGCGACGCAGGCAGACAATGGGAGGGACCTAGGTGTGCCAGTGCCCAAGGCCTTTGCAAAGGTGTGGATTGATTTGGTGAGAGATCCCCAGGTGGCCCTAGCATGCGCCCCACGCCAAAAACCCCAAGGTCTTTGCTGCTCACATTAATCTAATTTGTGAGCAGGCAAACTCCCATTCATGGAGTTACTCGACAAGACCCTTCCTTTGTTCCAAGCACCCCTTCTCAAGGGTTATACAAATGCCAGGGCACCTGGGATCCAAGTGGAACTCTGTTTAGGACATGAGCAAATGTGGAAGGAGGATTTGTTCTAATTTATGGGAGGGCAGGGATTTTCCACCTTTTTCCCAACAAATATCACAATTTTCTGGGGGTTTATGGGGTTCAATATTTTGTAGAGTTCCCCCAGTATTTTGATATTCTGTCTGGAAAAGCTAAACAAAATAGTTCAGTTTGTCAAACCAAATCAAAATGTTTTGTGTCTGTTCAACTTTAACCTTTGAATGCCTGAGGTGCTTTTGTGGAGAGGGACCTGAACTACAGCTCCAGGAGGCACTGCAGCATTTGAGGCAGACATAGATTAATATTGGACTGCCTCTCTTCCTCCCCCTCCCCAAAAGTTGACATTTCCAAATACATTTTTTTCAGAACTTTCTTGTTCCACATTGTTGACATTTTGTCTTAACTTGAGACAAGCATATTTCAAAATACTAGAATTTCCTACAAAATAGTTTTGCCCATCTCCTTTCTAACTGTAGTTGGAGATGGACTGGAGGCTCCAGGAAGAACCAGTTAAGTTTGCTGTGTAAAGCAGGCCCCTTATTATTCAGCAGCCCTGCTCCCTGTATGTCAGATCGGCTTGGATTACAGACTATTTGTTCATACAGCTTGTAACACCACTGCACTCGTTTTACTGACTAAACCAAGCGTGTAGCCCTGCAGAGCCAACCCAGCTCTGTGGATCTATCAAAATGGGAGATTTTGTCCTGTCCTATAGTATCTGGGCACCTTCCACAGAAAGGCCTTAGCGAGAGGAAAATCTGCAGTAGAACTAGTTGGTGGCTTTTGGGGGGGGTGGCCCAGTTTTCAGTTGGAAAGGTTTGGACTGTGGTAGTGCTTAGGAGTCCCTGGCCTGGAGCAGTGCCATGTTGCACTGGGTGCAGTACAGACACATAACAAAAGATGGCTCCAGCTCCAACAAGCTTCCGACTGGAGTGTGAGGAGAGAACAGAGGAAATGCACGTTTCATTAAAGGGGACAAGTTTCGTAACTGTCCATTTCAGTTGCAGTTTTTCCCTGGGGAAGTCAAAGAAAGATTACCTGTCTTTTGAATGTTTCTACTTGTATATTAAAATATTAATTTGAACATACCGATCTTTAATAGTCCATTAAAACGTGTGTAGGATATTTTCTCATTGAGACATTTAGCTAATTTTGAATGGAAATTTCTTTGAATTTTCATTCCTTGGGAAATTTTGACTTTTCATTCTGATTTGGAAGGAAAACAAATTCTGACGTGTTGGAATTCCCCGAGGTATTCCCCCCCAGCTCCGTTCCTAGGAAATGTCATGGAATCTCTGGCACATCTCCCTTTTTGGGGGGTCAGCAGTACCATCCAGCTGTAGTCTCACCGTGGACCCTTTAGCTGTTGCTTGAAGATTGACCTGGCTTTGCCCAGGTCCTTAAGTTTTTGTTTTTTTGAAAACAATATGAAAATGTCCATGCTTCCTGTAACTCATTGTTCGGGGCAGGGCTAGGGAGGAGGGGATCAGCATGCAGGCTGTCCCAGGGAGAGAGGACTCCCCCAGCTCTCTCATTGCAGCAGCTTGGGCCCAGGTGGGAAACACCTTTCCATGGCCACTGCAGCTCCAGGGGAGGGTTGCATGTGCCCCTGCAGGGGCAGGTCCTGGTTTGTCTGCCCCTGTGCCTCCCAGCCACAGTGTGGAGTGCAGCCAGCTGTGCACTTTCCCCTCACTTCCTGACCAAGGGGAACAGCCAGCAGTGTTCTCACAGAAATTGGGAGAAGCTCCTCCCTAAAGGGTGCCTGGGGAGTGGGAGGCTCAGGGCTGGGGCAGTTGGGGGGGCAGCCCCTTTTCACCTGCCTGGTGATCTCTTTTCTGTATGGCTTTGAGAAGCAATCCCCTTCCAGACACATCCCAGACAGCACTTAGACCTTTCAACAAGCTAACCCATGTTTTGGTTGTAAAAACCAAACTTGCCTAATACCAGTGCTTGCTTTCAAACTTGGCTTACTCCTTAGGTCTCACCAATATCTATAGATAAACTGGTGGAACAAAACTTAGTCTGGCCTTTTGAACTTTTAGAACACAAGCAGAAGCAGCTTTTCCTGTCTTGTTCTCTTTTTTTGCACACAAGGAACTCCAAAGGGCTGAAAAAAAATCTTGCTCAAACTTAAAAAGCCCCACCAATCACAGCTGGGCTAAGCCCGAGTCTGGAAAAACATATCCCCAAAGGAATCTGTTTCATGAAGTAACAGGGGTGGAGGGGGAGGGCAATAATGGAAGTTTAATCTCAATTTGGTTTTGCTGCATAAGATGCCAGCTGCGAGAGCGGCAGGGTCGGTCAGGCCCTCAGCTTGTAGTGTCTCGGATACACCTTTCTCTACCCATGGGCTATGTCTACACTCGCAGCTTTTTGAATCAGAAGTAGCCTCATTTGCATAAGTGTGGAATATTGCCAAGCCTCATTTGCATACTTAATGAGCCACCATTTTTGCAGAAGAGGCTCTTGCGCCAGAAGGAGCTGTCTACATTGCCCCTTCTTGAGCCATGCCATTACGCCAATTATTTTCAGGAATAACGGCATTGCGCAAGAGGGGTTTTCTTGCACAAGAAGGGGCAGTGTAGACAGCTCCTTCTGGCGCAAGAACCTCTTCTGCAAAAATGGCAGCTCATTAGGTGTGCAAATGAGGCTCGGCGATATTCCACGGTTAGACGTATGCAAATGAGGCTGACGCAAGAAGCCGCGAGTGTAGACATAGCCATGGAGTATATTTATACCAAGCTGGAGCGCCAGTGACTTTCAAGCACTACTTGTCTCTCCCCCAGGCTTTGGCCCTGCTGGGCCTCGTTGATGAAAGTACTTGCTCAGCCTTGACATCCATGCAGCACAGATACAAGCGACTTTGCATCTGCCAAGTCATTTAACACCCCTTGCCTGGGGTTTATCAGCCCCTGGGCGGGCTGGCTGGCTTCAGTAGCAAGGGTGGGTTTCCAAAACACAGGCAAAGTTGTCATAAACACCCAGGCAACCTCGTTCCCTAGCAACATCAACACCAGGCTTGCAGGACCAGCTGTGGGGCTCACAGCAGCAGGTGCTCCCCAAGGCACTGACTGCAGCCAGGGTGTGTCAGAGGGAGCTTAGTGCTGTTTACTCCAGCTCGGGAAAGCTGTTGAAGCAGCGATGATGGCCCAATAGAGAGGGGATTGGGCTGGGACTGAGGGGGCCTGGCTTCTATTCCCTATGCTGGGGGAGGGAGCTTACGGCCTGGGGGCCAGATGCAGCCCCCAGCTTTTGAGAGCCTGCACTGGTGCACCAGCCCCCCCCACAGGCCTGGAGCACACAATCTACTACCCTGCCCCCCCCCCAGGTGCTAGCATGTGAGGGGACTGTGGGGAGTGTCTCCTCCTCAGTTGGGGGGTCACATCAGTGAGGGGTTTTTGTTAGTTTTTGCTTCCCTGATTGATTTTTGCTGTGGGTCAGTGACCCCCCCCCACCCTCCAACCCAAAAAAAGTTCTCCACCCCTGCCCTATACTGTTTGATCTTCCGTGAGTTACTCTATCCGGTGCCTCCGTTCCCCATCTGTATAATGGGGCTATTTCTTTGCAACCACACAGCAGAGATACAAATCTCAGAGCAATAGCCATGTTAGTCTGTAATGTTAAAAACAAGCTGTCCTGTGGCACCGTAGAGACTGACCAAAATATATCGAATCACAAACAAAATCCACTTCATCAGATGAATTGGAGTGGAAACAACAAGAAACCAAGATTGTATATATGAGCAGCAGAAGTACCTGTCAATTGTAGGACTCCTGTTAATGAGGCTAATTAAGTGCACTGGACATGTCCCATACAAAGCCAATTTCCCCTGCGTTTAACAGCTGTATTTCCCCATCAAAAGCTAGGAATGTGTACACATTCACTTCCATATCCCTAGCCCGGAGCAGCCTTCAAAGCACCAGCCATTGGCAAAGACAAGACAGAGGACTGATGAATGATGCCTCCCTGGAGCGGGGGGCTGGGTCCCCCTCCCCACGCCAGCGGCCTCTGAGGCAGTAGCAGGCTTCTCAGCCAATGGGCCTCAAGTCTGTCTTGGGGGTGCACTGGAGTGGAGGCCGAGCGAAGGGAGAACAGGCCGTAGTCCATCCAAGTTGCACTGATCCCATCAGTGGGAGAGCTGGTGAGCAGGGCAGCTTGTGCATAGGGACTGAGACCGCGCCCTGCACTCATCATGCAAAGGGCTTCAGACTCAGGCCCACGAGGCAGGGGAGCCGGCTCCTATTGCCTGCTGCTCCAGACTGCCTTAGGGCTCATCTGCTTTCTGCCTCGCTGTCCCCACCACCCTGCAAGCGTAGCAGTCTCTGCCACAGGGGAGGCTGAGCTGCTTCCCAAGTAGCTTGCCCAGGCTTGGCACTGCATAACTCACCCACCCAGGGCACTCCGTTCTGTGCTAGGGAGGCAGGCCCCTACCTTTGAGGGCTGGCAAATCCTCTTGCTTCCAACTTCTCTCCCTCCCAGGCTGCTGGCTGGAGACTGACCAGCACAGGCTGCACAAGGCAGCCAGGAAGGAATGCGCAGCTCTGCCGGTTCCAGCTGGAACGGTCTCGCCAGCTGCCCTGGAACTATTTGGGCTGCTGAACCCAGAGCTTGCCCTTACCCAGTGCACATGCCTCGGGGAGTTGCCCTTCCCATTTATAAATGAAGCAAGCCTGGACAGGGGCTAAGTAGGCGGCAGGACTCTCCCAGCTCACCCCTAGCTCCCAGACTCATTCCCTGTCCCTCCTACTCGCAGAGCTCAGGATTCTCCCAGAGCAGCACAATACCCCAGCTGTCTGGTGACAGACCATAGCCAGAAATAGCTCCACACACAAGGCCCACTGCCTCCTCTCACCCCAGGGCTTCTCCTACCTGCTTCATAGTAGCCCCCCCGCTGGGAACAGGTTCCTATAGAATAGATACACACGTCGTCTCGCTCCTTCACCTTTGGACCGACCCCGGGGTCACATCTGGACAAGCCTTTCAGGGACAGGACACTTAGATTGTGTGTGTTTGGAAAGCACCGAGTTGGAGCCAGCTTCATCCTTGCTGGCTGAGCTGTGCGTAGCACTCTGGTGCCCCAGCATGCCAGTGACCTGGCCAGGCTTTTGAACGTACCTTTTAAGCTTTGACTATCCCCTGGGCTTCTGCTGGCAGACAGTCCCTGGGGCAGTGCAGGCGGGTTTCATCTCTGTTCACAGCAATGTGAATTCTTCCCCAAACCCGGCAGAGTTGCCTTCTGCCCATGTTAAGGTGCCGTGAAGCCTCTGCCTGCCTGAAGGAAGCAGCCACTTTGCTGCGTGCTGAAGTGACACCTCTCTGCGTTGCCACAGGTCAGAGACCTCAGGCCAGGCCGCTAGCGCCTGAGCTGGAGCAGCTGGGGCTGGACTGCAGGGGTAGGGGAAGGTGGCCGGCATTGAAGGGAGCGCTGTGTCCAGGAGCCATTATAGGGGAGTCAACCTGAAGACAGGCTCGAGCTGGACATGAGGTTACACACCCCGACTGCAGCCTAGGAACAGGACCACAGATGCGCCGAACCTCAGAAGTTATTTCCTGAAGCTCACCAGCACCTACTATCTCTCTGCCCCAGAGGAGAGCACATCCCATTGAGTCCCGCAGCACCTAAAAGCTCCCCATGGCCAAGGCCTCACCCTCCTTACTGTAGCGAGGTTGTCCTGGAGTACAACCCTAGGCAGCCCGGCTGGTACAAGCATCAGCTAGCAGGCGGAGGCACACACATGGAGGAAGGGGCCAGGCTGGCTCCCTGGATGCCAAGAACACACCAAGAAGCTGCGCCCCATATACCAAGACAGTATTTATTCACCTTCCCTCAGCCGGGCCGGGCCAGACAGATTGGGTTAGGAGGCAGGGATACCCCCACCTGCGTTAGGACATTCATAACCGCTCACGATCGACTAGACATGGGAGGAGACGCAGCAGGAGGCTGGCTCCATCACATGGCGAAGAGGATAAGGAAAGCCACCATCAGGCAGAAGAGCCCCATGGCTTCCGAGAGCGCGAAGCCCAGGATGGCGTAGGAGAAGAGCTGCTGTTTCAGGGATGGGTTTCTGTCGGGGAGGAAGAAAGCAGCTGTCAGTGGAGTGCAGCAAGCAGGCCGGGGCACCGTCAGCCCAAGAGTCAGACCCACCAGTGTGCACGGAGGGAGAGCAGGGTGTCTTGGCATCGTGAGGGGGGACACTCAGCAGTGAGTTAAGCGGCGCTAGCTCCTAATAGCCCACGAGGCACTTCGGGCTGATCCCCAGGTCGGCCTCAGAAGGGAGCCAGGCACAGCTCCTCTAGGCCAGAGAAAGAAGCGCTACACTGCAGAGTCATGGGGGTGGGGAAAAGTCCCGGAGCTCCCTTGCCATAAAGCTGCCAGGGATCATTCAGCACTGGAGCAGTCCCAGCGTGTCCCAGCAGGGGGCACAGAGCTCCCAGCGGGGTGAGTCCTACTCACTCCAGAAGATACTTTACACAAGGTCCTGTATCTGACAAGCACATGATGCACCGAACCAAGCCTGACTGCCCAGCCCACTGCTCTTCATGCTGGGCCACAGCACTGGGATTAGAACGTAGCGCCAGGGCCAGGGGCCTAGGGTAACAGGATGAGAACCCCAAACCCACCCTGAGCACCGGAGGGAGCCCCCCCAGCAGGGGGAAGTGGGAAAGTCCTGCCTTATTTCAGAGGCAGCACAGGCTGCTTGGGAGAAGTCCCCAATGCTCAGGAGAGGAGGTGAACTCTGCACCAGGGGGCAGTGCCAAGGCAAGCTTCCCCAGCGTCCCTTAGCGGCATGCCCCACCCTGCTTGACAATAACCCCCCAGTAGAATTCTGGTCTCTGTGGGCCACTCAAAAGCACCCACTATTGCTGGCTGGGAGGGGGCATGCTTCCCTCACACAGGACGAAACAAACCCTCCAGCTTCATTTCACCCCCAAAAGGGGGCAGGTTTCAGGCTGGATGTGAATTGGTGCCCTAGACAGGAAGGGCTCAGTGCCTACCAAAATCCTCAGCTGTCCTGCCCTAGCCCAAGTGTCCTGCTTAGACAAAGGGGCAGTCAAAACGCTATGGGAATTTTCTTCCTGGATGACTTACAATCCCTTCCAATGATGGAGCCAAGAGCACTGGCCAGAATTAAGAGCAAGGCTCCGGGGGGGTAGAACAGACTAAACACGATGACTCACTTGCACCCCCACTCTGGGGCACCTGCTGAGAAGTCAGAGTTAGACTCCAGAGAAAATAATAAAACCCAACTGATACCGAGGTGTAAATAAAAGATTTGGGGGCCTGTTCAAAAGCACCTAATAGGCCAGATTTGGCCCTCCCATCTGTCTCCTGCTCGCTCTGGCCCTCCCTGCACAGGCCGTATCCGAGCCAGGAGGCATGGTTAAAGCAGAGGAAAAGCTGGGTGAGACAGGGCTCGCTCCTTACCTGGCATAGCCAATAATGAGGCTGCCGAATACCGTTCCAATGCCAGCCCCAGAGCCAGCTACCCCAACAGTGGCAGCACCAGCACCGATGAACTTTGCCGCTGTGTCAATGTCCCGGGAGGCAGAGCTGGTGTGGAGCTCCCGGCGCACAGCTTGGAGCAGGGCATTCTGGGTGGCTAGGGTGGAGCCGAGCTAGGAGAAGTTGAAGGGAGGAGAGTGAGATTCAGCTGGAGATGGAGCCCTAGACGGGTCATGGAAACATCTGCACTGAGCAGACTAAGGACCACAGGAACCCAAGTATCCCACATGGCGAGCTGACTTCATGGTCCTGTAGGCAGGTGAGGTTGTGAGTTAGGCTATAGAAAGGGGCAAAGTTAGTGCAGCGAGCCACAGAACTGGGAGCCACTTCAGCTCAGATCTCAGGGTATGTCTACACTGCATTCCTCTTTCAAGAGAGGAATGCAAATGCAAATGCAGCCGAGCGAAATTGCAAATGAAGCGTGGATTTGAATTTCCCATGCTTCATTTGCATAATCGCATCGGGGCGCTTTTTCGAAATACCCTATTTCGAAAGAAAAAATGCAGTCTAGATGGGGTTATTTCAAGAAAAAAAGTTCTTTTAAAATAACCCTTACTCCTTAAAAAAGAACTTTTTTTCTTGAAATAACCCCATCTAGACTGCATTTTTTCTTTCGAAATAGGGTATTTCGAAAAAGCGCCCCAGACGCCATTATGCAAATGAAGCGTAGGAAATTCAAATCTGCGCTTCATTTGCAATTTCGCTCGGCTGCATTTGCATTCCTCTCTCGAAAGAGGAATGCAGTGTAGACATACCCGCACTCTTGTAACCTCTGGCAAATTGCTTCCCTTTGGTGCCTCAGTTTCCCCACACAGAAGGGCAGTGCTGATCTCCCTGGGGCTTTCCTAAGAGAAGGCCTGTGGCTTGCTAGGCCTGGAAACAAATACCTTAAACTACTGGCAAGCTGGATTTTCAGTATCATAAAAGCACTGGCCTCTAGCCTTAGCCATTCCTGAGATCTTGGGCTTACAGCAGCCTGCAGTTTAGCGCTCCGCCTCTGTCATTTCCACAGTGCCTTTCACATCTGCATTCTAATCCATGATCCCTCTGAAGTTCTGCACCTACCACTGACCGGCAGCCCTGGCTGGGCTGGAATCTGGCAGCAGGTGAGCTGTGCAGAGTACTTCTGGTCAGGAAGCAACTTCTCAGCTGAGCCCGCGTGAGGAGTTTGTGGGAGCAGACTAAGTACAAGTGGACAGCTGACTGGGACCTCGGGGCTAACCCGCTTGCGTGTGCCAGAGGCTTTTAAATGACCACAAGCGGCCTGGTCTGAGAGGCACAGCACCCTCTAGTGCCACGCTGGGGGATGGGCTCCGAGGGACATGCAAGGAGCAGCCCCTACTGAATCGCCGCCCCTGGAAGGAGCCTTCCCACAGGAAGGGCTTGGCACAAGCCTGACGCGCTTTTCTCTTGCCCACGTTTGGCGCAGGCGTCACGAGTCTCCCCTCAGCAACGGAGCCCAAGAGCGAACCAGCCCAACGGAGCCTGCTCACCCGGCAGGGATAGCGCGACTGCTGGGGAGTGGAATATTTGCTCTGCACGCCCCCTGCTGGCCCCAGCGGTTAAGTCACTTCAAACTCCAACGTCAAGCTCCAAGCTCAGCATTTTACCTCATCTGTCTTGGCCTCCGGCCTGCTCAGCATGGAGGCAGAGACGGGTCTGCATAGCAGCCTGGAGCTGTTCCTCACCTGCAGACAGGCAAAGCAATCATTCAGACGGAGGCAGCGCAATGCAATCCCTAGCAGACACTCAGTGCCAGCTTCCTGCAATAACCAGTCAGCTCAGCTAGACAGAGACCAGCGGGTTACTGGAAAGGAACTGGAGCAGTATTTCCTCTACTTTGCAGCGGGCTGCAGCATCCATTCAGCATGCACAGTGTGCCAGGTTCCCCTCAGTTGTTAGCTGGGGCTGGCCCAATGCAGCACAACTGAATTATTCTCAGAGCAGCTCTTGCCCCAAGAGTCAAGACAGGATGTGTTCTTTAGTCGGGATCACCTTATTGCTGGCCCTGGCATACAGCACTCCAGTTAATCAGTGTCTCTCTGCCCACCTATCTACTGAAACAGAAGGCTGGGGCAGCTGTATTTGGTGTAGCCATCTAGACTGGGCCCAGCAGATCAGGGCAGTGATTCCATTAGCATCAGGCTCCTGAAACTAAGGTGCAGCATGTAGCCAAGCAGGACCCATCTTTAGTAGGACACCATGGCAAGGGAGCAGGTGCCCACAAAAGAGCTCTGAGAGTCAGTGTAGACAAGCGTGTGGTGGAGCTTTGGGTGGAGCAGAACTCAAAGCATGCTTAGCCCCCCCCCCCCCCCCTTGACACTACAGGATCTCTGCAGTGTGCTGTGGGAATAACCAAGTCTTGACATAGTAATAGAGATGTAGCCGTGTTAGTCTAGTCTAGCTGAAACAAAAAACAGGACTATATAGCACTTTAAAGACTAACAAGATGGTTTATTAGGTGATGAGCTTTCGTGGGCCAGACCCACTTCATCAGATCAAATTGTGGAAGAAAATAGGCATGACCATATATACCAAAGGGATACAATCAAAAAAAGTGAACACATATAAAAAGGACAAATCAAGAATCAATGCACACAAAACGGATATCAGACAGTATCACAAAGAAAAAACAGTTTGCCATTTCAACCAGAAAGGGCATTGTCTCAATGACTTGATTACCTGCATACTGCTTCAAAGGCATTTTCACACCAGACTTGAAAGAGAAACCTCTGAACTGTCATTCATGCTTAAATTTGACACTTTTCGCCGGGGTCTTAACAAAGACGCTAATTACCTTACCCATTACAAAGATAGCTTCCCCAATTATCACCTCTAATATCATTAGCTCGCAGACATTTACCTCCCCTCCCCACCCCCTCTGTTCTGAAATGTGATTTGTCCTTTTTATGTGTGTTCACTTTTTTTGATTGTATCCCTTTGGTATATATGGTCATGCCTATTTTCTTCCACTATTTGATCTGAGGAAGTGGGTCTGGCCCATGAAAGCTCATCACCTAATAAACCATCTTGTTAGTCTTTAAAGTGCTACATAGTCCTGTTTTTTGTTTCAAGTCTTGACATGTGGGCCTTGAGGGCAGGCAGCCCTGCAGCTGGGAAGTATTCCTGAAACTGCCAGTTAGGAGTCTAACAGGTCAGTAGCCCAAATGTTGCAGCAGACAGCTTAGCTCAAAAGGAAGGTTTATTACACCTCCAGAGACAGGCAGGAAATGCCAACCGGCTAATAAGTAGCAAAGGGAAAACGGTTACAATTATCTGGCCTGCTGAGGGTAAGTTACTTCTAAAGTAGGATGCCAGAGAGATTCATTGGTAACTGGCTAAGAGCTCCACACACTCTGGATAAGATGTAACAGCAGCATCCCTCACATTTAATACTGAAGCGTGGCCTGTGGAGACTACATTTCCCATCATGCACAGCATCAATACCACCCAGAGTTCTCACCTCCATATTGAAAATGACACTGGCCCTGCTTTAGCTACCTTTATTTTAAGTCAGGGGCGGGGAACCTAAGGCCTAGGGGCTGGATGTGGCCCTCAAGGCTCGGGGCTCCCCTCCCGGGCTGCTCCTGTGCTATCCCTTCCACTCAGACCCCACACCCCAAGCCTGCTTCCTGGCAGCCCCCTCACACACTGAACCTCTCATTTTTGGCCCCACTCCAGAACATGGGGGTCCCACAAAATCTACTAGCCTGCCCCCCTTGGCATATGGGGAGTGTCTGACCCCCAACTGAGGAGAAAATGAGACTTTTTTTTCTCCTCATTTGTGCAGCGCCCCCGCCCCCGACTGATTTTTCTGTGGGTCAGTGGCCCCTGACCCAAAAAAGGTTCCCCACCCCTGTTTTAAGTAAATACACAGTGAAGTGAAATCTACCTTTTTCAACATGCACCTCTAAAGGCAGAAAGTCCCAAGAGAACAGGACTGGGAGTCAGGGCTGCTGGATTCTATTTCTAGCTTTGCTGTTCACTTGATGGAAGATGTGTGTCTCAGGTTCCCTGTCTAGATAATGGAGATAGCACTTACCTACATGGTAGGGGCTGTGAAGATTAGCTAATATGTTGAAAATAAAGAATTGTAGAAATTCCTAGTATTAGAATGGATAAAAAGTGGGATTTTCTGCTACTCACTAGGGCAGGAGCAGACACGAATTTTGCACAGGCATACATGTTCAGGGACAGCAGGGGGTGGTCACAACACTGGAAGAGAAACCAAACACCACATTAGGACTCCACATTGCCCCACAATTTCTGTCATTCACTGCAACAGAAGCATGATGCAGAGGGAGGTAGGACTCCCAGTGAACATGCCAAAAGTTCAAAACAATATTACCAAGGTGATAATATTGACCACGACAGATAATGGGAATCAGCACAAGAGGTAACAACAGCTGGGAGCAGGGGGTAGGACCATACAATGCACAATATCAAAGTGAAAACACACCAGAAGAGTGCAATGCTAATCCCATGGGAACCCACATGGGTTTGTACAGGGCAGGCCTGTGAAGATGACCCTAGAATGGAAGCAGAGCACAAAATCCTCAGCTATTTAGACTGTAAGATCTTCTGGAAAGGGACCAGCTGTTTGTACAGTGCCTAGCACAATGGGGTCTTGCTCCAGGACTGGGGCTGGTAAGACCTACCACAAAACAAGGTAGGCAACTCAGCTACCCGGAACCTAATGGAGCTTTACAACACAGGCACCATGCTGGAATGGAGAGACTCACAGATGAAATACGAAAAACCGTATGTGATCTAGCACACAACAGGGACTCAGGACAGCTGGGTTCTATTGCCCACTGCTCTTCACCCCATCTGTCTCAGCTTTCCCATCTGGGGATCTAGTTTACCTACCCTGTGCAGAGTGCAAAACTTAAGTCATTTGTGTTTGTAAGGAGCTTTGGAGTTTCTCAGATAGATAGTAGATGAAAAAAGTATGTTCATGTCCTGTCCCCTTATCCACCTTCATTCCAAGGCCATGGCCTCCAGAAGCAGAGCCCCTTCATCCAGAACTTGGGCAGCTGAACCAAACCTTTCCCCACAAGCACTCACCACAAGTTTCCCTCAGGATCAAAGGAGTTAGAGATGGGAATGGCAGATTAGCTCTGGCACAAATGTGTCAATGACTTTCAGATCCCAAAGGTCATTTTCAAAGTGCATCAATATTCAGTGTCCCCAAAGCACTTTTCAAACAATGCTCCTTAAGCTCATGGCAGACATGAGGGAGGGGTGGAATGGTCCAGGGGGTTGTGCACTTGGATTCTACTCCCAGCTCTGCACAGTCCTGAAGTGTGGCTTTGGGCAAATCACTGACTGTAAGCTCTTCAGGCCACAGCCTGTGCCTTCAGCACTCAGGACACATGGTCTCAGTCTCATTGCAATAAAAATGGCCTTGTGGGTTCCATGCAATATAGGTTCATAGGTCCGTATCCAGTTTACAGTACATAAAAGTGAACTCCCCAAGCCGACATGGAGAATTCCTGACCTCGCTCATCATAAAAGCAGACCCCTCAACATAATTAAAGCAAACTGGCAGGAGTTGCCATTGACATGAGCAATTTCCCTTAAGCACACGCAGCTCTGTTCCCACTGCTAGGAACTCTGTGCCGGGGAAAGGGGCATTATTGCCAACTGGGATTTAGTGATCATTGGGTGGCCCCTTGTTTTACACCACCAGCACCAGCCCTGGTAGCAGCTACAGCAACGAACAGTCAAATGTAAGGCCACCTATTAGGGGACAAACCCTCAGAGGGCAGGGGACAGTCACTATAAGGGGAACACCCCCTGAAATGTGCGGGACACTCCTTGGCAGGGAGAACAGGAGCCCTGGCCAAACTCTGGGGGTGAAGAGGTCAGAGGATCCTGGACCTTGGGCAGCCCCTCCTCCAAGCCAGGCCAGGCCAGGCTGCCCCCAGCCAAACTGGGATCTCATTGCAGGTTCCCAGCCTCTCCCCCCCCCCTCTCCCTTCACCCTCCCCGAACCCCTCCACCTTCCTCCCCCTGAACCCTCCCTCTTCTCCCATCCCCTCCTCGAACCCCTTCACCCCTCCCCGAACCCCTCCACCTTCCTCCCCTGAACCTCTCCCCTCTTCTCCCATCCCCTCCCCAGACCCCTCCCTTCTCCCTGAACCCCTCCCCTCCTCCACTCTTCTCCCCTCCCCTCCTCCCCGAACCCCTCCCTTCTCCCCTGAACCCCTCCACCTTCCCCTCCCCTGAACCCTCTCCCCTCTTCTCCCATCCCTTCTCCCTGAACCCCTCCCCTCCTCCACTCTTCTCCCCTCCGAACCCCTCCACCTTCCCCTCCCCGAACCCCTCCCTTCTCCCCTGAACCCCTCCCCTCCTCCACTCTTCTCCCATCCCCCCCGCCCGCCCGGCCGGGCGCGAGGGCCTCTTACCCGGCGCGCGAGGAGGAAGGGCAAAGCGAGGAAGGGGCTCTGCGCATGCGCGGGACCGTCCACGCCGCGGCCCTGAGCGACGTCGGCAGGAGGCCGGAACTCGGCGGGAAACCAGGGGCATTAGAGCGCGCGGCTGGCGCCCAGAGCGTCCGCCCGGCAGGCGCGTCCCCGGGCGCCGCGCGCCACAGCGCCACCTGCTGGCCGGGAGGCGGCACCACCGAGCCCCGCGCCAGCTCCGGGCCTTTTAGCCGCACGTGTGGGCGGAGGCTCAGGCGCCCGCGCTGCAGCGCCCCCTCCCGACCCAGGGCGGTACTGCAACGCTGCCCCCTGGCTCGGGGCGGCCCTGCGTAGGCTGCAGCTTGGGAAAGGGGCCTGGGGCCCATCAGGGGGCATTTCCCTCTGGGGATTATCTAGGGCGGCGGTTTGCAGGGCACGGGGGCACCTTGCTGCAGGGTGGCCAGGTGACCCGCAGGGGTGCTAGGCAGCTTCCTCCCTGCCCTGGGCAGCTGGTCCCACTCCTAAGCAGGGCTGGCTGGGGTGCTGTGCGCTGCCCCCCCGGGCATCGGCTCCGGGGACCCGTGCCTGTGGGCGAAAGCAGCGCACGGAGCCACTGGTGCACCTCTGCCTAGGAACCAGACCTCCTGCTGGCCACTTCCGGGGCGCAGTGAGGTCGGTGGTGCAAGGACAGGTTTTAGCACCCCTCTGCACTGGTAATTCTGTGGGCTGTGGCTGCCAGCAATCCAAGCTGGCACAGGGTTCACCCCCATCTCTCCATCAGCTGCCAGGGCACCTGCTCTGGCCATTAATGCTGCAGGAGTGGCCCAATGGGCACCTTGTGGGGCAGGGTGGGGTGGCATGAGGCCACACCAGACACAGGGGAAATCCTCCTCTCCCTCACTGCCTGCTGGTGCCCCATAGCACCAACCCACCCCCCTCAGACACTCACTCCAAACCCCCCTCTCCAAGCAGGTGCCCCAAATGGCTCTCCCTGTCTCCGCCCCCCCCCACCCCGCCTCTGCTCCTGAGCGTGGGGTGCACGGGTAGGAAGGAAGTTGCATTTCCGAGGGGGAGGCGGTGGGTGATGGGTCAGGCTCTTCCCATCCAGCCCCACACAGGACGAGCCCAAGGGCAGGTCGGAATGGATCATCTCAGCTAGTAATTTACGAGCTACCCCCAGCAGTGGCAGGCCCTGCCAGTACCTAGGCTCCTACAAGTAAGGGACGTGGGACAGGAGGGGGACAACGAGAGGGCAGGAATAAAGAAAGCAAAAGCAAAAATATGAAGGCCCCATAAAGCAGGGCCGGGCTGTAAATCAGAGGGGCTGGCAGCCCTCGCTGGGGCTGTTTGTCCCGCCTGCTTTGGCCCTGGTGCTCTGCGGGAGCTGGCCCAGGGAGCGGGGCTGGAGATCCTGCAGAAATCCTATATTTAATCGGATTTGGGAGAAGGGGCCGATAAATCAAGGGGGCAGCTTTACGGTCTCAGAGGAAACAAACCTCTCCAGTAGGCACACCCAGGTGGGCGATAAAACCTCTCCGCCAGGCCCTGGGAGCCATTTCCCGGGACCCAAAGCAGCGGCATCGCAGGAATGTAATTTAGCACAGAGCCGATCCTGAGTTTAATTATCGCTGCGGTGGAATTTCAATGCGGCCGATTCATCTTGCGACCCGCAGGAGAGGGATTTATATCGACTGTTATTTCATACCAATCCCGAATCTGCATTTTTATGTCGCCTTCGCTGCTGCCTGCCTCCTGCACCGCGGCGCATCGGGCGGAAAGGGGCAGGGGGCAAGGTGGCTCTGCTGCAAGGAGGGAGCGCAGGGGGAGGGCAGATCAGGCCCTCTGCCATCAGGATGCCCCACTTCCTGGGCAAGCTCAGCTTGGCTGCTGGCCCCATTAGCTCAACTTGAGGGGCTGGGGTGGGGGGGTGCCGTGGGGGGATCTGTGGGGCCAGCCTAGGGAGAAGGAAGCAATGCGCAAGGGGGTCTGGGCCCTGGGTGTGATTCTCCAAACTAGCCTGGGTCAGGCAAGGATCCCTCGGACAGGTGTCAGGCCTGTTGGGGTGCCTTTGGTGCAGGGGGTGTCCTGGGGTGGGTCGGGGTGGAGCGGGACAGGGCATGAGGCGGCATGGCCTGGGCAGAGCTATCCACTGGCTAGTCTGTGGCCCAGAGGAGCTATTGCAACACGGGGGTGATAACCCCGTCTGCTGTACCCTGCAAGGGAAGGTGGGGCAAGGGGCTGAATTGTCCCCTGCTGCCTCCTCTTGGGCCCTGTCCCAGGGCAGGGATGAATTGGGCTCAACATTGGGATCGGGGCCCGAGCTGCCTCCGGAGCCTGGGTGCCTCACAGCTGGATTTTCAGCGCTCTCTGTTCCAGCCCACGGCCGGATCTCCTGGCGGGGATGGCGGATGGGACCTCAGTGGTGCGGGCAGGGCAGGGCAGGCCCTAGCTCAACAGGGGTGCTCTGGGACGGGGAGAGGCCAGGATGCTGCTGCCTCCCTGTTATTCTGCAGGTGACGGTAGCTTAGAGCCACCCTTGGGCTGCTCCAGTGGGGCGGGGCCGGGGCTCCTGAGGGGCTGGCTGGAAGGGCGGCATCTGGGCCACAGGTTGGAGCTGGGCTGCCCCCAAGCTCAGGGCTTTGGATCGAAGTCTGGTTCCGGCGGGACGCCGAGCGCCCGGCAGGTGCAGGCCACCCCCTGCGCCTCGCCCTGGGCAAGCCAGCGAGCAAGCCGGGGGGGCAGAAGGGTGGGTCAGCCCAAGCTCGAGCTCCGCTCCCGGCTGCTGGATGGTGGAGCTGGCAGCAGAGGAGGCAGGGGGCCTGTGGACACTGAGGAGGCCGTGCTGTGGAGAGAGGAGGGAGAGGGGCACAGATGGTAGGCGTGGGGGTGGAGATGGTGGCAGTTGGGGGGCTGTGGACAGGGCCTGAGGGGATGTAGCCAGGGTGTCCCATGCCTCCTCTCTTTGGACCCGCCAAAGTCCACCCACATGCCAGCCGGGAGCTCGGGGCGGGTGGGAGGGGCCTTCTCCGTGGCCCCTAATGTGGGGGGGGGGTCTCTGTGGCCCTCCGGGGAGGGAGCTGCTCTGAGCACAGTACTTCTGCAGAGCCGGCGCGAATGTCGCAGCGCTGGGTGTAGGACCTACATTAAGAGCTGCGTTTGTTTTCGTTTCCCGTTAGCGGGGATCAGAGATTGGTTGGGGATCTGGGCGGGGGAGCGTCGGGAGATGGAGGCGTGTCCCTCCTGCTCTAAGCCAGCTGCCCAAAGGGGTGGGGAGGGAATTACTCAGGCCAGGCTGGAGTTTGTGGAGTCAGGGCCCTATCCTGGGAGGTGCTGAGCACCCGCTGATCCTGGGGGCGTCTGTGAGGCTGGGGGCGCTCAGTGCCTGGCTGAATCAGGCCCCTGCTGCTGCTCAAAGTGGTGGGGTGAGGAGCGGCCAGATGACAGAGCTGCCCGGAGTGTCCCCAGAGCTCTGCTGATACCTGGCATGACCTGCGGCCCCTTCCCCCGCAATCCAGGTCTGGAGTCCCCCCAGTCCCGACCCCCAGCTACCTGGGGGACAAGTGTCTGGGACCCTGAGGCGTGGGAGGCAGAGCGCCTGCAGCAGCTGTTTAAATAACGTGATGTGTGTGGGTGTGGGTGTGTGTGTGGGGGGGGGGGTTCCCGGATTTCTCCACAGCCTGGCGTGGAGCTTGGGGGTGTTTGTGGACGTGGACGGGGCCGGAGGGGCGGTGTGGGGCGGGCCCATGGCAAACAGAAGGATGGTCCGTCACCATGGCGATTGGAGGGGACGTGGGACTCCATCCCCATGCTATATTTGGCCTGGTCTCTGCTGCGGCTTTTGCTCTGGGGACGGCTGGCTTAGATCCCCGAGTTTGGGGGGGGCCGTGTGCAGCAGGACATGGGGCTGGCCCGTGTGCGGCCGATGCTGGGCCACCAAGAGGCCTTGGCCTTCCCATTGGCCAGTCTTCCCGGCCTCCTTGGACGGCTGTTGGCTGCGCGGGGGAGGCTGGGAATCGGGGGCTGGGAGGGGCAGAGCCGTAAATCCAGCCCGGGCCTAATCGTCGCCATAAATAACCACCTGAAATAGCCATTAAGGGGGTCGGAGGTCGGGTTGGCATGACAACCGCTGGCTGGCGCGTCTGGCGGGGGCCGGGGGGGCTGATGAATTTCCTGGCTGCTGCAAGGGGGTGATGCATCCCGGGCTGTGCGCTCAGCACCTTCCCCCGGCAGAAATACGAGCGGCCCGGGCTCCCGGCCTGTCTTCTCTGCCCCTGGAGCGGCGCTGCCTAATGGAGCTGTCAGGGCCGGAGCGCGGGTGACGCACGGCTCCCCTGGCAGGCCGGCTCCCGGACAAGCCGGATTAGTGTCTCCTCAGCGCTAAGCGCTGAAGTCAGGGCCGCCCGGCGGCCGGGCTCGGCTGGGCTCTGGAATGAAAGGGATGCAAGGGTGCGGCACATGCGTGTGTGGGCCTGGAGGGCTAGCCGCCGTGTGTGCATGAGTCCGGGTGTGGGGGAGAGTGAGCGTGCGTGTTCACACGTGTATCACCACAGTGTGTTTGCCAGGCTCCCGTACAATGTGCAAATAGGTGCGTGCACACACTCTGTGTGGGAATGCACATGTGGCAGCCGGAGCGTGCCACACGCGTGCGATGCATGTTTACGAGTGTGTAATGTATGCGCACGTGTGCACACATGTCTATACTGCGAGCGCACACGGTGTGTGCGATGCACGGTTGGGAGTGCGCAGTGTACGCGCACACATGTCTATTTGGGGAGCACACACAGTCTGTGAAATGCACGTGCATGTGTGTGTGTGGATTGGGGAGGGGAATAGGATCTTAGGGGAGGGGAATGGGATCTGGAGTGGGGGAGGGGAACGGGATCTGGGGTGGGGAGGGGAATGAGATCTGGGATGGGGAGAGGAACGGATCTTAGATGGGGAGGGGAACGGGATCTGGATTGGGGGGAGGAACGGGGTCTGGGATGGAGGATGGGAACAGGATCTGGAGTGGGGTAGGGGAATGAGATCTGGGATGGGGAGAGGAACGGAATCTTAGATGCGGGAGAGGCAGGATCTGGAGTGGGGAGGAGAAGGGGTCTGGGATGGGGGTGGGGAACGGGATCTGGAGTGGGGAGGGGAACGGGGTCTGGGATGGGGAGGGGAACGGATCCGGAGTGGGGAGGGGAACGAGATCTGGGATGGGGGAAGGGAACGGATCTGGAGTGGGGAGGGGAACGGGGTCTGGGATGGGGAGAGGAACGGATCCGGAGTGGGGAGGGAACGAGATCTGGGATGGGGAAGGGAACGGGATCTGGAGTGGGGAGGGGAACGGATCTGGGATGGCGGAGGGGAACGGGATCTGGAGTGGGGGAGGGGAACGAGATCTGGGATGGGGGAGGGGAACGGGATCTGGAGTGGGGGAGGGGAACGGGATCTGGGATGGGGGAGGGGAACGGGACCCCAGACGGGCTGGGAATGGGAGCCGGGTTGGGAATGGCCCAGGATTTGCTATCCGTTATTCGAAAGGTTCCCGGCCTTGGGGCCACAGATCCACATTTCCTGCAGCGGGGCCGGGCTGGGATCACAGAGCCGCCTCTCCTGTCGGTCCGGGTCCTCGATGCTGAGACTCGAGTAGCACAATGGGGCGGGGGTTGGCATGGGGGGGTGGGCTCCTTGGGAGGACCCGCTGAAAACGGGCGTGAGCGGCACCTCGTTAATGGGGTGATGGGGGCGGCAGGGGAAGGGGCGTGGCGCCGCGGGGAGCAGCTGGAGGGCAGGGGCCTGGCGGAGCTGAGGGGCGTCTGACGGGAGCCGGGTCCCGCGAGCCCCACAGAAGGGCCAGTGGGTCCCAGAATGGAGATGCACCCTCAGGTCACCCTTCCCCATCCCACAGCCAACGCGGGTGGGGCTCCTCCCACAGCAGGGCCGCCCATCCCCCATTCAAAATGATCCCGCCGGTGAACCTGGAGCTAAGGCCTCTGCTGGGATCGATCGGCCCAAGGGGGGCTGGGCTCAGCGGGGCTCATTCCAGCCTCCCCAGCTCTGTGCCCTCCTCATGCGCTTGCAGAGATCTCCCCGTGCAGCTGGCCTTTCCTAGACCTTCACAGTCGAGAGAACTGGACTCATGGGGCGGATTGGGGCCAGAGCGAAAGGAGTAGAACCGAGAGCCGTAGTAGGTTATTATCCTCCCGGTGGCCCACACATGCACCTTGCGGCGAGAGGCAGAGGCATGCTGGGAATCAGGGAGGCGGGCTCAGAGACAGGGCAGGCGGTATGGACGGTGCCGGCTGGCACAGCTGCCCTGCCGAGCTGCCTGGGTAGGTGCAGGCAGTGCCTGGAACTCTTACGGCCACAGTCCAGGCAGGGTCTGATTACAACCCCCACGTGCCTCCTGGCTCCAGCCAGCCGCCCCCTCCCCTCGGCCAGGGGGTTTCAAACTTTGTTTTTCTCATGACCCCATTGAAGAAAATTGCAGCCGCTGCGACCCAACATCATGTGACTGGAGCGTGGGCTGCAGGGTGGGGCTGAGGATGGAGCTTTGGGGGGGCTGAGGATGGAGCTTTGGGGCGCAGGAGGGGGCTCCGGCTTTGGGGGGCCGGGCTGGGGCAGGAGGGGCTTCCCTCGAGTAGCTGCCCGGCAGTGGTGCAGCGGGGGGAGGGGCTAAGGCAGCTTCCTGCCTCTCCTGGCACCGCGGACCAGGCTGCTCCCAAAAGCCGCCGGCAGCAGGTTCCTAGCCAATGAGAGTGTGGGGCCAGTGCTCGGGGTAGTGCACGGAGCCCTGTGCGCTCCCCAACCCCCGCCTCAGAGCCGGGCCTGCTGCCGGCCACTGCTGGGGCGCAGAGCAGTCTGCGGTGCAGGCCAGGCAGGGAGCTGCCTTAGCCCCCCACTGCTCACCGGATCCCCCTGCAGCCACGAGCCCCGGGGTCCGGCATTGCACGGCCCAGTGCTGGGCACCACCCCTAGTTTGAACTAGGGATGTTCAATGTCGGTCAGTTGAATAGTCGATTAACCTCGTGAATTCTTACCGGTTACTCGACTTTCCTATCGTTCCCCAGGCAGCCCCTGTCTGAGGGGGAGGGGTCTGAGCTCCTGGACCCGGTGTGAGCCGGAACTGAGCCGGGCTGCCTGCCTGCCTGGCTCCTAGTACACATGAAATGCAGAGCCGCAGCGGGGGGAGGTCCTGGACCCAGCGCGAGCCGGGACTGAGCCGGGCTGCTGGCCAGCCCGCTAACACATGAACTGGCAAGGGGGGGGGGGAGAATGCGTGTAGCCTTAGCATTAACCGATACGCTTTTGCTTCTCGGTTAGTCGGTTAATCCACTGCACTGTTCCATCCCTGGTTTGAAAACCACCCGCCTAGGCTCTTTGCTCTGACCCGGTTTTGTGGGGGGCCGTGTGTGGGGAACTTGGGAGCATGCTCCATGCACCTGGCCTGTTCAGAGATTTTGGCGGCAGGCTTTCAGTGAGCATGACGCAGACCAGGGTGGATTTTCACCCTCCAGTGCTAGCCCTAGCTGGATTTCCACGCTCTGCTCCAGCCCTGGCCAAACTGCCTAATTGTCCTTAATCTCGTTCTCCACAATGACGGGGCTGTTTTGCCCAAACTTTTCCCAGCCCGAGGCAGAAGGCATGCGTGGGAAATGCCCCCAGCACGGTCAGTGTTCTGACACGGGGATACGATGTGGGAGACAGGGGCTCAGAATGGAAAATGTCGGGCGACCTTCCGTTTCTAGGGTTGCCAGATGGTTTCGACAAAAATACTGGACACTCTTGATCTCAGATGGGGGGGTGGGAACCGGCCGCGGGGAGCGGGGCTGGTCGGGGTTGGGAGGAGCGGGGCTGCCTGGGGAGACTGGGGTGGGAACCAGCCAGTGGGGAGCAGGGCTGGTCGGGAGGGGTTGGGAGGAGTGGGGCTGGCTGGGGAGATGAGGGGAACCGGCTGGCGGGGAGCAGGGCTGGCCGGGAGGAGGTTGCGGGAGCAGGGCTGGCCGGGAGAGATCGGGGGAGGGTGGCCGGGAGGAGGTTGCGGGAGCAGGGCTGGCCGGGAGAGATCGGGGGGAGGGTGGCCGGGAGGAGGTCAGGGGAGCGGGGCTGGCCGGGAGAGATCGGGGGAGGTGGCCGGGAGGAGGTCAGGGGAGCGGGGCTGGCCGGGAGAGATCGGGGCTGGCCGGGAGGAGGTCAGGGGAGCGGGGCTGGCCGGGAGAGATCGGGGGAGGTGGCCGGGAGGAGGTCAGGGGAGCGGGGCTGGCCGGGAGAGATCGGGGCTGGCCGGGAGGAGGTCAGGGGAGCGGGGCTGGCCGGGAGAGATCGGGGGCTGGCCGGGAGGAGGTCAGGGGAGCGGGGCTGGCCGGGAGAGATCGGGGCTGGCCGGGAGGAGGTCAGGGGAGCGGGGCTGGGGAGAGATCGGGGCTGGCCGGGAGGAGGTCAGGGGAGCGGGGCTGGTCAGGAGAGATCGGGGGCTGGCCGGGAGGAGGTCAGGGGAGCGGGGCTGGTCAGGAGAGATCGGGGCTGGCCGGGAGGAGGTCAGGGGAGCGGGGCTGGGAGAGATCGGGAGGGGGCTGGCCGGGAGGAGGTCAGGGGAGCGGGCTGGCCGGGAGAGATCGGGGCTGGCCGGGAGGAGGTCAGGGGAGCGGGGCTGGTCGGGAGAGATCGGGGGCTGGCCGGGAGGAGGTCAGGGGAGCGGGGCTGGCCGGGAGAGATCGGGGCTGGCCGGGAGGAGGTCAGGGGAGCGGGGCTGGCCGGGAGAGATCGGGGCTGGCCGGGAGGAGGTCGGGGAGCGGGGCTGGCCGGGAGAGATCGGGGGAGGTGGCCGGGAGGAGGTCAGGGGAGCGGGGCTGGTCAGGAGAGATCGGGGCTGGCCGGGAGGAGGTCAGGGGAGCGGGGCTGGTCAGGAGAGATCGGGGCTGGCCGGGAGGAGGTCGGGGGAGCGGGGCTGGCGGGAGAGATCGGGGGAGCGGGGCTGGTCGGGAGAGATCGGGGGAGGGTGGCCGGGAGGAGGTCAGGGGAGCGGGGCTGGTCAGGAGAGATCGGGGCTGGCCGGGAGGAGGTCAGGGGAGCGGGGCTGGTCAGGAGAGATCGGGGCTGGCCGGGAGGAGGTCAGGGGAGCGGGGCTGGTCAGGAGAGATCGGGGTGGCCGGGAGGAGGTCGGGGGAGCGGGGCTGGCCCGGGCACACGCAGATCCCAAGGCACTGGCCGTCCCGCACACGGTCCCCGCGGAGCGCACGGGCGAGTCCGGCCCCGGGGATTCCATCCGGCCCCGCCCCTCCCCACTGCGTAGTTGCGCACTGCCTGGCTGGGAGACACGCTCACGCAGTGTGACTCACGCAGCCTGAGCGTGTCTGCCAGCCGGCAGTACACAACTCCGTCCTGATACTCCTGAGAACGATAAAACGTCCTTCATTCGTAAATCCCGACATTTCTGTGTCCGGTATTTTCTCCATTTGACAGAAAGCTCAACTACCGGCCTGTGCGGTTCAAACCCGGGCCCCTGGCACCCCATCCCTTTCTTAGAACATTGTCAGGCTTTACCTGAGCACATTCGCCGCTTCCGCGCCGCTTCCCACGCTGCTGACAATCACTTCTCGTGGCTCAGCTGTGGTCAGATCGGGCTGCTGGATCTGGGGCGAGGGAGCGGCGCGGTCGGTCTCCGCCAGAGCCAGGAATACCGACTGTTTCCTCCTTTGGTTTAATTACCGCACTTCCCCGCGCGGGCGCGAAACCCAGGGCTCTGGTTTATGGATTGAATCCAAGGATGCTTGAAAAGTGTAATTGAATGAAGCCGGCAGGGGGTCCGGCTAAACGCCTGGTGTCTGCACTTGTTACAACAGCCCTCCGCGCCCAAGGAGGCCGCTGGGTTTTGCCTGCTGCTGGGTGGAGAAGCAGCAGCTGTTTGAAGGGCCCACGGGGACCCGGCCCATCTACGCTAGAGCAAAGGGATCGTGCTGCAACGGATAAATGCCTGAGGCCCTGGCGAGTTGGGGGGGTGTCGGCTCCCAGGGATTTGGCTGGATCGCTGCTGCTAGCGAGGGGGGGTTGACACTGCCACAGTGCACCCGGGACTCTGTCCCACAAGGCACTGCTTTGCATCTGGGAACTACCCACAAGCCCCTGCTTGCAGGGCCCTGTGGGGCTGGTGCTTCCGGGGCCCCCGAATGCCCTGCGGGGCGGGGGTGAGCAGGTCTGTCAGAACCAGCATGGCTGCATGGGGCCCATCAGCTTGGCCCAGGCCCTCGATCCCAGCCCGCTGAGCCAGTGCCCATCCCTCCCGTGTGCCCAGGAAAGACAGGAGGCCGGCGGGATCAAAATTCCACTGTCTGTCGGAGGCGGCTAGACAGGGCCAGCCCCTGCTGCCCTTCCACCTGCCTAGAGATTCCCCCCGGCCACGTCTGAGGCCTCCCTAAATCCCAGCTCGCATCCTGCGTCCAGGAAAGGGACCGCCCCCCCCTTCCCCCCGTCTCTCTCTCTCTCTCCCATAATCTCTTGACATCTTTTCAAATCCAATTACTAGATTAATTGACTCGCAAAGAGAAGCGCGGGATGCAGAGGAGAGGCTCAGATTTATTCCCTAGTAGCCCATCGAGAGCCGGCTCCGAAACATGCCTTTTGCCAGCGAGATTTACTGGTTCCCTAATACAGCGACGGTTCAAATCTGTGATTAATAATGTTTTTCTCCAATGCTCATAATTTAATTCCTTCTTTTTTCCCCTCCTTTTATCAGTGGAAACAGAAACTAGCCCCGCATCATCTTCTGTTACAAATAGTGAAGCCGGAGCCAAGGGGTGACTGATTGGTGCCTCCTTGGGAAATGTTTCCTTTAAATCATCGGGAAATTAACATAACAATAAGCAGCTCGCTTGCATTAACATTTAAATGCCTGCATATTGTTTTGAAACGCTCCAGCGCTGCACGTGGGCGGCGCCCGCAACCAGCATACGCTCCGGCTCTCTGCGCGCCCATAACTCAGCCTGGGCAGGCGGCACAGAGCCGGGAGGTCTGTCAGCCAGCTGGGCCATGGATGGCGTGCCGTTCTGCAGGCCTCAGGGTCAGGCTGGTTGACCCTGCGGCTCGCAGGTGGCCCCAGTGTGAGTGGGGATAAATGGAGGGGGTGATGGCTGCTGTTGGGTTCCGAGTGTGGAATACATTTTGTTCTGCGCACGGAGGCATGTGCAGATGTGTACCACCCTTAGAGATACATGCTACAAGGCTGGGGGTGCTCTGCTAGCCAGCTGGGCGGCATTTGAATCTCTCCTGGTGGCCACCCAAGTGCCCTGCTTACCGGGAACGCTGGCAGTGTGCTTTGCGGGAAGGTGTGGGCCCGGGACTTAAGAGAGGTGAATTCCACTCCTGGCTCTGCCTGTATCACCTTCCGCTTCTCTGTGCCTCAGTTTCCTCTCCCAGACGCTGAGCTCTTTGGGGCAGGGTGTGTGTCTCACCCTGTGTCCATGCCCTGACATCAGCACGGGTCTCTGGAGCATGCTGGCTCTGCAAAGAAAACCTGCAGGCTTCTGCCTTGGGCTGGGGGAGCTAGAAATAGCCAGGTGGCTCTTTGGGCTCAGGATGGCACCGGGCCTCTGGGACCCTCCCCCCTTGCTGTGCTTCCCGAGCCACATCGGCACTGCTACTTGCAGCCAACAGCCCAGGCTCTGAGCCTCGGGCCGGGGATCATTTCTTCCTGTGTCCCAGAGGTCATGCTAATACCTGGTGTCCAGTTGCACCTTCCCCCCAGGCTCTCTGTGTGCTCACTGAGTTCCCCTGTACGGGAAGGGAAGGACGGAAACATTTCACTTCCCTGGCCACCGAAATGCGGCTGCCTCTGGGGTGGGACCCAGCCGCAGTTTAACATCAGCATCACCCAAGGCGTTTGGAAAGGAAGTGAATCCCCATTAGTGTCCGATTCGTGGGCTGGCCCTGTGTCTGTGCATATGACCCCCTCCCCGCCCCATACGCGGCTTGATTACCCAAGACCCCCAGGCGGGGAAAGCAGGAGGTGTTGTAGCTGGGTGCTGGCAGAGCTGGGGGGGAGCCTAGGGCAGGGACAGCAGTGACACTGACCTATGGCTTGGGGCAGCTATTGGGATGCAGCTGCCCTGAGTCTTGGGGGGCATGGAGCAGGGAGTTTGGCTCCAGTTGATACATATTCCTACATGCCCCTGGGAGAAGCAGCCCAGATGCGGGGTGAGGGCCGTACCCCTGCAGAGGGGGCACCAGACTGGGTCTGACCAGGATCCCTCTGTATAGTATCGTCGCCACATTTACCCTCCCGCTGAAAGGCAGGCCAGCACTGTTATCCCCATTCTACAGACTGGGAAACTGAGGCTCAGAGAGATCACGTGACTTGCCCAGCCTCAAACAAGGAGTCTGTGGCACAGCAGCAAATTGAAGTGGGGTGTCCTGAGACCTAGTCTAGAGTCTTGGCCTCTGGGGCCACCTGTCTTCTGTCTGTGACGAGGACCAGCTGCACCACTGGGACATGGGAAGGCTCCCCCGGTGGAAAATGGAAAGCTCCTTCCAAACGCCGTCCATTATTAGAGATTCTCTTCCAAGCTCACAAAATGCAGCCCTGGATGCGTCATTAACCACCGGCATCTCCCATCCTCTGTCTCCTCCAGGCTCCTGACTCCAGTGAGATCATGTGGCAGTGAGTTCCGCAGGCTGAGTGTGTGCAGTCTTTAAATATCCATAGTGCGCTGGGCATGACAGCAGGTCATGACCCTCAGCCTCCAGCCTTCAATTTGTAGCTTGTTTTAGTTTTGCCTGATCCGATCAATATTTATTTTTAAGCTTTTTTTTCATTTATGTTATCAATTTAAATTTTCACCGTTGCAGGAAACTGGGGGGGGCAGATGATGGGGAGAGAGCAGACAATAATTACTGAACGACGGTCGACGCAGCGATTCAAAAGGCTAAAGCTTTATAACCATTAAAAGGCAAATTGTTAGCATCGCCCGTCAAAACACACCGAGTAAATATCCCTAAATCACAGCCGGCTGGGTTCTCAGGCAGCATTTGTCTCACTTTGCCGAGCTGGACGGTTTGATGATTACTGATGGAAATGGGTTTTGTCGGGCGGAGCGTGTCGGGCGAAATCGATAACGGCCGACACTTACCGACAGGAATCTAGACTTTCCAAGTCGGGTTGTGGGAGACTGAGGGGTGCCAGCCCAGAGCAGAGCCACAGCAAGGTGCGGAGTCAGAAACTGGAGCAGGGAGCTGAGACTGAAAACCTCGGCCCTGGGATTGCTCCTTTGGCTGCTGGGCCAGTCCTCCCCCCTAGACAAAGCCAAATCACTCCCAGATCGTCACCCCAAAGCTGAGATCAATGGGGCAAGAAACCCAGGATCTTCCACGTCCAGGTCTCTTTCTGGGAAGGGGGCCGGGGCTCTGAGGGCTGCTCGTGGTAGTCGGCTGTTACCCTCATACGTGGCTGCTAGAGGAGGCCAGCACACACTTCGGTGAATCAAGCGCACGGAGCCCTGAGCTGGCAGGTTTCCCCCTGATGATTTCCTGGGACAGATTTGCCATTCGCTCTGGGTGGAAATGAAGAACCTGGTTGCATCTCGGTTTGTTCCATGCTGCTCCCCAGAGCTGGTGGCCCCCACAGAGACCCAGGTGCCCTGACTCCTTGCAGATTTGTGCCTGGGCGACTCTTCTGCGTCATCAACGCTGGGGGAAGCTGGGTAATTGGGCAGTTAAGGAGAGGCAGCTGGGTTTAGTGGGGAGCTGTCTTCTTACTCTGTGTTCACACAGGGCCCATCACAAGACTGGGTGCTGTACGAATACCCACAAGATGCAGATTCAAGTTCCTGCTTAGCCACTGAACTTGGGACGGTCACACTTAAGCTGCTCTGTGCCTCAGTTTCCCCATCTGTAAAATGGGATCAATCCTTTCCTACCTCCTAGAGGTGTTTGGAGGCTCAAATCCAGCATGCTAGTAAGGTGGCGCTGAGAGCAGGGCCCCATCACTGGTTCCGTCACCCCCAAATGTTAAAAAAAATCACAAGACCCAGTTAGAAAATCATGAGATAAGTTGGGAGATGTCTGTTTTATTTGCCATCAGTGTTTTTACCCTCTGAGGCCGTGTCTTCCGGGTCTTTTCGACAGCCGCCTGGGCTAGAAAGGTGCCTCATCGTTACAAAGGAATGCCGAGATTCTCCCATGACTCCACGAGGTGGGAAATTAAGAAAAACCCCAAATATTGGGACACTTTCAGTTAATTCATTTGAGCTGGCCGCACTGTTTTAAATACCTAGGTAACAATCATAGCTAGCCCCTATCTAGGTGTAGATGTCAAAATACTTTACAAAAGGAATCAGGATCAATATCCCCATTTTACAGTGGGGAAAATTGAGGCACAGAAAACAGGGAACTGACTTGCCCAAGTGGCTGAATCCCAGTCCAGGGTTCTACCCACTGGACCGTGCTGCCTTCCAGTCAAGCTGTGGGGGAAACGAGAGGGGTTTTTTAATGGAAAATGTCAGCTTCTTATTGGGAAACCAATTTTTTTTCAGTTGCCAAGAAAAAGAAGAAACCCCCCAAACTTTTGGAGGAGAAAGCAAGACACATTCTGTGAACATTTTTGTTTAATTCAAAAGCCCCAATTTTCCTTAGAAAAAGTCTTTCAACTGCAAAGTTGTGACTAACTCCTGTAGTCAATGAATCTTGATGTAACAGGAATGTGTGTGAAGGGGGCCCAGCCTGGGACAGGGGGAGAGCTTGGTTCGATTTCCTTCTCTGCCACAGACTTCCTGGGGCTCTTTCTACACTGCAGGCTTCTTGCGCAAGAAGCTTTTTGCGGAAGAGATCTTCCGCAAAAACTTCTTGCGCAAGAGAGTGTCCACACTGCCAGGGCCGGATTAAGGGGGGGGCTAGCCAGGCAGCTGCCTGGGGCGCCAACCTATGGGGGGCGCCTGATTTAAGTGGTAAGGGGCGCTGTGCGCCCGGGGGCGGGGCCGCACATGCGCCTCGCGCCCGCTGCCAGGGCACAAGTATGGCTCAGTCCGGCACTGCACACTGCATGGCCGCTCTCTCTCTCGAGAAAGCGCTGATAGCTATCCACAGAATGGCCACCAGGGCACCTGTGCTTTTTCCTCTCCCCTGTTTTTGCACAGAAAACCCCTGTTGCCCATCCACACACACCTTTTTGCGCAAGAGCTCTTGCACCAGATGGAGTTATCCCTCGTAGAAGGAGGAATCCTTTCCCCGCAGAAACCCCTCTGCTCTTTCATTTCACTTGTGCAAAAACGCGCTTGAGGTGTGGACGTGCTGCAAGTTTCTGCGCAAAAAACTCTGTCGTGTAGACCTAGCCTGGGTCACCTTGGGTGGGTTGCTCAGTCTGTTTGCACCCCAGCTCCTCTGCACAGGGGGAGATCTGGGTCCAGCAGCCTCCATAAAGCGTCCCCTTCGAGTCACCCAGCCCCAGGCTACACAGGTGCGATGTGGGCCCCTGGGACTCGTGGGTCGGGGCTGGCTGGGCTGGGGGCAGCTGGCTGCGTGGGGCAGGTGTGGCATGGCCGATTTCGCAGCCTCGTCCCAGCCATGCTCCTCCCTGGCAGCCTTTGTGTGTCCTCTAAGCATGCTCCGGGATGCTTTGCTCGCCGCCCGAGGGTGCTGCGGCTATTTCAAGGGCTCGCAGCTGCAGCCCCTGCTGCGCCCGGGAGCCAGGAGCCATTGAAATAGGATCCTGCTGCCGGAGCCAGCGCCTGGAAATTCGGTGGCCTGGGCAGCAGGATACAAAGAGAACGTGGCCAGATCCAGCCCCTGGGCCGCACCCTGCTGGGCCCTGGTGCCCCTGGAATAAAAGGCCCCTAGCACTGGCTGGGGCCGAATATGGCAAGTGGCATCCCAGGTGGCTGCTTTACTCAGTGGGTGCCTCCCTGGCCTGTCCAAGGGGCCGTCTGCCCCATCTCAGCAGGCGTCACCAGGTCGCACGGTACCAGGTGCCGGCGCACGGCCCTCTCCCCAGCTCCCCCGTTCCCACGGGCTGGGCGGGCGGCCGTTGGGACCCGCAGGCCCACGACCTGTGAGTTGCTCCCCCTGCGCCGTGGCTCCTGGGAGCTCGGGGAGTCCGAGAGCGAGTTGCCAGAGCAGCTGGGTTCCTGCAGCCCCTTCCTGCGGCTGCGATTGGCGGGGCGAAGGAGAGCGCCCGGACGCCTGGGTTCTCTCCCTCTGGCTTGCCGCGCATCGCGGGGCAGGCTGCTGAGGGGCTTTGTTTTGTGCCCCCAAATCACAGCACCCAAAATAGACAGGGGCGAGAGGTGGCGTGGGGGGTAGCAGGAGGTGGTAGTGTCACATGGTGCCTCAGTTTCCCCATTCACAGGCGAGCCCTAATCATTAACACCCACAAGGCACCTGGCGCCCTGCGGCTGGCAAACCGAAGCCTCCATCACCACAACTGGGCACCCTGCCGCCCTCCGGGCACGGGGGGTGGGAATCCGCCCGCCTCGCTCCCAGCCCCGCGCTCGCCCTCCCCACCCCCGCTGGCCTTTCTCCGCAGCCCCAACTCGACTGCGCCAACTCTCCAGACTTAAAGCCAATCAATTTCCAACGAGTAGCAGAGTTTGACGGGAAATTCATTCCAACCGGGGGCCTTGATTTATCTTTCAAATATACGGACAAGCGAGAGCATGATGGAGCCCATTAAAATGTTGGAAGATTGTTTTTATGATTGAAGTCTGTATTCCACCCGCCATAAAGAAAGGGAGCGCGGAGTCATTAGCATTTCCATGATGTTATATTTCTGCCTGTCTCGGGCCCATAACTCATCTTTACGGCCTGTCGCATTGCTAGCTCTTTGATACAATGAGTATAGAGTTAAGCAAAACTACAACAGAAAGGAGATTCCAGCGAGTCACTGCCCTTCACGCAGGGTTCTCCTTCTCTGCCGGAGACATTTCTCAGGACGCTGAAGGAGCACATATGCAAGAAGTCATCCTCTTTCCCTTCCTATTTTTCATTGCTTTCCCTGCCGCCCCCCCGGCCCCCTGCTCACCCACCCGGCGCGATGCAGCTCTCCCGTTCGCCCCCTCCCCACCGCTCTCCCTTTGCTCTGGGCTCTTCCGGCCACTGCGCAGAGAAAAGTTTGGATGGTTTTTACGCCATGACCTTCTTTTCTCCCTTCCTCGGCGCCGGGGGGGGACCAGAGCAGGGCCCCTGGCGCAGGCTGCTCCGGCTGGAGTCCCCGGGGCTGGGGGAGGGAACGGCTGCGGGATGCGGCGGGGGCTTGTCACGGAGGCAGTGTCGCCGCCGGGGCAGGACAGGGGCCAGGATGCCTGGGTGCTGCTGCTGATTGGCTGCATGACCTTGAGCCAGAGACTCGCCGCGCCTCAGTTTCACCTCCCGCAAGATGTGCCTAATGGTGTCGCCCTCCCCAGGTGTTTGAGAGTCTCAGACGCGAGGGGCTCGTTACTGGCGAGAGCAAACGAGCCCAGTGATTTAAAGGCGACCCCTTGACGCCGTCCTACGAAACGCTCCCGCTGCGTGTGTGTGTGTGCGTGTGTGTGTGTGCGCAGCGCTTCTGCGCTATGCATGTATGGCTATGCATGTGCTTTGTCCATGTGGTGTGCATACACATTGTGTACTGTGTGCAATGTGTGTGTCGTGCGTGCTGCGGTGCGCAGGTGTGTTGGGTGCAGTGTATGTGTGTTGTGTGCAGTGTGCAATGTCTGGGTGCGGCGTGTGCAATGTGGCTGTTTGTTGTGCAGTGGGTGAATGTGTTGTGGGAAGTGTGTTGTGTGCAATGTGTGTCTCGTCTGCAGTGTGTGTGTATGTGTTGTGTGCATTGTGTGTGCGCTGTGTGAAGGGTATGTGCATTGTGTGTAGTGGGGTGAGTGTGTTGAGTGTAGTCTGTGCATTGTGTATTGTGAGCAATGTGTCTGTGTGGTGTGAGGTGGTTGGGTGTATTGTGTGCATTGCGTGAATTGTGGGCTATCTGCAGTGTGCATGGTGTACAATGTGTCTGTGTGTGGTGCAGTGAGTAGGGTGTTGTGCGCAGTGTGTGTGGTGAGGTGGCTGGGGGTGTTGTGCGCAGTGTGTGGTGTGGAGTGTGTGTGTGCATGGTGCGGTGGGTGGTGTGCTGTGCGCAGTGTGTGGTGTGCAGTGTGTCAGTGTGCAGTGTGGTAGGTGGTGTGTTGTCACAGTGTGTGGTGTGCAGTGTGTCAGTGTGCGGTGCGGTGGGTGGTGTGTTGTGTGCTGTGTGTGTATTTTATCACTGCCTCATCCCTACCAGCCTTTGCAGGGCCTTAGAACCAGCGAGCGGCGTCCGGCCGGATGTGCCGGGTGTGCGGGTGCCGCTCGAACGAGTCCGGTACCGTCCCTGCACACACGTCTGGCAGGGACTGGCTGGCTCTTCTGCACTGGCCCATGCCCTGTGCGTGTGTGTGGCATTTGCCATGCTCTGGGGGGGTGGGGGTGCACAATGCTCTGGGGTGTGTGTGTGTGCTGTGCACCATGCTCTGGGGTGTGTGTGTGTGCTGTGCACCATGCTCTGGGGGGGTGTGTGAGCTGTGCACCATACTCTGGGGTGTGTGTGTGTGTGCTGTGCACAATGCTCTGGGAGTGTGTGTGTGTGTGTGCTGTGCACCATGCTTTGGGGGGTGTGTGTGCTGTGCACCATGCTCTGGGGGTGTGTGTGTGTGTGTGCTGTGCACCATGCTTTGGGGTGTGTGTGCTGTGCACCATGCTCTGGGGGTGTGTGTGTGTGTGTGCTGTGCACCATGCTTTGGGGGGTTTGTGTGTGTGCTGTGCACCATGCTCTGGGGTGTGTGTGTGTGTGTGTGCTGTGCACCATGCTCTGGGGGGTTTGTGTGTGTGCTGTGCACAATGCTCTGGGTGTGTGTGTGTGTGTGTGCTGTGCACCATGCTCTGGGGTGTGTGTGTGTGTGTGTGTGCTGTGCACCATGCTCTGGGGTGTGTGTGTGTGTGTGCTGTGCACCATGCTCTGGGGTGTGTGTGTGTGTGTGCACCATGCTCTGGGGTGTGTGTGTGTGTGTGCTGTGCACCATGCTCTGGGGTTAGGGTTGCCAGATGGTTTCCACAAAAATACCGGACACACTTGACAGTGCATCACAAGCTACATCCCATCGGAGTTAGAAAGTACCGGACAGTTCTAGTGTCCCCATTTGTTTCCTGAACAGAAAGCTCCAATACTGGACTGTCTGGTTCAAACCCAACACCCGGCAACCCTGTCTGGGGGGGGTGTGTGTTGTGCACCAGGCTTAGTATGTGTGTGTTGTGCACCATGCTCTGGGGTGTGTTGTGCACCCAGCCTTGGTGTGAGTCCCTGCTAAGCCCAGGCCTGTGTGTGTGTGTGTGTGTGTGTGTGTGTGTGTGTGTGCGCTCGCCTTCGCTGAGCCTCTCGCTCCCGCCGCTCTGCCAAGCAGCCCGGATTGATGGCGCCGCCTCCCCCGCCTGCCCGCGCCGAGGAGACATCTGTCCTTCCACGGCCCCAGCTGGCAGCGCCGCAGCGCCCGGCCCAGGCCGGCGGGCCCCAGGTGGAGGGGGGCGGGATGCCCCCCCGGGAGCGCTTTCCCGCGAGGTGCTAAAGGAGATGAGTTGCGGCGGGAAGGCATTTGTGTGCCACATAAATTAGCCGCGCGATCAGCCGGCTGCAGCTGGCGGGGGGGCGAAGGGCGAAGCAAAGAGAAAGCACAAAGGAAGGTGCAGCCGGCGGGCGAGGCAGGCAGGTGGCTGGCACCCAAGGGCAGGTTGTGGGGTGTAGCGGGCCCAGCGGCCCAGGCCCATGGGCCCCGGCCAGCGATGGGGCAGGGCGTGAAGCAAGCCCGCTGCGAGGCTGGCGGGCAGGCGCGGCTAGAAGTGGGGGGCCCGGGGCCCCCTCGGGACAATGGAGACGTGGGGCAGAGGCCCCGCTTCGCGCTGCAGCTCTCGCTGCCTGGCGGCATGAGCCCAGGCCCCCCCGGACTCTGTTTCCAGCAGGGCGGCATGATTGTGGGCAGGGCCCCAGGCCTTGGTTTCCCCAACTGTACCCCGGCGCTGAGCTCCTCCGTGACATGCGTGGGGATCCGCCAGCTCTGAGCGCTCGGGGGCCCGCTACCAGAGAGGCTGGGGGGTCAGGGTATGTTAGGACAGGAGAAATCCCGGCCATCTTGCCCCGGCCCCATCTCCGGCCTCAGTTCCCCCGTGGGGTCCCCTCACCTGGGGCCCGGAGGAGCAACACATCGGAGAGGCTCAGATGAGTGCCTGAGAGAGAGGGAAACTGAGGCACAGGGCGAGGGCTGACGGCCGGGTAATGGAAGCCAGGAGCCCGTTGCTGTAACTGAGCTGATTGGGTCTCCTGCTGCTGAACTGATGGACCTTGGCTGTCACCAGGGATGGATTGGGGGGGGGGCGGGGTGTGGACACACTGCGAGGGGGGGAGGGGTGTATATAATGTAATGCCCTCTTAAAGCATTTTCACCCTACCTCTGTCATGGAGATCACAGACACACGCACACACACAGACACACACATACAGACACACACACACAGACATAGACACACACATAGACATACACAAACACAGACACACACACACACACACATACATACACACACACACACACACAGACACACACAAGACATACATACACACACACAGACATACATACATATACACTCACAGACACACACTGACACCCACTGACACACACACACATCTCGTGGCATGAATAGTGAGTGTCACCACCTCTCGCGATATTCGGGTCCCTGCCCCAATCCCCAGCTCCCGGAGTCGCGGGAGACCCGCCGCTTTCATGAACCCCCCCGAGGCTCCCCGGCCTGTAGCGGTGGGGAGAAAAGCTGGAGCCCCCGTGTGCGGGTTTCACTTTGCGGCATCCCCAGTCAGAGGCGACAGCAGCGCTGGGCCTGCCCTGCCCGCTCGATGTCTCCACGTGCTCTGCGCTGAGCCCGGGAACGCCAGACCGAGGCGCTCGGCTCCCGCCTGCCAGGTTCCGGGAGCAGGAGCAGCCCAGGTGGCGGCAGGAATCCGTCTGCATGGGCGCTGCCAGCGGCTGCTCTGCCCTGTGCTGCCGGGGAAGGTGAATACCGCCCGGGCCCAGGCGGTCAGGCCTGGGGCGACTCCTGCCCACCCCCAACCTCCGGACGGGGTGACCCCGTGTGACGCTCCGAGAGCCGGGCCTGTCCTATGTCTGAAAAGCACCTGATTTGTGAGGGCTCGCGATTCGGGGGGCGTCTCACGGTTTCGAGCGCACGGGGTGGGCGATGGATCAGACGCCGGCCGGGGTCGCCTGGTGCAGGGAGGGTCGTCCGCGCCCCACTTCCGGAGTCCTCCAAGCCACTGTGACAAAAGACCCTCGTGCAAGGCATAGGATCCCATGCTCCCACCCTGGGGAGCGGGAATTCGTTCTCCCGGCCCCATGGGTACCCTCGGGGAAACAGTAATGGCTGTGGGGAGGCACCTGGAACCCTGGGCCACTCTGGACAATTTCAGCCTGACACTTTTATCACTCTTATGGCTGCTAACTCTCCCTCATCCCCTTGCCCAAACCTTCGGAGCATGACTGGGCAACTAAGCCATGCTGAGTCGAAAGAGGTACAGGCCTGGACTGGCCCTTCCATTGCTGATACCGTTAACTCTGGAACCTAATGAGGATGCAACGTCAGCATCGCTGGCTATTTCACAGGCGATAATATCCAGCCGCCCTAGGAGCCTGGGGACTGTGGGCAGAGCTTCAGGCAACCTTTCCATTAGGCACCAGACCTGTGCATAGCTGGGGCGAGGTTTCCCGGTGCAAACGGGGACAGCCGGAGCGGACGGGGGCTGGTGTGTGTGTTTGGGGGCAGGATTAGATGGGGTGGGGGCAGTGTTCCCTGTAAAATGAGCACTTGGGTGGTTACTCAGGAGTGATTCAGGTGCCACCTTGCTGATTAGCAGAGCGCCCACACAGCCCACAGCAGGTGTGTCTATGGGTGGTGCACATCCGCACACGCCTTTGTGAACGCAACAAAATGTATTCTGCACATCTGTGGATTATCAGGAACACTGAGTGGGGGTGCACTGACGGAGGAGGGGCTCTGTGGGAGCCCAGGGAGGATGGGGTAGAAGCCAGGGGCAGGCGTGTGGTAGGGTGGGGCTTGTCCTAGGTGAGCAGCATGGAGAGGGTTAGAGAGAGGATCCTAGAAAGCCAGACAGCTTTGTGTAACAGCCCCCAGCCCAGCCTCCCCCGCCTCGGATGGGAAACCCCAGAGCAGCCGGGCACCTTCCCTCTGAGGAAGGGCAGGACCCAGATTCCTGCAGAGAATGATGCGCCCAGCTCTGGGGAGGGGCAGGGCCCGTATTCCTGCAGAGAATGATGCGCCCGGCTCTGGGGAGGGGCAGGGCCCGGATTCCTGCAGAGAATGATGCGCCCGGCTCTGGGGAGGGGCAGGGCCCGGATTCCTGCAGCGAATGATGCGCCCATCTCTGGGGTGGGGCAGGGCCCGGATTCCTGCAGCGAATGATGTGCCCGGCTCTGGGGTGGGGCAGGGCCCGTATTCCTGCAGAGAATGATGCGCCCGGCTCTGGGGTGGGGCAGGGCCCGGATTCCTGCAGCGAATGATGCGCCCGGCTCTGGGGAGGGGCAGGACCCAGATTCCTGCAGAGAATGATGCGCCCGGCTCTGGGGTGGGGCAGGGCCCGTATTCCTGCAGAGAATGATGCGCCCATCTCTGGGGTGGGGCAGGACCCGGATTCCTGCAGAGAATGATGCGCCCAGCTCTGGTCCTGCCTCCCCATAGCGGAGCTGTGCCAAGGGTGGCGTTGCAGCCTCCCCTTTTACCCACCTGGGGGGCTGTGGCTCCTCCAGCCCCCAGTGCAGTGGGAAGAGGGGCAGCCTGGCTGGAGGCTTTGTAGGCCAGCGAGCGGAGGAGGGACCGGGCGATTGGCCTGAAGGACACAGCCAAGGGCGAGCTGGAGACGGCGAGAGCCCCAGCCTGCCTGTTACGTGCCCCAGGGACGGGCTCGGGGGCAGGCTCGGGGGCGGGGGGGATGCACAGGGGGAGGGGCTGGGGTTCCATGGAGGGGGTGTGGTTGCCGGAGGGGGGGGGGCTCACGTGTCGGTGCAGGGGGCAGGGCTCTGCCAGGCTGCACACGCCCGGCTCCAGATGGCAGGTGAACCTCAGCCCCCCATGGTGTCCGGGGCAGAGCCTGCCCCAGGTCTCATTCCCACCCCCGTCACACAGGGGCGCTGCATGGGGGGGCACCAAGGAGCTGGTGTTTTGTTTCCCCTTAAAGGGCCCTTAAAGTGGCCCCCTAAGCCCCCCCCATATTATCCCCCCCGATGGGCTGTAGTTAGGTCCAGCCCCTGCAGCCTGAGTGAGATCTGGGGAGGGTGTTGGGGGGGGGGGCTGCACGGATTGTGTAACATTGGATCCACAGCCCCCCCAATCCCTGCCCTGCGCATCACCCCCCCATGCCTTGAACCCAGCTGCCCCCTTACAGCCCCCTCTCCAGCTGCTCAGCTCTTGCCTCTGCTCCCCTGGAATCCACCCCCCTGCTGATCATTAATCCCCTCGTCAAGCCTTCCCCTATCGGGGATTAGTGGGGCTGCCAGGCCGGGCCCCCCATGGGCCAGGGGCTCCGTCTCCCTGGGAAGGGAATTTCCTCCCAGTGGCTCCAGGCCCCTGGCGTTAGCTGTGGGCAGGGGCCCCGCTCGGTATCACAGGAACCCGGGCATGTGAGTCCCACCGGGTGGGCCTGGGGCCGGCGTGGGGCGGCTGGATGGGAGTGGGGGGCTTGGGAGAGGAATGCGGAGGCTGGTGGGCGTCGGGGGGCCCGGCTGGGCTGGATTGACAGGCCCCTGGCCTGGAGCCAGCGGGGAGTGACCCTCTATGGGGGGGTTAATCCAGGGTCTGTGTGCCAAGGGGGCGGAGAGCGCCGGCTGGGCTGGGGGGCTTGGGGCCCCCTGGGGCCCCTGTGACGGGCCAGGCCGGGTCTGGTCACCACCGAGGGCGAATTGCTCAAAACCAGGGCTCCTTACAGCCCGACTGGAGACCTTCCCAAACAGGCCACACGCCAGTCCCACCGAGCGCTTCCAGCCGCCAGTCCGGCCGGCAGGAACCTCACGAGCAAAACCCCTCGGGCACCCCAGCTCTCCCTGTGCCCCAATCCGCCCCGGGCCTGCACAGGTGGGGGGTTATAGAACCCAACCTCACCTACCCCCGACGGCTCCTCCCGGTCCCAAAGAACCAGCCACAGGTCCCGGTCAATTTGCACTGTGGATCTTACCCACAAGAGCCCGCTGGGCCAGTCCTCTAGCGTCTAAGAGCCAAAGGTTCATTCATAAAAGAAGGAAAAGGCGGCGAGTGAGGCCGTTAAGGAGAATACGTCACACGCACCAGTCACCCAGTTCTCGGTGCAGGCTCTCAGCAGAGCTGTTACAAACTGCCGGCTTAGACGTCTCTGGTGTCCATCCTATGGCAGGAGGGGTCGACAATCCTCCCCCGGCTCGCTGTCCCTCGCAAGGCTGCACCTGGGATCAGGAGCAGAATTGAAGGCCAGATGGAGTCGCCTCGTGGCACTTTCTATCCGTCCCTGGTACCTTCCCAGCGGGTCACCTGGCCCAGTGACCTGTCCCTGTGTCCCATTTCAGCAGCCGTGGTATTGGCTGGTTTGCAGGTCTCCAGAGCATCCCCTCAGGTGTGTTGGGCACCTTGATAGCCACTGTCCCTGGAGCCTCGCCAATTAGCAGAGTCACTGACTGAACAATTGCTCTTTACAACAGGCCGTCCAGGCCCATGGCTCTCTCAGGCAGAGAACAGTCCCAGCACCAGCCCAGAGCCCACATGCAGAACCCCACACGCAGACATCACACAGGTACGCGAGTAGCAGACGGAGACTCGGTAGGACAGGCGCTTTCATTGGACACCTCACATGGCCCCTTTGTACAGACTTTGGGGCAAACCCCGTGATCTAGCTGCTCCCCTTAAAATCCAATACATGCTGTCAAGGTGTGTGTGGGGGGTTAATCCGGGGCCCGTGTGCCAAGGGGGCTGATCGTGCCAGCTGGGCTGGGCTGGGGGGGCTCAGGGGCCCCCACAGGCCCCGAATGACTCGGTGGATTCGAGCCCTGCCCTGTCGCCCATTCCCCTGCCCCCGAGGTGGGACGTGTGACCCCCCGGCCCCGTGTCTGGCCGCATGCCGGGGGGGAGGGGGCTCTGAGATTCGGCTGCTCGTTGGACAAGTACGCGCCGGGAGGGCAGCGGAAGGGTTCAAAGCAGCTGGGGGTGGGGATAGCCAACAGCCTGTCCCTTGCTATCCAGCTGCCCCACCATGATGCCAAGGCCCCCGACCATCCCCGTGCCCAGCCCTGTTCTGGAGCTCACAGGATCAGGGCCGGGGATGGAGGAGGGGCGACTCCAGCTGCCTGTGCACGGGGCCCCTTGCCAGGCCCAGCACAAGCTGCCACCAGCTGCCCTCAGAGCCAAACCAAGTGGCAGGACAACAACCGGAAGCAGGTGCAGGGCCCTGCCCGTCCCCCAGTGTGAGGAGCAGGGCCCTGCAGAACCGCCGTGTGGAGCTGAGAGCTGCCACCTGCCAGGCCCAGCCCGCCTGTCCCACCCGTCACCTGCCGTTACAACGCACACAAGGGAGCAGCCCGGGCACTGGGTGAGTGAGAGAAGGCTGGGTAGATAGATGGTGTGCCAGGGACAGACGGGTGGGTGTCCACGGGGACACAGAGATGGGTGTGCACTGGGACAGACAGGTGGGTGTCCACGGGGACACAGTGATGGGTGTGCACTGGGACAGACAGGTGGGTGTGCACGGGGACAGATGGGAGGGTGTGCACGGGGACACAGAGATGGGTGTGCACGGGGACAGACAGGTGGGTGTGCACGGGGACAGATGGGAGGGTGTGCACAGGGACAGACAGGTGGGTGTGCACGGGGACAGACGGGAGGGTGTGCATGAGGACAGACAGGTGGGTGTGCACGGGGACAGAGGGGAGGCTGTGCACGGGGCCAGACAGGAGGGTGTGCATGGGACACAGTGATGGATGTGCACAGGGACACAGGGATGAGTGTGCATGGGGACAGACAGGAGGGTGTGCACGGGACACAGGGATGGGTGTGCACAGGGACAGACAGGTGGGTGTGCACGGGGACAGACAGGAGAGTGTGCACGGGGACACAGGGATGGGTGTGCACGGGGACAGACAGGTGGGTGTGCATGGGACACAGGGATGGGTGTGCACGGGGACAGACTGACAAAGGTGTGTGTAGCTAGAATATGGGCTTCTCAGTGCGTCCAGGATACCCGGGAGCTGAGCTCCATCTCCCGGGGTGACGCTGCTGCCCGGCTCGCTCTCCCCAGCCGTGCCTGGCTCTGTCGCTCCTGTCTGACCTCCGGGCACCGTGCAAAGACGGTTCCGGCCTTGCCATTCAGCCCCCACCATCAGGTTCCTTTTGGTCTGGAAATACCTCACGGGAGCTGGCTGGCCGCGGGTGTCGGGGCTCCAGCTATTCCCCCGTCCTTCCGGCTGTTTGAGCAGCAGCAGAGCCAGGGGGGTCGGCTGAGGCGAGGACCAAAATGGCCTTTGTCCCAAGGGACTCACAGGCTGAACCGACCAAGGGCAGGAGGGGAAACTGAGGCACGGGGTAGGGGCGAGACTTGCGTCCAATGGTCAGAGGCAGAGCTGGATGTAGGACCTGCACCGCCATTCGACCACCCGTTTGTGTAGCCTGGGTGAAGGGCGGTGGCAGCGGAGTGGGGCAGCCAAGGGAGGCGAGGGAAAGTGAGACTAAGTCTCCAGTGTCCTGGCTGCTGGCTTTGTACCACACCTCCCCTGTGCGGTGAGCCTGGAAACCCGCCCCTGCCCAGCCTGGGGGTGTCACGGACGGCTTTGTGCCCCCGCGGGGGACTCCTCACATCACCCTGCTTCCTGAGGCCACCCCAGGGACCCCACAGCCCCTGCCCGCGGATGTACCGAGCCCTGAGGAGGCCGGCGGAAGGGCCTTCCGCTTTCTTCATGGCCTCCCTCATAGAAAAGGCCACCCGCTCCCTGCAGAAACTATCCGCCCTGCACGCCGGCCTCCATCACCCAGCCCCCGGCCGGTACGTGGTAGGGGAGCGTTTCCAGGCCGGGAATTCGGCTTCCATCACCCAGCCCCCGGCCGGTACGTGGCGGGGGAGCATCTCCAGGCGGGGAATTCGGCTTCCATCACCCAGCCCCTGGCCGGTACGTGGCGGGGGAGCGTCTCCAGGCCGGGAGTTCGGTTTCCATCACCCAGCCCCCGGCCGTTACGTGGTGAGGGAGCATCTCCAGGCCGGGAATTCGGCTTCCATCACCCAGCCCCCGGCCGGTACGTGGTGAGGGAGCATCTCCAGGCCGGGAATTCGGTTTCCGTCACCCAGCCCCCGGCCGGTACGTGGTGGGGGAGCGTCTCCAGGCCGGGAATTCGGTTTCCGTCACCCAGCCCCTGGCCGGTACGTGGCGGGGGAGCGTCTCCAGGCCGGGAGTTCGGTTTCCATCACCCAGCCCCCGGCCGGTACGTGGTGGGTGAGCGTCTCCAGGCCGGGAATTCGGTTTCCGTCACCCAGCCCCCGGCCGGTACGTGGAAGGAGGAGCACCTGCAGGCCGGGAATTGGCTGGCGCAGGAATAACGAGGGGAATTCGTCTCTGTAAGATTCTGCCCCCCCCCCCAGCTGCCTTGGCCCCAAACGCGCCACCCCAGGGAGCCGCAGCTGCTCCAGTCCATGGGGGGCGGGGAGGGAATGTCTTCAGGCCTGTGCTATGGCCAGGCTCCCCCTTCATCCCACAACAGAGGCCAGGAACATTATCTTTGGCCTATGGGGAAATTGAGGCACAGGAGTGGGGATGTGAGTTGGTCGCCCCGCGGGCCCTGGGGCAGATCGCAGGCCTCCAGAAGCTCACTCCTGTGCACTACCCGCTAGGCCGCCCTCTAGTAACCACCGATGAGGGACGATCCTTTGAGTTCTGCCCTATGCCCCCCACCGTGCCTGCACATTTGTGTGGCCAGCGCACACCATGGAGGGGCAAGGGAGTGGATAATAGTGCACGTTCACTCGCTAGTGCAAACCAGAGCCAGGCAATGCTGCCCACGGTCGCCCAGCCTTCCCCACCTCTCAGCTCTTCCCCATTGCCCCTATATATTCCCCCTTGGAAATCCCACCCCCACCAGCAGGTCTCTGGCCCCTCCACTGCTCCTCTGGGGTGGGGCGGAGAAGGGCAGAGCAGCCAGAGGGGTCTTTGCAGGGCTGGGGCAGCATCTGTGACACCAGGTCTGCCTTAGGGTCCCCGGGGTGCCCTCTGCAGGCAGTAGGAGCCTGTGGCAGACCAGCTCCTTAGCTCGTGCCATGCCCGCTTGCGTGACTAGCTCCAGAAATGGCAGGTTCGGGCCCTGGGCCGGGCGGAAGCGGGCTCCTGCGGACACGGCAGCTGGGTGGCAGCTGAGCCCTGCAGGGGCCTTGGGGCGGAACCGGAGCTGGGCCTGAGGGTTGGGCTTTCCTGGTGTTGCTGCCCCAGGGGGTTAATTAAGACTGTGGGCAAGGGGCTAAAGTGGAGGCAGGGGTGCAGTCCCCGGCCTTGTGCATTCAGGGTATGTCTAGACTGCCTCCCTGTGTCGGGAGAGAGATGCAGTCTAGACATACCCTCAGTGTCACCCGGGGCAAGTCAGCTAGCCTCTCTGTGCCTCAGTTTCCCTGCTGCCCATTGGGGCTCATAGCCTGGCCCAGGGTAAATCCAGTGGGGGAGGGTCCCATCCCTCTACGTGGGGGGGCAACAGGAGCAGCCCAGTAGCTAGAGGCTGCTGAATTGTCATATGCTGGGGGGGTGTGATATAACTTTGAACTGCCCCTTTACATGAGGCAGTATGGCCTAGTGGGCCTGGGACTCTGGACTCCTGGGTGCTGGTCTCAGCTCTGCCGCCGACCTGGGGCAAGTTGCATTTCCTGCTGCCACCACCCTTTGGGGTGGGAGGGTCTCGGGGGCCCAGCCGGCCCACCGGAGCACTTCTCCCCAGGAGCCCCCTCGCTGTGCCGGTGGGGTCCCAGCTCTGCCTCCCCTCCTGGGTTTGCCAGGCCAGTGCGGTTTCACGCCGCGGGACGGTCTGTGCTTTCCCCAGCCAGGCGCCGGCCGAGGGCCCTTTAGCACTTACGGGGCCGGGGCGAGCGGCAGGCGCCTGCGCCCAGGTCTAGTGGCTGCCGAGGGGCAGTTCCTGGCATGGGGAGGGGAGACCAGGGCTGCCTAATGCCCCCCCAGCTGGCAAGCGCCTCGTGGAGAGAGCTGGGTGTGGGGAGGGGAGACCAGGGCTGGGCCCTCCAGGCTGCTGGGGCTTCTGTCCTGCCCCCCGAGGGAGAGGCCCCGTGTGTGCGTGTCTGGCGGGCGGGGACGGGGTGTGTGTGGTGGCTGGGTGGTCTCGGAGGCGAGGCGTAAGCGAGCGCAATGCGAGTGTGTGTTGGCTTGGGGTGTGTGTGTGTGTTAGTGTGGGGGGTAAAAAGGGGTGTGGGTGTTTGGGTGAGGCCGTGCGTGTTGTGTGCAGGTGTGTGGGGAGGTGAAGGTTTGTGTATCGTGTGTTAGTGTCTGGGATAATAGGGTGTGTGTTTGGGTGAGGCCGTGCTAGTGTGTGCGGTAAGGGTGTGTGTTTTGTCTGGGTGAAGGTGTGTGTTGTGTGTGGGGTGAGAGGCTGTGTGGACGCTGGCGGTGTGGGTGGGGGGGTAGGAGTGTCCTGATGTGGTGTGTGTGTGTGTCCTGTAGAAGTGTGCTGGGTGTGAGTTTGTGTTGCGAGGGTGCATTCATTTGTGGTGTACGCACGTGTGTGTTGCGAGTACCTGAGTGTGTGGTGCGAGTGTGCCTCGGCGTGCGGCGTGTGTCACGACGACGCTTGTGCAGTGTGGGTTTGGGGTTGTGCGCGTGCGCCGGTGTGCGGCGGGGTGGGGGGCATTTCTCTGGGCCCCCAACAGGGTTCTGCTCCCTGGCACCCACCCAGTGCCAGCGGGGGGCTGGCAAGTGGGGCCGAGCCTGGGGGCCGAGTGGGACTCCCCGGGGTCTCCTGTCTCCTGCCTGGTGCGTCCGGGGTCACGGAGGGCCCCAACAGCCCGGCTGGAGGGGGGGCGCTTTCCAGCATCCCCGGCCCGCCCGGAGGCTCTCTGCTCGGCTCACGCCACGTTCCCCGAGGTGGTGAGCCTTCGGAGGGTGCTCCGCAGCACAGCCCTGGCGGGGAGCGCCGGGGGGCCATCGGCTGGTGGTTAGTGTGCTAGACAGAGCAGCGCGGCGCCCGGTGGAGCGGAACCGGAACCATTCACCCAAGAGCCATAGACCCCGTTCTGCCACTAGCCAAGGGGGAGCCTCCTCGGCCCTAGGCAGAAGGGGAGCCGGGTCCTGCACCCACGGCTGCTGTTACAGGGTTGGTCCGAAAGCCCCGCTGCCCTCCTGGGGGGGTTAGCGGGCTCGGGCCCCCTCCAGGAAGGCAGCCGGGTGGGGGTGGGCTTTCAGGGGAGCTGGGATGGAAGGCGCATCCAGGTCAGAGGCTCCTAATGCCCGTCCTGGAGCTGGGGGCATGGCCCCCCCATCCCTACGGCCAGTCACCCTGCAGCCTCCTGGCCTTGGACGCCCTCCCCAGCCCCCGAGGCAGCCCGGCCCAGCCCTTGCGACCCCCCGCGTGGCCCGTTTCCCCCGCGGGCGGCTGGGGGCGGCCGGGGGGCCTGGGGGGTCGGAGGAAGCAGCCTCCTCCCGGAGTCTGAAGAGCAGCCAGCAGGGGTCTCTAGCACCTCAGGAATTGCCGAGGCCGAGCGAGGCCAGAGCAAAATTCCCCCGATTTCCCTGCTCTGGCATGGGGGGTATGGCTGCCCCGCCCTTCCCCCTCCCACCGCGGGGTGGCTGTGCCAGCTCCGTCCAACAGCCCCCGGGGCCCCCGAGTTAGTGCAGCCCCTTCCCCCTTCCCCCGGACTCGGCCGTGCGGACGCGGGATTCACTGCCTCCTCCGCGCAGCGGTGCCACTGGGCCCCCGGCCCTGGGGGTCACACTGGAGGGGAGGCGCTGCGGGCGGGGCCGTGGAGTCATCAGAGCCTGCCCCCGGCAGCCCGAGAAGATCACGGGGCTTAGCCCGTCTGTTGCACTAGTGCAAAGTGAGTGTGAAACACGGCGCTTTGCTGGTGGAAATGGCCCCATGAAGGACCAGGCCCTGGGGACTCTGGCTTCTCTTCTGCTCTGAGTCGTGGGTTCAGATCCCTGCCTCCCCTCCCGGGGACACAGCCAGCTCCATGCCGGCTCCCTGGCTCCGAGGCCTTTGCCCTCCAGGTCCTGTCTGCTCCGCCTGCAGGGCCGCTCACCTTCCGCGACGTGCCCCGGGGTCCTGCGCTAAATGCCCCTGCCCGCGAGGGCAGCAGTTCAGAGGTGGGCACCGGCAGCAAAGGCTCCCATTGTTCTCCATTGTCATTGTTCTCAGTGTGTGTGGGGGAGAAGTTATCTACTTCTCTATTGTTCTGGAGGGAGAGGATAATCCATTGTTCTCAGCGGTGGGTTCTCTATTGTTCTCCATGGGCGGAGGGGCACTCCATTGTTCTCGGTGGGGGGGTTCTCTATTGTTCTTGGGGGGAGGGGCACTCCACTGTTCTCAATGGGGGGTTCTCTACTGTTCTCAATGGAGGAGGGGATACTCCATTGTTTTCAGTGCGGGGTTCTCTATTGTTCTTGGCGGGGGGTTCTCTATTGTTCTCAATGGGGAAGGGACACTCCGCTGTTCTCAGTGGGGGTTCTCTGTTGCTTTCGGTGGGGGGAGGGGATACTCCATTGTTCTCAGTGGGGGGTTCTCTATTGTTCTTGGCGGGGAAGGGGATACTCCATTGTTCTCGGTGGGGATTCTCTATTGTTTTCAATGGGGAAGGGACACTCCGCTGTTCTCAGTGGGGGTTCTCTGTTGCTTTCGGTGGGGGAAGGGGATGCTCCATTGTTCTCGGTGGGGTTCTCTATTGTTCTTGGCGGGGAAGGGGATACTCCATTGTTCTCAGTGGGGGGTTCTCTATTGTTCTTGGCGGGGAAGGGGATACTCCATTGTTCTCGGTGGGGGATTCTCTATTGTTCTTGGCGGGGGAGGGGATACTCCATTGTTCTCAGTGGGGATCCTTTGGCAATCTGGCCTTGCCATCCTGAGACAGGAATGTCAGTTGCTCCCATATTTCTGGGCCCCACCGAGCAGGGGCCCTGGGACATCCAGCCTGGAAGCTCTCCCGACCGACCCCGGCCTGTCAAGGGGGTGCTGGGGAGAAACTGCCTTAGCTCCCTGAGTGAGCCCAGCCAGCTCCGGCCCTCCCGGACTCAGTGCTACCGGACCCGCTACTGACGCTGGGTCCGAGTCTGTCCCGTGGGCGCGGTGCGGGGGGGGTGGCGCTTTCATTCAGGGTCACTAGTGCTGCCCTGGGGGCACAGCCCCAGCAAGGGAGCTGTGGGGCTGGGGCACAGAGGGCAGAGCCCTGGGTGGGCGCCCTGAGAGCCTACAGGGACAGGGGCCCCACTGTGAGCGGGGCTGAATCCACAGAGGCCGGCCTGAGCCAGGCAGGAGCTGGGCTGTCGCTCCCGGGGCGCCCTGGCAAAACCATCTGCCTTGGAGCACTCAGCCCAGGTGTTGCAGCCGCCGTCTGATGGGGACTCGGGCGCCTGCCCCCTTCTTAAGCGCGGCCAGACAGGGTCAGACCCAAATGTCCTGTCTGCCGACAGTGGCCAACGCCAGGTGCCCAGAGGGCGTGAACAGAACAGGGAACCATCACGTGATCCCTCCCGTCGCCCGTCCCCAGCCTCTGACACGCAGAGGTAGGGACACCCAGCCTGGCCAACAGTCATTGCTGGACCTAACCTCCATGAATGTATCTAGCTCTTTTTTGAACCCGTTAAAGTCCTGGTCTTCTCAACATCCTGTGGCAATGAGTTCCACAGGTCTGTGCTGGTCAAGGGATTGGGCAAATCACTTCCCCATGCTCTGAGCCTCAGTTTCCCCTCCTACCCTGTAGCCAGTCAGGCTGTGAGCTCTTTGGGGCAGTGCCTGGTGTGACAGGGGACTCTCCCTGCAGCTGGGCTGTGAATAATACTCAGGAGGGCAAAAGTTGGGAGGCAAAAGTCATGACCCACTTGTCTCCTGTACAGGCCACCCGGCAGGTGCTACCATTGCACTGGGCCACGTGCTCCGGAGCTGGGACATCTAGTGAGCGAGCAGTCCGGGCAGATGAGCCTTCTCGCCCCCGGGCAGGTCACTGTGGCTCCGTCTGCGCTGTGAGCTGGGGGTGAGAGTCCCCATGTGAGGAGACATCCTCGCACTAGCGTGGCACAGTGTGTGCACTAAACACGGAGTGTTGTCATGGCAGCTGGCTGCCCCAAGTGTGCGAACGTAGGGGAACGAGGTAGGAGTATGTCTCCTTGCACGAGGAAGCCCCCCCCCCCGCTCCACGTAGCCTGGGCTTGCCGTGCGAATATCACCATGTGCACGGTGGGAGAGGGGGCATTAGGTCACAATTCTTGGGAGGATGGTTCACATGCGGTGACGCCCTCCTCGCCACAAGCTTTTGCACAAGTGGCATCACTTGAACACCCGTCAGCTGGCCAAGGTGAACCCCGGGGCCCTAGCAGCCATTACAAACACACCTCTGCCCGAGGAGACGTTTACATCTGAGGTGTGATTCCCTGTGCGCACAGACATACCCCCGAGAGCCAGCAGTGTGTCTGCAGCTGCCCAAGCACGTACCCAAGGGGGCGCCGGGTATTGTACCGGGCGGCGAGCCAAGCAGACGCACCCCTAGTGTAGACAGAGGGGCCTTGGGCACTGCCAGTCCACAGATCTTGTCACTTTAAGCATTTCTAGGGTGCCTGTCACCGCAGCGTCTGGGCACCGGGCCAGGGCTGGCTTTGTGGAGCGTGCAGAAAATCGGGGTGTTTGGGCACCTCCCTCATTTGGGAACTGGCCTTTGCATGGTGCACTTGGCCCTGCCTGGAGACATGCAGGCAGCGCGCATGGTCCCGCCAGTGACTCACTGTGGTGCCATCGATTGTCCCCGGCTGATGGCCTCTTCCTCCCGGAGGATTTAGAGGCATCAGAACGAAGACGGGAGTGCGAATGGACACAAATCTCCCTGCAGCACCAGCCCGGCCATGGCATGCGCTAGGGTCATTTCGCAGTGAATGGCTCATCTGTCAGCGCGTCCCCGAAACAGCCAGTCAACGGCTGCTCCCCAATCGCTGTGTTTTCTGTAGCCCAGTGGGGCTGCCAGCGAAGCCCAGCGCAGAGCCCCACGGGAACACACTGTGTTGTGTTACACGCTGCATTACCATCCTGCAGGGTGCAAAGACCTGCATGAACACACTGTGTTTCAGTTCAGGGGGCATTGCTATTGTACCATGGTGCAGGAAGGAACTACACTGCTTTGCGAGTTGCATTGATTGAAACATGGTGCAGGACCCTGCAGAAACACACCGCACTGCGGTACAGACCACACTGCCAGTGAGCACGGTGCAGGACCCTGCAGAAACACACCGCACTACGGTACAGACCACGCTGCCAGTGAGGCGCGGTGCAGGACCCTGCAGAAACACACTGCACTACGGTACAGACCACACTGCCAGTGAGGCGCGGTGCAGGACCCTGCAGAAACACACCGCACTGCGGTACAGACCACGCTGCCAGTGAGGCGCGGTGCAGGACCCTGCAGAAACACACCGCACTGCGGTACAGACCACACTGCCAGTGAGCACGGTGCAGGACCCTGCAGAAACACACCGCACTGCGGTACAGACCACGCTGCCAGTGAGGCACGGTGCAGGACCCTGCAGAAACACACCGCACTACGGTACAGACCACACTGCCAGTGAGGCACGGTGCAGGACCCTGCAGAAACACACCGCACTGCGGTACAGACCACGCTGCCAGTGAGCACGGTGCAGGACCCTGCAGAAACACACCACACTACGGTACAGACCACACTGCCAGTGAGGCACGGTGCAGTACCCTGCAGAAACACACCGCACTGCGGTACAGACCACGCTGCCAGTGAGGCACGGTGCAGGACCCTGCAGAAACACACCGCACTGCGGTACAGACCACACTGCCAGTGAGCACGGTGCAGTACCCTGCAGAAACACACCGCACTGCGGTACAGACCACGCTGCCAGTGAGCACAGTGCAGGACCCTGCAGAAACACACCGCACTGCGGTACAGACCACGCTGCCAGTGAGCACGGTGCAGTACCCTGCAGAAACACACCGCACTGCGGTACAGACCACACTGCCAGTGAGCACAGTGCAGGACCCTGCAGAAACACACCGCACTGCGGTACAGACCACGCTGCCAGTGAGCACGGTGCAGGACCCTGCAGAAACACACCGCACTGCGGTACAGACCACACTGCCAGTGAGCACGGTGCAGGACCCTGCAGAAACACAGCGCACTGCGGTACAGACCACGCTGCCAGTGAGCACGGTGCAGTACCCTGCAGAAACACACCGCACTGCGGTACAGACCACACTGCCAGTGAGCACAGTGCAGGACCCTGCAGAAACACACCGCACTGCGGTACAGACCACGCTGCCAGTGAGCACGGTGCAGTACCCTGCAGAAACACACCGCACTGCGGTACAGACCACACTGCCAGTGAGCACGGTGCAGTACCCTGCAGAAACACACCGCACTACGGTACAGACCACACTGCCAGTGAGGCGCGGTGCAGGACCCTGCAGAAACACACTGCACCGCGTGCTGCTTCCCCACAGTGTTTTGCTGCCGGTTGCTCCAGGTGTGGGCGGTTTGCAGAGGCGGTGCAGACAAACCTGAGGGTTCATAAGCCGCGACTCAGGGCCCTTGCCATGAATCGTGGGACTGGCTTCAAAATTCTGAGCCATGTGGGGCTGTCATCGGTTGCCAGGGCCGGGCAGACGCTGAGCCCCGCCGAGGCCGAGACACACACCGAAGGGCGTGCGGAGTATCCACGTCACCACCAAACAGCCGCTCAACTCGGGCCCAGTTCGGCCACCCGGGTCAGCTCCTCCCCTGCTCAGCACCCTCAGCACAGGCCGGCCCCCCGGCTCCGGTTCAGGCAGCTCAGTGTGGAGCAGGCTCACTCCCGGCACATCCCAGATTTGCCCACGAATGGGCCGAGTCCTTGGGAAAACCTGGTGTGACGTAGTGGGGTGTACCTTGCTGGTTGCTATGCTGGGTCGTGGGTTGTGAGTGACCTCCCCTGGCTGCTGTCTGCACCACAGCCCAGCAGGGCAGGGGGTGAGTCATTATGCAAAGGGGGCTTCAAACCTGTCTGACCACCTACCCCCCAGGGAGAGAAACAAAGGAAGGGGGAATGCCGCCCGGGCTGGGGGCAGGGCTGGAAGAGAGTTGGTTAGTTTCTGTCTGGGATCATGGAGGAAGGAGCCTAGGCAAGGGGCTGGGATTTAGGGTCCCAGTCTCCCCCGTCCCAAGGGGGGCTGAGGCATCCTAGGCCTGCTCTGTAACCAGATGACATCTGTGCTGTGCTGTATCCTGGAGAAGCAATAAACTCCCTCTGTTCTACTGGCTGGTGGAGTCTGTCCGTGCCATTATGGGGGTGCAGGAGACGGGAAAACCCCAACGCGTCGTTACACCTGGCCACTTCGTTTGGGGTTCCCAACGGCTTCCCAGCTCTTCTGAGAATCTGGCTTCCCCGATGCAGATCTGCGGGGCCAGGCTGTGATGTGCAAGCCCCAGGCTGGGCCCCGGGAAACGTTGGCATCCCAAATCAGAAAAGTCTGGGCCTGGAATTCCAGCTGGCACGGCTCACCCAAGTACAGCAGCTGGCGGGGACCTCTGCCGAGCAGAGCCCAGCTAATGGGGAGCCCAGCCTCCCTGACAGGAGATGCTGGCTGGCCAGGACATCCCTGCGGGGTGCAGCGAGCTCTGTGCTGCTTTAAGTGCATGTGCCTAGCAGGCGGAAAACACATACACACTAGGTGTGTGCATGCGTTGCAGACAGGTAGAGCTACACACACGCACGCACACACACAGAGGCTACCTAGCATTGCCTCTGTCTTTATGTGTATGTGCATGTTCTTTGCAGGTAAAGCCACACAAAAATACATACACACACAAATGCACGCACACACACACAGTGGCTACCTAGCTTTGCCTCTGTCTTTATGTGTATGTGCGTGTTCTTTGCAGGTAAAGCCGCAAAAAAATACACAAACGCACACACACACACACACTGGCTACCTGGCATTGACTCTGTCTTTATGTGTATGTTCGTATTCTTTGCAGGTAAAGTCTACCTAGCATTGGAATCTCTCATATTTGCTCAGTGCCAATCTTTGTGTCTATGAATGTGTGTGTTCTTTGCAAGCAGGTAAAGCATCTACACACACTCACACACTCCCCCCACACACACCCTCTGGTTATCTAGCATTGGAATCTCCCACATTTTTCTCAGTGCCATAATCTCTGTGTGTTTGCACGTGTTCTTTGCAGGCAGTTAACGTTATTCACACACACACACACACACACACACACACCCCCCTCTGGCCACGCCGTTTCCCTGGCCTTGATGTCATTAGCCATAACTCAACAGACGATTTCATAAACCTACTTAAGAATGTAAAAGTTTGATAATAATTCCTGTATTATTAACCCTCCCACCCTTGTAAATTTTATGGGCTTGGCGCTGGGGCTGGTGTTGAGTCTGGGATGAGACGCGCCCGTCGGATGAGATTCCAAGTTTATGATTAATTCCGCTGTCAGTCTGGGTCATATTTATTAATAGTCCTAATGCGGGAAGCAATAAAGGAAGAGAGAGATTCTATTAATTAAATCATTGTTATAATTAACTTTCATTAAAGGAAAATCAATAAAGAGGAGCCACGGTTGAAATAGTGGCCATCCATTACCGTGGATTTTACTGGAATGCAGTCAGGTTCTCTCAGTCTAAGAGCCCCGGAGCTGGGACGGAACGGACTTGCGCGCAAAAGGCTGCTAGGAGACCCGGCGCGTCACAGCGACCTGATTTACAGGCCCTGTGTGGTGTGCGTGTGTGTGTGCGCGTGCGTCTGTGTGTGTGTGTGTGTGTGTGTGCGTGTGCGTGCATGGGAGGGTGCATCCGTGTGTGTGTGTGTGTGTGTGTGTGTGTGTGCACAGGAGGGGGTGTGCGGAGGGGCTGAGAGTCTGCATGAGTGCAGTAGGGGGATGGCGGGGTGTGTGCGTTGGGTGTGTATTTGTTATGAATGTAAGAACATAAGAACAAAGGTCCATCCAGCCCAGTGTCCTGTTTTCTGACAGCAGCCAATGCCAGGTGCCCCAGAGGGAGTGAACAGAACAGGGAATCATCCCGTGATTCCTTCCCTGTCACCCATCCCCAGCCTCTGACAAACAGAGACCAGGGACACCATTCCTACCCAGCCTGGCTAATAGCCATCGATGGACCTAACCTCCATGAATGTGTCTAGCTCTTGTTTGAACCCTGTTAGAGTCCTGGCCTTCACAACATCCTCTGGCGAGGAGTTCCACAGGTTGACAGTGCATTGTGTGAAAAAATACTTCATTTGTTTTAAACCTGCTGCTACCTATTAATTTCATGTGGTGACCCCTAGTTCTTGTGTTGTGAGAAAGCATAAATAACCCTTCCTTAGGTACCTTCTCCACGCCCGTCCTGATTTTATAGGCCTCTATCATACCCCCTTAGTCATCTCGTTTCCATGCTGAAAAGTCCCAGTCTAATTAATCTCTCCTCACAGCAGCCGTTCCAAACCCCTCAGCATTTTATTGCCATTTTCTGCACCTTTCCAATGCCAAGAGATCTTTCTGAGATGGGGCGGCCGTAGGATACAGGGTGTGGGCCCCAGGGCTTTCTAGAAAGGCAATCTGACGTTTTCTGCCGTATGCTCTGTCCCTTTCTTAATGATTGCTGCACACGGAGTGGGTGTTTTCAGAGAACTCTCCGCAATGACCCCCAGGTCTCTCTTGGCTGGGACGATGGTTTCCAACGTGCAGTGCTTTGCATTTATCACACTGAATGTCACCTGCCATTCGGTTGCCCGGTTGCCCAGTTTTCGGAGATCCTGGGGAAGCCCTGTGCAGCCCGTATGGGCTTAGCAGTGTTGTATGCTCCCCCGGGGTGTGTGACGTAGGTGGCTGCGGGGCTGCATGGCGGGGCATGTGTTGTGTAGCTTTGTTGGAGGAGCATGTGCCCCAGGCGGGTGTGTCCATATGGACGGGTGTGGCTGTGTGTGTTGGTGCACCTGTCTACGTGCGTGTTAGTGTGTGTATACCAGCCCCGGGCACTGAAGGTATGTCCGAGTGGGCGTACAAGCGTGCATGGATACATATATATATACACATGTGTCTTTCTGTGTCCAGGTGAGCATGGGGATCGGCATCGGAACATGCGTGTCCCCGTGTCGGTGTGTGTCTCTCTCCACCCCACGCCATGGCCTTTGTGTCCATCTCGTGGCTGCTCCACCCAAGGCAGTCGAGAGTCTGTACCAGCTGCCGGAGGCAGGGGAGTTAACTGCCTGTCGGGCTCCTGGCCAGGGCTGGGTTTGTGCGCGGGGGAGGAGGGGGGTGCTGGACAGCTGCTCGGGCTGTGATGCTGACACTTGTGGCCCCCAGGCCAGACCCCTGCCCCCTCTCGGGTGTCTCCAGACGATGGCGGAGGAGCATGGGGTCCCCTCCAACGCCCGAGCGGAGCAGACCTGGGAACAGGGTTTATTAAAGTGCTTCCAAGAGGCCTCACTGGGCCGGGTGCTGCACAGGCAGCTGCTGCCTCAAAGCACTCACAGGCAAGGGGAAACCGAGGCACTGAGCAGGGGAATGATTTGACCAGTGTCAACCAGCCAGGGAACCTGGAAGTCCTGGCTCCCAGTCCTCAGCCCTAACCACTGGCCTACACTGCCAGCCAGGTCCCTCCTCTCATACACCAGTCATGCCTGCTTTGCCTTGGTGTGTTCAATGCAGATGGGGAAACTGAGGCACAACCAAATGTCACATTGGTTCCACCTCTCCTTTCCCCGCCCTTTGTGCACGGGCTGGACAGGATGCAGAGCTGCAAGAGCCGCCCTTCTGGGACATCAGCCCGACATTGCTGGGGGGCCTGCCCCCCCCCCACGCCTGACTCCAGGCTTCCCTCAGCCCATGGGCAAAGGTTTTGGTGGCACGACTGATGGGCTCAGAGCCTGCCCCTTTGGGGGACAGCGAGGGCCTAGGACGGGGTTAGAATCAAGGCCCTGTGATGTTCTGTATGGGTCCTGTCACCAGCCAGCCCCCCTAAGCAAGAGGGGAGGGGCCATGACTGGAGGGTCTTGCAACGGGGATTTTCTGTGGCACAAGGCCCACTGGGGGCAGAGCCTGGGGGCTGCCCTGACGTATGTCCCGGGCCAGGCAGGGCCGGAACCTGAGCAGCACAAAGGTGGCCTCCCCCCCGCTAGGGTTTGTGTTTCTGCTGTTGGTGCACACACCTCAGCGTGCGCACACACATTATTCCGCACATGGACGGAACGGGCTGGAGGGAACGTCCCGCCCACTCCCAACGTCCCTGCCTCCTCCGACGTGCCCGCCAATCTTTCCCATCCCTGTGCGGATTTCTTTCCAAACGTGCGGAATAAATATTTGTACGTGCCCCGAGGCCTGTGCGAATGGGCACCACCGGGAGAGACAAAGAGCCCGGCTGCGGACGCTCTGCTAATCAGCGGGGCGGTGTCTGACTCTCTCCGGAGCAGCTGCCCAAGCGCCCGGTTGGCAGGGGGCCCCGGCTTCCTCGCCCTTTGACTGCCAGATGATTGGAGCAGGGACTGGCTAATCCTCCGCGGCTTAAATTTCCATGACCCGGCCTGTCGTGCGGCCACTTGCAAAGGGCCGAGGCAGCCTGTTACCTGCCCTCCACGGACAAGCCCAGCTGGATTCTCCAAAGGGCATCGCTATTGGATAGCTCGTCAGCGCCAAGCCCCAGCGCCCGGAGTCCCGTGATTCCGCGACCCCTCAGCACCCGCTGAAGGAAAGGACGTAAGGGCCGGATTCTCGGAGGGCGTTGGGGGCCCAAGGTCCCAGCCCTGGGGGTCCAGAGGGAAGCCTGGACGTGGGGCTCCGAAAGCAGGACGTGAATAAAACCGCGCCCCCTCACCGATTCCTTTCTAAAAACCCGCCCGCTTGGAAAGCCGTCTGGGGATTGCGCAGCCGACCGGCCAGGGGCCTGGCTTGTGGCCCCGCTGCCCACGGGCGCCCGAACGGGGGCTGGGTTCCTGCCTGCGGCTGCGGGGTCCAGCGCCTCCCTGGACCAGCCTCTGCGGAGGGGCTCCCCAACGCGGCGACGAGCGGTGCCATGGCAACGCAGAGGGCGGTCGTCATGGCAACTGGGATTCTGCCAAGCCGCCGAAAAAAGCCAGGCCTCCATCCCCCCGGCAGCCCCCTTGCGCCTCAGTGGGTTTCACAGCCCCCTGGCGCTCCCGTGGGACCCCGCAGCCAGCTCGGTGCTCTGCGACGGCGGGATACAGCGCGGGGCTCCGCTCCCCACGTCCGCCGCTGCTCCCAGGGGTGTAAAATCCCGCGGCACGGGGCCACTGGCTCGACGGGGGGTCACACTGGTTAACGGAGTAAAGGGGGGGGGGTTGCTCCCCCGCCCGCAGCTGGGCTGGAGCGGCACCGCAGCAGGACGCTGGTGCAGCCCCTGTCCGCGGCGAGCGCCCCGTGGGGCTGGAGTGCCCCCGCTGCAGGCAGGACCCTACTCCAGCCCCCACCGGCGAACTTGAACCGACGGCTCTCCGGTTCCCCAGTTCAGCATTCGCCCCCCGATTGCTCCACCCGGTCGAGCTCTGGACTCCCGTGTGCGGTGGCACAGGCCTGTGGGGGCAGCCCCGTCGCGCTTGGCAGGGAGAGCGGGGAATCGCCGTCCCTTGCTGCTGCGTGGCCTCGCGCGGCCCCCCAGAGGTGGCTGCATTCCAGGGCCAAGTGCTGCGGGCTGTTCCCAGCCGCCCGTGCCGGGGGCTCTGCTCACGGGCTCTGCGGCGCGCCCCGCGCGGAGCCTGGCCGAGGAAGCCGTGGGGCGGAGCAGCAGGTGGCGAAGGTGTAAGATGCCCAGCGGGCAGCGCGGGTGCGGCCTGACTCAGGCGCTGCCGCGGGCGCAGGTGCTGCAGGTGGCAGCCCCCCCGGCCGGGCGCACGGCAGCGGGGCCTCTTGGGGCGGCAGGGCTGGCGGGAGGCAGTTTTACAGCCGCTGCAAATCACAGCAAGGGCCCAGGTGGCAGGTACGTTTTAAAAAGACAGTATCTCACCCGCGCGCCATCAAAGTGTCAGGGGCTCCTGCCTTGTGCTGCCTGCCCCCCTCTGCCCCGCCTTCCCAGCCGCCCCGAAGGAAGCAAGGGGAAACTGAGGCACAAAGCCAGCAGGGAGTGGTTTGCCCAAGGTCGCGCTGCTGCCGAGCCTGTGTTGTAGACACCTGTCTGGTGCCCGCGCCCTGGCTAAGAGCCCTGCCCAGACGGTGGTCGGCTCCGGGGCTTGCATGACATGAGCTGGGAGGGTCTCAGCCCAGCGGTGGAGGGGCGTGCGTCCGGCGTGGACGGGTCCCCCGGTGAAGGTATCGGGGTTGGTGCGGGGGAGGGGAGAACCCAGCCCTACGTGAGGGCAAGCGAGCCGCAAGCAGTTCCAAGGCAGGCTCAGGAGCCAGTCGCTTGGACGTTCTCCGAGGGGCTCCCCGCCCTTGGCAGCGAGGCCTAATGGGTAGCGCACTAGGCAGCACGGCAAGATCCCTGGGTTCTGCACCTGGCTGTGCTGCTGGGTGGCTGGGGGCAGGACACAGCACTGCTCTGTGCCTCAGTTTCCCCTCCGCCGTATCCCCTCCGCCCCTGCAGAACCATCCCACCTTCCAAAGGGCCCTTATCCTGCCTTCCTAATAAGGGAGCCAGGTCCATCCCTGGGGCTGCCTGTGTTGGCTGTCCGGCTGCTCCCCAGGTTGATGGGCCTTGGGCTGCTGAGGGCGGGACTCGAGCCCACCACCCTGCGCCCCGGCACATGCCATATCCCCCAGGCCGCTCCACCTCCCTACCTTCAGGAGTGGGCAGGACACAGCACTGCTCTGTGCCTCAGTTTACCGAGGAGTGGGCAGGACACAGCTGCTCTGTGCCTTGGTTTACCTAGGAGTGGGCAGGACACAGCTGCTCTGTGCCTCAGTTTACCTGGGAGTGGGCAGGACTCAGCACTGCTCCGTGCCTCAGTTTACCTATGTGTGGGCAGGACACAGCAGTGCTCCGTGCCTCGGTTTACCTTGGTATGGGTAGGACACAGCACTGCTCCGTGCCTCTGTTTATCTAGGAATGGGCAGGACACAGCACTGCTCTGTGCCTCGGTTTACCGAGGAGTGGGCAGGACACAGCTGCTCTGTGCCTTGGTTTACCTAGGAGTGGGCAGGACACAGCTGCTCTGTGCCTCAGTTTACCTGGGAGTGGGCAGGACTCAGCACTGCTCCATGCCTCAGTTTACCTACGTGTGGGCAGGACACAGCACTGCTCCGTGCCTCAGTTTACCTAGGAACGGGCAGGACACAGCACTGCTCCATGCCTCAGTTTACCTACGTGTGGGCAGGACACAGCACTGCTCCGTGCCTCAGTTTACCTAGGAACGGGCAGGACACAGCACTGCTTCATGCCTCGGTTTCCCCTGGTGTAAAATGGCAATAATGACCCTGAGCTCCCTGGTAAAGGTCCTAGTGACCTAGGCATGAATAGTCTGGGGGTCACTGTTGCTATTACAAATGTCCTCAGTAACAAGCATTCCCCCCAGGGGCATGGGTGACCCCCTTCTGCATTGAGAGATGTGACCTGCATGGTCCAGAGCAGGGACCTGGGAATAGAACCCAGATCTCCTGACTCCTAGCTCAGTACCATGGCTGCTAGGCTAGAGGCTAACGAAAAGCTGGTGTATGGGGCAGTGCAGCCTAGTGGTGCAAAGACCCAGCCAGGGATTCAGGCCTCCCCGGTTCTAGTCGGTGCCTCAGTTTCCCTTTTGTCCATTCAGGCTGTGAGTAATTTGGGGACAGGGCCTGTCTCTTACTCTGTGTCGGTGCAGAGCCTTGCACAGTGGGGGGTCTGACCTGGGCTGGAGCCTCTAACTCTGGGGTGGGCAATCATTTTTGATGGGGGGCACTCCAAGATTTTTGGTAAGAGGTCAAGGGCTGCTTTTTTCTAGGGGGTTTGGGATGGAGGTTGGGGGCAGTAGGGAGTTTGGGGTATGGGACTTGGGTGCAGGAGAGGGGGTGGGGGCTGAGAGGGGGTGTGGGTGAGGAAGGGGGTTGTGATCTGGGGCAGAGGCTTGGGTGCCCACAGGGCGGCCCGTGGGCCAGAGTGGGTGGCCCACAGGCCGGATCCAGCATCTTGGTGGGCCAGATCCGGTCCATGGACTGTATCTCTTCCTGTTCTAACGGCTGCTATAAAACAAATACCAGGTAAGAGATGGCACTGCCTTCCAGTCCTGACACTGGAGCCCGACGCCTTGAACTCTGCTGTAACCACTAGGCAGCACAGCTGCCCACCTGACTGCCCCTCCCTGCCCTTCCGTGACGCCGGAGAGCACTCAGAGAACTGGAGGCCAGCCCTGCTGTGCTGCTCTGAGCATGGAACTTGGCATCTAAATCATGGGAAATGACTCCTGTTCATACGCAGTGTAAACAGCCTTTCCGCGGCCTCATTCGTCTTGCAGGGGGACTAGCAGCAAATCTGAAAAGCCGCTGGCTTTCTCCGGCAGGTGGGGATGGCGTGTCCGGAAAGAGCCCAACACGAGGGTGATTTGCAGGTGCCCCAGAGCCAAGTGGCTGTGCTAGGGGAGCCACAGAAAAAAATAACTGACCTAAATATAGACAAGGAGAATGAGATTTTTTTGCCAAAGTCACACTGAAGTCACTGCGTCCTGCATCAATCAACGACCCTCAGGCTGTGGCGGGAGCATGGCCCAGTGGTGAGAGCACTGGATGTTCTATTCCTGGTTCTGCTACATGACCTTGGGGAAGTCAGGCTCCCTTCCTGTGCCTCAGTTTCCCCCTTGGGTATTTCATTTTGAGCTCTGTGTGTTGGTACCGCACCTAGCACACTGTCGCCCAGACCTGTGCCAAGAAGGGCCTTCTCCAATTCATGGAGGTGCTTGGTCTGATCTAGCACCTGGATCTGAGAGAGGTGCAGCCGCCCTGAACTGTGACAGCAGTTGCGTTCCGTGCCCTGAGCGCTTCAGACTCTGGCGCTGCCAACCGAGAGGCTGGGAAAACTGGCGTTTCCATGGGCACGGCTCAGAATTCTCCATTCGGGTTCCTCCCAAATCAGGACGGAAGGTTGAAACCGTAGGGCTATTTTGTGAACTGAAATATTTTGTTTGCCTTTCATCGTGGTGGAAATGGTTCATAATATAATATAAACTTTAGCAACTTTGTGTGTGGCCATCTGCGAGTCCATTTGTTGAAGAACTTCTCCTACCCTGTCAGAGCTAGGGCCATCCAGTCTGGCAGGCAGCTTCCTCTTCTCCTAACTTTAAGCAAGATCGGGGTTTGGTTGTGCCAGGACAATGGGATGTGCCTGGAATTGGATTGTTTCTCACCAAATGGAAAGGAGGGGTCTGGTAGGAGGGACAGTTATACTGCAGAATGATCACAAGGGGGCAGTCAGGGGCCAGAGATGGGGACTGGGACAGCTATAACCCCATTGGGCCAGCAGGGGGCAGAGGTGAAGACAAGGACAGCTATCTTCTATATATTTCAGAGAGTTTGTCCGTGTGTCTGCTTGTCTGTATGTCTGCCTGTTCCCCAGCCAGGGGACCCTCTTCAGCATCTATCTATCTATCTATCTATCTATCTATCTATCTATCTATCTATCTCCACCCACCCTATCTATCTATCTATCTATCTATCTATCTATCTATCTATCTATCCCCACCCACCCCCTCTATCTATCTATCTATCTATCTATCTATCTATCTATCTATCTCCATGTATCTCTCTCTCTCTCTCTCTCCCCAGACCTCTTAGTCCATCTTTCCCCATATAGACCCCACAACCCCTCCCCTCCCTCAATCCATCCCCTTCCCCCCCGAGCTCTCTACCTTTCCTACAGAGATGGGCTGTAGATTGGATCCAGTTGGGGTCCAGAGTTGCATCCTGGGCCCAACGGGGCAGCGACCCCCACTCACTGCCTGCCATCTACCAAGCAACCATCCGACTGGGAGGCCCTTTGGCTGCTCCTGCTCCTTTGTTCTGTTCTATCTTTTCCATCCATGTGCAGAATAAATGTTGTGCAGTGCACCAAGGCATGTGCAGATGTGCACCACAAGTAGAACCACACCCTGCCGGCTGCGGGTGCTCCGCTAACCAGCTGGGTGGCATTTGAATCTCTCCTGAGGGGCCGCCCAAGCGCCCGGCTTGCAGGGAACACTCCAGATCTCATCCCCGACCCCCAACCAGCGGCTCCTCCTGCCCCTCACCGCCCCCCACGTCCTGAAATCTTCCACCACTCCCAGCTCCGACATGCAGGAACCCCCCTCTGCGTGCCCCTCGCCCCGCGGCCAACCAGCGCAGCTCAGAGCCAGCCTCTTGCGCCTTGCCCCCGCGCTGAGTCAGCGCACAGTGCACAGCGCCGGCTGGCAGGCCCCGGGCTCTGCCGTGGGGCCGGATGGCGCTGGCTGCAGCATGCGCCGCGCTCCCCGCAGCCATAACTCTTGGAACTATTGTGTGTCTTTTGTGGAGGGGGCTGACAAATTGTGAAGAAATATTTAATTGATTTGTTTATAAATTTATTTTGTATCTGGTGAGAAATCCCAGGCTGTAAATAAAGGGTCAGGGAAGGAATAAACAAAATTTATAAGGCAATAGAAAAGCACCATCAAACAGTGAATCATGTAATTCAATCTAACAAGCAGGACTCCACCAAGCTTGCAATAAAAAGGCGGCAGCCGCGGCCTATAAGACACAAGACAAATGTGCTTGGATTGCAACCGCCGGCGAGGCACGAAAAGTTCCGCCGGCAAGGGGCTGCGTGCACCAGGTTGCAGGGAGGAGTTGGCGTGTGTGTGGGGGTGCTGGAGAGGAACGCGGGGCGAGGCAGTGCCGCTTGGATCCAGCCCTGCTGAGAAAGAAACCCTTCCCGCCAGAAGGAGATAGTTGGGGCGGGCGGTGGGGCCGTGGGGAGGGCGCGGGCGGGAAGGAAGAACAACCTGGCCTTATTATCGCGCGGCTCCTCGTAAATGTCAGCTCCGTAGCTCCTGGATGCTCCATCTCAGGAGCAAATAAAGTTCCCCGCATTAACGAGGGGCTGGTTTGCGTCCTTCGTTTGTTGGGCTGTTGCCGGCTCCGGGGGCTAAGCCGCAGCCCCCACTTCTATTCTCCCCACACCCCTGCGGGATCAACAGGCCAGGATTGGCCCCATGCACCCCCTGCCCCCCCGGCCTTCCTGTAAGTGCCGGGAGCGGGTGGCACCAGATTTGGAAGCTGGGCCTTGGGCTGTTCAGCTCTGTGCTCCTGGCAGGCCTAGGGCCTCTGGGCTCCACATCGAAAGGGCTGGATCGGCGCCTCGCAATCTGGCCGGGCTGGCCGGCCTCAGGGGCAGGCAGGTGCCACCCGGACATCCCCTGCTTCCCCCTTCCTAAGGCACCTGGGGGAGGAGTCCGCCACCGGCCTGGCTTGGGGGCTGGGTCCCGGCTCTAGCGGTACCCCACGCACGGGCCTCCTTTCATCCTGTCCTGTGCCTGAGTTCCAAGTGCTTCCTAGCCATGCCCAGAGCCGCATCCGCCGCGGGCGGGGGGGCAGTATCAGAGCGCCCCTTTTACTGGTGGGGAAACTGAGGCATGCAGCGGGGCAGTGACTCATCCCAGCAGTGAGTTGCAGAGCCAGGAGTCCTGGCGCCCAGGCCTGTCCTGCAGCCACTCGGTCGGGCGCCCTCCTTGTCACCCGACAAGCGCGGGAGGGAGCCTGGGGGCTGGCTCCCTGGGTTTATGCCTCAAAACGCAAGGGCCCAGTGGAATAAACCCAGTGAGCTAACGGGGTCTGGGCCTCAGTGCGGGGCCCCCTGCCGGGATCGCATGAGCGGGATCGGTCCCAAGGAGCCCGGAGCGCCTCCCACAAGGAGGACGAGCGGCATCTCTGGGCTCAGCCTGGGCTGCCTCCCGGCCCCGCAGACCCTTCCTGCGCTGCAGGGAAAACCTGAACCCAGCCGGCCCTTGGCCCCGCGCCCGGCGGCTTGGCAGCGCCGACAATGCAGGGCGCCGGAGCTGGGTGCGCGGAGAGAGGGGGGCTGCCCCCTGGCTACCCAATGCAGCGCGCTCGGCCCCGGCCTGCCGGGAGCTTGAGCCACGAGGGAGGCGTCGGACGGGCCGGAAGCCAGAGGGGAGCCTGCGGCACCTGAATGACAAACCCTCGGCAAGAAGGGGAGGGGACCCCCCCAGAGCATCATGGGAGATGTAGTCTGAGATGCTTGGATGCCCATGGGACACAGTGGTGCATGATGGGATTTGTAGTCCACCCAGGGAGCTTGCCCTATCGGAGGAGGAAGTTGTGAGGCCCTGCAAACTACGGCTCCCATGATGCACCGCGGCATCTCTGCCAACCCCAACTGCTCCCTTGTCTGCTTTTTGCTGGCAAATCCAAATGGTCCATGGGGCGGGAGGGGGCCGCAGAAACCCCCATGCCACACAAACCCACGGCAGCAGCAATGGGGGGGACATGGGACAGAGAGGGCCCGGCAGGCAGGAGGCCTGTGGGGACGGAGGGAGGCGGGAGGGGAGGAGCAAAGGCTGGTGAGGAGGGGCGGGTGGGGTAAGGTAGAAGGGGCAGGGAATTCAATGCCCAGGACCCCTGGGAGACGGGTGCTGTAGGCCCAGCGCTGGGGGGTGGGGTCTGCTCTGGGGGAGCCAAGCCCTTTAACAATGGGGTTGTGGGGCAAGGCCCAGCTGCGGGGGGACCCAGACGTTCTGGTCTAGTGCCCATCCCTCCCCCCCCGGCACCCGGGGACTGAGGCTCCCATGCCCTCAGCACCTGGGTCAGAGCGGTGGCTCAAGCCCAGATACCAGGGTGATGGACGTATGAGAACTGCTCCTGGCCTATTCCCACCCTGCCGCTGCGGGGGGCACTGCAGGGCCCAGCTCAGCCCCAGGGGAGGTGGCCAACCCTCTAGGAATCCGTCCAGCCCACAGGGGCACCCCTAGCCCCCGGCTCTGGTGCGGGGCTCTCCCCGCTCGCAGCTGCCCTGGCTTGGCGCCCGGGCCGGCTGGAGCCGTGATGGTTCATTCTGTTGCGCTGACTTCCAGGAGGCTGCGTCCAGGACCACGCTGGGCTGGAACTCCCCCGCTTGGTCCATGGACTGGGCCTGGGGGCGAAACTGCCCTCCCCCGGCCTTGGCAGGGAGCGTGTGTGGGGTGGTGTCTGGCCCCCGCTTCCCTTGTCCTGCCCCCGTGCTAGTGCCTGATGCTGGCTGGGGGGCGGCCAGGGGGCCTTGCCCAGCCCTGCGCTGTCCGGGCGCCCGTGTGGTCAGAGCTGAGACGTCCCGCTGGCCGCTGGCAGGGGAAGGGGGTCGCTGTCCAGGCGAGGGGGTTGGGGTTCTGGCGTGTCCCCGAGGAGGGGCGAGGGCAGGGCCCGCCAAAAGCGTCTTACGGCTGATACCAGGGCCGGCTGGGTCTGGGGCCAGAGGGGGGGGCACGCCTGACCCCAGACACCGGAAAGTCAGCCCAGAGCAGCCCTGGCAGGGGCTGGGCAGAAAACCCTGCGCCGGCTGGCTCCGTGAGACGAGCCCGGATCTGGACGGAGCCGGCGGGAGAGGCTGGCTGGCCAGGCAGGGCTGTAGCCCTTGGGAGCCCCCCGGGAGGGAACAGAACCGGGCTCCCGCCTTGGTCAGCCCGACCCAGGTGCTGGCAGGGAGAGGTTTAGGTCCCCCCGGCAGCGTCCCTCGTTCTCTGAACCCAGAGGTTGGGTCCGGGGTGCCAGGGAGGGCCGGCAGGGTGACAGCCAGGCACTGCAGCGCAGGGCGCCCAGAGGGGTCCTCGGAGCAGGGAGCCGCCCCGTCCGCCTGGGGTTCAAGGCCTGCAGCCTCCTGCCCGGTTTCCCCTCTTCCTCGGCGCGCTGGTTTACCGGCCTGTTTATCTAAGCCCAGAGCGGACCCAGTGCCGGCGTGGGCTCCGGACGCATCGGTCTCGTGCCCCTTCTCCGGCGGCACGGCCGTCCCCTCGGGGTTTCTCCCGACGCGCCCGGGGGGCGGTACACACGAAGCCCCCCGCCCCCAGAGCAGGCGCTTGGAAGGACGAGCCGGCTCAGATCGGCCCCTGATGTATGGCCGGGGTGAGCGGGATCGATCGTCCCTCATTAGAAAAGCTTTTCCGCCACCTGGGCAAAGGATTTCTCGGCTCCCCTGACAAACAGGGGTGTCACCGGGGCCGGGCGACATCATATATTCTGCTGTTCCCCTCCCATTCCCTGCCGGAGCCCCTGCCGCCCGATGTCATCACTGGGGAGGCGACAAAAGCACCCGAGGGCTGGCTACAGCCCGGGGGTTAGGGGCCAGGCCTGCTGGGGGGTTGGGGGGAGCTGCCCCCTGCAGTCCCAGACTCTGGCACTGGGGGGCATGCAATTTCTCTTCGCCTGATGGGGAGAGATGAGGGGGTATTTCCTGGGGTGCTCCTGGGGGGAGGGATGTAGGCTGGAGGCTGGGGGAGGGGCTGTTAAAGTTTGCACAGGACAGGGCGTTGTGAAGAAGGGGGGAGGAACGGGAACGGGGAGTGGGAGGCGCTGGAGGAGTGTGGCCAGGGAGGGGCAGAGTTAAGGGGAGTGGAGCAGGGGCAGTGAGGGTGTAGTCAGGCTGGGGAAGCGGGGGGCTGTGGGCGGCGTTAGGCGGGATGTTCCGGGCGCAGTTGGGGGAGGCAGGGGATGGGGTCCTGGCTGTGAGGGCTGAGGGATGGATTGTCCAATGGCCATCGATGCCCAGGCCAATAGGCACCACCGTGATCAGCTCCTCTGACCTCCTGCACCGCACGGGCCGGAGAGCTGCCCCGGAGTCATTCCTACAGCAGATCTTGTGGGGAAACGTCCCCTCTGGAGTCAAAACTGGTCCCTGGGGGAGACCCCACGGCGACTGGTCCCTGAGGGAAACCCCACGGCAATTGGTCCCTGAGGGAGACCCCATGGCGACTGGTCCCTGGGGGAGACCCCACGGCGACTGGTCACTGGGGGAGACCCCACCACAACTCCCGGGATGTTGTTCCAATACTGAATTGCTCTCCCCGATAAACAAGCTCACCTTCCTTCCAGCCTGTCTTGGGTCAACGCCCAACTGGGCTTCCTCTCTAGACAGAAGAGTCCATTCACACTAGCACGTCCCTAGACACACCTGCCCAGGGAGGGGTGTGTGTGTGTGTGTGTGTGGGGAGGGGGCTTGTTCCCTTTGCGGGTACCTGTCGATTGGAATCAAGTTGCCATTTTGGCTTCTCCTCATTAAACTCGCTTCAGAGCCTCGTGTCGAAATCCCTGAACCGGTCCCAGGGCTCTCCCTGAACTCGCCCGCTTGCTCATCCTTTAATTCTTCAGGACGTGACTCTCCTGCCAGTCACTCCCGTATCTCCCTCAGAAGCACGGACAGTCCGACAGACCGAGCAGTGCCTGGCTCCGCCTGTGCGTCCTTCTTAAAAACGGGCCCAGCTTGAGCGTTTTTGCAGTCTTCCAGAACTTTCCTGGGGGGTCCAACACTTATTAACCACACGGCAAGCCCCTCAGCCAACTCTCTTCCAGCTCTTGGCAGCAAGGCTGTGTCTACATTGGCATGATTTTGCGCAAAAGTGCCCGCTTTTGTGCAAAAACATGCTGCCTGTTTACACTGGTGGGGAGTTCTTGCGCAAGAACACTGACGTTCGAATGTGTGAAATCAGTGCTTCTTGCGCAAGAACTATGATGCTCCCCGCTCAGGAAAAAGCCCTCTTGCACAACTGTTCTTGCGCAAGAGGCCAGTGTAGACAGGCAACATGAATTTCTTGCACAAGAAAGTCCGATGGTTAAAATGGCCATCAGCGCTTTTTCGTGCAAGAGAGCGTCTACACTGGCACGGATGCTCTTGCGCAAAAAGCACAGGCCAGTGTCGATGCTCTCTTGCGCAAATACTTTAACGCAAAAACTCTTGCGTTAAACGTATTTGCACAAAATCTTGCCAATGTAGCCGTAGCCCAAGTGTTCTGGCCCTGCTGATTTTACCATATTTAACTTGAGTAGCTGCTCTTTAACAACCTCCTGAGATACTAGCGGAATGGCAGGAGCGCTATAGGGTAGCACTACAGCATCGGGCTTTTCCCAAATACAGAACAGAAATACGCAACTCGTCCGCTTTCTCTGCCTTGCTATGGCTAATGGTGTCATTTCCAGCTAGTAACGCACCAGTACCAGGGAGCGTACGCTGTCTGTTCCTAGCATACTTTGGAAACTCCTTATTGGCCTTATCTCTGCTGGCTGTAGATTTCTCCTTGTGTCCTGCGCTTCCCTTATCCATTTTCTAGAATCCCTTCCTTCCTTCCGTCCTCCTTCCCCCGCCCCCAGTAAAGTGTTCTTGAACACTTCGCATTCACATTTACTTTTTGGATTAAATTCTTCCTCCCAGCTGACTAGGCTCATGACTGCTGTGTGAAACTAGCCCTTTTAAAGCTCCAGCTAGTGCATATCGCTGGCCTAGATTTTATTCGGTGGGCCCCCCCCGCGTGGGCTGTCACACCTTGTAAGTTCGGAACTTGCCATCGATAATGTTTAGAAATTCCGAGGCGGGTTTAGTGCTGGCAGTGGGAGACCTCGAGCGTCTGTCACCCAGAGTGATGTCCCCATAAAGCGGCAGCTTTTCCCCGGCCTGTGGGAGAGCGTGCCTACAGGGCGGTCAGCCCGGTGCCCGGGGCGGGTTGAGGCCTGCAGCCCGTTGATCCAGGCCCACGCCAGCGCCTCGGACCCCGCCAATGCCATTTTGGACACGGGCGCCCCCGCCTTGCCCACTCCAGTCTTCTTAGATGAGCTTCCAACCCCTGGCTTGAGCCAGGTGCGCCGTGGCCACCGGCCCAGCCGGGATCCCGGGGGCCCATGCAGGCACCTTTCTGCTCAAGGGGCAAGTCCAGGCCCTCCCGTTCACCCCCTGGGCTCCTGGCACTGGCGTCCCAGTAGGTACACGTTCCTCCCCTTGCTTGGTGCCGTTGGCCACAGCTGGGTTGTGCGCTAAGTAGCCAGCTCGGCCCTCAAGTTACACACCCCGCCCCACGCGTTGTGGTCAGTTTCATGCTCTCGCCCAGAGAGGCCTGGGCCCCCCGTCTAGAGGCAGAGGCCAGGTGCCCCCTCGCTGTTACCGGCTGGAAGGCTGGGTCATGGGGGGGAAGGAGAGCGGGGGGCAGGGTCCCGGGGGGAAGAGCTGGTGTGGGAGCAGGGGAAGGGGGCGGGACCTCGTGGCCCAAAGGTGGAGCCTGGGGAAGCGAGTGGGGCAGGGGTGAGGCCTCGCGTCGGCGTAAGGGGCCCCCAGTTCAGACCCCAGTAGCCCCCCTACTTTTAGGGACCCTTCTGCCCCTCCTAAGTGGAGGCCGCCCAAACAGGCAGCTCCCTCTCCCTGGGCCGGGAAGGGTCCCGGAGAGCCCGAGGGCGCCCATCTGGCGCAGAAGGAAGGGGCCGGGGGCATGGAGAGGGGGGGCGAGCGAGGCTCTAGGTCAGTGGCTGCTTGGCTTCAAAGCCCATTTGTCCACCACCCCTCCCCACACTACCCATCAGTTCCTGGGTCCCCCGCAGGGCACCCTCGCATAGCGCCCCCCCTGCATCTGCCAGTGCCAGCCGGTCTCTCTCGGGCCTCCGCCTTTGCAGGGAAGGGGCAGTGTCTCCTCTGCCCCGCTTGGCCCCGGTTTCCACGTTCCGGCCCCGGGCAGGTGGGTCTTGCCGCTGATCGCCGGGGCCCAGGCCCCCATCGTGCGCAGCCCGAGGGGGACGCTCCATTGCCGCTACAAGGGGGTAGCTATTGCCCCCCCTCCCCAGCCGGGGCTCCCCCCGCTCCCTCCCTCCCCCGCCCGCCGGGCCCGTCCCATTGCACATGAAACAGACGGCGCGCACAGAACGTGGCCACCGGGGGTGGGGGGGGCTCGTGAATTCCTCACCGACTCGCGGTTGGATTTGACAGGGGCCAGACAAGCCGGGGGCGGTAACAATGGATTTTGTCATTCTCCGCCCCGGCGCTGGGGGGCCCGGTCCCTGCGAAGACACTCGCCAGCCCTGCCCCAGCCGCACCCCCCTCGGGGCACATTGGTGGGGAGAAGGGCTGTGCTCCCCCGTGTCCTGAGGGGAAACTGAGGCACAGGGAGGCTAACGGCCCAGGGCCACAAGGGCTTAGGCAGAGCAGGGCCTTGGCCCCAGATCTCCTCAGACCCCGAACCCCTAGCCCAATTCGCCCGTCTACCTGCAAAGCCCCTCCCTCCCGCCCCCCACGGCTTCACCCCGCTGCCCTCTCCCCTTGGGGGCTCCAGCTCCCTGGAATGTCTCCCCCCAGCATCCTGACCCCCGACCCACGGAGCTTTCCCCCCTCCCTCCCCCAGCAAGCTCAAGGCCTGCAGAGGGGCTAGAATAGACACCCCCCACCAAGCCCAGTGCCGTTTGTTGCCCATCTGGTCCGAGGGGAATTCGCACTAGGGGCTGGCAGCCCCTGGAGAGCCCTTCCCCCTGGCCTTCCCCCCTCCCCCCAACCCAACAACAAACCATTGGCTGAGATCAACTCTTTCAAAGGGGGGGCGGGGCGGGGCACAACGCTCTTCCATACAAATTGACCTGCGGAACTCCACGCCCCAGGACGTCACTGAGGGAAGCACTCCCAAAGGGGCTGGGCGTCTCTGGGGAGAACAGGTCTCGCCAGCGTTAAAAGCATGAGAGGAGAGGCGAGGCGGGCAGGAAGGGGGGAGCCTGCTGCTTCGGGGTTTAAGCTGAACCGTGACCAAGACCAGCCAGCACCGGGAGGCGGGGGACAGAGCATTCCACATCTGCTAGGAAGGGGCTCTTCCATCGTCCTCTGCACTGGACCGGCCTCGGGTCTCACCCCCCTGGCAATTTGTCACAGGGCCGGGGGTGATGCCGCCCAGACCTGCACGGGAGAGACCTGCTTGTGGGAAAGGAAGTCACTGCCTTGCCCTGCGCCTCAGTTTCCCCTCCCACACACTTCTGTTTAGATGGGCCACCGCCATGCCATTCGGCACTCAGTGCTGGTCAGGGGGCTCTTAGTACCGGCTCTTTCACGTGATGGCAACAGTGAGCCAGCCCAGATGGGCACAACTGGCACTTGGTACCAAGCGGGCCCAGGGACGCCAAGGGGGACGCCCCCAGCGATATTTCAGGACAGTGTGAGACTCCCCTGAGAATCCAGCCCATAGGCCTGCCTACGGACATGGCATCAAACACCACCACGAGGGTGCAGCCACCTCTGGGGTGGGAGGAGGCAGCTGTTAAATCAGCCCTGGCCGGGGCGGGGTGGATTGAAGGAGGCAGACTGGGAAGCCCCTAGGACTCGGGGTTAACATGCCCACAGGACCCCATTACAAGGCTTCACCCCGAGGACGCCTCCAAGCAGCACAGCGCCCCCCTGGGCTGCTCTGGCTCCGGGCTCAACCCCTGAATGACCAGCACGTCTTCCTGTGGCCCCGCTTGGTCTGGGGAGCTGTAATCCCCGCCTGAGCCTGTAAAGTCCCTGCCGACTTGCCCACAACCCCCAAGGAGGCAGCTGGGCCCAGTGGCGAGGCCCCTTGGGATGAGCTCCGCCACTCACTGGCTGGTCGGCCCAGGGCAAGTCACCGCCCTGCCCCCTGCCTCAGTTTCCCCTCTTGGTGCATCTGTAATAGTAATAATTCCATGCTTGGCGGGGGGGTCTGGCAATCACTGCTGGCCTCCAGCGGCCCCCAAGCGGGCGGCCGGCCACCTTCCTCTCCTGCATCGGGGACTGGCCGGCCTGCGAGAGGGGAGCCTGGGGCTGCTAGTCACAGACAAGCCCAGGGGGGTCACGCAGCCGGGGTCGTACCGCTGGCCCTGCCCCCAGGTCCACCCTGGCCTCTAACCCCGGCTCGCCCGGCTCCACCACAGCACCCGCCAGCACCCCCCACCGCCAAGGAGCGGGCGGGGCCCGAGGCGGGCGGCTGCACCGCACGGCCAGGCGGCTCCCAGTCAGGGCAGCGAGCAGCAGGGCCCACGGGAACCGCCTTGCCCTAAGGCCGGACCTGCCCATTGCCGCTGGAGGCCCATCCCCATCCCCGGTGCTTTCGGCTGCCGGTCCAGCCTGGATCTCGGCCCCTCCTGCCCAGGCCTCGGCTCTTCCGTAGGCTCCTCAGCGCAAAGCGGCTGGCTGCCCCGGCAGGGCTCTCCCTGGGCCTGGCGCGAGGTTTTACGCGGCCCCATACACCGTAAATCAGGCCAGGCCTCGAAGAGAGGGGATTTTATTAGAATAGCCAAGACGTGTCATATAAATATATATACACACTATACACGGGCTGCGTGGGGGTGGCGCGCTGGTTTCTTATTGCTCTGACGTCGGGGACCGGAGCTGTCGTTCTGGGGGGAAACATCTGTAAAAAGGGGAGGGGGCGCGGGCCGGGGCGAAGCAGGGCCAGCTGCACACGTCAGGGGCACCAACCACGCCCGATAGAAAACAAAGAGCGTCTACAAACCAGCGCTCCACACACAGCCTCCTTCCAAGGCACAATCACGAACCGATTTCTCCCTGCGCCCACCCCGCCGGCTGGCTGAGGGTTCGGGGCTGGCCGGACGCCTGGGTTCTTTCTCCCCCCGCGGAGAGGAGGGGGCAGACGCCGACTCCCAGCAGTATCATCGAGTTTGGAAAAGTTAAAAGTGACGGGAATTGCAACCGTGCCTCGGAACGAAAAGCAAGGGCCTGAGAATAGTCGAAGGGGCCGGGGGGTGTACAGGGGAGCTGGGGGCTCGAACCCCCCTCGCCCCGAAATCAAGCAAACCAACCGCAAATCAACACTAAACACTGAGCATGCGGCCGCGGCCGGCTGTGCGCGGGCGGCGGAGGGGCCCACGGAAGAGCGAGGCGGGACAGTCACCACGGACAAGCCAGGTTAAAAACAGTGACAAGTAAAAATTAATTCGGGGCAGCCTCAGGGCTCGTCCCCCCCAGGTCCTCCCCAGGGGCTGAGCCAGGGACCCGGCCTCGTCGTCCTCCCGGGGGGCCAGTCAGACTAGTGCCCCCCAAGGATCATGCGAGGGCTGTGCCCCCCTGCCCCACACGTGGGGGGGGCCTGAGGGCTAGGGAAAGGCGGGAGGAGGGGGCTGACCAAGGGTCAGGATGAGGCAGGGAGGCTGACCAAGGGCCGGGAGAAGTGGTGGGTTGAGGGGGAAGGTGTCCGAGGGCCAGGAGAAGCGGTGGGTTCGGGAGGTTGGTGGAGGGGGTCCGAGGGCCGGGAGAAGCGGTGGGTTCGGGGGAGGCGGGTGAAGGGGGTCCGAGGGCCAGGAGAAGCGATGGGTTGGGGAGGCGGGAGGAAGTGGGGGGAGGTCCAAGGGCCGGGAGAAGTGGTGGGTTCGGGGGCGGTGGGGCCGGAGAAGCGGTGGGTTGGGAGGCTAGTGGAAGGGGAGTGTCTGAGGCCGGGAGAAGTGTGGGTTCGGGAGGCTGGTGGAACGGGGGTCTGAGGCCGGGAGAAGTGGTGGGTTCGGGGGAGAAGCGGTGGGTTCGGGGGCTAGTGGAAGGGGAGTCCGAGGGCCGGGAAGCGGTGGGTTCGGGGGAGGCGGGTGAAGGGTGGGGTCCGAGGCCGGGAGAAGCGGTGGGTTGGAGGCGGGTGGCGGGAGGGGGGGTCCGAGGCCGGAGAAGTGGGTTGGGGGGGGAGGGGGGTGGGGGGGGTCTGAGGCCGGGAGAAGGTGGGTTGGGGGGCGGGTGAAGGGGGGTCCGAGGCCGGGAGAAGCGGTGGGTTCGGAGGCGGATTAAGGGGTCCGAGGGCCGAGAAGCGGTGGGTTGGAGGCGGGTGAAGGGGGGGTCCGAGGGCCGGGGGTCACTCGAAGGCGAAGGGGTCCTGGGCGCTGAAGAAGAAGTGGCTGTCCACATGCTCCTCCAGCGCCTCCTTGTGGCACTCGGGGGGGAACGGCTCCTTGCAGATGGGACACTCCTTCCAGCGCCCGGGGGAGGCCGGCAGGTCCAGCGGGGAGCCGCCCAGCCCGCACGGGCCCGGGTCCGACGGCTGCCGGCCCGTCACGCCGCTGCAAGGGGGCGACAGAGTCGGGCTCGGCACTCTAGAACTAGCCCCCTCCCCGTGGGGCCTGGCCTGGCCTGGCTGCCCTCCTCCCCGCCACGCCCTAAGGGCCCAGCCGGGCTGGGGGGCAGGGTCCTCCCCCGCCTTCCTGCTCTGTCCGCCACGGCGGCTGGTCCCCCCGGCTCCCTCTTTGCTTTTTCCTTCCCCGTCAAACGCTGCCCAATGCAGAGCAGCCCCCAAATTCCCTGAACAGGATCAGCCCCGCCTTCCAACGGCCCTTCCCCCCTCAACAGGGGGCATGACTCCATCAGCTCAGAATTTCTTATTCCTCAGACACCCTGCCCTCCCCTAACGCGCCATCCCACCGCACCCACCATGCCCTCCCCTAACGCGCCATCCCACCATGCCCACCCTCCACCACGCCATCCCACCACACCCACCATGCCCTCCCTAACGCGCCATCCCACCATGCCCACCCTCCACGCCATCCCACCGCACCCACCATGCCCTCCTCTAACGCGCCATCCCACCGCACCCACCATGCCCTCCCCTAACGTGCCATCCCACTGCACCCACCATGCCCTTCCCCACTACGCCATCCCACCACATTCACCCTGCCCCCTCCAACGCGCCATCCCACCGCGCCCCCTCCAACGCACCATCCCACTGCACCCACCCTGCCTTCGCTCCAATGCGCTATCCCACCGCACCCACCCTGCCCTCCCCCAATGCGCCATCCCACTGCACCCACCCTGTCCCCTCAACGTTCCATCCCACTGCACCCATCATGTCCTCCCTAACATTCCCATCCCAGCCCCTGCCCACCTCTTTTACCCATCTCATCCCACCCCACCCCCACCCTGCCAATGCCCCACCTGTGGCATCCCACCCACATTCCATACCTCATTCCCATCTCTTCCCTCGGTGCCCTCCCTGCCCTTCCTGCCCCCTCCGCCTGGAGCCCCCCTCGCCCGAAGCTGGGTGATTCGATCTATTTCACTTGCAAATAGCCCCCGCCCGCCTCAGTCTGCAGGAGAAAGGAATCTAATGATGCTGAAAATTGATTCAGAAATGCCCTGACACGGCCGTCCATCTCCCGGCTCCGCGCTGCCACTTTTATGGCCACTGGCTGTAAAAGTCACCGGCTCCCCGCGCCCACAGGGAAATTTATACATTTTTACTAACTAAGAGGAAGCTTGGAAGCCTGCCCCCATCCCCGCTCCCAACCCCCGTCCCCCTCTCTGCTCCTCCTGCCTCCCCCCGTCCCTCTCTGCTCCCCCGTTCCCCAGCTCTGCTTACCCCATTTTCCTCCTCCCATCCTCCACTCGCTCCCCTCCCCACACTCGCTCCCCTCCCCTGCTCTGCTCCCCTCCCTCTTCCTCCCCTCCCCGCTCTGCTCCCCTCCCTCCTCCTCCCGCTCTGCTCCCCTCCCTCCTCCTCCCATCGCCCTGCTCTGCTCCCCTCCTCTTCCTCCCATCCCCACTCTACTCCCCTTCCTCCTCCCCATCGCCCCTCTGCTCCCCTCCCGCCTCTTGCCCTCCCCGCTCTGCTCCCTCCCTCCTCCTCCCCTCGCCCCTGCTCCCCTCCTCCTCCTCCCCCATCGCCCCTCTCTGCTCCCCTCCTCCTCCTCCCCCTCCCCTGCTCCCTCCCCATCGCCCTCTCTGCTCCCCTCCCGCCTCCTCCCATCCCCATTCTGCTCGTCTGCCCCCATCTCCACTCTGTTCACCCCTCCTGCTCCCATCCCCTGCTCTGCTCCCCCCTCTCCTCCTCCCAATGGGTGGGCGAAGGAGCCGCCCCTGCTCTGCTGACAGCCCCAGCGCAGCCAGGCCCCCCTCACCTGGCCATCTCGTAGAAGACGCTGCCCAGCTCGGGCAGCAGCAGGCTGGCCTCTTCCCCTCCGCTCCGCACGGCCGCCATCAGCACGGCCTTCTCGTCCTCCGCCTCCTGCCGCGAGAGCGGGATGAGCGCCGGGGCCCTTCACACAGAGCAGTGACTGTGCCCCCCCCAGCAGCGAGCCGGCATGGGCACGGCTCCCGCTGCTGGACGCAGTAAGAACAGTCCCACTATGTGTCATAGGCCCTGCACTGCTAAGGATGGATGGGAATTCCCCTTCACCTCTGGCGGCAGCAGGCTGGGTCCTGGCAACGCCGGGGCAGAAGGACCCAGCGCCAGGTGGAGCTCACCCCACTGCCCCTCCCTCTGCTGTCATGGTCAGGCATCCTGGGCCCTTGTCAATCTCCCCCCCCACCCGGACTCCCAGGTTCCATCCGCAGCTGCAGGGGGGAGTGTGGTATAGTGGGTAGAGTAGGCAGCTGGCAGCCAGGATCCCAGAGGGTTCTATTTCCACCCCTGCCCCTGGCTCGCTGTGTGACTGAGGCCAAGTCCCTGTGCCTCAGTTTCCCCCTCCGCGCCACAGTTTCCCCCCCTCCACGCTGCACAGTGCTCCCGGCTCTTCGCCCCCCACAGGGACGCACCGAGTCCGAGCTGTTGTCCTCGGTGGGCTGCTTGATCTGCGAGGTGATGGGGGCGGGCTGGCTGATCACCACCTTGTGCAGGGGTTCCCGCAGGCAGGGCGGAGTCTTGGGGGTGGCCCGGTTGTCGCACAGGCTGTAGGGGCTGAGCTGGGGGTGGATCCTCATGTCCTCGGGGGACTCATCCTCCGAGTCCGAGAGTGGGGAGTCCAGGGAGCCTGGGAAGGGGGAGGCTGCCGGGTCAGGTGGGCGGAGCTAGAGGTGGGCGGGGGCGGGGGCGAGGGGCGGAGCCAAGGGACAGCTGGCACTGCAGGGGTTGTGCTGGGTACTCGTGGGGCAGCACCACAGACCGGCTTGCATGGGGGTATGGAAGGCTCGGGGGGCACAGGGCGACGTTGGAGAGAGGCTGAGGGGGCGAGTGGAGAGTGAGAAAGCAGTGAGGGGAACCTGCCTGCCTTCGGGGGCCTGGCAGGGAAGGGAGCAGAACAGGGATGGGGTGACGGGGGACGGGGTTAGGGAAAGGGATGCAGTAGGAGGAATGGAAGGGGAAGGGGAGATAATGGGCAGGAGGATACTGGGACGGGAGATGACCGGGCGGGGGCGGGGAGATGGTGGGGACAGGACAGGAGGGGCGGGAGATGAGGGGCGGGGAGGATGGGGAGATAACGGGGGACGGGATGGGGAGATGACGGGCGGGAGGATGGGGAATAACAGGGTTGGGGAGATAATGGGGGTGGGGGTAGATGGGGAGTTAACGGGGCAGGGGTATGGGAAGATAACGGGGGAGGGTATGGGAAGATAGCAGGGGGGACAGGGAGATAACGGGCCGGGGGGGCGTTGCTCACTCAGCGCCGTGGCCACCACTTCTTCCTCCTCGGCGGCCGCCACCTCGCTCCACTTCTCGTCGGCCACCTTCTCCAGCCGCTCCTCCAGCCGCCGGGCGTACTCCAGCAGCTCCTGGGGGCAGCCCGCCATGGTCAGCAGTGGAGACGGGGGTCCGGGGGGCGGGGCCTCTGCCTGCCTCGCCCGCAGCCCGGGCACCAGGGCCCCCTGCCCAGCCCCCAAGGGGGGCAGAGAGCGGGGCTCACGTCCCCCCCGAGCCCAGCTGCACCTACCTGTTTCTCCTCCTGCAGCTGCTCCTTCTCCTTGCGAGCCACCGCCAGGGCCGCCCGCAGCTCCTTCAGCTCCCGCTTGGTCTCCGACAGCTGCACCTGGGCGGGCACAGGCCTTAGACCCGCCCGGGGGAACCGCCCCACCCCCGGCACCGGAGCCCCAAGCCCCCCTCCTGTGGGGCACGGCGCCCCTGTAGCGCCAGCCTGGGGCTCGGGGGTTGCCCCCCCCAGCACGGTGCTGATCCCGCCCCGCACAGGGCATGGGGATCCCCCCTCTGTGCCCGGGCAGCGCCCACCCGGCCTCACCAGGCTGGAATCCCGCTCGTGGGACAGCTCCGATCTCAGCGCCTGCTTCTGGGCCCGCTCCTCCTGCAGGGTCTTCTCCAGCTTCAGCACCTCGGCGCTCAGCTTCAGGATCTTGTCCTTCTCCGCCTGCAACGGCGCGGAGGGAGCGGGGGGGCGCTTATGGGGGCTGGCACTCGCCCACTGCGGGGGCCCAGCACATCTCCCCGGCCGCTGGCCTGGAAGGACACTCAGTGCCCAGTGCGGTGCTAGGGGGCGCTGGGGTGCGGGGCTCAGCAGGGGCGCTGTGGTGCAGGGGCGGGGGCTCAGCAGGGGGCGCTGAGGTGCAGGGGGCGGGGCGGGAGGCTCAGCAGGGGGCGCTCTTCTCTCTGGGAGGTTCAGGAGGTGCTGGGTGACAGGGAGCCGGCTGGATGGGGCTTAGCACAGGCTTCTCCCCCCTCCTGCTGTGCTTCCAGCGGCTCAGTAGGGGGCGCTCTGCCCTCAGCCAGTGCCCACCCCAGGGCAGCAGCAGGGGGCGCTGTGCTGAGACATGAACCAAGTGCTGGGCTTTGTCGGGGACACGACGGGGACTTTTCCCAAGGCCTGGACGTCCTCAGCCCCGAGACAAGCCCAGCCAGGGGATGCGCCTTCATTCCCTAGCCTGGACGGCTGAGCAGTGGCAGCACCCCACCCCAGAGGTGGCCGTCCCCGGGGGCAGATGCTCGCAGTGCCCCACCCCAGAGGTGGCCGCCCCCGGGGACGGATGCTGGCAGTGCCCCACCCCAGAGGTGGCCGCCCCCGGGGGCAGATGCTGGCAGTGCCCCACCCCAGAGGTGGCCGCCCCCGGGGACGGATGCTGGCAGTGCCCCACCCCAGAGGTGGCCGCCCCCGGGGACGGATGCTGGCAGTGCCCCACCCCAGAGGTGGCCGCCCCCGGGGACGGATGCTGCCATTCATGCGAGAGGCCCTGCGGGGTGGGGGCTGGCACCTCTATGCTCTGCAGAAGGCTGCTCTTCTCCTTCCACCACTGGCCTTTCCCCTCCTTCCACTTCAGCGTCATGTCCGCCAGCTTGATGTTGGTCTCGGCCGACTCCAGCCGGCTCTTGTGCAGATCCGAGATGGTCCGGTCCCGGATGGAGGCAGCGCTGGCCAGCTCCTCCCCCAGCAGCACCACCTTCTGCTGGCTGGCGGCAAGGAGGTCCTGGGTGGAGCGGAGCTGCTCACACAGCGCTTCCAGCTGGGCCTGCGGGGGCAGGGGGAGGAAATGGGGAGAGGGATCAGAACTAATAATTGGGATGGAAGATACCAGCCAGGCCCTGCCCCTGCGCCCCACCCCCAAACACAACCACAGGGGGGCAGCTGAGAACTGTTAAAACTCTCTGCCGTTAGCCTGTGGAACTCCCTGCTACAAGATGCTATCAAGGGACCAGCTCCGCAAGGCGGCGGGTAGCTTTGAGGCCCACGAGCTGGACACCGCTGGCCTTCCCCTGAGCCTGGGGTTCAAGTCCCAGTAGGGCTGAGGAAGGCTTCCTGAGGGGCCGGGAGCTTTCCCTCCTGGCCGAGATCTCCCGGAGGCTGCCAAAGCCCCTGCGGCGCTGTTGCCCGGAGCGGGCTCGGGCTGGTAGACGCCCACCCCCAAGCAGGGGAAGGGCGGGGGAGGCTCTGCCATGGCCGGGAAGGGGGGTCAGAGCGGGTGCCCCCAACCCCGGGCACTCACCGTCCTCTGCTGCGCGGCCGCCAGCTTCTGCTGCAGCTTGCTGATGTCTTCCTGCAGCACCAGGGCCTGTGACACCGTCTCGCCGTGCCGGGTCTTGGCCAGCAGCAGGTCGCAGGCCAGGCTCCGGCTGTCCTGCTCCGAGGCCTGCAGCTTGACCTGGGGGACGGCGGGGGGGACACCATCCTCACGCGCCGGCCCAGAGGCTCCGGGGGGCCCCGCCGTCCTGCCCCCGCCTGCCCCGGGGGCCGGGGGAACCGGCCACGCTACCGCCCCGGTCCCGCTCACCTGGTAGTGCTCCTTCTCCGCGCTCTCCTCCTTGAGCTGGTGGTGGATCTGCTCCTGCTCCCGCACCAGGGACTTCACCGTGTCCTTCATCCTGGGAGGGACGGGACGGGTGAGCCCGGGCGACTCAGGGCAGTGCCAGCCACGCTCGGGCTGCCAGGCCGGGCCGCCGGGCCTTGCGTAGGAGCCTGTGTCCTCGCTCCCGGGGCCCCTTCCAGTCCACCCGGCTGGGCCTGGCCCTGCCCTGGCCCCCACCCCGTCCGCTCACCTGAGCGCGGCCCAGCCCCCCCGGGGCTCACTCCGCTCACACGCGGGCAGCACCCTGAACTGGCCTCGCCCCCCCGCAGGACCCCAGGTTCGGCCTTGGGAGCCCCCCCCCCCCCGGCGGAGCAGGCGAACCCGCTTGGCTGCTGGAGGGGGTCCCCTGCCCCCGGGGCCAGGCCACAGTCCCGCCCCGCCCCTCCCCCGCCTGGGGTCACAGCGCTGGCCCCCTGCCCCTCACCTGTCCAGCTCCACTTCCTTCTGCAGGGCCTTCTCGCTCAGGGCCTGCACGTCCTCCTCCAGCGCCTGGATCCGGGCCAGCTGTCCCGCCTGCTGCCGGCTCAGCGCGTCCCGCTCCTCCATCACGCCGGCATGGGAGCTCGAGAGGTCCTGGGGCCGGGGAGGGATCGGCACAGTCTGGGTGCTCTGGCAAGGGGCCGGGAAACTCAGGGGCCCCCCAAATTGGAAAGGCCCTTTGGAATCTGGGGCTAATCCAGGGGACGCCGAGAGGAATTTGGGGTCCCCTCCTAGCCCAGTGGCTTGAGCACAAGCACCGGGAGGCCTCGTTCACCTGCCCCGTGCCTCAGTTTGCCCCTCGTGCGATGGAGGCCTCGTTCACCTGCCTTGTGCCTCAGTTTGCCCCTCGTGCGATGGAGGCCTCGTTCACCAGCCCCGTGCCTCAGTTTGCCCCTTGTGCAGTTGAGGCCTCGTTCACCTGCCCTGTGCCTCAGTTTGCCCCTCGTGCGATGGAGGCCTTGTTCACCTGCCCCATGCCTCAGTTTGCCCCTTGTGTGTTGGAGGCCTTGTTCACCAGCCCTGTGCCTCAGTTTGCCCCTCGTGCGATGGAGGCCTCATTCACCAGCCCCATGCCTCAGTTTGCCCCTCGTGCGATGGAGGCCTCGTTCACCAGCCCCGTGCCTCAGTTTGCCCCCCGTGGCTGGAGATGGCGCCGGACCCTTCCTGCCCGGGAAGAGGGATCGGGGGCTTGGCCCGGGGCCCCACGCACCTTGTACTGCTCGGCCAGCTTGGTGTGCTCATCTCGCAGGGTGCCCAGCGCCTCCTCCAGCTGCTCGATCCGGACCTGCAGCTCCTTCACCTCCCCCTCCAGCCGCAGCTTGTCGCGCAGCAGCCGGCCCCGCTCCTGCTGGCTCTCCTCCAGCTGGCTCTGGGGGCAGGAGCGGTGAGAACGGCCCCGGGGGCTGGCCCCTGCCCCTGCCCCAGCCCCCCGGGGCCCCAGCCCAGCGCTGGCAGGCAAGAGGGTAACTCGGGTGGGCGGGCAAGGGATCAGGGTGGAGGGGGGGAGGGCTCTAGAGGGTGAAGCTGCTGGAGGGAGGGGCCAGGCACAGGCTCCGCCCCATTGCCCAACCCTCTGGATGCATCCTGCCCCACAGGGACAAAAGACTGGCAGTTGGGGAGGGGTGCGAGTGGTCAGGAGGGGCGGCTGGGTACCATGCTGCGCCCACTGATCCCTTCTGCCGCCCTCCACCCTGCGCCGTGGGGGAGCTCACAGCCTCACTGGAGCCGGGGGAAACTGAGGCACACAGCTGGGACGCAACTAGCTCAAAGCCAGTGGCAAAGGCCCTCCAGGTCCTCAGCCTGGTACCCTACCCACTAGGCAATCCTGCCCCCCTCGCTACCTGCAGCAGGGTGGCCTTGGGCACCACCAGCAGCATGTCTGTGTTGCCCTCGTCATCGTCCTCCTCCAGCGTGACCAGCTCGTCCATGGGGCGGGGCTCGCAGAACTGGAAGGGGGGGCTCTGGCCCCGCACCTCGCCCCGGCGATCCACGTAGCGGAACTGGTACTGCTGGGCGCCCGGCTTGGGCAGGTAACTGGCTGCAGCCGGACGCAGGCGGCCGGGGTCAGGCGCCACCGTGGCCGGGCCGGTCCCGGCTCGTCCGACCCCCGCGCCCGCCCTGCGCCGCCGAGCCCCGGCCCACGGCCCGGCGGCTCTAGAGCCCCGTCAGTGGAGCACGTCGCCCCTGGCGGTACCTGCCCCCCGGCCAGGACCCCCCAGCTAGGGCTGCCCCACCCCGCAGCCAGGGCCCCACAGACAGGACCCTCCCACCCCACAGCCAGGGCCCTCAGCCCTCCTGCCAGGGCCCCCCAGCCAGGACTGTCCCGCCCCCCGGCCAGGGTCCCCTAGACAGGGCCATCCCGCCCCCCAGACAGAGCCCCCAGCCCCCCAGCCAGGGCCGCCACACCCCGCAGTCAGGGCCCCCCAGTCAGGACCGTCCCACCCCCAGCCAGGGCCCCCAGCCTCCCAGATAGGGCCCCCCAGTAAGAGCCGCCCCACCCCCAGCCAGGGCCCCCAGCCTCCCAGATAGGGCCCCCCAGTCAGGGCCGCCCAACCCCCCAGCCAGGGCCCCCTCTGCGCCCCGGGAGCTCCCCACCCACCTTGGAACTGGACGCTGGAATGGACGGGCGCCCCCTCTGCGCCCCCGTCGGGCACCGCGCACCACACAAAGGTGTAGTAATCCCGCACCGACGAGGCCTCCACCTGGACAGACAGACGCCGCAACCCCTGGCATCAGCGGAGCCTCCCGCTAACGCTCGGGCGCCGTTTGCAGCTGGAGGCAGCCCGTGGGGCGGACCCGAGCCGCGGCGCCGCGTGGTTTGTGCCAGGCCTGGCTTCTGAGCTGTGTGGAGCCCTGGGCGTGGGCTTCACACGGCCAAGCTACACCCGGGTCTGCGAGGCAACCCGCCCTAAGACGCGGCTACAGCCCAGCGGCTACGCGGCACACCAGGGCACTGCCATTCCCCGGCCTGCCCCTGTGGACACGTGGGGAAACTGAGGCAGCCGGAGGGCCACCAGGGATAGAAGCCTGGTCTCACGAGCGGTGGGCTCTAGCGGTTAGGCCATGCTGCCTCATTTTGCTGCTACGCGCAGGGCGAAGTGGGCTTGGCTGACTTGCGGGTGGATTTCTAGGTGGCCCGCAGAAGTGGGCCCCTCCTGTCCCGTGCACGCAGCGGGCTCAGCGCAGTGAGGCAGCAGGGAAGGCAAGAGGAGGGGAGGCCTCTACTCATCCCCCTCACCTCCGTCTCCCTCACTGCCTGATCGGGGCGCAGCTATAGGGGAGAGCCCAGTGAAGGCATCCGTCTCCCCCCCAGCCCCGTACCTTGAAGATCCCAATCCAGTCACGGGCAGATGGCTTCATGCTGGGGGGCAGGGTGTAGTGGCACTCGACCTTGGTGTTGGGCACGTAGGTGCGAGCCACGTTGAGGAAGGCCATGGTAGGGTGGGATGGCGCCTGCAGCTTGCTGGGAGGTACCACCTCCATCCTCTTCCATGGGGTGAAAGGCAAAGAAGGAAGGACAGTCAGTATCCCCATCCTCTCCCTTACTACCAGATTACGATACGTTCGGTACCGAGTCTGACTCGGGACGGAGCATTTAAAAACTCATAATTTGCTGAGCATTATTGTCCTGGGGAAATGTGTCTGGCCACATGGTAGGCAACGTTTTGCCGGGTGACACTGCAGAGGTAGGATTCCAAGCTTAGAAAGGCAGCCCTCCTGCGCTCTGGGGCTCCTGGATGCACAGCCTAGGTGCTGGTTGCTGGGGTTTCCAGTGGGGGCTTTAGGCTCCGGCTGCACGGCTTTGGGTCTTCTCCCCTAGCCTTGGGGCTTCAGGCTCCAGCTGCCCACGGCCTTCCCAGCCCCTCCCCTCCCTCCCGCAGCCTCCCCTGTCCAGGGTTTAATTTGTGCCCAGGGCGGAGTACGCCCGCCGTGGGAAGCGATGCGTCCACGCTCGTTCGGATCACCGGGCACTGCTGGCTCGCTAGCAACACCTCACGATGCTTTGCACGCGGGTTTGTGCCCACTGACTTGTACTTAAGTATTTCAGGAAAAATTGGGAGAGTAGCCACCAGCAAGAGTTGGTGGCCGCACTCCGAGGCTTCCAACTAGTTGCTGGGGGCTACCACGCTACGGAAATAAAAACTGCACCCCGGCTTCTTCACTGCAACCCCCTGGGCGTTCCCGGAGGGCTCCCCTCCAACCAATGAATGGGCCCCATGCTGCTTAGCTTGCAAAACACAGCTGGGACTGACCCACTGTGCTCTCCACAGCAGCTGCGATCGACTCAGGAGCCAGACCAGCAGAGTCTCTGGTAACCCCGCAGCCAGGAGGAGGATACGTCTCCACGGCGCACCCAGAAACGCGCGCACAGCGCGGCTGAGGCTGTACGCACCCGCCAAGGGGTTCGCTGTCCGGCCAATGGACGTGAGCCACGCTCCCTGATTTCCCATGGCTGAGCCAAAATCCTCACCAGCGGATCCCACGTAACAGACGTGCCCTGGAACTTGGGGCCTTCCCTGCTCTCGGGGCTTGTCACTGGCACCCGTGGGCAGTGACCGCCCCCAGCGAGTGCGGCTGCACGAGCACCCCAAAGTGCGCCTGCACCGACTCTCCCAATGCAGCAAGACCTGGGCTGCAGATCTGCCGGGAGACAGCGTGGCCTAGTGCACACAGGGCAGAACTAGCACTCGGACCTGGTGCCAGTTCACACCCGGCTTTGCTGGGTGACCTTGTGTTAGTCACTTCTGCTCTGTGCCTCAGTTTCCCCGTCTGTAACACAGGGGTAATGACACTGCCCGCCTCTGGAAAGCACGGTCAGACCCACTGGTGCGAAGAGGCAGGTCTGACCACTGGCTCCTCCCAAAGGTCCTGCTAGTCAGACAGAAACTGAATCTGAGCATCTCTGGGTCGGCAGGGCAGCCCAGTGCCCAGAGCGAGGATTAAGGACACCTGGCTTCTACGCCTAGCTCGGCTGCATGACCGTGAGCAAGTCCCTTACCCACCTGGTGCCTCAGTTTCCCCTCCCACCCTCTGCCCAGAACAGCGGGGCCCTGATTTCACTGGGAGCCTCTCGGCCTTGCGGTGCTGGGAATCCAGCACAACCACGGCTCAAAAGCACTCGCGGCCCGGGCGAGCCGATCAGCCCCACAAGCCCAGACAGCGCCCGGCTGGCGTGGGCTCGCCTGGCCCTCATCCAGCCAAGCGCCTGAAGCCACACTCTGCTCTTGGAGCCCTGGAATCAGCTGCTCCAGTTGTGCGGAGCCAGCCAGGTGCAAAACAACAGCAGCCCCAGCCACCCTGGGCTGCCGGGGAGGGATCCCCGGCGCTTGGCCAGTGCAGGCCGGGCGCACCAGCCTTGTGCAAGGCCAGGTCCCACCGGGCAGTGGGCGAGACAAGGAAAAGGACCCGCAGGTTTCGGGAAACCGTCCCCCCTTTGCGGCCTCCTCGCCGAGGATAAAAGGCTTTGAAAATCAGATGGCTCCAACTCAAAGCAACAAAGGAAACTCGTGCTCGGAAACCCAAGCCGCAGGCAGGCTGGGGAAGGAAACGGCACGGGGGGAGAGGGGCCCTTGCATGGGGGGCATCGCCCCGATGCACCAGCCCCAGGGGCGCACACACGCAGGCAGGGGAGAGAGTCTCTGCTCCTGGAGCCCACAGGGGGCTGATCTCTGGGCTGCATCCTGATGGGGGCCAGGGCCAAAGAGCAGAGGCAGCAGGGGAGATGGGGGTACAGCAGAGGGAGAGCTGGTTCTGGAGGGGATTTGGGGGTGTCAGCTGGGGGGGGTCCGTCTCCTGGGCTGCCCCCTCCCAGAGGGAAGGGGTGCCCACCTGCAGCTCCCCGAGGCCTCAAAGCCCAGGCCAGGGGGCGGCTGGAGCCCAGCCAAGGCACGGGGAGGGGCACTGCCTGCACGGGGCGGGGGAGCCCGGATCGCCCCCAACGGGGCAGCTGCAGGGGAATTGCCCCCTCTCCAGCCCCGCCCCGCAGCAGCAGCAGGGGCCGGGAAGGGGAGAGGCCAGGGAGCCCGGAGAGGGAGAGCAGGTCTCTTACCCCAGCGAGCAATCAGCTGTTCCACTAACCTTTCACCAACAACACCAGCACCGCGCGGCCCAGCAGGGGCCGGGGAAGGGGCGCCCAGGGGGCTGCTGGGAGTTGTAGTTCCCTCGGGCTGCCTGGCGCTGGGGGGGAGCCGGAGGGGAGACTGCAGCTCCCAGGGAGCCCTGCGGGAAGGGAGCCCAGGCGCTGCCTGGCTAGGGAATCTGGGGAGTGTAGTTTGCCCGGCTGCAAAGTTCAGGCAGAGTATGGGACAAGGGGACTTCATTTCCCAGGGTGCACCGGGCTCCCATGGGCCATGAAAGTCTGGGGTATGAGTCAGAGAGGGGTAAGGTTTCAAGTTGTTTAGGGGAGAGCCATTACCGCCAGCAGGGAGTGGCCTGGCTCTCTCTGTGCGCCTCACCCACCGTGCCTCTTGCAAGTCCAAGCAAAGCCAACACCACACACACAAACAAAAGCTGCACATGCAAGGCGACACAAAGTGAACTTGCACAGTGCAACACCCAATAAAAGCGGGGCAGACACTGCCACGCCAAAAGAGCCGCATGCACACCACACAGAAGCTGCCCTCACGTTGCAATACAAACACAACCCACAAAATGCAATGCGGTACAAACTGAACCACTATGCAATCTCCGCCTAGCTGTGGCCACAAGGTAACACAAACGGAACACGCACTGCAACAGCAAGCAAAAGCCGTGTGCACAAGGTGCGTACAACCGCACAACGCTGCACACAATGCAGCACAACAGTTGTCTATCATGTTAGTGACCGATGAATTGCAGGACTCTCGATGGGCTCAACACACAAACCAGCGAGCCTTGCCCTGGGGCAGTGGTTTCAGACCACGGGTTGGGCCGCGGAAGGTCGGGCCCTGCAGGGGGATCAGGTGACCAGTGGGGGTGCAAGGTAGGGGAGTATCATAGCTCCTCTGTTACAGGTGGGGAAACTGAGGCACAGTGAGTGCGACGGGGAGGGGGCTCTGACCCTTCCTGCCGCCCCACGCCAGGGGCCCCAACTACTCTCCCCGGCCGCTTTAAGCCCCGCGGCTCCCGCCCATATAGGACAGTTGAGGCGGCTGCTGTGGGGCCCCCTAAAATGTGGGGCTGGGGCGGCCGCCCCAAAGCGTCCTATGGACTCCGCCCACGGCTCATTTTCGCGGATGTGGATGTGGACTCCAATGTCGGATCTGCCCAGGGCTGGAGTTTCCGGGAGGGAAGTTGGGGCCCAGACAGCCTGAAGGAGGGAACGCTCCCAGGACACGCGCGAGAATACTAAGGGGGCTGAGCCTCTCTGGGCCGGCAACGTCCGTGTCGGGCGGGAGCTGAGTTCGCTGGATGCTCACTTATCATGGGGGTGGCCACGTTTCCCGCGGTCCCATAAAGTTTACGGCCCCCAGGCCTGGCTCTCCGGGTTCTGGGCTGTTCTTACCCCTCAAGGTCCACTTCGGCTCCGGTCAGGTCCCGAGGGTGCCGGACTAGAGAGGTTCCAGCTGTGCAGCACTTCGCAGCATCGCTCTAAGTGCTTTCAAAAGAGGCCAGCTTTGTTAGCCGCAGCGGGGTGCTGAGTTCACGTCGGGGACCGCTCCTGGCGGAGGGCCGTCGGGAGGCGGCGTGAGGGAGAGAGGCAGGTTTGGAATGCTGCCCCGCTTGAGTTCCTGTCCTGGTCGTGCTTCTGAGTCGCCGCGGGGACTTGGCTGAGTCCCGTCCTTGCTCTGTGCCTCAGTTTCCCCACCTGTAACAGAGGAGCTATGATACTCCCCTGCCTTGCAAGGGAGGGGTACGTAGGTAATCCCTGCATGCTGCTCCAGTCACGGGAGGTGCTGTTCATTATTATCCACACCGGGCATCAGGGTATCGGAATCCAGGGCCCAAAATGGGGGGCTGAAGGCAGCTTTGAGCCAGCCCCAGCGGTATTCAAAATCCCAAGACCGGCTTTAGAAAGCTATTTGGGGCTCTGTCTTTTGTTCACCTTTTGAGCCTCGCGCCGCCTTCTCGAGCGTTTCCCTGCGGCCGACAGGCTGGGAGCCCACCTTTATTAAGGCATCTCCCCAGGGATTCCGGATAGGGCATTTGCCTGGGTTGTTGGTTCAAGTCCCACCCTGGGAGCTGCTGGACGGCTGCCCTGGGGATGGAGCAGAGGAGCTAAGGCAGGCCCTGCTCTGCCCTGGCCCTGCACCGCTCCTGGCGTGTACGCAATAGCTCCATGAGCTGCCCCTCATCCACAGGCACTGAGCCCCCAGCTCCTACTGGCCCCGGTTGCCTGTTACCGATCAATGGGAGCCGCAGGAGTGGTGGCCGCCGGCAAGGGCAGCATGTGGAGACCCCCTGCTCGGCCTCTCTCAGGGCCACGCCAGCCACGTCCAGGAGCACACGTCCCCCGGGGAGAGGTACCCCAGCCACACCGGGTCCGGCGTGTGAGAACTCACTGCTCGAAGAATGACGGGGAAGCGTAAGAGAGAAATGGAAGTGATGAAACGCACAGACCAGTCAACCCCCAAAATACCCCCTCCGCCAGTGGTAGAAGCAGTGACACCCCCCACGTGTGTGCTGGGGGGGAGCGGCGAGGGAAGGACAGTGCGTGTGTGCGAGAATGACAGACACACCCCCAGCGTGTGAGAGTGACAGATTTGCATTGCCAAGTCCCTCCATCCCCTTCGCTCTGTGGAGATGGGCACAGAAGTGGGGGGGGGCACCCTGACATCAGCCCCCCTCTTCTCCCTCCTGCACAGCAAGTAGGATGCTCCCGGGGCAGCTCCAAGGCAGAGGGCGGGAGCAGCAGGACAGTGGGGGGAGGGGCAGCTGAAGGGCCAGCGCTCGCTAGCTTCCCGACCAAACCAGGCCGGATCGCCCGTCGGAGGCTCCAAGATCTCCCGGGAGATCCCGATCGACTGGCTGGTGACTGCTGCTCCCGGGAAAGGCTGCGATTGGCTGGAGGAGCTCACACTTGGGGAGGGGTAAGTGGCGAATTTGCAGCCACTTTGGGGCTGGGGTCCTGGCTCTGACTGGCGGTGGGTGCACCTGGGGGCTCTTGATCGCGCAGGTCAGCTTGGCTCCCACGATCCCTGACCACTAGTCCTCCCAGCCACGCCCAGGGACCCCTGCAGCCCTGGCCACATGCCCCCGAGGCGCTGCCATTCCAGGCACGTCCGGCCGGCTGCAGGCAGCTGCGCATTCAGCCACTTTCATTAGGCCGCGCCATTTGCTGGCCCGTTCCCGGCTGGTGCTGGCGCCAGGTCCAGCCGCGGCAGCTGGGCCGAGCAGACGGCCCCGCGTCCCGGCTTGGCTGGGCCGAGCGCCTGGGTCTATTTCCCAGCCCCGAGGCCCTGCCAGATGGGGCCGCTGCCACGGCCCAGATCGGCCAAGAAGCGCTGCCTGCGCGGCTCCTGCCAGGAGCTGGGGTCACGGGTCTCAGCTTCCCCTTACGAGGTGCGACGTTCGGCTGGTGCCAAGCTCCGGCTCCATCTGGCGGGGCCGGGCCTGGCTCCCTGGCCTGCGGCGGCTGCCAGGACCCCAGCTCAGAGCTGCTGCCCCGCACTTTCCCTGCCGCCGTGGCCGTGAGGCGGGCAGAGCAGGGGGCCTGCCCTGGCATAAGGGGCTCCTGCCCAGCCGGCTCCTTCCGCTCCATGGTGCCCCTCGGCGGCGCGCAGGGCAGGAGGGGCATGTGGCAATTCTGTTCCCTCGCAAAGTGCCCTGAGGGCGCCTCTCTGCGCAGCTTTCAAGGTGGCTCTGGCATGTGCTGGGCACCACCCTGGCCCCAGGTGCCGGCTCCAGACAGGGCCTGGAGAAAACCTGCCCCCGGGCACATGAGCTGTCCTGCCTTCTGGGGCCAGCTGCCCCCACCAACACACACACCAGGCCCACAATCCCTCTTTCCAGCGGAGTCTCTGCTGCCCCTGTAGCCAGCTGGCAACGCCCCAGGAACAGCAGGGGTAGGACTCATTTCCTGCAGCTCCAAACGCCCACCTGAGCTAGCGGAGAATCTCCACCAGGGCTAGTGGTAGAGGGTCTGTGTCACACAGTGGAATAGTTCTGGTTCCATCCAGCAGAGGGCCGTGGCACACCCCCATTCTTGCCCACTTATACCCTTGCTCAGCGGCCTGCAAGAGCTTCGCGTGTTCCTCTGCCAAGAGTGTGTGAGGGGTGGGGGGATGAAAAGGCCCTTCTGTGGGGCGCTTCCCAGACACGGCCCCTGCCCCACAGAGCTCGCCTGAGGTCCCCCAGCCGAGTCGGGTACCTTGGTGACTGCGGCTTGCTGCTTCGCCACGGGCCAGCTCCCCTGCCCCATGTCAGCCACGCTGCCTCCAGGGCTCCTAGCGGCAGGGTGGCAGTCCCCCCACCCTTCCCTCACCATTACCCCAGCCTGCCGTGGGGGCAAAGACTTTTCTGGATGGTTTCCCCAAGCGGCAGGGTTAGTGGACCTAGACCCGGAGGGCCTGGCTCCGTGGGGCTGCTGGGGTGAGGCAGGGGCGGGCCTGGTGCTGCTGGGTCTCACAAGGCCCGGAAGAAGTATCAGGCCCCAGCAGAGACCGACCGGGCTCCCCAAGGGTGACGATGGGGGCCCAGCCAGGCTGCTAGCCACGGCGGGCGGTGGGCCGCCCGAGGGTCGTCACGAGGCGTGTTGGGAGGGCTGGGCGGCGCTGCCGACACCCCCGCTGCTGGGGGGCGTTTCTGTAAAGCTCCAGCGCCTGGAGTCATGGGATTGTGGGCGGGACTCAGCCTGCACCGAAATAATCCAGCACAGAAAAGCCCGTCAGGCCCCCACATCGCCTTGCCCGGAGGCCTCCTGGGGCCGGGACCATTCTGCTGCTCTGCGTTCGCACAACACCCAGCGCCGCGGGCCCTGACAGGCGACCGCAAGGCACGGAACGGGCACTGATCGAAGTTCCTGATTTGTACAAACCTTGGGGGGGTTCAGCCAGTCCCACGAATCGGAGGGGCCGGACCCCTGACGTGCCAACGCTCGGTGCTGGCAGGACTTGGCGCGGCCTTTCCCGGGCCCCCAGCATCCCGGCCCAGCGCCAGCGGGAGTTCTGGGCTTCTCGGGAGAGGGACGGGCCACGGAACCCGGAAAGCAGCTGGGTCTCAGGGGCAAACCAGGCCACAAGCAGGCCCGGGGGGCTGAGCCCCGGGGGCCACGGGACCCTCGCCGGCTGGGTTGCGTCCCTGTCGGGTGTTTTCCCGCAGCGGGGCCCTGCCTTCCCCAGGAGGGCACAGTGGTTCCTTCTGGCTCTCGAATCGATGCCCCCTGGGCAGTGCCCACTGCAGGGTGACCGAGTCCCAGGACCTCTGCCCACCCGCGGGGGAGAGCCGTGCTCGGGCCGCACAGAGAAGACTCCGTGGGTTTTGACGGGAGGGCAGCACTGGGGGAAGGGCAGTGCCAGGCTGTGGGCATCACCGGGGGGAGGGCAGCGCTGGGGGGAGGGCAGCATCGGGGGGAGGGCAGTGCCAGGGGAGTCCTGGAGGAGCTGCTGGGAGAGGTGAAGACGCTGGGGCTATGTCTACACTCGCGGCTTCTTGCGCGAGTAATATGCAAATGAGGCTAAGCGTGGAATATTGCCGAGCCTCATTTGCATACCTAATGAGCCACCATTTTTTTCAGAAGAGGCTGTCGCGCAGGAAGGAGCGTCTACACTGCCCCTTCTTGCGCAAGGAAAGCCCTCTTGTGCAATGCCGTTACACCTATTACTTTTCAGGAAGGACGGCATTGCACAAGAGGGCTTTCCTTGCACAAGAAGGGGCAGTGTAGATGCTCCTTCCTGCGCTACAGCCTCTTCTGAAAAAAATGGTGGCTCATTAGGTATGCAAATGAGGCTCGGCGATATTCCACGCTTAGCCTCATTTGCATATTACTCGCGCAAGAAGCCGCGAGTGTAGACATAGCCTGGGAGTGGTTTGTTCTTGGAGGGCCCAGCCAGGGTCCTGCGATGCCCGGCTCTGCCCAGAGGGACGGCGGCCCCGCCACCAGCCCTGTGCCCGCTCTGCAGGGCTCGAAAGGCGTCGCCCGCGCTCTCCGCTGCGACAGACCCTCGCGGAGCCTGTTCCTGCCCCCTGGAGAACCCCTGGTGTCCCACACGAGGGCGGAGACGGCGCTGCGGGGCCCCGATCCTGTCCGCAGGGTCCGAGCGCTCCCCTAATCCCCCCGAAAAATAGCACAGCCAGGGGACTGCGGCCCAAACCCAGGGACCCGGCAACGCCAGGCCTTTGAACTGCTGGTGGCCGCGGGCTGCGGATACTGCGGCGGGGGCCGGGGAAGCCGGGTTCTGACCCCGGGGCGAGTCGCTTCTCAGCTGTGACGCGGGGCCCACGGGCCGACCTGTGTCGCAGAGGGCTCTACGAGGCCTAAGGGCTCCGGGGGTCTCAGCTCTGCCCTTCGCAGCCTTCCTGCTTGGACATGGGCTTCGCACACAGACTCCCCCCCGGCTGGGTTGGCCAGGGAGCGCGGGGCCCAGCTGGGCTCCACTCCCATCCAGACAGGGACTACACCAAAGGGGAGGCCGGACCGTCGAATGCTCAGCTCCCAGCACCTCCCACGATGACCCCGGCCACTGACGGACCGATCCCTCCAGAGTGCCCAGCCTCTGATTTGGGAGCTGACCCAATGTTCCCTCTAATCTTTGTTTTGTGGATTTTTTCCATCCATGTGTGGAATAATTTTGTTCTGTGCACCGAGGCAGATGCACATGGGCACCACCAGGAGAAACAAAAGGCCTGGCTGCGGGCGCTCTGCTGATCCGCCAGGCGGCACTGGAATCTCTCCTGAGCGGCCGCCCCAGCGCTCGGCTTGCAGGGAGCCCGGAGCTGAGCCCTTGGCCCTCTGGCCTGCGTTCTGTCCGGTCGCGATGGCAGGCGACGTGCTGTCGGCCTGCTGGCTCTAGCGGCCTCCCTGGTTTGGCTAGTGCAGGGGCTAGGGAGGCGCGATGGGGCTTTGCTCGGTCATGCCTTGGACGCCGTCCTCGCTGTTTAATGAGAGCGAAGCTCTGCCGTACTCAGCCCCTCAAGAAATCCAGCCATGGCCCCCCCCCGCTCCGCGAGAGTCCCTCCGTCTGGACCCACTGCCCTAGGCTCCCTACAGACATCGCTCTGCTGAGCCCCCCAGTCCTGACCTTCAGGATCCCAGCCCTACACGTCCTGGGCGCAGCCACAACCCCAGCCCAGCAAACACAACCCGTTCTCACTTGACACCAGTGTTCCCGCTACGCTGTGCCACCCATGTGTGGAATAATTTGATGTGCACCATGGCATGTGCAGATGTGCACCACCCGTATAAACAAAAGTCTAGCTGAGGGCGCTCGGCTAATCAGCTGGGAGGTGTTTGACTCTGTCCTGAGGGGCCGCCCACGCGCCCGGCTGGCAGGGAACGCTGCTGGACACCTCCCTTTTCCTACTTGCACCTAGGAGGGCGTTCATGGGCAGCTCCCATCTCCCGTGCTAGGACCGAAAAGCCGGCCCTTTCCCCACTTCCTACACGCCACTCACCAGCAGCGGACAACGTTGCTTCCGGAGCCAAGCTGAGACCCAGCAGGCTCGTTGCGCGAGTGACCTTACCCAGGCTCTGAACCCAGTTTTCCTGAGACAGCGAGTGGCTCACGTTCCCCTCCCCTAGCACCTGTCGGAAAGCATTGCCGATTTGTAATGGGCACAACATTTTGGAGAAAGCTTTATGCTCGGCAATTATTTTTTACGATTACACCTTTAACGTGACTTATCCTTAAGGACAAATTGCAAAGGGAAGGGGAAAAAAACCAGCCTCGTAGCTGAATCCCACAGCCCCCAAATTCCACCGGCCCCCCCGGCTACCCCCCACAACAAATGGCCAACACCCCAAGGGCAGATTTGATCCAAGCCAGGGAGAATTGGAACCTCTCGGTCCGGCCCGAAAGCAGGAGGGAGAGAAACAAAATGGGCAGGAGTTGTTCCGAAAAGAAAAAAGGTGACACAATTAGGAATAATAAAATTCTTCATAAAGCGGAGATATACATGTTCTAACACCCGGTAATTGCTAAATTGCTAAGCCATCTGCTGGCTTGTTTTACGTAAATTACCAGCCATATATAAGCCGCTGTGTATGGCATCTTGGAGTTGGAGAAGACCCGATGACTTTTAATGGGGTCTGGGGAACCATCGAACTCTTTTAATTACTTACAAAAAAATTCCCTTTGCCTTCCGGGGGGGAATGCGAGATCCCCTGCCCCCCTTCCCCCGCCCGTTTTACAGCAATTTCACAGTGAAGGGGAGGCGGGGCTGGTATCGGGGTAACCTTTCCATGGCCCCCTCAGGGGGGTTCCCAAGGTGTTTTGGGGACACGTGCAGAGGGAGATGCCCGGCCTGACTTTCAGTAAGGAGGGGTGTGACGGCCTTGTTTTGTGGTGGGGGGAAACTGAGGCACCGCTTCACTCAGTGCTGCACAGGGAACCGGTGAAGGAAGCCAGCTGCCCTCCACCCCATTAGACCCCCCTCCCCACCTCCCCCCATAGAACCCAGGAGTCCTGGGTCTTAGGCCTTTGCTCCAATCCCCACCCTTCCTCTCCCAAATGGAGGATATAAAAGCCGCCTGCTAGGGTCACGAGCCCTCTTCCCCTCCCCCCTGGAGCTGCCTAAGGGACCGAGAAAATGCCCCACAGATCATCTGCCCTGCAGCCCTCGGGTCTGCCTGAAGAAGAATCACTTCTGAGCCCCACTTCCCTGGGCCTGGCTTAGCCCGATCTCCCTCACCCCCCAGCTCCTGCCCCCTGCTCTGGGATGGGGCCAGCCAGCACCACATCCAATCAGGGACCCACTTGGCCAGTCTCCAGCCAGGTGCTGCATCTCGTTGTCATGGTGACGGGATCCCGTTGCTGTGATACCGGGCGTGGGAAAGCCCTGTGAGGATGCCCCGGGGACCTTGGCGGCTCAGGGGCTGGGGTCAGGCAGCCCAGCTCCCATTCTTGGCCCGGCTCTCTGCTGGGTTTCCTCAGGGCTCCGGGCGCCCAGGGCCCAGTGGAGATGTCTCTCCTGCTCCGCGGGGCAGAACTCAGTGGGGACGCCCCGACGTTGGCCCCCTTGGCCCAGCCAAAGCCTGTGGCGTCCCGGATCTGCCCCCCCCCCACGTCCAGGGGCTGAATTGAGCCCAGAGGCCAAACCCTGGAAAACGTTTGTTGTGGTTGGTCAGGTCACGGGGGTGTCCCCTGGGGTTCAGAGGGGTACAACGTGCCTCCCCCTCCCCCGGCACCTACTAGCTCCCAGTCGAGAGGGGGGGGGGGTCAGGGGTGAAACAAAGAGGGGTGGGAGCGGAGCAAGCGAAGGAGAAAATCAAGCGGGGCCGCGGGGGGGGGGGGAAGAGACAGGGCAGCTGGGAATCAGAGGCTGCACACTTCCGAACTATGCCCCCCCGGCACGGAGATGAGCCCAGCCCCCACCCCTTTGATGTTAAAGAGCCCCCCCGCCCACCCCACTAGGCCAGAGGCATCGGCGGCCATTTTCCCAACTCCGGCGAAATGAGGCGGGGCCGGGGGGGGTCTCTGGAGCAGCCGTTTAGTATGCATAGAAGAGCGGAGAAACAGGCACATCTGCTTAGCACAGCAAGTCCTGTCATATAACTGTCTGCCTCCCTCTCTGGCCATAAAGAATGTCCCGGAATTGGTGTAATTCAGAGAAATTAATGAGAGCTTTATGTGGGATCGGCCCCCGGAGAGGCCTTACCACTTCATCGTCCATCTGATCAGTTCCACGCACCGCGCCATAGCAACCATTTGGACCCCCGGCCAGCCGCATTAAAGGTTATTACTAAAAACATGACCTGAAAAGCGAGCGCGGCAGGATGGGCCGGGAGCAGGCCGCGCTGGCAGGCGCGGGAGAGGGGGAGGGCCGGGAACAAAGTAGCAAAGCAAAGTTTCAGCAAAAAAGCAGCCCCCACCCCCACCCCGTTTCCGGGGTGTGTGAAATTGACATGGGGTTTGCCCGTGGGAGGGGGCGTTGCGTTTGGCCCTCCGGGCGGCCCCCCCACCCCGTTCCCGGAAGGTTTCTGCGTGGGGGTGGACAGAGTTCTGTTCTCGCCCCCCACTGGGTGGGTGGTGGCTGTGGGTTGGGTCTCTTGGGGGGAAGAGGGGCAGATCGGTAGGGCCAGGACAGGTGGATGTTCGGAAGTCCAGCGCAGGAGGGCAGGGCCATGCGGGGTGGGCACGGTGCCCGCAGGCCATACGGACGGATCAGTGTTCCCATCCAGTGGCGGCAGGGCAAGCCGGCCCCTGCGGGAAGACAGGATCTGGAGGGGGGAAGGACGGCAACGACCACTGGTCGCATTTGGGGTGGGGAAGGGGGAAAGGGGAGGAGCTCTCTAAGCCCCACCCACACAACAGGCCCCGCCCAGGCGAGTCAGCACAGCCCCTAGTGGCTTCGCAGGGCGGTGGGTTTGGTGCTAGAGAAGGTGATGCCAGGCCAGGAGGGGCGGGGGGTGGTCTAGCTTCCCAGGGAGGCTGAGTTTGGGGAGACGCCGCCAAGTGACAAGCAGGTCCGTGCCAGGAAAGGCTGGTGGCCGCCTGGATTCTGGCTTGCAGGGGCTGATGGTGGATTTCACCACATGTCTGGGGGGAGAGGAGCCCGGTGACTGGCAGCCGTTGGCGTTAACCCCCTTCTGCCGCTGTGTGTCGTGGGGGGGGTCTTAGCCCAACAGCGAGTGGCCCCATTTCCATACCCGGAAAGGCACCGCCACGGATGGGCTGCCCCACGCGCCCGAGCCCCCCTCACGTCCCCTCGGGGGGGGTCGCTCCGGCATTGTGGGGGGAGCACGCTCTGGCACTGCTGGCCCCAGGTCAGGGAAGGGAGGGAGGGCGTCAGCCGACAGTGCTGTCCAGCCGGCTGCGTAGGGCCCCTCCCTGGGACCGGCCAGAACTGGAAGCCCCCAAGGAGGGGGCAGTTCAGCTCCAGATCTGGGCTGGGGGGGGCATCTCCTCGGGAATTTACTGGTCTCCCCCAGCCCTGGTCAGAAAGGAGTCAGCCCCCCCTCCATGGGGGGGGGGTCATGCAGCGCCCAGGGCTCTCCTGAGACCCCTCTGCCAGCTGATGCCCCCCCAGACACTGTGGGGAGACCAGATCCTCCCTGAGGCCCCCAGGCGAGCTGCTGGCGCTCCAAGCTGCTGTTTGGAAAGAGCCATTCCCGGCCCCCCCACTCAGCCAATTAGCTGCTCATTAAGCAGCCGGAGGCACCTGCACGTGGGCGCCTGCATGTTGCTCCTGGGGAAGATCCCCCCCCAGCACTGATCACGCAGACAGGCTCAGGGCTAACCCCCCTCCTCCGTCCGGACAAGAGCCGGGGCCTGCACCACCCCCCCCCGGCTCTTGCCCTCCCCTCTCGCCAGCAGGCCGAGCCCTGGGCCTCCAGCTGGAGCCCCTCCTCAGGAAACCTGGCTCTGGCGTTCGTGGGGCGCCGCGGAGGTGCCCGGGAAGGCGAAGCGCGAAGGAGCCGCCTGCCCCCTCTGCTGGGGGGCAGCGCGTCCCCCGGGCTCCCAGATGTGGCAGGGGGCTGCTTTGGGGTGACTGTCCCTCGGGCCCCAGTGTCGGCGTCCCGGGGTGGCGGGAGACATTTGACTGCTGCTGAAACCACGCAGGGGCGTTTCCTGCCACCCCCGCCCCGCGTGGAGGAAACAGGACCCTGACCGGCTCCGAAACCGGGGCGCCAAGAACCCCCCGCCCTGCCCCGCGACACGCCCACCTCGCTCGCGTTCCCCGGCCCGTCACTGCACGCCAGGCGCCGCCGGGTCGCCAGGCCGCACCAGGGCGTGCCAGGCTCGTGGGTTGGGACCCTGGAGGCCGGCAGTGCCTCTGCGGGAGCAGGACGGAGTGATCTGTCCCGTAGGTTCCAGCTGCGGGAATCCCACCCGTGGCTGTGGGAAGAGAACCAGGGCTGGGCTGGGAGAGGCCAGCTGGAAAAGCAGCGGGGGGGTGGGGGTGGGGGTGCTGCCTGACTGTCACCTTAGAAATTCCTGGACTCACCCCCAGGAGAGTTGGGGCCGGGGGCGGGTAGCTGGATGGTGGCCAGAGCAAGCAAACTCTGCTTCCTGCAAGGTGACAGGTTATGGGCTGGGAGGGTGTTCTTAGCACCTGTCTAACCCTGATGCCTTGCAGCGGGGTTGGGGAACTTTTCTGGGGCAGGGGGCCGCTGACCCACAGAAAAATCAGTCACAAAAGTGAGAAGCAAAAAAAAAAGTCACCGACATGGTCCCCGACTGAGGCGAAAGACCCTCCCCCATTCCCCTCACACACCCGAGCCTGGGGGGCCCATGCTAGTAGATTGTGTGGCCCCCCGCAACCAGAAATAAGGGGTTGAGTGTGTGGGAGGGGGCTGCCGGGAAGCAGGCTTGGGGTGTGGGGTCTGGGCAGGAGGGAAGGTGTAGGAGCCTCGGGGGCCGGATCCAGGCAAGCCGGGGGCCAGATCCGACCCCCGGACCGTATATTCCCCACCCCGGCCTTAGACAGAAGGTGAGGGAGGCAGCGGGGTAAGGCCAGGGGGCTGGGAACCAAGGCTTCTGTCCCAGGCCTCCTGGCTCCGTTCCTCGCGCGAGCAGGAGTGTGGTGAGAGCCGGGGCTCGGGGCCTGATGGCAGGTACTGCCGGGAGCATGGCTAGGACGGGATGGGGCCGGACGGCTGGTACTGCCGGGAGCATGGCTAGGACGGGGTGGGGCCAGATGGCCGGTACTGCCGGGAGCATGGCTAGGATGGGATGGGGCCAGACGGCCGATACTGCCGGGAGCATGGCTAGGACGGGATGGGGCCAGGCGGCCGGTACTGCCGGGAGCATGGCTAGGATGGGATGGGGCCAGGAGGCTCGGTGCTGCCGGGAGCATGGCTAGGACGGGATGGGGCCAGACGGCCGGTACTGCCAGGAGCATGGCTAGGATGGGATGGGGCCAGGAGGCTCGGTGCTGCCGGGAGCATGGCTAGGACGGGATGGGGCCAGGCGGCCGGTACTGCCGGGAGCATGGCTGTCGGGTGGGGCCAGAGGCTCGGTGCTGCCGGAGCATGGCTAGGACGGGGTGGGGCCAGACGGCCGGTACTGCCGGGAGCATGGCTAGGACGGGGTGGGGCCAGGCGGCCGGTACTGCCGGGAGCATGGCTAGGACGGGATGGGGCCAGGCGGCCGGTACTGCCGGGAGCATGGCTAGGACGGGGTGGGGCCAGACGGCCGGTACTGCCGGGAGCATGGCTAGGACGGGATGGGGCCAGACGGCCGGTACTGCCAGGAGCATGGCTAGGAGGGGATGGGGCCAGACGGCCGGTACTGCCGGGAGCATGGCTAGGACGGGATGGGGCCAGGCGGCCGGTACTGCCGGGAGCATGGCTAGGACGGGGTGGGGCCAGACGGCCGGTACTGCCGGGAGCATGGCTGGGGACGGGATGGGGCCAGGCGGCCGGTACTGCCGGGAGCATGGCTGGGGACGGGTGGGGCCAGGCGGCCGGTACTGCCGGAGCATGGCTGGGGACGGGATGGGGCCAGGCGGCCGGTACTGCCGGGAGCATGGCTAGGACGGGGTGGGGCCAGGCGGCCGGTACTGCCGGGAGCATGGCTAGGACGGGATGGGGCCAGGCGGCCGGTACTGCCGGGAGCATGGCTAGGACGGGGTGGGGCCAGACGGCCGGTACTGCCGGGAGCATGGCTAGGACGGGATGGGGCCAGGCGGCCGGTACTGCCGGGAGCATGGCTAGGATGGGATGGGGCCAGGCGGCCGGTACTGCCGGGAGCATGGCTAGGACGGGATGGGGCCAGGCGGCTGGTACTGCCGGGAGCATGGCTAGGATGGGATGGGGCCAGGCGGCGGTACTGCCGGGAGCATGGCTAGGACGGGATGGGGCCAGGAGGCTCGGTGCTGCCGGGAGCATGGCTAGGATGGGATGGGGCCAGGCGGCCGGTACTGCCGGGAGCATGGCTAGGACAGGATGGGGCCAGCACCTGGTTCTCCTCTTGGTAACAGGGGGCCGTGAATCAGTCCTGCTGCCAGTGGATTCTGGGCTTGTCTGCCCTCCCGGCGGAAGGGGCTTTGGGAGGCTGAGGGGAAAGGCTCTCGGCGGGTCCCAGGCTTATCACTGCTGCGGGGGGGAATGCAGGGGGATGTCCTGTCTGGCCTGGACAGGCCTTTGAGTTGATTTAAGGGAGCCGGGCCCGGCGCAGACAGCGTGTTACAGCGCAGAGTAAAACCGCAGCAACACTCATCTTGGGAGGCAATGAGACGAGCAATCGAGGCCAATTAAGAACAGCGCTTCTTATCAGCCAGGCCATATATCACGGCTTATCCACCAGCCCCGGCCTCCCCTTCCCCCTGCCGGCCGGCCCCACGCACTCCAGGGGTGACGTCAGCTCCATGGGACCCGGGATCTGCCGGGAGCTGGAATGCAGCCACCTCTGGGTGGGTGCAGGAGCCAGGGATGGCGCACGAGAAGGGCTCTGAGGGTGTGTCTACACGGCACTGAAATGCAAATAAATGACACAATTTGAGCGACGCAAATTGTGTCTCTTGTTTCGATGCAATTTTGAAAGAGCTAATTGGTCATTTGGCGCTGCCTACACGGCGCTCATTTCAAAACAAAGCGCGGTTCCGACACGCCCCTCACTGCTCGTGGAACGAGGTCTGCAGGGACGCCGGAACAGCGCGCCCCAAATCATGGGCTTGCTGTGAAGAGGCAGGATAGTGATTTCGGGTTCCTGCGGTTCCCAAAGTAGCGCTGCCGTGTAGACGTAGCCTCAGAGTCCCGCTGCCGCTTGCCCCAGGCTGGGATTCAAACCCACGGTGCCCAGGAAGGGGTCATGCTGCTGAGCCACCCTCGGGCGCTCCGGCTCTGGGCTCTCTGCGTGTCGGCCGACGGCTGGGGGGTCACCGAGCCCTGAGTCAGACCCGGAATCTGCTCTGCTGGGCTGGCTCAGTTGTGCGAACGCTTGGCCCCGGCCCATGGCCTGAAATCGGCCCCATTGGACACCAGCTCTCTCCATGGCGGGCTCTGCAGCCCCCCCGACCTGGCCTGGCCCCGGCCCGAGGATCGGCCCCTGAGGAGCTCAGAGCACCTCACAAACAGGAGCCAGGCTGGCGCTGCTCACAGCACTGAGAGTTTGGGGGCAACGTCTCCAGCTCCCTGCCTGTTCCACGGCTGCCCCCTAGAGCCACCCCCCGTTCAGTGCAGGCCCTGTCTCTGCCCCCAAAGCCAGGTGCCGATCCCCACGCTGGGGCCCCTGTGCTCCACTACTGCCATCTCCCTGGGCCTCAGCCTGCCCCGCCCAAATCTGGCTCCTCCCCCGTCCCGTGGCCCCCTCTGCCCCAGCACCCTGTCCCGCTGCTGGGACAGGAGCACACCAGGCTGTGTCCGGTAGCGCAGAGCCCCCTCCCGCACCAGCCTGGGGGCCCCTAGCTTTGTTGCAGAGGGACTGGAGCAACACCAGGCCGGTGCCTCCCTCCCTGTGTCCTGCCTGGGCATGGGGGGGGGGCAGAACCCCCACTCCCACCTCCCCAGATCCAGCCGGTGATGCTCCATGCATGAACTAAAGGCCTGGGAAGGCAAAAATGGGGCAAGCTACCGCCACCTGGTGGCACATTGTGGGGACTGCAGTGCCTCTGGCCAGGAGTCACTTTCAGGGCTACTAAACCGGGGTTGCCATTGGCACAGCCCGCAGGGCACCTCCCTGGGTCGGTAGCCCAGACGCTGCCTGCATTTCGCCAGCCCCCAAAGCCCTGGCTAGAGTTTGTGGGGCAGGGACGAGAAGCTCTCCTAGGGGCCGTCAGGTGGTTGCTAGCCTGTAACGCCCTGCGTGCGTGGAGAAATCGGCTGCTCCGGGCGCATGTCAGCGGGCGGGCAAAGGCAGGACGCCAGGATGCAAGTTTCCGAATGGACATGAGGGTCCGAGGGGAGGGAGGCAGGGCTGGAGAGGGGCTGGATTCTCCCTTGCGTGGCCCCGATGCTCTTGGTGGAGTGAAAGTCGCTTTGCAAACAGTTCAGAGAACCCCAGGGTTGACCAGTGCTCGCTGTAAGCTGCCGCTTATCGACCAGCCGGGGCTAAGCCGAGATGGACTTGAACAGGGTGCAAAAAAGAGCTAATGCATTCATGGAGGGTAGGGCCATCTATGGCTGTTAGCCGGGATGGGCAGGGAGGGCGTCCCTAGCCTGTTTGTCAGGGACTGGGAATGGGCAAATGGGGATGGATCACCTGATGGTTCCCCGTTCTGTTCCCTCCCTCTAGGGCACCTGGCATTGGCCACTGCTGGCAGACAGGACCCTGGGCTGGATGGACCTTTGGCCTGACCTGGTCTGGCCGCTCCGATGCTCTTAAGTGTCACTAGTTCAACAGCATGCCTTGGGCTGAACTGGCCTCACTTCGTACATGGTCCAGGCCAAAAGGGAAACTGAGGCAGCGAAGGACGTGACCGGCCCCAGCTCAGTCAGCAGCAGAACTGCAAATAGGAGCCAGGGTTCCTACGTGCCCAAATCCCTCCCATCTCCCACCTGTGCAGGGCCCCTCCCCTCGTCTCCTGCGCCTCCGTGGGGCAGAGACGGTGCCTGGCACAGTGAGCGAGGAAGAGGGGATGTGAGGGACGGCAGTTTCCTCAACACCTCGCTGCTGGCTCCTCACTGTGCTCAGCCCCCCTCTCGCCTGCTTCTGCCCTGCACCTCACAGCACTTCCCAAAGGACTGAAGCAGAAACGTTGCCCTTGTGTCTTGGGGGGGGGCGTTGCTGGGTTGGTAGCCCCATTTTCAAAGGCACCCCCATGACGGAGGCCGTGAAAATGAAATTAATGGGTAGCAGGTTTAAAACTAATAAAAGAAAGTTCTTCTTCACACAGCGCATAGTCAACCTGTGGAACTCCTTGCCAGAGGAGGCTGTGAAGGCTAGGACTATAACAGAGTTTAAAGAGAAGCTAGATAAATTCATGGAGGTTAGGTCCATAAAAGGCTATTAGCCAGGGGGTAGGAATGGTGTCCCTGGCCTCTGTTTGTCAGAGGCTGGAGAGGGATGGCACGAGACAAATCGCTTGATCATTGACTTCGGTCCACCCCCTCCGGGGCACTTGGCGCTGGCCACTGTTGGCAGACAGGCTACTGGGCTAGACGGACCTTTGGTCTGACCCAGTACAGCCATTCTTATGTTCTTATGTTCACTTAGCTGTGAAAGTTTCGGCCTGAGTGACATGCCCAAGGTCACACAGCAAATCGGTGGCAGAATGAGAAATAGCGGCCACGAGTTCTGATTGTCTGCGGCAGCTGCCTGTGCACCAGCCCAGGGAATTACAGAAGTGCCAGGCTCTGAAAGCAGGACTCATCTCTCCCCCCCCGCCTCCGCCCTACATTGGCAGGTTTGGATTTTTTTAAATCCGTTTTTCCAAAGGCCGAGATCAGTCTAAAAAGAAAAATCTCCATGGGAACCATGGACAAATCAATAGTCTTGGAGCCAGAGCTCCTGGGGAGAGCACCCCGGCCTGGCTGTGAAATGGATTAGAAATGGTGTAGGAAGAAAACTGAAACTGATGAATCCGGTTCCTAGTCAAAGAAAACAGCACAGGCCCGGAATAGCTTTTCAAGATTCTTTCCAGCTGAATCACCCTAAAATGTTGAGGTAGGACAATGTTCTGTGCGTGTCTCTTTCCCCTCTATCCACCTGTGTTCCTAAAGTGCTTATTTCTGTCATTTCTTTCATCTTTGCATAGCCTGAGGCCAGGTAGATTAATTCCCCCTCTGACTGTGAAGCCTGTCCAACTGGAGTCACTCCAGAAATGACACAGATTGTAGAATTTTTCTGTGGCCATCTATCCCTGTCTCATCCGGGCGCCAGTGGGACGGCGCAGAACCTGGCTCAGAAGGCACAAGAATCTCGTGGCTTTCAAGGTCAAATTCAGAGCAAGCTCAAATCGGTCTAGTTTCAGAGGCGTGGCAGTGTATTGGCTCTCTTGACGGGTGATCCTGGGGCCTGGTTTTCAGAGAAGGCCGGGCCACTTAGAGAAGCAGGTTCGAAATCCAATCCATGATCCACCTCAGGCTTTCTACGTAACCCTGGGCAAGTCCCTTCATCTCTCTGTCCCCCTCTATTTCTTGGCTGCTCTTGGTGGACCGGGACCACCTCTCACTGGGTTTGTGTAGTGCCCAATAAGGCCTTGATTTTGGCTGCAGCTTTTGGCCATGGCTGTATCTCTCTCTATATATTAGAAGCTTCAGGGGGTAGCTGAGTTAGTGTGTTACAGAAAACACCAACAAATGGTCTGGTAGCACTTTATAGCCTAACGAAACATGTCGATGGGATCGTGAGCTCTTGTTGTTGTTTTTTATATATATATTAGAGCGTTGTGTGTCTGCCTGTCCGTCTGTGAATCCGTCTGTTTGTCTGTCTGTGAGTCCAGTTGTTCAAGAACTTCTCCTAAATGGGAAGACCTAGGACCACCAAATTTGACAGGCAGCTTCCTCTTCTCCTATCGTAAAGCAAGGTCAGGGTTTGGTTGTGGTAAGAAAATGGGATGTGCCTAGAATTGGACTGTTTTCCATACCATGGAAAGGAAGGGGGCTGACTGAAGGGATGCAATACTCACTCACCACTAGGGGGCAGCGAGTGCAGGGGAGGGCTATCCTGCAGTGACCACTAGGGGGCAGCAAGCGCAGGGGAGGGCTATCCTGCAGTGACCACTAGGGGCAGCTGCACCAGAAAGGGAGTGGACAGCTGGGGACAGGACTTGCCATCTTGTCTGCCACCAGCCCAGGTAAGTGGCCCCCCCTGCCCCAAACCTCCACCCTGGTCCTTGGTCCCAGCACCGGACCAGGAGAGGGGAAAGCCCCACCAGCCCTATTGCTGCGGCCCCTCCTGGGAGCACCACCGGGGCTGGGTAGAGAAACCTTGGACCCCGATGCAGGCGCCACAGCCCTGCCCCCCCCCAGCACCACCGGGTTGCCCAACGTGGCCACGGTTGGCTGGCCTGCATGGCACTTTCCCCTCCCCCCACGCCAGGCCTGGGGAGCGCGGGTGGGAAGCCGGCCTGGCCCCCCTCCCCCAGCTGAGTACGTCTGCTAGTGATACAAGTAATAACGTTCTCGTCTTCCTCTCCCTCGGCTCCTTACCCAGCCTCCTCTGGCAGCGTCTGGGCACATGCAGGCCCCTGCTCTGCCGGCCCCGCTTGTCAGCTGGGAGGTGAGGCCCCAGGAGGCAGAGGGTGCGTCTACACTGGGGCGACAGGTTCTGGACCGTGTCTGGTTACCCCCGCTGGGTCTGACGAGCGACCGCCCGAAAGCTGGGCGAACTGTCGCCGCTGGAGCAGGACAGATGAACCCCCCGAGTAGGTAAACACCTGGGGTTTTAGATGGATCAGCGCTGGGGAATGGAGCCCCCAAAATGTCTGCAACTAACCCCCCAACCCTCCCCCGTCTACAGCTAGCCCCCAACCCTCCCCCGTCTACAGCTAACCCCCAACTCTCCCCGTCTACAGCTAACCCCAACCCTCCTCATCTAGAGCTAACCCCAACCCTCCCCGTCTACAGCTAACCCCAACCCTCCCCCGAACTACAGCTAACCCCAACCTCCCCGAACTACAGCTAGCCCCCAACCCTCCTCATCTAGAGCTAACCCCAACCCTCCCCGTCTACAGCTAACCCCCAACTCTCCCCGAACTACAGCTAACCCCCAACTCTCCCCCGAACTACAGATAATCACCAACACTCCCCGTCTACAGCTAACCCCCAACCCTCCCCATCTACAGCTAACCCCCAACCCTCCCCATCTAGATCTAACCCCAACCCTCCCCGTCTACAGCTAACCCCAACCCTCCCCGAACAACAGCTAACCCCTGACCCTCCCCATCTACAGCTAACCCCCAACCCTCCCCATCTAGATCTAACCCCAATCCTCCCCGTCTACAGCTAACCCCAACCTATGGCTAGACCCCAACCCCAGTCTACAGCTGATCTCCTAACCATCCCAGTTTACAGTTAACCCCCTAACTCATCCAATCTACAGTCACCCACCTACCCCCACCCGCCCTGGCCAAGCCCTTCCCCCTCCCCATCCTTCTTCCACCGTACTCAGGCGGCTCCTTCCAGCATTTTCCTTCCACTGGGGGAGGCAGAAAAGTTCAGCTGCTGAGATGCAGCCAAGAGCCAAACCTCCCCTTTTCTCTTTCCCTGTCTCTGCGGCTCGTGTGTTCTCCCTCTCCCGGCGGCTTCCTTTCACTCCCCACACGCATCCCCCCTTTCTCTTTTTTATATTGTAATTTAAAACCCTGCCCCATTTGCTGCCACTGACCTTAACGGCTTAAATTAAAAAGCAATGTTCTGTGTGTGTCTTGAAATGATGGCATTCAGCGCTCTATGGAGCTTGAAACCGGGGGAAAGAGGCACAATTACTCTCTCCTCCCCTCCTTCTCCCCCATTCACTCGCTCCTGCCTATTACGTCCCCCTCTTCGGTGTGCAGCACTGAGCTGTTCAATAACACCGGCTCGGCTCTGACCTTGCGGGAGGATCCTGGGGTCAGCCGAGGCGCTGCAGCCAGAGAGGCCTGCTCCGTGTCCTTGGCCCCGGGAGCTCAGCACACGCTGCCAGCTGGCCAGCTGTACGGGCTCAGGATAACACCCCCGGTCATGGTCCCCCCACGGTGGCGGCCCCACAACCCTCCCGGATACTCTGTTCCTGCAAGGCCGCCCAGCCCTGAGACTGCGGGGATGGGCACCAAGAGGCAGACAGCCGGCGGCTCCACCGGGTTCCCCCCTTCTCAGCCCCACGGCAACGGGGACGGAGGCGACCTGGAGCCCACCTCTCAGTATGTCTTTCCCTCCGTCCACCATCGGGGCCACGTGGAGCCAAACTCCCCCCCACCGCTCAGCCCTAGGGGGAACCCCTTGTGGGGACCAGGGGAGAGAGCCAGAGGGAACCCCAGGGTCTGCCTCTGTCTGTCCCCCAGAATGACCCCACCCGCTTTCTGCTCATCACAGCCCTGTGCAGTCTCTTCTCCGCCACAAGGGGGCGCTAGAGGGCCTGGTGCTGGACCCGCCCCCTCCCCCAGTGGCTCAAGGCCTCACCTCTTGCGTGCAGGAGCAGGGGAAGAGCCAGGTGCGCCCTCTGCTGGACCTGCCTGGCTCTGCAGGAGACCCAGAATTCACTGGGCTACCGTAATTCCTGCTGGAGGCCCAGCAATCCCCATGCTGCCATATCTCCTGCAGGCACCACCCCAATTTCCAGGCTACCATAATTCCTGCAGGAGGCCCCGAAAGCCCAAACATACGTGTGTGATTCCATCCCCAGGCTGCTGCCGTAGTTCCCGCAGGGGGCCCTGCTGGCCCTGCTCTACCGTAATTGCTGGCTGCCTGTGGCTGGCTGTAATTCACAGCTCGAGTGAAGGCCGTTGGCTGCTGGTGCGGCTGGCGACATCATCACAGGCGGCCCGGGAAGGGGCCGGAGTTAATTTTTTGTCTATTTACGACAGGCTTAATTCAGTGTGTTTGCCGGGCGCACTTCATCACTGGAACCGCAGGGACGCGCCCGGCGCTGGGGACGGGGAGAGGTGGCAGCCACTGCTTCCCGGACCTCTGGAGCAAGCTGCACAGCTGGGGACAGAGGGCAACAGCAGCATCGCTTTTCAGTGGGCATCTGGTCTGATGGGCAGCACCAGCTCCAGGCTCCCCCCAGCCCTGCTGGTGCCCCTCACTCCCGACTCGCAGCCCCTGCCAGCCCGGCCCTGGGATCCCCCAGCTCTGCCAGTGCCCCTTACTCCTGACCCACAGCCCCTGCCAGCCCGGCCCTACTCCCCAGCTCTGCCCCTTACTCCTGTGACGGACTGGGCTGGGTCTGGGCACAGCTGAGGGTGTCCGCTCAGCATGAATTGCTCAAAACTTGGGGCTCCTTACAGCCCCAGACTGGGGACCTTCCTAAATAGGCCACAAACCAGTCACACTGAGCGCTCCAGCTGCCAATCTGGCCAGCCAGAAGCCTCACGAGCAAAACCCCTCTGACACCCCAGCTCTTCCTGTGCCCCAATCAGCCCTGGGCCTAACACACAGGTGAGGGGTTTTAGAACCCAATCTCACCTACCCCAAACGGGTTCTTCCGGTCCCAAGAAACCAGCCACAGATCCCAATCAATTTACACTCTGGATCTTACCCACAAGACCACGCTGAGCCAATCCTTTAGAATCTACAATCTAAAGGTTTATTAACAAAAGAAAGAAAAGCATGAGAGTGAGGTTGTTAAGGAGAATACATGATATGCATCGAATCTCCCAGGTCTCGATACAGGCTCTTAGCAGAGATGTTACAAACTGCTCTCTTAACAGTCTCTGGTGTGCATCCTATGTCAGGATGGGTCCACGGTTCTTTCCGGCTCGTTGTTCCCTGCAAGGCTGCATCTGGGATCAGGAGCTGAACTGAAGACCAGATGGAGGGACCACATGGCACTTATATACCTCTCCTGGCCTCTTCCTGGCCAGAGCAGGTGACATGGTCGAGCGACCTCTCTCTGTTTCACATGCTGGCAGCCCTTAGGCCATGGCTGGTTTGCAGGTATCAGTCAGATTCCTCAGATGTGTACTGGCACCTAGAGATTCACTGTCTCCTTGCTAATTAGCACAGCCACTGGCTGAGCATTCTTTGCCTATTGCTCTGTCGCAGACAGAGAATGTACCAGCATCAACACAGAGTACGTCTATAACTCCACATGCAGACATCATACAAGTACATGGAGAGCACACACAGAATCAGTAGAACAGAAGCTTTCATGTGACACCTCACACGGCCCCTTTGTACCGACTTTTGGGGCAAACACGCCCCCCCAGGGGTGCAACAGTGATCTTTGGAATCCAATAACGTGACAACTCCTGACCCGCAGCCCCTGCCAGCCCAGCCCTGGGCTCCCCCTCACTCTGCCCCCTCCATCCCAGCCCACAGCCCCCTGCAATCCCAGCCCTGGGCTCCCCCCTCCCTAATTCTCTAAGAACACGTTCACGCTCCTTCCCCTCCACTCCAGCCAGGCCGCCTTCCCCGACCCCGGGGCCTGCCGTCCTGCTGTCCGGCCAGATCTCCCCCCGGGGCTGATTCTCCAGAGCCCTGCAATTTGTCTTGCTCGTTATTCTGGGGTTTCATTTGGTTTCCTGCTGCAGGTTGGGGACGGAGCTGCTGGCTGCACCTCAGGCTCGCTCTGCTCCTGTGTAGAAGGGCAGAAAACACGGTGCCACGGTGAGCGGCTCCTCCGGGCTCGGGCTGCCTTGCTTGGCCCCGCGGGGGCCTGACTTGCACCGTGTGGTTCCCGCCAGGCCCCCTGCCCCTGCCCTGATGGCTCCCCTCCGAGATCCAGCCTTGCTCCGTCTCCCCTCACCACTCCTGGCCGGTGGCGGCCGCAGGACGGGCAGGGCCAAGGGGCTACTCGAGGGCGAAGGAAGGCGGCTCTCTCTCGGCCAGCGAGCGAGGCAGGAAGCTTGGGGCCCCATTCGCCGGCACCTCGTTCGCCTCCGCGTGTGCACGTCCAGGCCCGTGCATGTGCGCGTCAGCTGGGGGCATGACTGAGGAGGGTGGGAACGTGTCTGTGAGGGGGGCGCCACGTGGGCGTGTGTCTGAGTGCAGCCGGGTGCTTTCCCGTGTCGCCTGCTGGGGTGCAGAGGGGGGCAAGCGGCTGTGCATTGGTGGGCCTGCTTATTTACACGGACGCAGGCACGTGCCTCGGTTTATCCCTGCACTGCCGACTGGCCCCTGTGTGCACATGCTTGCACACGTACATGCGTGTTCTTGCAGGAGTGTGCTGCAGGCTAACATATCCTGGTGGGCTACCGTGCACGTAGTGCGTGTACATGGGTGGGGAGGGGGATATGCGCGTTGCATATTGGCATGCACCTGTGTGTGTCTATGTGATAAGGATACATGATATTCACGGGGACCAGGAGCACCCCTGACACTAACACTTGTACGTGCACATACAGAGGCATGTAAAATGATTGTGGTGCGTGTGCACACGCATGTACAAATGCACATGACAAAGGCAGGGGGAGAGGTGCCTGTTTGTTATGGTGAGCGAGCCGGAGCCCGCTGGAGCCCCTGACCCATTTAACAACAAGCCCGTTCCCTAGTGCATCTCCTGCCCTTCCCCAGCGACTCAGACACCTCCCAAGTCTTTCCGTCCAGGGTGGGGACGGGGCAACCCGCTGGGGTCCCTTCCCGAGAGGGGGGAGGGTCCTGGGTTTGGCTGAATCGCCTTCATCTGCCAGTCTGACACCTTTAATCAAGGTCTGCACCAAGCCCTGACCTGGCTGGGCCGCTACCTCCCCCACCCTCGTGACATCCCAAGCCAAGCGCGGGGCACTTACAGCCCACGCCAGTAGCCTCATTTAGCCCGGACGCTCTGACAATGTTTTGTCCCTTCTCTTTCCCGCCCCATCCCCGCTTTTCCTGCTGTTTATTTGTGCCGCTGGACCCCTGGCGCCCTCCATCTGAGGAAGCGGCTCACGGCACCAGCTACAGGTTCGGCTGGTCTCTGAGGCGCTGCAGGACCATTCGCAGGTTTTTACGTTTTTCCCTTTTCAAGGGAAATGCAACAACCAAGGCTGAACGGCGGCTCTGCTGCATCTGACGGCAGCCCTTAAAGGGCCCGAGGGAGATCAGGGCCGCACAGGGCTGGGCCCGGCTCAGACACCCCGCGGGACAGGACGTGTTCTGCCCCCCAAAGTGCCCACTGCATCCGCGCATGAGAACTGAGGAAAAGCAGGGAGGGAGCAGGGAATGGCAGGGGAGCACCTGGCCTCCTTTCTCTGCCGGGGGGAGGGAGGGGCAGAGATGCTGCCACGGGGGTGGCCCACAGCAACCGACAAGCAATCATGCAGCAGCCAGGGTCTTGGGGTTCCCCGGACCTGGAGCCTCGAAGGCTCAGCGCCCAGCAGCGCAGCTTGTCTGCAGCAAGCGCATCCAGGAGGCATGGGGCCGTGGCCCCGCGTTGCCTTTGGCTGCACAGGGTTCCGGGCTGCCTGGCTTTTGGAGGCTTTTCAATCAGCCGGGGGACTTTAAGGGCCATCTCACCCACCCCACGCTCTCAAGGACCGTCTCACGGGATTTTAGGCCAGGCTTGGGAGTTTTAAACCAACTCCCTGACGTGGAAGACTCTCTCCTCATTTCTGGGGGGCCTGTCTTGGGAAGGTTGAACCTTTGGGGCGAGCCCGACTCTTGGTTGATTGCACCGTGTGATGCATTTTTTTTTATTGTCACCGGCCAACTGCAAATATCATCTCACCTGTATCCCTTGGCGGTTGTCATGGAGACAAGCCATCCGGTGTTGCCTCTGGGCCCTGATTGGTGGAGTGCACAAGCACCATTTGCCTTCTTGCAGGGCTTCGTGTCAATTACGCTCCCAATGCAGCTGTTTAAAAATCGGAGCCAATGTTCGCCAGGCTTTGGGGCCGAGGCCGCTTCCCAAGGGTAGGGATGCTCCCTCCTCACACCCACGGCCTGAGGGGGTTTCTGGGTCGCACGCTGCCGTGATGGGGCCAGGGGAAGGGGTCCGCAGGAGCATGTGAGAAACTGACGTGCTCCCAAAGCCTCAAAATGGTGGGAGGTGTTTTCTCTGCTGATTGACAGGGCGTGGGTCCCGAGTCCCACCGGCCGATGGCGTGTGTTGGTGCGCATGCGTGCAAATTAGTGAGCCGTGCGTATCAGTGAGCCGAGATGGCCTTTGCACTTTCCAGCTCCTTCCAAGGCCAGGGGAGCCGAACTGCAGGCTACACCTGTGAGCGCGGAGGGCCCGGCGTGAGCGCGGAGGGCCCGGCGTGGGCGCGGTAGCCTGGGTTGGCCAACTCACCCGGCTCAGAGGGGTCGCCGTGCGAGTCTATCCCTGCAAAACCAAGGAGCAGCCCCGATCAAGCGGCTCGTCCGTAAGGCGCCACAGGCCCCCTCCTTGGCTCTTAAGACGAAGGCGAACCCGTGGGAGGGATGGGGGGGGGCCTGCAGGCCCCGTGGTTTTGCTTGTTCTGGCTGCGGGAGCCCCCTGGCAGGGGCATGGCGAAGGGCATTTGGGACAATAACCTGCAGTATCAGGCCGGGGAAAGGCCACCAGGATCCTCCTGTCGTCTCTGTCTCCCCTTGTGGGCCAGAAAAATCGACCAACTTCCCTCTAAACTCCTAGCGGAGACCAGGCCTGTGCGAATGGCAGCAGCCTCAGTCAAGCCAGTCTTTCCTGCCTGCTTCAGCCAGGGGCAGGGCCTCAACGGGGTAGGCAGAACCTGACCGCGCCAGGGGCAGCAATGGCCCAGCACCCAGCCGGGGGTGGGTGTTTCCCTGACGAGCGGGTGTCATGGGGGTCAACAGAGGGACTCAAACCCCCAGCCTAGTGGCTCAGCCTTGCCTGGTGGCTGACTGACGGGTCCCCTCGGGGGGATCAGCCAGGTGGGCGCGGTGCCCAACACACCTGTCCTGGGAGCGGCACAAGCCAGCCCCTTCCTCTGCCCTCTCAAGGCCTGGGAGAGACCCGGGCCGCCGGGTACAGCCCCGCAGGGCTCTCCCTGACCCATAGCAGGGTCACCCAGGGCTACCGGCTACTCCTTAGCACAGCCAGAGGCTCTGGCCTTCCGGGGCTACTGCGGCAGGCCTCTGGCTTCCAGCTTGTATGTCCCCCGCCCTGCCCGAGGGGGGGCACGCGGCCTTTGGGAGGGTTGCTGAGACGCCGGGGGGGCTCACGCCAAGGAGGCGGGGGGGAGGGGTCTAGTGGCTCAGCTGCTGGCCTGGGACTTGGGACTGCTTAGGACCGACTCCCTCTCCCGCCCATTGTAGCAACAGTCTGCTGGGGGCACCTGGCCACGCCATGCTGTGCACAGCTGGGGGGGCTTGGGGCTAGCTCACTGTAGGCAGGCCTGGGGTGCGGGGAGGCCGGGAGGTTGCGAGGTGGGGGGGAGAGCTCCACGTGCCACCTGCATGAGGCTGCCCAGGCATTAGCCTAGGCCCGAGGAGACCCCTTTTCAATTCCCAGCTGCCTTGGTGGCCGTGGGCCAATCGTGGGTTTGCCTCTCCATGCCCCATTGGTGTCAGCATGGGGCAGAGGGGTTAAGGGGCAGCCTGATGCCATGGGGAAGGGGGCAGCTACGACGATATTATCATGGAGCTTTTTTTTAATCAGTCGACTGCAAAGCAGGGCGGGAGCCTTATCCCTTGGGGAAACTGAGGCACAGAGGGGGGACACCACATGCCTGTGGTCACTTGGCGGAGCAGGACTGGCACTCAGGACTCACCCTCCCTCCCCCGCATCCCGCAGCAGCAGTGACCAGGGCAGGTTTTGCAGCCCTTCCTTGGGGCTCAGTTCAGCCCCAGACTGCTTGGTGCGAAGTGGGGCGGGGGTGCAGGAGCCTGTGAGCTGCGCTGGTCAGGGGGGCTTGCGTGGGAGATGGTCTCGAAGTCAAGGACACCCCCCAGGAGGGGCCACTGGCTACCCAGCTCCAGGAGGCCACTGGCTACACGTCGAGCCCCAACCTTGCAAATGCCAGGGGTACAGGCCAGGAGGGTGGGAATCAGAGCTAGTAGGGTGGGGGGGAGGGGTGCTGGGGGGGGCTGGATCTTAACCTCTGGCTGGAGCGGGAAGGGCGGGGAGGGGAGAAGCCTGGTTCTCTCTTTAGCTGCGTGGCCAGGGGCCCCGAAATGGGTGTGCTGGGGAGGGAGCGCCCGGGCGCGGCCCCCTCTGAGCCCTGCTGGGGGTGTCGAGCCCGGCCCACCGTGCGGGGCGTAACTAGTGATGGGTCCAACCAGACAGAGGCAGGAAGGGGGCGGCTGCACCCCTAGGGCCACCTGCCATGCCCTTGGGGGTGGGTAATGCCGTTCGGGGGGGTAATGTGTGTGTGTGGGGGTAATTCCCGCTTGTGCATGTGCCATGCAGTCTGGGACCAGCCAGTCCCCATCTCCCAGTGCCCAGACGGGGCTAGGAGCTCCTGGGGGGCCAAGCAGAGGTCTCCTCCAACCCCCTTCCTACCCCCGGCGGCAAACGCTCCCCCCCATTAGCATCGCGGGGCTCCCCGGCAGGAAAGCGGTTCGGGGGGCTGGTGGATCGGGGCCATGTACGGGGAGGGGGGTCGGGCGAGTCACCGCCCACTCATCTGCCTGTCAGCGGGTGGCGGGGAAAAGGGCGAAAGAAGGGGCCGTTTCGGGCTCTCTGCGGAGCGGCCCGGGGCTGCGCGGGGCGGTTCGGCAGGGGCCCGGTGCTGCGGGGGCTCTTCAGGAGGGGGCGGCGCTGCGGGACTGGCCGCTGCTGCCGGGAGGGCGCTGCGGGGGCGGGGGCGCTGCAGTGGAGGCCGGTGCTGCAGGGGCGGCGCTGTTGGGGTGCCGGTGCTGCGGGGCGGTGCTGCAGGGGCGGCGCTGCACGGGGTGCCGGTGCTGCGGGGGCGCTGCGGGGGCGGGGGCGCTGTTGGGGCCGGTGCTGCAGGGGCGGTGCTGCAGGGGCGGCGCTGTTGGGGCCGGTGCTGCAGTGGGGGCCGGTGCTGCAGGGGCGGCGCTGCACGGGGGCCGGTGCTGCGGGGCCGGTGCTGCAGGGGCGGCGCTGTTGGGGGCCGGTGCTGCAGGGGGCGGCGCTGCACGGGGTGCCGGTGCTGCGGGGGCGGTGCTGCAGGGGCGGCGCTGTTGGGGGCCGGTGCTGCAGTGGGGGCCGGTGCTGCATGCTAAGCAGCGCGCGGCGGGGCCATCCATCAGCGGGTTGTTGCCGGCAGCCGGGCTGGCGGTGTTAGCGGTGTTGCGGGGGCGCTGCTCCGGTCTGGAGGCTCCAGGGGCAATGAGGGTTCACTTTGGCCCGGGGGTAGAGCGGATTTTCCAGGGGGCAAGGGGGAAGGGGGGGGAAGGGGGTGGTGGTGGAGGGGAGACGGGCGCGATGGGGGGGGGTGTCCTTGGACCAAGTCCCGCGCGCGTGCACGTAGCATGGGCGCGTTCACGCGTGGGCAGGACCCGCAAGCCTCGGACCGTGTCCTGCCTGACCCCTTTCCCTAGCGCCCCCCCTCCCCGATCCTGTCCGGCTGGCGGGTTTCCCGGGAGGGAGGAAGTCCGGGAGGGGCTAGAGTTCAACCCCCCTTGTACTCCTCTCTTCAAACAAGCCCAAGGGAGTTAGGCGCCCGAGTGCCACGGGGGTCGAGGGGAGTTGGGGATGTAAGAGAAGAGACTGACCGCAGCCAGCGACCGGGACTGGGAATTGGGGGTGGGGGGGCCAGGAAGCTGCTGAGCACCCCGCCTTCCACTGCCCCCAGACCCCCAAAGCCCCTCTCCCAGCTGGCGCTGGCCTGTTGGGCCGGGCTCCGGGGGGGCCGTGGGTGGAGACCGAAGGGCCGTGGCGGGAGAGGGCTGGGGGGTGTCCCAGGGCCGGGGTCCAGGGAGTGCAGGGGGCTGCGGGAGGGGGCTGCGGGGGGACGAGAACAGCGAAGCAGCCACAATCTCCGCGGAGACCTCGGCTGCTTTGGTCCCACGGATCAGAAGCTCCCGGGATCTGGCCCCGGCGGGTTTGCTCCCCGCTTGCAGGCCCCCCCCTTTGGGCTGTGCACACCCCGCGGTGTCCCGGACCGAGGCACGTGTGGCCCGGGGTTGGTAGCTGGGGCCTGGCGGGGAAAGTCCCTGGAGGCCGGGGCCCAGCCAGAGCCCCGCTGGGCTGATGCTCTTAGGGACTGGTAGGGCGGAGACACCCCGAAGCCAACCCCCAACCGGCTGGGGGGAGGCTGAGACGCCGCTGCCCGGGGGTAGCGGGGATGCCCTGCCCGGGCGCCCGGCGCTGACAAGAATGGGAGCCGGTTCCCGAGGGCGGGGCTCACGCCGGGTGTCAGTAGCCAGAGTCTGGCCTCCTCAAAGCGCGGAAGCCTGTAACGCCAGGGATAACCTTGGCGGAACCCGCAACAGACCCCAGGGGCCCAGCCCCCCACCTTCCCGCAACAAACCCCAGGGGCCCAGCCCCCCACCTTCCCGCAACAGACCCCAGGGGCCCAGCCCCCCACCTTCCCGCAACAGACCCCAGGGGCCCAGCCCCCCACCTGCCCCAAACCCAAGCTCCCACTGATGGAGGCAGAGATAAGCGAATGGGCCACTGGGTTGGTTCACTCTATGGCCAGCAGCCAGCGGGGTCAGAGCGAGCAAGTGAAGCAGGCTGCTGACTGGCCTGGAGCCCCCATTGGTTAACCAATTAAACGTGATTTTACATCCCTGGCGGGAAAGCAAATACTGTTCATTAGAGCCCCCCCTCCCCCCGGCTTCCCCAGTCCAGCTTTGGGCAAACTCTTCTATTGTGGAGCGTTTCCAACGTAAAGAACAGAAATTGGATATTTTTTGCTAAAAATGTTCTTTTTCCCCCCACCCAATCCTGATTTTTTTTTTTGGGGGGGAAGAGTGGGACTGAAAACGGTTTTCCCCCGGAAAGGTAGAAAAAGAGAAGAAAAATGTTAAATTTTCCTGTGGAAAAAATGTGTGTGTGTGTGTGTGTGTGTGTGTGTGTCTTTCAGCCTGCTGTTTTGGCTGTTGTGTTTTTGTGGCTCAGGCAGAGGCAGATCGGGAAGAGCCAGGATGTGGAAAGAAACTCCCCACTGTTATTGTGACTTGCTCGTGTCGATGCTGGTGGAGAAGGACCTCAGCTAAGGAGCGAGGCCCCGTGTGCTCCGTGCTGTACAAATACAGAGTAAGAGGCAGTTCCTGCCCTTAAGAGCTCCCGGCATTAAAGACCAGGCGCCAGGACACCTGAGATCTGTCCCCAGCTCTGACCCTAACCGGCTGCTAAATGACTGCCAGCAGGTCGCCGCACTGCTCCGTGCCTCAGTTTCCCCACCGGCACAATATTTCAGCGCAAGGGCGTTGGGATCCCTTCGGAAAGGTGCCGGGTGTTTGAAACCGGGGAAGGGGACATGTAAAGTCAAGGACTGTGACCTGCCTCTATCTTTACCCCCACCCCAGACTGCCTGACTCAGTTTCCCCCAGTCCCTGCCTGCCTTGACAGAGCTGGGTGTGTGGGGAGGCTGCGATTCGGGGAGATGTAGGGCAGCCAGACAGCGCAGGAATCTCCCTCGTGCCTGGGCTCTAGAGTATCGGCAGGCAGCCAGAACTTGCCCTGAATCAGGTCCTTTTCCAAGCTCTGTTCTTGCCCCAGTGAAGGACTCCTGCCCCTCCCCCACGGTGGGGCAGACGGTCCTCCAGGCAGCCCAGGGCTGCCGACATGGCCAGTTAATCCTTTCCTTGCTGGCTACACAAAGCTGAGTTCAGCGGGGCTTGAGCATCCAGCAAGGAAAGGCTTAATGTAGGGTGGGCAGATTCTGCCTGCAGGCAGATTCGAACTTGGGACCTATGGAGCTTAATAGGAGCCACTACAGCTTGAACTATAAAGCCGGCTGGCTCCCAGCTTAGGCTGTAGAGCTCCCTTGTTTTCATCTCTCTGTAAGTGGTCTAAGTGTCACTGCAGGGACAGTGACACACCGGGTGTGTGGGTTACTCTGCCCCGGGGTTTTTTCCTACCACTGTTACTAAAGCGCCATGCCCCTAAAGCCAGGGCAGGTGAAGGGAGGGGCTAGCCTGGGTTGTCCATCCTTGTGTCAAGAGGAGAGGGATGTGGGTGGACATGGGTGGGGGGGAGCAGGGGCAGGTGCTCGTGAGTGTGTTGGGCTGGGTGTGTATATTTGTGGACTGTGTGGGTTCTGTGCTGCTTGGATCTTTGGGTGGCTGTGGGGGTGTGGAGCGAGGTATTGTGAGGTGAGTGCATGTGGGTGTGCTCATTGGAGAGTGGGGGGAGTGGGCAAAAATATCCCCCTGTAATCACTGCTAGCCCAGCCCTGGACCTACCCCCTCCCTTCGCCCATCTCCAGACTCCGGTGTGAATCAAGGTGCTGTCAGACCAAAAAGCCTTTGTCTGGCACCAAACAGGTGCACGTCTGCCTCATCACACAGCCCCTCCTCCTCCTCTCTGGGGCAGACGGATGGAGAAACTGAGGCACGCCGAGCTGCCCAGTGGGCAGGAATAGAACTCACCGCCTCTGAGCCCTGACCCAGCCCGGTTGCCCTCCCTCCCCATAGTGCCTGGCACCGGAAAAAACTGCTCCCCTTCTGCAGCGCGCTCCCACCCGCAAGCCAGGCATTGCTCCCCTATGGCCTCCTGCCGACTGAGGGCTGGCGACTTCTCATCTTCAACAGCCAAAGCTCCGGGTTTTTATGTGCACTGGGAAGGGGGCAAGCTCCTTCCCACCCACAGGAGACAGGCACGGTTATTACTTCAATTACCATAAAATGTATTGCCGCGTGTGCATGGCAGGCGCTCCGTGGGCACCCTATTGATTGCTCCGGGAGGGAACCCTGATCCGAGTATCTAATGCTTATCTGGGATCATCGCTGCTTCCTTCTTGCTTTGACGGCTCAGACCCCCCCGATCTCCCCACCCCCCACCTCCGATCTCTCCCCAAACCTCCCTCGTGCCAGGAGCTTTTTATTAAAATGGCTCCGAATTCATTAGCTGGGAATCAGATGTAAAAGGCAGGCGAGTGCAACATTTTAATTAGGCCTGAACAATAAACAAGCGAAATGAAGAGCGCACAGCTCCCCGAGGGGCCGCCACCCGCCTTAAGGTGGGAAGAATCATTACGTTCCCAGCCAATTTCATGCTAGCTCCGGAGAGGAGGCTCGTTACTGAGCGCGAAGGAAGAAGAAAAGCGTCTCCCGCTAGAGGCCTCTATATTTCTCCCCCTCCTTATGGCCCTGGCAGGAGGATGGGGGGAGGTGGGGCACGTCCCGGTGGGCAGGGCCAAGCCCCAAGCAAAGGAGGGGGAAATGGAGGCACTTAAAACAAAGTCTAGTCATCTGCCCAGCATGCCTGCAAAAGAAATGCATTCAGGCTGAACGGTGGGGGCTTGGGTTTGACTCAATGCTAGTTGTATAGCCTGGGAGGATGTGTGTAGGGATCTGTGTGAGATGGAGGGTCCCGGGATGGTCAGACCAAAGGTCCATCCAGCCCAGTGTCCTGTCTGCCCACAGTGGCCAATGCCAGGTGTCCCAGAGGGAGTGAACAGAACAGGGAATCATCAAGTGATCCCTCCCGTCCCCCATTCCCAGCCCCTGACAAACAGAGGCCAGGGACACCCATTCCTACCCATCCCAGCTAATAGCCAATAGCCCTATCCCCCATGAATGTATCTAGTTCTTTTTTGAACCCTGTTAAAGTCCTGGTCTTCACAACATCCTCTGGCAAGGAGTTCCACAGGTTGACTGTGCGCTGTGTGAAGAAAAACTTCCTTTTGGTTTGTTTTAAACCTGCTGCCTATTCATTTCATTTGGTGACCCCTAGTTCTTGTGTTATGGGGAAAAGTAAAGAACTTTTCCTTATTCACTTTCTCCACACCAGTCATGATTTCATAGAGCTCTATGTAGCCCACAAGGCACTCAGCCACTTCCTTTTAATGCTCTCCTATAAAATGAGCACAAGAGGCCAAATAACTGAACTTCACAAGAGGTAACTGGGAAGATGTAAAGGGAAAGTCTTCTTCACACAGCAAGTAGCCAACCTGCGGAACTCACTGCTGCAGGAAATCAGAGAGTTGGCTGTTGTAGCTAGATTTCAAAAACCATGAGAGCCAATGGGATAGATCTGACTGAAAATGTGCCTGCAAAAAAGGGCTAACTTGGCAGCTGGGTGAAACCATTTTAGGTTCCAGTAAGTGGGAGATCAGGATTTGGCTGCATGAGGAGGAAATCCCAGTTACTAAAGAATTCTTGAGCCCTGGAGTATTGAGCCTCTGCAGTATTGTGTCCTATTCTGGGCTTCCCATTACAGAAAGGATGTGGTCACATTGGAGAGGGGCCAGCGGAGGGCAACAAAAATGATTCGGGGGCTGGAGCACATGACTTACCAGGAGAAGCTGAGGGATTTGGGTTTGTTTAGTCTGCAGAAGAGAAGAGTGAGGGGGGATTTGAGAGCAGCCTGCAACCACCTGAAGGGGGTTCCCAGTGGCTGGAGAGAGGCTGTTCACAGTGGTGGCAGGTGACAGAACGAGGAGCAATGGTCTCAATTGCAGTGGGGGAGGTCTAGGCTGGAGATTAGAACCAACTATTTCCCTAGGCGGGTGGGAAGCACTGGGCTGGGTTCCCTAGGGAGGGGGTGGAATCTCCATCCCTAGAGGTTTTGAAGTCTGGGCTTGACACAGCCCTGGCTGGGTTGATTGAGTTGGGGTTGGTCCTGCTTTGGGCAGGGGGCTGGACTCGATGTCTCCTGAGGTCCCTGCCAGCCCCGGGATTGTAGGGTCCACAGACACATGTTGGTGTAACTGTGTCGCCCAGGAGTGTGACTTTTCCGGTTACACCAGCCTACCTCTTGGCATGGACAGCGCTATGTCGATGGGTGGGCTTCTCCAGCCCCTGGGGAAGGTGGGTACCTCCGCTGCTGGGACAGGCTGCACCACTGCGTGCAAGCCCTGGATTTGGGCAGAAAAGCCCCAGCGGCTGGAAGGGAACGCCAGACCCGACGTGCACCCAGGAGGAGGGGGAATCACGGGGGCAAACCACTGAGGGGAGGAGGCGGAGTCCCCATTTCTGATGTCTACAGATCCAGACCAGATGTCCTTCTGGGGGATGCTTTCCTTAAGCGTACGTTGTTGGGCTCAGTGCAGGGACGGCTGGAGGTGGAAGAGGCCAGGGAAGGAATCGGCCTAAAGAGATGTCGAAATAGCTGAAAACCCCTGAATTTGGCCGCTGGGTCCTGACGATTCTGCGATTGCGCCCGCTGAACGGTGCAACCCGGGCAGCTCCATAATGCACCGACTGGGGACTCCTCCGCATCCCCGAGTCTGAGATTTGGGCCAGTTTCGCTGTCCCCCCGTTTCCAGTTTTCGCACGGTGGCAGCACTGAAAGCAGGTCACAATGCCCGGGGTGTGAAAGAGGAGCTGGGCTGGGCTCTTGGCATGGGGGTGGGGTATGGCAAGACAGATCTGTGGTGCTCTGGTGCTGGCGGATATCCCTTGACTGGCATTCCTATTGGTAGTACTCCCCCTGCACTAAGCCTTGCCCACCTGCTGCCTTTTGCTTCTTCAGCGTTCTCTGATATTTGAGCACACTAGCTGGGTATTAGGGCTACAATGATCTTCTGTGTGACAACTCACAGCGGTGACCTTCAGTTTGCCATCCTTAGACTCCAGAGAGAACACGCACATTTTGGTGACTAGCCGCCGTTCACACCTCTATTTTTCCAGGTTCTCTGCAGATTCAGGAAGAGATGGCCATGCGATTACTCACATTAAAAAAAAAAAATCAAGGGTTTCCTTTTTTGGATTTTGCAGCAAATTCTGCAGCCACAGAGGCAGGACTGAGGGGGGTCAGGAGCGAGGCTGGAGGGTTGGATGAGCATCCAGATTCTCGGGGAGCTGAGCCAAATGGGTCCGCAGGTGAGCTGACACGTCTGACTGGCCCCGAAGATGGAGTGTTTTGCAGGGCAGCGGCGTGAGGAGAAGCAAGGTTGGGGCTGAGATCCGAGCTAGAAGAGCATTATGATTTATATTCACTCCTGTCTTCCCTCTCTGAACCAATATCCAGCTTTCTAAGATTGCACCTACTGCAGGCAGGGAAAGACCCTGGCAGGCATGTGGCTAAGTATAAATCCTTCTGATTTCACGGTGGTTTCTGCTGAAAGATGTAGCCTGGCTAGAGAAGGCAGCTGCCTAATAATGCAAAGGCCTAGGAGCTTGGACGCCTGTTCCGGGCGGTGGGGCCGTGCTCTTGCCAGCCATAGGCAGAAAGCACAGCCTCATGGGTAGAGTGGGGCTCAGGACTCCTGGGTTCGATTGTTGTCTGTACGTACCGGGGGTCGCGGCTCACCGCCGTGGCGCCTCCTGCTGATCACACTGGGAATTAGCGCTGTCCTCAGCAGGGCGCCCCCTTCTGGCCGGTGTTGTTGCTCCATGCTCTGTTCTGGACCGCGTCGCTCCCAGGACCGTGCCATCCTCTTCAGGACTCTGCCCGCCCATAGCGCCCCTCCCCACTGGTCTCTCGCCCCCCTTCCAGGGGGTATCCGCCGGTCTCAGTCTCACCCACCGCTGCAGCCCCAGTCTAGCCCCTCGGCTCGGGGCAAGCCACAGGCCATAAAGGCCACACCTCAGTGTGGTGCGAAGGGGAAGGGGGACCCAGGACTGCCCACAGGGTCCTGGCCCAGGGACCCCCGGCCTCATCCTTGTCCTGCCTCCTTCTCCCCCTCCTACAGCCTCCTCTTTCCTGGGCCACTTTCACCATGGCCCCTGCATGAAGGTCTGCAGCCTGGCAGGTGTCAGTCTCCCTCTCTAGCTCCCCTGAACCTGCCCAGCCCTGCTCCCACTACTGCGCTTCCCAGGGACCAGTCCAGCACCCACCCTGGTCAAGACCCAACCCAACTGCTGTTGGCTCTGCTGAGCCGCTCCTTATATACTGGGCTGCCCCAGCAAGCTTCTCTCTCATTGGCTCCCTCTAAGCCCCTCTCTGATTGGCCGGGCCGAGCGATGCAGTGACCCCCCCACCAGGCTGTATGAAAGAGAAAAGCATGGGTTAGACCGGCTCAGGGGCCGGCACCCTTTTCAAACCCAGGGGCCAAACTCCATCAGAGTTCAGAACAAGGGGGCAACAAGGAGCCATGAAAGCATGCAATTTAATGGGATTGATAGGGCAGGGGGGTACAGGAGTCAGGGTGTGTAGGAGGGTCTCAGGGCAGGAAGTTGGGGTGCATGGGAGGTGCAGGAAGCAGGGTATGTGGGGCAGCCCTAGGGCCAGATGACCTTACCTGGCCAGGGCCAGGCAAGCATCGTGCCTGCCCTCACAGTAGGACCCTGCTGCAGTAGGAGAGGGGTTGCCGCCTGCCCTTCCGGCGGCCAGATGGGGGGCTGGACAATGAAGCCTGCCCCAGGATCGGGGCCTGGGACAGGCTGCTGCCCGATTGTAGCCTTGCTGGCCCCCAGCTATGGCACAGGCAGCAAGCCGCCCGCCCTGTGGCAGCTGCCTGGCCCCTGGTGGGGGTGGGTGGTTTGCTCTGGGGCTCCAGCTCTGGCCCCCCAGCTAGGGGGAGAGGACTGACTGCACCTGGCCCTGCCTCTTCTGTGGGTGTGGAGTTGCCCTCCCCCCGGCTGAACCTTGCCCTGGGGCCCCTGGTGGCTCCACTGGGTGTGGAGTCTGGAGGGGCATGAGCTGGCTGGGGTCTTGGGGTATGTGGGGAAGGGTGCAGGGTCTGGGCAGGAGAGGTCTGGCTCCCCCTTTGGGCAATGGGAGCAGCAGGGAAGGCCTCCAGGCAGCGTGTCCCCACTCTGCGGTTCCCCTAGGCTTTCTCTCCCTCCCGAGCAGGAGGATGGCGCTGGTGCTCCAGCCTGTGGGGCGGGATGGGGAGGGGGGAGTCAAACCCACAATCCAAAGTGTCAGAGGATAATGCCTAATTCATTAAGCCACCCTCCCCCACCTTCAGCCCGCTCCTGCGCCCAGCAGACACCTTCCCCCCCACCCTCTGGGAACAGGGTTGGGTGTGGGGGGTGCCGCAGTCTTATGGCAGACACCTGCAGCTGTAGGTCCTAAGGCGTCAGCCTCTAGAGCCTGGCATTGTGGGTTTGAGTCCCACCCACACCCCACGCCGCCAGAGGCTGGAGCACCAGTGTCATCCTCATGCTGGTGGGAAGGGAAAGCCCCAAGGGGAATGGCATGGGCACTGCCTGGGGGCTTTCCCCCCCGGCTGCAGCTGCTTTCCTCCAACCTACTTTTGGGGGGGGCATCAGGACACAGCCCTTATAACCCCCCCCCCGGCTCCGTCCCTGCAACCCGGATTCCAGCCCAGTTGCCAAACCCGGCGTCCTCCTGTAGGTGGCAGCGCTAATCAGCTCATCAAAGAGATGCATTGGCTGGCTGATGGCAGGGAGAAGGGGGCTGTGCTGGGGTTGGGAGAGGGGAGTAGTGCAGCTGGGCAGCCTTTCCCCAGCGGTTCGGGGGCATCCGAGCTTTTCTTGGGAGGGAGCCTGGTTTGCGGAAAGTGTGGAATGACCGGACGCCCTTTAAGGGGTGTGTGTGTGCGTACGTGCACGTGGGTGTGCACGTGTGCGTGTGTGTGCATATGTGAACATGGGTGTGTGCGTACATGCACATGGGTGTGCACATGTGTGCATACAAGCACGTGGGTGTGCGCATGCGCGTGTGTGCACGTGTGTGCGCATACGTGAACGTGGGTGTGTGCGTACGTGAACGTGGGTGTGCACATGTGTGCATACATGCACGTGGGTGTGCGCATGTGCGTGTGTGCACATGTGTGTGTACGTGCACGTGGGTGTGCACACGTGGGTGTGAGTGCGTGCGTGTGTGCACATGGGCGTAGCAGCTCAGAAAGAAGTCGTGATGCTCTCCCCCAACGACAGGTCACATTGCAAAGTCCTGGCCTTGAGATCCCACAGCTGCCCTGCACATGCGCCTCCCCACCCTCCAAAGGGTCCAGGCCCTGGAGGATCTGGGCCCAGGCCCATCCCTGTGCCCCTTCCCCCACACCCGGCAGCTCCTTGGATGCTAAATTGGGAACAGACTCCGTGGGTGGAAAGCAATTTTCCCTCAATTTTCCCTCTGCCGCCCTGCAGCGTTGCCATGGTGACGGACGGGCTCCGCTCTGCCCTGCTCCTTTCCTGGGGATGGGCATTGGGGGCAGCCGGCCTGTTTCATTGCCTGTACCCGGGCAGGGGACTCCCCCCAGCCGGCATGGGGAGCAAATGGAGCCACTGGGGCCTGTGTCAACGCACAGATTGTGCTTGGCTGGGTGGTGTGTGTGTGTGGGGCGGGGGCAAGACTCAAACTGGGCCCTTCTAGGCCGCAGCCAGGCCCGGGGGCCGAAGCCACAGGCAGTGGCCTGGCTGAAATCCCTCTGCCTCCCTGGGCTTGTTCTCCTGTCGATGGAGGGCAGGGCACGGCTCCTGGAGGGCCAATCTGCCTCTGGGACCGGCCTGCTGTCTGTTTGCACCCACATCTGGCTGTGTGCCTGGTGACCCCCAGCCCAGCCACGGCTCCCTTCCCTTGGGCCCGCAGCTCTGCCAGGCAGAGCGAAATCTAGCGCCACGTACCCCACGGCAGCTGGCCCCTTGGGCGTTCCAGTGCCTGGCTTCCGCACAGCCGCGCTGCTCTTTATGCCCCGTCATCCTGGGTCCTGTTGCTGACTGGGCAGCTCCCCTTAATAAGTGTCCTCGCCATTTCTTAACGAGTATGAATTATTAGCACTGCAGTGGTTCCTGAGAGCCCCAGACAGGGACCAGAGCCCCCCCACTGTGCAGGGCGCTGTACGTTATTTGGTGGATGTTTTACGGTAGCATCCAGGAGCCTCTGTCATGGACCCAGAACAGAAAGACAGTCCCTGCCCCAAACAGCTTCCAATCTAGGTTGTTTACTGCTCGCTTGGTAGCCCAATAGCTCTTCTCCGTCTGTGGGGTTTAAAAATGTTTCTGAAGGAAGCTGCCCTGGACACGGCTCCCCCTGCTTCAGAGCCAAATGTTCCTGATATCCCCTGAGCAGGGCTGAAGTGGAGATTGTGCCGGCGTGTGTATGCCTCTGGGTGCAAATCTCGTCTTCTCCCTTTGTACTGGGAGCCCAGCCCTGTGGGGAACGACCCTCAGGTTCAGCCCTTCGTGCCCCACATCCGTCCTAAGAAAGCCAAGTCCGCACCTCAACGAGCAGAGATTCCAGCCCCCAAGGGCACTGCCGTAGCTAGGGCTGTTCTGGGCGTGCTGCTAGTTACCGACGGGACATGAGCAGCTGGTCAACCAGCCAGCCGGCGAGGACGTGCACATGGAGGTGGGGACAAGTGCCCAGGAGGGCTGCTTTACACGAGCCCCTTGTGCTGGTTTAGCAATGCTGATCGGCCAAATGCTTCTACACGGGCAAAAGCCCCAGTGTAGATGCGGCGATAGCAGCATAAAACGCTTTTGCTGGTTCTGCTCATTTGGTCTGCATATCCCTCCCTCTCCGAGTGTCACAAGCTCAGCCAGCAAAAGTGCATATATGCTGGGGCATCTGTGGCCTCTCCCGCTTGGCAGGGGAAACCGAGGCACAGACAGGCCCTGGCCACCTGGGAAAGCTGCAGACAGCTCTTGTGAAGACCAATCCCATGCCCTGCCTAGCCGTGTGGCCTCTAATCTTTTCCATCCATGTGCAGATTTTTTTCCACCTGTGTGTGGAATACATTTTGTTATATGTACAGAGGCAGATGCAAATGTGCACCACCAGGGGAAACACAAACCTAGCTGTGGGTGCTCTGCCAATCAGCTGGGTGGCCCTGGAATCTCTCCTGAGCGCCCCGCTTCCAGGGAACCCTGGTGCCCACCCACGCTGCTTTCCTAGGCCTCCAGCTGTGGGTGTGACCCCATCTGGGACTTCCCTGGAGATGCCCAACTTCCCTGCCACTGTGCTAATGGCCACGTCTCATGTGGCTCAGAAGGGGAAGCTGAGCCCCATTTGGGGCTGGCACCCCCAGGACGCCCGTACTCCCCACCCCAGGGGTTCCCATTTAAAATGGGGGGGACTGATTTGACCTTGCTGCCTGACTCTACTCTTCCTCTTTCATGCCCCACTACCAGCCTGACCCCCCTTCCAAATGTGCCTGACCCGGCGTGTGGGGTCCCAGCTCTCCGGGCTCCCCAGCGTACCCCAACCCCGCCCCATCTGACTGAACGAAATGCTCAGCATTCGGGGTTCTCTGCAAAGCGGCACTAACTGGCTTGTGCGCCCCCCTCCAGGGATCCCGAGGGGCTGGGGGGCTTCCCAAGGGCACCTCGTAGCGCCACAGACAGGTGCGCGCTCCCCCCTCCCCGCCGTGCTTCTGGTCGCCACGGCAACCCCTAATCAATCACCACAGTGCAATAAACCCTTGTCAATTTTAGCAGCCGCTGCCCGGGACGTGGCGGCCGGCACCTCCCTGCGGATCCCGGCGGTACTTGCAGCCCCTGGCCGGCTGCGAAACCTGGCGAGGGGCCACCGCGTCATGTGGGAGGGGGGCTTGGATGTGGGGCCGTCTCCGTCTCCATCTCCTGCTTCCCCCCAGGCGGCACTTGGCTCGGGGGATGGGGCCCGATGTCTGACAGCCCTGGCGGATGGATCAGACCTGAGGTTTGAGTCCCCGCTCTGGCGAGACCCGTGTCTCAAGCCTCCCCCCACTTTCCTAGGGGCCACCGAGCCCTTAGTGGGGGGTGGCCAAAGGGGCAGCCAGGACACGGCTCTGCCACGCGGAGGAGCGGAGGCTGGGGCTGAATGGTAAAAACTAGGGATGTTAAATATCGGTTAATCAAATAGTCGAGTAACCTCATGAAATGTTATCGGTCAGTCGACTATTCTATGGTCCCCAGGGGCGGGGCCGGCAGCCATCGTATCAGAGGCAGCAGCGTGGGGCGCCAGGTGGGAGCTGGTCCAAGAGGGGAGCCAGTTTAAAACCAGTTCCCCTTTGGACCGGCTGCCTATCGCCCGGTGCTGCTGCCCCTGAGAAAGAGGCAGCAGTCCCTGTCTGAGCTCCCAGAGCCAGACCTAAGCTGGGCTGCCCGCCCGCCCGGCTCGTAATACACTTGAAATGCAGAGCTGCAGCGGGGTAGTCTGTAGCATTATCCTATAAGCTTTTGCTTATGGGTTGATCAGTTAATCGACTGCGCTATTACATCCCTAGTACAAACCTTCCCTTTGGAGGACTGGGGGGAGAGGGGGGCAGCCCTCAAGCTCCAGAGCCCAGGGGAGGGCGCTGAAGGGGCGTCACACCCGTTTACACCAGGCTTCGGGTTCGGCCTGGGCGTCAGTGCCATGAGGCCTTGGCGAGGGACCCGCTGGATGCTCTCTGCTGGCAGCGGCCCTGGGGAGGTTGTTCCGGGGATCTGCGCTGACCCAGAGCCCCCCACTGCTGACCCAGAGCCCCCCCAGAGTCCTAGGCAGGGCGGCTGAGGGCTGCAGCCCCACCCTGCTGGATTTCCCAAAGCACGACCCCTTCCCCCTGCCCTGCCCCCTAGTAGCGCGCTGAGCACTGGGCATTTCCCTGCCAGACTCCCTGTGGTGGGGCTCCCTCCAGAGGACCCCCACAGACCTCGTGTGGCAGAGCGAAGCAGCGAGACCCTCTTGGGCTGTCCCCTGTTCGGGCCCAGCTCAGCCCAGGGGAACAACAGGCGGCTCTGCAGATCGTCCTGCACCTCTGGGCACCACTCAGACAGCAGCCAGAATCGGGGCCCCATTGTGCCCGGCGCTGCACACAGCGCCCACAAGACAGACAGCGGGTGGGAAGGGAAGCAGGGTGACATGCCCAAGGTCACCCAGCGGATCAGTAGCAGAATTGGGAGTCGCCCCTTCCCCCCACAATCTGCCTCCCAGGAAACCTTAGCCCCTAGGCTGCGCTGTTGCCCCTTTCCTGTAGCCAATGGGGTCTGCGCAAGAGGGACGGGAACAGAGTTTTTTTCCCCATGAAAATTCCTGGAAATCCATCTCCTGCTGGGAAAACACTGCTGGAGAAATCCAGGCCCTTCTCCTTCCTTCTCCCTCTGGGCCGACAGGCACAGCTGCCGAAAGGAAATCGCCTCTCGCGCCTTGCGGGACGGGGTTCTATGACATGCAGCAGTCCCGAGTCTGTCCAGGAGGGGGCGGCGCACACCCCAGCCCGCCTCCCCTGCCCCGCTCCGTTTCCCGGGGAGCGATGGAGGCGGGATCTGCTCTCACGCCCGCCAGCCTCGCTCGGGGCAGGCCTGCGCTTGGCTCACACGTTTAGCTGCTGGCTAAGAATCCCCCTGGGCGGGATCCAAGTGCCCTGGAGTCCGGCCTCGGAGATGGACGCTGGCATTAGAGCTGCGAGCGCTTCCCGGAGCACTGGGACAGGCCAAGAGTCCTTGTCTGGCTCCGTCTCTGTGCTGCTGGGAGGAGGCCGTGAGAGGCGCAGCTCTCTCCCAAGGGAAAGGGGAGAAGAGACCCCCCCAAGCCCAACCAACCGAGGGGCCTGCAGGAAGTTGTGGGGGCGCCCGGGGGGCTGCACGGAAGTTGGGCTGGAGTTTGCCAGGATAATGGCAGTGAAATAGCTGCTTTGGAGCTCCTCGGAGTGCCCTGTGAGCCGGGCGCCCAGGAGAGATTCAAATGCCGCCCCGCTGGCCCGCAGAGTGCCCCCAGCCGGCAGCCTGTGTTTCCAGGGGTGGTGCACATCCGTACCTGCCTCGGCGCCTAGCCATGTTTATTCCGCACCTGGATGGAAAGAGGGAATGTTGATCCTGACCCGCAGCCCCCTGCTGCCCCAGCCCTGAGCGTCCCCACACCCACATCCACCGCTTGCCCCTCTGTGCCCGCCTGCAGACGTCTGCTGCCCCCTGAGAAGCAGCTGAGGATTGTGCCATGGCTGTCGCCCTTTGGGGGGACTCACAACCCTGGGGGCCCTGGCAACTTAGAGCCCAGATCCCCTGAAATGAAAAACCTCGGGCCCCATAAGCCCCGGGCTGCACTGCTCTCCCTGCCCCGGCCGGCAGGGGTCGCCCCGAGCCACAGCCCCATGGAGTTCTGGCTCCCCCTGGCAGCGGGGTGCAATGTTGGCTTCTCACTGCCGTCGCCCCCTGCAGGCCAGGGTCCATTCTCCCAGCATGCAGACCCACTGGGGTGGGCAGAAGTCTTGGGGGGGAGGGGGCGTTTCCTAGCGAAGTCAGTCAAACCAAATGGCTCGCAATGGCTGGTCTGGACGGCCCTGCGCAGAGAGGCAAGCGCCCTGCCTAGACGGGTGTCAAGCCAGAGGGCAGAGGTGAGAAGGGAAGCGCGTCTCGGGGCTCGCCTGGCGCGGTGTGCGTGTGCCTGGCTTGGTGAGCAAGCTGTGTTTAAGCGAGGTGGAACCCCCACCAGACTCCTGGAAGGGTGCAGCAGCCGGGAAAGCTGAGAGCCACTGCTGTGAAGGGGCCTGGCCCCCAGCATGAGCAGGGAGGGGCAGGCAGAGTTTCTTGGTGAGGTTATTCACGGGACCCCCCCATCCCATTCATCTCCATCCGTTCTCCCTCTTCCTGCTCACTCCCTCTTTCCTTTTATGGCTGATTTTCCTCCCCACCTCCTCTCCTTTCTAAGGGTGGTAAATATGGGTTAATTGAATAGTTGAGTAACCTCACGAATTCTTATCGGATAGTCAACTAGTCTATAGTCCCCGGGGGTGGGGCCGGCAGCCAGTGCACTCTGCCCCCACTCCCTAGAAGTCCTCTGCCACTCCATGCTGCTGCCTCTGAATCAGAGGCAGCAGCGCAAGGTGCCAGGTGGGAGCTGGTCCGGGAGGGGCACCACTTTAAAAACCAGCTCCCCTCGTGGACTGGCTGCCTGTCACCCCGCGCTGCTGCCTCTGTGTCAGAGGGAGGCGGCAGCAGCCCCTGTCCGGGGAGGAGGGAGGATCTGAGCTCCCCGACCCAGCGTGAGCCGGAACAGAGCCGGGCTGCCTGCCCACCTGGCTCCTAACACACTTTAAATGCAGAAGCCGCAGTGGGGTAGGTTCTGCACCTGGTGCGAGCCAGGACTGAGTCGGGTTGCTGGCCAGCCTGCTAAAAAATGCCCTGGCAATGTGGGGGGATGTGTGTAGTCTATAGCAATAACTGAGATGCTTTTGCTTATCGGTTATTCAGTTAATCGACTCAACTGTTACATCCTGCTCCTTACCCTTCCTCCTGTGCCACCTCCTGGGCTGCACTCCACTAGAACCCCTCTAACCACTAGACCCAACAGCCCAGGAGTCCGGCTTGCCGGCTCATTTATCCAGCTGCAAACATCTTCTTCCCCTAGCTGCTCAGTAGTGATTCAAAGATGTTAAAAAAAAAAAATCCAGGCTCTGTGCATCACTGGGGACAACGGGAATGGAGGTGACATTTGTAAATAATTGATGAAGAATTAAATGATGAATAGGAGAGCTCTCTGCTTGGAATAGATTGTTCTGAAGTGCACAGTCGCATGGTAAGGGAAGGCCCGGAGGAGCTAAACTGGAGCCTGCGTGGTATTGGGGTGGGATTCAATCCACCCGAGTGATCTTCCTAGCTCAGCCACCGAGCAGCTGTGTGACCTTTGGCCAATCATTTCACCTCCCCCCACCCACCAGCGCCACCTGGTCTATTTAGGATCAAGCCATTGGAATTGATTGAGAATCCCCTTCAACTGCTATCAGTAAAGGGAATAGGACACACAGATCAATATTTCTTATTCCCTCCAGCAGAGGGCCTTAATGATCCATACAGTTCAGTACCACATCCTGGCTTCTAGCAGCACACTCTGTTGGATGGATCCCCCCAGGGGTTTCCTTGAAATGCTGGGAGGGTGACTCTCTTATTTTAGCCTTAGGTTTTCATCCAGAATCTTGTTATATTTTAAGTCCTTCCCAGAATCATTTAATGACAAACCACCCCGTTAATTGCCTGCTATTTACGACACAATTAGTTCAACAAGTGGCCTTAACTGAAGAGCCGCTGCATTGGCCTGCTGTCCGGGGACAACATTTGCCAGCGGTGCACATCTGGGGTCAAGGCCTCTCCCCACAGATCAGGCACGGGCTGAGAACAGGCTGAGTTCTGGGCTCCAGGCAATGCGCTGCGAGAGAGAGGGCGAGGGAACGGCTGAGGGAGATTAATTAGCAGTTAATGAACTGCAAGGCAAAGCCTCCTGTGCATTCATTAACATAGAGAAAGGCTAATTAACAGCTCTCGCCAGATGGGGGGACCCAGGCCAGCTATTTGGATGAGACAGCTAGGATGCCTGGCAAGTGGTTTGGGTGACTCCGTAGGGGGCGCGCTTCTCTCCCGGTCAGTGCGGAACCCAGTGCCCCAGTGCAGCAGCAGAGGGCTCTGTATTGCAGGTAGGGGCTGTGGGGCCCAGCAGAGGCTCTGTATGCTGCAGCTAGGGGCTGTGGGGCCCACTAGAGGGCGCTGTGCTGCAGGTAGGGGCTGTGGGGCTCACTGGGTGCTATGCTGCAGGTAGGGGCTGTGGGGCTCACTAGGGGGCGCTGTGCTGCAGGTAGGGGCTGTGGGGCTCACTGGGGGCGCTATGCTGCAGGTAGGGGCTGTGGGGCTCACTAGGGGGTGCTGTGCTGCAGGTAGGGGCTGTGGGCCAGCAGGGGGTGCTGTGCTGCAGGTAGGGGCTGTGGGGTCCAGAAGGGGGCGCTGTGCTGCAGGTAGGGGCTGTGGGGCCCAGCAGGGGGTGCTGTGCTGCAGGTAGGGGCTGTGGGGCCCAGAAGGGGGCACTGTGCTGCAGGCAGGGGCTGTGGGGCCCAGCAGGGGGTGCTGTGCTGCAGGTAGGGGCTGTGGGGCCCAGAAGGGGACGCTGTGCTGCAGGTAGGGGCTGTGGGGCTCACTAGGGGGCGCTGTGCTGCAGGCAGGGGCTGTGGGGCCCAGCAGGGGTGCTGTGTTGCAGGTAGGGGCTGTGGGGCCCAGCTGGGGTCGCTGCGCTGGGAAGTGCTGTGTGGGGGGGCTCAGCCCTGGCCCCCTCTCTGCACCCCCAAGCCAGGGGAGACTAACACACCCTCAGCAGCCTGTCTGAGCCCTGCAGCCAGCTCCGCCTCCCCCCACTTCTGAGGCAAAATGTCACCTGATCAGACCCCCCCCCTCCCAGGCTCAGGTTACAGAATGCACCAGCCAGTGTGTACATGGGGGAGGCGCTTACACTGAAATTCCCCTCCCCACCCAGGTAGCGGTGCAGGGCCCAGGGAAACTGAGGCACACACACACGGGGTTTCTACAGGACAGTAAAAATCACATGCAACATCACAAGGAGTAAATACCCCATGCTTCCTCACAGTATAGTACTGAGGGGAGGTGGGGGCGTCTGGATTTAGGGAACTCTTTGGTGGGGACACGAGGCATCCAAAGCCCTGTGGGCTGGAGGCAAAAGAAACCATCGTATCCGGCCATGTCCAGCCGTATAATAAATAACCCTCGTTCACAGCCCAGGGAGAAATCCCCGGCTGGGCTCCTCAAAAGGTGCCTGTGTAGGAGAGCGCCCCCCAGCTGTGACAACCCCCCACCCAGCAGTGAGGGGTGTAGAGAGCTGCCCTCCCACCTGCCCCCACGTTCTCCCTTTGCCCTCCACGTCTGGCACCCCAGGGCCCTGTCGGGTCTCTCCTGTGGTCAATATTTCCTGAGCGTTGGTAGCAGGCAAGATTTACAGTTTTGATTTCTCTGCTGTGGTCACATTAACCGTTAATGGGATATTAGGTGTTAACATGCCTGTGAATTATTTATTGTGAACGGCCCGGACTCTCTTTCCACAAGGGGCAACATGACTCAACATGTCCCTCCCCGCATCTGCTACCACCCACAACCAGGCCAAGATTCCCCCTTGCGGAGCTCTCTGGGGGATAAATAACCCCAGATCTTCTCTGTCAGGTGCTCAACTGAAACCCTGAGCGGAGCTGGGTCACCTGGGGGGGCGTCTACACTGCACCCGGAGCTCGAAATAAGCTACGCAATTAATTGTCTACACAGCGCCTAGTTTCAAAATAGGGCGCTATTCCGAAACGTCCCCTACTCCTCGTGCAGCGAGGTTTGTGGGGACGTCAGGGTAGCACGCCCGTTATTTCAAAATCTAATTATCGGGGGTGCTGTCCATATGCGGAAAATGCTATTGTGGGATTCTGGAAGTATCTCGAAATAGCGCCACTGTCCAGATGCACCCTTGGGCTACGTCTACACTGCAGGAGGTATCTCGGAGTATAAGAACATAAGAACATAAGAATGGCCGTATTGCGTCAGACCAAAGGTCCATCTAGCCCAGTAGCCTGTCTGCCGACAGTGGCCAGCACCAGGTGCCCTGGAGGGGGTGGACCGAAGTCAATGATCAGGCGATTTGTCTTGTGCCATCCATCTCCAGCCTCTGACAAACAGAGGCCAGTGACACCATTCCTACCCATCCTGGCTAATATGGACCTAACCTCCATGAATTTATCTAGCTTCTCTTTAAACTCTGTCATAGTTCTAGCCATCACAGCCTCCTCTGGCAAGGAGTTCCACAGGCTGACTATGTGCTGTGTGAAGAAGAACTATCCCAAAATCGCTATCCCGTGTCTTCACAACAAGCCCGTTATTTTGGGCTCGCTATTCCGACGTCCCTGTAAGCCTCATGCCACTAGGAGGAAGGGACATTTCGCAATAGCGCTTTATATCAAAGGAAATGCTGTGTAGACACATCCCATCACGGAATGAGGTGTACGGGGCGTCGAAATAGCGAGCCTGTTGTATTTCAAAACAACGGGCGCGCTCAAAAGAGGCTGAATAGCTATTTCGGAATACCTCCAGTGTCCCAAAATAGCGCTGCAGTGGAGACGTAGCCTCAGAGACTAACAGCATCCGTCTTGTGCACACGGGGAGGGGTTCCTCGGAGGGACTATCCATAGCCCATGTGTTCTGAGCCATGAACACTGTCCCATGGAGGGTGGAGACTGATCCCTCTCCTTTCAACAGATCCGCATCACAGCGGCTTTTACACCATAGAACCCTAGAAGCCTAGAACTGGAAGAGGCCTCGAGAGGGCATCAAGTCCAGTCCCCTGCCCTTACGGCAGGACCAAGCACCGTCTAGTGGATGAAGATGGGGGCCTAACTGTCCTCTGTGCTTTTCAAAATCTCCTCATTAAGAAGCCAAATTTAGCCTTGCATGTTCGAAAATAATCCTGGCCTTCCTTCTGAACCGTGCCAATCCCAGGTTCTTTCCAGGATGACCACATCTTCCCCAGCCAGTGGCTGCTCCCATTCGATCAGAGAGGCTGTCAATCAAGGTGGAATTAATTACCTCTTGGCCCCAACAGGGCAAATCTTTACCCAGCGACTCTTTGTAAAACGGGTCTGGCTCTGCACAGCTCTGAGATCCAGGGCCCCAGCTGTGCCAGCTACAAGCAGCTGAGGTGTGTATGGACATGTCCATGCTCCTTATTCCCACGGTCTTCTCTCTCCCCTCATCTTCCCGGCATGGGCGGGGCTGCCCCTCGGACCACGCCAAGCCGGCCTGCGAGTTACGGCGTGGACACGGCTGCTGGGTATGGAAGCCCCCCCCGTCTCAGTCAGTGGAGGGCCCATGTGCTTTGCTGCTGAGCGGGTGGGAATGTTCCTACCTGCGGGCGGGGTTCTTCCCCCCAACAGGGGGTGGGGCCTCGCTGGCTGGAGGCCGGGGCTTTGGCGGGCTGCCCTGCTCTGACTCGGTGCCAGGACCGGGGTGGAGAGGACTGATGGGGCTGGGACAGAAGGAATGTGGGCCCTTGGGAAGGGAGGGGAAGAGGGAAGCAGGCTGGGAAGGAGAGACGGGGGGAGGAGGGGGACCAGACGGGTGAGGAGGAAAGAGAAGAGGGCCGGGCTGGGTGCGATTTGTGGAAGGAGAGTTTGGAATGATTTTGGGGGGTAATTTCCTGCCAACGAGACTCGCAGGTGACAGCTGGCTTTCCTGCCAGCCTCCCTGGTCTTTATTTGCTGGGCCCCATGGCCCGGGGCTTCAGTAGCTACAGTCTGTCGTGCCTGCGCAGTGCACCCCAGAGAACCGAGCCCCCAAATCCCAGCTCCTGCAGCGTTCAGGCCAGAAGGGAGGTTCTGGGGAAGCCTCAGTCGCTCATCCCCGGCCGTGCTGAATGCCGCATGGCTGGGCATCCCACACCCACGGCCGGGGATCGGTGGACTCCCTGCTTCCTCCTTGTGTCCCCAGAGCCCGGGCGTGGCTTCAGGTGGCAGGAGCAATCGTCACACTGCGATGCGCCGCCGGGCACAGTGAGCCCGGGCAGGGTCTAGGCCCCTCCGGGTTGGCAGGGTGCTGAGCGACACCCGGCCGCAGCATGGGGCTGAATGCTTAGGGAGGGTGGGGGTCCGCACCCGGGGTGCTGGCAGCCAGAGCACGGCACTCGGGGCAGCGTACCCGCCTGGCTGGATCGCCCCACGCATGGGCACCGCGGGAACACACAATTCACAGCATCTAGGTGCAGCCTGGGCCATTTGGGGGGGGGAAGTGTGAACCCACCTGCTTTGACACACTCCTGTTCATTTAAATAGGAGCTGGGGGGCTCAGACCCCCCATGAATAGATTTGGGGTGATAATTGCCTTGCCAAGGATCTCTCACATTCATCTTCCTAGAGAGGCTAATCTGGGTAATACTTGCTTTGGGTAACCCCTGTGTCTACACAGCACCCTTACCTCCAAGTAAGCTACGCAATGTACGATACACAAATTGTGTAGCTTATTTCAAGCCAATTTCGAAATCAAGCGCTGTTCCGAAACGTCCCTTAAGCCTCGTGGAACGAAGGTTACAGGGACGTTGGAATATCCCGAAATCGCTCCGCAGTGTAGACAAATGGGACCCTTGCTCCCCCAGCTGTGTGGGCTAATGGTTAGGGCTGGGGCTAGGAGTCCGGCTCTGGGTTCTAGTCTCAGGCCTCCAGGAAGTGGGCAGTCTTTTGTTAAGTCTTTACAGAGGTAGCCGAGGGAACGTCTCTGGTCTGTGAGATGCAGGAATTCACAACGGTCCCTTCCGGCTTTCGACATCTATGAGGCTCTGACCCGTTGATGCATATTTACAACTCGGGGCCAGCGTGACAGAAGCGGAGCATGTGTTGGCCGGAGCGTGAAATACTGCTTCCGCCATGGAGCTCCCCGTCCGCCCTCGCCACCCTGTGCGCTGGGGCTGCGAGGTGGGGCTGTATAAATATTTCAAGAGACACCATCAGGTTAAAAGCAGAAGGCTGCAGTCACTGGCGCTGGTTTAATAGGAATGCCGGAGCAGCACAAAGCAGAGTGTGTAGTTAAATCCGGCTCCATCTATGTACTGAAAAGTCTTTTGGGGGGTTACTGTGAATTTTGGGGATTATTATATGGGTGCACTAGACAGCAGCCTTTCACTACCTGAAGAGGAGTTCCAAAGAGGATGGAGAAGGGCTGTTCTAAGGGATGGCAGGTGGCAGAACGAGGAGCAACGGTCTCAAGTTGCGGTGGGGAAGGTCTATGTTGGATATTAGGACAAACTATTTCCCTAGGAGGGTGGGGAAGCACTGGGATGGGTTCCCTAGGGAGGGGGTGGAATCTCCATCCCTAGAGGTGTTTAAGTCCCGGCGTGACACAGCCCTGGCTGGGCTGATCAAGCTGGGGTTGGTCCTGCTTTGATCTGGGGGTTGGACTTGATGGGTACGTCTACACTGCAACGCTATTTTGGGATACCGGAGTATCCCGACATCACTATCCCGCATCTTCACAGCAAGCCCGTTATTTCAGGCTCACTATTTCGACCTCATGCCACGAGGAGCGAGGTCCGTTTCGGAACCGCGGGTTATTTCAAATGACGAAATAAGCTATTTCGAAATAGCATCGAAATTAGAGATGCAATTTGCATCGCTCAAATTGTGAAGCTTATTTCGAGTTGCGGTGCCGTGTAGACGCACCCAGTGACTCCTGAGGTCTCTTCCAATCCTAGGGGTCTGTGATTTTCCCCTCTCACTTCTGCTGCAGGGACTTCCCCAGCCCCCGTTGTTCTAGCATCAGAACCTTTGGTCTGACCTGGTACGGCCATTCTTATGAACACCTCATCATCTTGAATGTAACCATGAGGCGGGGCTGGCAGCTCCACTGAGCATATAAGGAAACTGAGGCACAGAGAGTGTGATGAAGGGGTTTCTTAAAGGTCCCACAGGGAGCCTGGGGCAGAGCAAGGCATGGGACTAAGGTCTCCCGGGTGAACCCTCTAACCATTGGACTACGTGGTTCCCGTGACTTGAGACAAAGAAATGAACCTGGTCAGTTGCTCTTCCGCTTTTTAGTGAGTTTCACGTCCTGTTTTGCAGGCTTTAGCATAATATCAACTCAAACAAATCTTGGAGGGGAACATGACCTGCACTTGTGGGTCTGACATCCCCCCTCCCCTACACACATTTTACACATCCCCCTGTCTCCTCAGTGTCTGAGTAAAGGCTTAGTTTCGCCACCTGAGACCTCAGGAAAGCTGGGTCCCGTTGCTTTCTTGCCACAGACATCTGCTGCGACCTGGGGCACGACACTTAGTCTGGGTGTGTCTACACGGCACCGCAACTCGAAATAAGCAGCACAATTTGAGCGATGCAAATTGTGTCTCTTATTTCAATGCTATTTCGAAATAGCGTATTGCGTCATTTGGCGCTGTCTACATGATGCTTATTTCCAAATAAAGCGCGGTTCTGAAATGCCCCTTACTCCTTGTGGCATGAGGTTTACAGGGACTTGGAATAGCACGCCCCAAATATCGGGCTTGCTGTGAAGACGCAGGATAGCGATTTCGGGTTACTCCGCTATCCCGAAATAGCACTGCAGGGTAGATGTGTGATTTTTGGCTGGGGGAGGATCAGCGCCGCTCCCTCTGTGCTTTACAAAGCTCCCCCTTTTCTCGCGACACTGGGGAATTTTTGTGTCGCGCCTCCGCTCCTGGCGTCATGTCAGAATCTCAGATTTCACTATGTTTCTGTGTCCCCGTGGAGGCAAATAAAAGCTTGAAACCGTGACCCTCCGAGGTCCAGAAACCAGAAGGCCAAGTACAAGAGAGCCGATTGATAGAATCTCATGATTTGGGAGGGGGGCGGGAGCTGACGGTTTGTTGATCTCTTGTGGCCCAACTGGTCCAGGGAAGTCAATAGAGTTATGTTGTTTTTCAGCAGCTCAGACTTGAGAGACAGTGGGGCTATTTCAAGATACTTCCCATATCCCGAAATAGCCACCCTGCGCCTTTTAAACATGCCCGTTATTTCGAAAAATATTTCGAAATATCGGGTGTGCTGTTTCAGCATCCCTGTAGCCCTTGTTCCACAAGGGTTAAGGGATGTGTCAAAATAGCACGTTCATTTGAAATCTGGCTGTGTAGATGTGCCAAAATCTGGCTGTGTAGATGCGTCACATTTCGAAATAAGCTATTTCGAAATAAAATTGAAATCAGATACACAATTTGCGTAGCGCATGTTGCGTCTCTTCTTTCGAGTGTAGGGGGCTGCGTAGACGCATCCAAGTCCTTCAGCGCCAGCACCCACCCTTCTCTGCCGTGTTTGTGTGGCACGCCGCATGGGGCGCTCCCACAAAGCAAGCCGGCAGTCACAACAACACTGCAGCCCCGTGGATTTGGATGGGCCGGCGGGGCTGCCTAGAAACTCATGGGGCGAAATCTGGCCCTGGGGAAGGGCACAATGTAGCTTTCGCAAAAGCCTGGCACAATCAAGGGAAGCTGCCAGCGTTGGGCCCAGCCAGCCGAGCCGTGCCCGCTCAGGCCTCTTTCCCTGCGCAGGTCTTGCTTGATCTTTTCACCGGCGTGTGAGGGATTTTCTGGAAGCAGGGAGAGGAAAGGATCCTAAGGAAGAAGCATTTTTGCCGGGGAAAGCCAGCAGCCGGAGTGGGGCCTGGTGTTCCAAGTGGCATTTTGGGCCAGCTGCAAAGGAACAGCGGATCTGCTTGTCCTTTGGGGACGCAGGCATCCAGCAGAGCCTGAGCATAGATTCCCCATGGCTGTGTGGTCCCTGGGAGATGATGCGGAGGCTGCGGGGTGTTATTTTCCAGAAGGAGGGTAGAGGGCAATAGTGTTTAAGTTATGCTCCTTCATGGAGCGCCCTGGCTTCCCGCAGAAGCGCTGGGCGCTGGAGTGCCAGGGAAGGGCTTGATCACTGCAAGATATACTGAGCCACTGCCTGCAAGTGCAAAGCCCGGTGATTTATTCGTCTGCTGGAGAGCGCCATGTGTCTCTCTCTGGCGGCTCGCCCTGGGGAAGAGCCCAGCAGCGGGCCAGCAAAGCAAAGGCCCCTGGGAAACACGGAGACTGGGAAGGTGGAAATGTCAAAATTGGGCGGATTCACCCCGGGCTATGGCGGTGGAGGGGCATGGCGGGGGGATATGCACAGCTGGAATCTGGAGTGTGGCGGGGGAGGGGAAGGGGATGCAGGCACAGCTGGAATCCCGGATGCCTGGGGGATCCAGAGCGCCGGGGCTACAGACCTAGGTGCAGCCCCTGAGAGCTCCCCTGCAGGGCTCTTTTTTGCAGGGAAGGGGGCTTTGGGAAAAAGGGGGAATATCTTGCATGCTTTTCACACAACACCCTTACTGGGGCCGCCACCAGCTCTGCTCCCAATCCTCCCCCGCTCCCGGCAGAGCGACCGCCACCCTCATTTGACGGGTGGGACAACAGCCCTGCATTGAAGGGCCTGAGGGTTTACAATGCTCCTGGGACAGAACGCCAGAGATTCGGCACCCAGCTCTAACCACTAGACCACACGGCTGCCGCTTGGAGCAGACCTCACAGGTCCTTTTGTGGGCTTGGGGCGGGCCTGGGGCTGGTGGTGCTCGTGAAGCTAAGCCGTGTAAGCCAGGGACCTGCTGGGCTGCCTCCCCGCCCCTCGGGGGAATTCAGAGGGGCCACGCAGGGCGGTGACTCTGCTGGGAATTGGGGGCTCTCAGGGTTAACAGGCAGGGGAACTACCCGCCCAGGTTAATCCGAGCATGACAGATGCCAGAGACACTGGCAAGAAGGGCAGCCCACAAGCCCTTTAATTCCAAGGCATTTTCCAAGCAGGAGTGCCCAGGGCTGCTGGGGAGAAGTGTCCCGCCGAGGTGCCCGTCAGGCTCAGGGGACACACCCAGGAGGGTCCGTCTACACAGCAGCGTTATTCCCAAGTAACTCAGTCGGCGTCGACACAGCCGGCAGTTATTTCCAAATACTGCCAAGCTGGAGGACTTCTCCCTCCGACTCCTGCAGCCCTCCTTGCACGAGGAGGGAGGGAAGTCGAAGGAGGAGTTGCTCTAGTTCAAACTAAGGGCTGTGCCCACGCTCCCAACTTCGAAATAAGTGATGCAATTGACGTAGCCCAATGTGCTCAGCTTATTTCGAGGTAAGCCCTGGCCAGAGATTTGGCACCTTTTTGCTTGGCCTATCGGAGGCTCATCCGCCGACTCCCTCAGCCCCTGGAGCGCTGGGCGGCCGAGGTGCTGGGTTCGTGATGGACGTCTGCTCGTTTCGGGGGGGAGAGGGGTTGGCAGCCAGATGTTGAGACTCTGGGGAGGGTGGGACACGGCAGCGCGGATGCATCGCAGCGGTGTTAGGATGAGACGAGCGGGGCACCTCTATGCTGCGTGTTGGGCATGTCATGCGTGGCGTCGTTGGAAACGTTTGAGTGTGAGTCTCCCATTCCCGCGCTGAACATAAGAACATAAGAACATAAGAATGGCCGTACTGGGTCAGACCAAAGGTCCATCTAGCCCAGTATCCTGTCTGCCGACAGTGGCCAGCACCAGGTGCCCCAGAGGGGTGGACCGAAGACAATGATCAGCGATTTGTCTCCTGCCATCCCCTCCAGCCTCTGTCAAACAGAGGCCAAGGACACCATTTTATCCCTGGCTAATAGCCTTTTATGGCTAACCTCCATGAAATTATCTAGCTTCTCTTTAAACTCTGTTATATTCCTAGCCTTCACAGCCTCCTCTGGCAAGGAGTTCCACATGCTGACTACGCTGTGTGAAGAAGAACTTTCTTTTATTAGTTTTAAACCTGCTACCCATTAATTTCATTTGGTGTCCTCTAGTTCTTCTATTTAGGAACTAATAAATAACTTTTCTTTATCGGCCCTCTCCACACCACTCATGATTTTATATACCTCTATCATATCCCCTCAGTCTCCTCTTTTCTAAACTGAAAAGTCCCAGTCGCTTTAACCTCTCCTCATATGGGACCCGTTCCAAACCCCTAATCATTTTAGTTGCCCTTTTCTGAACCCTTTCCAAGGCCAAAATATCTTTTTGAGGTGAGAGACCACATCTGTAAACAGTATTCAAGATGTGGGCGTACCATAGTTTTATACAGGGGCAGTAAGATATTCTGGGTCTTATTTTCTATCCCTTTCTTAATAATTCCTAGCATCCTATTTGACTTTTTGACCGCCGCTGTACACTGTGTGGAAGTTTTCAGAGAACTATCCACGATAACTCCAAGATCTCTTTCCTGATTTGTCGTAGCCAAATTAGCCCCCATCATACTGTACGTATAGTTGGGGTTATTTTTCCCGATGTGCATTACTTTACGCTGGCAGCATGTATGGCTGTGGCCAGTGCCTCTGTTCTTTGCAGGCAGTTACCCGCTTGATAAGGGGCTGTCAGTCTGGACAGCTGGTTGGGAAGGGCCTCTTTGGGTCAATGGGCCACAGGGGAACCCCCCCCCCGACTCTCTCTCCTTCCCCCAAGCAACGTGAGCTGGGGGATTTTTGGGAGGCCTGGCATGGGAGGGTCGCAGAGATCACCGCCCCCACACTCACCCTGGCAGTGGGAGCTGGAGCGACCCAGCAGCTGCAACTTCTCCGTGGCTGTGGGAAGGGGAGCACGCCGGGGCCAGGGCGCTCTGCTACCGGAGTGAAACGCAGGGTTGCGGGCTGGGAGTGGGGGCCAGGGCGGAGAGGCTGCCAAGTCACTCCGGCACCCGCTGCCGCCCTGCACCAGGTCCCCCGTAACCCGCTGGGCCGCCCTGCGACCCATCCCTAAGACAATTGGGGTGGCTGCCGAGAGGCCTCCCAAAGCACAGGGCCTGGGGCGGCTGCCCCGAGCCAGCCAATGGACGGGGTGGCTCTGGCTGGTGGACGTTGTTAGAGTCGACCTGCCTCAGAACCCCCTGCTCCCTTGGGCTACGTCTACACTGCACCATAGTTCGAAATAAGAGACACCATTTACACAAATGGAGTCTCTTATTTCGACATAGCTTCGTTCGCCATTGCGTGCTGGCCACATAGCCCCAAATTTTGAAATAAGCCACTATTCAAAACGCCCCTCGCTCCTCGTGGCACGAGGGTTACAGGGACGTTGGAACAGCGCGCCCGAAATAACGGGCTTGCTGTGAAGATGCGGGACAGTGATTTCAGGATACTCCGGCCTCCCGGAATAGCACAGCGGTGTAGACGTAGGCTTGGAGGGTGACTGTGAAGCTCAGGCCCTGTGACTCAGTGAGGCACTCCTGATCCACATGGGTGTAAGTGGGAGGGGAATCAGGTGCCTCCCTCCAGCAGGCGAGGTCTCCGCCCTTGTCCAGTGTCACCAGACCCTTCTGGCGAGCAACGGAAATCCCAGCAGGTTTTCTAGCCAGCGTCTTCCCCGTGGGCCAAACTCTGCTCCCATTCACACCCGTGTAAATCCAGAGTCACGCACCCTTGTGTTATTTCAGACAGATACTCAGTGGGAGCGAGGGGCAGGCAGAATTTGGCCCTTCGCCTCATTTCAGCCTTATCCATGGTGGTGGCTGCCAGCTGAAGGGATCTACTGAGGGGGAAAGAATTCACAGCTGCCCCCCCAGCCAGAGGTGAGACAGCCACGCCCAGGCTGTGGCCTGACCCCCGCTCTGAATCTGAGGCTAGGACACATTTTGCTGGGAGCAAGGCGGGCATTTTTAATCGAGAGGGCAATGAGCTGAGCACACAGCAGAGCTGGGGCAGGTGTGTCTACACAGGCTGCTCTCCCAGGGGCTGTGTGGATGCACCGTTCCTTTCCCACAGCTGAGGAAAGCCTGTCTCTATGGCTGTCACCCCCCTGGGCTTCTTCCTTTCTCTCCTGTCAGGCATCACCAGTGTGGCGCCCGGACCAGCCTTGAGCGCTGTCCATAAGGAGATATACCATCTCATAGAGCTGGAAGGGACCTCGAGAGGTCATCGAGTCCAGTCCCCTGCCCTCACAGCAGGACCAAGCACCATCCCTAACAGATTTGCCCCGATCCCTAAATGACCCCTTCAAGGTTTGAACTCACAACCCTGGGTTTAGCAGGCTACCCCTCCCCCCACAAGTGTTTAGCTGCATGGGTGCCTCCTGTGGGTTGGGTTGACTCATGCAAGTGGCCAACCCCACAGACCCCACGAGACCGCCCCAACGGATCAGGATCCAAGGCGCCCAGCCAGATTCATTGTCAAACCAAGAGCAGTGATAATTGTCGGTAGACGCCACGAACCACTACGCGTACGTACCCCCGACGACGGGACGCCTCAGGCAGGGCCAGGAATCAGATGCTGCCCCCGAGGCCGGACAAAGGCCCCTCCTCCAATTTGTCGGCGACGTTACACAAACTCACCACGGTGGGCGCAAGAAACTCCTCCTCTGCATCTGGCCTAGTTTCTGCATCCATATGTGGGCCGTCCTGACCTTTCCAGAAAGCTTCAGGTCCAACCGCATGCCCCCTTCCCCTCCCCATGCCTCCTTTCTCCAGCTATGGTGCGAGAGGAAGCGTTGCTCAATGGTTAGACTCACTAGACTAAGGGGACCTGTGTGTGAAGTGCTGCTCAGATGAAGCTGCACCATTTGATCTGACATAGGTCACATCATTTCTCTGGGCCTCGTGCCCCCCCCGCCCCGTACAATGGGGTAACAGCTCTGTCCTGCCTGATGGGCGGTTCTGAGGATGACATGGAAGCGGGTGCGAATGCGTCCAGGATGGGGCCGGCTACACCCAGAAAGGGGAATCCGGAGCATCGCCCTGCCTCACAAGGGGGCTGCGGGGAGCATGGCATCAAGGACTACAAGGTGCTCAGAACCTGTGGTAACGGGGTGGGTGAAGGGCACGGCACAGCCTAGAGTCAGAGTACTGCCCTGCATGGCTTGAGACCCAGCTCTGCCACTGGCCTGTGGGGTGACCTTGGGCAAGTCACTTTCCTCCTCCTCTGTGCCTCAGTTTCCCACTTGCAGTGCAGGATGATGATTGTGGGGGGGCTTTGAGATCTAGGGGCGAGAAGACGATTCCTAGGATTGCCTAAGACAGACAGACATGCGGTCAGATTAGATGGTCAGAAAAGGCGCCTAAAAATCGATGGATCTGCCCTGAATCAGCTGTGTGAGCGTGAGCGAGTCGCCTCATCTTGCCTCTTCTCCAGCTTAGCTGCACAGGCCAGACGCTCTGCAGGGCAGGACACACCCCAGGCTCTGATTCCTCTTGTGCAACCACAAACCAAACCACAGTACTAGCAAGGCAGGGGCCATGCGCCTGCCACAACATTAAACCCGCATGCTTCAGGGCCTCAAATGGCCATTGACCATGTGGGGTCAGGAAGCAACAGTGGGCAGATTCATCCATAATTGTCCACGATGGAGTTGATGCCTCTAAAAGGACATCCCCCCGCTTCGGTGGGAGCTGGCGTCCCAGGGCTGTTGGCCCAGCCGGCTGCTGTAATGAAGTCAGAAGCGAAGGATATTACCACCTTTTTCTAAATGGCACTAATCCATGGGATAATGCGGGCCTCGGAGAGGTAATGATGGCCCATTAGAGGGCTCCGCTGATTTTAATGAGGCTCTGACATTTTTTAATTTTTAACTTGGTCACTGGAGACTCTTTTCAGGAGGTCAGACCTGGATGATTTACGGCTTCTTATGCAACCGCCTCCCTCAGGCAGGTGCCGGTGACTCGGGGGCCACCCCCCCCTTGTCCCTTGATTTCCTCTTGACATTTTCATCTGGGCTCGCTCTCTGTCCGCTGCTTGGGAAGGTTCTTCACGACTCACGCGGGGATTTTCTTGCCCATTTCCAGGAGAGAGGCTGGCGGCGCTGGGAGGACATTCACAGAGGAGCGGCGGAGGATCTGCCCACACCCCAGAGGTGATGAGACAAAGCTAGGTGCTGGGGAGTGGAAGGCACTTATCCTGCTCGGCTCTTTTTGTTTTTGTTAACCCTTTGGCGCCAAGGCAGGGGAACAGGCCTGGCAGCCAAACGTGAGGCCGGTGGAGAGAAACAAGGAGTGCAAAGAGAGGCCAGATGGCTCAGAGATAGGAGCACTCACCTAAGGTGTGGGGCGGTGGGTGTCAAAATCCTGCTCTGCCACAGACTTCCTGAAGAACCATGGTCACCTCTTTTAGTCTTTCTGGGCCTCAGTTTCCCATCGCTCCATTGCTGCCATGGGGAGAAGAGCGTTTCTCTCCCTCAGCAGTGTGTGTGAGGATAAGAATTCATAGATTGCAAGAACTTGCTGATCATCTAGTCTGACCTGCTATAGAGCACAGGCCAGAAAGCATCCCAAAATAATTCTAGAGTTGATCTTTAGGAAAAGCATCCAGTCCTGATTGGAGAAACCACCATGCAGGGGAGCTGAGAGCCTCCGTGGGCCCCTGGACAAGGCATGTATGTGTGTGGGGGTGGGGGCCAGCTCCATGCCTTGGAATCATCAAGTGACCCCTCTCTTGTCACCCATTTCCAGCTCTGACAAACAGAGGCCAGGGACACCATTACTACCCATCCTGGCTAATAGCCATTGATGGACCTAACCTCCATGAATTTATCCAGCTCTTTTCTGAACCCTGTTAAATTTTTGGACTTCACAACATCCTCTGGCAGGGAGTTCCACAGGTTGATAGTGTGTTGTGTGAAGAAGTGCTTCCTTTTGTTTGTTTTAAACTTGTTGCTTGTTCATTTCATTTGGTGACCCCTAGTTCTTGCATTGGGGAAGGAGTAAATACATTTTTCTTCCTTATTTTCTCCACACCAGTCATGATTTTATAGACCTCTAACAGATCCCCCGTTAGTCTCCTCTTTCCCAGCTGAAAAGTCCCCGTCTTATTATTCTCTCCTCGTATGGCAGCTGTTCCAAACCCCTCAGCATTTCTCTTGCCCTTTTCTGAACCTTTTCCAATGCCAAGAGATCTTTGGTTGAGATGAGACGACCAGATCTGCACGCAGTATTCAAGATGCAGGAGTACAGTGGATTTATCCAGACACACTAGGATATTTTCTGTCTTATTCTGTATCTCTTTCTGAATGCTTCCCAGCATTCTGTTGGCTTGCTTGGCTGAGCAGATGTTTTCAGAGAACTCTCCTCAATGACTCCAAGATCTCTTTCTTGAGTGGCAACAGCTAATTTAGACCCCATTGCTCTGTCTGTATCAAAAAAGGCCAACTAGCAATAGAGTGGACTTGGGTGTTGTTAATTGTTCTGTCCCCAGCGTTTTGATGGGCTCAGGAACCATTCGGCTCTAGACACAGAATTGAAACCAAACCCTGCTCTGAAGACAGAACCAGTGTTCTCCTCTTCTGTGTAATATCCCAGTGTCTTCCTCAACCACTCATGACTTTATCTTCCCCGCACCTCTGTGAGCTGATGGGGGACGGGGAGACAAAGCGCAGCCTAATCAATCGCCTAGGGAGGTTGTGGCATCTCTACCACTGGAGATATTTAAGGGCAGGTTGGACAGACACCTGTCTGGGATGATCTAGACCAGTGTTTCTCAACCTTTTTCTATAAAGTACCCCTTTAAAAAAATTATAAGTACCCTCAGTACCTACAGTTTTCAGACACACACAATTTTTTTCTACCATTGCAACACATTTGTTTAAACAACTTAATCGTAGCTGGGCAGGTGATGACATTTTTGGGTGCAAAAAGTACAAAAATAATAAAGTGCTGTAAAACTTAAAACAAAAAATCACTTTTCTCCAAATTTCAGTTGTGTTGCGGTACCCCCCAGACTTCTCTTGAGTACCCCTCAGGGGACTCATACCACTGGCTGAGAAACACCGGTCTAGGCGATACTTGGTCCTGTCATGAGGGCAGGGGACTGGACTCGATGACCTCTCGAGATCCCTTCCCATTTTATGATTCTAAGACTGAAAGCTCTCACTGATTGGAATGACGGATCTGAGATCCCTAGGGCCTGGTTTTTCATAGGACGTCACATCACACAGCCATGTAGAGTCCAGCCCAGCACCCGTTGGCTTCACAGGCAGCGGTGAGTTCTGCCAGTCACAGGGCGGGGTCCCCTATTGAGCCCCCAGAAAATAAAGATCACCCTAATTCGTCCTAATCTGTCCTTCCAGGCTCCTTGTCTCAATCCCAAACTTCCCCTGTCGCCCACCAAGTCCCAGTTACCTGCCCCCCGGCTCCTCCTCCGATCGCCCCCCGCCTCGCTGTCTGACTCTCTCGACTCTGTTGGCAAGCAGCCCCCAACCAACATAAGAACAAGGGGAAAGCCCAGGAGGGGCTGGATTACAAGAGACAGAGAGGCCAGATAGTTCTAGCTCATTTGGCAGGAAAATCCTTTGGAGTCTCTGAAAACACCTTGGGCTGCAATTAGCAAGAAATGGCACCGTGTTTTCCCGGTCAGAAACACCCTGCGGTTTCCCTCCACGAAGAGCTCTTCAGTCATGACTAGCCCAAGGTTTGCCGTTGGAGAACCACTGCGCTATGGAAATGGATCTTCTTCTTACTAGGACCCTGTACCGCTCTCGGATCCTGCTCACTGGCAGAGTTAAATTCCCCCCATAAATTAGTTCCCAGTGCCGTCCCTTCATATGTTCCCACTGAGTCACTGGAGTCTTGGCCAGACGTGAGGTATCTATAATCCAGCCTCTGTCAGAGTAAATCTCGCTTGGTCTGCAAGCGCCGATAATACTCCAGTAAATATCTCCATTTCCTGCTGTCCGGGAGCAAAGAGCCAATCGGCTTTTAAATGTCAAATGTAAAGTAAAGATTGTCATAAAAAAAGCCTGTAAAAAAAAAGCCTGGTGTTTTGGAGATGGGAAGAAGGGGGAATTCTCTTAGGGTATGCCTACACTGTGTGGCTATTTTGGAATACCGAGGTATCCCGAAATAGCTACCCTACGTCTCAACAAGCCGCCTGTTATTTCAAAATATTTTTCGAACTAACGGGCGTGCTATTTCAGCAGCCCTGTAACCCTCATTCCATGTGGGTTAAGGGATGACTCGAAATAGCGTGTTCTTTCAAAATTTGGCTCTGTGTAGACGCGCCACATTTCAAAATAAGCTATTTTGAAACAGAATGAAAATAAGATACGCAATTTGCGTTGAGCAGGTTGCGTCTCTTGTTTCGAGTTTAGGGCCCTGTGTAGGTGCACCCTCGTTTTTCCAAGCCTGATCTACCGATTTGATTCCCCAAACTCCATTTGGCCCCCAAGGATCCTGGTAAACGTCACGGTGTCACCTGAGTCCCAAACTTGGCTCCATCATTGACCTCATGGGCCGGCGTCGGAGGGTGCATTTCAGCATTGCCAGCGCTCAGGACTTCACTGCTCACCTTGAGATATTTGAAGCTTTTCTGAAAGAGCCAGTTCCTGACTGGGTGGAAATCCCGGTTTTCCTGAGCAGAAATGTACATTTCTGGTGCTCTGGGTGCTAAGACTAGAAGGGACCCCTATGACACTGAGCCTGGCTGGCCTAACACAGGCCCGAGTGTCCCTGAAATGAGCCATCTTTGAACCAGCACAGATCTTTTACCCAGTTTTGATTGAAACTTTGCAAAGCGGCAGATGGGAGATAGGCCCCGTGGTCACTGCAAGCCCATAATTCTGTGACAACAATTCAAGAAGCAGGTTGGCAAAGGGGAGAGGACTCTGAGAAGAGCCACAAGAATGACTAAAGAATTGGAAAACCTGCCTCATTGTGATAGACTCAAGGAGCTCACTCCATTGAGCTTAACAAAGAGGAGATTCAGGGGTGAACTTGATCACAATCTTTAAGGACCGATGCAGAGAGTAACTGTTTTGTAACAGGCTCTTTGGCTGTGTTCCCCATGAGCCAGACACTTGTGCAGACGCTCAGGAGAGAATCCAACGCCGCCCAGCTGATGAGCAGAGCACTCACAGCTAGGTTCTTTGTTTCTACTGGTGGTGCACATTTGCATCTGCTTCAATGTGCATAAAATTATTCCGCACATGGGTGGAAAAGATTAGAAGTAATGTTGTTCTTCACTCTGGAAATAAAGCTGGAAATAAAGCCTACATTTTTACAGTGACAGTAATTATCCTTTCGAACCTCTTGCTCCATCACTGACAATTTTTAGAGCAGGAGCAGATGTTTTCCTAGACGGTCTGCTCTCGGAAGTATTTTGGAGGAGTTCTCTCTGTGTTGTGCTGGGTCGTGGCATCAGCAATTTTCTTTAATTGGGTCCTGAGGAAAAAAGTTTGAAAACGGCAGCTCTGAGGTGCGTCTCCAGACCCTGCTCCTGGGTCTCTGAACAGCTCACGAGCTTTTGCACGTTTATCCTCAGCCCCCCGGGAGGCAGGGCAGGGCAGGGCAGTGACCCATGGTGCAGCATGCTTATGGGAAGGAGCAGAGGAATTGTGGGAACTTGATCCCGAGCCCCACGATTCTCTGGGAGAGGCAGCGGCATCCCACAATGCATTTCCAAGCTCAGAAGGCAGTACGCCAGGGAGGTGCCAGACTGTAGGGCTGCACGTCGGCTCCCGACACACCCCCTGGCAGTGAGGAAGGCTGGCACCTGTAAACGGCTCTGCCAACATGTGGGCGAGCAACACGCCGACTCCTACACCGCGCTGCCTAGGAAGGGAAGGCTGGTCCAGGGATGGGGACAACAGCCTAGAACTTGGGAGAGCCTGGTGCGTATTTCCTTCTCTGCCACAGACTTCATATGTGACCATGGCATGTCATTTAGCCTCTTGGTGACTTGGTTCCCCGTCAGCGAAATGGTGGTAATAGCTTTGCCCAGCTTCCCAGGGATAGTGAAACACCAGGCAGTGTGAGAAATACGAATCATCAGTCGTCTCCGGCTTCTGCTCTCGGGGATTCTTTATCAGGGCTGCTGGACACAGACGGATCCGGCGGCTCGTGAGGCCCAGGTCTTTGGATGTCTTCCCACAGTCGTACATACACCACTGCCAGGAATTCAACCCAAGCCCAGGCTACACCCTCTAATCACTAGTCCAGCCTTCCTTGGGCACTTCCAAACGTTGCCAAGTAACAGCCCGCTCGGCTCCCACATTTGTTGTTTCGTTTTGCCTCAGCGCCAACCAGGCCAGGACAAGCCGCCAAATAAATCCACAGGGCACCGTCCACCCTGCAATTTTCCCAGAGGGGCGGGGGAGCAGTCTCTGCTCGCTGCTCTGTCAGGGAACCTCCTGGCCATTCCTGGTCTGGGGGGTGGGAGAGGTGGGGGGGAGCTATTCCAGTGTGCTTCATTTCACAGCTACTAATTCCCCTTTGTTTTAACGAGTCACATGACGCAATCCCATTTTGGTTCTTCTGAATCATGTCGTTTCATGTACTAATTAAGCAATAAGACACAACAGGGCAAGGATTTATTGCTCAGTATTTCACGCTTAGGTGTGTTTTCACACTACTTGGGCGTGAGTGATTACACAATAATTCAAACCCCAGTGGCTCAGAGCGGTGATTATAAGGTCTTTTCTTTTTTAACTTTTTGGGAAGTTTACAACCCAGAACCGTGGGCCCATCTGGAAGCCAGAACCCACAACGACCTGATTTTAAATGATAAGCATAATGCCTGTAACTTACGCAGCAATTGCTTTCAGTAGATCTCAAAGCATTTTACAAAGAGGGGCACTGGCAGGATCCCTATTTCCACATGGGGAAACCGAGGCAGAGAGCAGGCGGTGACCTAAGGTGAGCCAGGGCAGACCTGAAAAGAGGACCGAGGTCTCCTGAGTTCCAACCCAGTGCACCAGCAAGGAGCCGGCGCTGATGGGAAAGCCTCAGCAAAATGGTTCACTCGTTACGTGTTCAGACCACAACTTTCTCCAGCCCCGCAGCACAGCAATGCTGAAAGGAGAGCCGCTCTGGCCGCGGGGAAGTAAGCGGCAAAGCTCGGTGGGAGCTTGTAATGCCAGACTGCTACCGATCGGTGGGGCATCAGTGAGGAGTGGGCAGATCGACCCTGGGATCTGTGATGGGCCAAATTTGCAGGGCCATCACCAGCCTCCTTCTAGGAATGGCTGTGATGCTGGGAAGTGTGCAGCACCTAGCAGAGGGCTTTGCGGGGATGGGGTCCCCTAACTGGGCTGGGGCGATCGACGGAACGCACAGCCTCGCTGGGCCCCTGGCCCCCTACCCGAAGAGACGCTTCTCCAGGCTGCTGCAAGAACGTGGACCCCCGGGGCCGTTTCACCAACAGGAACATGGGATGGGCGGGGAAGCACGGGTCTGTTCAGAAAGCTGCTAGCTTCCCACACTGCAAAATTACCACTGAGGATGTTGAAATGCTCATCGTGACGCCGGGAGAACCAGCCTGCCCCTTGCTCCCGTGGCTGCCGAAGCCGGACACGGGCAGCCTGGACTGCCGCGAGGCGCCGTTTGACTGCCGGCTGAGCAAGTGCAGAACGGGGGTGGAACGTGTCTTTGGAGAGTTAAAAGGTCGCTGGCGCTGTTTGCTTGCGAGGCCAGACCTCAGTGAAAGCAATGTCCACAGCGTCGTTGCTGCTTGCTGGGTGCTCCATAATACCCGTGAAATGAAACAAAGGGAGAAAAGTATCAGAGGGGTCGCCGTGTTAGTCGGGGTCTGCGAAAGAGACGAGGAGTCCTGTGGCACCTTATAGACTAACAGATGTATTGGAGCATAAGCTTTTGTGGGCAAAGACCCACTTCGTCGGGGGGCAGGAAGTCAGGGAGAAAAGTTTCCACCTGGGTGGGGGATTAGGGCAGATCTTCTCGCAGCCCATTTTGAGCATCCAGAGACCAGGGCAATAAGAAGAGCATATCAAGGCGCCCCGAGTCTCCACGCGGCTTTGAAAATCAGTGTCAGCAATGAGCCAGAATAACACGACACCCCCTTACCGCTGTGTCCCTTCCGTTGCATTCCCCCTTCCCCCCACCCCGCAAACTCCACTCCCACCAACCACCATGTGCAGAGCTAATAGAGACTTTTCCATCGGCCCGTTAAGTTGCACGATGCAGGCAAACACACCGAGACAGCAAAGAAAAGGAGGATCCCCTGGGGTCAAAGGGCTGATAACACTTTGGGAGGCGAAACAAGGACAGTCTGCGTCCAGACACACCGCAAGAGCAACCAAAGGTGCCGGAGTGAGTGCCCACTGCATGATGGCTCTTCCCACGGCTGGACAGCTCCTTGCAAGGCATAGTTGTGGGCAGCCCCCCGGCTGATCTAACCGGCCTTATGGTGGCACATTGGACTAAGAGTCGGGGAGCTGGCTCTGCTGCAGAGCAAATCCGAGAGGCTGTTTTCCTGGGAGTCACAAACACGCCTCATGTATTGTGAGACGAGAGAAAGTGCTCCCATCAGGAGCAACAGAAATATTTTTTGAAAGGTAAAGAGCTCCTCTTGAAAAGGCCGTCCCTCGAGGCATCCGTGCTGAAAGCTCCTATATCAAAATAAGAAGTACGAGGAGTTATAGATTTCCTAAACAATAAATAATCCGGCGGGAATGACAGGCTAACTGCCTTTTATAAATGTTTTTAAAAAATTACTAGTGTCAGAGCAGCTAGAAATATGGAATTGGACCCTGAGGGGAAGGGTTTTCCCCCCCTCCCCTGCAACCCAAACGAGTTTTAATTTCAGCTCCTATTTATTTATCTGTTGGTTTATTTATTTATTGTTAAGGTCCCCAGGGAAAGAGCCAGCGCAGAAGTTGCCCAATCAGGAGACCTGGGGAAATGTAGCCCCTCGAATCCAGGCAGGACCCACCTTTCTGGAGGTTTCATAACAGAAATATAGGCCATGCAACCTGTTCTTCATGGTCAGGCCATTCCCATTCCATCTCCTGGGGGAAAACGTCTTGGATATTTAAGGCCAGAAGGAACCACTGGGTCAGCTAACATGAGCGCCGGGCTGGAGAATTTTACCCAGTTCTCTCTGTACTGAACCCAAATAATTTGTGTTGCCAAAGTGACCCACACGCCTGCTGTTCATGAGCCCATGTCCTGGCACCGAGACCACTCACAGAGAGAGCGAATGAGTTTGCTCTACAGCCTGTCCTGGGAGCCGGCTGGCTTCTAGCGCAAGTGGTGGAGACTCATGCAGGAAGAGCCAGAGGTCCCTGGTTTGGTTCTGCCCGCTGGGGTTATGCTAACATGCTCTCCAGAGAGAGGACAATTCATCACTCCCATGGGGAGCATAATCTAATGGTTAGCCCCTCTCACCATTAAATGCTGGTGTCTCATCGGAATGCCTCTGGCTTTCATTTTGGGCCATTGGCTCTTGTTCTGCCTTCCTCTGCTGGGTTAAAGAGCCCCGTTAGTACCTGGGGTTTTCTCCACTGTAATCAAATCACAGCTGGAGCTGAGCTCTTCCACACACAGGCTCGCTGCAGCAGAGTCAATAATCGGCAATGAATAATTTAGCCAATTAATTACAACTTCCTCTTTCTGCTTGTGAGACTGAATAATACCCGCCCCTTGCGTCCTCCTTTACGCCTTGGAAGCGATTGTTTCCTCTCGGGGGTCCCCATAACGAGTTGCAGAGGGTTCCCCTCTAGTTCCAAGGCTGCAAACTGCCTCCTCGCGAGGGTCGGTGACTTTCCCAGCCTCCGGCGGTGAGTCGCTGGGAGAGCTGGAAAGACCATTCAGGTGTCTTGACTTCCAGGCCCACCCCCGTGCTCTGACCACTGGACCGCACTCCTCTCTCAGCAGTGGGGCTATCCGCCTGCAGTCTTGACTCCCAGTCCCCTTTGCTAACTGCTAGACCCCCCCTCCCATCTTGGCCTGCTTCCTAGCTCTTTCTGCGCTAACCATTAGACTCCCCTCCCCATGCTGGGAATAGACCCTGGAGTCCTGACTTCCTGCCCCCCGACTGTTAGCGCACGCTGCTGCCTCTGAGTGGTAGCACAGTCATGGCTCCCGGCTGGCTGGCGATAGACGCACCATTTCATTCCCCCCCCCGTGTCGATTCCTGCAGCGCAGAGTCCAGCCAGGGCCCGGCTTCCGTGGGTGAAACCAGAGGGATCTTTTCCTGCCCGCCCTGCCAGGAGTCACGCCGACCTCCCGGCCGCAGAGCTGTTCCTGGGTTGCTTCGCCAGGCACCGTCTTGCGCGTCTCGTGGCTTGCTGCCCGCCCAGCTACTGGGCGACGTCCCACGCTCGTCTTGGCAAGGAGGTGCCACCTTCTGGCCAAGGCAGGAGGAGACCCGCGGCGCTCAAAGAACGCCTCCCACTGACCGAGCCAGTTGGAGCCAGGCTGAGCTTGTCTTGGCTGGTCTGAACCCTCCTCTGGCCAAGGGGCTGACCTGGTCCCACCTGCTGGCCACCTGCCCGTTGGCTTGAGCCAGGAGAAACCACAGCTGGCAGGGCAGGGAGAGGTCATGCTGACCCAGCCTCAGCTGGAAGGCGACTTTCCCAGCGTCCCCTGTGCCAGGCCTGGCCAGCTCCATTGGGCCGGGCAGGCAGGAGACGTGGCTGCAGACGTGTCCCCTGCATTGCTGCCTGGCCTTTCCTCGCCGCGTTGCACGGCTCCTCCGGGCGGGCTGCCCACTTCAGACTTGGCACCTCTCCTGCCTGGGTGATAGGAGCCCGGTCCCCAAGCCGCCCTGGGGCAGGCTCGTCAACCATGGGAAGCACCCCCTGCAGGGGGACAAAGGCCCAGGCTTGCTGCTTCTCAAAGTGGGCTCCGCGGACCACTAGGGATCTGCGACCATCTGCCACTGGAATCACGGTCAGTGGAAGCAGTCGGGGGCAGTGCCTGAGAGCGGCAGGAGGCAAGTAACAAGCCCCCCCCCATCGCCCTAACGCACCCCCTTGCACCCAGACCCCCCACGATCAGCCCCCTCCTGCACCCTACCTCCTAGCCAGACCCTGAACCCTCAGCCCCCTCCTGCACGTAACTTCCCACCCAGATCCCCACCCTCAGCCCCCTCCTGCACCCGATCTGCCAGCCAGTCCCTCCACCCTCAGGCTGCTCCTGCACCCCGCATCACTAGGCGGGTGGTGAAGCACTGGGATAGGTTCCCTAGGGAGGGGGGTGGAGTCTCCATCCCTGGAGGTTTTTAAGTCTCGGCTTGACACAGCCCTGGCTGGGTTGATTTGAGTTGGGATTGGTCCTGCCTTGGGCAGGGGGCTGGACTCGATGACTCCTGAGGTCTCTTCCCGCTCTAGGATTCTATGATTCTAGCCAGACCCCCCACCCTCAGCCCGCTCCTGCACCCATTTTGTCAGCCCGGGTGGTTGTCTGGTCCTCCTCGGAAAGGTCTGCATTGAGGGGGGTGGGCCCAAAAGTCGCTGTCTATTCAGTGCCTCGCCCTGGGCTTGGCTGGGGCCGCTAGGTGCTACGGTGACCGACCTCATAAACGGTTGCCAACTTTCTGGCCAAACAAAACCCCGCCCCATCTCCATGGCCCCACCTCTTACTCCCTCCCCTGCCCTCCGTTGCTTGCCCTCTCCCACCCTCCCTCCCTTTCACTGGAATTCCAGAGATACAAAGCCCTTAACGCCCCCCTCCCCATTTCTACCGGGGCACCTCCCCTGGTCTCAGCCCCTTGGAGCGCTGCCATTAGCCTCTTTGCTCCCCTTCTAGGACCTTGTGTCAGAGCACCCTGGGAAATGCTTCTCGCTTGACTCTGCGGTTGGCCACATGGATCTAAATCGGGAGTCGATGTGCAGGAACTGGCATTCACCCCAGCGTGGGCCTGGCGTCCTGGAACCCGCAGCCTTATTTCTAGCTTCTTGCCGTAAGAAGGATCCCAGCAAGGCGACAAACTAGGTCTGGATGCTTCTGTCTCTATCCCGCTCCTGGGCCCGGGTAATCATCCGTTCCCCTCTTCGGCCGCGCTGTTATTCCCAGCGAGCGGGAAGTGCTAGAGAAACGCCCGCTTCACATGGGGCCCTGCGGCGGGACAGGAAATACGGTGGGTTTAGGATTCCGACGCCTTCGCTATTATTTATAGAGAGCCACTGAGCTCAAGCCAAATGGGCATTAACCTCCTGGGTCCATAAGCAGCAGAAGACCCGTAGCTGAAAACTTTTCATCCAAACTGTTATTTGGGCCTCGGCCAGACACATTTTTTTCATGGAAAGCGTCAGTTTTTGGCAGGAAACGTCGCTCTTTTGTTGAAATATCAAATGCTTGAAAGGTTGTTTGTTTTCTTGGCTGAAAACAGGAATGATTTCTCTTCAAACCAGTGTGGCAGTGCCTCCAGGGAACTGTTTGGGTCTTATGCACCTGTTCTCCTCTCTAGGCCGGGATCTCTGCTTTGACTGTGTCTCCAGCCATGCACCAGGACGAGGAACTCTGGGATGCAGCCATCTCCCCCGAAGCAGCAGTGGCGCATCAGGAAAGATGGAGTCTGACCTGAGAGCTTGCCTGACATTCCCAGCCCCAGAAAAGCCCTAGGATCCACGGAGGTGTCACAGGGAGGAGGGGGGAAATGGTTCTCCTTGGCCTCTGGTGACAGGACAAGCAGCAATGGGCTTCAACTGCAGCAAGGGAGGTTTAGGTTGGACATCAGGAAAAACTTCCTGCCTGTCATGACCACCTCTCCCCATCCTGCCCCCACTTGGGGTGGGCAGAGACACCTCCCCCCTTTGACGGGTGGCGCCGGGTCTGTGCCAGGCCCCCCAGCTCTTTCCCCGCAGGTTGGGCAGTGTCTCCTGTGGGCAGAGGTGCGTGACTTTCCCCAGCACCGTGAATTATTCATGGGGCCGGCTTTCCGGCAGATTGTTGCTTTTAGGCATCACAGCCTAGAAATTCTCCGTCCCCGCTTTCTCTCAAATTAAAACCCTTTCTTGATGTTAATTAACGAAGCTCCATGGTTAGAGATGGGCAGGGCTGGGAAGAGCAGATCCAACAATATGCAATATGCCCCCAGCTGCCCCACCCCCCAGCACGTATGCCCCTTGGGGCGGTTGTGGCAGCTAGGCCGTGGCTAGGGACCAAAGCAGCAGGCGGGATCTGGCCTCCGGAAGCAGAGACTTGACCCAACGGTTGCAGGGGGAAAGAGAGCAGCCCCAGAGCCCTGGAGTCCTGACAGCCAGGCCTTGCTCTACCCACTGGGCCGTGCTCCCTCTCCTCGCGTTTGCACTGCCCTGTCATGTCAGAGGTGCCCACGTGCCCTCCCTCCCCCCAGCCCCATGCGCCGGAGGGAAGGAGCCGCTGCCAAGGCGCAGAGCAAGGCCCACGGAGCGGCAGCGAAACAGGTGTTGCGCGGCTTTGATCCTCCAGGACGTGGAAGCGACTCCAGGCGGCCCCGGCCCGGCTCCCTCCCTCTGGCCGGGAAGGGAGCGAGACAGGCAGGCCCCTGCCTTGCTGCGGGAAGGAAGGAGGGAGGCACCTTTCGCAGGGCAGCCCCGGAAGGCCCAGACACGGTTGCACGGCGCCGGCGCGAGGCCCATTGTGCAGGGGTCCCCCTCCGTGGGCACAACCGTCCGGAGGCCCAAGACTTTCCGGGTGACCCCTTGTGGTGACCTCCGGCAGCAGAGGCAGGGGCAGTGAAGGGCCACAAAGGCTCCCGGATCTGTGTCCAGCAGCTTGCCACCTTCTTTCTATTCATCCCAGCCGGCCTTGTCCCTCCTCTGCCTTGAGGGCCGGCGCGAGATCCGCCTGCACATCTCCGGCGGTGCCGCACGCTTGCAGAAACTGGCCCACGTTCAGACCCCAGCTCTGCCGCCCCTTCGGCGAGTGGCAGAACCGATCAGCCCCAGTCCTGCTGCACCGTGCGCCAGCCCCGCCTTCGGCAGTTTCTGGCTGCTCTCTCCAGGAGGTTTCCGGCTGGCACCCTCCTTCCCTCCCCCACTTTCAGGAGTTCTCCGAGGCCGACAAGAAGGAACGTGCCGAGCCCGGCCGGCGTTTGGGGCGTCGCCTCCACCGCAAGGCAGAGACGGGGTGTTGGGAGCAGAGGCAGGGGGAGGGCAGGGTGGGGTTTGGTCTCCTGGCAGCAGCAGGAAGGAAAATGAACCTCGGTTGCCAAACAGGCAGAGCGATCCGGCGCAACAAGGGTCTGTTAGCACTGCACAGCCGGGGCCGTTTGCGAACCTCCCACGGGGCACTGCACAACGCCCGGGGGTCACATCGCCTTCCTGCCTGTAGAGCTCAGAGCCTCAGCTAAAGCACAAAGCGTTGTCCCTGGAGCAGAGCTGACCACATTACTTGTTCCCATAACGCAAGAACTAGGGGTCACCCAATGAAATTAATAGGCAGCAGATTTAAAACAAACCAAAGCAAGTATTTTTTCACTCAGCATGCAGTCAACCTGTGGAACTCCTTGCCAGAGGATGTTGTGAAGACCAGGTCTTTAACAGGGTTCAAAATAGAGCTCAATAAATCCATGAAGGACAGGTCCATCAATGGCTATTAGCCAGGATGGATAGGAATGGTGTCCCTACCTCTGTTTGTCAGGGGCTGGGAATGGGTGACAGGGGAGGGATCCCTTGATGATTCCCTGTTCTGTTTGCTCCCTCTGGGGCACCTGGCATTGGCCACTGTGGGCAGACAGGACACTGGGCTGGATGGACCTTTGGTCTGACCCAATCTGGCCGTTCTTATCTTCTGATTCAAGGTCCATCAAGACCAGTATCCAGGTTCTGACAGGGGCTAGCCCCAGAGGATGGTGCAAGATCCCTGCGGAAGGCAGATGTGGGTTAAGCCTGTAGGATTAGCAGTATAGGAGCTATGACCCACGGTCGAGCAGTTCTGATTCCTCCAGCAGAGGGCAGCGTTAGGTCACCGCCTCCAGCCCATTCCCCGCTTGCTCCCTGCCACATTCCGAGCGGGTCGACACAAGCGTCAGCCCCAGCAGGGGTGTTTGTGGGGACTGTGCCGAAGCCACGTACTGCACACTCCCCTCTGGCAGGCCAGGCCTGCCCAGATCCTGCCTGCGGGTGTGTTTTGTTTTTGTCGGGCACCCGGCTCTGACACTTATGGTAACAAAAAAACCATTAATATTCCCTGTTGGAGCCCCTCCTGTTGGAGCCTGTGCATGCAGAGATACGTCCGCCTTCCAGCCTGGCAGCGTCCCCCACCCCACCCCCCGGAGCCTGAGACCATTTGCAGGCACAATGTGCAGCTCTGTGACTCAAAACTTTTCCCTTTCAAGCTGCGGAGGCAGGATTACGGGCCAGCTCTTGGGTAACCTCAAATGGCTTTGGCTGTGCTTGTTGTTTTACCCGTCGCCCCCTCCCCCAAGCACAGCACACGTGGGGGGCGGGCGAGGAATGTGGCTTGCCTTTTAAATCCTGGCTGGGTTTTAAGCTGAGGCTGCATTTTAATCTCCATATTCTGTCGCAGATGAAAGGAAGCCACAAGTTTCAGGAGGCCCCTGCTCGGGGATCTGAACCTGGGGTCTTTGGAACGACGCGCACACACCGAGCAAGCAGGCCTGCTGTAGGCAGCCTCCAACTCACGAGGAGCCGTCGGTGGCGCGGCCACAAGACAGAGCCCGTCGAACTTCGTGAGCCGCATCCAGCCCTTCTCAGGGAAAAGGATCCATCTGGGAGTTAGCCTGCGAGGATGACCCGGGATCTTGTCCAGAGGGAGGAGGCAAAGCGCCACATGGATTGATCATGTAACGCCATTCTGGGGTCTGCGTACGGTGCATGACGCCCACATACACACACGCATGCGCTTGTCGTTGTGATAGTTACCCGCACACGCTGCTCACAGTCACTCCCTGGCCAGGTGAGTTCAATGCGAGAGAGGGAGGAGCTGGGCTTCTGCCAATCCGGACCGACGCGCCGAGCTTGGCAAGACCAGCCCCAAAGATTCTTGTAGGGACAAGTGCCGAGTCCTGCCCTCGGGACGGAAGAATCCCAAGCCCTGCAGCAGGCTGGGGACCGACTGGCGAAGCAGCCGTTTGGCAGAAGAGGACCTGGAGATGGCAGTGGATGAGAAGTTGGAGATGAGTCAACAGGGCGCCCTTGTAGCCAAGAAGGAGAATGGCACAGTGGGGGGCATTAGGAGGAGCGTTGCCAGCAGATCCAGAGCAGTGATTATTCCCCTTTAGTCAGTACTGGGGAGGCCACATTGGGACGATTGCGTCCAGTTCTGGGCCCCCCACTACAGAAAGGATGTGGACGCATTGGAGAGTCCAGTGGAGGGCAATGAAAATGATGGACTTGTGAGGAGAGGCTGAGGGATTTGGGCATCTTTTTTCGAAAAAACCCTGTAGTCTAGACACCCCCCAAGAGAAGGATAAAGGGCAATGTTCCCTCTAACCTGTTCCATCCATGTGCGGAATTTTTTTTACGTGCACTGTGGCAGGTGCGGATGGGCACCACCAGTAGAAACAAAGAGCCTAGCTGCGGCCGCCCTGCTACTCAGCTGGGCAGTGTTTGAATCTCTCCTGAGTAGACGCACAAGTGTCCAGCTTGCAGGGAAAACCGGCAGCGGGTGGCTTGGTCACAGTCTATAATTACCAACATGGGGAGCAACTATTTCACAATGGACTCTTCACTCGAGCAGAGACAAGTTTAATGAGATCCAATGGCTCTGGAGCTGGAGCAATGCATAGTGGGAACAAGCTGTGAATTTTTAGCCATGAGAGCAATTAACCCCTGGAATCACTTGCTAAGGGGAGAGGGGGGGAGATTCTCCAGCACAGGCAATTCTAAATCAAGATGGGCTGTTTTTCTATTAAAAAAAAAAGAGCTCTAATTCAAACAGGAATTAATTCAGGGAAATCCCGTGGCCTGTGTCACGCAGGCGTTTGGACTAGAGGTGGCCTCGTGGGTCCCTCGGGCCTGGGAATCTCGGAACGTAGGAAGGGTCCCAGAACTCTGCTAATGCCAAAAAAAGGGGCCCTGGGACGAGGAGCTGTCCAGGTGGAACTGTGGGTGGGAACAGAAGACCCCAGCATGATCCATTGAGGACTCTGGCCTTGGTGGGTGCCCGCCGCCCCGGTCCATACCGCTCGCTGGAACTCAGGGCTCTGGTGGAGACCAATGTCACCCTGCTCCGGGCTGGAGACCTTTTCTTAGGAAGACTCTAGGAAGGAGAGTGCGAAAGGAACCCTCCTTCTCCCCCCCAGAGGGGCTGCCTCTACATCTCACAAGCGAGGTCAGAGGGGAGCACAGAGAATCGCATTCTACAGACCCCCCCCAGCCCACTGCCTGTTGGAGAAGAAAGGGCTCGAGTCTCACCCCCCCCCTTCCGGTGCCGCCAGGAAAAGCCCTTGACTCAGGCTCTCTCTTCCTTCGCCCTTGTCCTGGTACCACAAAGATCGGCATGAAACGCTCCCTCCCCCTCCACTTGCTGGCAGGGAGACAACCAGCAGCAGCGTCTGTCTGCCAGGTTACGCTGTAGCTTCAGGCGCGTCGTCTGTCTGCCTCCACGGGGTTGCCAGGAAGGGTGGCCCCGCCCGCTGAGGGTGGTGGTTTTCGACGAGGGATGAATCCAGAGGTGCTGCAAGCACGTATCGATTGCCACTGGCCAAGCCGTGCTCGTGTTCCTTCCCCTGGCCGTGAAGGAGGGCAGAGCCGCTACGAGATTGGCAGAAACGTTAGTGAGAAGACGGCTAGAGAGTCCGTCCCCGGGGAAGGTTGAAATTAAGGCTCCCTCCTTGAGGCACCCGGGCCCCCACCTCGGGCTCCGGGCTAGAAATGAGCCAGCTGGCGGGTTCGCCGGAAGGAGGGAAATGGGCAGCGTTTCCCAAAGCGCCCAAAGACCTGGGCGCTCACGAGGAGGCTAGAACAGGGCCTGGGACGATCGTCTGGGCGGAGAACTGGGGTACGTTAGGTCCAGGCCTGCTGATGAAGGGCGGGGGGAGAAGGGGGGCCTGTGATTCAATAGGGCCTGGGGCCCCCGGCTGCAGCAGCACCGGGCCCTTTAAATCACCGCTGGAGCTCTGGGGCGGCGCATCGGGACGGCACAAAGGGCTGGTGTATGTGGGGGGTCACGTCGTGGTCTGGGTGGTGCTGAGGATTGGCTGCCCCCAGCTCCGCCTCTTCTGCCCAAGGCTCCGCCCCTTCTGGGAACACGGAGCCAGCCCCCCACATCTCGTTCAGGGGCCTGGTGAGTCTGCCTGCCCCGTCCCCGGCCAGGCTGACACAATTCCGTGGTGTAGACACGGGCGGAGTCGGGGCCCAGCCCTGAAGAAGAGCTCTGGGCAAGCCTGAAAGCCAACGGAAGCCGGTCCGGGGAAGGATCTCTCGCCCACCGTGTCTCCTTCCAAACCAGCTCTGGGCACGCTGGCCGGCAGAGGCGACTCGCTGCCCACAGCAGCCCAGGTCCAGAATCTCAAAGGCCCAGATCACCCCAATGAACGGGAGCCAGGCACCTCCCTCGCTCTGCGGAGCTGGGCCAAACTCACGGCACACCGGTGGCTACCACACACCTTCCAGTCCCCACGGCTGCCTCCGACGGACGCAGACGACCGACAGGGACGGGGCGCGGGCAGATTGAAACCCTTCCTCTGCTGCTGCCTGCTAGTGTCTGTTGCTTTCTGGTACGCGTCTGCCTGCCTGTCCGCTTTGTTGTCGCTTTTATTTCAGAGCAGAGGGCCCACTGGGGGCGCGGCTGTCGAGTGTCTCATTCTGCACAAGCTCTTCTGGGCCGTGTCCCCGCGGCGGTGAGCGCTGATCCGCAGCTCCTTGTGGCAGGGACGAGTTGGTCCGGTGTTTGTACCGGGCCTACCTGGAGCTCACAGAATCTCCTAGGCGGGACCCCCCAGGCTCTGGTGTGGGAGGAGAGTGTGGGGAGGGTCTTTCTCCTTCTCAGTCGGGGGTCACGGCAGTGAGGGCTTGTTTTGGTTTTGATTCTCACTTGTGTGCGGCCCTGGCTGATTTTTCTACCGGCCAGTGGCTCCCTCACCCAGAAAAGGTTCCTCGCCCCGGCAGTGCTGCCTGCTGGGACAGTGTATAGCTTGCCACGTTTACTCCTCCGGGTCTGGGGCCTCGGGGTGGGGCCGGGGAATGAGCCACCTACCAAAGTCAGCCTGAACGGCTCGTGACTCAGGCTGATGGAGCCTGGCCCTTTGTCCCACCCCGTGATGGGCCCAGGCACTGGCTTCTGGAGCCTGCCATGTCCTCTCGGCTGCCAGGTGCGTTCCCTGCCCCCAACCACAGCAGCGCCTCCGCGAACGCGCCCCTTCCGACCGCGGCGTCGAGCCGCCGGGGCAGGCCGTTCTGCCAGCGCTGGGTTTTGCGAGCCCTGTCGCGGCAGAAGGGGATGTAACTCAAGTTTACGCCTCCATAAAGGAATCAACTTGTGAATTTCGTGCGCCTCGGTAATATCGCTGGGCTGGAAATTTCAGGCATCAAATCACTTTATAGCTCTTGGGCAGTTAAACAGGCTGCCATTTGGGGAGCTGGTGTGTGTGCGCACATTGGTGGGGGGAGTGGGATGAAGGGAGAGGAGATGGAGAAGAGAATTTGTTATGGATGCTTCTGGGAATGGACTCCATGGCTACCGTTGCCGAGGCAACCACATCCCCCCCCCATCTTCTGCCCGGGAGTCAGTGGAGCTGGCAGTGAATGACAATTTGGAAACGCAGCAGCAGAGAAGAATCTAGGAGGCCTTAAAGAAGATTGATAGGAAAATCAATGCGTCATCAAAACCAGGTGACTCATCCACCTTGAAAGAGGGTTTATTTGCCCAGCAAAGCCCAGGCGTATTCCCAAACCCACACCGGGCTAATTGCAGTGCAAGCTGCTCCCACGCCAAGCCGAGCCCTTCTCCGGAGCCGGTGCGTGCCACTGCCGGCTCCGCCTGAAACAACTGCCGTGGCTTCAGCTGGGGGGGGGAGCTGTCAAAATGTACTACCATTAGTTCTCCATTGAGGAAATAACTCGATGGAAGGGGGGGTTATAAACTGCCCAGACCCTGTGGAGGAGCAGACTTAAAATTCTGGGCACCCCCCTTTTAATTTTTTGCCGCGGCCAAACAGCCAGGCTGATGCTCCGGGGGAGTTCCTACTCCCCCCCTCTGCCATTCTCCACCCCCCCTTTCAGCCTCTCCCCCAGCTCTGGCGCGACAGACACGAGGCCGGCTCCCGCACAGCATGGGCTCTTTGGGCAGCGGCGGTGCCAAGCACCGAATCCACCGGCCCAGCAGACGCTTGGAACCTCGCGCTGGCTCCGTCGCCCTCGTTTGTGGCAGCCACCCGGCACCACGGCAGCTGGAGCGGGGTTGGGAAAAGCAGTGACGGGTGGGGGGGGAGCGAGAAAGGGTCTTTCTTCTGCGCCAGCCTTCAGCACTGCACCACGGCGCTGCCTGGAATAATGGAACGGCAGCGCCGAAGGGAGAAGGTAAACAAGAAAGAGGGGGGCTAGGGAAAGGCTGCACATGCCTCTGCTCAGGTAACCCCATCCCAGGGCCCCCCCACCCCCATCAGACGTCCCTGCCTGCTCCCAAAGGCGTTCCTCTGCAGCTGTGCTGGGAGTCAGTGGGTAGCAGCTGGAGGCTCTAGCACTGGGGCGCCCCGCCCCCCCATCTGCAGGGCTGGAGCCCACAAACTCTACTAGCCTGGGCCCCCCCAGGCTCTGGTGGGCGAGGGGAATGTGGGGAGGGGCTTTCTTCTCAGTCAGGGGCTTCCCACTTTGCTTCTCACTTGTGTGTGGCCCCCGACAGATGTTTCTGGGGGTCAGCGGCCTTAGACCCAAAAAAGTTTCCCCGCCCAGCTCCAGCACCTGCCGGCCGCAGGGTACGTGCTTCTTGGACGAGTGGGCTGCCTGTGGGTACAGCTCCCCTCTCCGACCCCCACGGCAGAGCTCTGCTGTTTGCCTGCCGTGGGGAGAGCTCCCGCCGGGACGTCTCTACCTCGCTGCTTATTGCCACTGGCTCTCCTCCCTCTAGCTCCCCGCTGCATGGGGGGAAACACTCTGGGCACGTCTACACCGCAGGGCACAAGTCGAACTGAGTGGCACAGCGTGAGCTCTGTCCCTTGCGTCGCTGAAGTGGAAATGGCTGAATTCGGCTGTGGGCGCTGTGTGCCCGGCAGGAGGGCGAAGGAAGCGCGCTCTCCCTCCCCCCTCGTGAATGGAGGGCTGCAGGAGTCGGCGTAAGTCCTCCAGCTCGACGTTATCTCGAAATAGCGGCCTGCTGTGCAGACGGGCTCTTTGTTAGTCCGGAACAACGCTGCCGTGTAGACGCACCCTTAGAGCAGGGGTGGGGAACCTCAGGTCCGGGGGCTGGATGTGGCTCCCGTCTTGCCTGGCTCTGGCCCCTGAAGCTCAGGGCTCCCCCTTCAGCATTGGGGAGCCCACACTGGTGCTCCAAAATCTATTAGCCTGGGTCCCTCTTTGCTCTGCTTCTCACTTGTGTGTGGCCCTCGACTGATTTTCTGTGGGTCTGTGCCCCCCGGCCCAAAAAAGGTTTCCACCCCGCCTTAGAGAAAAGCTCTGGGTAAGAGATGGGCTATAGCCCCAAAGAAAGGCTGGTAAGAACCTCAAGAGGTCACCTACTCAACCTCCCTATGCTGGCCAAATCTATCAATCCCCAGCCGCCCTCTCTCGGGAGCTGTGTTAGTCTGTAACTTTAAAACAACACGTAGTCCTGTAGCCCCTTGGAGACGAACCAACATAGATAGAGTCATGAGCTTCTGCGGGCAAAGCCCACTTCCTCAGATGAATTGGAGTGGAAATAACAGAATCCAAGATATATATATGTGTGTGTGTTAATGAGGCTAATTAAGTGGTGTATATAGCTGTGTTAATGAGGCTAATTAATTGGGCTGGATGTGTCCCATTCTTAGCTTTGGATGTGACATGTGGGTGTTAAAGGCAGGAGAAATTGGCTTTGTAGTGCACCAACCAGTTAATGTCTTTGTTCAAACCAAGGGTAACGGTGTCACATCTGTAGATGAATTCCAGTTCTGCAGACTCGCTCTGGAATTGTTAGTGAAATTCCTGCACCCCGTATCCATCCCTCCCTCCCTAGGTCACTGTCACACCTGGGGTGCGGTTCAGCCTAGTGAACGTTGTCTCCCTGCCCGCCCCATGAGCATGGCTGCACCACGATCGATGCCTTGCGGGTCCCCCCCGAGCGTCTGAGGGCAGCCGCAGCGCCGCTCCCAGCAGCTCGCCCACCACGTATCGCATGGCTCAGCAGGCACATCTGCCGTCCCAGGGAGACGCGTCCGTGGCCGGGCTTTCCACACTTAGCCTGGGGGGCTCGGTTCAGATACGCCCCCCCCCAGCACCCTCCATCTTTGCATGTTTGTTAGAACCTCTCCAAAGCTCACCCCATCTCGCCGTACGCCCCGGCACCTTTCTCTGACCCCCCCGTCCCGTAGAATAGTCAACCCCCCCCCGCCTCCTGACCTACAGTTCTCCAACAGCCCCCCAATCAGCCCAACTCCCTGATCCGCCGACCTCCAACAACTTCACAACACCCTTATCCCCAAACCTCCGATGCCTGCCCAACTCCTCCTTCCTCCCCCGGCACTTCTTGGACTCAATCTCTCCTGCAGCGCTTCACAGAAGACCTGGCCAGAATTCCCTTCTCCCTCCCGTTGTGTTGGGTGATTGCTTGCCCCATCTACCCCAGAGGTGGCTGCATTTTGTCAGCTGGAGGTCAGCAGCGTGCTGCGGCACAGAGGGGGCTGCGTGTGTATGAAAAACGATCACAAAGCCTCATTTAATTTGGGATTAATTTTAAGGCAGCTTTTGTGCTCTCTAGCTGCTGAGATGGGAAGATTTTGTTGCCTGTTTCAATGAGGAATTTAAAAATCTTCCTCGTAATTTTTCAAGATCGTGCTCATTTAAATTGGCACCGCCATGACAACCCCGGCTCTCCTGCTCTGCTGGGCCAGACATTTGCTTCAAATCTTATGCATCCTGAGGTTTTCTCTGGCTCAGAGGAACCGCTGCTGATCCTGGGAATGCATTGGAACTTGTGGGTTCATTTTTCAGCTTGACACTTTGTGCCATGAAACATGGCTATTCAATGAATCCAGGATTTCTGGTTCCAACAACATTTTGGGGAGGTGGCTGAAAAATTCATTAACACCAGAGTATGCAATTTTATTCAATTTTGTTGAAATGGTTTGGTTGCTGAGAAAGAAAGAAAGAAAGAAAGAAAGAAAGAAAGAAAGAAAGAAAGAAAGAAAGAAAGAAAAAGAAAATAAATCCTGGATGAAAACTTTTTTTTCCTCACAATATTTTTGCGGGTAATAAAGTACGTGTTTATATTATTTATTTCTGTCATGGTAATGCAATCACGGATCTTATGGTGTAAGACGCTGTACAAACACTGAACAAAAATAACCCCCAGCCACCCAAAATTTGCCATTAATGTGTTTCTTTTAAATTTTTCAACTAGCTATGACCTTGGTACCCAGCTGGGTTAGCCCAGATTTGCTGATACCCTCAGAGCGGTAACCATGGAGAGAGTGTTTAAGACACCAGAGACTGGACATCTAGGCCTTGTCTACACTGGCATTTTTTGTCACCAAAAACTGCCTTTTGGTGACAAAAACCTCCGAGTGTCCACATTACAACGTGACAAACACGGCGACATACGGCTGTCTTTGGCAACAAAAAAAGTCCAGTCCTGGAGGGACTTGTGTGTCTGCTCTGTCGACAGTCATGCAGTGTGCACTCAGTAGGGTGTTTGTCGAGTTTTTGGGACTCCAGCATGTATCCCACAATGCCCTGTTTAGCCACTCTGGACATCAGCTTGAACTTGGCTGCCTTTCCGCAGATGCTCCCCTGCCTCCTGCAAACCCGGGAAACGTAAATCCATTTCCTGGGTCTGGGGCCCATTGTGCGGTGGTCCCCAGAGCTACTTCTCCAGGGAGCAGGGGGGGTAGCTGTCGAGCCCAGAGCTCTCCTGCTTGGAGCAACGCGGAGCTTTGGGATCTGATCGCTGTGTGACGTGAAGATTCAGTGCAGTGCGAGCTGCCAGTGACCCGTAAGCACCGGGACAGGGACAGGTGCGTTTCTCAAGCCCTGCGGAGCCGGGCTATGAGCCAGACACCCTACAGCACAGAGCCAAAGTCAAGGGGCTCCGGCAGCGACCACAAGGCAAAGGAGGCAAACAGCCGGTCTGGTGCTGCACCCAAACCTTGCCGGTTTTAGAAAGGACAGGAGGGAATCCGGGGTGGGGACCCCACGACCAACCCTGGGACGCCGTGGGTTGTTCTCAGAAGAGAAAAGAGCCTTTCTTCTCCCCCCGCAAAACCCACAATCCCCCACGGAAACAACATTTTCCCTCTGGGAAAACCAGGCCTTCCAGGGGGCAATGGTTTTCCTTTGCCCGTGGAGCCTCGCTCGCAAAGGGGAGGTTTCGCCCGTCCTTCTCCGAGACAGGAAAAACGAGAGACACGTCTCTTGGGACGTGCCACGTCCTGCTCCCTGGCAGCGAGCCGGGCCCATTCGCGGCTGCCTTGAGACGCTCGCTCCCGCGCCAAAGGTGATGCGCGAGGGGTTTCTTTCTGAGTCATTCCGAGCCTCCTTACAGCTGCTTCCCCGGCGCGCGGGGCAGGAATGACGAGCCTCGCGCTGAGGAGCTGGCTCGCCCCACAGCCAAGTAAACCTCAGGGCATCAGCACATTGGAGTCTGGGCAAGAGGCGGATTGAAGTTTGGGGAGAGGAGCCTTTGTGGGTCGGGGGCCACTGGCCCACAGAAAAATCAGTCGGGGGCCGCACACACGTGAGAAGCCAAAAAGCCCCAAACCAAAACCACATCACAGACGTGGCCCCCGACTGAGGAGCAGAAAGACGCTCCCCACGGTCCCCTCCCACACAGAGCCTAGGGGGGCCCAGGGTTGTAGATTTTGTGGCTCCCCCGCTGAGGCTCTGGGGTGGGGTCACAATGAGGGGTTCAGTGGGGGGGGTGGGGGCTGCTGGGAAGAGGGTTTGGGGTGTGGGGTCTGGGAGGAAGGGAGGGTGCAGGAGTTTGCTGGTCTGGAACAGTGGTAAGGTGCAGGAGCGGGCTGGGGTGGGAGGGCTGGGCGGGAGGTAGGATGCAGGAGCAAAGTGGGGGCGCAGGGTGTGGGCAAGAAGGGGTGCAGGAGCGGGCTGGGGTGGGAGGGCTGGGCGGAGGTAGGGTGTAGGAGCAGGGTGTGGGCAAGAGGGGCTGGGGTGGGAGGGCTGGGCGGGAGGTAGGGTGTAGGAGCAGGGTGTGGGCAAGAGGGGCTGGGGGTGGGAGGGCTGGGCGGGAGGTAGGGTGCAGGAGCAGGGTGTGGGCAAGAGGGGCTGGGGTGGGAGGGCTGGGCGGGAGGTAGGGTGTAGGAGCAGGATGGGGCGCAGGGTGTGGGCAAGAGGGGCTGGGGTGGGAGGGCTGGGCGGGAGGTAGGGTGTAGGAGCAGGATGGGGTGCAGGGTGTGGGCAAGAGGGGCTGGAGGTGGGAGGGCTGGGCGGGAGGTAGGGTGTAGGAGCAGGATGGGGTGCAGGGTGTGGGCAAGAGGGGCTGGGGTGGGAGGGCTGGGCGGGAGGTAGGGTGTAGGAGCAGGATGGGGTGCAGGGTGTGGGCAAGAGGGGGCTAGGGGTGGGAGGGCTGGGCGGGAGGTAGGGTGTAGGAGCAGGATGGGGTGCAGGGTGTGGGCAAGAGGGGCTAGGGGTGGGAGGGCTGGGCGGGAGGTAGGGTGCAGGAGCAGGGTGTGGGCAAGAGGGGTGCAGGAGCAGACTGGGGATTGGGGTTGGAGGGCTGGGTGGGAGATCAGTGTTGGAGTGGAAGGCGGTGGAGGTGCAAGCTGGATGTGGGGGGTCTGGATGGGAGATAGGGTGATAGTCAGCCGTGTAGGGGGGCCACAGTGGGGCCACAGGGCTGAAGCACCAGCGCCGGTTCCCTGATGTTGGGGAGCCCCAAGCCTCAGGGGCCGGATCCAGCCCCAGGCCGTAGGTCCCCCACCCCAGTTTAAAGAACGGACTTCGGGCTGGAGGCTGGTAGCGTTTCAGGAGCAGCGTCAAGCTATTGTTCCCAGCACCCACGCGCCTGTTCCCAGGGAGCCGGGTGCAGCAGGCTCCAGCTAATTCCTGCAGCTGCAGAGGGTGAAGGGGATGTCGGCGGCGGTGAATTCGTAAAGCACGAGGTGCCGGGACTCCAGCCAGCGTCTCACCCTCCGAACGGACGCGGGAAGCCGAGCGCTGGGGAGGCCGGGCGCGTCGGGCCTCGGCCCTGGTGCAGACTGCGCTTGGGGTGCCTGTTCTTTGGTCGGGCTCCCTTCTTCACGTCTTCGGCACCGGTGACCCTCCGTGCTCGCTCCTCCTCAGTGAGCTCTGCGGGTGGCGCGAAAAGGCCAGGCCTGCACCCTACAACCACGGTGGTTTACGGCCAGGGCGCCTCTCCAAACAGTCGGGGGTGGCTCCAAGCATGCTCAGCCCCCGGGACCCCATCCCAGGCTGCTCCTCTTCCCCACAGCAGGCGGGGGCAGGGCGAGGGTGGGCTGGCCAGTGGCTGGCATTGCCTGGCGCTCTGAAGCTGGGGGCCGCAGGGGTCTCCTGCCCGGCTCTCTGGCAAGGCAGCCTGGGGGGGTGGTGCCTGAGGTCAGCCAGCAGGTCGGGACGTGGGCTGGGCTGTTCCATGGGGAAGGGGGGAGGCGGGGCCTCAGGCAGAAGGGGCGGGGCCAGGATTAGCCTTCCCAAACAGGTGGTTCACACGCCGCCCACGACTGTCAGTCTAGGTGCCCTCCCATCCCCTTTAATGCCCTTATCCTCGCCGTGCCCCTGTGAGACAGGGTAGTGCTGGTCACATGGGGATCGCAGGGATTTGTGCATTGGGGAGGGTCCAGAGAAGAGCAACGAGACTGATGAAACGTCCAGAGAACATGAGCCGGGAGGGAACACTGAAAGAATTGGGCTTGTTTAGTTTGGAAAGGAGAAGACAGGGGACAGGAGAGCGGTTTTCAGGTACCTAAAAGGGAGTCACAAGGAGGAGGGAGAAAAATTGTTCTCCTTGGCCTCTGAGGACAGGACAAGCAGCAATGGGCTTAAACTGCAGCAAGGGAGGTTTAGGTTGGACATTAGGAAAAACTTCCTGCCTGTCAGGTGGTTAAACACTGGAATAAATTGCCCAGGGGGGTTGTGGAATCTCCATCCCTGGGGATATTTAAGAGCAGGTTGGACAGACACCTGCCAGGGATTGTCTAGACGCTGTTTGGTCCTGCCGTGCGGGCAGGGGACTGGACTCGACCTCTCGAGGTCCCTTCCCGTTCTAGGGTTCTAGGATTCTCTGATTTGCACAATGAGCCAAATTCTACTTGGCAATGCCCATAATGCAATGCCTTGGCCATCCCTCTGCGGGCAGCCAGTGCCAGCCATTGACGGGACCTACTGCTCGTGTGTGGCTGAGCCCCTTCTGGTGCAATCTGCATAGGACAGGAGATGCAGTTAGCTGGGGGCGGGTCCCTGCTTGAAGGTGTAGGCTGAGAACGGGCAGTTGTCCACTAGCAAACTCCCTGGCAGCCTCCTGGCCCCCTGCGAACCACTGACGCCGTCACCACCCCGGCCACCGTGGCATCGCGAACTCCCAGGGGCTGCTAGGGGGGCAGATTTTGCGCGGCCTTGTTGACTTGTGGGAGGCTGGGATCTTTGCCTGGGGAGTTTTTCCACTGCTGTCAGCACAGCGTCTGGGAAGAGACGAGACCGGCCCTGCCCGCCAAAGCAACAAAGCAGCGGAGCTGTCTCGCCAAGCTGGCTTCAGAACGGAGACTGAGAAGAGCTGGAAGCCCCTTTCCAATAGCTGGGGATTGTTTTCCCCACGGGCCAGTCAATCAGCAGCGCGCTTTCCTGCCAGCTCCGCCGGCGTCAGAAGGAACAGGCCGGATACACGCAGTGCCCCGCACAGTACACGCTCGTCCCGCGGCGGAGAAGGCCGGGTCCCGCTGCATCGACCCTGGTGTGCGTGGCGGGGGTTTTGCTGGAGAGTGAGCGCTCCTCAGGGAGCCCCAGATGCTGCCTTTGGAAGCGAGAGGCCGCCCGAGCCAAGCAGGCTGCAGAAAAACGGAGGCAAGTAGGAAACACTTGGCTCTGCCAACGATTTGCTGCGCGAGCTTTGGCACGTCCTTGGTATTATGAAAAAAAAAGCTACCCAATAGGGGGTGCTCTGGCTAAGTTATGTATCGAGCTTCCAAAATTAGGACTCCCGTACCCGTGGAGGAAGGCGGAAAGGCCGTGTGCTGCTCTCTCTTTCTAGGTGCACATACGGATCTCTGTGTCTCTTTCCCCTCTTGCCCTGTGTCGCTGTAGAGTTTGAGTGGAAGCTCTTTGAGGCATGGGCTGTTGTTTATTGTGTCAAGTATCAGAGGGGTAGCCCTGTTAGTCTGGATCTGCAAAAGTGATCAGACGAAGATCAGACTGCAGAAGTTTTCAGACGAAGTGGGTCTTTGCCCATGAAAGCTTATGCTCCAATACATCTGTTAGTCTATAAGGTACCACAGGACTCCTTGTTTATTGTGTGTACAGCACCTGGCACAATGCTACTATGCTTGGCTGGGGCCAGCTGGCCATTCTTTCTGAACTGGTCCTAGTGACTAGGCGTGCACCGGCTGTTTGCAAGTGTTCGCAGAACAGTCTACCCTAGGCAGTGGCGACAAAGCCGTCCCAAAAGTGGGTGGGCTGGGGGCACCTGCCCCACCCCCATCTCTTCTCCTGGAGGCCCCAAAAGTAGCCCTCTCCCCGCCCCCGTCTCCAGGTAAGAACCGTGCAGGCAGCTGTGGGGAGCTGCGGTGCAGACCCTCCTGTAGATCGGAAATGGAATTAATGATAATTACCTGCTTCACAATGAGCATATGGTGCTAAGAATATTATAGGTGACAAACCAGCCTTCGGAATGGTGAGCCACCATTTTTGTGTAATCCCCCTTTATCTGGCGTTCTTTGAGAACTGCTGACTTCAGTGCTTTGCTGTTTGGGGCGTGACAGATTGCCCAAATCACGTGGTTTTGTTTCTGCTCCCTGCCTGGGTGATCAAAACTTTTTAAAGAGGGAAATCTCACCCAGCAGCTGGCAAATAGAGAATAAATGGTGAATTGTCTTGTTCAGTAATGAATGGGGATTTGTAAGAACAGCCACCCCTCGCTAAACATTAATGGGAACAAAATTCTACCCAGGTGAATCTCTGTGAACAGTGAAATTGCAAGGGACATGAATATGATCAAAATGAAAACTTGTTCAGATTTCCAATATATAGACATGGACAATATTTTTTCACATGCAACTTTTTACAAAAACCTGTTGACATTATAAAAATGGGCCGGGTTTTTTTCACAAAAGTTTGTGGCTTTTTGTTTAATCAAAAACATCATCAAAGTTGTAGCTTACTGAAAAACTCCATGTTCAATAAGAAAAAGTGGTTTCCTGAAATAAAAAAATAAAGAAAGATGTTGTTGCTAATTGGAGTTAAAAAAAATCACAAACGTTTTCATGAAAAATGAGTCCATGTCAAATCCCACTAAATTTTTTCCGGAAATGTTTTTCTGTATTTCAACTGGCTTTGCCAGTGAAAAATATCTAACACCGTTTGGCTGGCTGTACTCGAGTTGTTTTTTTTTTCTAAAGTTTTGTCAGTGTAGAAATACTCACAAATCCTCCAAGAGCTATTTTGCTGCTATTGCTTCTACAGAATAAGTTATAGCAGCAAAAGCATTTTTTCCTTGTAATAACTATGTCTATACTAAGACTTTTCTTGTATAAAAAAGTCTTATTCCCTGAGTCTATTCCCCTAGTGTATTTCCATACATGTGTCTCATCTACCCCGAAGTTTCACCTCACTTTAAAACCATTTGCTTACAAAATCAGACATAGAAAGGCGGAAGAGGCCCAGCCACACTGGTACTGACACATGGCAGCCTCTCTCATTCTAAAAGAAAGCCGTTGGAATACACCTATTGCACTTTCGTGTCGATGTGCAGGAGAAACAAGCCACGGTCTGCATGAGATTTCCATTTGCGCTGACTTCCCTAGGGCTTTTGATGTAGACTGTTGTAAGACTGGGCTGATATCTGGAGGAGCTGACATGCCCCCTGGGAGACTTCGGTGCATCCCTGGGGTAAGTGTACCCTGGCTGAGAGCCACTGCGCCAAAGAAAGTCACTCCTTGTAACTAGGGATGTTTTGTTTCCCTCCCTGTGTCTGGTGACAATAGTCGTGATACTGTGTCTACACGATAGATGCCTGCCAGTATAGGTGTGGCAGTTGGGGATGTGAAAAGGTGTGAGTCCTGATTTACCAGCACAACCCCAAGTGTAGACGCACTGAACTGGCAAAAGCGCTGTTGCCAAAATAGCTTGTTTCTCCCGGATGAGGCTTGAATGAGCCAACCTGGCAAAAGCTCCAAACTGCTGGCATACCCATAGCAGAGCAGTATTCCTCTGCTGGCACAGCCTTCCTGCTGTAGGTATTTGTGGCCCTCCCAAGACCAAACCAATTTTATCCTCACCGCTTGCCTGTGAGATGTGGGAACACGATCCCTATCTCCTAGGTGCGGAGCTGAAGGAGGAGGCAGGTTAAATGACTTGATCAAAGCCAAATAGGAAGTCTGTGCCAGAGCCAGGTACTTACCCCCTTCAGTTCTAAACCAGAGTCATCGCCACTAGACCGGCCTTCAAATTTGCCCTTGTCTGGTGTCTTTGAAGTCTGGAGTCCAAAGTTCTTCAGGGCTGAAGCCACGCTCTAACCATTAGAGACCAGGATGAGACCTCCAATTGGGGGTGCTTGTGACACATCTGTCCTGGCAAGATTCTTATACCATGAAATGAAGGAGCTGGAGTGTTGCATCCAGTTCTGGGCCCCCTGTTACGGAAAAGGATGTGGACCCGTTGGAGAGAGTCCAGTGGAGGGCAACAAAAATGATTCGGGGGCTGGAGCACATGACTTACGAGGAGAGGCTGAGGGATTTGGGTCTGTTTAGTCTGCAGAAGAGAAGAGTGAGGGGGGATTTGAGAGCAGCCTGCAACTTCCTGAAGGGGGTTCCACAGAGGCTGGAGGAGGCTATTCTCAGAGGGGGCAGAACGAGGAGCAACGGTCTCACATTGCAGTAGGGGAGGTCTAGGTTGGATATTAGGACTAACTCTTTCCGTAGGCAGGTGGGGAAGCACTGGGCTGGGTTCCCTAGGGAGGGGGTGGAATCTCCATCCCTAGAGGCGTTTCAGTCCCGGCTTGACCAAGCCCCGGCTGGGCTGATTGAGTTGGGGTGGGCCCTGCTTTGGGCAGGGGTTTGGACTTGATGACTCCTGAGGTCTCTTCCGGCCCTGGGATTCTAGGATTCAATGGTTCTATCAGAGATAGGAGCGGGGAGTAGCCGCAGATTGGGTCTCATCCAGTCTGCGAGACCTGATGCTCCTTTGCAGACAATGATTCTGCCTCACAGCAAGGAGGTGGGTTATGATGAACGCTGTTCTCAAGTCACAAATGGAGAAACTGAGGCGCCGGGCGGGGAAACGACCTGCCCAGCATCCCCACTCTTAAGAAGTGCTGAAAACAGAACTCAGGGTGGGGAAGGGGGAGGATGTGTCTACACGGCAAGCAGAGATGTGACGGCAGCTGCACGAAGCCAAACCCACCCCAGCATCGAGCTCGCTCGCTTGCTGCAGCATGGACGTATCCTCAGCCCTTCACTTCACCGCCCCAAGACGTCCTCCTGCCTCTCTTTGGCAGCTGATTTACTGCGGCCCCCAGTGCCTCTGAGTCCTGGTCGGAAATCACCGCGCCCAGATCAATGGCAGCTCCAGAGTGTTCTCTGCCCACGGGGCGAGTTATTGCGCCGAACGCTGAAAGCAGCAGAGGCAGGTTCCCATGGCAACCGCAGAAATCTGCATTTTCTGAGAGTCAATGTAAAGGCTGCCATTTGTATGCAGGGTGGGGAGCCGCGGCTCTGAAAGTCAAGCCACAAATAAAAAATCCCAAGTCAGAATTTCGGGCGTGATGATCCAGGAAGCGGGAGAACAATGCAAGGTGGCGGCTTGTTAGTGTCGTGCCTGTGAAGTACAGGGAGGTGACAGGAGAAGGGGAAAGGTCTGGGGGGGGAGGTCCATGGGCCACCTCCAGAAATTAAACACTTGTGTCCCCTACAGTGCCCAGTGGAATATGGCCCATCAATGCACCGTTTGAAGATCTGGCCCCGTTGACGTCAGTGACCCTGGTGATTTACACCAGCGCTGGCCCCATGTCTGTTTATTATTTAAAGGTGCTGATTTTGTATCACTAGACCATCCTCCAGTTGTGTGAACGACAAGGGGCCCTGTGGCACATCAGGGACTAACCAACATATATCGAATCATGAGCTTTCATGGGCAAAACCCACTGCCTCAGATGAGTTGGAGTGGAAATAACAGAAACCCAACAGCTCTATACAACGGCAGCAGAAGAACCTGTTAATTGTAGGAGCTGTGTTAATGAGGCTAATTAAGTGAGCTGGATGTGTCCCATTCTTAGCTTTGGATGTGGACATGTAGGTGTTAAAGGCAGGAGAAATTGGCTTTGTAGTGCACCAACCAGTTAATGTCTTTGTTCAAACCAAGGGTAACGGTGTCACATCTGTAGATGAATTCCAGTTCTGCAGACTCTCTCTGGAATTGGCGAGAGAAATTCCTGTGTAGAAGAATGGCTGCTTTTAAATCCATGACTGAGTGCCCAGGCAGGTTAAAATGTTCCCCTACAGGTTTGTGTGTGTTACCTCTTCTGGTGTCTGATTTGTGTCCATTTATCCTTTGTGGTGGGGACTGTCTGGTCTGGCCTGTGTACATGGCAGAGGGGCCTTGCTGGCATAGATCACATTGGTGTGGGGCTTTAAACCAGCTATAAAGAAACAAGCTGGAGTAAAGCACCATGCAAAGTGATACAGGAACATCAGATCAATACGTTAGAATAACAATAAGAAATGTGGCCTCATCTCCCCTGCGGATTTTGGAGCCGTCACTTTCCACCCTCGCATACCCTGTTTTTCCTTTTCTGGCTCCATGAAGTTGGGTGACACCTGCCCAGGCAGCAAAGGGAAAACAACATGTGGAATCACTCACAGAACATTCCTGCCTTAGGCTCGTACATTTCACATCCACAGCTACCAGTGGGACACATCCAGCCACTTAATTAGCCTCATTAACACGGCTGCTACAAGTGGCAGGTACTTCTGCTGTCTAGCTGTCTGTTTGTCTATCTCCCCCATCCATTCATCCATCCATCCATCCCCACACACACCCTTTATCCCCCCCATTATCCCCACACACCCCCTCTATCTATCTGTCTATCCCCACACACACCCTCTATCTGTCTGTCTGTCTATCCCCCCACACCTCCATCTGTCTATCCCCCCACACACCCTCTATCTATCTATCTATCTCCACACACACCCTTTATCCCTACACCCCCCCTCTATCTACCTGTCTGTCTATCCCCACACACCCCTCTATCTATCTATCTATCTATCCCCATACACCCTCTCTATCTATCTAGACCTTGGTTTCTGTTATTTCCACTCCGATTCATCTGGGGAAGTGGGTTTGCCCAGGAAAGCTCATGAGCCTATGTATTTTGCTCCGGCTCTAAGGTGCTGCAGGAGACCTGGTTGCTTTCACAGGCTGGAGGACGGGAAGGAGAAAGGCGCACGGCCGCAGGGGAGCAGCGCCTCAGACTGGCAGTGACAACACGCCGCCTGCGAGAAGGTGGCAGCCTTGGCTAGCTTTCCGCTCTCTCCGCTCCGCCCAGCTCTGCCTGCCGGCAGCCGGACGCCCAGGCCCTTGTGCTACGGGGACACGTCGGACTGAGGTCGTCGGTAATGAGGCAGGCGCATTCCGAGACACTCTCCTGCGCGGGGTTACACCTGCCAGTCCTGCTCAACGGCTCCAGGGAGAGCTGGCGCGGCGCTGTGATTTGCTAACTGCCGCGCGCCCTAGACATCTGTCTCTTGTCATGGCTTTGTTTTAATGTGCCTGCCGCAGCGTCTTTGTCCTTCTCCGCTTTCCCTGTCTGCCACGAGTGATTCTCTCTCTTTCCTTGCTGCTCTGGAGTCGCGCCTACCTATGGATTTTTTTGGGGGAGATTGCATGTGTAACAGCACATCTTATTCAGTGCGAGGCAGTCACGGTCATGTGCAAACAAGGAGAGACAGACCGGTACAGGGACAGCCAGCCAGCCAGCTAGTGAGCACGCTACAGACAATAGAATATAGACTGAGACAGCTCTTAACTAGCATTCTGAGTGGCCTGCATTGTGTGCCCATGTGAGGCCTGGCTTTCTCCAGGAGGCCGGGGCAGACACGTTTCTTTCTCAGCGACGTGTTTTACAGATGAGTCCTTGGCTGCATTATTTTCCAGGAGTTTCCTTTTCCCTGAGATGCCGCCATCTTCTCTCTTCTCCCGGCGGTTCTCAAACGCCATGGCCCCATGAGACCCCCAACCCCCAAGAATAAAAATTGCTACATGACCCCAAGAAGGGGGACTGAAGCCAGACCCCCGCTGCCCTGGGAGGGGGTGGCTGGCAAAGCCAGAGGCCCAGGGCTTCAGCCCCAGGTGGGGGGCTTGTAACCTGAGCCCCACCACCCTGGACCCCAGTAAGACTAAGGCCCCATCTATTGCGACGTTAATTGCATTGCTGGAGTCGATGTATCTTCATTCAAACTTTGGAGCCATCTCCACAGTGGGAGGTTGACGTGTGTGTGTGTGTGTGTGTGTGTGTGTGTGTGTGTGTGTGTGTGTGTGTGTGTGTGTGTGTGTGTGTGTGTGTGTGTGTGAGATCACTAATCGTCATCTTCGGTGTTTTCTGTAACACTAGTAGGTGAAACATTTCTAGACCGGAGTGGGGGGGAAGAAAGGGGGAGGAAGGTTTTAAATTGGCAGCATTCCTTTTAATATTTCATTTTTATTTCATGCTGTAAACGATAAAATTGCTCTGTATTTTATAGTGCATCCCTGCGGGCAAGGTGGTTCGGGGAAGGGGATGTAATTTTTGGTGTTACCTGAAAAAGAATAATAAAATCAAATAATAAAAAAGTTTAAGTTCTGCAAAAGAACAGATACCACTGCAGTGAGCATGATAGAAAATCCTATGAAAGCTTAGACAGGATAGACTAGAAGATAGAACAGGAAATAGAACAGGATAGACTAGAAGGTGAGAAACCCCAGACTGGTTCTGGGCTGCTTAACACTCAGTCGTCCTGCCCAGGGCCATGGGATGTTTTGGGGACGAGGGCTTCTGACAAGGTTCTCATTTCTAACAAGCATGGGACCAAGTCCCGGGCCGCTCTGAAGAGCTCAGCTGGCAACAGTTTTCGGGGGTTGTGAAAAGGAGCAAGATTTCCAAAAATGCCCCATTGTTAAGGTGCTGGAGCAAGATGCAAGAAGTCCCAGTTCAAAACCAAGGAGAGTGGAGTCCTGAACAGGGGTCTGCACCTGGGTAGCTAGGTCGCTGGTGCTTGCAAGGGGAGGAGGTTCAGGAAAAGGCACCCAGAGGAAGAGGGAGGGGCACAAGGAGCTCCCCATTTAGCAATCAACATTTTGGCAGGGGCCGGGAAGGGGGGGGGGCGGGAAGCAGCATACCTAGGGAGAGTCGCCTTCACTCGGGTTTTGATCAGAAATACAACCCTGGACTGACCTAAGTTTTGTCCGAACCAAAGTTAGAAGGTTTCTCCCTTTACCCTTCCACTTCCCTTGGGAAAAACTCTTTCCCTAGGCGGGTGGGGAAGCACTGGGCTGGGTTCCCTAGGGAGGGGGTGGAATCTCCATCCCTAGAGGTGTTTATGTCCCGGCTTGGGGCTGATTGAGTTGGGGCTGGTCCTGCTTGGGGCCAGCTGATGACTCCTGAGGTCTCTGCCTGCCCTAGGATTCTAGGATTCTGGTCCTTCTCATGTGAGCAGAGAACAGCAAGACCTGAAGTCCGGAGCTGCCAACAATTCGATGTTTATTGGGGTTCACTTCCAGCCTTTCCTTCTCCCCTTGGTTTCCCCCCTGCATTTTCCCACTCACTTCCTGTTTGTCCCTAGTGTGTATGGCACTATTTTCAGGTCTGCCTTAACCAATCAGTCTACTGAATTTTAACTAAGCAACCCTAATCTATTGTAATAGGATTATCCAGCCAGTTCTATCCCACCACCTTCAGTGCTTTACACCCCAGCAGAATATGCAAACAACCAAAGACCCAGAGAGAATCAGACCGATAATCAATAGAGAGAGGGGGAGAAAGCAATCAGCCTAAGTTTCTAGGTTCTTCCCTCTATCTGTAGGCCATAGCGAACAGCCCCAAAGGGCTGGGATGTGCCTTGTTTCAATGCGAGTGCTTTGCAATGTGCCAAAGGCCTTAGATTAAGAACAAGGCCTCGGACAGGCAGACTTTGTTCTTACATAGGCCGGCCTGAATATAAGAGCGCAACGGCCAGACCAGGTCAGACTACAGATCCATCCAGCCCAGTATCCTGTCTGTTGACAGTGGCCAATGCCAAGTGCCCCAGAGGGAGTGAACAGAACAGGGAATCTTCAAGCGATCCCTCTCCCATCACCCGTTCCCAGCCCCTGACAGAGGCTAGGGACATCATTCCTACCCATCCTAATTGATGGACTTAACCTCCATGAATGTATCTAGTTCTTTCTTGAACGCTGCTAAAGTTCTAGCCTTCACCACATCCTCTGGCAAGGAGTTCCACAGGTTGACTGTGTGCTGAGTGAAGAAAAACTTCCTTTGGTTTGTTTTAAACCTGCTACCTATTCATTTCATTGAGTGACCCCTAATTCTGTGGCCTAATAACCAACCCTTTTGCACCAGAAGTTTTGGGGATATTTAAGAGCAGGTTAAATAGTCATCTATCAGGGGACGGTCTAGAATGATGGTGAAATTGCAGAACACCCGTGTTAGGTAACCTCGCGCCTAAATCCGCCTCAGTACCCCATGGACTGGAGGGCAGCTCACTTTGCCAGGCTCCAGAGGTGATCCTGGGAATTCAGTGCCAGCCCGGTTGGCTGAAACGTTAGCAGAGAACAGAATTAGCAGGCACAATATGTTAAGGCATTGTCAGCAGGGCTTGTTCAAGGAGAATGAATCCCCATTTCGCATGTTGTGTTGGTTGTTCCAAGCTGAATTTTTCAGCGAGTTTACTATTTAACTGAAGCCTGCCAGCCCGTTCTACTTTTTACATTGCTCCCCCGTGAGTCGCACTGGGCTGCAGCAGAAAAATGAACTGCAAAGAGTACACAGTCCCTAACATTTATAGTTTCTTTTTCCCAGGTGCCTTCTGAAATGAGTAAACACGACTGGCCTTTACTGTACATTTGTGAGCTAACTCTGATCTATGGCCTAAGGAGGCCCATTGGTAGGAAAGTATAAAACCAGCACTGAGGTATCCGGGCCTCTGGCAACTCATTTGTGTAATGAAGGGCACAGTTCTTAGATGGGGTGTGTATAAGAACCATGTCACCCCATGTTTTTGGGGGTTTGGGGGGGGTGAATAGTGCAGGGGTTCATTTCCTACTGCACCTCTCTAATCTCTCCTGCAGGCTCAAATTTCAGCACATACATATCCTACCCCTCGGCACAGTGAAATTCAAGCCTACTGAGTGTGAGCTCATGACGCCTGTTTTGCGGGTCTTCTTCCAAACTTTGCTAAGTGGCTTGAGCAATTGTCTTGGCTCCTGCATGCAAGGTGGTGTGAATCCACCTCGCCTTAATAACAGGAACAGATTATGGGCTTTTCTGATGGAAAGCATTCACACAGGCATGATGCACACGGGAGACGGGGAATTCTTGCATGGGGCAAAGCTCGGGAAAGTGCCGGATTGGACACGACTTCAAAGCATGTCGGAGCGCTGCCGAGCCAGCCTCCAAAATGATCCCTTTGCTGTGTGTGCAAGTAAATGATGGGATTTGCTCGGCATCTTGTGCCCTTGGGTCTCAAACCGCATATTTTCATCAGTTAAAGTATTAAAGAGCTTTGTAATTTTCCATCTGTTGAGTGTTGCACCCCCTCCCCCCCAAAGATCATAGAATCACAGAACACTAGAACTGGAAGGGACCTCGAGAGGTCATCGAGTCCAGTCCCCTGCCCTCCCGGCAGGACTAAGCACTGTCTAGAAAAGACCATCCCTGATAGGTGTCTGTCCAACCTGCTCTTAGATATCTCCAGTGATGGAGATCTCACAACCTCCCTAAGCAATTTATTCCAGTGTTTAACCATCCTGACAGTTAGGAAGTTTTTCCTGATGTCCAACCTCAACCTCCCTTGCTGCAGTTGAAGCCCCTTGCTGCTTGTCCTGTCCTCAGAGGCCAAGGAGAACAAGTTTTCTCCCTTCTCCTTGTGACACCCTTTTAGGGACTTGAAAACTGCTCTCATGTCCCCTCTCAGTCTTCTCCTTTGCAAACTCAACAAGCCCAGTTCTTTTGGTCTTCCCTCATAATTCATGTTCTCTAGACCTGTCATCATTCTTGTTGCTTCTTAGATGGGGAAACTGAGGCAGGGAGACATTAAATGGTTTGTCCAAGGTCACATACAAATTCTTTGGTAGAGAAGGTTATTTAATATGGGTCTTTCAGTTGCTGGACTAGTGCGCTAATCACTGGGCCTTGCTTCCTTTTGCCCTGTTTTAGTGGGGGAAGTCATCTCCAGGGGCGGTGGGTATCATAGGTGGGGGAGGGCATTGTCAGCCTGGCCCCACCCAGGCTTCACCCCCACAAGGACTCTGGTGTAGGCGTACTAGGGGTGGAGTGTTGCTGCCCTGAGGGCCAGGAGAGGCTGGGGCCAAGCGCCAGGTGGAAGGGGTGGGGCTTGGCTCCCATGGGGGAGGGGCCTAGGTAGAAGAAGCAGGGCTGCCCCCCCCAGCCCTACCTTCACCCGCCACCTGGGTCATCGCTTTGCACCATTCAGGCCCTACGTCTGCCTTATTTTCGGGCAGACCAGCACACGTGGTACCACTCAGGTACCATTGCGGGAGGCCGACGGGAGAGACTCCTGTTGACTTCTCTTACTCCTCGCAACCCCGTGGAGTACTGTGGTCAAGGGAGGGGGCACCATCAGCGGTTGGTGTAGCGGGTCGTTACTAGCCTCTGTAGATAAATCTCTGCATTAAACATCTTCAGATAACTATGTATCATATGACTTTGTATTAAGCCTTTTCCTAGAGCCTTGTGTTAAGTCTTTCCATCTATAACGTTGCATTAAGTGTCACGTCTTTTTATAGAGCAACTTTGTATTAAGTTTTGGTATAATATTATCGTCATGCCTTTGTACCAGAGCAGATCTCTCCCCTTTTACTGAATGGACGGCCCTGTGGAATGAATGAGGAGTGAATGGAGAAGGGGTGGAAGGCCAGCACCTCCCAGGAGCTACAAGAGTTGGGGAGGGGACGGAAGCCAGAACCAAGAACAATGAGACCTGGGAAGTGGGCTCATTGAAAGAAGACTGGACATGGGGACTCCTTGGGAGTCAGCAGCAAGGGCCTGCTTTGGGAAGCCCCCTCTTTGAAAACGAATGTGGCAGCATGGAGACACCCCCCAGAAAAAGGCACCACGGATGTCTAACTGCATGTGCGTATGACGACTCCCACAGATTTTGCATATGCATGTGATGACTAACTGGTGTAGATTTGCGTGAGAGGGAAGCTGCTCTAAATCTAAGGTGTCTTGCAGGAGGAAGCTGAGTTTTCGTCTTGTCAACATGGGAGCACCAATCTGGATCGGCAGAAGCCCAGCTCCACCCCGCCCCCATCTAACTCACCTGGCTGGTGAAATTAGGGGGAGCAACTAGTTGAGACCAATAACGAGACGGAGTGTGCTTGTGTGTGTGAGTGTAATATATCATAAAGTAGTGATTGCTATGTGTGTTTTGCCTTCTCCCCCTGAAAAGATCCCGGGCAGTACTTTAAGTACACCAACCCATGAAACTGAACCCGGAAGATCGATCTCTGGGGTGTCGATATCGAGGTAATTGTAGACCTGTCCACAGTGACTTCCTCACGGTGTGATCTTGAGGTCAGTGGTAGAAAGAGAACTTGACACCCGCACTCAAAGCTCAGAAAAAGACCATAAGCACTTTGACACCAGCTGCTGAGTCCCATGGAGAAAGAACAAATCAGGCCAACATATGAAGAGGGCCAAAATGTTTGCTTTGTTTCAAAGAGTTCAAGAGCAGAAGGGACCTGCTGGCTATCAGAGGCCATTGGATTTCACCCAGCTACCCCTACGTTGAGCCCAGGGACTTCCGTTAAATGACAGTTTTTTATCCTCAGGATGCTAAACTGTTGGGTGCCATAGGGAGAAGTCCAGCAAGTCCAAGGATAGGGTAGGTCCATTACTCAACGAGGAGGTAAAGACAATAATAGAAAACGTGCCAATGGCTGAAGTGTTACATGTCTTTTTGGTTTCAGTTTTCACCAAAAAAGTTAGCTGTAATCAGCCAATAAGCACAGGGAAAATCGGTACAAAGGGGAAAGCTTCTGAGGCTATAATAGGAATAGAACAAGTTAAGAATCATTTAGACAAGTTAGATGTCTTCTATTCTGCAGGATCTGTGGCAGTACCTCCCTGAATACTTGCGCAACTGGCTGAGACGATTGCTCAGACATTTTAACTCGTGGAGGATGGGAGAGTTCCCAGAGGACTGGAAAAGGGCACATATAGTACCTGTATATTAAACGGGGACTAAGGAAAACCCAGGGAATTACAGATTGTGACACAGTGGGGATGCTGTCTTTTCTGTAACCCGGTGTCCCTCTGCGCTGTGATGTGTGATTCCCACTGACTCTCTCACATGTGTATTAGCCCAGACACCTAGGCCCAGCCTGACCAGATAACAAAACTCTTCCCCCATGGGAGAGACAAAGGGAGGGAGGCAGAGATGAACACCTGGTTTGGGGGCAGGGTCTGGGAGCGAGGCAGTTGCTGGCTGGGAAACATGAAGGAAACAGCCTAAGCTGATGGCTGAGGGTCTAGGAGGGGGTCAAGGGACCCCCTACCCCAAGGGGTCTGAGACATCCTGGCCCTGACTCCTGTAGACACATCACGTCTGTGCTGGGCTGTATCCCGGAGGAGCAATAAACCCCTCTCTGTTCTACTGGCTGGCGGAGTCTGTTCTCGCTGCTGTGGGGCTGCAGGATCAGGGGGAACCCCGACTCGCTGTCACACAGACCGATCCATTTAACTTCGGAACCTGAAATGATAGTGGAAGAAATAATCAGAGAGTCAATCTGTAAGCCACTAGACACAACCGAGGTGATAAGTCCTAGTCAATGTGGATTTGTGAAGACCAGAGTCTGTCAAATCAACCTCATTTCCTCCTCTGACAGGGCCGCAAGATTTGTGGATGTGGGAGTGGGGGGGCGAGGGAAGGGAGGTAAGCAGCAGTGGTGATATACCTTGACTTCAGAAAGGCTTTTTATTAGGGCTGTGAGATAATCACAGTTAATGCAAGCGATTAACATAAAACAAATTAATGAGATTACAAATTGGCCATGATTAATTGCTGTTTTAATTGCACTGTTAATAGCAGAATGCACATTTAAATGTTGGCTGTTTTTCCACATATTCAAATATATTGATTTCAGTTACAACACAGAATACGAGGTGTACAGGGCTCAATTTGTAGTGTTATTTTTGTTTGGAAATATTTGCACTTCAAAAAAGATAAGCCACAGAAATACTATTTTCCAGGTCTCCAATGCCTGCTCTCAAAACCCATGGCTCCTAAGCTCCTGCCACTGGGCACCTGGGCACACACCTCAGTCATGCGGCTGCTGAACAGGATTCTCCGACGTGGTGTTCCTGGGCTGTCTGGGAAGTTGGAGTTCTCAGAACACGCCAAACCTGCACAAAGCAGTACTGGGGAGGGTGCTCATTCTCTACCTATCAGGCTAGACAGTCATCTGGAAGAGCCACATTCTCTTCTTGAGAGCTGGGTCTGAAACGCAGCTCCCCCATCCCCTGGCTGTGCACGCTAACCACTGGGCCATCGGGCATTCCGGGGTAGTTTTCGCTCAGTCTCCCCTGTTGAAGATACTCCATTTTGTGTGATATAGTATTCATTGGCGCCAGGACTAGTGCCTGGGTCTCCTAGACGAGAGCACTAACCACTAGGCAGTAGAGTCTTTCTCTGGCCCAATGACTATGTAACTATTGTACGCAGAGCCTAACACGGGGCTGTGCACTGAAACATCAGTGCAACAACCCTGAGCCTATGTCCCCTTTGTGGATATGGCCCCTAGTGGCGCTGTGCCTCGGTTTCCCCATCCGTAAAAAGGGGATAATAGCACATCCATACTGCTTGGGGAGGAGGGAGAGTGAGGCCTATCAAAGGTGCTGGGGACCAGAGTATTCGGGATGGAATTACACCAGTGTGACTTGGATAAAACCTCCTGCCCAATAAGAATCAGCTTAACTCTCTCTCAGCATCCATTTTAATGGTATGAGGGGACATTTTAAAATGAGTTCATTTTTGTCGGCCCTTTAATCTAGCCCTCTTTGCTAATAACTCCGGTGGTTTCCCTTCCCTTTTCCTTTGAGCAGTAAGCCCACACTCCGATCCAAATCCAGGGTTTACACAGATACGACTTTTTCTGTTTGACAAGACTGGAATGAACTTTTGGCTGTTTGGCTCCAGGGCTAAAGTGAGCTCCGCGGCCCAGTACATCCAAGTGCTGCTTTCCAGCTAATCTAATTGCAAAGAGAAATACCCATTTTTATGAGAGTTACTCGGTCTCTACTTAGCATTTGCGGCTTGTAAGTACCAACAGGGGGAGAAGCGACCTGCTGGCTCTGTAATGAGGAAGACAAAGGCAGAACCCAATGCGGGGGACAGAGGCTGGAGTTAAACATATTCCGATTGGAAACAAGCCAAACATTTTGAACAAGGTAGTTAACATAAGAACATAAGAACGGCCAGGAGGAATAATGGTAGCTCGAATTAGGAGCTTTAATTCCAACTACCTAGTCCGTGCCGCGTGTAGCCGCGGGCGCAGAGTTCGGACTAAGGGGGATTTAAAAATGGCGCCCGCCCGGGAACATGCAAATGAAACCCGGGATATTTAAATCCTGGGCTTCATTTGCAAGTTCGAATGCCTACATTAGCCACCCTAGTTGGAACTAGGGGGCTAGTGTAGACATACCCTAATAGATTAGTAAGACATGATTTCCCTTTACAGAAACCATGCTGCCTTTTGCCCAACAAATTATGTTCTTAGTTAGCTATTGGAACAAGAGAGGTGGTGGATTCTCCTTCCCTGCAGTTTTCAAATCAAGACAAGGAGGGTCTTTCTTGAAAGATTTGCTCGGATTCCGCCAGAGGTTAGCGGGCTTGTGTCAGGAATTGTGGTGGGGGAGGTTTTAGGGCGTTTTATGCAGGTCAGACCAGATGACATTCGTGGTCCCTTCTGACCTTACCCCTCTCAGAATCTAGTTTTGAATTCTTCTTGGAAACTTTATTTTAGGGGAAAAAGCTATGAGCGGAGGGAGGGACAACTGGCATTTCAAACAGCTCCAAAAATGGAGTGGTGCATCCAGTTCTGGGGGCCCCGTTACAGAAAGGATGTGGACACATTGGAGAGGGCCCAGCGGAGGCAACCAAAATGATGAGGGGGCTGGAGCACATAACCTACGAGAAGAAGCTGAGGGATTTGGGTTTGTTCAGTTTGCAGAAGAGAAGAGGGAGGGGGGATTTGAGAGCAGCCTTCAACTTCCTGAAGGGGGTTGCAAAGAGGCTGGAGAGAGGCTGTTCTCAGTGGGGGCAGAACAAGGAACAACGGTCTCAAGTTGCAGTGGGGGAGGTCCAGGTTGGATATTAGGACAAACGATTTCCCTAGGAGGTGGGGAAGCACTGGGCTGGGTTCCCTAGGGAGGGGGTGGAATCTCCATCCCTAGAGGTGTTTAAGTCCCAGCTTGACACAGCCCTGGCTGGGAGGATGTAGTTGGGGCTGGTCCTGCTTTGGGCAGGGGGCTGGACTCCATTCCTGAGGTCTGTGCCGGCCCTGGGAGTCTCGGATTCTACATCCGTACCCGGGAGAAGTGGCAGGGGTGGCGCAGGGGGGAGGGTGTTGTCTCTCAGCACATACCACCCCGTGCGGCCTGGACTGTGGGTCGGGGTGTGGTGGGCAGGTTGTGCTCAGTAGGCAAGGAGGGACGGAGCCCGGTCTCTGTTTCCCTGCCATGCCAACCTGCCAGACAAGCATGCGGCCCCGGCGAGCTCCCGCCTGCGGCACAAGGGGAGGCCTGGGAGCCGTACGCCGCAGACAGTGGTCTACAGTGCAGCTCTCCCCCAAGCGGGTGCACCCACGGGACCCCCCCCTTTCCTGAGAGCTGTGCCAAGAGGAACAGTCTGTCCCACCTCATGCCAGGGAGCCGCCTGGGCCTGGTGGACAAGGATGCTTTGCCTCGCTCTGGGAACGCCGCGCAGCTGCCCCCAGGTTTGCTAGTGCCTTGCGTCACTGGAGGAGAGAACCGTTGCGTTTGGCCCCGTGGCGGGGGGGGAGGGGTTGTGTCAAGTTAAATAAAGAGAGTGATTTCCCAAGGTATTTAGGCACTTAAATCCCACTGGAAGCAATGGGAGTTAGGAACCTCAATAGCTTGGAGGATCTGGCCTGTGAGACTGAGGGCCAGATATCAAAGGTATTTAGGCTCCTAAAGATGCAGCTAGGCACCTAGTGGGTTTTTCAAAGGCACCAGAGTTCGGCACCTAAATCCCATGGGTTTCAAGGGAGTTAGGCACCTAAGCTCCTTGCCCATCTGGCCTTATGTCTCTTGCCCACCATCCTGCTGGGAGTCTGCTACAGAGGAAGGAATTCAACACAGGGGCTGAAGCTAGTGCCCTAACCACTGGGCAGTGTTTCCTTTCGTATCAGGTTCCACGGCCATTGGGGGTGAAGATGCACCAGCCGGGAGTGCTTCTCAAGAGGGAAAAAGTTTTCTGGGTATCTGCAGCCTGATTTCAGTGCTGCAAAGGGTCTGTAAGCTCGTGTTTCCTGTTCATATTTTCCTCCCTCCTCCTTGTTCTCAGTCTCCCGCCTCCTCTCCTGCCACCTATTCTGCATCATTCAGAGCCAGATTCTGCTCCCCCCACTCACAATGAGAAGAGTTTGACTGTGTCAACACTGGGGTCTTTGGCAGCGCACAGTCAACCTGTGGAACTCCTTGCCAGAGGATGCGGTGAAGGCTAGGACTTTAACAGGGTTCAAAAAGGAGCTAAATAGATTCATGGAGGTTAGGTCCACCAATGGCTATTAGGCAGGATGGGTAGGGATGGTGTTCCTAGCCTCTGTGTGTCTGGAAATGGATGACAGGAGAGGGATCAGGTGAGGATTCCCTGTTGTGTTCCCTCCCTCTGGGGCACCTGGCATTGGCCACTGTGGGCAGACAGGACACTGGGCCGGATGGGCTTTGGGCTGACCCCGTCTGGCCGCACTTATGAGGCTGCTCTAAGTTACGCCATTGGACAAAGTGGAAAGGGTCATTTGAATTCCCACGCCCGGCCCCTGCTCCCCTCCGGTGTATGAAGTGCAAAGTGGGCACGGCTGAGAATCCAAGCCTGTGACTCACACACGGCTGCTGCCGTGAGCAAATCCCGAACAAACCTTCACATGCTCCATGCCAAGGTCGAGCTGAGCAGGATCGCCCACGCCCTCAGAGCGCCTGCCGGCAAGTTGCTCCTTATTCTCACCTGGCGTTGGGCTCGATTTGGTGCCGGGAAGGGGAGGAGAGCTGGGAGACTTGGAGCCGCCGGGCAATGAGGGAAAGCAGGATCAGAAGCTCTGTGGGACACAGACAGTCCCTGACTGGTGCTTGCGAAGCATCCCAGCTCACAGGGTTGCCAGCTAGTGTGGGTTCCACCTGCGTTGTGCGCTATTCGGTGTTTCTCTTAAAGCACCAGCTCCTGGCATCTGCTGATTCCACAAGGAAAAAACAAAAGAAAAAAAGAGTCTACCCTTACTGGCAGCAGGGGGGAGGCAGGAAAACACCTGCTGAAGGTGCAGGATCCGGAAGGCGAATCGGAAGTCCCCAAAACACCCGTCTCCATCCCAGCCCCAATCAAATTGCAAAGACAAAGATCTGTTTCGATAAGAGTTACTCAGACTAGACTGAGCGTCGGTGGCCTGTGAGTACCTACCGGGGAGGAGAGAGCTGGCGGCAGAAAGCTCTTTCATCAGGCAGGCAAAGGTGGAACCAGATCCAGTGGCTGGGAACTGAAGCTAGACAGATTCAGCCTTGGAATAAGGGGCCTGTTTTTCACGTAGGCAATTAACTGATACTTGAACGGCAAGCTTGCGAAGGCCCCCAACCCCCGGGTGCCGAGGTACCTGTGAGGTATAACGTGGGTAGCAGCAAAGCAAGTGTGCCCAGACCCCCCAACTCGGACACACACTACCCCCTCAGCGGGCGTGTTTCTTGCCCCGATGTACAGGCGGACCAGTCGCTGCTCCCCATTCCCTCCAGAACCAGGCCTACGAAGAGTTGGCCAAAGTTTTGATGGGGGGGCCACTCTGAGAAGTGGTGAAGGGCCTCACTCTTCCATGGTATTGATGGAGGGGGCGTGGGGTCTGGGACAGAGGTTGGGTGCAGAAGGGAGCTCGGGGTAAGGGATTGGGGTGCTGGAGGAGGTGTGGGGTCTGGGAGGGAGTTCGGGCAAAGGAGGGGGTAGTGATCTGGGGCAGGAGACTGTGGTGCAGGAGAGGATTCTGACTTGGGGGGGATGCAGAAGAGGGTGCAGGATCCGGGAGGGTATATGGGCCAGCCGCTTCGGGGTGGGGCAGGGAGCCTGCCGGAGGGTCCCACTGGGCTCAGGACATTGGTGGCCCAAGGTCTCAGGCGGGCCGGATCTGAAGGCTTGCTGGGCCGGATCCGGCCTGCGGGCCATGCCCGCCGCTGGCCTACGCACTACCATGATGATGGAGAGATCATGGCTGTTGTGTTACCATGCGGAGAGGGGACCTCCCCCCCCAACGTGCAGCTTAGAAAGCAGCAGGCGAGTCATGATGCTAATTCACCATTTTCACCGGAAGCGGCGGATTGTTCAGGGTGGTGAATGAGTGTGGGGAGGAGAGAGACGGGCGCTCATGCACCTTCGCGTGTTTCATCTCACTGGGCGCGTCCTTTCCAAAAGCAGAGCCCTGAAATAACGTCACATGTCTTACCGGTGCTGCCCAATTGCCACCTGGGTCCCTGCCGGCTCTTTCCGGAGCGCCCTGCTGACTCTTGCCGGAGCTGCGTGCCACAGCACCCCCGCGTCCTGTCCCCGGTGCGTGTGTGGGGTCCCCTCCACATGCACATTTCACGTTGCCAGCGGGCCAGATTCTCCATTTCCCGGCACCTTCTGGAGTCATGCACCTGGGTGCCAAGGAGAGGCAAAAGGCTTCCCGTTCCGAGCCAGCGAGATCTGACACTCACTTTATGCGGGTGTGAATCCTGTCTTCTCACCCAGCGTTTGCGGCAAGGGGCCCGCAAACCATCTCGGGCTTTCCCCTCGGCTACATCCTGGGAGTGGCGACACAAGAGTCCTTTTCCGAAAACCTGGGTGACAGGCTGGAAAATGGCAATAATGACAGCGCGAAACGAGTCTCAGTGGGGGAGCCGGCTCAGTCTGTTACTTTAAAAACGAGTCCTCCCGTGGCACCTTAAGAGACTAACTAAAATTTAAATTTAGTGTCATGAGCTTTTGTGGGCACAACCCACTTCCTCAGACACGCAGCGTGGGATACATGGAAGGCAAAACAAAGGAAACCCAGAACCCTACATGTCACGCTGGGTGAGCTGAATTATTAAGAGCACCCGTGATGTGTTTTATATTTAGATCTCTGTGCTATTTTGACCGGGAGGCACTCCTGCTCCATTCCAGAAACCTCAGTTCCCCAGCCGCTTGAAAAAAATTAAAATAAAGTTGCATAATGCAATAATAGCTCATGTAAAAATTAACATGAAACTAACATGGGATAAGTCAGTCCTATAAACCAATTTACCTGTTATATTAACCTGTAATTAACCACGTGAGGAAATTAAAATAGGGTGTAATTCCATAAAAAGTATTAACTCCAGTAAACTCTATTGATTCATAATTGGTTTTAATTTACATTAAAACAATTAGCACCCGTGTTTTCTCTGCAGAAAGGTGATGAAAGTGTTGGAAGGGTTGTCTGGAAGGAAAAAAGTTCTTCGATGACTAGTAACCCCTAGCAGTGCTTTTTGTCTGAGGATCTCAAAGCACTTTAACAATCATTATTTCCACTGAGGGTTAGAGCAAGTAAGGACTTTTGCCATTTCATGCAGTGGTTGAGGGGCAGAGTCTGGAATAGGACATGAGGTGTTGTGTAGCTTTGTAACTGTTCCGATTTGAGTGTGTGTGTGAGTGCGTGTGTGCTTGTGTCAGAGGGGTAGCCGTGTTAGTCTGAATCTGCATAAACAACAAGAAGTCCTGTGGCACCTTATAGACTAACAGATTTATTGGAGCATAAGCTTTCGTGGGCAACTTGTGCTTGTGTGTGTCCTGCACCTTTAAATTTGGGGCTCTCTCCCTCTGTAAGACAGCTGTCATTTGGTGAGAGAGAATTGATGCTGCATGTCACCAAAGATACACACCCACATACAGGGCTCTTGCATGGAGACTTAACTTTTGTTCTTTCTTGCCCTTCAACTACAATAAAAGCCAGCCAGACTGCAAGCAAACATGGAAAACATAACCACCCTGGCCTGTGTTGTGCAGGAGCGAGACCCGGTGATCTAAAGCTCTCTTCTGGCCTTAAATTCTATGCACCTGTGAATAACAGAATCCAGGGCGGCCAACACTCAGCCCCGTAGCCAGGGTTCCCGCTAAGATTTTCCAGCCATGAGTGGAGGGAGTTTTGGCTTGTGTGCTGGTTTGGACGTGTGCCACCGTGGCACCAATTTATTAACACACGTTCCTGGCCACCAGTGCAGAACCCGCTCCCTTCCCTTCCGCTCTGCAGCATGTCCTGTTCTTGGCCATCGGAGCAGACCGCCCCCCACCACGTGGCAGAGCAGGTGTGTACACCGGGGGCACAGCCGGGATGTGCTGCTGCTACTCTCACAGGCCCACGGGAACGCAGACTGGCAACGAGAGCAGCCCTGGGGCTGCACTGATGGAGTAACTGTGCCCCAGGGGCCCTGCAGGTGCAGCTCTTGCCCTGTTTCAGGGTCGACGTACTGCCGGTGTTCTCTCCGGGCGCCGCCGGGTGTGATATGCGTGAGCCGGGAAGGGGGGGCGCAGTCACACCTGGGAGAGGCCTCGCGGGGCATGTTTCGGATGAAAACTTCTTCCCTGACACAAGAGGCGTCGGGCTGGCCGGCGCATCCCTCCGAGGCCGTGCATGGCTGGAAGGGGGTGCCGAAGACAGTGGGTGGAGCGGTTCCATCTGACAGGCACAGAGCCGCCTGGTAGCGGAGGATGGCCCTGGGGTGCCAAGCACAGGTGGCCTGAGGTGCGACGCACAGGTGGCCCGAGCTGAGACCTTCCTAGCAAGGGCAACAGCTCCGGGCCGCCGTGCGAGGTGGGAAGGGGCTGCAGATGCGAGGTCCTTGGGGAAGCAGGGAGCCCTGGAAGGGGAGACTCGCAGGGTGCTCCCCGCTTCCCGAAGGACCTTACATCATGGAGCACCAGTGACCCTCGGACGGCGCGTTGCTCTCCGTTAGCCGAGGAAGGGGACTGCTGCGCCAGGCGGGAGGCAGCGCTAAGAACAGCTCCCGCCTCTCTCCCTGGGAGCAAAGCAAGAGGGGTGCCCAGAGCAATCACGGACCCCTGGCCTGCCCCCCTCGTGCTCCTAGCAAAGGCCGGGGTGGAGGGATGCAGATGAGGCTGCTGGTGCTGGGCCTTTGATCCTGGCCGGCGCTGGCAGCATTTCAAGCTGGGCCTTAGCTCCCGGCCAGGGGGCAGGTCCTCAAGGGACCCTGCTTTTCTCCTGCTCTCACCAAGAGCTGCTTTCCAAGCAGCCGAGCTCACACCGGCCTGCTGCTATGCAGAGGCGGCTCACTAGGGGGAGAGATCGCAGCTTCGCCCAGACGCCGCAGCTGGACTCGGCATCTTGTCCTTTGTCTCCGAGCCTGGCGGCTCCAGCCTGGCATTCGGCCTTTTCCCGCCCCACGCGGCTTTCTCGGGGTGGAAATCCCGTTCCAGGCCGCAATCCCTCGACATCCTCCCCGCCTCCATGGATTTCATTTCCCTTTCTGCTCCATTGCCTCTCTCTCATCTTCCCCTGGGCCCAGTGGCATCGGTCGGCTGGTCAGACACGGGCCGTGCCAGTCCCGGAGGGTCGTTATTTTACCCTCTTGACAGGTGGCTAGGACGGATTTCCTACCGGCGTCACGCTGCGTCAGGTTATCCTATGGAGCGTCTGCCCTGTGCCCCCCACAAATGGCTGGCTGGGTACATGGGTTGGAGCGTTGAATCGCTCCGTGGCAAAGATTCATAGCCCCGCAATACTGTCGCCATAAATGATCCACCGGGCTATGAAAGCCCCTCAGCTGGGCAGGGGAGAATTCCCACTGTACTCACGGTACTCACGGCCATAGAGGGGGCTGAGAATCACAGCCCCAAACTAGAAACTCTCTAGAGAACAGAAACCACCCAGCACCCCCCAGTTCCAGCATCTAGCACAGGGGTTGGGACAGGCCTCTGGCGTGTGGGGCATCCTGGGAGGCTGCGGAGAATGGTAGCAGGCTAATAGATAGCAGGCTGAAAACAGACACAATGAAGTTTTTCTTTCATGCAGCGTGCGGTTGGCCTGTGGAACTCCCTGCCAGAGGATGGCGTGCAGGCCAGGATGCTCCAGGCAGGGGGCTCTGGGCTGAGCCTGGAGCAGGGGGTGCGGGATGCAGGCTCTGGGGGTCAATTTGGGTGCAGGACTCAGGGCTGGGGCGCAGAAGGGGGGCTGGTTCTGGGAGAGAGCTCGGTGCTGGAGCAGGAGGGTTCCTGGCCAATGGGAGCCGTGGAGTCGGCGCTCAGAGGGGGGGCAGTGCACAGAGACCCTCTTCCCTTCCCCCGCCAGGTATGTGCCGGCTGCTTCTGGGACCTGCAGGGGCAGGGCAGCTGCCTTAGCCACGCTGGGCCGCTGGACTTGTCCTGGCTTCCGTAGCCTCCATGAGATTGATCCCGATTCCGGGAGACTCTCGGCGAAAGCGAGAGTGGCCGACCCTGGCTCCCACCTGGGAGCAACCATCCACCCTGCGATTTGGAGCCCACGTCCGCCCTCTGATTGCCGTGTCACTGCTCCCCTGGCAGCGTAGGGGCCAGGGCTGGCGGAGGAGAGCGTGGTAGGTTGACAGCCACCACGAGTCTAGGTCTGGCTTTTTAAAGGGCCCCGTCTCACAGGAACAACAGGCCGCAGGGTGAGATTAAGGGCAGGGAAATACGGCGCGAATCAAAGCAATGGTTTCTTTGCCCAACTTTTAGTCATGCTCTGGAATTCCTGGTGGGGCTCTGGCTGGGTTTTCAAAGGGCTGGATACTTTCAGGACCAATCCTAATGCTTGTAATTATGCATGTACCGATAAGGCTAAAAAAACCAAACCTGCATTTCTGGGAGCCAGCCATTTGGCCAGAAGGTGGAGGAAGAACTGGTCCTTCATGAAAAGCAGCAAACAACTGGCTAAGGCTGTAGCTTTCCGTGCTGCTCTCTGTCTTCCTTCCCCGGGCAAGAGCTACCATGAGCAATACAGACAAAACCCATGTGCCAACGCCACTCGGCCTGAATAAGCCAAGATCCTGCCTGGGCATTGTAGGGTCTTTCACTCTCAGTAGAGCCCTTGCCAGCTGCCCGGGAATAAATTTTTCCCTGCATGTTGGAGTTTGCTTCGGTGGCCAGCCCAGGGGACCCCGCGCCAGAGGTCAGTGGCTCTGTTCCCACACCTGGGAGAAGAGCTTTGTAGCTCGTAAGTAAGGCAAGTGTTTGGAAATGTGGGTGTGTCATGAGGTGGACTAGGCCCCGAGCCCCCTCACCCTGGCCTCGCCCCACCCCAGAATAGCACCATGGAGAAGTCCTCCAAGCAGCCTAGAGCAGCTGCAGAGACACAACCAATCAGAGGGGTTACTGGAGAGGCAGGTCAGGGACCCTGCATACAAGAGAAGCAGCAGAGCAGAGAAGTTCAGTGCCTCCCTGGAGCTGGAAGAGGGAGGCGGGGCAGGCTGAGCAGCAGGATTGTGGGCCGTATGGGTGGGCTGAGCTTAGGGGATGGACCCCAGAACCTGGCCTGACCAGGTGAGCGCACCGACCAGGTGAGCCCCACTGGCTGATCCCAGAGAGAGCTGCTGCCAGGCCTCCAGCTGCGGGTACCAAGATGGGCCCAGATTGGGTTGTTGAAGAAGGCAGGGCCTCTGAGAAGACGCTTTTCCCGGGGCTGGAAAAGAACCAGAGACTCTATAGCCTGGAAGTGGGAGAAGAGAGACATGTCTCTAGAAGACAGGAACCACAATCTGTCTCCACAGATGTCCACGGTTCTCGGTGTTGTCATTTCAAGAGGTTAGTAACCCCATGTTCTGCATCTGACAAGTCTCTTCAACTCTTGCCCACACAAACATCTGGAAGTAACCATGACGATCAGCTGGTTCTTAGCTTTTCTGCAGAGACCACACTCAAGCCCCTTCCAATGTCCCCTCTAACTTTTCCCCCCATCCATGTGTGGAATACATTTTGTTTTGTGCACCAAGGCATGTGCTGATGTGCACCACCAATAGAAACACAGGCTGCTGGCTGTGGGAGGCTAGGCACACTCTGCTAATCAGCTGGGTGGAGCCTGAATCTCTCCTGGATGGCCCTTTCGGGACAATATTGAGAAGACAGCCGTAGGCAGGGTAATGTGACTGCCTTCTGGGAGTGCCTATGGGGCCAGGTAAGTGTCTTAGACAGAAATCACCACATTTGCTTTGTGAAAGCAAAGGGTGAAATCTAAACTGTTGTTACAAAGAGGAGGGAGAAAAATTATTCGCCTTAACTCCTGAGGACAGGGCAAGAAGCAATGGGCTTAAACTGCAGCAAGGGAGGTTTAGGTTGGACATTAGTAAAAACTTCCTGTCAGGGGGGTGAAACACTGGAATAAATTGCCAAGCGGGGTTGTGGAATGTCCATCTCTGGAGATGTTTAAGAGTGGGTTGGACAGACACCTGTCAGGGATGGTCTAGATAACTGTTTCTCAACCTTTCTTTTTTTTTTTTTTTTTAATAAAGTACCCCTTTTTCTAAAAAAAAAAAATTATAAGTACCCCCAGTACCTACAGTTTTCAGACACACAAAATTTTTTTCTACCCCTGCAACACATTTGTTTAAACAACTTAATCGTAGCCAGGCAGGTGATGAAATTTTTGGGTGTAAAAAGGACAAAAATAATAAAGCACTGTGAAACATAAAACAAAAATTCCGCAACACAACTGAAATTTGGAGAAAACGGAACCCCCCAGATTTCTCTCGAGCACCCCTCAGGGGACTCATACCGCTGGTTGAGAAACACCGGTCTAGGTGGTACTTGGTCCTGCCGTGAGGGCAGGGGGCTGGACTTGATGACCTCTCGAGGTCCCTTCCTGTTCAAAGATTCTATGCTCTGAGTCCTCGTGGATGGCAAAGGGAGTTAGAACATAAGAACGGCCGTACTGGGTCAGACCAAAGGTCCATCTAGCCCAGTAGCCTGTCTGCCGACAGTGGCCAGCACCAGGCGCCCCAGAGAGGGTGGACCAAAGGCAATGATCAAGCGATTTGTCTCCTGCCATCCTTCTCCAGCCTCTGACAAACAGAGGCCAGGGACACCATTTCTATCCCCTGGCTAATAGCCTTTTATGGACCTAACCTCCATGAAATTATCTAGCTTCTCTTTAAACTCTGTTATAGTCCTAGCCTTCACAGTCTCCTCTGGCAAGGAGTTCCACAGGTTGACTACACGCTGTGTGAAGAACTTTCTTTTATTAGTTTAAAACCTGCTACTCAAAGTTGGCTTTGCTTAGACTTATACATGGCCCACAGATGCCTGAATCTTGGAGCACTCGTCGTTTAACAGAGCTGGCATCTCTGGACAGATAAACCAAGATGGAGTATTCCGCAGTCGAAGGCTGCAGCATCCTTCTTGCAAACAGCATCGCTGGGAGCTCTTGCAGCAGCATACTGGAGTGCTTCGCTTTACAAGGATGGATGGCTGGATAGATTAATAAGCAAGGGCATTAAATCTTTGCAAGATGCAGGCCTGAAGAGCCCTTATACATTGGTCATAATTTGTAATTACTGTTTACAGTGCTGGCTATACCTCTGGCTTGTTAGCTGGAACTGACAATGAACAATTGCTCAGAGTACAAGAAATAAAATGACCCCCACACAAATATTTTGCCTTTTGCAATATTAACCCAGGGCCAGCATGAGGCATATGCACCCGGTTCCCCCCACATGGCCCCACGCTTCATTATCGGTCCCGCTCCAGGCTCTGTTCTCACGGACTGGAGGTTTAAATAATTTCTTTTATTGCATATTAAAACAATAATGATTTAAAGGTCAAATGATATTAGAACTACCTATGTGCATGCATTTGTTTTGTGGAAGTAAAATGTTCCCTACGACTGAGACAAATAAGGTCGAAATCTGCACCTCCCTTTTAAACCAAGCTCCATAAACGAAGTCCATGATGTGCACACTGCGGAGTAAAAGAGAGAGATGCTAACAGCTGGTTTGACCATTTTGAGTGTTGAATGTGGTGGAACGTGGGTTTTGTTCAAGTTGTATAGTGAATTTGAATTTGCTTTCTTCATCTTTTGCACACCACCCGGGGTGTGTGTGTGTGTGTGTGTGTGTGTGTGTGTGTGTGTGTGTGTACACAAACAGGCCCTGCTCCTCCTCCAAATATTCAAACAAGAACGGCCACACTGGGTCAGACCAAGGGTCCATCCAGCCCAGTATCCTGTCTGCTGACAGTGGCCAATGCCAGGTACCCCAGAGAGAGCGAACTGAATAGGTAATGATCAAGTGATCTCTCTCCTGCCATCCATCTCCACCCTCTGACACACAGAGGCTCGGGACACCATTCCTTACCCATCCTGGCTAATAGCCATTAATGGACTTAACCTCCATGAATGTATCTAGTTCTCTTTTAAACCCTGTTATAGTCCTAGCCTTCACAACCTCCTCAGGCAAGGAGTTCCACAGATTGACTATGCGCTGTGTGAAGAACAACTTCCTTTTATTTGTTTTAAACCTTTGCCCATTAATTTCATTTGGTGGCCCCTGGTTCTTATGTTATGGGAACAAGTAAATAACTTTTCCTTATTCACTTTCTCCATCCCACTCATGATTTTATAGACCTCGATCATATCTCCCCTTAGTCTCCTCTTTTCTAAGCTGAAAAGTCCCAGTCTCCACAAGTCCAAGGCCCCACAAATAATCACGCCAGCCCTAATTAACTCTCACCCCTTCATGCAGTCAGCCCATCTACTGGGTTCCATTTGATGTTTGGTTTTGTTTTCGTTTGCCAGGGGAGCAGTGACAGCAACCCACTTAATTGCAAACACATGATCTCGAGCCTGCGGTATCGTTCGGGAGGCTTGCAGCTGCACCTCAAAACGTTGCGCAACAGACCACTTGGTTCCCGTCCAGAAGGAATGGAGGGAGAAATTCTCTCTGGACTCGGCGCTTCAGAAGAAGGGAGGTCCGGCGTGGGGAAATGGCTGTTCTCGTTTGGGAATGTCCAGAACTGTTTTTTGCTGCTTTCAAAAATGCCCTGCCCAGACTGGGAGGGGGAACCCCAAGCTGCTCGGAAACCCACAACACAAACAAACAAGAACGTGGTTTCTGGAGCTTTGCAAAGCTTTTAGGATGCCCTGTGGATTGAAGCTGGACAGACAATGCACTTGGCGGAGAGCAGTGGAAATCCATTGTGTTTCTTTTGGCTGCCGCCTTTCAGATCTGGGGCAACATGTTGAGAGTTTTGTTTTTCCATTTGCAGGAGGAGATATTTTTAGGGGAGGATGGAAGGTAGGGCTTTGCCCCCAAGAGATGAAACTGAAGACTCTCATTCCTTGTAAAGCAGATACTTTTGGAAAGTTTTACTCAGTTGACGGAATTGGAATGCAAGTCTGTTTCCACAGGCAAGGGTAGAATCCCATCATGAGCGAAAACAAACCCATCTTCTCCTACACTCCATCCCCGTAAAGCATCCAATCTAAAGTGATAGCATCTGTTTCTGGCGTCAAGGGCGTATCGAGTTCACACAACACTCAGCTCACACTCTCTTGATAGGGTACAAGTCATCTGAATGGGGCTCTACCTCTGAAATAGTCTCAGATGCAGCCGTGTTAGTCTAGTCTAGCTGAAACAAAAGACAGGACTAGGTAGCACTTTAAAGACTAACAAGATGGTTTATTAGGTGATGAGCTTTCGTGGGGCAGACCCACTTCCTCAGATCAAAGCTGTGCTAGTCTGTAACTCTAAAAGCAACATGCAGCCCTGTGGCACCTTAGAGACTAACAAACCATAGATGTAGTCAGCAAAACCCCCTGCCTCAGAGGACCTTGAGGGGAGAGGGGGAAATAAAGCTTAGTTGGGTCACAACAGGAGGGAAGGGATCAGTAACGATTGAGTTTGTTCTGTGTTCCTAGGGAGACGGCCGCAGGCTATTTACTCGGGACCCTAGTTTCTAGGGATACATCCCAGTAAGTACATGGGAGTAGAAATCGAGTCTGAGGGGAAAGGGATCAGCCCTAGGGTGGAACTCTGTCACGGCGCCTCCTGCTGGCTACCTCAGGTTTTCACTCTTCAAGCCTCAGAACCCCTTCGGCTAGCTGGTATCTCTTCCTATGCACACTCCAGGGTCCTCTCCGCCCAAGGAACCCCAGCCCCCTAGACCGTCCGTGCCTCAGTGACCCACTGCCAGTCATCTCTAGCCCCTACCCCGGGGCAAGCTGCAGTCTGAAATGGCCACTCCTGCTGCCTTCTCCTGCCCCTCAGGCCTTGAGAGCAAGGCCACAGCCTGGGAATTTGTCTGGCCAGAGCACCTCAGCACTGCCCCAGGCACTCTCCCTACCCTAGCCAGGCCCTTCCTGCTCTACAGCCTGAGCAAGAGTGGTGCTCCTGGAGCCCCTGTTTATACAGCCCCAGCTGGGCCCTAATTGGCTGCTAATTGCCTCAGCTGCAGGCTCCACAGGCCCAGTCCTCTCCCAGGGCTGGGTTTAACCCTTGTTAGCAAGGGCACCATTTGGGGGAGGACTAGGGCCAGCAGGCCCCCCCGCCCCGCTTCATTTTGAACCCTTGGATTTTATACTTGAGGTCTTCTGCTTAAAGCTGCATGCCCTGGCTCCAGAGGCAGCTCTTAACTGCTACAGAGTTGGAGTGGCTTGCAGCTTTGCCTTTGGGCAGGGAGTTTGTTATAAAAGGAGGGAGGCAGGTGATGGCGAATAACAAAGGGCTGGGCACCCCAGCACTGGAGGATGGTTAGATCATCATGAAAACCTGGCTGGGTACTTACAGGATGGCGGGGCGATAGGAGAGCAGCATTGAGTGTCTGTGCTGTGGGGATTTGCGTTTGGGCCAGGACTGCAGCACTTACAAATGTTCTTGAAAAGGGGGTAAATAGCGAGGGGGCAAATTTTGCAGATGCTACAAAACTACTCAGAATAGTTAAATCCAAAGCTGGTTGCAAAGGGATCTCACAGACCTGGACAACATAAGGGCAGACCGAATTCAGTGCTGATAAATGCAAAGTGATGCACATGGCAAAATAGAATCCTAGCTTTACATACACAAATGAGGGGTCTAAAATAGCCTGTTACCACTCAAGAAAGAGATCTTGGAATCACTGTGAATAGTTCCCTGAAAACATTTGTTCAATGCGAACTAGGAACGGAATAGATAATAAGTCAGAAAATATCACAGTGCCTCTATATAAAGTCATTGTACGCCCACATCTTGAATACTGCATGTAGATTTGGTTACTCCGTCTAAAAAAGATCTATTGGATTTGGAAAAGGTGTAGACAGGACCTCAGACATGAATAGGGGAAAGGAACAGCTTCTGTATGAGGAGAGATTAACTAGACTGAGACTTTTCAGCTTGGAAAATAAATGACTAAACTAAGGGGAGGGGGATATGTTAGAGGTCTAGAAAATCATGAATGGTGTGGGAAAAGAGAAGAAGGAAATTGTATTTACTCCTTTGCTAACATAACATTTAAATCAAATGTATTGGCAGCAGATTTAAAATACATTACTTATTCACAGTCAGCCTGTGGAACTTTTTGCTAGGAGATGGTGGAAAGGCCCAAACTATAACAGCGTTCCAATAAGAACAAACTAAGTTCCAGGAGGACAGGTCCTTCAGTGGTGGGCAAGGAGGGTGTCCCTGGCCTCTGTTTGCCAGAAGCTGGGAACGGGGGACAGGGAGGGATGGTTTAATGATGGCCTCTTCTGTTCATGCATGCTGAAGCACCTGGCATGGCCACTGTGGAAGGCAAGAGACTGTGTCAGAATGTTAATGTCAGAGCCGAGGGGGTCTCTTTCTTTTATATAGGAGTTAGATACAGTGCTCCTGCCAGCTCACTGCTCAGTTATCTGCCCAAAGACCTAGAGTTTTCCGGTGCCTTGGTAGCCCTAGAAAGAGGTTTTATGTGTGTGGGGGGAGGGCAAATGGAATTGGTCTGTCCCCTGAATTTGCTGCTTGGCTTGTACTGAGCATGCTCAGTAACAGACTGAACCGCTGTCCTCAGTCTGCCCCCCCTCCCCAGATATATCAGGGCATGCACAGGTCGGGCCCCTCTACCAAATCTGAAATGGCACCCAGGCTTGGTAGGCCAGTGCCGGGCAGCTGCCCTGTCTCAGGTTCCAAGACTCTTGCAAAGAAAGAAAGACCTTAGATCCATGTTCCTGTGGCGGAAAGCCTCTGCAGGAAGGGCAGGCCGGCCCTCCCCGCCCCCATGACCCTGCCCCCTGCAACAGGAGAGAGTTCAGAAAGGCTCATCTGATTAATATGGGGTCACTCAAGAAGGGCAGAGAGAGGTTCAGCCAAAAGGCGCCTGCTGAGCATGCGGCGCAGAGAACCCCAGACAATACCCGTTGGTCTGCTGGGGAAGGATGCCAGCCACCAGCCCTCGAGGACCAAGGCCTCTGTTTGCCACAGAGCAGGGCAGCGGCCTGGCAAGGTAGCTTGGTCATGCCCTGCCTGATGTTCACCGCCGACATGCAGAGTCAGGGAGCGGTCGGGCTGGAAAGGAGATGGACAAGTCATCAGGTGCAGCCCCTACCCTGTGGCAGGACCAGGCAGAGCTGGGCCAGCGCTGACGGGCGTGTGTCCAGCTGGTTCTGAGAAGCTTTCAGAAATGAGGACCACCCTCAGCCTTGGAAACTGCCTCCGGGCTTTAGCTACTCTTATAGACTCAGAGAAGAGGAGGGTGGGACGAGACCTAAAGAGTGATCTGGTCCAATCCCCTGCTCACAGCAGGACCAACCCCAATTCAATCATCGCAGCCAGGACTATGGCATGTTTGGACTTACACACCTCTAAGATGGAGATTCCACCCCTCCCTAGGCAACCCATCCCAGTGCTTCCCCACCCGCCTAGCCAGGGAAATCGTTTTTCCTAATATCCATCCTAGACCTCCCCCCCTGCAACGTGAGCCCATTGCTCCTCGTTCTGCCATCTGTCACTACTGAGAACAGCCTCTCTCCATCCTCTGTGGAACTCCCTTCAGGGAGTTGAAGGCTGCTATCGAATCCCCCCTCACTCTTCTCTTCTGCAGACTAAACAAGCCCAAATCCCTCAGCCTCTCCTCGTAGGTCATGTGCTCCAGTTAGAACATTTTTCCAAATACCTCAGCTAAATCTCCCTTGTTACAGATAAAGTCCATTATGTCTTGTCTTACCGTCAGTGGACATGGAAAATAATTTTCTCCAGCTTAAAAATGCTCAGTTTTTTCAGTCTTTCCTCATATGTCAGGGCCGAGGGCCAGGGAGGAAGGGTCTGGGGTAGGGGGACTACTAAGGCAGCCAGCCCCAAATCCAGCTGGCCACTCCTTTCCTGGTGCGGCTGCCCCTAGTGGTCACTCTGCAGGATAGCCCTCCCCTGCATTTGCTGCCCCTAGTGGTGACCGAGTATCGTGTCCCTCCAATCAGCCCCCTCCCTTTCCATGGTATGGAAAACAATCCAATTCCAGGCACATCCCATTTTCCTTCCACAACCAAACCCTGACCTTGCTTTACGTTAGGAGAAGAGGAGGCTGCCTGTCAAATCTGGTAGCCCTCGCTCTTACCACTGAAGGAGGAGTTCTTGAACAAATGGACTCACAGGCAGACAGACGCTTCTGAAATATATCTGTAGATCAAGGTGCCTGATGCTGCTATGGCTGATTTGGGGTCACAAGCGGGGACAATCTGTCCTAGTAGAACACCTGGCCTCTCCTTAAAATGTAGGTCGACACCACTCCAGTGCTCAGGGGTGTGAAAAAAACAACACCCGTGAGCTTGGTCGCCATGGCGATCTAACCCTGGATGTGGACGTGTTTATGTGCGTTCTTCCATTGATCTAACGACAGTTGCTTGGGATGGTGATGTTCCTACCGTGATGGGGGGGAAAAACCCAGGGCTTGATTTGTAATGATAGAGGCGCATAGTACCTCACTGCCCTCCCCCTAAACACCGCAGCTTTCCACCCACTCTGAATGGGGTCGGACCACCTAACGCCCATAGGCACCTTTACAAATCCCACTCTACCAGTATTGTAATAAACAACAAGGCTGTGGAAAATCCCCATGGCAACCAGGTTACACCACCCTGCGTGATGCCCTGGGACCTTCTCTGAGTTATGGTAGCCTCCTCAGACTGCTTTAGGGGGAAACCTTTTAGGAGACTCCTATTGCCTCTTATAATAGGGCTTCAGAGGGGTCCACTGGAGGGCCCGCACTAGGGGACTCCTCTCCTGGCTAGATATGGGTCTTTTAGGGCTTCTTTATGCATCCCCCCTCCCCTCCGCAGCATAGTGGAGCTGAAGAACTGCCCCATGCATCTCATCTCCTCTGGGCACTCGAGAATCCGCCGGACAGCGCTCCATTCCTGGACTCTTTCCGTGTTTTCTAGCCTCCTCGAGCCAGTGTCGTTTTATGGGCTCCTCGAGCTGCGTTCGTTAAAAACACATCAGCAGAACCAAATATCTTGCAGCCTCACCTTGCCGAGCAATTTTAAAAAAAAAATCTTAAATAAACCCGTTTTTAAAAAGTACCTTTGGAGCAAGGAAATGCATTATTATGGTAATTGTCCAAGGCTAATTATACTTATTAGTATAATAACCATTTTGTTGTCACACAAATAAAGCGGATTACATCATTTGTCAGTGCCAGAGGCGAATAATGGCTCCGAAGGAGGCAGGCAGGCGAGTTAAGTGGGTTTTCTCGTCTGATACCCGAGGAGGAGGTTCTGGGCTGGAAATCTATCCCCAGTGCTAGAGCAGCCAGAGTGATTCACTGGGGATGCTGGATCATCAACGGGTGTGAAAATCAACCCATGGCCAGTAAAATCAGATGGGAAGGCAGGTCCAATCAGTGTTTGCTTAGAGCAGGACGCAGGAGATGTAGGTTCAAGGCAGGTTTTCCTTGTGTGACTCTGGGCACGTTGCTTAGGAAGAGGCTGTATATGATTTACAGAGACAACAAAGTGTATTAGATGCCTCATTTGCATTGACTTTCCATGGGAGATAGGCGCCCCGTACCAGGGCCATCCTTACCCATGTGCAGAATTCACAGCTGTTTGGGGCACTGCTGCGTCTTAATCCCCCTCTTCATTCCACCCACCCGCCTCTTCCTCTCCCTGCTCTGTGGCCCTGCTTCCTCCGGAGAGGATCTAGTGAACTTACAAGTGAAAAACCCGGTCCGTGCTTGTGACTTAGTGTGTATGTGTGGGGGGGACTGTCCACTCTTGTGGCCCTGGGTCCACTCTGTTGGGCATTCACTGGTTGTGCTGTGGGTGACCCCTACTGGCCTGTGTCTGTAAGCACTGCCCAGCAGGAGGTGGTCCCTGGGGGTAGTGCACGTAGACAATGATTAGCAACTTCACACCTGACCAGGGGAAGGGGTGTGAACAAAGGAAGGGAGGGCTACTTGGGGGGGGAGGAGTGTTTGGGTGGTTTTTTGAGAAGGGGCCGTCTTAGCGTGGGGAAGCATGGAGGAAGCAGACTAAAACCAGTATGGGGGTTCAGGGGCCTGTGAACCCCTTCCCCCCAAGGGAACTAGGGCTGTCGGCCTATCCTACGCCTGCATCGAGCCTACGCTGCGCTGTATCTCAGAGAAGCAATAAACCCATTTTTACTCTACTGGCGGAGAGTCACATCTGGCTGCGGACGGGGGTGCAGGGTCGGGGGCTCCCTGACGCGCCGTCACAGAGCTACTAGCAGAGCCCTGACCACCCTGTGGAAGAGCCATTCCAGTGGGAACAAAGCCATTCCATGGGCATTTGCCAACCCCAGAGTGGATAGGACCCGAGTTTAAACTTTGCTTTCAAACCATTTCATTGGTGAAACAAAAGACAGGACGATGCAGCACTTTAAAGACTAGCAAGATAGTTTATTAGGTGATGAGCTTTCGTGGGCCAGACGCACTGCCTCAGTGGGTCTGGCCCACTTTCATTGGTGTGTTGCTGAAGATTATAAAATCCCGGCTCTACAAAGTCCTCTCTCTCCCCAGCTGCCGTCGGGTTTAATAGTGCCACGTAGGGCCCCATCAATCCTAAGGACCGCCCTTTCCACATCTGGCCCTAATGCTTTATGGCTCAGTTCCTCCTCTGGACATTAGGAGGTGTCATGAGAAAAGATACATTAATGATTGTGAGATGATGAGATGGTATGGTCCTGGGGGTGTATACGTACCTTACTTACATTATGAACCTAGTGCCTTTTTTTTTTTTACTTCACCGCCTGTTTTCAGTCCAATCCCAAAGTCAGCAAACAACGGTTATTTGGGAAAGGCCGCACTGAATTGTTTCGATGCATCATTTTTAGCTTCTTGGCTGTCTGTGAACGATGTTCACTTGGGATTTGCGCTGTGTGATTGGTCAGATACATCAGCTGGCCTTGCTTCTCCTCTCAGTGGCTGACCAAAGATTTGTAAACAGGAGGAGAATGAACTTTGGTGACACGTCCTGGAAATAAATTGGGCTAAACGTCATGAAACGTTTGTATTTTCTTTTTGTAACAAACAACACAGAGGAATCCAGAAACCGGTGCAGATGTTTTTGCTCAGTTAAAACACACGGCTAAAATAAGTGTATTTTTTGCTAATTTTTTCCCCCAAGGGTCAGAATTTCAATCGCCTTAGGCAAGCCAGAACAAGACTAATGTGCATGTGTAATTAGTATGCCTGTGCGCGCAAATCAGGAGATTTTTGCATGCTAATGACGACTTGCACTGTTACTAGTTCTGCCTGTGCTGTCATGCCGCACGAAGGGCCCTCCTTTGTCACAGCGGGCCGCTTGATTCCTGGGGCCCGCGCACCCCCTTCTCCTATCCCCTCTCACACTGGGGCACCAGAGCCCTGCACTTTCTCCTCCTGCCCTTCCCTCCCAACGCTTTTGGAGCGCCAGGAATCTGCTGATTCGCGCTCTGGCTCCCCCACCTCCCAGGGCTTGAACAGTGGCGAACAGCTGATGCATGGGGTGCTGGAAGAGCTGGGAGGGAAGGGGAGGAGCAGGAAGTGTGGGGCTCCGGTGCCCCAGGGCGTGGGGGGCAGACAGGAGGGTGCATGGGCTGCAGATGGAACTCCGGGTGGCTGCAAGTTGCGCACCACTGTGCTAAGGGCGAGAGAGGTTAGAATCCTAGAATCCCAGGGCGGGCAGAGCCCTCAGGCGGCATCGAGACCAGCCCCCTGCCCAAAGCAGGACCAACCCAACTCAATCTTCCCAGCCAGGGCTTGGTCAAGCCTAGACTGAAACACCTTTAGGGATGGAGATTCCACCCCTGCCCTGGGGAACCCAGCCCAGCGCTTCCCCACCTGCCTAGGAAAATCGTTTGTCCTAATCTCCAACCTAGACCTCCCCCAGGGCAACTTGAGACCATTGCTCCTAGTTCTGCCCCCACTGAGAACAGCCTCTCTCCAGCCTCTTTGGTACCCCCTTCAGGGGGTTGCAGGCTGCTCTCAAATCCCCCTCCCTCTTCTCCTCTGCAGACTGAACAAGCCCCAATCCCTCAGCCTCTCGTCGGTCATGTGCTCCAGCCCCGGAATCATTTTGGTTGCCTCCACTGGACCCTCTCCAATGCGTCCACGTCCTTCCTATGGCGGGGGGCCCAGAACTGGACGCAATACTCCAGATGTGGCCTCACCAGAGCGGAATAATCACTTCCCTCGATCTGCTGACAATGCTCCTCCTAATGCAACCTAATATCCCATTAGCCTTCTCGGGTTGACTCATCTCCAGCTTCTCATCCACTGCCATCCCCAGGCCCTTTTCTGCAGAATGGCTGCCTAGCCAGTCGGTCCCCATAACCGTGTGAGTTAAGTGGAAATGCTCAAGGCCCTGCTGAGCCGGGTTAATGAGCATGCTAAATGCTCTTTGCCAGTAGCTCGCATGAAGCAATGGGTCTGTGTGCTCTTCAGGGCATTTGGGTGCGAACTGTTCCCAGTTTTGCTCACTCAGTTCTGGGCTTTGCCCACCTACAGCCTTGCTTTTCACACTCAGACCTCTGGCTTTCACGCCCATTACCCTCGCTTGCACACCTAATTCTCAGCTCTGCACGCCCAGCTCCCTGAAGTGCACGCACAATGCCTTGTTTTGCAGGCTCCGTTCCTGGCTTTGCATGTCTAGTGCCATGCTTTGCACCTGTCCCACCCTGCAGTTCATGCCCAGTTCCTTGCTTTGCACACACAAAAGCTTTTCTTACACACATGTTTACTTCTTGGACATGCAATCTTGCTGTGTTCTCCTGCCAACCCGTTCCACTCGCATGTCACCTTTCACCTGCCAACTTTGGAACCAAATGAAAACAAAAACAAAATAAAAAAACAACCCACGAGAACAACCTTTCTCAGTCTTACTCAATAATACAAGGCATTTTGTCTTCGTGTATTTCTGTGTATCTGTGTGTGTTTGTGTGTGTGTCTCTCTCTGTGACTGGCCCCTGAAGCTTATTTTACATGAAGGCAACACAGGTTGATGTATTTTTAAATGGCTTGATTTTATTACTGTGCTTAATGATTTGTCACATTATTTATTAGACAGTGTGATATCCAGAGGGATTCATCGCATTAACGTATAAATAATGTGGCAAATAGTTCAATAGGGCTGTAAAAAAAGTGATTTCGAAATAAATTGACCTATGTTTGTGACATGTAAACGAAGGTGGTGAATGATAATAGGTGTCATCCCTTTAAGCATGAAAAATGGGATCCGGGAATACATCAGAAAGTTTCTGAAGTGGTAAACACCCAGGAAAATTAGCATATAAAGAAACCTTTGCTCTCTTATGTGTCTATGACCACTTCCCCTAGCACCCAATAATCATCATTTGCAGCACACCAAAGCACTGAGAACTGAATGAAAAAGCAAAGATACAATGCAGCGCCTTCTGCTTCAAAGAAACACATGCCTGCCCCTTGAATTAAAGGAGACTCTCCTTCAGTGCAGTCAGTATAGGGCATAAGATGCACAGTTGAGCAGTCCTGATTCCATCCCTAAGAGGGGAGAGGTTCAGTATGTGTACAGTGCCTAGCACAACAGGGTCCCGCTCCATGTACAGGGCTCCCAAATGCTAACAAAACACATAATAAATACAAGTTTGCACTCTTATCCACCATTGACACAGCAGCGGACTACATTTTTCCCTTTTTCCTTATACCCACTGTCCAATGAATGGATAGAAGTTAATTCATTTTATAATAATCTAAGTGCTGCCAAGAGGCTCCCCGAGAGACCCATTGTGCTGCATGTTGAACAAACGCATAGCGAAAGAGAGCCCCAGCCTGAAGAACTAACAGTCTAAGTCAGGAGCGGGGAACCTAAGGCCTGGGGGCTAGATGCGGCCCCCCGACTTGCCTGGATCTGGCCCCCGAGGCTTGGTACTCCTCTCCCCCCCCCAGCACTACCTCTACACTACGAGATTTCTCTGCAAAAAATATGCTAATGTGGGACTCATTTGCATGAGTCGCGATCTCATTTGCATATTTTCTGCCAATCTGTTTTTGCGCTAGGGGTTTACGTCCACACTGCTTGTTTTTGTGCAAAAACCCCAGTGCAAAAACAGATCTGCAGAAAATATGCAAATGAGATCATGACTAATGCAAATGAGGCCCTCATTAGCATATTTTTTTGCAGAGAAAACTCGTAGTGTAGACATAGCCTGGGAGCACACAAAATCTACCAGCGTGGGCCCCCCAAGTCTCTGGTGTGTGTGTGAGGGGAATGTGGGAAGTGTCTTTCGTGTCTTTCTCCTTCTCAGTCGGGCCATCCAGTCCTCCAACCCCAATCACCAGTCTGCTCCTGCACCCCCCCTCTTGCCCACACCCTGCTCCTGCACCCTACCTCCCACCCAGCCCTCCCACCCCAGCCTGCCCCTGCACGCTACCACTGTCCCAGATCCACCAACTCCCACACACTCCTGCACCCTCCCTGCCTCCCAGACCCCACACCCAGGCCCTCTTCCCAGCAGCCCCCACCCCCACACTGAGCCCCTTATTTTGGCCCCACTCGGTGCCTCGGGGCCCCCCACAAAATCTACAACCCTGGGCCCCCCCAAGGTCTGGTGTGCGAGGGGAAAGTGGGGAGCGTCTTTCTGCTTCTTAGCAGGAGCCATGTCAGTGAGGGGTTTTCCCCTGTGGGCCAGCAGCCCCCAACCCATAAAAGGTCCCCCACTCTACATAGATGACCCAGACAAAGAGTGGGAGGGGAAACAGAATCCCAGAGAGGGGACGTGACTTTCCCATCAGTTCTCTATGTCTTGGACCCTGCAGTGTTTGCAATGGACTGGACCTGCCCTCTGTGGGAAAGTCTCCATCTTGCTTTATGGCAGCCTTTCAAGTAGTGGAGGACGCTTATCAGCCCCCCCCCCTTTAATTTCCTTCTTTCTAAACTGAGCAGAGCCAGTTCCCTCAGCCTTTGCTCACGCGTCTCGCCTTCCCTCCCGTCGATGGTAGAAGATTTTGGTTCAGAAACACCCACCCAGAAGAAAAAGCGTAGAGCGCAGGTTACTCGACAGGAGGCAGTGTGGCCTATTGGCTAGCGCCTTGGACTCTGACTGAGTGGGGGAGACCCGGAGTTTGCTGAGTGCCCTTGAGCAAGTGACTCCCCCGCTCTGTGCCTCAGTTTCCCCACGTGGAAAACACATGTAATGATATTAACCTCCTGTGTAAAGCAGTTTGAGCTCCGTTGCTGAAAAGAACAAAGGGATAATTATTATTAACCTCGATACAATAATGTCGACTCCCCTTTGCAGAACACACGTGTGCGCTCTCCACACAAACATTTCTCCAGGACAGAGGGGTTACTACCAACTTAGAATGGCCAAGAGATCCCTTCCTGGGGATCCAACATGGAATCCGGCAGCCTCCTGCGGAAGGAATGAGCACTCTTTTTTAGCAGCCGCTTTGATTCAGATTTCAAGGACCAAGAGTTTCATGCTTTGTGCATTTATTTCCTAATTTTATTATGCCCTTTAATTAGACCATGCACATTGGTTTTATTGTTCCAACATGTCCTTGTTTGCTTTATAACTGATTTCACGGCACTAGGGGGACGATTAGACAAATATCACAGGAACTGTATGCCGGCGTCTACTGTCAAAGTCAGGATGAGAGCTGAGTGGAGCTGCTGCGCCGTAAATCTAGCCACCGATGGAAAAAGGGACTGTTAGTCCCAGCCTGCAGAACACCAGCCGTCCCAGGAATGGACGCAGGTCCCTGGGAGCGCAGAAATGACCCCGGTGCAGAAACTCCTCTTGGAACAACACTGAGAAGTTGTTTGCAAGATTCCATTTTATGGGCTGACAACATTCATGGGCCGTCCCCAGGGCTACATTATTGCACGTTGCCTGCAGTGTTACGGCGCTCGGTTCCCTCCTGCACTGCAGCTGCAGGTGTCGATACAAACAATTCCACTGCCAGCCCCACTAATCTGGTTTCCTTTGAATGTGCTTTGGAGGTGTTCGTCCATAGAGAGCCATTTCCCGGATCCTGTGCCAAACCAGCTGCTATGTAAGATGCTCGGATCAGTTCTGTTTTAATGGTGGTTCCGGGGAAGGGTTTCTTGGTTTTGAACAGATGGCTGCTGGGAGAAACTAAACTAAACTAAACTAAACTAAAGAGTAACGGTTCTAGGACAGCGGTTCCCAACCTTTTCCAGATGGGGACCCATTCTGACAATTCAGGAAGACTTGGTGACCCAGGGCAATTAAAAAAAAATGTGTGAATGGCTCCTTAAGAGCCACCTGGGGAGACACCTGGGGACCCTTTTGAAATGTAAGGGTGACCCATATTTGGGTCCCGACCCATAGGTTGGGAAACCCTGTTCTAGGAGCTTTCCCTGGGGATGTCAGAGAAAAAGCCCAGAGGCCAGATATGTGTTCAGCTGATTGGTAATTGAGTTCAGGAAGCTGAGAACATTGAAGTGTAGTGTTGGCATCCTATGGGTTTTCACAAGAAGCCGACTGGACGCACAAATCACTGAGCAATGGGCTGACTTGAGATGGCTTGGGTGGCTCCGTTTGGAGGGAAGCGTCCAAAAGTTGGGGGTTTCTGAGTAACGTATTGTGGTTGCGTACACACTCTAGACTGGCAACAGCCATGATCCGGCATGATTTCAGTTCGCTGGATGCCCGCTTATCATGGGTGTGGCCAAGTTTCCCACGGTCACATAACGTTTGTTTACAGCCCCCAGTCCTGGCTCTCAGGGTTCTGGGCTGTTATTTAGCTCTGATTTACCCCTTAATATTTTCTAAGAGCCCACGCAGCCATGGAAGTGCTGGTGATGCTGCTAGACCAGTGTTTCTCAACCAGCGGTAGGAGTACCCTCAGGAGTACTCGAGAGAAGTCTGGGGTACATCAACACAACCGAAATTTGGAGAACTGAATTTTTGTTTTAAGTTTTACAGCGCTTTATTATTTTTGTACTTTTTACATCCAACAATGTCATCACCTGCCTGGCTACGATTAAGTTGTTTAAACAAATGTGTTGCAAGGGTAGAAAAAAATTGTGTGTGTCTGAAAACTGTAGGTACTGGGGGTACTTATAATTTTTAAAAGGGGGTACTTTATAAAAAAGGTTGAGAAACACACTGGGCTAGACAATATTGACCTCCTGTAGTTTGGCAAATTCTCTGGTTCAGCAGCGGTCAGGTCCTGGGGGTGCCAGATTAGAGAGGTTCCACCTGTACAGTCATTGAGCTAAAAGGATAACTTCATTATCTGTTAGCATTCTGGAACTGCCCACTACTGAATGACATGATCAATCTCTCTCTCTATCAAACCCACACCCACCCACCCACCCACACTCAGTGTCATTTTGCTTTGACGTCTATCGTCTCTTGGGTCTGGGGACAGAGGACCTTTCTTTGAGATTTCTGAATGTCATGTTCGGCAGCGCAATCCAGACCAGCAAAGGGCTGTGTCACCAACCACCCTGCCACGGCGGGTGCCTCCTGGTGCTTTGCGGCTGCAAATAGCCAAACAGCATGTGGCTCACTCCCTGAGAGCTGCAGTCCTTGTGCATTAACTCTGACCCTAGCAGCCTGTTGGCTACACACCAGTCACACTTGGGCTTTCACCAGCCTGGGTTGCTACTTGCAGGGTGATCCTAACATACTCCCCATCCACAGTTTCCCCCACAGCGTGTGTTCTGCCCTGTACTGCCCTTTCCTGGACACTTTGGATAGCAATGGTTTCATTGCTGCATCCCTGGGACTCCAGCTGCCATGAAGAGCTGGTTGGGGGCGTCTGTCCACAGCCCCGCCCCTTCCCCTGAGGCCCTGCCTCTTCTCCTGAGGCCCCACCCCTTCCTGGAACCCAGAGCTGCCTCCTTCCTGCCCCTTCCCCGCCCAACAGAACACTAGCAGCTGGCCCACCAGTATGTTCTCACACTCATTTTCACTTCTGCTTACAGGGCATATTTTGTGATTACCTCAAGACTATTACAGTAGTGGCGGGTGTGACTATGGGTGTGACTATAGTCACACTGGGGCATAGGAGATGCTGTGCTCTCGTGAAACCAGGAAAAGCAGATGTAGTACAGACGTGAGATCAAAAGTTACCTAAACATTCTCAGACCTCAAAAAGGATCAAGTTTTCAGTCTGAAAAGTAACCTATCTCCATAAAGATCCTTCTGGTTTATTAGAGCGACAAGGTGGATGGGGAAATACCTTTTATTGGCTCGATTTCTGTTGGTGACAGGACTGAAGCTGGACCAATAAAAGAGATTACCCACCTCCTCTCACTCATATCCTGAAACCAATTTGGCACAACAACAGTGCAAACAGCTTCTCGTCAATTAGCAGGCTGGGTATATTTAGTGTGCCAAAAAATGCTGTTTCGGATTGACCAAAACTATGTATTGACGTGTGTTGAATTTGGCAAATAGTTCTGGCCAAATAATAACAACAATTTAAAAACTGAAAAGGTCAAAACATTTTGTTTTGAAATGTACTCCAATTGAATTTTTTTTTAACAAAGAGGTTAAAAAAATTCAGAATGAAGCCAAATATTTCTCTTGACCTCAAATGATATTTTTCTGTTTGTTTGTTTTGTTTTAGCCAGTGAATTAAAAGTCATTTATTCACACAACTTTCTACATCATTAACTTTACTGGGCAAACATACTGGGTTTTAAAGGGCTTTTTCATCTAGCAGAAAGTCATAATGAGAGCATTGGCTGGAAGTTAAAGCAAAAAACAAAGCATATATTTTAACGTGGAGGGAGATTAATCATAGAAACAAATTACTAAGGACTTGTCTACACTTGGAACCCTGCAGCAGCATTGCTGTAATGCTTCAGCGAAGACACTACCTAGTGTACATCTCCTCTGGGCATTGGTTCACCACCTTCCTGAGAGACAGTAGTTATGTCCATGGGAAAATTCTCCCATTGACCTAGTGCTGTTTACGCTGGAGGTTAGGTCAGTTTAACCATGTTGCTTAGGAGTGTGGATGGAATTATACCGACTTAATATCCTAGTGTAGAGCAGGCTCAAAAGACATGGTAGAGTCTCCATCTCTTGAAGTCTTTCCTTCAAGAATGGGTGTCTTTCTAGAAGATATGCTTGAGCCAAAACATGATTTTTTGGCTCTCCGCAGGAGTAACTGGCTGAAACTCTATGGTTTGAATTATGCAAGGGGTCAGATGAGATCATCTGGTGCTTCCTTTGGGCCTGGAAAATCTCTGAATAATGTCTGTGGAAAGGCATCTACGCAGTCAAGCCTACCTGAGGTGAAAAGGGGTGGCAATTTGATGAAAGAAAACAACCCGGTTTTCTGCAAATATTCCTTTGAGTTTTTAACTGTGAATTCATGGGCCATGCGAGGAACTTGTTCCAAAGAGCGCCATCTCGACCGCATGCTTTCCCAAAGAGTTCAGCTCTGCCATGCGTGACAGACTGCCGAAGTGCCCAGCATATTAGATGCTGAGGAGCAGTTTTGACTGTCTGGTCTCTCTGGGTACCGACCAGGGTATTGTTCAATGTTCAGTATGGAGTTTCGGGTGGGGGTGGCCAATAAAACAGCAGCAGTTCACCAGGGTTAGCCGTGCTGCTATATTTACCTGCATCTCCGCAGGTACGAGTGCTCGCCGCTCCCATTGACCGGAAATGGCAATCCGCAGCCAATGGGAGCTGTAATCCCCCAAGCCTGCAGAGGTGCAGGTATGTACAGCAGTGAGGCCTGCAGGCCAGTATTTGCCCACCTCTGGCCTGGGGCATCCTTAAAATCTCTCCACATCTCTACTGGCCCACATCTGTACCGCGGGAAAGACAGGAGTTCCCCACTTCCCCGGGCCAGCTTTGAAAGCACGCCCTCCCTTTCCAGGCATTCAAATCCAGCGTCTACCTGTGAGCAGATACTGGAAGGAACAGGACAAGGGCTGGGAAAACTGGGCTGTGCCTTCTCATCTAGGATTATTTTAGCCTTCATGTGGTTTAGAGTTCTTATGCCCTCCTTGAATGCTTCTGATGCGTGACTTAAGATCCCTCCCGGCTGTTGTTCGCCTGTTTTTGTGGAGTCTGCTGAAAGTGACTGCGGCATCTTTAAAGGTTTCCAATCCAGAGGAACCTTACAAAACCACTCATGACCCTACAGGGCTGGTCCGTCTTTCTCAATGAGGTAGACGTCTGATAAACATCACTTCTTGTTTGATTCCACAGTCCCTTGAATCATTCCGCTGGGCTCGAGTTTTTCTCCGGTCACATTTTCAGGTAACACTGGTGTTTCCTTCAGTTTGGTATTTTTAAAAGTTTCCCCCCTACTCTGAACGTGAGAGATGTCTGCCCGCTGAGCGGACTGGTTCTTGTCTTGGGTTACAGATAATAGAAACATTCCTCCTTGTGTGTAGTGGTGGAATGCAATTCTCCTACCTTCCCCACTCAATTTCTATTGACCATTTCTACTGTGCTTTTAAAGGCAAGATTTCCCTCCATGGTGCATGCTGTCATGAAGCAGGGAACACACAAATCTCCCTCTCGCGGTCTCACTAAGCTCGTCCTTCAAAGCACCGTCTTCTGATTGTCTTTTTAACTTGGTTACGAAGGAGGAAATAGATTCATCTTCAAGCTGATTCAGCCTCTGAAACCTGAACCTTCTGCTTTAATCCGGAGCCTGAGTGACTGACAAAGGCTTCTCTGGAAACGTTTTGCTGGCTGGCTTCTCTGGGATTATCTGGCTGCGTCACAAACTAGACTTTTTTTCCTGCCATCACACTCAGGAAAGCTGCCACATGTTTTCCGGGGGGAATTTTATTGACTTCAAAAGTATTGCCCCAACCTGGCTTTGTCTGTGGGGCAGTCCCCCTTCCGGCATTGTCAAAGGCCTCGGGTTTTGTAATCTATCCCGATGTTTCGCCTTGCTGCTTTCATGTTAGCAGTTCATAAGAACATCAGAACGGCCAGACGGGGTCAGACCAAAGGTCCATCCAGCCCAGTATCCTGTCTGCCCACAGTGGCCAATGCCAGGTGCCCCAGAGGGAGGGAACACAACAGGGAATCCTCATCTGATCCCTCTCCTGTCATCCATTTCCAGACAAACAGAGGCTAGGGACACCATTCCATGCTGACTAATAGCTATTGATGGATCTAACCTCCATGAATTTATCTAGCTCTTCCTTGAACCCTGTTAAAGTCCTTGTCTTCACAACATCCTCTGGCAAGGAGTTCCACAGGTTGACTGTGCACTGCGTGAAGAAAAACTTTCTTTTGTTTGTTTTAAACCTGCTGCCTATTCATTTCATTTGGTGGCCCCTAGTTCTTATATTATGGGAACAAGTGAATAACTTTTCTTTATTCACTTTTTCCGCACCAGTCATGATTTTAGAGACCTCGATCATATCCCCCTTTCATCTCCTCTTTTCCTCCCGACTCGATTCTGGTTTTCCCCAGGCTTGGCTGATGCAAAAGAGATAAACAAGGGGGACGAGAGGAGAATAAGGCCACAGCTTCCAAAAGACAGAGGGGCAGATTGCGAGCACATGTAAATTGGGTATAACCGACCAAATCCATGTCTAATGAAGACAGCACATCTTACAGGAGTGATGAATTTGGCCCCAGCTGTTTAAAATTCCTTTCTCTGCACAACCAAGCACTTTCTGAGGAGTTTTGCCTGGGGGAGATTTATTTTCTTGTTCGATCAGAATTTTCCTAGTAGCCCGTCTCAAAGAAGCATTCAACATTCCACCAGCTGTCATGCTGGATGCAGGTACACATTACAGCCATCATTAAACAGCCAGTCATTCTTAGCTTTCTAATTACCGTAGGCGTAGCGTATACCTCGAACGGATGAGCAGGCTGTTCCACTGCGACTTACAAAGGGAGCCAGAAATGGAAGACTTGGATTTTTTTTTTTAATTTAAAGAGACACTCTGTGGTCAAATTTGATCTCAAATTGGGTTTAATGCAGGGTAAATGAACTGTAGACAGCTTTTATGAAAACGCTAATCTATTTCCATTCCCACCCTCCTTTTCACTGCAGGTTTGCTTTATGGTTGGCATTTAATTGAAGGAAGCAACGAGAAATCATCATAACACTGCGCACGCAAGTGCAGGCATATGGTAAAGTAGGGACACTTGGCTATTCACAGAAGCGGTAAGAGATTGCTAAAGAGGTGCTCCTGTAGCAGTTGGAAGGTTTTGCGGTAACAACCCAACCCTTTGTTCCAGGAAGTTCACTGCTTTGCCCCATTCTCCAAAGAAGGAGAATAATTTCTAAACTGGTTTTTCCCCCCCTCAAGCTAAGAAACAGTCTCGGTGGCAGTGCATTGGGCTTCTCTGGCTGCCACGAATCACAGAATCACCCAGAATCACAGGATACTAGAACTGGAAGGGACCTTGAGACTGGTCAAGTCCAGTCCCAAGCACTATAGACCATCCCTGACAGGTGTCTGTCTAACCTGCTCTTAAATATCTCCAGGGATGGAGATTCCACAACCTCCCTAGGCAACTTATTCCAGTGTTTAACCACCCTGACAGGCAGGAAGTTTTTCCTAATGTCCAACCTCAACCTCCCTTGCTGCAGTTTGAGCCCCTTGCTGCTTGTTCTGTCCTCAGAGGCCAAGGGGAACAATTTTTCTCCCCTCCTCCTTGTGACACCCTTTGTGATACTAGAAAACCGCTCTCATGTCCCCGCTCAGTCTTCTCTTTTCTAAACTCAACAAGCCCAATTCTTTCAGCCTTCCCTTCCAGCTCATGTTCTCTAGATTTTTCACCCTGAATCCCCATAGCATCTGCACTTTTCATGTTCGTCAATGAGGAAAGATGATCCTGGGCCCAGGATCGGAAACGGCAGCCCTGGAATCAGTTTTCTGATCCGCACCAAAGTTCATGATCCTGGGCCTGTTACGTAGCTTCTCTGGGAAGGGACTTGACTCGAGTCCCATCAAATCTGAGGTGCAGAACAACAGGTGGAACTCAGGTCTCTGCCTAGCAGCCTAACCATGGGACGCCCGTCCTCCCCTCAGCTCTGGGAGACCTTGCAGGTGAATGTGGCCATGGGGAAGTCTTCACTGCAGGGTTAATTAGACTTGAGTTATTCCTCAAGTTAGCCTAACTCCAATGAGAGCAGCCCCCCGTGGGACAATACTCAAGCTGCTGGGTCCACACTGGAGTTGCTCTCACCTGCAGATTATGGGGAGCGTATCCTACAGCATCCCCGAGGCTACCCCAGGGGGTCCAGGGACCCCACTTATCAACTCCTCCCTCACCCTCCCAGTGCCTTCTGCATGCTAAGAGCCCAGTGGCACAGAGGGGCTGGAGCAGGCTTCCTACCAGCTCTGCACTGCTCCCATGGGCTGGGAACTGCGGCCAATGGGCGCTACGGAGGCAGTGCCTGCAGGTAGGGGCAGGGCGTAGAGATACTCACCCAAACTCCCTCCTGGAGCCCACACCCTTCCTGCACCCAAATGCCCTCCCAGAGTCTCACCCCACACCCCCTTCTGCACCCCACCCCCTGCCCCAGCCTGGTGTAGTGAGTGAGGATGGAGGGAGCAAGGGTGTGACCTCAGACAAAGGGTGGGACAGAGCTCACCCTGGCTCTGATCCAGCAAAGCCCGTAAGCACCAATGTACTTTCGCCAGCAGACATAAGGGCATGTGCCGTACCTTACAGCGCACTCCGGCCATGCGGGGTGTATTGGTGGGGTGTGAATTCTACCCACACTATTAGAAGATTACCGTACAAATCACAGGAATAGGAATTCTCCTTAGGGTTACAGGCAAGTTTCAGACTTAGCCTTTAATGTCGGTGTCACAGTAATGGAGCCATTCATACCCCCCCGGAAGCATGGAAACCGTCATACCATGCATGGGTACCCCTGGCTTATGGGTCAAAGCCAACATCTTACAGTCTATCAGAAGCCCACCGGTTACCAGTGCAGTCTTCATAACCGATCTATATATTTGAGAGAGTTGGTCTGTCTGTTCAAGAATGCCTACACGGTAAGAGTGAGGACCACTACAGTCGGTACACAGCGTCCTCCAATCCTAACGTAAAGCAAGGTCAGGGTTTGGTTGGTCCAGGAAAATGGGCTGTTCCTGGAATGGGATTGCTGCTCATAAAACCATTCAGAAAAGAAGCAGAATCACCGGGGCGGGTAAAAGGGGGTGGCGGAGGGTGTGCTCCTCACCTGGCCTGAGCCTTTCCCACCCCACAAGTGCCCTCTAGGGAGGGTGGGTAGGCTGAAGCTCCCCTCTCCCCACCCCAGATTTGTACGGGGACTTTGCTGATTGTTCCCCTTCATCAGGGAGTGAAGGAAAGTGCCCAGTTTGCTGCATTCCACACTCTGGACGGAGTTCGCAGGGGGCAGATGAACCTAGACCTGCCCCAGCCGGGAGACATGTGCCCCTCCCTTGGCTGTGCCTGCTGGAGCTGCAGTGGCCATGAAGAGGCGCTTCTCACCTCAATTAAAATGTTTGATTTTTTCAAGCATTGGCAGGAAGTGATGTTCTGTGTCTTCACTTGTAGTGTTTCTTGTACCTCTGCCCCCATCCCTCTTGCCTTCCTGACTGGTTGCTGGTCTTTGCTTGGGAGAGGAGTCGGCCAATCTTCAAGTGTCCGCTCCTATATTGAACTCCCACCATACCCAGCAACTTTAACTCTATTCCTTGTCTTCTCTCATGGTGCTATAATCCCTGTCTGGCTGTGGCAGATGCAGTACACAGAGTCTTTGTTCTTTCTTCACACGGTAGCAAGGATATAAAAATATCCAAAGTCAAATGGGCAAATAAAACCCCAAATTCTATCTCTGGATAATCGTAGAATCATAACATCATAGAACAGTAGAACTGGAAGGGACCTTGCAAGGTCATTGAGTCCAGTCCCCTGCCCTCACGGCAGGGCCAAGCACCATCTACACCATCCCTGACAGGTGTCTGTCCAACCTGCTCTTTGAGCTGGAGATTCCACAACCCCCCTAGGCAATTTTTCTCCCTCCTCCTTGTAACCCCCTTTTAGCTACTAATAAAGAGCCCTAGGTAGTATATTACTCTCACTAACATGTACATTTTTTAAGAGAGAGTATAACTAACCATTGGAACAATTTACCGATGGCTGTGGTAGATTCTCCATCACTGGCAACTTTTTGATCAAGGTTGGATTTGTTTTCCCCAAAAAGAACTGCGGTAATTCAAAGAAGAATTAATTCAGGGCAGCTGGGTGGCCTGTGGGGGGGGAGGAGGGGGCTAAATGATTGCAAAGGTTTTTTGTGGCCTGAGAATCTGTGAACCTCTGAATCCAAAGCCATCCTTTGAGCGAGCACCCTAAGCTTGTGTCATGTTGAGTCCATTTCTCTTCCCCCCTTTGCTTTTTACTGCTCGAGAAATGAAGAGGGATGATGCATTTTTCATTTTGTTTCTCTTCAGCTCCATCTGCCCGGCGGCCCACCTGAAGTCGGCACAGCCCTCGGTGACCAGTTGCCATGGAAACCGTCATATCACAAACCCCGGATTATGACTTTGAGCAGGAAGGAGCCAGCAGGAAGCCGTTTCCATGCAAATATCCTGCGCAATAAAAGGCAAATAAAAAAAAAAAAAGAAACTCTCCAGAAACAGCAAAGAAATCAAGGAAAAGGATGAGCTGAGCAGCTAATCCTTAGGTGTCCGTGGGTCATCAGCTCAAAAAGCCTCTAACTGATCCTTTTCCACGATCATTGCAGTCCACATGCCTGGCACAGGGCATCACCTTTGCTTGGCAATTTAGGAGGTAATTGCCTCCCAGACAACTGCACATGGGTTAATTAGAGTGTTTCTCAACCTGTTTTAATAAAGAACCCCTTTTAAAAAAAAAAAGTTATAAGTATCTCCAGTAACTACAGTTTTCAGACACACATTTTTTTTCTACCATTCTACCATTTGTTTAAACAACTTAATCGTAGCCGGGAGGGCAATGAAATTTTGGGAGGTAAAAAGCACAAAAATAATAAAGCGCTGTTAAACTTAAACAAAAATTCAGTTTTCTCCAAATTTCAGTTGTGTTGATGTCCCCCTGAGACTTCTCTCGAGTACCCCGAGGGTACTCATACCACTGGTTGAGAAACACAAAATTAGAACCCCAGATGCCCGCTGTGTTCATATCCGGCAGAGGGGTCTCAAAGGGCAATTAATGTGACGATACTCACGTGTTTTCCAAGGTCCGGGCTAAATCCTGCCTGGTGTTGCATGGGGAAGCTGAGAGGGAGATGAGGTTCCTCTTCCAGCTGGTAATGCCAGCTCACAACAGCAGGGCAAGATCCATATTGCGAAGACCCTGGTAGTGCTTCTGTTGCTAACATGGGGCTTATTTTGTTGTTGCATACACGCATTCACCCTCTTTGTTCCATAGGAAGAACACAGTTAGTAGATTCTTCAGTCACATAAAGTCACCCTAAACTTGGAGACGGGAAAGAATTTCCCCCAGGTCTAGTTGGCAAGAACCTTGCAAATTTTTTCACTTTCCTCTGCAGCATAGGTCATAGATCAGCTTCTAGGGCCATCTGGGTATATCTCATCTCACCTCTTGAAGCCTTTGTAGGACTCATAACACTTTTGTCTATTGAGAAGGGGGATACTGGATGAAAATTGATAGCTTGAGATATCCAGGACTGGATGTTCTAGTAGTCTCTTCTGCCCTTCAACTCTATGAAGTTGGGATTGGTCCTGCTTTGGGCAGGGGGCTGGACTCGATGACCTTCTGAGGTCTCTTCCAACCCTAGGATTCTATGAAGCTATGAAAAATTGGAACACGGAAGCATGGTTGGAGCAGATCAGTGGTGAAGTCAAACTATCCAATGGAATCCAGCTGTTGTAGAAGTGCTAGAAGTATCTTCTCAGCCTCTTATACCGGACATGCCATGAGTGTAAGGAGAGGGAAGGGAGTTCATAGCATGGGAGGGGTACATCTTCTCAATAAGTAAATAAAAAAAATCTTGCAACCAGTTTTGTAACGATTTGTTAAATTGGGCAAAATGTAGGAGGATGCGATCAATCATTCTCCAGATTTCTACACATAGGGCAAGAAGTAACCAGTTTAATCTGAAACCAGAAACGTTTAGACTAGATAATAGAAAAAAATCTTTCTAACTTCAAGGTTAATTAAGCAATTCCAGGTAAATTATGGAATCCCCATCACTGGATGTTTAAGGACACCTGTTGGGGATGGTCTAGGTATTTATTTTTGCCTCAATGCAAGAAGGGTAATCAAAATAACCTTTTGAGGTCCCCTGTCACGTGGCTATCCATATTCTATATGGAAATATGCTTATGAATATGAATAACTGGAAATGCTTTATGAAAAATATTGCTTGTAAGGTATCATTTGAAAAGTTATAATCTACTGAATATGATTGTCTGATTCTTATGCATGTATCATTTCTGTATCAGAAATTAGGAATATTGACCATAGATTTATTATCAATGTGTTCATGTTGAATGGACAATGGCATTATTTACTTGCAAGCTTGGCTCTCAATAAGAAAAACAGCCCATAGTCATAGCTGCCTGCTGGGTCATGCACAATCTCTGCAATGCAAAGGGGGAAACGTTGCTACCAGGGTGGAGACAAAGCAGCTTCCTGCTGAGTTTGAACAGCCAGACACAAGGGCAATTAGACAAACTCAACTTGGAGCTATGCAGCTATCCTGTCCATTTTAGGAATACATACAGCAACTGCATGTGAAGTTGTGGTCGTCCTTAATGTCTGTGGCGCGGCATATACACACCCCATTGCAATGTGGGGGGTTAACAGGGGTGTGTGGACACTGCTATTACCGCTGCCAATGTGTCAGTGACCTAAGTCAGTCCATCACCCTGAGGCAGCGTGGCCAGGCTGTAAAGTGATCTTTGGGTGCAGGGAAGCATGGGCTAATGGCCAGAGTCTAGGGGAATGTTGCTAGATAAAGGGGTTGGGGCAGTAGCCCTGGTAGGGACACCCAGGCCCACCCAACTCCACTGGGCCCCAAGCTAGGGATCTGTCAGCGGTGGAGTGGTCCACCACTGCCTCAGGGGCGGGAGGGGGGGAATCCCACCAAAACCCACCAAACTCACTCAGGTGGGAGATACCATTCCCGCACCCTCCCTGGGTCACTTCCTGCCATCTCTGGCGGTGGAGCAATCCACAAGGTTGCAGGGCCTTCCAGCCCTGTGGCACAAGTCACTCCCCAAGGCCCTGCTGGCTCTGCAGGCGCAATCCAGTCTTCTGGGCCCCCAGCTTCCATCGTCAGCCGGACGGCCGCTTCTGGGGTTGCACCAGCCAGGCTGCAGCAGCCCCTGTCTGCAGGGTGCCCGGGGCCTCTGTGGACAGAATCTGCTTCGGCTTGGACTCTGGCCCACCCCTGGCCTGTGGCAGTTGGGGAGCTGCTCCAGCCCTCACCGGTTAACCTTAACTAGTAAACTCACCTGTTCAGGGTGAGACTTGCACCCCTAAGCTTGACCCATGTCATAAGAACAGCAGAGCAGCTAGTCGGGGTCAGACCAAAGGTTCATCCAGCCCACCGTCCTGGCTGCCAACGGCGGCCAATGCCAGGTGCCCCAGAGGGAGTGAACAGAACAGGGTATCACCAAGCGATCGCCCATTCCCAGCTCCTGACACACAGAGGTAGGGACGCCCTCCCTGCCCATCCTGGCTAATAGCCATTGATGGACCCAACCTCCATGAATCTATCTGGATCTTTTTTGAATCCTGTTAAAGTCCTGGACTTAGAAAAATAGAATACTAGGACTGGAAGGGACCTCGAGAGGTCATCAAGTCCAGTCCCCTGCCCTCATGGCAGGACCAAGCACTGTCTAGAGTAGACCATCCCTGATAGACATTTATCTAACCTACTCTTAAATATCTCCAGAGATGGAGATTCCACAACCTCCCTAGGCAATTTATCCAGCTCACAACCTCCTCTGTCACCTCTAGGTCCAGGCTGGGCAATAAACACTTGGCTCTTAGCAGCCCTTCGAGGCATCACACCCCTATTCCACATGCTGCTTCATGCACGGCCCCGTCCCTGGACCTCCCCAGCACAGCGCGGTCCGGATCCTCGCAGCCCTCACTCCAAGGCCTGGCATCTCTCTGCCACAGGCAAGCCAGGGTGGGACCGGAACCTGTGTGAGCATGCAGAGCGCTCCTGCACTCTTCTCCGTCTCCGGCTAATAATTAGGGAGCCCTCGTCTCGGGAAGCAGATTGCAACGTGTACCAGGCTCCTGAAGATGTGTCATGTGGGGATGGGGAGGGGCAGAGTCAGTGTCGGCCTCCCCCCCACCAAAAGAGGACTTCAAAACGGCCTTTCCCTGGCAACGAGGAGTCGGTTCTTGTCCCAGAAGGTTTTTCTGGAGATATGAACATCGCGCTCAGGGTCTGGCTGCACTCAGAAGTTGTAGTGCTCTGGCTACACCGCAGTAGTTAAAGCCATACACTCCCTTTTAATGGGGATGCAGTTATACTGTTATAAACGAGCTTATTCTCATTCAGGGGAGGTGGCCAGGCAGTGTGGCCTGGTGGTTAGCAGGGCTGGCTTTAGACTCAGCACAGCAGAGCTCTTTTCCTAGCAATGTTGGGGGAGCTAGGGCAAGACACCGCTTGGTGCCTCAGTTTCCCCATCAATGAAATGGGGATAATGATACTGCCCTCCCTTGTAAAAGCGCTTTGAGATCTGCGGGTGGAAAATTATGTAGGACACACAGTAGGAGAGTGGGGAAGCACCATTATGGGTTCCCAAGGGAGATGGTGGACTCTCCATCCCTGGAATTTTTAAAGTCCTGGCTTGACAAAGCCCTGGCTGGCATGATTGAGTTGGGGTTGGTCCTGCTTTGGGCAGGGGGTAGGACTTGGTAACTCCTGAGGTCTCTGCGAGCCCTGGGATTCCATGATTCTATGATTCTATTGATCTAAGGCACCGACATCCTGTTATGTCAGTCTGCACTAGGGATGGTTACCAGTCTAACCGTAGGGTCAAAAATATCACACCCCCATTGAAATAGTTATACTGGCATGGACAGGTGCAACTATGTTGCACTGTTATTTTGTGATAATTAGCGTTGTTTCGGAAATAACAATGCGAGCGTCTACACAGACCTTCCGTTATTTTGAAATAATTTGCCCCCATGTGATTGGTTGCCTCCGTCATATGGCATTGTTTCTGTTCTCTGATTGGATGGCCTAAGCTTTGGAAAAGCTGGGTTTTTTTTCCCTGTTCATGAAAGATTTGCCGCTGCTGATCTGCCCTACGAAGAACACAGCTTTATACGCAGCCGCTGGAGTGGGCAGAAGTCGAGTGGGCAAGATGTTGGATTAGGAGCAGCGGTGAAAGTAACTTAAGAACATAAGAACATAAGAATGGCCGAACTGGGTAAGACCACAGGTCCATCTAGCCCAGTAGCCTGTCTGCTGACAGTAGCCAGCGCCAGGTGCCCCAGAGGGGGTGGACTGAAGACAATGATCAAGCGATTAGTCTCATGCCATCCATCTCCAGCCTCTGAAAAACAGAGGCCAGGGACACCATTCCTATCCCCTGGCTAATAGCCTTTTATGGACCTAACCTCCATGAAATTATCTAGCTTCTCTTTAAACTCTGTTATAGTCCTAGCCTTCACAGCCTCCTCTGGCAAGGAGTTCCACAGGTTGACTACGCATGGTCAACTTAAAATGTCTTACTGGTGCTTCCATTCATCTCTGATGAGGAGTCAGGAGACCTATCACTTGGGTGATCTTGGGTGGGTCAGGTCCCTGCTCTGTGCCTCAGTTTCCCCATGTGCAATTTGGGACTAGAGACTCCGACCCAATGGCCTGACAATAAGGCCACCACAAATGGGGGGGAATGGAGACCCAGGCACCTGGGAGAGGAGAAGCCCATTAGAAATGCTCTCTGGGAAGACATGGTCCATGTTTTGAAGAAGGAAAAAACCCCCCAAAAACAGTGAGCTGCCTCCCCCACCTGAGTGGCGTGTGTTTCCCAAATCTCAGCTTCTCTAATTTTCTTTTTTAAAAAACCATTAGGGTTGTGCAAACGCGCTGAATGTCTCCGGGTGGACAAGAAAGGACATGAAACCTACCTCTCGGCAGGCCTGCTAAACCCAGACAAGGTTCCTTTGTGCCGAGCCGTGCGGAGACTGAGCGCATCCCTCCTAGCCAGCTCCAAGTTCTTTACTCACCATATTTTTTTCCTCTTGACAGTTTGTGCCGATCTTGGCGGCACCTTATAATTACCACCCCAGCTAAAAGGCACGGGATGATTTATCCTTGACAAGCATCACCTTTTCGAGGCGACGCCATTAACACTTACGCGGAGGGGTGTTTTGATTTGTTGGGGGTTTTTGGCACGGGAAAGTAGGACACTGCTGCATCTCCCCCTCCGGGTCCCTCTTCACTCTCTTCTCTTGCCCTAAGGTGAACCACGCTGAGATAGCGAGGGTGAAATTGACAGGACCCCGCCCCACCTCTCCACCATGCCCGGAGGGAGGGATCTGTTTGTCTCTCTCTCTCTCTTTTCTTCTTCTTCTTTGCCTGCACCCCTTGTCTCCTGGCTCAGGGGACAATGCCTGCACTTATCTCAGCCCACGCCACACCCTGCCATGTCTGATTATAGCTTGCCCCAATGGTGGCAAGGTTCGGCAAACAGCTGTGTAGAAAAAGCACATTCATGCCGCGGTGTTCAGCACTCCGGAGTGTTGTGTGGTTGGGGTCCCCTCCCCCCCCCCCCACTCACAGCAGTAGCTCTAATAATCGCCTTGACGTCGCTGTCAGCAAGGGAAGGGCTGAGGAGGATGGCTGAAGATTACAGTCGTTTGCCAGCAATTTTGGTCTCTGAGAACCGGGCCTCCCTCCATACACACGAACTCAGGCCTGTGAGTGTTCCTTCTAATCTTTTCCAACCCTGGGCAGGTTTTTTTGCATCCTGTGCGGAATATTTTTATGTGCACTGAGGCATGTGCACCACCTCTAGAAACACAAAACCTAGCTGCAGGCACTCTGCTAATCAGCTGGGTGGCATTTCAATCTCTCCTGACCGGTGGCACAAGCGCTCAGGGGTGTGAGGGGTGTGATCCCAGACTAAGGTAGCTGGCTGGCAAAGGCCCCTAGTGTAGATACAGCTGCACTAGTAAATTTACACCCTCTATGGCTTGTTTTGCTCATGGAAGGTGAGGTCTGCTGGTGTAGCTGTGTCCGGATTAGGAAAGTTTTGCCGGTAGAGCGCGTCGGTATTTCTAGACCAGCAAACCCTCTTTCTGTAGACATAGTCTTGAAGTCCTGAGCAAGGGTTAAATCCTGATCAGGATTGATGATCCCATGGTGCTCATAATAATTAATAACACCACTTTTTCATCGGTAGATGGCAAAGAGCTTTACACAGGAGGTTGGTAAAGCTATCCTTATTTTACAGACAGGGAAACTGAGGCATGGGGTGGTGGGTAGCCTGCCTTAGCACCCCTTCTGGTCACCTGATCCCCCTGGAGCAACGAGACCCAGTGTCCGACATTCCATGGCCCAGTCCTGGGTTGCGACAGTGTTGGAAAACCCCTGCTAGACAGAATTACCTTCATGCATATTTTTTAATTGCAGCAAGCCAGCCCCTTAGCTGGTGCAGACCGGCCTGGGTTCATTGACGTCAGTGGACCCCAGATGGCATTCTTAGCCGCTGGAACTGGATTAACTCTCTGGAAAAGGCCAATACGCTGTTGCAGACAGAAAAATGTACAGCGGCGGAGGCAGGGTGGGGAGCACAGCGGGGGCGTGGCAGATACACCTCCAGGGGAAAGCACAGCAGAGGCATTAGGAGCATCCCCACCCTACTGGGGTGGGGGTGAGGGTGAAGTAGCGGAGGTAGAAACAGGAGCTGCTTTGTTTGATCGCGACAGGCCCCTGTCGGTCTCTTCTGATACATCCCGTCTCTAGGCACACTTATCAGCTAAGGGACTTATCCGGCCTCTGTCACCAAATCAGATGCACCTCTCCCAATTGTTAGTCTGTTTATCCTCACTGGGTGGTGCTATTAGCCCCATGATACAGACGGGGGAACTGAGACCCCCCCCCGCCATAAAACCTGAGTCCTCCGATCCAGGCCAGCTGTGGTCATGCGAGGGGTCTTTTATTGTGGAGTAGACACACCCAGAGAGACCAAGGTTATATCTACACTACAGAGTTTTTCTGGTATCCCGGAAAAACTCTGCCCCATCCAGGAAATGTGTCTGAACTTCTAAAAAAATTTTCGGAAGAGCAGATGTGCTTTTTCGGCATCCCTGTATACCTCGTTTTACGAGGAAGAAGGGATGTTCTGAAAAAGGGGGGTTTCCGACATTTGGCCCAGTGTAGACGGGCCAAATGTCAGAAAAGCCTCTTCCGAAAAAAGAAGCGGAAAAAGCTACACAAATTGCTACAGAAGCTATGGGAAAAGCTACGCCAAAAGCTACGTGAACCGCAATTTGCGTAGCTTTTTCTGGAAGAAGAGTGTAGTGTAGACATAGCCCAAATGAGTAGCCCAGGGTCACACGGAAAGTGTGTAGAGGGGCACGGTCTTCCAAGTTTCAGGCTAGCACCCTAACCTAACCACTAGGGGATCCTTTTTATAGTTGGACCTAGTGAGATACTCCCCCACTAGGCCCTGAGTGAGCACGTGGCTAATCAGGGCAGTCACGGACGGAGTGTGAGGCTTCTTTCTGGAAGGACTAAGGTGCCACCAATGCCCAAAGTCTCTGCCGTGGCCAGGAACTGACTAAGTGGGATATGCCCCTCTGATCTCCGTGCCATGCTGTAGCCCTGGTGACCTCCCTGCCTGCCTGACCTGGAGGAAAATTCCTTCCTGGCCCCAAAGCTGGTGATTGGTTAGACACTGAGAGCGTGCGCAAGGCTCACCACCAGCCACGTGTTTAAACCTCCTCTCTGGTGGAATCGGAGCTGCTCTGCTGTGTGACATAGACCTTATACTGCTGGCACAAAATGGAGATTCTCCTTCCTCTGAAGTGATGTGTAAGTTCTCAAGATGGTCTGAGTGAGCTCTTGTTCGACCGCCTCTCTGCCAACAGCCTCCATCCTGCAAGCCTTTGTCTAATGCACAGCAGCATGTGAAAAGTCTGAGGGAGGGCTCTGGGGTGTTTTCCACAGAGGGTGAGCCGAGAAAGGCACCTCGAGAGCCACGTGGGAAGCTGAGGCCAGACACATTCACATGAGAACTAAGGCCCAGCTTTTTACCAGGGAGGGGGATTCACTGTGGGAACAAACTCCAGAGGGAAGTGGTGGTTTCTCTGTCTCCGGACGGCTGTCACCAGTTCATGGGTGGCTGATGTTGTGGAGGCTGCAGCACTGTAGGGAGAAGCTGGGGTGGGGGCAGTGACGGGCAACCAAGAATTGCTCCTCCAATAGTGCTGAGGAAGGGGGGGAAGGAGCTAAGGGGCTCTGGTGCCCCAGTGTGCCAGAGGCATGTGGGGGAGGGAAGCAGCCAGGAGGTCCGGGGGGCTGCAGGTGGAACCCCAGTGGATCCGGGAGTTGTGGGAGACCACAAAGGGAACAGGAGTCAACAGCATGTTGCTGCCGTGGCAAAGGTGTGACACAAAAGTCAGTCTGGGAGGCGTTAACAGGAAGGGTGTGTGTGTGTGAGGGGGGGGGTATAGTAGATCTGGGAAGGCATCACCAATCTGCTGCCGGACAACTGGGCCTAGGTGCCCCCACGTCCCTGAGAACCCCACCACCTACTCCACTACCTCCCCAAAGGGCCTTGCAGCTCACTGCAGCCCCTCTCCCGGGGACAGGGGCATGAGGAGCGATGCAGACAGCTGGCGGATGGAGGAGGCGTGGTCGGGTGTTGCTGTGGTGGGCAGGGAAATGCAAAACAAGGTACATCAACTCCAGCTACGTAACTGACATAGCTTGCAGTTGCGTATCTTGCTTTGACCTTCCCCTTGAGAGTAGACCTGGCCACAGAGAGGGGTCTTGGCTTGCCCATGGTCACACAGCAAGTCAATGGCAGAGCTGGAAATAGGAACCATATCACTCCCGGCCCAGGCTAGGCCTCTAACCACTACACCACACTGCTTCCCAATTGCAATGCCGTTATTGACCAGAAAATCCTGCGACAGTAAGTCCAGCCAGTTCACAAACTGATAAGGCCCCTGTGTGAGATTTGCCATCTCCCAATACTGTTTCCAGAATGGTTGCCAGTAATAAACTCCCGGAAAAGAGAAGGAAGCTGCCTGGTGAAGCCACAGGTTTATGGCCCTTACACTTGGATCGACTTTTGGCTGTGGTTGGCTCCTGGCACGATCCAGAGGGAAGAAAGCAGCCTCCTTCCCAAAGCAGCTGCCAGGAACTTAGAGATGCTTTTGTTGTTTTCTGGCAGAGCCCCCGGCCAAGGCAGGTCCTTTGTCACAGCAACACTGTGCGTCCACTTGCCCACTTATTACTGACCGGGTTTACTCTCCCCAGTGTTACGAGGTCGCCGTGTCGAGATGGATGCGGTTCTGGGCAGACTTAGTGCTTTGTGGGCTGACACACACCACCTGTGGAGGCCTGGAGCCACAGCAGTGCCGAGTCACTGGCCTGCCTGCCTTCTGTTTGCATCCCCTTGCAACGCTGGCCGCAGGCAACCACACATTGCGGTCCCCACCAGACACAGTAGCATTCAAAAGACAGGTTGTCTGTGGCATTCGGGGCTCCTGCAAAGGAAACTCTTGGTCCGACTGTGGCCGCCAGCTGCGGGCTTCACTAAACAGAACGGGGGAAGCGTTTGGCATCAAAGACTTCCTAGGTCCCACCTCCCTGGACTATCCAAGTGCTTAGTTATTCCTGCCTGAATAGCATGATCATGCATTCTAGCAGTCACAGAATCCCAGGGTGGGCAAAGCCCTCAGGAGGCATCAAGTCCAGCCCCCTGCCCAAAGCAGGACCAGCCCCAACTCAATGAGCCCAGCCAGGGCTTTGTCAAGCCGGGACTTACAAACCTCTAGGGATGGAGATTCCACCCCCTCCCTAGGGAACCCATCCCAGTGCTTCTCCCCCCCGCCTCCCGCCCGCCTAGGGAAATCGTTTATCCTAATCTCCAACCTAGACCTCCCCCACTGCAACTTGAGACCGTTGCTCCTCGTTCTGTTGTCTGTCACCACTGAGACCAGCCTCTCTCCAGCCTCTTTGGAACCCCCTTCCTCTTCCTCCACTGTCTTAAATAGAGAAGAAAAATAAACTTTCCCTCCATCTAAAGTTTGGGAGGAGGGAAGAAACAACCCCCTCCCCCATTCTTCCACATATTGCAATTACAGACCAATTATACACTGATTATAGTAAAGGGAATCAAAATGTATTTAATATGTGTGGAGCTAGGCTAGGAATGGTGACCCTGTTTGTCAGGGGCCAGGGATGGGTGACACTCCCTCTGGGGCACCTGCCATTGGCCACTGTCAGGATATGGGGCAAGATAGACCTTTGGTCTGACCCAGTGTGGCCATTCTTATGTAGACGGGCAGGCAGGCATAGATAGATAGAGGGGGTGTATGGACGTGGATGGATAGACGGATGGATGGATGGATAGATAGATTATGTATGGGGATGGATTGATGGATGGATGGATAGATAGATAGATTATGTATGGGGATGGATAGATGGATGGATGGATAGATAGATTATGTATGGGGATGGATAGATGGATGGATGGATAGATAGATAGATTATGTATGGGGATGGATTGATGGATGGATGGGTGCCTGGACGACTATGTCTGGGTATAGATCAATAGATGGATAAATAAATTATTCAAAAGTGAGGAAGTCCCACAAAGAACTTATCTGGCCTCTGAGGGCCCCAAATCGATTGGGAAATCCAGGGGACTCAGGCTCCTGAGCCACTTAGGTGTTCTCTGGACATTTTACCCATTAGAAAAAATGCGCTTTTTGCACGGACAGCTTGTGTGAGCACTACCCTCTGGCTTTCCCAGACCGCAAACTCGGGGGAGTTACTGGAGTGCACGTAGGGGACCCTGGACCGTCCTTGTTTCCTCCTCATTTCCGGGGGCGTCCTCGATCCGATCCCGGCCTCGTGTGACCGTGTGGCCCCTGTCGCCCCGCGTGATTTCTGTAGGGATGCGGATTTGCAGGTCTCTCCCCCGCCGCTCCAATGGTCCGTGAAACCTTTGCACGGGGACCATGTTTCGCAAAGGCGGCGTTCCCCCCTTATCCGTGCACCTACACGAGTCTGAGGTGTAATTGCCAAAGTGCGCATGAAAGCGACAGTGTCTTCCAAAGGAATTCACTGGAGTATGAATGTTCCTTTGCTGGAGTCAGAACAAGATGCATTTCCTGGTTAGACTGGGTGAGAGTTTGCGCCCGCGCGCGCCCGCATGTCAATAAAATAAAGCAACCCCTGCAACCTGCCCTTTCAGTCAAGAAAACCAGGGGGGAAATCTATGAATTCCTACCTCTGCAGTTTTTTAAACGCTCATTCCCCCGGGAGCAATCATACACCGAAGGAAAAATGCTAGCACTTGCCAGAGGCTTCCAAAAGCCACACCAATGTCGCGCCCGGTTCTGGAATCGTTTGATAATTTTCCTTTGCTGAAAACTTCCCTTTAAACGAAGCCCCAAAATACTTAAGGACAACCAGGTGACCTGACACTTCAAACTGATTGCTTTAAGAAAAGAAAAGAAAAGAAAAGAAAAGAAAAGAAAAGAAAAGAAAAGAAAAAAGATTAAAAAGCGATTTTCAGAAAGTATTTGAAAGTACTGTAGGCATTTCCTGCATATTGAGAGAGATTTTCCAGCATAATATTTTCTATTTCAACCCTTTAAAATGCCAAGAACAATGCTCAGTATTATAGTTTATTAGCTCAGGCTATTATTGTTGGTTTTGTTTTCAGTGCCTATGGAATAAGAGTTTTTAAAAATAATTCCACGTAAAAAAAATGGCAAACTACTTGCTAGTGCAAAGAGATATTCACCCATCTGGAAGCGTTGTCAATATTGTCTCGGGTTTAAAGATCCATGCCATAGAAACTGACCGGCAATATTTAAAGCAGCCAAGACGACTTTGTTTCTAGCAGTGCCATTAGCAGATCAACACAAGCCTTTTAAAATAGAAAGACCGAGGGAGGAGACGTTTGGATGTAACAGAAGGTGCACCATAGTGAAGGGGCTGGCGTGTTAAACAAACGTGCAAGGGGCAAGAAATTCTCCGGGAAAATATGTAAAATGTCTTTCTCGTCTGGTAAATTTCACTTGAAATCTTTTTGTCTCTGAGCATTCCAGCGTCGTTCTTCTCTGGGTCGGTAGCTGAAACTGGTTTCAGGATAATGAATCTATTGTATTAATCCACCGCGGATCAATTGGACTCAGGTCTTTAGGAGCTGCAGTGCACAATATTACAAAAAAAATTATAATGGAAATGTTTAATTCCCTCCTATAAAAAAGGTTCTACGAAAAATCTTGCTGTTGGGAAATGTAAACACTTCAAGTGTAAACACAAAGCACCGCAAAGCGGTGTTAATTCTGCTCGAGTTCTTCCGCCAGAACAGATTTGTATTCCAGCATTTTACCGAGTGTGTAGCTGGAGAAAGATCCGGTCTGCGAGCAAGTTTTATACGTAATTACAATGCGCGTGTTGACAGAGGCAACCATATCATAACACTCCTTGTACCGTGAACTTAGTATCAATATTAAGCATCCAGCCATTCGGAAGTGTTGAACAACCTTGCAGCATCCAAACTGCGTGCATTTAAAAAGGGAAGGCTATTTGCCATTTGGGGGCAGTTTTCGAAGTATTTTAAACACTCAGATCTTTCACAGATCTGCATATGCACGCTTCAGTTTAATCCTGAACTGAAGATACACCGTGCGTGCCATTGTGTGGGCTACAGATGTTTTTCCAGGGAATCAAGCGAATGATTTTTAATCTAAAATATTTCGCCTTTAGGTTTTTTGTTTGTTTGTTTGTTTGTTTTTTTTTGACGATTGCCTGCGTTTACATTCATTTTGTGCGTGTGGTAAAATCAGACAGTAAACCACGAGCTATTTTTGTGCTAGTCTTTTTTTTTTCCTGAATGGAACCAGACAAATTCCTGCATTGCTGGAGAGGTGTTTTTTTTAATTATTTGATATTTTTGTGTTTGATCTGAGAATAAATCATTGGAAAACATGCAGGGGAGTGGAAAAGAAATAATCAGTTAACACACGAGGAGTCCCGCGGAGACGCACAGATTTATTTGGGCGTAGACTTTCGTGGGCAAAACCCCACTTGGTCAGAGACGCCCCCGGAGCGCTCCTTGTTTTTGTAGTTACCGACTTACGCGGCTGCCCCTCGGACACTAACCAGCCAATCATATTTCTTCTTTTGGTGACGGACTAGAATCACATCCGGCCTCAGTTTCCTTGTGGGCAAAGAATAGTCCGATGAATTGAAGAAGAAAGAGTCGATTGTGCAAATGGGACCCGCCCCCGGCCCCTTTCCGCGGGCTCCAAATTGTTTCGCATCCAACACGCGTAGTTTTGCGCGCGGGAATCAAGATTGGGTCTTGTAGCGTGTCACGGGCCGTTGTCAAAAAGCGCCCAGCGAGTTGAGGAGCAGGAATACGCGGAGTGCTCCTAAATCGCCTAGGCGCCATTGAAAAATCCCCCCGACCTGATTGAGTGTGTGTGTGGGGGTGTGTGTGGGGCTGTGGGGGGGGCGTTTCTCCTTTTTCCAGCGTACATAGAAGGGGGTTTGGCAACGTTAAGGGTCGGGACAGGGCCGGCAGCTGGAAAGGTGAGTTTCTAATGAATTTCCCACCGCTGCTGCCGGGGCTGGAGGTGACGAATCCGCCTGTGAGGTTTCAGGAACGGAGACAGAAGAACTTTCGGCCAGTCGAGGCGCGAATCCTTCTTGGGCGCCGCATGGCCCGGCGCGCACCGAAGGACTAAAGATGCGCGCACCAAAGTATTCCCGCAGGCTGCAGGTGCAAAGGGTCTGCGTAAACCACCCCGCTTGGGTCTGTCTGACCTGGGGACAGCCCCTTCCCCCCCGCGCTTGCTGGCATGAGGAAGCTGCTTTAGGAGCCAGGGGCTTGCCTGGCAAAATGCGCAACCAACAACCAGTCGAGCGCTGCGTAACTGGAGCGTGAAACTCCCCTTTGGCCAGGCCCTGTCCGGGCAGCGAACGCGGGTTCTCTTGTCTGCGTGCAGCTTAGCAAGTGGCGAGGGGCCGGGCCGGGTGGGCTGTCCCCGCTGGAGGCTGTGCTTATCCTGACATGTCTAATTTGTACCTTGGGCCCGTGGCGTCTGTACAGCGCTCGCATCCGAGCGGCGCGCACGGGAGCGGGGCTCGCCGCCTACAAAGGCCTGAGGAATGGTTCTAAATCCGGGGGAGGAGGGCGGGGAGCTGCGGTGAGCTTGGGATGGGCTTTAGGATGAAAAAAGAAAACCCGCACAGCTTCGTATTCTTCCACCCAAGGGGCGGGGGGCTGGCGTGTGGCACTGGGGCCCCTTTCCCGTCCCCAAGGGCGCCCCAGCATTCCGGCCTCCTCCAGCTCCTTGCGTGCTGCATGCTATTCTTATTGTCACTAGCCTCAGACACATATAAGTCCTGTACGTATATGGGCGCCCCGGCAGGGCCTTGGCGGAGCGGAGAGGGCGCCAATCCACTCAAAGGCGCGGGGCGCTTTCTGCGCTGCCAAGCGAACCCTCGGATGCGCTCTCGGCCCACAAAAGAAGGCGCCCCGTGCGCTGCCCTTCCCCTGCCCCCTAGGAGCCAGGCCTGGGGCTTGCGGTGCCAGGACAGGCAGGGCGCTGCCTTCGCACCGACATTCCACCATGCAGTGCTTGGGGGCGACCTGCCCTATGGAACCCCTGGTGTGGAGTGCACAGGGGGACTGGACTCCGGACCCCCCTTTGCTGCGGCTCCGCTGTTTCCTTGTGATTCGGTAAATGAAGGGATCAATACGGACGGGAAAGTGACTAGGGAACTGATGCGCCTCGGACAACACCGAAGCCCCGCAGAGTCGCTCTGGTTCCGTCACAAGCGGAGGTGGGTTATATAGGTCAGGGGAGGTAGGCGAGACTGGGCTTCAGGAATTGCGTTTCTTGTTGGCATTAGGTGCAAGCCTAGGGCAAGTAGGTCAGCCCATGCTGGCAGTGTGCAATTATTTCAGGAGGAGCTGGCATTTTCATTAGGAAAGGGCCTTTTTTTGGCAGCCAGTAGATCTTTCACAAGCCACTTTACCCCGGTCTTCTGGAGCTCAGATTCCTTTCAGCCACATGGCACCTGAGTCTTGATGGAGTGTACCTCTTGGGACTCCAAACTTGGTAAATTCTGGATTCATGTAATCTTTGAAATAATATTGAAAACATTCCTGCATCCATTTCTATTCCTCCCTCCCTCCCTCTTTCTTTCCCTCCCTCCCTCCCTTGAAATGTTTATATCAAGCCTGGAGGGTTTTTTTTTTTTACAAGATACGCTCTAGTTCCAAAAGCAATGGTTTTGGGGACAGTTCTCTGACTTGTGTTATCTCCCCGAAGACAATAGAACTGTAACAATTTACACCAGTGGAATATGAGCCGCTGGTTTTGCTCCATGTGTGAAATCTCCTACCCCAGCCCCCCAGTGTCGATTCACCAGTGAAGGGTGGAGCTTGCACCTTTTGACTTAGAGATAAAGGGGCAAGTGCACCTTGGCTGCATTAAGGGTTTGCACTGCTGGAGCTGTGTCGATGCAGGTTGTAGCCTAGGGACTAGCCTGCTTGCTTGCCTGTCGATTTGGTATTTCCTCATGGTTTGGATTCTATGTTTATTATAATAAGTTCCAATAGGTTTATACTGGCAGTTTGGCTGTAACACAAGGGACTTACAGGCCATGTCCTGTATGTTGAGCTAAGGCAAAATGAACACGCATGTGCCTGGGACCTTTCACCTAGACAGCAAAGTCAGTCTGCGTACATTCCGGATATTTCACCTAGAATAAAGCAACCTTCAATGGGATAGGGGCTTCCAAGAATACCCTCAAACCTAGCAGGCCCACTGTTACTTGGAAACACCCAAAATGACCGGTTTCGGCCAGACCGAATAACCGGGAAGCACAGAGGTCACAAATGTGGTAGCCAACCACAAAGACCCACGGTAACGAACTGAAGCACATGATGATAAGTTGAGATCAATGATATACTGACCGGCTGAAATGTCTGCAGACTGCCGGCCTGGCCTGGCCTTCCTTCAGGTGGCTCCTGAAAAGCAGAACACTGAGAGAACCACTAGGGGGCCCGCCGGCTTTGGAAGGGAGGCTGCTCTGTTCCTGTCCTCTGAAGCCGTGTAACTATTTTTGGTGTCTGTGGCCCTAGAAACATGGGTTGGTTACGTGGGGCATTGGAAGGAGATCCAGTTTGGGACAAGGTCTTTCTTTGCTCAGTAGCAACCGGGTCTCCCATACCATTGATGGTGTCCATCCATTTAGAAGTAGATGGAGATTTTCATTAATGGTTTGGTAAGCAGCTGGTGTAACCCACAGGTTAGTGTGTGACAAAAATCACACTCCTGTCCAGCCGAAGCAGATAAACCTGGATGGAGGAGAGGGGGAAGTTTATGTAGTAAACTTTAGCTTAAGTTGTAGCTGCTTATCTTCCTAGCTCTGCAGTTCCTGGGTCTCAGCCCCGCCGCATTGGCCATACCAGCAGCTGTCACGAGCGAAACAGTGTTATTTGCACAGGGAATTTGCTCTGGTTTAACTAATTCAGTTAAACAAGTGCAACTTTTCTAGTATGCACAGACAAGTTCTAATTGTCAACCACTATATCTCCCCCTTGGAAACACTAAACAGAATATCCCTGTAACCAGACGGCTGTCAGAGCCCGAAGGAAATCTACCATCAAGTCCCACTTCTTAACACTATAAGACAAACATAACAGAGTTGAAACGCCACATGAAGAAGATTTTTCTAAGAAATCCACAGTGCTCCCTCCCTCCACCAGTTAATTTCTTCTGAAAGCAAAGTGACCTGCATTCTCCATAAGGATTATGACACAAAGGATGACAAAACCACTGGCTGCTTTTCTCCAGATAATTGAGGGTAAGAATTCAGTGTACGCAGCAGCAGCTTTTAGAAAATGATTCACCCAGAAAAGTTATGCAACTGCACAGGCACAGTTTTCACCATGTTAGGTTCCTCATGTTGAAAACAACCTCTAAACAATCTGGGATCACGAATTAAACTTACCATAGAGCGGAGTGAATTCTCAGCTCACTATGGATTCTAAAAAAGGCCAAGTCCTCCCCCTGGTGCAAATTCATTGGTTTTAATGGAGCTATGTAGATTTGCCCCAGTTGTGGTGGGGAAAACTGCCTTATGGTTTTCAAGAGGAGAAAGAACACCGTTTTGCACCCACCCTTTTCCCATCATGGTTTTTGTTTATTTGTAGCTAAGCCCCAGCGGTGAGGTGGAGGATTATTCTGAGGGTGGCTGGATATGTTTAAAGTCCACAATGGGACTTGCACATTTCATGTTTTTCAGGGTTTCTAAAACCAACCAACCAACCCAGCCAACCGAACAACCAACCAACAACCCAGCCAGCCGAACAACCAACCAACCAATCAACCAACCAACCAACCAACCCAGACAGCCAGCCAAACAACCAACCAACCAACCAATCAACCAACCAACCAACCTAGCCAACTGAACAACCAACCAACAACCCAGCCAGCCGAACAACCAACCCAGCCAACCGAACAACCAACCAACCAACCAACCAATCAACCAACCAACCAACCCAGCCAGCCAGCCAACCAACCAACCAACCAACCAACCAACCAATCAACCAACCAACCAACCCAGCCAACTGAACAACCAACCAACAACCCAGCCAGCCGAACAACCAACCCAGCCAACCGAACAACCAACCAACCAACCCAGCCAACTGACCAACCAACCAACCCAGCCATCCGAACAACCAACCAACCAACCAACCAACCCAGCCAACCGAACAACCAACCGACCAACCCAGCCAGCCAACCGAACAACCAACCAACCAACCAACCAACCAACCCAGCCAACCGAACAACCAACCGACCAACCAATCAACCAACCAATCAACCCAGCCAACCGAACAACCAACCAACCAACCAACCAACCCAGCCAGCCGAACAACCAACCAACCAATCAACCAACCGACCAACCCAGCCAACCGAACAACCAACCAACCAACCCAGCCAGCCGAACAACCAACCAACCAACCAACCAACCAACCAACCCAGCCAGCCGAACAACCAACCAACAACCCAGCCAGCCGAACAACCAACCAACCAATCAACCAACCAACCAACCCAGCCAGCCAGCCAACCAACCAACCAACCAACCAATCAACCAACCAACCAACCCAGCCAACTGAACAACCAACCAACAACCCAGCCAGCCAAACAACCAACCCAGCCAACCGAACAACCAACCAACCAACCCAGCCAACTGACCAACCAACCAACCCAGCCATCCGAACAACCAACCAACCAACCAACCAACCAACCCAGCCAACCGAACAACCAACCGACCAACCCAGCCAGCCAACCGAACAACCAACCAACCAACCAACCAACCCAGCCAACCGAACAACCAACCGACCAACCAATCAACCAACCAATCAACCCAGCCAACCGAACAACCAACCAACCAACCAACCAACCCAGCCAGCCGAACAACCAACCAACCAATCAACCAACCGACCAACCCAGCCAACCGAACAACCAACCAACCCAGCCAGCTGAACAACCAACCAACCAACCAACCAACCCAGCCAGCCGAACAACCAACCAACCAACAAACCCAGCCGAACAACCAACCAACCAACCAACCCAGCCAACCAACCCACCCAGCCAACCAACCAACCAACCAACCCAGTCAACCCAGCCAGCTGACCAACCAACCAACCAACCAACCAACCAACCAAATCCTTTCCCCCTGCTTATGACTTTGGACATTTTTGGAACTCTGTATGCAGTTCAGTGTGTGGGTGGATGTGATGGTAAAAGGATGATGTAGCCTAGAAGATTAAGTTGCTTGCCTGCCATACCAGATAAATCAATATAGATCAACCCAAAAGCATGTTATCATTATATTCATTACTATATTCATTTATATTTAATATAGGGATAGACTCTCTCTCTCACTCTGTCTCGGATCCCTCGAAGTGAGTAAGATTTCCCCTTGAACACCTATCACTGATGAGTACGTAGATGAGAAATTAGGCCAGTTCTGGCAAGGAACACTCTCTGGCAGTGGCTGCATGTGAGGTCTCTATCTCCAGCAGCACCACTACCAGCGGCGTCAATATGGGCCGGGGCACACTCCTTCCATCGGGCTCTCTGAACTTCTTCACTGAGACATCACTTGATCTCAAAGTGTCGGGCACCATTCTTGATGGTGGCCCTCCAGGTTACCCGACCCTTCCCCTGACTCTCCCAGGCATCAGTGTCAATGCTGCACTTTACCAAGGCATTCTGAAGAACATCCCTGTTGTGCTTCCTCTGCCCGCCACGAGCCCTCGTCCTGCTCCCCAGCTGAGTGTAGAAAATCTGCTTAGGCAAGCAGGTGTCAGGCCTCCAGACCATGGGACCAGCCCATTGTAGCTGCCTGTGGATGACTGTCGGGCATTTGCATAAGCAACCTTTGTCCCCGATGCAACGCTTGCTCCAACGTCCTTCAGCTTTGGGGGAACCAGACAGAGGGACTCTACCTATTTCGAGCTGGTTCACCTCACCCCAAAATCCAGAACAGAGGCAGCAAAACACAGAAGTTGCTAGAAGGGTCAGAGGTCTCGGGAATGAGATAATCCTCATGAATGTGTCGTGTTAAGCATCAGAAGTAGGGTTGCCAGGTGTCCGGTATTGCTCAATTTTTCCCCCGACACGTTCGGTATTTTTTGTGAAAGTATCTGGCAACCCTAGTCAGAACCACCTAAGCTACGGAATGAGAGTACCCATCAATTCTTAGGGTGGGGAAATAAAATATGGTCATGGTCGGCTGGGTCAGGATCAAGCAAGGCCAAGACCCGATAAATATCCCGTGTTGCTTAGTTTAGCTGGTGCTAGCATTCTCTAGCTCTCGGCACTTCTTCTCCCTTGCCCGTTGGTTGACTATTAGCTTAGCTCCACGGTATAGCTTAGCGCAGTGGTCACCAACCAGTCGATCGGGATCTACTGGTAGATCTTGGAGCCTCTGACAGGTGATCCTGACAGGTTTGGCCAGGAGGCTATCTAGTGCCGGCACTTCAGCTGCCTCTCCCTGCACTGCTGCATAGCTCCTGCCCTCTGCTTGGAGCTGTCCCCTCAGGAGCCTCCTGCTTGCTGGGCAGGGGAGGGAGAGGAGGGTGCTGATGTCAGGGTGCCCCCCCCACACTATGTATCCCATCTCCACAGAGCAGAGAGGGGACACAATATGGCTTGGGATGGAGGGAGTGTGCTGGCTGCTTTTGGGAGTGGTGCAGGGCCAGGGCAGGGGTGAGCCTGCCTTAGCCCCACTGCACCACCACCCAGGAGCCACCTGAGGTCAGCAGGGCCCAGCCGGAGCCACATCCCGAAACCCTACCTCAGTCATGAACCCCCTCCAGCACCCGGAGCCCCTGCCCTAGCTCTGAGCACCCCTGCATCCCAACACCTTCCCAGAGCCTGCACCTAGACCCCCCTCCAACACTCCAACTGTCTGCCCCAAGCTCAGCTCAGAGCGCCTCTCACACTCCAGATCCCTTAATCCAAGACCAGAGTCTGCCCCCCAACCCACAGCCCCAGCCTGGTGAAAGTGGGGGAGGGAGGGAGGATGGAGTGAGCAGGAGTGGGGCCTCGGAGAAGGGGCACACAGGAGGCGGGGCAAGGGTATTTGGGTGTGAGGTAGATCTTTGATTGCACTTAAATTCAAAAAGTGATCTCATGCTTGAAAAGGTTGGAGACCACTGGCTTAGCTGTTCAACACTCCACCTGCCGGGATCTTCAACTTCATCGGCATGCCAGGGGCGAGGCTGGTCCCATGTCTCCTAACACTGGGGTTCCAGGAAGTGGTGGGAGTATGGTAGCTTAAGCAATTCTTTAATCTTGTAACGTTACCAGAGGGATTCGTTCAAGTGCATTATGTTTTAGCAACGAGATGCCTTTTGCTGTTTTTCGCTCTTTTGCTTATTTCAATAAAAGTTTTAACGACTCGGGATTGTCCTCTGGCTAAGTGCCCTTGCCACGTTCCCTGAAACTCCCCTTCCGGGGTAGAACTCTCTGGGTTCTCTCTCCCTCTGTAGCCTGGCCTGGGACAAGACCCCAAATATCTACTGGGCAGATGTGAGCCATAACCCACAAACCGTAGTCCATGATGCTCAGGTCTACACTGAACAAACTTAGCTGTGACTTTGAGGTCAGAAGCAAGTAACCCGTAGGGTCAGATCCTGAAAATGTTGACTTCTCCAAAGAGCCCAAAAGGAACTAGTCCCCTCCCTAAGCCATGCAGACTTTTGAAAGGCCAAACCCTCAGTCCATTGAAGTAAACGGAAGTTTGACTCCAACCGAACCAGGATTTTACTCGGGGAACCTAGATACTATTATTTGCATGTCAGTAACACAGAAAGGAGGAGGCTGGATGATCCAGCGGTCAGACAACGTGGTTAGAAAAGCCAGGGTCATTTTCTGGCGTGAGCTTCCTGTGTGACCTTAGGAGACATTTAGCCTTTCCATAGTACAACAGGGTTACTAGAACTTCCTTACCTTACCGGAGTATTGTGAAGATAGATAAGTGACAAACTCTGAGCTGCTGCAGTGTAACAGCTCCTAAGATGGACAGAACTGAGAGCAGCCCCTGCCCCAAAGAGCTTCCAATCAAAATAGTCCAGACAAAGGGAGAATAAAAGAGAGGCATGTGGTGTGGGGGACATGACTCACTCAAGGGGAGACAGAAGGGCAGTGGCAGAGCTGAGGTGGAAATCACTGAGACCCTAGATGGTGTCTGTAGCCATTGGGCCTGGCTGGTTCTACAGTAACTGCTTGAAAAGTTCAGATGTCCCAGTTTGGGGGGCAAGGTTCAGCCCAGACCCATTTTTCCCAATGCAAACCTCAGCGGGTGGGTGGGTGTCTCTGTGTGCGAATGTGGCAAGGACACACTCCATGCTCTCGCCACCCAGGGAGTGGAGGAAATGTCAAGGGACAATTATGCACTGACTCAGCAAGATGCAGGAATTGATGGTGTGCCCCTTCCAAGCTGATATATATATATATATATATTTTAAAGCACGAATCTTTACAAAGACTGGGATTTCTCAGCTTAGAAAAGAGGAGACCAAGGGGGGATAGGATAGAGGTCTATAAAATCATGATACGTGTGGAGAAAGTGAAGAAGGAAAAGTTATTTACTTGTTCCCAACACATAAGAACTAGGGGCCACCCAATGAAATGAATAGGTAGCAGGTTTAAAACAAACCAAAGGAAGTTTTTCTTCACGTAGCACATAGTCTACCTGTGGAACTCCTCACCACAGGATGTGGTGAAGGCCAAGACTTTAACAGGGTTCAAAAAAGAACTAGATAAATTCATGGAGGTTAGGTCCATCCATACTTATTAGCCAGGCTGGGCAGGGAGGGTGTCCATAGCCTCTGTTTGTCAGAGGCTGGGAATGGGTAACAGGGGAGGGATCACTTGATGATTCCCTGTTCTGTTCACTCCCTCTGGGGCACCTGGCATTGGCCACTGTTGAAAACCAGGACACTGGGCTGGATGGACCTTTGGTCTGACCCCGTCTGGCTGCTCATCTGTTCTTATGTAGTTGCAAAGGACACTTGATGACCTCATGTATGTGCCTCTCCTCCGGATTTGTTGGCTGCACCTTTCTCAAGTGGGTCTGGCGTTTTGAGGAGAAAGCCGGGAGCGGAGGGTCAGTGGTTTCACCTCTGCCTCTGCTCCTAGCTCGGCCACAGTCTGTCCTCTCTGGGGCTCTGCTGAGTCAGCTGCACATTCATAAAATAATGACCACACTTTGCCTGTGGTGCCTTCCCTCTCGACGCTTTCTAAGCACTTCTGCGCCGTAATGAATTCAGTCTCCCTGTAGCCCTCGGAGGAAGAGATGTGTTATTATCCCCAGATAATAGGTGGGGAAGCTGAGGCACAAAGAGCGCAGTGGCTTGTGCAAGGTCACCCAGGAGCTGTGCCTCATGATAATTACTGCCCTCTGAGGCATAATTAGCCAGTGTTTGTAAAACATGCATTGAGATCCTCAGCTGAAAACCACTGGGAGAATGTTTTGCGAAGGCACTGTCAGGACAAGATGCAGCATGCACAGGGCATGGCTGCGCCTCCCAATGTCTCCCTTCCAACCCGTACCTGGGAAGAGGGATGAAAATTGGACTTGGTGTCTAGTGCAGGGCCAGGGGTGTCAAGGAAACACTTCTCCATCACAAAAGTTCCTTCCTGTGGCACGTGGCATCCATGGGCACCCGGCCCACGGGACCAACCGTGCTGAGCTGTGGCTCTCCAGCTTTTGGCTGGCCCCACTCAATGTAAATTTCTCCATGGACCACCAGCCAACCACCCAGGATGAAAAATGGGTGCAGGTGGGGGTGGGGGTGCAAGAAAGGGGATTCCTCACTCTGGCCAGAAATACAGCACGCACCCCAGGAGGCACATGACGCTACCATGGTCCAGCAGAGGGAGGTGCTAGCTCCATCTTGCATTTCTCAAGGGGATGTTCTGTTCCCAGAGGTGTGAGCTGATCCACACCTTCCCCGGTACGATAAAAGGCCGGAGGAGCCTACCACCATGGCAGGGTCACATGATGGAGCTGCACACCTCCAAATGCCTATTTACAAGGGTCCAGGTGGATCCACACTTGGTTCTTGTTGCCGGACCAGGAACAGACACTGGTGTTCTCCATGGACTTGTGCTTACAGCACGTCTCAAGCACATCATGGCGTCGGCTTGCACTGATAAGGAGGGGTGTCTGTGACTGGCAGGAACTTGACCATGGCTGCTGTTTGCCTCCCCCACCCTGCCCCCACTCCCAAAGATGCTTAGTGGATGAGGGAACGAACTGGATGAGGTTGAAAAATCCACAGCATAGCCGAGGGAGAAGGGCTCAGCTGAGAATGTGCAAACTCGTGCCTTAGAAATATTGGGTCGGATTCTTGGCTCCGCCGCAGGCTTCTCCCTGACCTTAGACAAGTAACACGGTCTCTCTGCTGCCCATCAGTGAAACGGGGGCGCACTAACTCTTCAGAGGGGTCCTGCAAGGCGCGGGAGATGGCTGGATGCTGTTATAATGGGGAATGGACCGAGGCTCCCGATATGTGATCCCCTGGCCCTCTCCAAGATGACTATACAGAGAGGGAAGGAAAATCCTTTCTGAGAGGACAAGTCGTGGGTTTTTTCCTAGTAGTGCCTTGACATGAGGCAAGCAGCCTGTTTTATTTCCCTCTCTGGAGACACTGCTGGCCTCCCAGTCCATCTAACAGGCTTGGAGGCTATGCTGAGAAGGCAGAAGACCCATCTACCACTTGTGCCCTGAGCTTGCAAATGCTGACCCAGGTGCCTAGCTTTACACACCCGAAGGCTGACTTCAAGGGGCTATGCAGGGCCTACAGTAAAGCATCACAGGATCAGGGCCCACCCCGGCTGCAGACAGGAACGTCCTCCGAAGTCACCCACAAAGGAGCCTTCGTATCTATTTGCTGAACTCAGGTGTGCGACGGATCCGAGCTGAGACACGATAGCACTGTACTCTGACTCTGTCTCTCGGCCACGAGATCAACGATCACCCAAACGCTTCAGGGAGAGCTAGCGCTCTGCAGCATATCTGGGAGGTTGATCTAGGTGAAACAAGATCCAAGGCCAAGGGGTTTTCACAGGGAACAGCCTGGCAACAGCCCCAAACATATTTATGGGGCACCACATTTCAGGAAAGATGTGGAGAAATTGGAGAGGGTCCAGAGAAGAGCAACAAGAATGATTCGAGGTCTAGAGAACATGAGCTAGGAGGGAAGACTGAAAGAATTGGGCTTGTTTAGTTTGGAAAAGAGAAGACTGATAGGGGACATGAGAGCAGTTTTCAAGTACCTAAAAAGGTGTTACAAGTAGCAGGGAGAAAAATTGTTCTCCTTGGTCTCTGAGGACAGGCCAAGAAGCAGTGGGCTTAAACTGCAGCAAGGGAGGTCTAAGTTGGACGTTAGGAAAAACTTCCTACCTGTCTGGGTGGTTAAACACTGGAATAAATTGCCTAGGGAGGCAGTAAACCCTCCATCACTGGAGATATATAAGAGCAGGTTGGACAGACACCTGTCAGGGATGATCTAGATGGTGCTTGGTCCTGCCATGAGGGCAGGAGACTGGACTCAGTGACCTCTCAAGGTCCCTTCCCATTCTAGGAATCTATGATTCTATGATAGTAGCTTGAATCACTGTGTGAAGTGCTATGGCCTATGTTCTGCATGACTAGATGATCCCTGATGGCCTTGAAATCTAGGAAATCTTGGAAGTATTGTAACTAAAAGGAGAGGCAAGCAAGGTTTAGTCTAAACTGGATTTTGAAAGTTTCCGATGAGTCAGTCAGTCAGTTTTTCTTTTTCTTTCTTTCTTTCTTACCCGCGTTGCTCATTTTTTCTTCCTTGGGTGCATTCTTTGCATTGCACAATGGGTAATTTACTATATTACAGGTTTGCCAAGCAAAGATGTAGAGTATCTGCCCGAACACACACTCCCGCCCCCATCCGATTTCCAAGTTGCAGTAATATAGACTCTGCCTCTCATTCATCTGTAATGAAAAATAATTTCAGTGACTTGTGTATGTTTGATTTGGGCTCCAACGGCAAAAATCTGCTTACCTGAGTTAAATCGTTCCCACATTCCTCAGCTTCACCTGAATGTGCAAAAGCCAGTGGACTCACTTTTGCTCCCTGCTCTCTGTTCCAGAGTGACTGGAAACCATTTAAAACAGCTGCATATAAAGGAATCAGATTTATAGCTACTTGGTTTTCAATGCACAGCTGAGTTTTTGAAAAAGGTCCCATTCTTTTCCCCTTTCGCACTCTTTGGCTTAAGTCTCTCTCCTGCCCTTTCTTTCTTCTGAGATCTGTTGGAGATGAGCATGATTGGAGAAATATGCTTTTTCCCTACACACATGCATTTCCATGCACATGTGCTTCTTACAAGGGGAACAGAGGTGCAGTTCAAGTGAGGGGGTGTCTCCCCAAAGTTCTCCTTGAAGTCAAAGGGAATTTTGCCCCAGTAAGAACAGTAAGATTTATGCAGGTGCACATGTCAAGTTATGAAGCTCTATAAATTATTTTTAATAAGAATGATGCCACACGGCACAGACACAGCAATGCGTATATCATCCGTGCTTTGGGTGCAAATATCAAGGGCTCTGCTGGTGTCTGAGCATTTAATAAACTTCTTTGAAGTGGTCTCTCATTTGCTCATCACAGTCAAATCAAAATTTGTCTCCCACTGACAAATCCATTTTCTTAGGCCAATTAAGCAAGGTAATTTGGTTGTTATTATGCTGAACATTGTGGAGATTAATTCAGGGAGTTTTATAGGTTGTTTAATATACCTCCAACATCTGGGAAGATGTTTTAATAATTTAAAGATGCAATATAGGTATATAAAATATTGTGTATAAAATAATTATGTATGTGATGTATATGTATGAAAATGATATAACTGATCATCTCCCTAAATGCACATATAAATGGCTTAATAAGTGATCTGTTTATTTTGTTGTGTGTATATCTGGGTTTCCCAGAAAAGTAGGGCATTCAGTTAGGTCCCTATATAAGGATGTAGGCCCCAATCAATTACATTTTACACACACACACACACACACACACACACACACACACACACGCACGCTTCTGCTTGAAATCTTTTTTTTTTTCTGCATGCATTGAAGACAATCTGACTGACGGAGCCCTTTGAGCCAAAGTATTAAGGATGTGTTTTGCTCTGACTGTCAAGGGGTAATTATGGCAGGACAATATGTTACCCCACTTTTAAAGCCCTTGAACCCCACTCACACGTGTCTCGTTAATTCATTTTTGAAGCAATTTGGGGAACTTTTTCCTCACCCGAGTCCCATTCTGTCTGCAAAGCAGAAACTTTTCACTCGCCTCACTCCATTGGCAGAGCAGGGGCTTGGGAAAACACTGATTTATGCATCCCTAAACGTGATTTATGCTCTTTTGCCGAAAACGCTCTCTGAGTCACCACTCACGCACACCGCGCCTGCCGAAAGTTCTGAGATGACTTTACCTGCCGCCTCAGAAAATCTGACTCGCACCAAACTTCAACAGTTAAGCCCTGTCACTGTAATTATCCAACCTGTAATCAAGCTATTTTCCATTAAGAAATAATGAAAGCCGTGCATGTTTTTGAGAATATCCTAGAACGGTGACGTGCAAGGCAGGGTGAAACTTCTAGAACAAAACTTTCTGCCATATCATCTTCTTCCTTGGGGCCTTGGTGTTAGATGAGAGAGGGTGAAATCCTCCCTTTATTGAAGTCAATGAGGGAGTTTTGCCATGGGCTTCAATATTTCACACAAAGAATGTAAACTTGGAACCCCTTTAAATGGGAGACCTTTTTTCACCACTGGTCAGTGGGACAGTGGGCAGGGACAAACAGAATCTCATGTTAACTCAGTTCAGTGACAGTAACTCTGTCCCTCTGTAGCTGCAACGCAACAAGCAGTTCAGTGGCACCTTGACGACTAACCAATTTAGCTGGGCATTGTGGGTTAAATCCACCTGACAAAGTGGGGTTTTTTTTAACCCATGAAAGCTCATGCCCAACTAATTTGTCTGTTCATTTAATCCTGACTCCAGAAAGCACTTAAGCACCATGCTAGCTTTAAGCGCATACTTAAGTCCCCTGGACTTACATGGGATTTAAGTCCTTGCTTAAAATTAAGCACGTGAGTAAGTGTCCTTCCTGAATAGGGAGCTTTTCCTTATATTGCAAGAGCTGATTCTCAGCCTCATTTTTTGTACCGGTTCAGCTAAGCGTGTGGTAGACAGTTTGAGGTTTCCCCAACATGTGTAACCTGTACTGAAAAAAGGATACTTAAACTGGTATAACTCCTCTAGGGCTTTTACTGCATAGTATGTCAATCAAAAAAAAAAAAAAAATCACACCCCTTAGTGACATAGTCAGACTTTTTAGTGTCAACTAGAGCTCAGCTAGACCAGTATACATCTAGTTATGCCAGTGTACTGTAGCCACACTAGAAGGGATATATTGTTAAAGTGTTCAGCTGTGGGTACGTATTACTGTGATTCAGAGCTTTACTCTCCCAGTTTTGTCATTCATCTCCAAGTCCCCCCTCCACCCCCCCCCCCATTGGCGAACACCTTTACGGATAACATAGCATGAAGGGCTGGTGGGAAAGGGCCCTTTCAAAAGCTGCCAGAAAAGCATTTTACTGCCTGGCCCATAATTTATGACAAAAAATAAAGAAGTGCAGCAGAGAAATGACAGGAGGTGAACGGCTTCCCCTGATTGAGTCGTTTCTCTAGACAATAATTGTTGGTTTCTCCTTGTAACTTTCTTCTGCTGGAGTTGTGAGCATTTATTGTTCAGAAATGTTGGATGCCAGGTCAGAGCACCTAACGTTCCAAAAGAAAGAGGTGAGGAACAGGGCCGACATACTTTGCATTGAAAGAGTGAGGAGCTAGGCAATGTTTTGCAGCGTTAGAAAGCTAGATGTGTGACTTTTAGCAAGAAATCTGACTGGCAATGGGTATTTGTAGGTTTTTTAAAATATATTTCATAAGGTTAAAAGTGTGGTCAAGCAATTCCATTGACTTTAGCGAGGCTGATCACTTGACTTGTACTCCATTGACAAAAAAATTGCAGGATTTGGGCCCTTCAGTCCTGTAATCTGAATCCTCTAGAAACTTGATCCAGATCTGCTAAACATCCCTCCTCCACCACCTCTAGTCAACAGTCTGTCTTTCCTATTGTTTTCCTCAAGGGTTGCTGTATTGCCTGTCTGTCTGTGCCTTTTTAACAGCACAGAGGGACTGCAAAGGGATAATTCTCACAATCATAAAGTCAAATTCGTAGTGTCCTAGGGTCAAAGGAAACAGTTCTTATAAGCACTGTTCAAACTCGGTCACAGTAGAACTACTGAAAAGATGCACTAGGCATTGTGATTCATGGTTCAGGTATTAGAAGAGTGCCAAAGCCCCGAGGAAAGTTTCACACCACAGCTTTAAGGTTTCTTATTCAGCAGAAGGAGCAAATGTAAGACTGAAATTTTCAAGGGAAGCAAAAGAGATTTAGGCACTTGAATACCATTGAATGTAGATGAGATTTTACGATGAGTTTTGTGCCTACTCCAGCTGGAATTCAAATGACTGGAGATGCCAACTCAGTAGGGGTTGACTGTCAAAGAAAATTGGGTACCTAAATCCATAGGCCCATTTGAAAGACACAGGAATTTCCCTCCTCATCCTCACCTCACTGCCGGAGGAGATGGGGAAGGGAAAGAGGAGAAAACATCCTTTATTTTTAGTTTTATTATAGAAAATGAAGAGTCACTTCCCTTCCCCCTGAACACCTCTCAGAACTGTTTGTTCTTATGAAATATGGTAAAATAAAAAGCAGTAGGTGACAGCCCCCTAGTTTCCATTGACACCAAAGGAGCTGGGCCATTTTACACCACCAACTCTGTTCCTCGAGAGACTCCTTTTTAATTTGAGCCTCTGGTAATAAAATGTATTCAAGTGCAAGCACATAAAAAAAAAGTGCTACCAAAGTACAATATATGCCCTGACGAAAGTTTAAAGTTACCCTGGTTTGTTCTGCTGTGCGAATCAGCGCTCGCATGTGCTGGGTGAGGATCAGGCATTTTATGAGAACCCGGAAATGCACCGGTGTCTGAATGTGTTTTATTGTTTGTTGCGCTTAGTTTGATCATAATGTGTGTCAGTCTGAATAATTAATTTACATTGTAGGAAATGGATGCAAGATGATGGCCATACATAAAAAATGAGCGTGTGTGTGTATATGGGACAGAAAAGATCTGATTATTAAAGATCTTCCATTCTTATGTCTTTACTGGATCTTATGTAAGTGTTTGGATTTTTGAAGTAAAAGTAGTTTAGATTTTCAGTCCAGTGACCACTTTCAAGCCTGTTTGTAGCTACATGCTTTATTTTATCGCCCTACCTGTGCTGGAGGTGGGGGGAGGGTGACAAGAGAGTTCCAGATCTAAAAGCTCATGAAAAGGACTTGGAAAAAAAAAATCAAGGTGGGCCTTTTAAAGTGGACTGAAACTGAACACACATAACTGATCCAATCTGAGACACAATTGAAAGTCATTTTTCTTCCCTCTTCCAGCTTCCTGGCATCTGTAACTTTTTATGGATCATATTTGATTCTAAATGCTTTCTACCTCAACCCAACATTGGGAAAGTCAATGTGTATCTCATTGACTTGCAGTAATAAAGCAGATTTATGGCAGACTGTCATTTTTTTAAAGAACCAAACATGTTTAATTAAAAACATGACATAATGATCCCTTTGAAGACAGCTCAGTTATGTAAATCCAAGAACTTTGCTAAAACCCACACAAACTCTTTTCCTTCCCCCACATCTCTCCCAGGTACATAACTCCAGGCAAATAAACAGATTAGCTACAGGAGCGTGTAATAAACCAGGTTGGTCGAAAATATCCTATGTCCCATCTGTAAACCGAAGATGATGGAAGATCTAGTAAAGGTGAATAAAAATATTTGGTGGCATCCCCTAATTGTCACCAATTCTCCACCCTTCAAGACAGTGAGTATCTCATGGGGTCGGCTGTTCTCAGAAAACTTCCACAGTTTGCCTTGTTAATCCGCCTGTCTGGATGGAGTCTGTGTTTTTAGGCTTGGCTGGGATGAATCAACCCAAGACTGGAACTAGGCCAATAAATGCTAGAGGGAAACAAGTTATCCAAGAATAAGAATGCCATTGTGTGCCTTAAAGAGCCAACCTAGACTTTTCCCCTTAACTGGATCGCCATTAACTCCTCTCCCTTGGTGAGATCGGGGTAGGAAGGCTGGAGTTTGGGGCAGTCTCATTCTGTTAGGATTTCTTGGAAATGCCCAGTCTAAATTTCCAAGCCTGATGTTAAGAAGGAAAATTATGCCCCCAACAAATAAAAGCATGGATTCCCAGCTGGGATTAGACCCGTTGGGGGTTCTGAGATGCCATCATGGAATCCATTAGAAATCAAGAGGATATCAGGGCACATTTCAGCTCCTCAATGATAACTGAACCCCAATTCCAAACTGCTTTCTATAATTGGGTAGGTCTTGGTCTGGGATCTGAAGGCAATATCTAGTCCTCTGTATATGTACAGCCCCTAGCTCCTGGCCCACGACTAGGACTCCTAAGAGCTCTGATATTACATATAACATGTTTCAATAACACTAAACAGACGTGGGTGCCTACGTCACTTTTGAAAATGAGCTTTAACACCCTTCATACAGGGGCTTTTGGAAACGTTACCCTTGTGTGCTAACACACTCCTTTGAAAATCCCAGCCCCCGGTTTTAAAATCCCTTGGCGTTTGCTCCTGTTTTTCTCTCCACTTATCTGTAAAGTTTTTTGTCTCAGAAAAAGAGATTTGTCAGGGGGAGTCTCCAGAAAGTGGTGGAGCCCGGGGAAGTCCACCAGAGGGAACCTTTGGGTGGGTGAGTTGTTTCAGCTTCGCCACTGCTAGGCAAAGGAGGTACTAGGTGTGGGTGGCAGTGCTGCTGATTGTTAATTGCGTTCGTCGCCCACCTCGCCTCTTTTAAACAGGCCCTTTCTTCTTCAGTGGGGACCTTTGGAAACTTGTAGTGTGCATCACATAATTCTTCACTTCTCTGCCCTGTTTTTCTGATCATGTGGGTTGCTCTCATGAACCCCAAGGGGTTTTGGTTTTTTAGCACAGCCTGTGCTGCTCAAGAGAACCTCTCCCCAGCACAGCCCATGGTGACTCAAAGAGCCTATTCCGATTGGCAGACGACCAGCGCAGGGATAAAACCAACTGGGGTAGGACCTGTTAGGTCCATTTTCCACTTCTGCCAGCCAAGCTCCTTTGGTTCAGTTGTGGGTTCACTCGCCTGTCTAATTCCAGAGTCGCTCCACTTTGAGGACAAAGGAGTGACTCTGGCATGACAGCTGTGATCAGAAGTGGGGTTCCTACAGGGTTGAGGGTTCGAACTAACACAGGGTACAGGTGAGGTACGGAGGGAAGGGATAATGTATGGAGACTGGTTGTCTGTCTAAGGAACCCACTGTAATCTCTCTTTCTTACCCAGCCCCCACTGCACATCTGTATTACCCTATTCCCCCTTTCCATCCCTCCATGAGCATCCACAAAAGCCACTCACTCCTTCTGAAAAATTACTCACCAGGTCAGGACATTTGATTAATAATTATGAGCCCCATCGAGCCATCAATTTGTAAGCAAAACCAGGTGAACAGAGAGCTTAAAGTAAGTATAGGCTCTAAAATAAAGTAAGTTGTCATGGGATAAGAGGGAAGATCCTCTTGTGGATTGATAACTGGTTAAAAGACAGGAAACAAAGGGTTGGAATAAATGGTCAGTTTTCCAAGTGGAGAGAGGTAACTAGTGGTGTCCTGCAGACATCTGTACTGGGACCAATTCTATTCAACATATTCATAAATAATCTGGAGAAAGGGGTAAACAGTGAGGAGGCAAAATCTGCAGACTATACTAAACTGCTCAAGATAGTTAAGACCAAAACAGACTGCGAGGAGCTTCAAAAGGATCTCACCAAACTAGGTGACTGGGCAATCAAATGGCAAATGAATTTTAATGTTGATAAATGCAAAGTAATGCACATTGGAAAACATTATCCCAACCATACGCACCAAGGGATGGGGACTACATTAGCAGTTACCACTCAAGACAGAGATCTTGGAGTCATTGTGGATAGTTCTCTGAAAATATCCACTCAATGTGCAGCAGCAGTCAAAAAAGCAAACAGAATGTAAGAACCAACTAAAAAGGGTTAAAAAATAAGTTAAGAGACTATCCTATTGCCTCTGTATAACCCCTTGGTGTGGCCACATCTAGAATACTGTGTACAGATGTGGTCACCTCATCTCAAAAAAGAAAAAGTTCAGAAAAAGGCAACAAAAATGATTAGGGATTTGGGATGGCTGTCACATGAAGAGAGATTTAGAGAACTGGGACTTTTCAGAAAAGAGGAGACTAAGGGGGATATGATAGAGATCTATCAAATCATGGCTGATGTGGAGGAAGTGACGCAGGAAAGGTTATTTACTTGTTCCCATAATATTAGAACTAAGGGCCACCAAATGAAATTATAGGTAGCAAGTTTACAGCAAACAAAAGGAAGTATTTCTTTTCACAGTCAGCTTGTGGAACTCCTTGCCAGAGGATGTTGTCAAGACTAGGACTTTTAACAGGATTCAAGGGCTAGATAGGTTAATGGAGGTTAAGTCCATCAAAGGCTGCCAGGATGGGCAGGAATGGTGTTCCTAGCCTGTTTGTCAGAGGCTGGGAATAGGTGACAGGGGAGGGATCTGTTGATGATTACCTCTTCTGGAGACATCTGGCACTGGCTACCATTGGCAGACAGGACACTGAGCTAGATGGATCTTTGGTCTGACCCACTCTGGCCGTTCTTATCTATTTATGTTTGCTTAGAAACCAAGGCAGTGCTATGACCTAATAATACTGTGCTTTGTGGTAAAAAAAGAAGACCGTTTCCCATCAGGCCTTGAGCTGTTACTTTTCCGGTTGGAATGTTTATTTTGTTGAGCACCTGCTTAGCTTATATTTAGGAGGCAAGAAATTATACTGAAGAACCCTTGAAGGTGGCGGGCGATTCTTCATAAAAGGCTGAGAGTAGAGGGAAAAATATTTTAAAACAGAATAAATTAACCAGCTAGTCAAGAGAAGAAACAATGAGTGTGTGTGTTGGGGGGGGGGGGGACTTTAAAATGAGCTACGTTTTAAAAAAGAAGCATGGCTTATGGAGTCAGTTTTGGCAGCCTGGAAAGAAAGAGCCACAGAAAGCAAAGTGGAAACTTCCCACCCAGACATAATTTATCCAACATTTCAACTGCATGCACATCCAAAAGCAATTAAACCGACCTCATTAAAATTATTTAGTGAGCCACCACTCCATATAGAAGAAAAAGGAAAGTACAGAGCTAAAAGAATGCCATTTCTCAGCTGGTAAAGGGATACAAAGACACTTAAAATTAATTAAAGGACAAAATAAGAAATAAAATCAAATAAAAGCCACCAACAAAATTACTGGTTTAAACAAAAAATCATTGCGCGTGGGGAGGCATAAAATAATATGGAAGTATAAAAGGTATTAAATGTATTGTAGACTAGCGTGTGAGTCTTAAAGGGACAAAATCTTGCTTGGATCTTTTATGAAGCCAACAATGACTGTGCCTCTGAATATTTTTGTTGTTGTTGAAGTTCCCTGTATTTCGAGGCATTTGGGCTTAGAGGTAGAATAGCCATATATATAATATTATCAAGGTTTGAGACTCTCATAAAGAATTGTTTACTGCATCTCCTGATATACTCCTCAGACCCTGGAATTCCCCTCCCCTCATGACATCTACAAGGAAATAAATTCCCAGGATCTTAGTCCTGCAGTTCTTCCTCCTCAGAGAGCTGTGTGAATTCTTTGCATTCTACTTAATTCAGCTAGTGCCCAGTCAGGGTGGTTACACACTGGAATAAATTGCTTAGGGAGGTGGTGAAATCTCCATCATTGGAGATATTTAAGGGCAGGTTGGACAAACACCTGCCAGGGATGGTCTCGATGGTGCTTGGTCCTGCCATGTGTGCAGGGGACTGGACTCGATGCCTCTTCAGGTCCCCTCCAGTTCTAGTGTTCTGTGATTGACCATATTAGATGGCAGATAGTGGGTCAGTCATTTCCCATTGCCCTGCTTTCCTCCAGCTTCTTAAGCAAGTTCCTAGTCTATGAATCACCAGAAAAGGAGGCAACCATAATGATTAGGGGGCTGGAGCACATGACCTACGAGGAGAGGCTGAGGGACTTGGGCTTGTTAAGTTTTCAGAAGAGAAGAGTGAGGGGGATTTGAGAGCAGCCTTCAACTCCCTGAAGGGGGGCTCCAAAGAGGCTGGAGAAAGGCTGTTCACAGTAGTGACGGATGGCAGAACAAGGAGCAATGGTCATTAGTTGCAGTGGGGGAGGTCGAGGTTGGATATTAGGAAAAACTCTTTCCCTAGGCAGGTGGGAAGCACGGGGATGGGTTCCCTAGGGAGGGGGCAGAATCTCCATCCCTAGAGGTTTTGAAGTCCTGGTTTGACACAGCCCTGGGACTACATCTTCACTGCAGTGTGCTAGTGCAAGAAGTCTGTAGCGCTAGTTTTTTGGGGGTGCAAAGGCTTCTTACGCAAGACCACATCCACACATCAAAGCACCTCGTTTTTGCGAGGCTCTTTGCACAAGAGAGCATCCACACTGCTGGACGCTCTTGTGCAAGAAAGCTCTGATGGCCATTCGCAGAATGGCCATCAGAGCACCTGTGCTTTTTTCCATAGGGGTTTCTTGTGCCGGAAACCCCTCTGGAGCGTCCACACTTGCCTTCTTGTGCAATAGCTGTAGCGCTAAAAACAGTTATGCCTCAGAAAAGGAGGTTTACCTAGGGCGGAAAAGCCCTCTGTTCTGCCGTTTAACTGCCCATTTAATAAGGCTAGAGCTCATTAGAGGTGTGGAAGCTCCCCAGGTTTTTGTGCAAAACCAGCTGGTTTTGCGCAAAAACCTTGTAGTGTAGATGGCTGGGATGGCTGAGTTGAGGTTGGTCCTGCTTTGGCCAGGGGGTTGGGCTCATGACCTCTTGAGGTCTCTGCCAGCCCTAGGATTCTGGGGTTCGATGAAAAGGGGCCGCTGGCAGGAGAGAGGAAGGAACAAGGAGAAGCAAAGAGCTTTTTGATTAAAGGTAGAAATAAAAGTCGCAGCAAGAGCGCACTGTCGGGGTTCCAGCCAGCCTTGGGGCGTTGCCATCGATAACCTCTCACCTGCTCTCTCTCGAGAAGGCGCCAGCTTTCTTTCCATCCTCCACTCCGAGTCCCATGCCGATAGTTTTGTGAACCTGTTTTCTTTTTCCGTTCGCTCCCCTTGTCCTGTACAGCACCTCGGGGGGTGCCCTGGGCAGGTGTGTGGCGTCACGTTGTGTATGGAAGTTCACAGCTGGAGAGCGCGAGAAAGGGCCGTACAAAATGCAGATCCCGAGCCTGTGGTTTCTTTGGGAAGTATAGTATTTCCTTCTGTCTCCTTCCAACATGTTTGTCACCGTCAATATCTGAACCCTCCTTCTTCGCCAACTAAACTGCTGTGTGGGGGGGGACGTAATAGCACCCCCAAGACTTTCTTCTGTCTCTTAGTACGTTAACCCCCATTTCTCCTGCTTAGCAACCCCGCCCAATGCTTCTTGGGGAGTGAGTGAGTCGTGCTGAAGCAGCTCGGTCTGGACCTAAAGCGTTTCGGGCGTCTCCTTTCCGGCGTGTTGATTTCCATTTGCGGGGCGCTAAGTGCCCCTCGAATCCAGCCTGCGTGGAGACATTTCCGCCTCCGTTTTAAGTGTGTTCTCCTGATGGCCTTTGCGTGACTCGCTTTGTTTTAGGCTTCTCCTCAGGGGTCCATACCGTCCTTCCCTCTTCCCACTCGTCCCCACTGCCCTCTCGGGCGCGACTCCATAGCAGCGCCTATGTGCGGATTTCGGCCTGTAGGATCCAGTTTCCGTCGCAGCGTGGCGAGAGGGCACAAACATGATGGGGTCCCCTGCTGTCTTCCTAACTAGACCCGGGCAGGCCAAGGCGGAATTCCACCCCCTTGCCAAAGGATCTGAACCCACTTCACTAGCTTCGGGATCTTTGCTACCCGGAGGCTCTTCTTTGGCCCTGTGCAGTGATGTGGGAGGCGGTGTGCTGAGACCATCCAGGAGATGCGAAGGATCAAACCGGTTCGTAACGGGATTGCCTTGGAAAAATCCCAGCCCTCTGCTTCATCCCCGCCGCTCTGTTTCTTATTACGCTCCCTGGGCGAATCCGGAGTGAAATTCGGACTCGCCAATCTTTTGGCTCCGCAGTCGCCGACTCACGCGCGAGCCGTTTTCTAATATAGAAGGAAAATCTAAATCTTAACACCAACCCCCCAAAACAAACAAACAAACTTTGGAACCTCGCTCTGCGGGACGTGTGTGGGGAACGCTCCGTGGGAATCAGGCCAAACGCCCCTCGGAAGCCGGATGGACACAAGCGAACTCGTGTCTCCGGGGTCCAACGCCTCTCGGCTGAGAATGAGAAAAGGCCTCGCCCTCTTTCCCAGGGAGCATCCATCTAGCGCCGGGGCTGCCTGTTTATTTAAAACAAAAGTGGGGAACTGGGGGAACCTCACAGGGCCAAACAGCGAAAGGAGCAGAGTGACAAAAACGGTTTGCCTAAATACACGCCTGCGTGGGAAGAAACACGCAAAGTAAACAGAGTTTGCAAAGTGTAAATGCCCGTCTAGATCCGCTCCCGCCCGTGGATGCGGGAGAGCGAACGGACATTTTGGGTAGGAGCTGCTACAGAGAGGGATGCTCTCACTGATTTTAGCCTTTACCTTCCCAAACCCCGGTTGCCGAACGTTCCCACCCGTAACCGCTTTCCTTGCGCGGCGGTCCGCCAGGCGACGCGGGGTTACACGCATCTTTCACCTGCCAGAAGGAAAAAAACAAGCCGGAGGCCCCACAACACCCGGAGGCTGAGTCTTAAAACGCGATGAATTCTCGCACGCTCCCTCCGTTCTGAAATCGTTGGGTGCCACGGAAATTTGCCTGAGTAAGGAGCGAGGGTTTCGGCCCAATGGATTTAATGGGAGCGCGGAGTGGGCCAAAAATGCAAGACCGGGTCCTACGAGAGCAGGGGTGCTGGGCTAATTGACTAGCGGGGTGTGTGTGTGTGTGCGTGTGCTGAGATCCGGGGAACCAAACTCAACTCTGTATGTGATGGAAATTACTCCAGCCCCCGCGGTATCCCTCTCCGAGCGCCCCTAATACCAGCATCTATGCAAGATGAACTGCCCCAGCGAAGAGAGAAAACGTTAAAGTCCATGGAGACTAAACAGTCCTGGCAAAGGGGTTTCTCTTTCCTTTTTAACTCTGAACGTGACCATTCTCACTTTCTGGTCCGAACGGGTGTAGGCAGGGTATATAGAGATCGGGTCAATAGATGAATAGGTAGCTATGTCCGTACGAAGAAACATAAATGTGACCGCGCATGAGTTCGTACATCCCTGTATAAAGGATTGCGATCTAATTTGTATGCTCTCTGCAAACATCGGATCGCGTACAATTATATAGGGATTACATAGCCATGACTCCCTATGTAGATATCCATACAGACACACGCACAGAAAGTGACCTGAAAGTTAGGTTCTCTGACGATGGATTTCGATGTGCGTACGCATGCCTTAGATAGTTCGATGGACAGAGCTCTCCATAGACCTGGGTAGATTGAGGCGCATACTTGGGGCAAAACGCTAGCAAGAAAGTGAGATTAGTTTTAAAGGAGCGCACGTGTGTGCAGGCTGTACAGGGCGAGGGCACTAGATGGATGCGCACAGAGAGAGGGGTCAAGGCCGGTTTGCGGGGAAAATACGCGCAAAATCTGGGAGGCGGCGACTTTACAGTTGCTGGGAGGGATGAAACACTCAGAAATGGATTGTCCCCACGTTAGTCACTTCTCCGGAGCCGAGCCGTGAGCTCCATTTCACACGATCCCAAGCTCGAATTCTTTCCCTCTCGGTTCTTTCCAGCCGCAAGAAAAAGGACCTTTGCCAGCGAAGGGTTGGGGGAGTTCCCTCCCAACCCAGGGTCTCTGCAAACGGCCAGCAAGCTCGGAATTGAAGACGCTGCGAGTAACTAACGGTTCTGATGGGGGTTCCCTGAACACAATGGAGACCCACCGTTCCCTTTCCTAACTCAGCGATTTCAATTCGAAGCGCGTTTTGCCTGGAGAATCAAGGCGATTTCTCTCTGTCCGCAGTTGGCTCTTGAAGAGTCAAATATTTGAGCGTAATTTCTATAGAGTATCAATGTGGACACGGCTTGAAATTGACTTAAGGGCAGGTCTTTCCAATCCTCGAGCTTACTGACATGTGGGTTCACCTTTAATGTTCCCAGAGGAAGAAATCTAATGTGAACAGTACCCGACAGAAATCACCACTCCCTTGTGCTTTAGCGCGATAGTGGAAAATCTCTCTACCATAGAGTTGTTTATGTGTTTGTTTTCTTGTTTATTTTACTAACAGAAACAGCGAACAGCTAATTAATAGGCAGATGGGTAGATTCGTGGGGTTAAAAGATTCCGGTGACTGTTTTTTAAAGCAGCGCTCTTTATTAATGTCATTGATTACTTCTGCTCTAAATTAGGCCCCATGATTTTTTTTTCTTTATGTTTAAATGCAAAAGTTGCCAGGAAATAAAAGTAGAAGTCTGTATGTTTATTTCTACAAAGGAGAAAGCACTACCGTAGAAATTAAGAATTAAGTCTCCATTCTTGTGTGAGGTTGTGGTTTTTCCTTTCAAAGGGCGATCTCAGTCCGCTTGCTTTGTTGTGATGATTAGGAGGAAGTCCTGACTTGAATCAATATTTAGGAAACTTCCAGGGAGCAAAATCGGTAGCGATCACTTCCACTGCTCTGGGACAAGACCTGTAAAAGCGGTGACCTGTAAACACGACCATAGGACCGACTATTGCACAACAGGAACGATTTACAGTACAACAGATTCTGCATTTGGATATTATCTTTGCTTCTAATGTGCACGCTTATCTCCCAGGACAGATGGGTCTGACTACCGATGGACGCATGCATTGCAAAGAAATATCGGGTCTTGGGCGGCAGGACAAGAGTAGTTGGCTCAATTACCATAATAAGTTACTAGAACGTGTCTTTTTGCCTAAAATCCCACAACATTCCTTATGCAGGTGAGTTCTTCGAAGTTTCCTAATAAAAGGGAGGAATGTGGAGATGGGAGTGTGAGGTTTAGATTTTGTTTAAGAGCTGGGATTGTGGTACTATTTCTACCAGGCTTTCTCAGCTAAAACATAGCACCGCCTCCCCATGTTCGAGGGATTTTCTGGTTCAAATACGGTGGGGGGGCTATACGCAGCCAGTTACTCGTGTGTTGCTCTGCAACTAGCTCTATTACGGGAAATGCTGGCTAAAAACGAATGGAGTGTTAATCCTTGCGGAATCGGACCTTAGAATTAGGGTTCGCATTATTGGCGCTGGAGGGGGGGCGGGTGGTTCGTCTGTCTACCCGTCTGGGAGGTGACACTGTATCGACTTCCTTGTCCTCCTGCCGTGGGAGCACGGAGGGATCGAAAGTGCGAGGTTTGTACGAGGTGGCAAAGAGGAATCCGCAAGAGGTGGAAAGACCTAAGGCCGCTGCGGAACATTTCCAAAAAGCCGTGAGTGTAAACGGCCACCGCAAGCTGAACCGAATCCACACAAGAGCAAGGATGCCTTGCTCTGACCTCCCCGCCTACCCATCCTGGCTAATTGCCATTGATGGACCAAATCTCCATGAATTTATCTAGCTCTTTTTTGAACCCTGTTAAAGTACTAGCCTTCCCTACATCCTCTGGCAAGGAGTTCCACAGGTTGACTGTTCTCTGTGCAAAGAAAAACTTCCTTTTGTTTGTCTTAAACTTCCTGCCTAATCATTTCATTTGGTGACCCCTAGTTCTCATATTGCGGGAATAAGTAAATAACTTTTCCTTATTCACTTTTTCCACACTAGTCATGATTTTATAGACCTCTATCATATCCCCCCTTAGTCTCCTCTTTTCTAAGCTGAAAAGTCCAAGTCTTTTTAGTCTCTCTTCATATCAGACCTGTTCCAAACCCCTAATCATTTTTGTTGCCCTGTTCTGAACCTTTTCCAATGCCAGTATATCTTTTTTGAGATGAGGTGACCACATCTGTACACAGTATTCAAGATGTGGGCGTACCATGGTTTTATGTAGAGGCAATAAGATATTTTCTGTCTTATTCTCTATCCTTTTTAAATTACTCCTAATATTCTATTTGCTTTTCTGACTGCCTATCCACAATGGCCACGTCTAGACTACAAAGGTAAGTCGGAAAAAGGTATGCAAATTGCAAATCGCAATTTGCGTATCTTTTTCTGCTTTTCTGTCAAAAGAGGCTTTTCTGAAATTTGGCAGATCTACACAGTGCCAAATTTCAGAAAAACCTGCTCTTTCGACACATCCCTTCTTCCTCGTAAAACAAGGTTTATAGGGATGGCAAAAGAACGCATCCTCTTTTTTGAACATATTTCCAAAAAAGCAGACGTGTTCTTTGGATGCGGCATTGCTTTTCCGGGATACCTTCAGTATCCCAGGGAAGTGCTGCAGTCTAGATGTAGCCAATGACTCCAAGATCTCTCTCTTGAGTAGCTGTAGCTAAATTAGTCCCCATCATATTGTATGTATAGTTGGGATTATTTTTTCCAATGTGCCTTACTTTACATTTATCAACATTCAATTTCATTTGCCATTTTGTTGCCCAATCACTTAGTTTGGTGAGATCTTTTTGAGGCTTTTCACAGTCTGCTTTGGTCTTAACTATCTTGAGCTGTTCAGTATTATCTGCAAATTTTGCTACCTCACTGTTTACCCCTCTCTCTAGATCATTTATAAATAAGTTGAATAGGACAGACCCTTGGGGAACACCACTAGTTACCTCTCTCCACTCTGAAAATTTACCATTTATTCCTACCCTTTGTTTCCTGTCTTTTAACCAGTTATCAATCCATGAAAGGACCTTCCCTCTTGTCCCATAACAATTTACTTTACTTAAGAGCCTTTGGTGAGGGACTTTGTCAAAAACTTTCTGGAAATCTAAGTATACCATATCCACTGGATCCCCCTTTTCCATATGTTTGTTGACCCCCTCAAAGAACTCTAGCAGATTAGTAAGACATGATTTCCCTTTACAGAAACCATGTTGACTTTCCCCCAACAAATTATGTTAATCTATGTGTCTGACAATTTTATTCTTTACTATTCTTTCAACTAATTTGCCCTGTACTGACATTAGACTTATCAGTCTGTAATTGCCAGGATCACCTCTAGAGCCCTTTTAAAATATTGGTGTCATATTAGCTATCTTCCATTGGGTACGAAAGCTGATTTAAAGGATAGTTTACAAACCACCGTTAATAGTTCCACAATTTCCCATTTGAGTTCTTTCAGATCTCTTGGGGGGAATGACATCTGGTTGAGGTGACTTGTTACTGTTAAATTTATCAATTTATTCCAAAACCTCCTCTAATGACACCTCAATTTGGGACAATTCCTCAGATTTGTCACCTAAAAAGAATGGCTCAGGTTTGGGAATCTCTCCAATATCCACATCCATGTATCTATTCTCCCCCCACCCCCTCTATCTATCCCCATGCACCCCCTCTATCTATCCCCATATAATCTATCTATCTATCTATCTATCTATCTATCTATCTAGACCGTATTGCTATTCATTTGACTGGATTTGGATTTGGCTGCCTCTTAAAAGGGACGTAATTGGCCCCCTTCCTGTTAATTAAAAAATATAGGAATAATTAGAAAGGCAAAGGAGTAGCCAGCTATTACCCCTCCCCCACAACCTCTTTACCACTTCAGAATGGTCCATCTGGCTGTTTGAGCCATATGTCTAGGTCGGAACCTCACATATATGGCGTGTTCGGAATTTCCAATGTGTACGAGATTTTCCTGTCTGTGTGGATATCTCCCTTTCTCTCTTACTCCCACAAAAATGCCACCAGCTTTGTTATTGCCCCCCCACCCCCGCTCTGTTTGCACGTCCATATGGACCCTCTCTGAATTCTAGACTCCGCATGTTTCCTCTTCTCTACAACTGTGACACAATTGGCACCAGAAACGCGGTTACTGGGCAAGGATCCCAGGTATGTGCCTTCTTCTGCCTCTCTGGGTTCTTAGTTAATTATTATTCTCCTTATGTAAATAATATAAGCCTGGTGGGATTAGTCCCACTGACCCCCCTGATTAGAGCCTGTGAGGCTTTCCCTGGGGAGCTGGAAGGAGTGATGTGCTCATCTCCCAATGGGATTCAGGGCCCTGGCGCTCTTCATCTTGTTTGCAAAATCCCAGGTTTAAAGGACTGGATTTTGCCTTCCCGCTAAAAGCAAAGGAAACCCTCGTGAGTCCTTGGCCTAGTATTCCACAGCTCCTTGCCCCATCCATCCTGATGAGAACCAGCCATTCACATCAGGAGCAAAGATGACAGAGGACGCCCATGCAGATCTGGGGATGGCGGCACCTACCCAGAGACACGACGCTGAACTCCACCCCAATAGGACATGGCTTTGTTGGGCATTTGGCACACGGCTCATGAGAGTCACCCGTGGATAGTTTCAAGTTCTCAGACCCAGGTGGGCCTTTTGGGGGAGTGGCGAGGTTGTTGGACAGCAAGAAGGGGCATTTTTTCAGGAGGTGGTCCCTGTCATGTGTGGGTCACTAGGGGTGGGTGATCAGAGAGCTTTTCTTTCCTGCATGGAAGCAGGTTCTCTCCTGGTATTTGAGTAGCCTTCTTCATGAGGCACTCCACTTCTCTGGTGGGATGTACTTGTTTGGGAAAGGCAGTTTTAAGTACGGTAAGGTGTGTGTCATGGGCTTTCTCTTTGGAGACTATTCTATGGTATCTGAGGGCCTGGAAGCAGACAACAAAATTCCTGGTGTGTCTGGGGTCTGTGAAGGTAACTAAGATGAGTTGTGGGTTTCCTGGGTATAGTGGTCTTCGGGATTCCATTGCTGAAGCTGGCTGTGGAGTCCAGCAAGTGGGCGCTGGTAGAGGAGTGTTCTAAAGAACATTGGCTGCACAGGTGATGGGGGGTGGTTGAAATTGTGGGAATCTGTGTGGCAGGGAAGGTCATCTGTCTTGAGAATATAAAAACTATTATCAATGTATATCAGACATCTATGGTGCATTTGTCCAGAAATTGTTCCTCCGGGTAGTCCTTTGAAGGGCCTGGCATAGAGGCGACCCATCCTGGAATCCAAGGACGTTCCCATGGTTTGGACAGTTTGTTGTTGAATGTAAAATTGCTGTGGGTGGGGAGGAAGTGGATGAGTGCAGTGATGTGTCTGAGGAGGGAATCGGAGTGTCGGCCGTTGTCTTCTACTGTTGAAGGCAGCGATGCCAGCTTTGAGAGTGAGGTTGTGGAGAAGAGGGACCTCATAACTTTGCAGGCTGCAAACAATCATGGTCTGAATAAAGACACTGGAAATATGGCTTGTTAGAACATCTGTAGCCCACTTAAGTGCCGCTTTTTGTGTCCTATGACTGCAAGCTTCTTAAAAGGAACTTCACCTTGAGTAGTCCCTTGAAATAAATGTTAATGATGTCTGCTAAATAACCTTGTATTTCACTGTGACCTTCAGAATACCTTTCCCAGACCTGAAGAAGAGCTCTGTATAGTTTGAAAGTGTGTCTCTCTCCCCAGCAGCAGTTGGCCCAGTAAAAGATATCACTTCACCCCTTTGACCCTCTAGAAATCTGGGTGGTTATTTGCCAACTCCTTGATTATTCCATTGTCCTAAGATTTTTTTTTTGTATCCCTGAAATTCACGATAGTTTCTTCTCCTTCTTTCTTCTCCATTCCCCAAGAGCTCAGACAGGAATTCCCTATGCAAACACCGGTGTCCTAGGCACTTATGGCCTAAAGGATGCAACCACAACAATCGCCTCTCGGGAATAGCGTCCCAGCTGCTGGGGAGGAGACTTCAAACTTCTAGAGATACCGCTGCCAATTCTGAAAGTGCCTTGAATGAGTTAGGAGCATTGATTCCACTGGAAAGCGATTGGATTGATAATCTTGGGAGGTCCTTAGGTGAAGACCATCACAGTGACATCTGTCAATCAAGCAATGACATAAAGCCGCAATCATCCATGATGTCATGAAGGAACTGGACTTGGAAGGAACAGCCGACAGGCTAGGTATTGCGTCCATGCTTGTATGCAATTCTGCTTTGGGCCAAGCCCTCTCTTCCATCAGTGGAAGTAGGAGAGACTGCATTTTGAAGGAGGCAGGGGACTCAGAAGTGGAAAGGGTGGGGGAGATGGACCGCACCATTGTTTTCAAAGTACTTAAAAGGGCACTACAAGGAGAAGGGAGAAAAATGGTTCTCCTGGGCCTCTGACGGTAGGACAAGAAGCAATGGGCTTAAATTGTAGCAAGGGAGGCTGAGGTTGGACATTAGGAAAAACTTCCTAGCTGCCGGGATGGTGAAGCACTGGAATAAATTGTCCAGGGAGGTTGTGGAATCTCCATCCCTGGAGATATTTAAGAACAGATTAGATAGACTTCTATGAGGGATGCTCTAGATCAGGGGTTCCCAACCTTTTTCGGTCCCCGTACCCCCTTGGCTTTTAGTAAACCTTCCCGTACCCCCTAGTCAATATGAAAGGAAATAAATTATAGACTCTAGAATCCACAACTTTTTTCACTAACACTTTTGGAATATTTCAATTAGGATAATCTAGTTATTTACCAAATATTCTCCATACCCCCTTGACAAGCTTCTCGTACCCCCTGGGGATACGCGTACCCCAGGTTGGGAACCCCTGGTCTAGATGGTGCTTGGTCCTGCTGTGAGGGCAGGGGACTGGATGTGTTAACCTCTCAAGATGCCTTCCAGTTCTAGTCTTCTATGGTTCTCTATTCGCTTTCCACAGCGAAAAAGAAGGGGGGGGGGGAATCACCATTGCTATCAAAAGTGGGGAGGGGGCGAATTTTCCCTGCTCTCAGTGGGGTTGGGGTGGGACGGAACATACCATTATTTCAAATGGGGAGGGAAAGAGGATCCCAGTTTCTCAATGGGGTTTTCACAGGTAGGGATGGAGGAGGGGCCTGTTTCCACTGGGGATTGAAGGAGGTGGAACTCAGTATTGCTTTCAGAACTGGAGAGCGGTGAGAGAGGCCTTCTCCATAGGGGTGGGGAGAATTCGTCTTGGTTCTCAGTAGAAGGCTTCTCCGTTGCGCTGCAAAGGAAGGAGCGGAGGTGTTCCCTTGTGTCCTCCATGGGAGCTGCTGGCAGTCAAACACTCTGGAAAATCCAGCCACTTTGTGTAGGCACCTAAATGGGAGGGGAGCTCTTTTTCTGAAACTTTAGCCTCTGGTGGCCAAGGCTTAAATCTTGTAAAAAAAAATTATGAAGCCTCCAAAGAGTCCTTCAGTGTTGCCACCCCAACCCCCACTGGAACATTGATTAAGTAATTACTGATCTTTGGCTGGTCACTAACCTGGAAGCTCATTTTCCCCTCGTGTTTCACAAGGGGATCCCTTTGTGGGCCAGGGTGGTCTCTCTGTTCTGTGTCAGTGGGAGCTCATGGTCCCAAATTGCAGTTCCTGGGTGTATACATGATTATTGTTAATGGTAATCACTGATAATCTATTATATGTTTGAGAGAGTTTGTCTGTGAGTCCGTTTGCTCAAGAACTCCTCCTAAATGGTAAGAGCTAGGACCACCACATGTGGGAGGCAGCTTCTTCTTGCCATAACCTGAAGCATGGTCAGGGTATGGTTGGGCCAGGACAGTGGGATGTGCCTGGGAGGGGTTGCCTCATAAAACCACACAGAAAAGAGACAGAATCAACAGGCAGGTGAAAGGGGCTGGCTGGGGGAGACCCCCCCCCCCCCATTTGAGACTGCTGGAGACTCCCAACATCTCAGGTGCCCTTTAGGGAGGGTGGGAGGCTGAAGCTCCCCCACATTTCCTATGGGAACATTGTTGGCTGTTCCCCCTTGTTCCGAAAGTGAGGGGAAAGTGCAGAATTTGCTGCATTCCTCACTCTGGCTGCAGGGGGCAGACGAACCTGGACCAGGCCCAGCTGAGGGACATGCCCCTCTCCCCCAGCTGTGCTGGCTGGAACTGCAGAGGCCATGGAGAAGCGCTTCTCACCTGGCCCCAACCTGCTGTTGTGAGAGAGGGCTGGGGGTGTCCTCTCTCCCCAAGGCACCCTGCACCCCTCCTCCTCAGCCCCACCCCAGAGCACTGATTTCAGGGAAGCATGGACATCTTCATGTGATTTTCCCAACATCAAAAAATTAATTAAGGACCTGAGCAACGCCCTTAATCTTCTAGTAATTAATACAGAACATTACATCGCTAGAACAATCTGTCTACCACAAAGGCTTTTGTGGCGGAGGTGGTAAAATGCCATGCAGCACAATGTGCTACCTTTTCCTCTGGCATGCTAGGCCCTGCCTTTGGATCTACTCTAAGATGGTCTATACAAGCCTTTGAGCTTAACCGTAGAGAGAGACAGTATTAACCCTTAGGGTCTGCTTCATAATGCAACCCTTAGCTGGCCCAGCGTCTCCCAGCACAGACGGTGGTGGAATATGAAGCAAATGGCAAAGGCTGACAATGGGAAGAGAACTGAGCATTCCAGTAAAAGAATCGCTTGGCCCTGACTGGAGGGCAGGGGACTGGCCCTGATGACCTCTTGAGGTCCCTTCTAGTTCTAGTGTGCTGTGATTCTATGACCTCTCTCCTGCCACCGGTAAAGGAATCAGAGTATCAATCAGAATTTGCCAGATCTGAAACTTTCCCCACATACCTGTTGGCTCCCCCTTCCCCCTTTTCCTTTTACAACCATTGGAGATGAACTACAATTCTCCACACAAACTTTTCTATCAGGCTCCATCCATTCACCGATCCAGACAAGGAATATTGGAATTGGATGCCAGAGACCCCTTTCGGTTCAGGCTACATGGCTACCCAGTCTCAAATCCGACTGTATTTCCAGTGAGTGAGAGATTTGCCTGGAAAAGGAAGTGAAAAAAGACAACCATCTCCATGCCAGTGTTTTGTTCCTAGGACAGCCGCCTTGTCAATTTCCTCACCCTGAGGGTCTGGTGTTGTTTTCCCTGCTACCTAAGTTTCAGATTTTTCAGAATTACTCATTTAGCACAAAATAAGAACACATAAGTCCAAAAAAGGGTTTTTTTCTTTCTTTCATTCTCTGTACATCTCTTGCCTTTTCCCTACAGCCTTGCCATCCTGCTATTTGTCTAGTAAATGCATATCTGAACATGCTTCTGGATTAGTCAGATATTTTAATCTTTCTGCGGGGATCTTTCTTTTTTATTATTATTTTAATCCTGCACAGTAAATCACTTGAATATACTTTTATGTTAATGTCCTAAGATTTGAGAGGATTATACTAGGCAGAAATAAGAGACAATATCCCATAAAGAACAGCTATGTTCTATGCAGAGAAATAGGCATAATTGCTCTATAAATTACTTATACAACTTTTCCAGCCGAAAACCCTTTTTGAAATTAAATTAAGTGGCTATCCAGTCATGTTTATATGACCATACCAATATATAATTCCATTTGCACGTTAATTCGTGAGGATTTTGTCTGATTGTATATTTTTCTCAGAGCTAGATCTTATCAACAGAGCCCTTTACCAGAACCACATTTAATTTCTTATCAAGATATGTCCCTGTACCAGCCCTGTGATGTGGAATGTTTGTGCATTAAGAATTCCGTGCGGTGGATTAGCAACATTTTGTTCAATTCTACGCCATTTGCAAAAATGGGCCACATAAAATAGAATGTGATTGAATCTGAGGCATCTTGAAAAAAATCATCTAGCATTTTTTTTTCAAATCATTGACTCTCAGAAAATATATACTTCTTGGAAAAGCCTGCGTTAGATTTGAGTCTTTTGCAAAGCTAATAGGAAGTCATTCAAAGATTCAGAGTGTTAGATCTTTCCCCCCTTTCCCATTTTATATTTTTTCTGTGTATTTAGTCTCAGTTTAAGAAAAAAATCCACGATCCCCTTCCTTGTACTTGCCCGCTGGAAAGAAGCAATCGCTGCCTTTTTATCACTTGCGCTCCATTTAGGTTGGGTTCTAGGCTGACACCAAAACAACTATCCAAGTTATTTATCCCTCCGCAAACTAAATTGTCTGTGGTATAGCAATGTTGCGCAGCTGGGCGGTTTGCACGGGGAAGATTTTAGCGCGCTAATGGAGCTTAGTGGCTGTTTTATATAGTAGCATGGTAACTATTAGCAAGTATAAATCAAACTCACCAGAGCCCAGCTTGATGGCTGCCGTCGGGGGAGGCTGGAATATTAAATCCGGGGTGGAAACGACAGAGCGTATCAGGAACTCCCTGTCACTGTGAGCATCAATTTGGGGTTTGTTGACCTGAGAGGCTATTTTTCCCTCCTTTTTTACCTTTATTGACAGTAATGCCTGAATGCAGGTGGCAAAAAGTGAAAGTCGCATATTAATCTACCTCCGTGTGTCCTCCACGCAGCAGTTTGGACACACAATGGCCCTTTGCGGTTCTAAGGAGCGCGTATCTTGTCCAAAACGTCAAGACTTAGCCTACCCCCTCTCCAAGAAACAGCCACCACTCACAACGCGCTTTCATTTCTGCGCTGCTGGTTGGCGAATTGGGAGTGCCTAGGTGCTGGGAGTAGGGGTCAGGAGGAGGTTTTTAGGGGGTCCCATTGGCTACAGGGGATACAGTTTGGTTCATGGGCTCTCAGCTGCACCCCCACTGCACAAATTGTTCCAGCGCGGATATCTGGATCATGCCCTTCCGAGTCTAACCTTCTTGAAATGCGAAACAGAATTCTCTTCTAAGGGGCCCATCGCTACCACCGTTGCATAAGGAGGGGTGTGTGAGTGTGTGTGTGTTCTGTTTTGCTAATTTTGGGGGCCAGTTTTGCATAGATAGATGAAGATCCGAGAAGACCAAACTCCTCGGATACGTTTTGTAGCTTCATTCTCATCGCTAGAAATGCTAAAAACAAGGGCTTCTCCTCATAGCACAAATTAAAAATTCTGCAGCGCCATGTAAAATAATTCATTAGCCCACCAAGGAATTTGCAAACTCCCGGGAAGGCCCTTACAGTACACACCGATCTGTGTCACGACAACTCTCCACGCAGCGACCTCTCGGTTACTTTTTAAACCAAGGGGAAATAAACTATATCTGTGTTCACAGGAAAATGCCGCCTCCCCCCTCCCCTGTGGGTCTTTGTTTCTCCCTTGCAGAAGAGCAGAATACCACAAATAAAACGTACTTACTACTGGAGCTATAGAAAATCACTGCACAATCTCTTCCATCCCGACGGCCCGTTCCCTGGATTTGTATAAAATAAAATAAAGCAAAACAAAATAAAATACGAGAAAGAAAGAAAGAAAGATGGTTCGTTCTTCACGTCAGCCCTTAGATGGGTGCGAATACAAATATTCTTCGCAGTGTGTGAATAGACGCACTTCGAATACTCAGAAACAGGTTTTCTTTTACGTGCACCTATTGATCTAAAAATATTTCTTATTTAGAGTTGGAAGCCAGTGGCATAACAAAAACCATCTTTCCAAAAGGACCCTCAACCCCTGCGCTCTTGCTAACCAAGCAAGGGAAGGGAGACACACATCTGTAGCTGCCAAACGTTTCTCCAGTTGACATTTTAGCAGGGATATTGCTCAGGAACTAGCGCTTTGTCTAATACAACGCCACGCGGTTAGATTGGTTGTATACTACACTAGCACACTGCTCTCCTAATATACTCACATGTCCATGAGTTCTATAAAGTTTCCATCCTGTACTTTCTAGCTTTTTATTCAGGTTAATAAATTATTTTACGTGAAAATGTCGTCTCTGCCTTTCGGAAATGAATATTCAATCCCCCCCAATGATTTGAAAAGACGAATTTAGATTTTTTTTAACGGTCTGATAGCCTTATGCACCGGGAGTAGCACTTCTCCCCTCTCTTCTGCTTGGGACATTTGCCGGCGTAGGTGAATCAAAGTGGCGGGTGGATGGAGATAAGACTAAGCGCTTTCTATTTGCCCTGGAGCTATGGAATCCAGCCGTGGCACATCAGTGCTCGCCTCGCAGAAGTCAACGGAGTTTCACAAACACAAGAAAAGCAACGTTCTTGCGGAGAAAACATTCTTTCCCGTGGACCTGGCTGACTATGAGCCCGGGAAGTCCCGGTGGTATGTTAACGCTGTCAGAAGACCAGTGCAGAATTTGGCTTCATGGTGACTTTTTAAAGGGGAGCACGAAGAACGAGAAACATTGGGGAAAGAAAGGGGTAGTTCTCAGAAATCGAAATGGTAAATAGCAAATCGTGCGGTCTGTGGCAGGAAGACCGCGTTCATTCAATCAATGAGGCTCCTCTTCCAAGGTACCGCCAATGAAATTCAGCTGGGGAATACAAACCGACAAGAGTGCCATGATGTTGGGGACCCTGCCGTTTGGTCTGCCCTGCCCGTATTCTTTCCAGATAAGGAGAACAGGAATTTTTTTTAAAATAATTTTTATCGAGTGTTTTCCTGGGGAGAAGCTTTCCTTTTAAAATCTGAAAGTTCAGGAACAGAAATGTGATTTCGAAGAGTTTTAAATTTTTTCTGGGAATTTTCAAATCAAACAATTCGAGATTCTCTCTCTCTCCCTCCTCCACAAATCTGTTGGCAGTTCCAAGGGGGATATAGTTATTTGGCTCCGAACTGCGGTAGAAAATGGCTCTTTCCCCCACCCTCTGGTCCAGTTGATATCCTGCCATCTGACGTACATAACATGAGATTTCCCCCCATTACAAACGTTCCACATCTTAGCACTGTACCAGCCCAGTCCATCCATCTGCAGTGACAAGGTAACCGGACCTCGGAAGTTTCCCTCCATGCTTCGTGTGTACCTATGGCGCGTCACACCAATGCACCTACGTGCGGAGAAGACAACTAGGAGGCTCTATTCTTGATTTTGAGTGGCCAGTGTGCATCTGTCCAGTCCAGAGTCTCTGTCGCCGAGGCTCTTGCCCGTAGGAAATAGCAACTCGACGCCGTAACGTCTTAACTACCAAGGAGACTAGTACAAATAATCGTAGATAGTGGGGGAGGAGGGCGCGCAGGGAGGACAGTTGGACGGATGGCTCTGGAAAGTCCTACTCTCACTCACCTCAAAACATCAGTGAACTGGAAAAAAAAACTTTACATCTGCGAGTGGCTAGAAATTTGCTCTGTAAATTCATCTGGATGTTTTAGACTGGAACTGATGTGAAAAGATGGTCTAAGCAGTTTGCAGTGTGTGTGTGTGTGTGTGTGTGTGTATGGTCTAAGGTTTGCACTGTGTGTGTGTGTGTGTATGGTCTAAGGTTTGCATTGTGTGTGTGTGTGTGTGTGTGAGTGTATGGTCTAAGCAGTTTGCATTGTGTGTGTGTGTGTGTATGGTCTAAGGTTTGCAGTGTGTGTGTGTGTGTGTGTGTGTGAGTGTATGGTCTAAGCAGTTTGCATTGTGTGTGTGTGTGTATGGTCTAAGCAGTTTGCATTGTGTGTGTGTGTGCGCGCGCAGAGGCATTGGACATGACAAGAAAAGAATGTAACTACTACTATTTTTAACACACGTATGTATTTTTACCTATACATATATATATATATATAATCTCTCTCTCTCTCTCTCTCTCTCTCTCTCTCACACACACACACACACACAGACACACACACACACACACACAGAGAGAGAGACCGAGCGAGCGAGCGAGAGAAATGTTTAGAAACCCTTGTAATCTGCTCTGGGAATTATCGGGGGAGGGGGGTGTTCCCTGTCCTGTGCTGTTCTGCAGGAGGTTAGACACCCCCATGCTCCCTTCTGGCCCCGGAAGCGCTGAGAAAAGAGGGTTCATGGAAGAAGCGGCCGATGGCTCTTGGGACAAGATTCAAGGAAGGCTCCGATGTACCCGCTCGCCGGTGGTTGGAACTTAAAAGCCGCAGAGGGGAAGCCGAGTTAGTCTGTAACTGGAAAAAAACCTTAAAAAACCAGGACTAGTCCAGCAGCACCTTACAGACTAACAAAACACGCAGATGGTGCCAAGAGCTTTCGTGGGTACACCCCACTTCTTGGAACCTAGTCTGAGCAGGCCAAACCCAACCCCTCCACTCCCCTTTTCTCGTACCCTCCCTTAACAATTATTTACACATTTTAAATTAACTTATCCACGATACGGGCCCTGTGTCACCCACTTGCCATTTCGAACTGTTCAGAGACACGGTGCTAGGAAACCTGGGCTTTAGGGACACACTTTGGGCAACCGAGAATAGCAGCAATAGAGCATCCTCTAAGTCTTCTCCCTTCGGGCTGAATTCGGTACCCGCGCCCAGAGCGGAGTGCGGTTATATTCGCCTGCAACAGGGTGGGTTGCTTTATGAGTTTCTTTTTGCTTTCTGCTGACAGGGGGGTGACCTGGGCTGGCAATATGCTACGATTTTGAAGCCTTTGCTTTGCTGGAATGAGACACACTCACCTTATGTCGATAAGGGACATGATAGCAAGTAGGAAAAGGGAAGGGATAATTGTCCCTTTTTAAATACCATGTTGAGCAAAATACCCTTTTTTCCCCTTGTAAGTGAAGACCAAAGTATCGAAAACTTTGTTCAGATCTGGGGAGCTGTTAGCATGTGGTGCATTCGTTATATTCATTCCTGGGGGGGCGGGGAGGAAAGTTCTGTCTCTCTGGCTGTGGGAAAGAACGCTTCAACTTTTCCTAAAATGGGCGTTTTGTGATCAAACCGTTGTTTCACGGTTCCATTGTTTTACTCTTACTAGTTAATATCAAATAGTTTTGGCTGCTTTTACTTGGTAACATAAGAAGACAATTTACTAGCTTACCAAACATCCCAGTTCTAGAGCTAAGGCTTGGCTATTTTTCAGATATCAAGTCGGACGTGAGATGAAGAAGAAAAAAAATGTTGTGATTGAACGGTGACGATAGGAATAAAATCTAGGGACATTTTGGGGGAGGGCGGGGCATTTTCGTGTGAGCCCCGGGTGTCCGTGTTTTAGAACGCCCAACTTTTCTCGCTGGCATTGCTAACTCCTCATCGAAAATCTCTCCTGCAAAAACAAGTTTCCACTTTAGGAGGGAAACTTTCTCCCGTCGCCGCGTGACTTTTGTCGCTTATTTCCTATGAGGAGAACACACATCAGAGCTTCGGTATTGCTTCCCAGCTTTCGCGTTGCAGCTAAACGTACTCTGGAAATATTTCACGCTATTTGGGTAGGCGCATCTTTAAAACACAGCCCTCCCGTATGAAGCCTTTCATTTTCACGCCAAAGGGACAAAAATAAACATTTCTTGGAGAGGGGACCACGCACTCCGACATCTTTCTAACACAACTGACTTCGAATCTTATTTGCTCTACCAAGTTGCTGCCTAATGAGGACCACTTGCGGTTTCTTGCATTGGTTGGCCCAGGCTCGCATCCTGAAGGCGTCAGGCTGGGGAGAACGGCGGGATGGAGAACAAATAAACCAAACCTCACATCACTGACACCCCCGACTCGAAAGTGACTCTAGATTTTTTTTTCAGAGCTTGATTTTAAAATAACATGGGAAGCCCTGTCCGCTTCTAAAGTGAGGTGAGATTGTCAGGGACCAACGTACCTAGATTTCCTCGGCTCCTTCTGATGAGCACGCGGAGCACAGGCTGAAAAGTTATAAAAGCCCTGTCTGGCTATGGGCTTGTTGACACAGACGCTTTTGTCCGTGGGGCGGGCTGCCGCCTCTTTTAACTTGGAATTGAACTTGGACTTCCGATGAGACGAGGCCCTGCATTGGAGGAGTTGGTTTATGTGTCTGCCTCGGAACCATTTCCTACCTGCTTGATCTGAGCTGTGTAAAAAAAAAAAAAGAAAAAAAAAGAAGAAGAAAGGAGGGCGCATTCCCAGCCTCTGCGCTTTGCGGGCATTCCCCGCCGCCCGCCCCCCGCGAGCCTTGCAAATAACCCCCCTTTCCCCACAGTCTTTTGTCCAGGCGAGGCGACCCCCAGAGCAGGAGGAGGGGGGCGGGGTGGGGATCACTGCACTTATGGGGGGTGTAGAATGTAGCGAGGTGGGGGTTGCTTTCATGCCCATGCCTGGTCCGCCCAGCAAGAGCGAAGCTGTGCGCCGAAGGGTCCTTCGGGGAGGCGTTGCCACGTTGGTTGGGATGTGTCCGCTGCTTAGGACCAGACCAACCCAAACCACAAGGTATTTCGCTTATTTCGCTGTCTCCCCAGATCGCGCCCGAGGGGAAGGGGACAGGAAGGGGCGAGTGGAGGCCAAACCAAAAAGGACCGTGCGTAAAATCGCGCGACTGGAGATGGAGGAGGAAAGGGAATGGAGAATTGGTTTCCAGTGCCCCTCACCAAGCGTTTCCACGTGGGAGCGCTTCCATGGCTCCCACTTTTTGATGTTTTTGTAAAGAGGCCCCGCGTTTTGCAGCACAGATGGTGCTCCTGGTTGTGAAGGAAGCGGCTTAGATTGTCGCATCTCCCACCAGTCGCTTGAGCCCCTGAAGAAACGATCCTATCCAACTACTAGCCGCAAAATCCCAGCGGCCTGTATGGAACCGTCTCCCTACAGTAGCCTCCCCAGGAATTGAAATTAGGGGGGGTGTTCAAATTTACAAGGGGGGGTGTCTGGGCCAATGAGGGGTGAGACCGTGAGGGTGAAGGTGGGCTGTATGGCACCATAGTTCACAAAACTGGGGGTGTTGGGGAAATTCAGGGGGGTATACACCCCTATGGGGCGGTGTAGGGAAATCCCTGCCCCCGCACCTTCTAAAGCAGGTTGCAAAAGCGCTACCGAGTCCGGACAGGCTCAGATAAGGTTCACCTTCATCCAGGCCATTTTGGCCCAAGTCGGGATGGAAAGCACCCCGATCCCTCCCCCCTTGTACCACATTCCCTTCCTCAGCAGATGCCCGGCCGCTCCCTTCGGCAAACAAACGGATGCCACGTTCGGTACTCTTGAATGCGTCGAAGACATGATTTTGTAAGGGGCTTGGGGGTAGGACGCGTGGCTGAGAAGGATCCTGTTGCATCGTGCTCGTACTTTGGTCACAAACCCCCCAGGGCAGCCAGAAGTTTCTAGCCCCCTGGACACAACTCCGCGTTCCCGAAAACCCACATTTCAACCTCGAGGATGTAATGGAACAGAAAACTCATCCAAAAGTCTGGCGATTATTTATAGGCTGCGCATTAGAGGTAGCCTGCGAGAGCTTTTCTTAGAAATTACCGGTAGCCTATGGAATGCGTGTCCTAGTTTGATGACTGAGTTTATACTCCAGAGGGAGTATAATATATTGATTCCAAGGAGGGGGGTACCACGAGCTTTATTTCCCCCTGTGGCTCAAAACCTGATGATGTCACCGCCCTTTGGCCCTACACACAGGATGGAAATGCAAGGTCTTCTTTTCAGTCGATGCAAATATTGTAGTTGATATTCGCATTTGGGTTTCTTAGGCATTGATAAAAATCCAATTGATTCCTCTGTCATGTGGAGAATACATTTGCCGTTTTCCGTTGTATGTATGATAGAGGTATACGTTTCCGAAGTCACAAGGCAAGAAAGTTTTCACGGAGCACTCAGAAATCATCAATGTATCTAAGATCTCAACAAAACGTGTGTGGGTAGGTGTGGGTGGGTGTGGGATGTATATTGAATAATTTCTTAGCTGTTTTCAATCCAAAATTGAAACAAAGGACTTTTATTTTTATGTCTATCTCATCAAACCCAAAACGTGTTTCTTCATGGGATAAATAATTACATATAGTTTAATGCTGCTGCTATTAGTACTTTTCTTATTAGCCATCATTTTCCTTGCCTGAGAAAGCAATACTTAATTAAGGGCCATGTTAGATGTAGGTGTGTTTTCTGTGGGCCTTTTTAGGCTATGGAGTCATTACAACAGATCCTTATTTTCATGAATAGTGTAGCCATTGTACAAACAGCACATTCACTCACAAAGCTGTCTTTTTAAAACTTTTGCAAGTCTTTGCTATTTACTGAGCATTGGAACACGAACCCCTCTGGGTGAAAGCTAAAGGAATATCTACTTCATCTGCAACAGAAAGTGTTTATTCCCAGCATACTTCTGTCCGAGGGGAACATAAATGAACGTCCGACATTAATGCAGAGTGGAAAGAAAGCTAAACTAAAACAAAATGGGATAAGACTCGGGTGGAATCATTGGAGGATTAGCTTGAGTTTTGCGTTCTTGCAAAGCAACGTTGTACTAGCTAAAAGAATAATATTCATTTCTCCATGGAGTGTGCAATTCGTCCGGCTTTTACTTCTTTTACAGTGATAAAATAAAATAAAATAAAATAAAATAAAATAAAACCCACTTGCCCCACAGTTCTTCCTAGCGTCCCCGTGCGTTTCTTATCAGTACGTTTATACGTTTATCAGTAACTGAAGCTTCCTAATTGAGTTTCTTTTTTTGTAAGGTCCATTTGTACCTCAGAGAATCGCCCCCTTTAAAAAAGCACTACCATGGAAAATATTCCCCTTCATAAGACGTGGCTATTGTTTAAGGCACTATAAATAATGAAGGTGAATCTATGAGGTCAGAAGTCAAGCTGCTTTGATTTTGCAACGTTTGCTCCCATTTTTTTTTCTGGTCTGAAAATGAAACTGGGGAGCAGTCAGAAGCCAGAACAAACCTCAGCCTACTGCTCCCTGCATTCTGTGGGGGCGCGTCGCTGGTTTTCGGTCTGCTTGCTCGTGGCTCTTTTGAAGATTCACATTTGGGGTCAGCACCAGGCAAAGCAGATCCCTATTTGGAGGGAGGGGGGGGTAAACGTCAGCGAGCAGTTTTAATTTAATTACCCCCCTAGAATTTACTCTCGGCCCTCAATCCACGGCTTTGCTAGCAGAGGAAAATCAGCTCGTTTCAGTGAGCTGGGCAGTTGGATGACATTTTCCAAAGCTCAGCCCAGGCAGAGGCAAACACAGGATAATCGACACAAAGTGCTTTGGGAAATCTTCCCTCCTTCCCCGCAAGCTTTATCTCCCCTCTTTCCTTCCGCATTTCCCAGAAACCAGAGCTGCGTTGGGGTTGTTCCTAGACCCTGGGCCGGAAAAATTCCCGAGTGTCTTCTTCGCCCGGCGCCCTCCAACCTTGTCCTAACGTTCTGTCTGCACCCTGCAATAATAAACGGAATCGCGAAGTGCAACGTTTAATTAAACCTGTATTTCATTGAAATGGGAATTACAAATATCCGTACATGGCCGTGGAAAAGATCGCACTCCTATTTGTATGTGCCACTTTGCCTGCCGTGGGGAAGAGGTATACCTTCAATCCATACTGCTTCGAAACCCGACCTCTCCTCCCACTACCCCGTGCTTCGTGCACCTTCTGATCTACAACTGATTCCTCTTCCACTCCTCCAGTGTATAATATAGGGTGCATGAGGCCTCCAATATTATTATGTTAAATCTTTATAACATTTGAGCTTCCTTCTACATCTGAGGGACAGGACATAAGCTACAAAGCTAACCTATTTCATACAACTAGACAAGGGGGCAATATACAAAAAAAGGGGGGGGTTCAAATAGAGGGGGCGTTTGGGGAAGACGAATTGGATCTTTGCTCGCACGGGGAAACGGGTTTGAAACTATGTACAACCCCTTTGTTGCTTTTATAACAATCAACTGGGAAGGTATTTTCTCCTGGAGATTTCTCGATGAAGAGAAGTATTCAAAGGAATGTAAAGTGCCGGGCTTTGGTGTGTGTGTGTGTGTTTAATCTTTCATTTAAAAAAATGACACGCTGGTATATTTTCCTATGGTTTTGAAATAGTAGTGACCATTTTAAGGTGTTGTCTCCCTGATTTCTGTCCGAGAGAAAGATAATTCCTGGGAACCGAGAGTTTCTCGGGGACTTTAAATGTCACTTAGACGCGAACTGTGAAGTTCATTCGTGTCTGTCTGTCTAGACATTAATTAGGAACTGACTTGTCTATTTTGCCTTGACCTTGGACTTCGACTTTTTTTTTTAACTTTAGTCCAGGATTTCTGAAAACTAATGTCCCTTCCCGACGACCTGGCGTCCTGGGAAGGAAACTTGAAATTTATTCAAAGAGCAGTTTTCACATCTCTCCCTAAAATGTTACTTTTCTGCTTGGTTTGAGTTATTGGCGGGGTTGGTTTTTCACTTCCTGTAAACTTTTGTTTAATGGTGAAAAGAGTTCACGCTTCTTGCGAAGGAAAAATGCGTCTGAAAGATGCAAATAACTACGAAAATGGATATTTAAAAAGCCCTGCAATTAACATGGCATGTTAAGCTGTAAATATATATACAGTGAAGAAACACAATGTGTGTAATACATTTATTACTGTAATGTTGGTCTTTTAAAATCTTACTTGCACAATGCTTAGCTACTTCGAATATGGAATTTTATGTCTGGATCTGGCTGCTTAATTCCGCCACATGGAGCAAACCCAGTATGCAAAAATCCCACGATGGAGGACTAACCGCTTTGAAAAGCACTAGACAACATGAAAAGTTGGGGAAAATGCAGAAAAAGCCAGGGCTGGCTGATTAGAGCCCCCAGTGTTTTAAAAAAAGCCTCGTGGTAAATTTCTCCAGAGTCTTTCTTCTTCCTGGTGCACTGAATTACTTCGCAAGTTATTTCTGATCAATTATTTTTGGGGGCCGGGGAAAATCATCGCAAATTTCTTGTTACTTTTTCGCACGCCTGAACTCACTTTCTTTCGCATCATTTCACGAACGAAGACTGAAATTAAATGTAACTTTACTCTGCAAAAGCGGGGAGGGGGGTAAGCCCCCATAAACCTCTTCCCACCAATATCTCGTCGAGTAATTTGCCCTTCTTCTATTTTGTCTGCTTCATTATAACCCATCTATCTTGGACCCTGTTTACGTTTTATAAACCGGGTTGTGTTTATTGTCTTCTGCACTTCACACACAAATCAACCCTGGCTCATAAGCGAGGATCCTCTTTCCTCCATAGCCCGCCTTGGTGCCGCAATCTGTATTACTGAAGTAGCCAAACATTCATAAGAGGAGCTAATCATATAATCGCGGCCAATCCCTTTAAAACCTTCCCCGTTTGTTCAGCACGACAGATTAAGTATGATTAGTTTGAATTAATAGGAAAAAAACAAGAAGATAAAGCATCCATTATTACAATCTTGCGTTAGGTTTTCCCATGGTAGCTGAATTTAATACCAGAAAAACAGCTGCGGGGGTGGTGGGGGGACAGAGACAGGCACCTGGCAAAGAAATATACAACAGGTTAATCCCCGTGAATCCCATGAATCGCCCCAAATTAGATATTATTTCTGCTATTTTTAAAGCGATCATCCGCCGCAAGTAGTCCCTGATTTTGAAATAAAGGGACAAATTATTACTTGCCCTCCCGCGCACGCACACACACACGGAATTACACAGGTGTTATAGCGAAGTTGAGTCTTCCTGTCACCTAATATCCCACCGGACGACAAAAGCTTAAAAAAAAGAACTAACCAATAAAACCAGCAAACCGCCCCAAGGGGGTTTACTAGGGAAGACTAGTTAGTCTATGAGACCTACCGGTCCTGTTAGTAGGGGATGGGCGGTGAAGAAGCAAGGAAGAATATTCTACTGACGAAGCTTCCCCTTCCTTCATTCCAGTTGCCTTATGAGGGTGTTTATAGATTTCCCTTTTAGCTCCCACCTGACAAAGGAGCCTTCTCATTCCTTAGCCCCCACCTCCCACCCCTCAGGGCGTGCAAGCAAAGAATGAAACGCTTCAGTCAACTCACATGGGGGGGGGAGAGTATTTTATATTTTACATTTGAAAAAATATATATATTTTTTAATATCCTGGCTATGCTGGAAGGCAGCTAGAACAGAACCCCACGTCTAAGTCCAGCTCTTTGTGTCGGCCAAATACTGAGTTTCCCATTCCCCTTATTTAGGGCTACACTCAGAGGGGTGCCTTTAAGGCGCCCTGGTGCTTGTCCCAGGAGCAGCCAATAGCAGCTGCTCCTTTCCCTTCCCCAAAGCCAGGAGGGACTAGCGGATTGGACGGGCGGCGGAGCACGTGACCGGGGCCCCAGATTTATGGCGAGCGCCTGGCAGGTCACGTGGCGCCAGGGCGGATTTCTTAATGAACTGCCCCCCCCGGCTCTGCGCATGCCCGCGCGTGAACAATATGTGTGTGCGGGGGGGAGGGGGGATGAGGTGTCTCGGGCTGGGAAGTCGAGTTTTAAAAAGCGCAGGCAGACCATGCCATGACGACTTCACTGATCCTGCATCCACGCTGGGCGGATACCTTGATGTACGTGTACGAGGAGCACCCGCATGAAAATAGCCAGAATAAAACCCCAGCCATGGAGGCGCTAGGTGGGAACTGCCCAGCGAGCCACTGCAGGGATCTTATCACGCACCCCGTTTTGGGCCGGCATTCCGGCCCCATCGGGGCGCACCAGGGTTCTGTCTACACGGATATACCCGCTCCCGACGCTGCCAGGCAGTGCCCTCCGCCGCCGGCCTCTTCCAACGCGACTTTGGGGTACGGCTACCCCTTTGGAGGCAGCTACTATGGGTGCCGGTTCTCCCATTCCCACAACGTGAACTTGCAGCAGAAACCTTGCTCCTACCACCCGGCCGAAAAGTACCCCGAGCCCAGCGGCTCCCTCCCCAGCGAAGAACTCTCCTCCAGGGCCAAAGAGTTTGCTTTCTACCCCAGCTTTGCCAGCTCCTACCAGGCGGTCCCTGGCTACTTGGACGTGTCAGTGGTGCCGGGGATCAGTGGACACCCCGAGCCGAGGCACGACGCTTTGCTTCCCATGGAAGGCTACCAGCACTGGGCGCTCTCCAATGGCTGGGACGGGCAGGTCTATTGCTCCAAGGAGCAGGCACAGTCTACCCATCTCTGGAAGTCACCTTTCCCAGGTAGGCTGCTCTGAGCTCCAGCATGCTTGTCTGCTTACTAACCGCCCGGTTATGAAAAAAAAACGCTTTGGAATGCCTTTTGTGCGGTACTATGTGTATGGACACGTACGGGTAAGAAAGTGAAGCAATTATGCTGACATCCAAAACACATCCCGGGAGCCTGACGGTTGCTGGCAAAGTGGGCCAGTTCTTTCCCTTGTGTTGCCTCCCCTCCCTGCCTCGGTCGCTGCTCTTTTTGTGGTTTGCTTTTTGGTTTCCAAGTTTCCGAGCTCAGGACGCATTGCACGTGCCCGCTCCCCTCCCGAGGTTTCGCTGGACGGGGCAGGTGGCTTGCCAGGGGAGGGGTACAGCAAATCCTCCGGCGCTTGCAGAAACTGGGTGCCAAGTGACAAATGAAGCTAGTGCGGGGAAGGGGGCTGGCAAACCCCAAAAAGGGATTTCCCTTCATCCAGGTGGAAATCCTGACGGAGTTGCAGCCTCTGCAAAGCTTTGGAGCACTCTCTGGTGCCTTGCTCTCTTGCTGCTTGGGAAGGAAATGCCACCATGCATACCAAGGCCTGGCAGGGTGATCTCCATGCGCTGCAGTAAAGTCGAACTGAAGATTTTGTGCCCCACGCCCAAAGAGATTGGAAATACGTGGGTGCCCGAATCCGGCTTCATTTCTCGGCACGGGTAGCCGAGAGGCCGGAGAGGCAGCCAGAAATTAAAGTCAAATAATGTGTGTATGGGGGAGTGGGGGTGGGGTGTTTTAAACCGTGTTGATTGGGGGGGGGGCGTGAATCTTAGAAATCCCCATTAAAGCTTGTTGGGTTTCGGTGGCTGTTTTGGAGAGGTTGATCCAAATATTTTCCTTCCTCCCCTCCTCCCCGAGTTTATAACCACGACAACAGAAGTGGTGGGGATTTCGCTGGGTAGTAGGTTCGTCTCGTTCCGAGCTCTAGAGATTATTGTACAACCCTGGTGGCACAAAGTCATTTGCCCAAGCCGGAGAGAATGGAGCTCTTTACAGATCCCATTCGAGGGTGCATTGTTGGATAGAATCATGTGCGTGTTTTGGGGGCAGTTGCGGGTGGAGGCAGAGAGTCCATTTACCTATAAAGGCTCTTTCGGGTGTGGGGCTTGTTTCCTCTGCGGGCAGTATGGAGGAATGAGGGAGGCTTTCCATCGGGGATCCTAGGGCTGCATCTTTGGGCCTTTATGGAAGCCCTTCTGCAGATGTTACTGGAGCTGGCGTTCTCCTGGAGAACCACACAGAGAACAGCTGGGCGCAAGGTTCCAGCGGGATGACGCGGCGATATTTTTGCTAATCCATTCCTGTCAGGAATCACAGTGGACATTTGCTACCTGCCTAAATGCGTGATGGGATGGAGTCTGCGCTCCAAGGTCTGAGCGAGCCTTTGAGACCCGGGCAGAAGGAAGGCGCCTAATTCTTTTCCCAGAAAAGTGATTGTGGTTTGCCTGCGGTGCATTAATGAGGTCTGGAAGTGAAGGCGTTCACATCCTCACTGACCCTTTGCTGTTGTCTCTCTGGGCGATGTTTCTTAAGTGTAGGTGCCTCTGGAGAGAGGGGAGATCGAGATACCTGTTTAATCTGAAGCGCTTTTTTTTGTTTGCTTGGTTGTGTGTTTAATGCACCAACCCCACCTTGCAAATTAGCAACTGATGCCGAGCGAAATCCAGGCTTCCTCAGATGGCAAATGGTACCCGCGCTGCAGAAGACAGGCAGCACCAAGTACACAGCAAGGGCCCAATGGCGTGTCCAAAGTGCTGCGATCCATACAAAAAATCATAATTAATGAGTTCCTGTTCGCAGGCCGGGAGTAATGGTAAAGCCAGGTATTAAAGCTTAGGGGAGGTTTGAAAAAAGAAGAGGGGAGAAACTTTAAAACCACACCTAAAATGTATCTGGTTGGAAGGTCCAGTGAATTTGAACTGCAGGTTATTTCCTTAAATTAACTGGCGCTCCTTGTTTAGATCTGAAAACCCACCTAGCCAGCGTCTCCTGGGATAGTTGCATTATTGCCACGCTAAGGTCTTCAGACCCTAGTCAGTGAGTTAGCTAGCCCTCCTCTCTCGTAGTTCCGTCTGTCTGTCTGTCTGTCTGTCTCCTCCCGTCGGTTTCAGGGAGCAGGGCTGTGTAACTGGTTTATCTGTCTCCCCATCCCTGCAGATGTAGTACCTCTCCAGCCAGAGGGGAGCAGCTACCGCAGGGGCCGGAAGAAAAGGGTCCCCTACACGAAAGCCCAACTGAAAGAACTAGAAAAGGAGTACGCAGCCAGCAAGTTCATTACCAAAGAGAAGCGTCGAAGAATTTCGGCCACCACCAACCTGTCCGAACGCCAAGTCACTATCTGGTTCCAGAACCGCAGGGTCAAAGAGAAAAAGGTAGTTAGCAAATCGAAGGCTTCTCACCTTCAGGCTACCTGACAGAGAAAGGTTTGAGGGGGGTGGACGTGGGGAAGGGGAGGCACCAAGGAACAAATGCGGATATTTATCGGATCCACCTGTATAATGGTAACAACACCCATTCGGACTCTGCCATGTTTCCATTGGCCATTGACACCCACACAGAAAGAAACATCAACTTTGGTTCTGTCCCCGGCCCTCTCCCGCCGTCCTCCCACTGTGAATATCTGACCGGCCGCTCTCCGGCATCCCCCCCCAACCTTCACCGTGTGTATGAAAAGGCAAATGTCGGTTTGTTCTGTTGCAAAGGCTCGATTCCTGAATGTTATTTTGTAACTCTGTATAATCGCCTCGCCCAGCCCCGCGCGTTCTCCGCTGAATCTCTCTGGCTGCGCCACCCGCGGATGTCACATGCAGGGAGACCCTGGTTTTGTAGCAGAATTCTATCCTGTTACGTTAGCCCAGCGCCCCTCCGCCGCACAGGAACCCCCTGAAATAAGGCTGCTATCGTGCGAAGAGAATATTTTTATTATTATTAATATTATTAATTATTGTTAATATTATTCTGCATCACTTACAAAAATAACAAATACTCGTGTAGATCAGCCAGGACATGAAAAAAGTGACTAGCTAGCCAATTCATTCCTGAGCGGAAGTGCTCATGGGGGTGGAGAAAGATTGTCTATCTCTCCCATCAAACTTAGAATGGCTGGTTTGGTTTTTCGCAGACATGATAGAAAATGCACCATGTTGTCCCTGGTTCCCTCCGCCCCGGGAACGTCGGCTCAGCTCGGTCTGTAAAAGCGATCTTTTTTTTTTTTTTTAATGTCTTGTATCTGTATATACTAGTGTGGTGTCCAGATTATATGTACTGAATGCAGATCACGTTTCTTAAAAATAAATATCTTTTTTTTTTTTTTTTTTTGCTTTGATAATGGCCTGCTGCCGAGATGTTATTATGGGTAGTCGTACACAGACGTGGACTTGATTAACGCTTTTGAGGCAAAATCAGAGACAGTGCGATTTACTCTAATGTAACCCCCACCCCAAAGTAAACAGCTGGGAGGAGGGGGGCGCCTCAGAGCTAAAACCTGATCGGAAAACGGCCAGGAAGGTGCATTTGGAAATGTGTATGGGATGAAGAGCAGACTGGCGCTCAAAGCGACAACACCTAGAAGCCAACACCTAGAAGTGGGGTTATAATGGTTCCTAAGTAGGGGGGGAGGCTCCGATCCCTTTTCTTCATGGACAGCGACTATATTCCTGTGCCAAGCAACGGGGAGCGGACTTTTTGGAAGATGCTTGTTCGACCGTAGCTCCACATCCTTGCTTATGAGTCTGCCCGGCTCGAAAGGTGTATTTCGCTAAACCAGTTTGACTCATCCCCGCTCAGAGATAAACATCTCAGCCCTGCCTTCCTGTTACTAAACCAGCGGCAAGATCATAATCCGTAACCTGGCTGCATTGATTAATAGGCCAGTTAAAAAAAAACAACAGGCTGCCTTCGAACCTTGTGTGCTTTCCAAAGGGAGTTCCTTTCAATGCCGAAAGTGGTTTAAAAATATTGTACAGTAATTTGTTTCCAGAGGCGGGTCACAATATACCTTGGTATGCATTAAAATTAATCACCTCGTTAAATTGTCCAAGGAAAAGACTTTCTGAAAGTGATGTAACCTTAAAACAACATTATTTTTGCCTACATTTATACTAAAAGGGAAGGAAAGTCAGGAACAAGCAATAGCATGAGGGGGAGTAATTGGTAGACGGTACACACAAAGCATATGTGTGCACGTGTGTAGATACCTGATTGATATGTACGTCAACACTAGTATTAAAATAATACGAGCATATATACATATACAAACGTGTGTGTGCGCGCGCATTATTGTAATGCGCGTGCTGATTACTGAGTATATAATGCCTACGCACACGGCGTTCATGAAACCCAATATCCTGGAATTCTATCACGTATTTAAAAGTTTCCAAAGGCCCTTCCAGATACACTTAGGGGCATGGAACATTCCGCGGGAGTTGATGTTATCACGGGCGTATTTCCTAAAGCCGGAGGTGGAATAATGCGACCTGAGCTGAAATAAATATTGGGTTATTCTCATCGGTCAAAATCTCCCTCCATCGGGGTGGGAACGAACAGAGGGTAAGTTTTCTTTCCTGAAATGCCTTTTTCCAGGTAATGAAATAGGCTTTTCCTTATTTTTATTTTCGGATATATCGCTGATTATATTTTTTCAGTGAAGGTAATGGCTTTTAGAAGGAGATGTATAGATAGATAGATAGATAGATAGATAGATAGATAGATAGATAGATAGATAGATAGATAGATGGGGTGTATGGGGATGGATAGGTAGATAGGCTGATGGATGGATGGATAGATAGATTAGATAGATAGGAAGGATAGTACACACGCATATACCCCTCGCTTACCCTAATATAGAAACCTATTGAAAATTCGCCTTCATTTACATAGGCTGCCAATGAAAAGTTATAAACTCTGGATCTAAGCGTTGTTCGGACTTAGGATTTCACATGGACACGCTTTCCAAATTCATCTTTTAAAGGATTTTTTTCCAGGGTGGGTGTGCGTGGTAACCCCCTTCGGGCTCATGTGCACGCCGATGGCGATTGATGTATCTTGCACACACTGCGGACACTGTGCTGCTATGCAAAAGCCAAAGCTAGGAAATTCCAGCCCAGTCCAACTGTGCACGGAAAGCACTCCAGAGCTCGATTAGCTTCTTTAACACAAGCAACTTCTTCCTTATATAGATACTCCCGCTTCTGTAGCGTCCACTCCAACGCATTTGAAGAAGTGGGTTTGACCCAGGAAAGCTGATGCCTTAGTCCAGGGGCGGGAACCTTTTTTGGGGTCGGGTCCGCTGAACCACAGAAAAAATCAGTCGGGGGCCGTACACAAGTGAGAAGAACCCCACACACACACACACAAAACCCACTCACTGACGTGGTCCCCCAACTGAGGAGAAAGCCCCTCCCCACATTCCCCCCTCGCACACCAGACCCTGGGGAGGGCCAGGCTAGTAGATTCTGTGCGCTCTAGCCCGGTGGTGGGGCAGAGGGCCTTGTGCACCAGCGCCTGCTCCCCAATGCTGGGGGGGCTCTGAGCCACAGGATCCTGAGGTTCCCCACCCCTAGTCAATCTGCTAGTCTCTAAGGTGCCACAGGGTTGTTTCTGCAGATTCAGACTAACAGGGCTACCCCTCTAAGCCTTCACTGGAGCTATGAAGCTGGAGGAGAGATTCGTAATTTGCATTTAACCCGACTGGTTAATAATTTTTGTGTTACTAAGGATTCCTATGGGGAAAATGTCTACTTCTTAAAGTGTTTTTTTCTACCAAAGGCTTCAGGTTGAACCCCCAACCCCCCATCCATCTATCCATCTATCTATCTATCTATCTATCTATCTCATTGCGTAGAAAGACTATATATAAGGGGAAGGACAATAGAATGCGCGGGGTACTCATACAAAGACTCCTGGCTCATGTTTTAAGTTGAAACTGGTTTGGACGGTGGCTGTTGAAGATGTTATGACAAGAGATGCGTCCCTAGTCTTTTCAGCTTTCCCTTTCCGCGTCCTTCGGTTTCCTCCCCCTCCAATCTCCCAATCATATTGTGGATTTAGAAGAGAGGGCCTCAAAATTCAGGGGCTAGGCTAAGGGTTGGGGTGTTCCAACGTTTCAAAGAAGAAAGTTATTAGTGAATCCCGTGCCGATAATGAGAGAACGCGGGGAAATAATCATAAATAGCTATGTATGATTGTGGATGTCCATAGACCTGCCTGTTAATTTAGAAATATGAAGTCTCTCTTGTGTATGTTGGAGCACAGTATCAAAGGGGTTTGAAGCCTTTCAGAAATATCCATTGTCCCTCATTGTCCGTGTGGGCCAGTCTCCACTCTCCACCTAGAGTTTTTTGACATTCTTGGAACGCTTTTGCCTCGGGTAGATTTAGCCTTGATTTGCTCCGGTGTAACTAAGATCAGAATCGGGCCTTTCTAACAACAAAGCGGCCTGTCGTGGATCGAAAGGCCTTTTAACCCTTGCATTGACTATTTCATCGGGTGTATTTTTTTTATTTAATAGATTTTTCTCCCGCCCTTTTTTTCTTGCAACAATAACAATAATTGGTAAAGAATTGAAGATGGCAATGGAAAGAAAGAAAGAAAGAAAGAAAGAAAGAAAGAAAGAAAGAAAGAGAAGAGAAGAGAAGAGAAGAGAAGAGAAGAGAAGGGAAAAGGAAAAGAAGAGAAAAGAAAGAAAGGAGAAGAGAAGGGAAGAGAAGAGAAAAGAAAAAGAAGGGGAAAAGGAAAAGAAAGAAAGAAAGAAAGAAAGAAAGAGAAGAGAAGAGAAGAGAAGAGGAAAAGGAAAAGAAGAGAAAAGAAAGAAAGGAGAAGAGAAGGGAAGAGAAGAGAAAGAAAAAGAAAAAGAAGGGAAAAGGAAAAGAAAGAAAGAAAGAAAGAAAGAAAGAAAGAAAGAAAGAAAGAAAGAAAAGAAAGAGAAGAGAAGAGAAGAGAAGAGAAGGGGAAAAGGAAAAGAAGAGAAAAGAAAGAAAGGAGAAGAGAAGGGAAGAGAAGAGAAAAAGAAAAAGAAGGGGAAAAGGAAAAGAAAGAAAGAAAGAAAGAAAGAGAAGAGAAGAGAAGAGAAGAGGAAAAGGAAAAGAAGAGAAAAAGAAAGAAAGGAGAAGAGAAGGGAAGAGAAGAGAAAAAGAAAAAGAAAAAGAAGGGGAAAAGGAAAAGAAAGAAAGAAAGAAAGAAAGAAAGAAAGAAAGAAAGAAAGAAAGAAAGAGAAAGATCGCTCAGTATTTTCTGTGCTAGATATCAGTTAAATTGTGTCAAAGTCATTTTTGTTGTAAATTTTCAAACACACGCAACCTCAGCTTTCAACTCTTTCAGATTTCAAACGTCCCAGGGCTCTTTGACTATGTTATTTATTTATCTATCTATTTGTGCATTTGTTGGTTGGTTTGTTTGTTTGTTTGTTTGTTTGTTTGTTTGTGTCGGAAGGAAATCGGATCAGCAAACCATGACGTCAATCCTGGATTACCCTTGACCGTGACTAGGCGGTCTGTTTGACCTTGACATCATGCGTTTCGTGCATATTAATCACCAGGACCGCAGCCTTGATCTTCTGACGACCAGTCGGTAGCCAGAGTTCGCTAACTAGCCCCTGCTTCTGTTTACGGATTTTTTTTTAAAAAGGTGTCATTTGAAGTCTAGACAGACGGGCTAATGACCAACAATAAAAGCATGAAAAGGAAGTTTCACAAGTTTTGTCTTTTCTTTCCTTTGTATCAAGGCGTTTGAATAAATTCTAAACCTCGGGCTTGGTCGTGAAACCCTCCTTCATTTCCCCCCATTTTTAGTTTTCATCGTTCTAGCTCCCTCGCTTTTGAAGAATCAGTTGCTGGTTTGGAGGCGAAAGGCGGTTTCGCGCGGTTGAGTTGCATGTTCAGCTCAGTTCAATTGTCAGCGGGCTGGGTGATGAGAAATGCGGATCCGGCCCAGGGAAGAACTTCAGTCTTTGCTGGAATATTTTTAACAGTGAGAGAAGAAGATAAAAGGAATTGGCCACTGTCTTTGTCAAGCCATTCGTCTTCGAGTCCCGAATAACCCACAAATAGCTATGTGTGGTTGTGGATGTCCATAGACCTGCCTGTTAATTTAGAAATATGAAGTCTCTCTTGTGTATGTTGGAGCACAGTATCAAAGGGGTTTGAAGCCTTTCAGAAATATCCATAGAAAATTCACTTTGCATGTAAGTTACTAACCTTGGATGTAAGTTATCCTACTTGAAGAACCCTGCTGAATAAACCTGTTCTAGCCCTAGGTTTTCCTCCAACACTCCCCCTCCCACACGAAGAGTAAAAAACGTAAAATATATTTAAAAATATTCTCCTCCCTGGGAAACGAGAGTTTATCAATTCTCCCTTATAGCTAGCGCAGAACCCACGCCACGAAAGTGCCGTCTGCTGCGCCGATTGGGATAATGAGGAAAGTTGGAGCGTTCTGGGCAAAACAAACTTTTCTGAAGTTGCCTTACAGAGGATGTATTCATCCGTTTACATTAATCCAGCGGGAGAGTGATATCCTCTGCTGGCAGTGTTGGGGAAAAGAGTGGTGGCACCGAAAGCATTTAACTATTAAGTGCACTCAGAAGATCAGGGCGATGCAGGTTTTCTTAATCGTTTAACCTGGTTGTGAATCAAAACCAACACAAATATTCTGCCTGCTCAGTCACATCAAAGGACAGCTCCTGCTGGACAGTTTTAGACCGATACATTGAATCGTTTTCGATGTTTGTATTTTTTCTCCCCTTCACTTCGATGTATTCCATTTTACAATCCTATCCTTCCAAAACAAAAACGTTTCCTCTCAAAAATAGCCAGTTCCGGCGATTTAAAATATATGTATCCAGACTGAAATAAGGTTTGTCTTATTCAGGGCAGATGGTATCCCTCTTTTAATTTATTTTTCTAAATTCTTTTTTCTTGCCATGCAACTGATTTTTTTCATTGATTAAATACCAAATATATCAGACTGCTGAGAAATCCAGCACGTTTGGCAGGAAATTCAGCTAGCAAGAGAAAATAGTTAGTGGGAAGGTCTAAATTTCTAACTAAAAAAAAGTCACATTCTTAAATTGCTTCGCTCTTGTTCAAAATAGAATAGAATTGGCAACTTATTGCGATAGAACATGTCCAATGGCGAATTCAACTTGGGTACGCTTTGAAGCTCAATGAGGGATACAGGCTTAGTTCTCTAACCTTAAAATGTAACATCTTGATGTGGAATCATTGTCTGGGTGCTATATTTAATTTTTAAAACACAGATCCAGGAGAAACCGAAGAATCCATTCGAAGGGGAGGTCGCAGCTGAGAGAAACCCTGCGGAATATCTAGAAGTGACAGCGCAGTGTAAGGGAAATCGCGTTTCACAAACCACACACATTAGGGCAGGACGGGTGGGAAACCCGAGTGCTGCAAAGGCCAATAAAATATTAATAAATGAAAGAACTTGGAGGACGATGCAGGACAAGAGGCGCGCAATCGAAAAAGTTGAAGCGATTTCCTGCCGGTTCTTTCCACTTTCAGTGAGGGATTCACTTTCGAGACAGTCATTTGCATAAAATGTAGATCCTATTTACTACACTAGACAGTGACCTTGAACTGCCTGGGTGCGATTTCACTTTGCTTCGTCTCTCTCTCTGTGCCCCCTCTCCCAGCTATTACTAATTTATAGTTAGACTGCGTGTGTTGTAATATGAAAGGGAACCTTTTCTAGTTCTTTGCTTGGCTGAGTTGGTTTATGAAGAAGAAGGGAAATAAACATGTGGTGAAAAGTATTCAGCAAAAGTCTCTATTTGCAGCGGTGTTGATTTTAAAGAGGTAAGGCCTAGTTATTTCTCACTCATTGGCAAACAACTTTGTGGACGCTTTGGGGGAGGGTGGAAGGAGCTTCTATGATCCTTATTTATTTCCAGATTGTCGAAATAAAATACAATAAAATAAATCGCCTTTGGAAAGGCGTCCTTGTGTCATTAGGGAAGACTGGGACGTACTAGCATAAGGAAGTGTAGTTTTGTGGAATCAGTAATAACAAATATGAATTAAGAAATAACAGACTGGTATTTGAGACTGTTCTGTTTAAGCCCTCCAGTAATTCCAGCGGTTTGAATCAGCAGTCGGGGAGTGCTTTTTAAAAGCGTCACCCTTGGTTTTTAACTGAAAATGCATCTTTCATGGCAAGAGCTCATGGTCGAAAAATAACAGCATCCATAAATAATCGCTAGGTTGTCCTCTCCGTGGATCTGTCTTGCCTGCTGACTGTAAAAGGCACTTTCGCTCTGTCCAGCTCCAAAATGAGCTAATTTAAGAAATCTGCCCCGGTTTGGACATGAAGGCCGTTGGGCAATAGATGTACTCTTTAGCCTGTCTATATGCTACTTCCTTCCCCAATGTGGAAGCCCGGCGAAGAGTTAATAGAGAGTTCTACATAATTTTTCCGAGTGCATACTGATCTCACCAGGAATAAAATTCGCTGAGGCGAGATTCTGAGCGCGCCGTGTTGGATTTACTTGGTGCCAAGTCCAGTAGGGAGAACTACAAGCTGCGTTTGGACACGTTGCACTCAAGGTTGAGATACAAGGAGGACGTAAAGATGCGTCCGCGGCTAACTGGGAACAAAGAAGAAATAAGAACGGGTTTTCTTTAAATAAGAAAGCCCCTTCCTGTGTCAGGCTACCCAGATCACATGCTCCTCCCTGCACAAAGGATGCTTTTCCACCGTGGCAAACATTGCAAATATGTTCTCAACCGAGCCCACAATGTACTTGGAAAAAATTCAAGCAGCTTTTTAGCTGTACCTGGAAAATAATTCCTGGAAAGTTGCAAATTACTAAACGCTTCTCAACACAAGACCAACACAGTAGCCGAATGTGTGTACACAATGCATCTGTGTACATAGGTGCACACATATCCAGACGTGCATCTTGCGTTTTATCCGTGGCGTGTGGGTGGGGTCTGTACATTCGGTGGAAGCTCTTCATTTAATGCAGTTACCAAAGAAAGCGAGCTGTGCACGACGTATTTTTTTCCTGCATCGCTGGAGGAAGCCTGTTTAGCGTCAATATTTCCCCCCGGGTGGGGGAAACTGACTTTGTACCTGACTTTCAAATGTAAGATACGTAGCTCGTGCGCCATAGAATCTCAACAATCCCGGTTCTGCGGTGCAACTCGGATGTGTCCAACATTTCGACCCGCTCCCAAATGAGTTCCTTCACAGTAAATGCGGGAAATTTGACGGTAGTTTTCCAAGTCACTGATCTTGCAAGTTGCTAGCCGGGAAAATTCCAAAGACATTTTTAAAAGTATGCATTTTTTTCTTCTTCTAAAAACCAACCCTATATCCTTCAGAGTCTATAACGTTTTCTCTTTGCTTCTTCTTGGGTGCGGGGTCCTTTCAAATCGACTTTTAAAATTCTTTATTTCCTCCATATATTTATGACACACTGAGATTCCCCCCCCCCCCACACACACACAACGATTTTTGTCAGAACTCTCCCTGGCAGCAGCTTCCCCTCCCCCCCTATATAACAAACTTTCCTCTGCAATCCCCGGGTGAAGAAAACCCGAGTTGTCACGAATACGAGCTAGCTGGTTATCGGGGGGGCTAAAACCCGGATTCCTCTCTTCGCATATTTACGGCGTGCCGGTGGGAGTTGGCGGTGAAGAAGTTTTCTTTGCAGAAATGAAGGCAGAAGAAAAGCCATATTTTCTTCTTCCTCTTCTGCCTGGCTTATTCGGACAGGATCATTAATTAAATCGAGTGGGGATGTATGGAATGAGGGTTTTTTCCCCTGCAAGATTGTCCCCCACACGGATGAAACTCGCCTGCTCCGAACGCAGGAACCGTCTAATTCCTCCAGATAAAACTGTGAACTATCTAACGGCGCTGCAAAATACGGGGAAACTCTTTCATCCCATCAGCTGTAAATATCACCCTGTTGCGGTTACTATAATTCGTCTCCTTAAAGAGCCCGTAAACTTTATATGACACAATATCTAATAGTCATTTATTGGGAGATATTGTAAATTCCGACGGTTTTTTGGTTAATAAAGGGGCTAATTAATGAGAAAATTGCTTAATTTTGCCAGCTGTTGGAGGAACCCCCCCCCCCACAGCTGCGAGAAGGGTGTCATATTTACGTATCTTTATGGGATGGCTCTGTACATTTTCACAGACAAGGGGGTTTTCTCGGGCCAGTGCTCAAAGCGGAGGCTTTATTTTATAAAATGCTTTATGATTATTATTTTCTCTCTCTCTCTCTCTTTAAAGCGTACGCATAAAAAAACACTCCGCAAGGCACAGAACTTTAATATTTTGTTTTGCCTCCCACTGCCAGCGGTGGGTGGCACCCCCCCCCTCCCGTCCCCAACGCGAGCTGGGGCCCACGTGACCCCTCCCCGACCAATGGGGCGGACCTTTAGGGTTAACTATGTTTAATGTCAGATGCCCATAAACTAGAAGCTGCTGGTCAGGGCCCGCGGAAATGAGCGAGCATAATCTCCTTAATCCTGGCTTTGTGGGACCTTTGGTGAACATCCACACGGGAGATACCTTCTACTTCCCCAATTTCCGAGCCTCCGGAGGGCAGCTGCCCGGCCTGCCGTCCCTCTCCTACCCCAGAAGGGACAATGTGTGCTCCCTGCCCTGGGCATCCTCCGAGCCCTGCAACGGATACCCCCAGCCCTACCTCAGCAGCCCCGTCTCCATCAACCCATCCTTCAGCCGAGCCTGCGACTTGGCCCGCGTGGAGGAGAGCAAGTGCTACTACAGGGAGGCGTGCTCCGAGAGCGCCAGCCTCAAGAGGGAAGAGCGGGGCAGGGACAGCGCCTTGATGCCCCTGGAGCCGGGAATCCCCAATGGGATGGGCGGGAACTTCGGCAAATATGACTACCCGGCTGCGGAGACGGTGCCCCACGACCCTTCCTCCTGCCAGTCCTTGGAGTCGGATTCCAGCTCCTCCTTGCTCAATGAAGGGAATAAAGGCGCCTCCAGCGAAGCAGCCGCTCTGGTCTCGCCTGCCAACCCAGGCAGCAATCTAGCCGGTGGTAAGGCAAAGCGGGGAGGGAGGAAGGGGGAGAAGGAGGAGGGGAGAGAACACCCCCCCCCTCCAAAGGAATCCAGTGCGTCTGGTTAGCGCTGGTTCGGAGGCTGGGTGTCGCCAGCCTCCTCCTCCGAGTCTCCATCCTTCATGGAATTAGCACGGGGACCAGCGGGCCTGTTTCTGGAGAGGCCGCTAGGGGTAGCACTCAAATGCCTAATGTTTTATGAGGTGGTGCTTCTTTTAAAGGGGGGGGGGAGGCTGTAAACATGTAAATATCCTATAAAAGAGATAGGGATCGCGCAGCAAGCCCCAAAATACGCTCCTGGTGATGGAATGCCTCGCTCGCCCTGCCTAGCCTGTTTTTAAGGCTGCAGCAAAAGGGGCGCAGTGGGGTGGCGGTCTGGGAGGTGGTGGTGGGGAGAGGTGCGAAAGGTGATGCTTAAAAAGGCAGCGCTGGGTCCCTTGGTATTGTCCCTTCAGGTGAAAGGGACCCCCCCCCTCCTCCCCAACCGCTGATTTCTACCTGTTGGCTTTATTGATATTTTTCCCTTTCACATTTAGAAGGCGCCATAAAAAGACCCCTAAACCCGCGCTGCTTCGGGGCGCCATAAAAATACCTGAACTGGTGTCTCGCGTTATGTGGATTCACTTTCAGTGAAGTTTAGCTGGTTTCCCCGCCGGAGGGGGCTTCTGGCTTCTACAAGCGCGCAATTTTGACCTGTCCCTTTCGCTTGTGTCTGAGCTGTAGGTCTGTTGTATCAGTGTGGGGGGGCGAGAGTTAGCAAGCGGTGTCTCTCTGGCATCTAGGACACAGATCTATGTGTTCAGGTTTGTACAGAAGGAATACATCCGTGTAGACCCATCAGACCCACGACATCATCCCATCGTTGGATGTCTGGGACAGTCTGAAGTGGGTAGATGAGTCTAATGAAACAGAGAAATGTGTCCAGTGTAGAGAGCGTAGATCACCCCCTAAGTAAGAAATAGTTCTATGCGTCTAGCGTAGATCTATGGGTCGAGCCCGTACTGTAGCCCAAGATGCATGCATCTCTCTGAGGTGGTCTCCCTCGGCTGTATGCATTGCACACTGTGGGTGAACCGCAGCAGCTAGGAAGTGGGGCATAGCGCCTGCTTCGGAAGCCGATCGTGTCTCTTCCCGTGTGTTGAATTCTCCTTTCCACCCCGCGTTCTTAGGTGCTCCTTGGTACCCGATGCATACACGGTCCCGGAAAAAGCGAAAGCCCTATTCCAAACTCCAGCTGGCCGAGCTGGAAGGGGAGTTTATGGTCAACGAATTCATTACCCGCCAGAGGAGGAGGGAGCTCTCAGACCGGTTAAACCTGAGTGACCAACAGGTGAAGATTTGGTTCCAGAACCGGCGCATGAAAAAGAAAAGACTGCTTCTGCGGGAGCAAGCCCTTTCTTTCTTTTAAAGCCCTCCCAGCCTGCAGGTTGGTTAACCTCATAGACTAGTGTTCGTCCTAGCGGGTGGTCCCGGGACTTTACCTGATCACTCATCGTTTTCCTTAAAAACAAACAAACAAACAAACAAACAAACAAACAAACAAACAAACGAGCGAGCATTGTAAGTACCAGAATCTGCATCTCCTACACCGGAATTGTTGGGAAAAGTTAACCCCGAGGTGAATATGCAACTCCCCCCCTCCCCCACCCATCAGCCAGAGTTGGGGGTCTACGGTCTACACGCGTGTCCGCCGCGTTGAGTCTGTGGTGGGGAGGACAGAGTCCCCTTTCATTGAGCGAGGGGGAGGGGCGATCCCTCCACGCACTAAGGTTTCTTGGGTGGTGTGCGGTGTTTTCTCCCTACTGCTGTCTTGGCTCCAGACAGCACCACAGATCGGCCTAGGAGCCAAGCCACTGACTGTATATTGTCACTGAGGCTTCAGTGATGCTCAGTCTCTGGAGTGGATGTGGCGCCTTAGTGCAGCTCCTGCCCACTCTTAGGGTGACCAGCTCGCCGCCAGGGGTGCACCTATTTTCGCAACAAGCCGAAGCCCCGGGATTGTCCAACGCAGGAGGAAGTCCGAGGGCGAGAGTGTACAGCATGATGTAGCTGGTTGTCCCGGAGCTAGGAGCATAGCCCTTCTTGGATGGCGCTTGGCTCCGTGTAAACGCGATGGTGTTAGACTCAATCCGGGCCCCGCACGCCCCCAGCCAGCCGAAAGTGGCACCGAGAATCTTGCCACGCACCAAGGAATTCACTTCCACGGGAGACTGGGCCGCGCGGAGGTTCCCTCCGGGATGTCAACCCCACGTCCCCCACCCCGGTTGGGTTCTGCTTGCCTGCTCCTTCCAGTCCTCCCGTGGGTTGAAACAGCGCTGTGCGGCGGGCGTATTTGCGGCGCTGGGGTGTGTTTAATACATGGGGGGGGGGTCTTGTATTAAGGTAGAGAGGTGCGGGAGACGCGGTCACTTCGCCCTTCCCCGCACCATTCACTTTAATTGTTCGCGGGCTTGCTGGGCCCCTCGTCCCGAGAAGGGCGAGCTAACTCCGCTGTGTTTTCTTTGGGGGGGGGGGGGATATTCCGATTTCCTGCCGGGGGGGGGAATCAACCACTCGCGTGACCGCCCCACGCGTGCCTTCCACCCGCTTTGAACGCCCTCCCCCCGGGTTTCTTGCAAAGGCAGGGAAATAAAGACGGGCAGGTATTTCCGACCCTGCTGCCCGCATTGCCAGGTGTAAAAGGATGCGGGGGGAGGGGCCCTCAGCGGCTAAGGGAAGAGAAAAGGGGTGCCCGCAGCGTAGAGATCCCCCCTCCACGGTTTCGCTCCACTCCTTTTATATAGGGCGGATTCATCTTCTGACAAGCCAAGCTTCTCTGGGAAGCCTAAGTGGTTACCACCTGCCGCCTGCTCCCCGCGTTCACGGTCAAGACCGAGCCGCAGCTGCATCAAGCGGGTTTATTTACGAGCTGCAAAAGGACGCGCTGGAGCGGTGGAAAGCCGGCCTCTTCTCCAGCGCTCGTTCCCTTCTTTGGGCCTTCCCCCTTCCCCCCCCAAAAATCCAGGGGAGCCCAGCCCTCCACACGCCTTCCACAGCCTTCACCCCCACTGCACCCCCCCCCCGCCTGCCGCCCCTCTCTATACAGACCCTTTCGCCTCCTCGCACCGCCCTACCCCTCACACACACACACACGAGTTTCCCGGGGAAGTCTGGCCGCGTGCAATACTGTGCAATAAGGACTGTAGCTACTAGGCGGCCTACTCCGGAGCAGTCCGCTCAACTACGTGCAATGAGAAGGGGGTGAAACGGGGGGCAAACGGCTCCCTGTTCCAAAGGGTAACTCGAGGACTCCAACGAGTATAACTCGCAGCCCCTGTGGTGCCCATTTGGTGACACCGATACTCTTGAAACCCGCCTGCCCGCTCCATGGAGAGGGAAAGCCACACAAAAGGCGCTTGTGTGCCGAGGGGTCGTTTTCGATCCATCCGCTGACATGCAATGTGATGCGTTGGCGTTTGGCTTAAAGGTGGAGGCACCAAAACACGTCCCCATATTGACTTGATTTATGAACTCAAGGCTCGCTCCCCTTTGCGGTCCCTTGCCAACCCAGAAGAAGAGTATTCCCGGGAAGAATAAGGTTGCATTTGGAGGGCGGCAGAGACTAAAAGGAATTAAGGATGACATCTCTGCTTAACTATCAGCCATCGCTTTTGGCAATTCTTTACCCCGGGGAGAGCATTTTCTGTGCGTACAGAAGGAGAGGACTTATTATATACTATGAAACCCATTGGACAAGCCACCAGCAAGAATTTAATACTTGACAATTGTCCTCGTGACATGTGTCTGGTTAGGAAGGCGAGGTTCATCGCCCCTCGATGGTTTTAAAAAGAAAGCGTGTGATGGTAAATGTTAAAAAAAAAAACAACAACAAAAACCCAGATATGCAATATTCCCTTTCAGATGGCTATATACAATTATTCGGTGAGACTTCTGTTTGTCTTGTGTTAGTTCCCTGCGTATGTGACACAGTTTTTCGCTTGCATCTCTAGACTAGTTTATCGCGGGTGTTAATATGCATAGGTTGCAAAATAGTTCCTATGTAATGTTTTGTTTTTTACCTCAAGCTATTATATGTAGGGCCTATGCAAATGTCTGTCATAGCACGTGCTGGCTTTATATAGTCATGTAAAAAGTTGCTTCACAATAATAATTAAAAAGGAATGTATTATTATGTGATTTCTGATAATAAATAAAATTGCCCAAACATCTAAGTTGGTGATTTACTGCTTCCTATTAAAAATTAGTATTCGCCAGGAAGGTTAATAAAAGAGTAACAAAAATATATTATCCAGCCCTGCCTTCTGTGGATTATAGATCATCTTTTCGTAAAAAATAATTAAATGAATGTCTAAAATGCGTTGTAAAAAGGGGAGAAATATCGCTCGTTGCGTTGCTCTAAATATAATTAGAAACATCCGGGGGAAATAAGGGGGATAAGTTAAACTCAGAATTAGTTTTTTAATGAGAATATATTTGTGTCTATAGCAATAATTGGCTGCAAATCAAGTGGGACTCTTTCTTTAAAAAAGTGGACGGTTTGTACATGGAATAATTAGCTTCCTTTTGTCTGTTTGCGGGGTGGGGGAAAAGACGCCAAAAAATGTCTCTGAAAGCGAATCTTTAACGATTTGATATGTATTCCATATAATCTTCATATCGCTATCGATACAAGACGAACTTTGTGTACAGATGGGTATCAGTTTATAATATGAATTACATGGGAAAGGAAAGTGCTTGACACGGAAATATGTTAGAGATTAGACGCTGGAAATAATAATAATAATAATAATAATAATAATAATAATAATAATAATAACAATAGCAATAATAATAAATCTTATTGTGCTTACTTCATTACTGTAAGGCCTGAGCGAAAAAAAAGTAATGTAATTATAAACCCCATCAAGCTAATTAAAACGTACCAGGTTATGATTTTATGTTTATCTCTAGACACTAAGATTTATATTTAATGTATTTGTTGGCGCGTCTCTTCTTCCGAGCAAACGTACATTTTAGCTGAGGTGGGAGAAATACACCAACCCCCTTTTAAAAGAGCGATGTTAGACCCCCTCCAAGTAAAAAGTGTCAGTAGGAAACCCAGCGATGGGGGTAGCACTAGCGTATGGAATTGGCTTTGCTGTCTGCTCTCCCACCCCCGAAAATCTATGTGTCATTGGTGATCAGAGCCTACCCTCTCTTGGAACAGAGTGGAGACACATCCCATTGAATCGGAGAGTGTTGCAGTGAGAACAAGTTTTACTGCGAAAGAAACACAGTGGACATTGCAAACAGTAATCAGCTGCGCCGGATTTAATACAGTTTCCCCAATTCCTGACGCATATAAACGGAGAGTTTGCTTGTCTGTCTGTCTTCCGGTAACAGTACTATGATAGAGATGGGGGGGGTCTTTATTTTCCTCGGGGTTGCTTGATTTGGTCATGGAGTAAGGAGTGGGGAGGAGTGTCAGTGAGAAAATAAAAGAATCAGGCATTATTTTCCTGCATATTTTATAATAAACCGGCAAGATCCTGCCATCCTTACTGCATCCTGAAAATATCCTAACGAAATCTGTAAGCATTTCCCCTAAATAAGGATTGGGTTTGAAAAACATAGGTGTGATTAAACATTAGTTTTAAAAGACTAAACTATTTGCCCTGTGTCTAGGTCGCTGTAGTATGTCTAAGCACATGTGGTTCATGTTAACACAAACACATGTACGTTCCTGTGTGTGTGTGTGTGTGTGTTTTTGGAAGCGTTGCGTGTGTTTTCCTGTATGTTAGGTGCATGCAAATGCTTTACACATAACTTACTTTCCTGGTAATTTCTTTGGCAGAAGAAGGAGAGGGGAGGGAAAGTGTGTGTGTCTGTGTAGAAAGAAATGAGAAAGAATGTGGATTATGTCCAACACGTCTGAATTGTATATAGTGGCATAAACTGTGATTTGCTTCACCTTCCGAAGGACTAGTTGGATTTCAAGACACTTAAATATTCACCCAAATAGATAAATCTTATTTATTGCCGGTGAGTGTGTAGGACACATTGTTTTGCTTCGCTGTAAAATTCTGTATCATATCCGGGCTTCTTTTTTTCCTCTTTTTAATTCAGAGATGTTATTTCACAGCTATTGCTTTAAAATAAATATGAAAGGGGAATTTCTCCGCGTCTTTAGCTGCAAGGAATGGCCCATCGTCCCATAAAACCAGTGCATGCTGCATTTCAGCAGTGCAGATGCCGACATAATTCTTCGGGGTGGGTTCAAACGAGGCTCATGCACAAACATTTTCGGGCTATATTCGCTACGGGGACGATGATGTGCATGAAAAGAGGCTCTGAAGCGGGGTGCTGTTTTCAAGAAATGTCTAATTCCAGGTGTTCATTTATCTATCTGCTCCCCGAGACCTACACCCCAGCGGCGCATTCCGAAGAGCCACGCACCGAATAAAACGAGCTGGAACGCCTCTTAGAAATGGTTTTGAGCAAGTAGCACTTAAGAAGGTACAAAGACAGTACAAGGGAAAAGTCTCTCCACAGAGCGGCTTAGTCCTTTTCCCCCGCAGGTCTGGAAGCCTAGCGGGAAAGGTAACATTGCTATTCATTTCCCCGTGTCTCCCACCCAGACTAGCTCGAAGACAAAATGATCAAATCATGAACTTGCGCGTCTATTTGGCACGCATGTGCGTCCAATTCTGGGTCTGAGGCAAACTCGTCACACTGGCACTTTCCCGGGAAATAAAACACGCGTGTCAAAGAGAGATGCCGGAGAGGCGCATGTTAATGATCTGATTTGTTTCATTAATTGCCACCATCCGTCCCTTTCCGCCCCTCCCCCCCAACATAAATTAACGAATAGACCAACGAGGTTGCCAGCGCTGCGGGAAAAAATAAAAATGCACAGTGCTAGTTTGCGGTGGGCTTGGTCTTTTAAATCAATCTCATCCTAGCCTTTCCGGAGCCTTCATCATCACGGGCTGCAGTGAAGTGGATCAGACATCGGAAATATTGCATCCCCTGCTCCCCAGAGCCATGGGATGTCTTCCCGTTTTGATAAATGGGCCATCGCGCCGGGGGGGGAGGAGGGGAAGTAGCGAGCCTGGCTCGGGGACTTCACGGGGGAATCTGCGGCGTGTCTGTTTGTCCCGCGGTCCGCGTTTGTCTTTCTTCCCTGCTCTTCTGGCTGGTTGGGGGGGCGGGGGTGGAGGAGTGGGGGGGCTTGGGCCAGGCAGCCCCCAAAGCCATTTTGCCTCGGGACGAAACCACGCGCCGGGCTCCACAGCGCGCACTGGAGTGATGTGTATTGGGGTGCGCAGTAGCACTCGCTCTGCCGCAGGTAAGGTAGTGAGCACACAGCGCCATTCGCCTCCGTATAACGCAGGCTCACCCAATGGGGGCTGGGAATAGGGGTGCCGGGGGTCCCCTCCCCCCATGGGAAGCGCCTTCCGGGGTCACAGTTTGCTTCCATGACTCTCAGCACCCCCCAATTATCCCCGCACCTTTGGCCCGCACAGAAATAAAAATACGCCCGGATCCTAACACGGCCTGTGGAAGCCAAGCTCCGGTCTCGCGCCCCGCATCCTTGCGGCTGTCTGTGCCCATGCACGCACAGGAACGAAGATTTTCCTCCCCTGCGCCTGGCGAAGAGGCTGCGAATTAAATCAAGCCTCTCAGCCCGGCCATGGCTACTTTGAAGGGATGTTGTTGCTCTTACTGGAGTCATTTTATGCTCCACCCCGCCCCCAGTGAGCCGGAGCTCAGAGTGATCCAGAGTGCCGATATCTTAAATATTTGCCTGATCTGTTATCTCCTTGCATTGCCCCTCTTCCTATTAATAGGGGACTATTTTAAGTAACAAGCTGCGTTATCATTAATATGCCAATGCATTAATGCCAAAGGGTGTTTTTTGGTTTATGGGTATCGGTCCATAAATATCAAATAAAAACAGACTAGGATGCCACGACTCTGCTGTGAACCTTGGAGAGGCATTGTAAGTAGTTAGCTTTAAGCAAAGCATTTCCAATGGGAAGATATAGGTGAAGCCTAATGAACTGCTGCCGGGGACTTGGTAGGTAGCAAGTAGACCCCGCAATATTTTACTGTTGAAAGAATAAATTAATTACTGTATCTGTAGCTACAATCTACAATGCCTCCATGGATGACTGGATTTAAACGAGATGTATGTACCCAGTCTCCCTGGTGTTGTTAACAAGAGTGATAATAAAGATGAAAAGGATAAGAGCGATAGAAAGATCAGGAGATTTGTGTTCCTTCCAGGAGCTAAATTTGATTCTACTGGGTGAATCTTTGTCGCTCTCTGTAAAGTTCTTTTTTGAAGCGTGTGAATAACTTTCTTTTCATTCTGAAACAGAAATGAACAATCCAAATCTAAACCTTTCCGAATAAATTTCTAGCCACTTGGGAAAAGATTTTATGATCTGATTATTTTTAATATTAAACCGACCTCTTTTTTTTTTTTGGAAAATAAAGTATCTTTCGTGCTTTTGGAATGTCAGGAATTTAAATGGGTTTTTGGAGCTAAGTTTTTACTGTGCTAGGAAAAAGCAGAAATCTTATTTTCCGTCCTCACTCAAAATAAATCACCGTTTAGGTTTTATTTATGTCTAGGTGGAAGAACAGAGCATGTGTTGAAAATCCTCATCTCCTTTTTAAAGAGAGTTTGCTTTTTAATTCTGTAACTGGGTTAGCAATGCATTACCGCACATAAGCTATCTGGAGATCTCATTATATTAACCACAGCCAAAACTAAACTTCTTGCTGGAAAATGAAAACGTGTTAATAACAGCATTGTGTACCACTCGGCCTATTCACCTGCTCAAATGTACATGCTTAACTGAAATATGTTGATAATTACAGGGTATGTGGAAATTCATTTTATTTTATGATTCACTATTAAACCGTTATGAGGTGATACGAATCTCTGCTAAAGAAAATCATTTCAAAATTAGGTGTGGAAAAACATAGTTTGAACCCAAAAGTAACAAAGAGCAATATCCCACAGACTGCAGATCCAGGTTTTTTTTTTAAGTATTTCATATGAGCATTTACTCTGATCAAACTATTTTCGAATCTGTACAAACAAGAAATATTCTTTCTCCCATGTATCTTTGACAAGTGGCATATACACTCGAAGCTCGGTTTTTTTCATAGTAAATAAGATCTTTTAAACACACACACACACACACATAAATGCATGGTGTGTTTGTAAATGTGTGAATATATTATCTGTCTATATAAAATGCATGTACTATCTGAATATACAAAATACATATGTATGTATATATATAATGTCTGTATATGCATGGTGAGGATGTATATTTTAAATATTTATGTATTTGTTCTTTCAGCATATATGTACACACAAACACTCTTGAATAATCAAATCTTACCCTCCCTCTCTAACTTTGAAATGTTCATATATAATTATATTAACACGGCATATTAAATGCAAGATTAAATATATATATATATATAGATAGATAGATCTTTTGCACATACCGCCCCGCTATGTGTGAGTATGTACGTGAGTGTGTGTTTCAGACTTGGCCAACTACCATTAGCCGTCTAAATCCATACTTAGGCAGCTACAGAGCTTATTTTCAGAGCTTCTGAACTCTTAATAGTTCTCATTTAGGTCGGTGAGAACAAAGAAAAACAGATCACTTGCTTAGGTACCTTAAGCGTCTAGATTTAGAGGCCCACGTTTGAAAAATTCGACCCATGTATCTTTTCATGTAAAGGGGAGGCGGTGTCTAAGAATACACCCCTTATCATTTCATGTTACTTCTTAATATACGGGTTGTATAGATATTTATAACTGGCCATAAGTATGTGTGTGTGTATGAAAAAGAGAGAGACAGAGACAGACAGAAAGTGTCTCTTTTCGCCGCGATGGTGAGAGAAAGCAGGAGTTCCTTCCTCTCGCACACAAAGGGACTCAGACATCTATACATATACATATGGATATATACTTCTTTTCTGAAATATATGTAGACTAAATCATAAAGACCAAATTCTAAAACGTTTACTGGCCTGTGCTTTCTTGACCAAAATAAACCCCATGGAGTTATTCGAAAACCGAAACCGAACTTAGTCTAGCTAAACATGTGCCGTATCCTCCAACTAAAATATAGTATTCTGGGGTGAGTGGGTGGGTGGGTTGGTTTTGTTTTTTCCGATTCAGACTAGCAAAAAAAAAGTAGTAGCCCACGTTCAAAACCAAAAAATACTCTGCTCGCAGGACCTTTTCCCGCTCCAACGTCGGTCTGAGCGCAGTAGCAAAGTTCGGTAGCTTCTCGAGGAAGATGCAAGCACAGAAACACGACATGTTGCAGTCAACCCTGCTGGGGACTTTCCCTACGTGAGGAACCTTTCGCTGGCTTCCCAAGCGCTGGAGTGTGTGGAGAGATGTCTATCTTCTCCCCCTCCTTGGCCCCCCTCTTGCTGAAGCGCCCCGTTTGCTCCTGCGGCACATAAGCCCCGGTCTTTTCGCAGCTCCGGCTGGGCGCTAATCTTTTTGTCGGATGCCTTCTGTTTACAACTGTCTGTCTGGGTGGGCGGGGGGGCGCCATTACAAAGTGAAGGTCAAGTTAGCATCCTACCTTATATGGCTTACCGCGGTCCTCCATTTTCCTGTCTTTGTAGGGAACGGCTAAATAGCATTTCTTGCTCTAAGCAAACAGGGTGTTTTTTTAAAGACCCCCCCTTTAATTTTTGTTGGGGTGGGGCGCGGGGGGAGAGGGGTATCTCTGAAGCACGGATGAAGATGAAGACGGGGGGGGAGAGGGGGAAGCGACCAGATTTCTTCCTAACGCTGGTTTGGATCCTTCCCCCTCCTACTCCCCCCACCCCTTGGATTATAGACTTCGAACAAGGTCCCTCTGTCTCTCTTTCTCTTGTTGCCCCAGCAAGATGCAAACGCGTCTGCTATGGAGGAAATGAAACGTCATAAAGAAAAGTCTAATTAGGCTTTAATGTCCGAACATTACCATTTCCTCCAGAACACACTGAAGTTCACTCGGTAAGGAGACGGGCGGAGGTGGAAGGGGGGCGGGAGGGGGAGCTGGCTGAGAATGTCTTGTCTCAAAAAGAAAAGCGTCCCCCAACTTTTATCGGTCCATGGTGGAGGAGGGTGGGAGTCAAACCGAATGCACCAGGCGTAAAATGCAGGCTACAGTCTCTTACCGCTAGCTAGGCGGTGAGCAAACTGCGACCCACGTCCAAAAAAAAAAAAAAAAAAATCGATATGTTTTCCATACACCTTCTATTTCTCCACGGTCTGGGTCCCTCCACCCTCCTCCGTTCGGGGGTGTTTTTGGTGCGTGCAGAATTGAATACATTTCCCCCGCCCCCCCAAAAAAGGATCCTCATCATTCTGTCCTATGGAAAATGGCTGGACTCAAAGCTTATCCTGGAAGGAAAATATCGATAGAGCCCATGATGCGTAGAGACACCGTGAGGTTAGCCAAGGGAAAGCGAAATTTCCAACTTTTATTATCCTCCTTTTAGCTAAAGTGGCTGGGCATGCCGGCCAAGAGAAGTTTGGAACTAAACCGGGATTCATTCACAGCAATGTATAAAGATCTCTCAGCCTTTTTGTGTGTGTGTGTAAATAAACCTTTGATGGGGAAGGGCGGGGGGAGAAGCTAGCAGGCTCTGGTCCATTAGATAAATGAATAGATCTTGCAATGTCAGTTTCAAAAGCCACTTAATCTATGCAATGTGTGCCTGCATTTTCAGACCAATGCCAGATGTGTGTCTCCGGCGTCCCATCGCCTCCGGATCCCCCAGAACTCACTCTGGTGCGCTGTTTACTTTGGGCTGATGTGTCTGTGAGGGGGACCGGCGACAGCGGGTTGCTTGCTCCAGAGCTGCATTATTGCAAAAGGGAGAATCAAACAACAGAGCGGGGAACAGGTCCATATTCCAATGCCCTTCTCTTGGCTTCCAAGAGGGTTCAGCCACACTCCAGCTCATGAGCTATTTTCCTCTGCTCCCCCCTTCTTTGTAGCCTCTCATGTAGACGTTACACTTGTAATACAAAAATGCCCAATACTCGGCGCTTAAAGCATAAGGTAGGAGAAAATATTTAATAATTCCCATCGAAGAATGAGCGCTTTCATCACCAATATCCCTAGAACTACACAAATTATTTGAATAGTTAGGTCCATATGATAGATAGATAGAGAGATAGATAGAAGTATGTGTTTATACGGGTATGTATCTATTTAATATATAAGATATGCCTCTATAATATTTGTGTATGCATAGAGAGATAAATATATAGCTATATTTATTTGTATACGACTGTAAAACTTTATATATAGTTATACGTGTGTTTGTGTGTGTTGTGTATGTAGACAGATAGAACACTTACACACTCACATATGGGCTGGAGTGAAGTGAAAAGATGTGAGTCTTTTCTCTACAAGTTTTGTACCTATAATTTACCTTCTCTAGGGTACTGCAGAACATGAACTATTAAACACACACACACACACACACACACACACATTCTAGAGGATGAAGTCTGTTACCATAACAAAGTACTCAAGCCTTGTTCCCTATAGAGAGAAGGGACTATTCCCTATCCTGCTTCAGCTAAACATCAGAAACTATTAAGAGCCACAACGCTTGAAATGACCAAGAAAATGAACTTTTCAAATAGCACCGAGTTTGGGTGACTTTTACATTTGCGTGTGTACTCCCAAATACCTCCACGAACCTCCCTGTGCTGTCTAAATCAAAATAAACGATAAATAAAGAACTTTGAATATTCGAAATTTGCTTGTTTCTACACCGACACACGTTTCATATCTAAAGAAAGACAGAGAGAGAGACAGAGAGAGGGAAAAAGGCAGACAGACAAACAGACAGAGAAAGGCCATGCCACACTACAAAATATTGTCAAGAAATATTCATCCTGTATAACTGGACTATATGTTTACAAAATGTCACCATGGAACTATCCCAAAGATTTTATTTTATTCTGATAAATCTGATTTTGTAAGTACAGCCTCCCCACGGGCGCTGCTGTAGACTGAGAACTAGTGAAGTCTACACTGTAAAATGTTGAGATTGTACTTTGATCAAGGGGAGCCTGAGAGACATTTACCGAAAGATATGCAGGGACCGACACATAACATGGATTTTTAAGCATTCATTCCCTATAAACCTTCTGATTCAACACCGCTCGTGCTCATGTCTGTACATTTTCACTAGAGCGCTCTTGCGGAATCTCAGTGCGTCTATTTTTCTAATGTGATTCTCTGCTAAAGCAATGAGATTCCAGAGGAATACACATTTTCTGTGCAGTAGTATCCGACTTTTTAGGCAATTTTGAACATTTCCTAGGTATCCGCATGAAGCATTTGGGAAATCAACCATTTCTGGAGTATCTCCGTCTGTAGTTCATACATCTTTATTTGTATGTCCATAGGTAATTTTTTAGCAGGGTTGGGTGGGTTTTTTTTTTAAATCAATTCGATCTTTGTGTTGGCGAACGGGGTTCTTTGGGTTCGCAGAGCCAAGGAGAATATGACAGTTGTGGAGTTCCACTGGGATTCATTGAGCCCGGAGTATGTCAAATGCATTTGGAGCCGCCGGGGAATTTTAGTTCTGCAGGGGGTTGGGGGAGAAAATTTTCACCACTGACTCCTACAGAGTCAACCTAGCCCTGTGCTTCTTAGCGGCTAGGGAAGGAAACATGCCCCGAATTGTATCTCTGGGGGGTGAATACTGAGTATTAGGTATATTACTGCGTGAGATGAGCGTATTCTTGGGGCCTCTTCATGCATCAGACACCCCTAGCACATTTCTACCATACAGTCACTGGCTTGCCTGTGGTTAGGAAGCATAGTTTATCTGCTTTTATCTTGATTGAGTCCACATGATTTTGAACTTGCAGCTCAGGTCTGGAGAGATCTAAGTCCTTTGTTTCCCCTTTGAATCGTTCACAGCTTACAGTCTTCTCGAGCAGGCTGGCTTAGGTCCAATTAAATTTATCTTTGCCATTTGGGGACAATAATATTTTCCAAGAGCTTCCCACTTGTAGCTAGGGTCTCCAGCTTTCGATTTCCTGCAGACACATGAGGTCTATAGTAATCTGTTTACTGAAGTGGATTTGAACGGGTTTTTTTTAAGGAAGTAATTGTAGGACTGTATTGGGGTGGGTTGGGGGGGAAGGAATCAACTTTAGAACATCTGACAGGCCAGAGTCAGGAGACATTAGTCCGCATTAAAACAAAATCACATCTCCGCGAAGCTGCCTGAAGGGGCTCGACCCACAAAATGCTAGCCCGCTCCCTTGCAATGCGTTTGCAGACAGATCGGGAATGCAGACAGGTCTGAAAAAGCTCCTTTCCCCAAATCCGCCTGCCAAAGCCAATTGGGACCAAGCCGCCTGAAGGAGGCAAAGATGCGTGTATCAATAATGCATCAGATAGCTTGAGGTCACCTCTCCTTGCAGAGCCTTGCACGGCTGCAGTCAGTGGCTATGGTTCAAATGGTAAGTCAAATCAGTATCAATAATATATATAAAATTTTCTCTTTTCCAGTGCGTGGATTCCATGCCGTACAGGCGTGACGCCAGCAGAGCGCCCTTTAGGAGGACAAGTGCAGAAAAGTTTTTCCAGCGATAATTGGAATGTTGATACGATTTCACACTGCCAAGATAAATTAATTTGGGGGGGGGGGATCAGAATTTCCCAGTGGGAAGGTTTATTGAGAGTCACGCAAGTGCTGAGTTATCAAAATATGACTTAATAAGTTTATGTGCATAAACTAAGCAACTTTCCCAACCAAAAGGTTTTAGTTCGCTACGATTCTTACTTAAGTTTGGCTCGCTCCGTTAAACATACCCTGGGTTTACTTAAAGTCCATGTTAGCAACACACACCGCAGTTTAGCAGTCTTGGGAAATGCCTCTTTGCCTGAGGGAAACCACTGTTAAATGTGCAACTTTTATATCAGGCAAATTAGCAGCCAGGCAGAATGTACATTGGCAAATTTTAGCACTTTTTTTTTGGGGTTGGGGGGGGGTAGGGAGGGAATAACTTAGATGCAAAATGTGCTGGGTTTGGGGGGCGACCGGACAGCATTGAGGTGGTTGTGCACAAATAAACAGCTCCATCGCCAGAGACGTGGGCATAACTGCAAATGGAAAACAGGTTAGTGGAGGAAGTCGCTTGGCGTTCTCTGCTACGTTTTCGTGTACTCTGGCGCTGGGAGGGAACAAAACACACCACAAATGTTGCCTCTCAGGAGGCAGCTCGTACTAACCTCAAGATAGTATCCGAGCAAATTCCATTGGAAAAATAAATAGTATTTCCTTCCCGCTCCTGCCCCTTCAGTTCTCTGCATGCGTGGTTATTTTATTTTATTTTATTTTATTTTATTTTATTTTATTTTATTTTATTGTAGAGTTCTCCGTGAAATGAACTCGATTAAAGTTCAGGGTCCCTCCGGCTGATTACTAGTAAACTCATTTGACTTTTTTTTTAAGGCAACCAGAAGGAATGCGAGTCTGCAGTCTTCATTCTGGCTTTTATGGTGGTAACTTTGGTGGTCAAATTCAAGTGCTGGGCGACTCCACAGCTGTCTTTTCTGTGCTTCCTCGCAGGAAGCCGGCAAATCCTGCCCTTTAAACTGGGTTTAAAACACAAAATGGCAACAGGGCTTGTTTTAGAGATATTTACCTACTCCTACGCCGAGCAATAAATTATTCACACACCTATAGGAAGGAACCCACACATACATTGTAGCGACAACGCTGAGGATTTCTTCTCTCCCCTTCCCCCACAATGAATTCTTTTAACTCGAATAAAATGGGGAAGAAATAACCCCTGTACGTGGTGTCTAAATCTACATTTTTACTAGGGGCCGTGTCCATTTCGGCGTTCGACTCTGCTCCATGCAAGCTTCAAAGAGGAAGGAATTGGAAGAAAAATAATTGTTCTGGTAAACAATAGTTTAAGATTACTAGATTGCAGTTAGTACTAATATTGATCCATAAAAAGATCCCTGACACTTTAATTAAAAGTTTTGCCCAAAATGACAGCAAAGACATAAAACGGGGGGAAGAAAGATTACAAAACTAAGACACACACCTCGACCCCTTGGAGTTCTTTACTCTCTATTTATCAGCCAACGGTGCAGTAGAGGAAAAATGCATCCCAGATTAGAGATACATCTATGCAGCCACACACCGAGATCACTGATGCAAAGAGAGTTTTTTAAAAAAGATTTTTGGCTAGGAAAACATCAACCTAGAGAAAGCATTCAAATACGTGCAACAAATAAAATGCTCTGTTGCATTAAAACTGGAGACACTGTTTAAATAAGAGAGTGTATTATTAACATAAGAAGCCAGGGTAAGATGCACAATACGTTATTAGAAATCGGGGCATATTGCAATGTGATATTATTTTGAAAGCTGGTCTGCAGTGTCCAATGTATTTGTCCCTTTGTTTCTTAAATGCTCAGACTTCAGCTCCGCTGCAAGGCACTGATCAGCCGTTATCTTTCCTATCATTACAAAGCACTTTTGAAAAGCATGTTGCTTATAAATGCCATTATGGTTTTTTCTGGTATTATTATTATTATTTTTAATCAGCGTCCGCTTCCTCCTGGGAGTTTGGGGAAGAAGAACTTTTCGGTTCTGTTTACATCGCATCGGAATGAAACGACCTGCTGACTTAAAATGGAAAGAAAAAAAACATTAGACCAGCGAAAATGAAAAGTAAGAATCAACATATCTGGCCGAAAGAGGAGTGCACCTCGGAGCTTGGGTTCTTTGCGTTGTAATTGGTCATGACTTGGATGGAGTTGCTGATAGTTTTCAAGATGAAAGGCTTAGCAAAAGAAAACCACGACGAAAATCATGAATACTCTTCTGGGTCCTAGCAATATTGTTTGCTGATACCTCATGGGTCTGTGCTTTGATTCTGTCTTCTTGTTGTTCGAATGTATCCGCATCCCTCTTTGTCAAGCTAGCACAAATAAAGGCATTTTACTCTGGGATGGTGTGTTAGTTTTGTTAGGGGGTATTTAACCTGTCTCCAAAGGGATCCCACGATGGAGTTGAGTTGAGTTTAGCTCTGAATTGTTATTTATTCTTCCTCTTACTGAACAACAGCAAAAGGGGAAATAAAGAAAATTAACACGGGGGTGTCCTGCAATTAAAAGAATGGGGAATGCTAACTCAACAAGGGATTGCCTTATTTTCACAGAGGGTGAAAAACACAAACATCGCTTTTTGAAACAGAAATACTATCAACATCATTTTTTCTCGCAGTCCCCAGACAAATTATTTCCAACTCAGGTGCGGGGGGGGGGGGGAAAGCCTCGAGTAGTATACCACCAGATAAGTGGTCGCAGGATAATTTGGTGTTAGAAGAGTTTTGTGTAAGGACCCAAGAAATACTAGCAACCCACAGTATCAGTCAATATTCCCTGTAGGTCCTACAGGTATGCCTTGCCATATTATTTAAAGAAGAGCGTTTAGATTGGCAATTGGTTGAAAAAACTCGCAAAATATCTCAGAGCGCTTCATAGCACCAGTATTTATTCCATCTCAAAACACTGGAAAACACAGAGAAGCATAAAGCTCTTGGGAACACAAAATTCAAGACAAATGACTTTAATAAGAATCTCTCTCTTTTTTTAATTCAGTTGGAAGAATAAAGGATGCGAGTAATTCTGTACGTACATTCATTGATTGACAATAAACACTTGCATTAAATATTTAATATGCCACTCTTCCATAATAAATATTTAACAAAACATTAAAGGGGTTTTTCGAATATTTATTAGGCACTGACTTAATTCATTTGCTCGATTCCCTGATATATGACTATTTCGATATCCAAAGTCATTAAGCCAGACGTGGAATGGCTCGGTTTTAGTCTGAGGTAACTCTAAAGTTTCAAACTTTACACACACTGGTCTTGCTTAAAGGGTGTATTCCCCCCAGTATTTGCCACGTTGGTTTATGTACAGTTGATATGCACACAGATAGAACAATGTAATTAGCTCATATTAGAAACTTGCTAATTAGCCCCTTCCCCCCCGTTCCCTCCCCAATTATATAGTCAGCTATGATTTAAAAAGCCCATTAGCATAGAGATTTGTGTATGCCCCACTGCAGCAAGATTTTGAGAAATGTTTGAAAACTTACTTATGAATCTTCAGCGCATTCCTTGGGCTTACTTAAAGACACTACATTGTCACCCCTAAAATGTGACTAGCATGGAAAGAAAAGGAAAAAAAGGGGGGGGGACCGTGGAAAAATACAAGTTACCCGATCTCTAAGACCCTCCCTCTGCTCCCAACCCCTTCCAGCAGCCCCCACCCCATATCCGAATCCTCGTGAAAAATAGAAAGCAGAATCCAAACCGGGAAGGAGGAGGAAGGGAAAAAAAAACCAACTTCACAAACCATTCCTTGTATTTGCCCTCTGCTTTGAATGCTGACAAGGGGTGTGCCTTAAGGAAAATGAATACAAAGCTGCAATTGATTTTCATAATGTTTCTGCGGTGTTTGAAAACCAATCGTTTGAACCTCTGAGAGTCTACCTAAGCGAACCACTCCTACACATCTAAGTGCTCCAAACTGATATATGACAATATCTACTTTGGATCACGTGCTCCTTGGGGCGACTAAGACGGATAGCGCGTCATCTCGCCTTCCCAAATTTTTCCCCCTCTGCACATCGGCTCCAAAACATCTATCTATAGGAGCAAGAAAAGGAGAAAGATGTTTAACTCAGTGAATCTGGGCAACTTCTGCTCCCAGGCGCGTAAAGAGAGGGGCGCTGACTTTGGAGACAGAGCGGGCTGTGCCTCCAATCTCTACCTCCCCAGCTGTACCTATTACGTCCCAGAATTTTCAACTGTGTCATCCTTCCTACCCCAGGCCCCCTCTCGCCAAATCACCTACCCTTATTCCACTAACCTCTCTCAAGTGCAGCCAGTTCGAGAGGTCTCTTATGGTCTAGACCCCTCTAGTAAATGGCACCCTCGAAGCAATTACGCATCGTGTTATTCCGCGGAAGATCTGATGCATAGAGAGTGCATCCCGCCTTCCACCATGACCGAAATGCTAATGAAAAACGAAAGCGTGTACAGCCACCACCATCCCAGCTCCAACCATCCTGCGCCTACGGGATTCTACTCCAGCATGAACAAAAACAGTGTCCTGCCCCAGGGCTTCGACCGGTTCTTCGAAAATGCTTACTGCGGGACAGAGAACGCGCCTGAGAACTGCCTGCAGAAAAGCGAGAGCAAACTGGAGTCGGACTCTCAGCCCAGTGCGCTCTCATCCCGCGGAGAGCCAGGCATGGACCCGGAAGACGAAGAGGAAAACACAAACCCAGGGTCTTCAGCCTCGTCCTCTTCTGTCAACAAGGAAGGAAGCAAAACCAGCAACTCGAGTAGGTAGAGCAGTAAATGCAAAGGTTAAGGGACTAGCCCGGTGTTTTGTCGGTCAAATTTTATGTGGAGTTTTATAAGCATTCAAAGGATTTTATTATAACCTACAAAGCTCTTTCTTCCAACGAGAAGAATTTTTACGATGGGAAAGCTCTTGGAAAAAAAATGGAGATGTTAGGCGCAGACCCAGTATCTGAGAGTCTGTGAAATTTTAAAAGCACACCATCGTGGCAAATATGAACTTTGATCATGAACTTACACGAGCATTTTAAAAGGATTTGGTCCCGGGTTGCTGAGGGTAAAAGCCAATTGGGCAGAACACTGCTGTAGCTTGCTTTTAGGCGCTCAGATGCATGAAGAGTGATTCTTTTTTAATTAAAAGTATATGTTGGGGCTTTCTTTTCTCTTTCTCTTTCTCTCTTGGTAGGGGGGTGTGGAGCTAAATGCACAGGGGGCAACATTTTAATTCTCTCCCTAGTCTCTGTTTTATTTTATTTTGTATAATTGCATTGATTTTTCGCAAAGCTTAGTGGAATTTCTGTCCGTTGTCATTAACGTCAGATTTTTATTTTATTATTTAAAAAATCCCTACATTTCTAAGAAAACGTAGAGGTGTATTTAAAATTCGCAAGCCAAGCAACTTTTAGACTGAGCGATATTTTGTTCTCTCTCTCCCCTCTTTTGCTGTTTGGCTCCCTGATGGAAACAATGCGTCCCTTTTTGCTGCTCAGAGTTTAAATTCTATTTTACTTTGATTATTCTGGTGTGTGTGGATGTTGGTCCTGGAGTTAATCAAAAACTTATGCGGAACATACTGTCTAGTTCCTACAGTTCCAAGGTTGCTCTCGCTGTTTCGATACGAATAACAGATTTGCAGCTTGAACGTATGTCTCCCAACAGCTACAGATTCTTTCAAGCCCCGCTTAAATTAATTGCGCCAGCATCCCTTAATTGTGCTTTAAAATCTGTCTAGCACAAAATCTTGTGTCGAGGTAGTGTACTTACCCCATAGCTAGAACACAAACCTTAAAGCTATCTATCGCCTCACCTCTGCATTATACTAACAATGGGCAAAATCTACCAATGGCGAAATATTATCCCATGCCTCTATAAGTGTGTATATAACCAGCTCTAGAAAGGAGTCTCTGTGTTACTTTTGCTTAGTATTTACGTTCCTTTCTGGTTTCCTTCCAAGGTGCTCCTCGCACAAGAAAGAAGAGATGTCCCTATTCGAAATTCCAAATCAGAGAGCTAGAGAGAGAATTTTTCTTCAATGTCTATATAAACAAAGAGAAAAGGCTTCAGTTGTCTAGGATGCTAAATCTCACTGATCGACAGGTTAAAATTTGGTTTCAGAACAGAAGAATGAAAGAAAAAAAATTAAGCAGAGACCGCCTGCAGTATTTTTCTGGAAATCCCTTATTGTGAACACATCCCTTTTTTTTTCATTCCTTTTCCTTTTTTTCTTCTTCAATCCTCTCTGTTGGGGAAGTAGCGCTGTACGAAGAAGGAACTCTGGAAACATAATTGTGATCTACAAGCAACATCCAAATGGCAGCCTTTTCGTTACTTATATTTGTATGTATGGAACAGTTCTAAGTAACGTAAGGAGTCGAGTGACCTAAACGTTTGGAGGACTGGGAAACCAGGGACTTTTTATTTAACGTTTTGACTGACCAACCGGGATTTCTTTCATTCTTTTTTTTTTTTTTTTTTAAATCTTTACCCCTCCCTGTCCATTTGACTCAGTCGCGGTGCCGTGTTGTCATGATCATGGTGGGGATTTCAACATGCAGTTCACATGGGCTATCACAGTAAGGGCCGAAGCCTCCCTCTCTGGTTAATTTAGATACCTTGATTTGGGAGTAGGGGGTGGAGATGTGACTGGAGGCACGCAGAGACATATATATGAGTGTGTGTACTCACACCGGCCATGTGGTCTCTTGCTCTCTAGGCCAAGAACTGTCGTCGAAATCTTATATATATATATATATATATATATATATATATATATATATTCTATGCAGTCTCTACTTTTACATTTTTCGGGAGGTGGGGGGGAGGGAGGTGGGGGTCTATGGAAGAGAATACATTTGCAATAACTGTCTATAAGTGGTTTGTAAATACATTTCGTAATACATTTCCCCTCCTCCCCGGATCTAGAGGAACAGTACCAACAGCAACTACTACTACTAATATTAAAAGATCTTTGTGTATGTAAAGTGGATCCCCGGGAAACTTTGTGAAATTCTGTGGTAAATAAAGATATTGCAAGCTGCTCTACATTATGATTTTATTTGACCATTTTATTAGTATTCCCCCCCTCTTAAAAACCTCATTGCGGTCAATGCGGTATGGAGTTTCCAATGGGACTTTTAATCCCTAACTGGTAATGGCATCAACTATGTATATTTGATACCATCACCGTGTATCTATAGATAATCATCTATATTCAGCTGGCTCCGCGCAATGTGGCGTGGTCCAAATGCATATGCCTCTGTGTGTTCCTCTCCGGATTTAATTTTTTATTGGAGATTCTTGGCCCAGTAATCCAGCTGTGTTTTTGGTTCCATGTGTTTTACTCTGCTTTTCCGGATGTAATTAATCTTTGGCCCCCTATATTTGACTTTTGCAAATGAGCGCAAGTCAAACGACACAGATGCTGGATTTCCAGACAGGCAAATCTAAGCGACCTTCTCCACACAAAGCACAAATGCAAAGTCAAGTACTTAAATTCCTGGTTCAGGAAAAGAAGTTCAACTCCCAGGCCGATGGTCCAAAAGTGAATTTTGATGCTTACACAAAGCTACCCCTCTCCCCCGCCATATTAAAGAGATACAAATTGTTTTGAAGGTAAAAACATGTAGAAAATACCGCCAGTGACTGGCTGCATGTATGTTGTGTGTAGAGAACAACTGGGGGGCTGTTTTGTTGCTTTTCAGCCAGAATCCTCCATATCTTTTTTATGTAGACTTGTGGAGTTTTGTATGGATGAACGGGAGGGGGGAAGAAAGGGGGAAGAAAGAACAAAAGAACAACAGCAAGGAAACAACGCCTTATATTCCCATAAGTTCTCATAATTGCTTTTAAATACAACCCTGTTGAATGAAAATACTTTGATGGTGGCTTCTGATTTTATGTGACAGCGGTAGGGGAAATTGCAAGCCACAAAAATGTGCTTCGCTTGCACACGCACACACACACACACACAAGAATAATGAGAAACAAACTTTGAGTGTGTGTATGACAGACCCATCCTGGTTACGCCACGACATAATGTGCACGGGGGATGTTCATAGACATGTTTCTCATTACATGAGATGGTAAATAAAGGCTACATGGCAAAGATTTTCTTTGCATTCATGTGCAAAACGTGGAAATGTTTAAGGAGGTACGCCCAGGGCCTAACATCATGCCAACCCTTTGGAAATCTACAACCTGGATTTTTCCTCGGGAGGCAATTCCTCGGTATGGTAGTGAACTCAATGTGAAAGAGCTTTGGAATACCACGGGCGACCTCGCAGATGCAACCACTCCTCAGTGATAGAGGCCAAGAGTGGCCCAAAGACGAGGGAATATTATTCATATTAGCCCACCTCTCTTTAACGATTGTTTGCCGAACCTTTCCAAGGTTAGGAAAACTCCGGGTAGGTGCAATAAGGTGGCTTATCACGAGGTCAGAGACCGCAGTTAATGCTCCGTAACAGCAACCGCTATCCGGACAAAAGCTGGTAGTCTAGACATTGTAATAAAGACTGCAGCACTAAACAGCTTAATTTTTCTTAATTACCCCGTCTGGCCATAGGAAAAGACTTCCGCAGTAAATAGTAAACAAATAAGGGTGTCTTGCCCAGGGTCCCCCCCCCTTCTCATGGCTTCATCTCAACTGCACCACAATGAAAGTGGAGGCCTAGTTCAAAGTTTTCGCGAGCTAAAATGGAATGCCAGTTGTAAAATCCAAGTTTATAGACCATGTGGGAGTTTACAACAGCATTTAGCAGCAGTGCCATGTAGGAAAAGGCTGTTAATGTTCTTTTTTGGGAGGGGGGGTGTTGCGTGTGTACGTGTGTGTGTGTCGGGGGGGGGGTAGCTGAGGAAGTGGGGATGGATTGGATACCACAGTGGGTGGATTTGGAGAAGTTGGCTTCTATTTTGTCCTCCTGCGCCGTGTTTTTGTTTTGCATCCTCCCACTGAACCGCAAAAGCCCGGCCCTTTTGTAGCTTTGCGTGTTGAGATGATGCTCCTTGGGCCGGGGGATGGGGGAGGAGGAGAGAGGTCCCCAGGAAGAAAAATGTGAATATATGATGTCTTTGAACTTCAATAAAGTCAAGTCCATCACCTTTAACCCTTTTGTAATAAAGCGGAATCAGAAAGGCTTTCTGTGTCCCCGCCCCCGGAGAAGGAATTGGGGTGGGGGGGTGGTAGGACGGAGGAGAACCCACATTTGTATTTAAATTCAAATGTGGGACCCAACGTGACGTTTCTTGTGAGCTAACATTTAACTCAACCTCGCCGCGGTTCTTGAGTGTCGAAGGAAGTTTCACACACACACACACACACACACACACACACACACACACACACACACACACACACACACATCCAGCGCACGCGCTTTATTATTGTTATAAACCTTTTGCTGTCTTAACGCATGAAAAGTTTTTATCACTTTGTTTGGCGTAAAAGTTTTACAAGTTTTTTTTTATTATTATTATTTCCATCGAATGTCCGTCACAGTAAAGGCTGCCTCCTAGGCTGAGGGAGGGGTGGGGGTGGAAAGGTTTGTTCTATCGTCACGTTAATGACATACAGACTAAGTGTGAAGGACCTCTCCTTGTGACGTACAAACACATCAACCCAACCTGTTTCCTATTCCTCCCTGGATTCCCTGCACAGCGCATTGGAAGCGGCTGTGGGTTACTTTGTGGTGAAATGTTGCGGGGGGGGGGAAGGAGGGAGAAGGCGAGGAAGCAAACTTGTAATTGGCTTTTCGCAGAATAGGATCGTGTCTTTAAGTTAGCTGCAGGCATGGCACATTTTGTAGCAAATGCAGGCGTTTGTTTTGGGTTTTGGTTTTTTTAAAGAACTCCAAACCAACCGCCGGGAATAAAGTGTCCAGGGGCTGTAGACATGACTGTTCACACCGGACACACACCCACGCTCGCATGCACACTCTCTGTAACAGTTCATGAGCTGAGGACGTAAACTTGACAGTGTGATAAGACCGGCCCTCGAAGGGCGAGTTCTCTTCGGTGCCATGTAAATAAACAACTCTGGAGTGACTCCGCCAGACCCGCAAACAATAGCCCCGAAGGAAAAGCCGTTCTGTGACATTTCCACTTTCCTCATGGGTTTCACGTTGCCTTGGAATGTGGCACCAAAAAAGGGATTAGAACCCCAGAAGAACAAAGACAGTGGCTTTGGCAAGTGGATTTCAAGCGGCGATGCAATGAACTAATCTTCGCCTGTGGATCATGGGGTGAATTCACGTATTTGTGTGCGGGGAATTTGGCAGGAGCCTTAGCTAAGCCCGGCGGAGAGCAACGGATGAGTACATGTAAATAAATAGCTTGCTCTCCCCACTTTGTGTCTTGGAGACTCTCTTGGGACATTTCCCCCCCTCTTGGCTTACCCCTTTTGTGGGTGGAGGGCAGAGAATTTGGTGTTAAAATACCGGTCGGGCTCTACCACTGAGGGGGAAACATCACTTTTGTAAAGTAACTCTGGGTTTTAATGAAAGCCTTTTTAACTGACACTTGAGTTGAAAAAAAAAATCCAGGGTATTGCTTCTGGTTGGCATTCATGGCCGAGTGCGCCTTCGCTCTCAAAGAGAATATTAAAATCTGACTTATATTATTTTTTTCCAAAATGGCGTCTCATTAAGGCCTTGCTGATCCGCCTTTAATAAAGTTGGAAAATACAGGGATGCGCAGCATATGTTAGATTTAAGCACGTTCTTCTGTTTTTGATAACTTCTAAATTACAACATGAAACCACAAGAATGCGGTTTGCAACCTCATAAGGCTTTTTTTAAAATCTTTAGTTTATGAATTAGAATATAGCATGTAGCTGATGGAGCCCATAAAAGACTTTATTAGTTTTAGACAAAAGAACAGACTTAATGTAAACATTGCCGTGGTTTATGCGCTACAAGTAGTTGGGGAAAATTAGTTCGTTTTCATTGTTAAAAAGAGGCTTTAATACCCTTTTTTTTCGGAATTAAGTGATACATTCTTATACACACGGGTCCCTCGGCTTTTAAAGGGCACTTGATATAAACCGTATGTTTTTGTATACAAGGTTGTTAAAAGAGATGAATCTCTTTGAATCAATTCAATTTTGCAAACAATAAGTATTTAAGGAAATAGGAGTGTCTTAAGCTGCGGATTTAAAAGATATCTAAATAACTCTCCAAGTATCGAGAGGTAGATACATATTCGTATACAGTAGTATTTTTTGCTGTAGTTCTACGGCACCTATTACTAATTCTGTAGTCTCAGATTAATCTAGCAAAATAAAATGATCCTATACTAGAACAATTCTCCGTAGTATACTTCAACCCAATAGAGGCGGAAATTGATGTGTATTCACATTTTTGAACTAGCGTTTTTTCCCCCTGTGAAAAAGTGGAAGCTAATATCCCAGCACTCGGCTAATGACTGATAATTAGTTAAAACTACATTTGAAACACAAATGTGTATTTAGAAGCACTTGCCAGATGGGAATTTCAGCTTCCTAGGCGCATTGCAGACGATATCAAAATACCAGCCTCTTAATGTAACTTCCTTCAGATTTCCTATGCGCGGAGACAGAATGCTTTGCTATTTTTCTAATTTAGCATGGTTTAACATTTCACCAGGCGCTTCAATCGTCTTACTTTTTTACGTTTCCACACTCTTTCCCCCTACTAATTCCATTGTTTTCAAAGGAAAATGCCCAAGAAATAAAACACTCCAAATTTTCAAAACTTTTTCAACTTTCCTTCTAGCTTAGAAGTGTAATTCTATCACGAAATATGGCCCCACGCGCTTATTGTTTTAGAAGCAGAGAGGAATACCGATTCTCAGAGTAATTGCTCAGACTTCGTGACCTCTGATACGAACAATCCTATTATTTGGGTAACATTTCAGAGTGTTAACGCAGTTTGGAAAATCACAGGAAACACTCCCCGTGGAATAAACTTTTTAAAAATTCTGACACTCTTATTTTCTTCCGTCAACCGCACCACTCATGCCTGATTATGAATTACCCACTCCACATTTTCTCCTCGTTATCAAAGGGAATGGAAGCTAACCAGACTGTAACCAGTACATTTGAGTGTGAATGCTGTTATGTTGAGCGTAGGAAAAGGTAAACACAGTTTTCAATGCGACCTCAAGGAACATAATATCATTCCATAATTCTATGACTTAAGTTACTCAGAAAGAAGGAAGTCGAATAAGAGGGATTGTAAAGTTTGATAGATTTCTTGTGGCGATAGTTTACAGTTTCTAAGCCAACATATAAAGGCGTGGGTTTTATTTTTGCATCGCTGTTATTGTACTCCAGTGTACTTTGCCATAAATCAGAATTATTTCTGGTGCAACATGAGGGCATAATCCAGGGCAGAAATACAAATTTAAGGTAATCATTAAAGTGTTGCTACCAAATACTTCCTAGAGGCGAAAATGAATGTGTGTCATAAAAACGTAAGAAAAGTTGGTAAAAATACAGTGGAAATAAGAGACACTCCTCTGCATAACTCTCGGTTAAATAATTAGATCGAAAAGGAGACAGGTAAAAGAGTATGTGTAAATTTGAGTTAGTCTTTGTTTGAGATAGTACACACTTGCATTTTAAAATACATTTTACATTCATGGGGTAAAGGGGGCTCTTTGAATCTCTTTTTTTTTCGCCCTTAAGGACGCACTGCGTGTGCCTAACAAAGAACACAGTTTCTGCGGAACTACATTGGCTGATTTCTTGATATTTTAGGCAATTATCTGCCTTTGGAACTCAAAACAGGACAACCACCCAGTAAGGATAACAACAGAACAGCAGTGTCTTGTTCCATTTACATGGGCTGTGAGGGAAAGGCACCCCCTCCCCGCCACACACATACACACACATACACACACACACACGCACACTCTGAGGTGACATAGACTTCCTTAGTTTGGTATAAATAAAATACCACAGGTTATTCCAAAAGTCCACGTCCAACAGAAAGCTATCCATGACCATGTGTACACATCTTTGGGAATGCGTGCCATCTAGGTATACTCGCATCCAAGTGTGTTTCGTGTGTATGAGCCTTCAGCATCTATATTGTTTTTCCTAAAAGTGTGTAAAATTCAAAGTAGGTTATTAAAGTCTTTACCACACATAGGCGCCCTCCTTTTAAGTTTTAATAGCGTTTGTTCGTATTTATTTTCTGTAATTAGAGGAGAGCATTTTTCCCAACGGGGGTTCTACTTAAGCTGATGAATTTTATTTCTTTTTCCATTAATGACCCATGTTTATCATACTTCTAATTATTTTTAACTTTAAACAATATTCGGTCTCTTGGAGATGTCCTCGGTGTTCCTCGCTAACCTGGATTCCCTTGTGATATAACAATAAAAGCTATGCTGACGCTTTTTAAAAAATCATATATTATTTTATGATAGAACTGAGGTATTTTTTTTCCCTGCGAACAATCTTGTTGGTTTCAAAAGATCTTAGACAGCAGCTTGGAAGAGTTTCGAATCTTCCAGACGTTTGCACGAATGGATTGTTTTGGCAAAAGCTAGCGAACAAAATAACTGTTAACAATGTAAATCTTTATTTTTATATACACAACATTTACACATTCATAAAATACGACGCTTCCACAGTAGTTCTTCTGTTCCCAACCTCACGCACTGGTACAATATTTACTCCAGAGTCTATAAAGTCTTTCGGGTCTGAGAGAGAGAGAGAGAATTCACATTACTTGATGTTATGTTTCATCTTGATTAGGGTTCTTACAACGCATTGATATCTTCCTTTAACAAAACCACAGGAATACAGGGCAAAAATCAGGAAAACATATTTAATCTGCAAGCAGACAATCCAGGAAACTATGAGGTCAAATTCTGATGTCCCAGAAATACACATGTGAAATGTTTGACTGACCAGCATAAATTATTGGGGGTAGCCAGATCAGCTGCAAAAATAAAGTAGAACAGGGGGGGAAATAGGGGAGGGGGGGAGAAGCTGTATAATACAAAATTGCGTTGGTCTTTAATTTCATCACCTATAAATGAGAAAATATTGGTTCCCATACTAAATTTTTATCCTTCACTTATAAATATTATGTGGAATTTTCGTGGGATATCATAAAACTGAACGATTTCTATCAAAGTGTTTTAAAAAGACCTATGCGGATAACACAAATAGAGGCAATAAAGTTGCAAATAGCTTTCCAGGGGAACCAAATGGCGTCTGAAGCGAAGGAAACCTTTTACTATGTTGTATAAGGGTGTGTGTGTGTGTGCGTGTGTGTGTGTGTGTGTGTTTTGGGGGGCCCACAAAATTGTATAATGCAGTTTTAGGCTGTCTCGGCCTAAGAGATTTAAATTTGTCACACTGGAGGATGCGAAAAAGAGAAGGTTTGGCAAGCTACTCGAAAGAATTGTGAAATAGTTCCGTGACACTTTAAGGAAAGAGGTCCTTAAAGCGGTAAAAGCGGTAAAATCACGCAAAATGGTCCGATTCAACTTTCCATGTTTCTCTGTAATTTTTCCTTCGAATTCGGTCCTTTCCCCTCCTCGTGAAAGGTCTCGGGGTAGCTTTTTTCCCCTTGAAAGTGACTCTGAACCCCGCGTGTCTTTCCAATCGGTTGCAATGATCTTGAAATTCGAGGCTTTCTTTCTTTTTTATTTATTTATACGCAAGTTCCATCCCCCGCCTCACTTAAAATCAGCGTCTCGAACAAGGGGTGCTCCCTCCCCGCTAGTAAAATTAATATACATTAAACAGTTTGTCTTAATTGCTACAGGAGTTCAGGAAATGTCCAGTAAAGAAATGAGGCAAAAGGAAAACACAACGATAAAAATTCCATGTCCACCTAAAATGGTAGTAATTGTTCTGTGGTCGTTACATGAAATGGGGGGAAAGTTAAAAACCCACATAACAGTGGGAGAGTTTAACAAAATGGGGAAGGTGGAATTATCTGTCAGGAAACAAACTTTTTCTTTTTGTTCCCACAGTAAACAATCTTACCAAATCGGAAAGTTTGTTTTGGGAAATCCATGTACTAAATTTTGGTCAAATACAGCTTTGATTCTTTTTTTAAAAATTTCCAGAAGAGGCAAAACAAACCAAAGCAACACCCCACAACCGCTCCGAGGTCGGTTTTTTTAGTTAAAGATTGATCCTATTGATCAAATGTACCCCCTTATTTCCTCCCCACGAATATATTTATTTCCCAAGGTTTGTACATATTACAAACGCTATTTCAGCAAAGAAACTAAAGGCAAGTTAACATTGGAAGTGGATTCTTTAAAAAAAAAACAAGACTTTTTTACAGGGTTGCAATGCCGCTCGACTCAGAAAAAAGAAAATAAAAAGGGAACGGCTTTTTATAAAGTTAACCCCACCCCAAACCCTGCTTTCCAAATAGACAAACAGATCCATGTTAGCCGTTCGGGGCCAACCAAAGCATCCACATTAAAGAATGAAACCCTCTCGGTGAAACTTTTAACATGATTTTACTGATGCCAAATACCTTTTACAAACCAAAGAAGAGGTCTACAGAGGAATCGCTCCTACGTTTCCAGCCTTTAAAGCGCTGCACCCAAACGCACCGTGAAAAAAAAGACTCCAAAACAAACAGAAATCTACTTCAGCGTCCGATGAAGCCCCCAAATCAGAGGAACCGGAATATTTCAAGTTCTGTGGCGGAAGAAAAGGAGGGGAATAGGGGCTAAGAAGAGAGAGGGGAAAGAAAGGGGAGAAAGTTAAATTAAGGCTTTTTTTTTTTGGAGGGTGGGGGAAGAGGCTCTGCCTTTTGCTTAGAAATTGGGTTATTTCAGCCAATAAAGGAAAGAAAAGGCAAGGAGAAGGAGAGACATGAAAGTGGGTTATTTCCTGACCTTTTTAATTTGGATTTGACTTTGCTTGTATTTACGCTTTGGCTCCCCTCCCTTTTTTTTTGTCTGCCCCCCCGCCACCACTCTGCTTGCAGACATGCGTTGGTTCATTGGTAAACAAACTCCGAGGGCTTTTTTTCTCCCCCTTTGTTCAAAGTGAAGGTCCCGGCCACCCTACCCGGGAGGGACGGGTAGATGTCGCTGTTGTTCTACGCGAGTTTTCTCCCCTCGCAACAACTTGACCCTTGTGACGTCACGGGCGTCTGAATCATCAAGGCCATTTTCAATTCTCATTGGCCTGGCCGTCACGTGGTGGGGGACCAATGCGTGGATAATTATGGGGCTTGCTATTTTCCCGCCCCCCCCCCCTTTTGGAAAAAAAAAAAGATGTCAGCGCTTGGCTGTAGTATTCCTCTTTAAAATCCCTCCCTGACAATGTCATGTCCCAACAATGTGACTGCTAACTCCTTTTTGATGGACTCATTGGCCGGTACCTGTAGGGGCGAGAATTATTCCGCTAAGCCACGGCATGTACATGCAGGCGGGGAGCGATTTTAGCTGCGGAGTGATGAGAAACTGTGGAATCGCGCCGTCTCTCTCCAAAAGAGACGAGGTGACTAACACCAGCCTGGCTCTCAACGCCTACCCATCTTACCTGTCTCAGCTAGACACTTGGTGTGACCCCAAAAATACCTACCGAATCGAGCAACCTGTTGTCCGGCAGCTGCCCTCTTGCTCCTTCCCCACCAGTGTCAAAGAAGAGAATGTTTGCTGCATGTTTAACTCTGACAAGAGGGCGAAAAATGCCACCGAGAACGCCCTCTACCCCAACCAAATGCCCGAGTCTTGCCTAAATGACCATGAAGTCCCTGTTCCTAGCTACTACCGAGCCGGCCAAGGGTATGCCTCTCTGGAGAAGACGCCAAACTGCAACAATCCAAATGAGTTTGAGGCAAGTTTTGAATCCAGGGCGAATTTGAACCCACGGAATGACCACCTGGAGCCACCCGCCCCGCCGCCCGCGGCCAAAGTGAATTTCCCTGATCACACAAAAACAGACCATGCCCAGAACACGTCCACCAACGAAATTAAAACAGAAACCAGCGCCCCGGCTCCAAAAGCAAGCCCCTCGGAAGCAGAGAAGGAATTGACTAAAAGCACTGACAGCAGTACAGAGAATTCGGACAACGAAGCCAAAGGTAAGGGATCATTCATGATCGGTAATTGATTTCTGCCAGTAATCAGCGTGGTGCACTGCCAACTTCGCCGTACTTATGTCGGAATTGCTTCAGTCGGGTGTAAAGCCTTCCTGGAAATAACCACCACCACTATCATCATAATTAAAACATGGCTGAGAAAATAGAACAGTCAAATGTGTGAACACACACCCGATCGCCTTTTAAAAGGGCAGCCTTGTCCCTGGATGTAGGTAGGGAGGTGATTGCTACAAGCGATTTGTATTTGATAAGGTTAACTGGCTTTTAAAATTGGCTAAAATGACCACGAGTTTTTTGTTTTTGTTTTTTTAAATCGGTTCAGCCAGAAATGGACTCCGTGGTATTTTTTAATCAAATGTTTGCCATGGTCGTGTGAGGCGAATTTTTACACTGTTTTACTTGCTCGGTAACATCTCAGGCTCAGGAGTTGTGTGTTGTGTGTTGTGCTTCATTTCATTGCTGGTTGGAAAACCCTTTTTTTTCTGGCGAATTGGGATCTTGTTTGTGAAGGCAAAAACGTTTCTGTGTGAGAAACAGATGTTTTAAGTGTGGGAAAAAGAGATGTCCATTTACCATATTGTATTTTCATTGTGGGGATTTCATGGGGGTTGAAATGTTTGTTCATTTTAATACTCTGTTGTCCTGTAGACCTAGTTTGACGATAGACTGTTTTAAGTCTTGCTTTTAGGTCATTAAGCAGAGGTATATATAAGAATTCTTTGAAAAGTTGGTGTAAAATACATAGGACAAACTATTATTGGAAGCGGATAGAGATCTAAACAACGGATTTTGTTACTTGGCTGTGGTGCATGGGTGAAATAGCTTCCGTGGCCAATATGCGTAGAAATCAAGCAAAAACGAAGCAGTTTAGTGACTATGTAGTTTGTATATGCATGTACATAGACCTGCATGTGGCATAGTGTTTTTCTCACATACATCCTCTGTCGATGGGTACCACCAGAAAAGCAGATAGATGTTTCATACTCTCTGTCGTGCCTGTGAAAGATCTCTTCATACAAAATCACCTTTAAAAACTGGCCTTTCAACAAAATATAGAGTCCAAAATATTATTTGTATTTTATTCCGCATCTAATGGCATTATTTTATCTGACAGCTGACTTACAAACACACAAAATCCAAAGTCAAGTTTATCAAAATCCCTACAAACTTGTCTTCGCAAAGAGCTTTCTATTTTCATGTCAAGATTTTTTTTCCGTGGGGGTGAGCAGAAAGATTATATTAGTTTCGAATGATAATAAAAACCAATTTTGGGGGTGGGGAGAAAATAAAGGTTTCTCTTGCGATATTCGCGTGAAACAAAATGGGTGTGCGTTTCCAGTAACTGATGTCCAAACTTTTGCTTTTTCAGAAATGAATAGATTGTGAGAAGCATTTTAAAGAATCAGAGCCAGTATGAGACGGATTTTGTTTGCGGTGTTCTTTAAATAAAATTATTTTAGTTTTCCTTTGTGTGTGTGTGTGTGGAATCAGAATTGTATTCATTGCCAAGGGACGGGTTTTGAATTCAGTTTAAGCAGTTTGGAGAGCTAGAGATTTAGCAAGAATTTCCAGGGTTCAATAGCATGAAAGGGCATGAGCAAATGGCGTAATTGCAAACAAACTGACACAAAAGGAGTAAGTGGTCCAGTCAAGTTCTTATTTCCAGTCGCAGAATTTTCTGAAAGTAGCAGGGATAGCAAAGGAAGTGGATTATTAATATAGTCGCAGCACATGTAATTTTCTTTTTTTCATAGTTTAGACATAGATCCAGAATTGTCCCATGATCACACTCAAATCCCTAGCATGCATGTGATCTGAGTGTGTACATACAGATGTACACACGCATTTCATAAAGTCAAAGCGCGTGTATAATATGCGTACATGTATATGCAACTTACACACACGCGTTTTGACTTTATGAAGTGGGGGGGTGTGCACGTGTAAGAGAGGGTGTGTGTGTGTGTATAAGAAGTGTAATTGCACCAGCATAAATACGCACACTTCATCAAGGCGAAGCCATTTGAGGTAGTCTGTGTTTACGAAAAATACACTTCATCTGATAGTGCTTCCGAGACTTCAGGCGTCTGACCTCTGTAAGAACACAGTGCTTCAGGGAGCCAGTTCCTTCAGGGGCCAATAATCAGATTCCCCCGTAGATGATGCTTTTGCAGTAAAGCGTTATGTGTGTGCAAGGAATTCATGGCAGAGTGGGAAGGGAACTAGGAAAGTTACTCTTGATTTTAAGATTTTTTTAAAACAGCCTCCATGCGGTGCACGAAAGGCCATGAATACTTTCACAAAATTACATTCTGCTGACATGTCTGACGTGTGGACAGCGCTGCACGCTAGAACGGTGTAAGAGCCGTGTGTGTGTGTGTGTGTGTGTGTGTGTGTGTGTGTGTGTGTGTGTGTGTATTGTATTTCATTATTAGATCCGTTACTTGAACTAAGGCAGAGTTAATGCGCGAGAGTTGGCTGAAATGGTGCATGCTGTTAACCCGGATTTATTCGGCGATTTGGTGATAGTCCGTGGAAACAATGGAACGTTGAAATAGCTGTTTAATTCGCCTTTTTACACCGAAACCACCTCCAAATAGCAATGACTGAGCCATAAGCACAGCCCCTTTTAATGTGTGTATTAAGGGAGTGAGTGTTGTCCACAGAAAGCTGCTGCTTTTTTAAACAATCGTTGGCTTTCCTATTCCACGGATACTTATATAACAATGTTATTTTTAACAGAGGATATAAAGGCAGAAAACACTACAGGAAATTGGCTGACAGCAAAGAGCGGAAGAAAGAAAAGGTGTCCTTACACAAAACACCAGACGTTGGAATTGGAGAAGGAATTCTTATTCAATATGTATTTGACCCGTGAGCGCCGCCTGGAGATTAGTAAGAGTATTAACCTGACAGACAGACAAGTCAAAATCTGGTTTCAGAACCGCAGGATGAAACTCAAGAAAATGAACAGAGAGAACCGAATTCGCGAACTGACTTCCAATTTTAATTTCACCTGAGCGTGTTCTATCCTATTTAAGGAAAGGGGAAAAAAAAGGGGGGGGGAGAAATCCTGTTCATTTTTTTCTGGGTATCCATGCAATGCGTATGCAAAAATTAAGGACTTCTCTCATTTGGCTATTTGCAGTTTGTAGGGCGCAGATGCATCGGTCTAAAGCATGAGAATATATATTGCATCCATGTTTCTATGTAAAATAAAAGATTGATATGGTTGCTAAAACAGCTTATAAAATGTTTAAGTTATTTACGTGCAGCACAA